>CM061348.1:122680256-123957756 GCA_030867105.1 Liasis olivaceus | reverse complement strand
AAAATTATATTGATCCAAGTAGTTGAAGATCAATATTCATTCCTCTAATTTTGCATAGACAATGTGATGCTCACAGATACTTTGCTCAGCACCTACCTGACCCACTTCATTTGATTCTTTTTTTCATGGGGAAAGGTGAAGTGGTATGCTGCAAATCAAAGTTTCAGCCTCTCACATCATCTTTCTTTTTCAATAATTCCTTTGAGCCACATGTTTGAGACATTCCTGAGAAATAAAAATGACAGGTATATAATGATAGCCTTTTCAAGAAGACTTTGGAAGTGAACCAGCCTGTCCAGCCCACTCAGAAAAAAGACAGAGACAATGATGCTGAAGGTATGGAAAGCATCATTGGGGCGGCGAGCAACCTCCCTAGCCACCTTCTGGTAGATATTGCTTTGTAATGGGCCATTTTATGAAAGAGCAGCTCCCACACATTTGTTGAGAGCATTAAAATCATATTCTTAAAATTCAAATGTGTTCGCTGGCCCAAAAAGTCTAAAATATTTATCCATCCATCCCTGCAATGATATATCTTTTGTTTCTTACTTACAGTAAAATATGGATGAATCCAGAAGGTAGGAAAGTGTTATTCAGTATATCCCTGCTGCCGCCTAGTGGGTATCCTGAGTTTCGCAGCCCAGATACAGAAGCTATACTGTTGTCCCCTATTCCTTACAAATAGTAAAATGGATAAAATTGGTTTAAGGTTACCATATCTGGTCTGTGAAAATCCAGATGGCCACTAAATGGCAGCAAAGAATGTTCTGCATCTGTTTGAGGCCATTTAGTGATTTTGGAGGAGTTTACAGCCCAAGGTGAGTTTGATTCATCCACCCATTACCATCAGTTATAACTGAAGGATCTCCCCGTGCTCTCATAACTTTGCCTTCCAATCTCTCCTGAATCTGCCATCACAGTCAGGTTTTGTAGCTCAGCAACTTTGGCTGAAAGTAATTAATAATTAAAGTGGTCTTAATTAATTCAACTTAATAAATGCCTGTATTATCAGTCTACTTCCATTTTAATTACTGTAAAGAGTAAGATTTCTATTCTACAGATACATGGGCTCCCCTCCTGATCAGACCCTTCTGTTCCCATGCATAATACAGTGGTGGTGTTGTGGATTATGATGATGATAATGACAACAATGATCATGATGATGTTTAGTTTTTAAGAACTGCTTATGGAAGGGGACTGACTGAAAATTTCCTTTCCCTTTCCTTCCCTTCCGTTCTTTGCTTATGGGGACATTTTTCTCAATGTGGTAGGCTGTTGTGCAAATAAATGAGTGAAGGAGGAAGTCTTCCTAAATTCAGAGAAGACCTATGTGCATGATCCTACCCTCCCTCCACACATAGACACACACTAACCTATTATGCGTTGAAGGTGATTTTCTTCAAAAAGCTTAAGTTGGAAGTGGATACTATACTTGATGTAGCCTTCTCCAGCTATGATGGCAAAAACCAGTAATGCAAATTCTCATCCTTTGAGGTTGGAAATACATGGAAGTGGTAGTGTAAGTAAAAATCCTCAAATCTCCATAATCTTCCCACCCCGAGAAGACTCACTGAAATCAATGGGATTTAAATGGGTTGTTGTAACTACTTCCACATATTTCAGTGGGTTATAGTGGTTCCAAGTAGGACTAAATCTGGATCCTACCAAGGTCTGAAATTCAAAGGAAGATGAAAACATTATGTGATTTACTGCCAGACCAGATTACTTGTAAATGGAATAACAGATATCTCCTCTTCCCTTGTTGCTGAATAGGAAATGAATTTGTATCAGGATTGGATTGCTGTAATGTTGCCGGAGGAACCAGATGATTTATACTTTGTTCATGGAAATATAGAATTGTACCATTTATGATGATTATTATTATAGAGGAAGTTATATTTTATGGAAGAGCTCAATAAGATTGTTAGTCCTATGTAATTATTCTTCTTTTTTAACTTATGAATCAATAAGGATACTTTTTCTTTTGGAAAAAAATTAATTTGACCTGTTCACTGAATATTCAGAAAGAAAGAATTTTATAGATAACGATGATAAAATATTTCCTTTTCAGGGCTTCTTAATATTCACTGGTCCATAGCATATAGCCAAGAATCCAAAGAGGCAACATTTTTTGGATGAGTCTAATAATATATTATAGAAAATACTGAAACAGAAGAAATAGAAATTATTTCAGTTACTGAGTGAAGTATCAACAACCTCAGCTTTGCTGATGGGTTGATGGCTGGATGTGAGGGAGACTTAAAAGAAACCCTTGTTGATGGTGAAAAAAGCAAATGTAAAAACCCATCTGCTGTTCAATTTTTTTTAAAAAAAATACTCTGTCAAGAGGCAAAGCCAACCCAGTTGAAGGAGTAGTAACATAATTTATCTTTCTAGACTCAAAAAGGGACAGGACAGTGACTGTAGACATGAAATAAAGACTTCTTCTATTAGGGAGAAAGAACAAGACCAAACTGTACAACATATTAAAGCGTCACGGCCATATTTTTCCATGTTGTAATGTATAGCTGTGAAAGTTGGACCATCAAAAAGGGTGAATGAAGAAAATTGATGCTTTGAATTGTGATGCTGGAGAAAATTGTTGAGAATAACAAACCTTTCCCTATTTTAGTGAAGTAAAACCAAACTGTTTACTGGAAGAACTAATAAAGCTTAGATAGCTGGAGTTGATTGGGTGAAGATAAGAGTTGTTGGAGAAGACCCTGATGCTTGGGGGGAAAAAATCTAAGACAATAAAAGAGAGGTTCACAGATGGCAACACAGTAGATGCTATTACTGAAGACACAGCATGAGCATACAAGAATTCAAAGAAACGGTTACTGACAGAAAATCCTGGCAAAATCTTGTTGATTGTGTCACAAAGAGTCGAAAGCAACTGAATGACTGAGCAATAACAGCAAAGTCATTCACACTGGGATTTTCTAAACTACTGAGCAATTATGCTGTTCAGATGGATTTGGGGGGTATAGGTTTTTAATATTGGTTATCTTTTTTTTTAATTGCTCTCCCCCGCCCCTCCAAAAAACCCTAACCTAAATGCCAACCATACATAAGACATGACAGAAATAGCTGCTAAAATAAAATGCTGAGCCATTGCATGAAGAACTGATACGCATGAACATATTTTGCAGATGACATCAGTGTTATTTTAAATAAGAGATATTATGATATATTGAGGATTTTAACCCATATGGAAACAAAGAAAAATGCAATATTTTTAGAATAGCAGTGAGTCTGATTTGGAAATGTGTTCTATTCAAGTCCATTTTTTAAAGAGAAGCATTGATATCCAACAGTTGCAAGAGAAAAGCTCCATTCCTTCCATAATCTTATCTAATTTTAGATATTTATTTAAAAAAAAATACAACAAGGGGAAACTCAAAACCACTTAAAACAATACAATGTACAATGTATATTCATAAACTATACATAACAAAATAAGTAACCCCAGCATCAGAGTATACCATCATCATAAGCTTCCTCCAAAAAAATCTCAAAATCAGCCACTCCTACAGCAGATTCTTCCCCAGCAGTTAAAATCTATCTATCTATCTATCTATCTATCTATCTATCTATCTATCTATCTATCTATCTATCTATCTAAAATATTTCTAAGCCACCTTAAAGGTAAAAGTTCTCCCAAGAAAGCTCACATATATAAAAGGGCATAAATTTTTAATTAAACCTATAATAAATCAATGTAAAGCAGCAAATCAAAAATATTGCCACATTAGAACATCTATCCTAAAGAGGCAAAGCCCACTGATTCTGGGGTCACAGGCAGAGCAGTAACTTCTATTCAGGGGAAAGCTTGTGTATATAAATGAGTTTTCAGGGCTTTCTTTAACAGCATAAACTTCCTCCAGCAATTTTGTGTTTAGAAAAATATGTATGTGAAAGATACATTGAACATAAACTGGACATGGATATTTGGGAAAGCCGCACCATGTTCAGTCTATTAGTAGTCAAATCTGGTGTGTTGCTTGCCAGTGCAGAAGAAAGTCAATTCACCCCCCTCCCCCCAAAAGTGAGATGGTTCAAATTTGCCTTCAGGGCTTGTTCATCCTCACCTGGATTCATTACTGCAGTAATTCCACTGCTTGTAATTAAGCTAGTTTGTAGCAGTATAACTAACTTTGCCCTAATATGGCCCCAAAGTATGTACTCTAACTGTTCCTTACAGCAATGGTGGAACAACCCATAGCCTGTAATCCCCAAAGATCATGCTGCTGAAATTTGGTGTGAACCATTGAATAGTTTCCTACTGATTATCAACAGGAAATGATGGGAAATAAGCAAGTTAAGTGTCACTTCAATAGGGCTATCAATACAACTGAAAAATCCCTCCCCTCAAAACAAGAAAGGTGAAAATAATCTCATACCTACCTAACTTATCTCCAGTAGTATCTTAATGCCCCATACATGGGAGCATGACATAATATAACATCTGTGTTATACTTATACTTTGAGAGTTTAAGGGAAGGTGGACTATATATACTCCCTGAGAGCTAACCTACCTAGAGTGGTTACAAAAATAATTTAAAATGATGCGCTCCTCCCCACTGTAGAAAGGTTGTCTGTTGATGTAATGGTCCATCCAGTCAACCTTGACTTCTGGTGGCTACAAGAATAAGTCCATGCAGTTTCTTGATAACATTTTCAGAAATAGCTTGACAGTATTTTCTTCCTAAGGCTGAGAGAGGTCCAAAGTCACTCAGTCAGCATCTAAACCTGTCCCTTTAACCTCTACACAAAATTAGCTCTAGGAATATTGTTTACCTTTGCTGTTAAGAGTGAAGCATAAACTCTTCCCAGAAATTCTTACTGAGAGGATAAATGTTTTTAACTGAGATAATGCATCCTGATCAGAAGGGTTTTGTACTGAAGAGATATATGAGAGATAATATTGGATATATTTTGACAATCTGGTATGGCCTTTTTTAGTTGTATTTTTTTTAAAAAAAAAAAATGGGCTCTGGCCCTACATTTTTTACATGAAAACAGAGTATTTATAAACAACAAAAAGCTAAGATTATCGTGCATGGTCTGATTTCACAGCACTGCTCTATACTGAAGGGAATAAGACAAAAATGTCTTCTCTCTCCTTCTTTCTTAGTATTAGAAACACTGACAATCCAAATACATCAAGAAAATAGAATCCTAGGAGTTAAACTAGCTGTGCAAGAGCAGAAATTGAAATAATTTCCTGATGATATTATACTCATAATTGCTCAAGAATCTCTTTAACAACATTGATGGAACATATATATAACAATATGGTTTGGTATCAAGTTATTGAATTAACAAAGAGAAAACTTTGATAGGGAATTGACAGAAGATAAAAACAATTTGTGTATTGGCCAACTGGCTTTAACGTTACTGCTAAAAACATTGAATACTGAGGAATCTTTTTGACAAAAAACCATAAGGATCCATTCAAGAACAATTATTTACCAACTTAGAAACATAATGACAGATACTTCTAGATGAAGAATTTAAATTAACTTGGTTAGGAAGAATTGCAGTAGTCAAAATATTTTACCAAGACTACATTTTTTATTTCAAATAATTACAGTTCCCATAGAGAATAAGGTATTAAACAACTGGCATAGACAAGTAATGAATAATGAAATACCAAAGATTAAATTCAAGAACTTGAAAGATGCAAAAGGACAAGGTGGCCCAGCAGCTCCAAATTTCAGATTGTACTATCGTGTCAGTTGCCTAATAGGGATTTCAGGATGGATTATATCTCCTTATGGCTCCTATACTTTAATGGAAGGGGCAAATTTTCCATAGGGGTCACAGATATATTTAGGTTGATATACACAGAAATAAACTATTAAGCAACTTATTGAAAGTTAAAAGTTTGGGATAAATATAGGAAAAGAATATACCCAAACTTCCCCCCTTCCCTTACTTCCTTAATGTATGCCTACTTTTCTGATGAAGTAAGCACTAAGGCATTTGCTTAATGGAGAGAAAAAAAATCTGTTTACGTTACAAGACTTTATTATTGACAGGACACAATTAAGATCTTTTGCCTTTTGTTACACAGTGTTCTTCCACACTCAGTTGGTTCCAACATTCCCAAATAAATAGCACAGCAGCAAGAGAATTGTGGAAACGAGGGGGAATACTGAGAATACAATATTGACTGAATTTGAAAATCTTATCGTTCATAATACTGAACAGTTTCTGGTACAATTTATAATCTATTAGTTTAATATGATTCAGAACCTGAACAGGTCAAAGACTGTATGATAAAATGGATGCAAAATCTGAATACAGTTATAAGATGGAACAGTGAAATTTCAATGGAAAAAGAATATTAAGTTCACCTCGAACATCATACTTGGAGAAAATTGGTATTAGATGTTTTATTGCTGGTATATTACTCCAATTATGATTGCTAAAATGAGTAGCTCTTTTTCCTTGAAATGCTGGAAATGCAATGAACAGATTGTTTATCTTCACATTTAAGACCAGGACGGTCCTCCGCTACAACTTCCAGAACACCAAGGAGGTTGCCATGCACCATGAAACAGTCACTGAACAAGACGGGGAACTCACACCACCCTTGGCCTCCTTGTAGCTCAAATAAGAGATGGATCCCCATATCCCATTCATGAGAAGTTAGCTGCAACGTTTTCAGCTTTGAAATAAATTCTGAAAGCATTCTTTTTTCTATTTGAACAAGAATGCTCAAAGAAATATAGATACAGCAGAGATTTTATCACAGTATCCTTTACACACCCTTGATCAATAAACTTAAGGAATGCACCCCCATCTCCTGTTTCTTTGGATTTTCTTTATTGTATCTTCCCTGCAAAGGCATGGGGAGTAATGTAGCTTTCCCCAACTTTGCACTCCCCAAAGAAGTTGGACTTCAGCCCCATTTATCCAGCATCCCTAGGAGGCTACCTTGAGCTGATTTGGAGCATCTGAACTGTCGCAGATGGGTAACTCTCTCAGAATCGCTTCAGTGAGGCATCCATTTTTTTTTAACGGTTCCATGCTGTTAAATTGATCAGAATCACTAGTATCACTGGTGTATGATACTTCATTTTAAAAAATCTGGCTTTTGTCATTGATTTAATACCCTCATAGACTGCAGCTAAAGTTTTAGAAGGGAGAACGTAAAGGATAAAAGTGTAACAATCTTGCTAAAGCTGAAAAAGACAGATCATTTGAACATTTTAGAGTTTTCAGTTCTCATTTTATTTGGTTTCCTTGGCTCTTGTTAGGGATTTTCACCCCAAAAGCTGAAGAGGAATATATGTTTTAAGTTCTTTAAGAACTCTTTCGTGGAAAAAGAAAATTTTCTGAGATTCATAGAGCTTCTTTCCAATCATTTTTCATGTCAGCAAAAAGATTTCATTTTTGCATTATATTTCATGACACTGTACGAGCTTTCTTCAGCTGTGCAATTTGATCTGTGGGGTTATGTAATGTGTGTCCATCGCATTCCTTGGGAAAAAAATGCTTTTGTAGGGTTAAAGAACTTGAAGTCAAAATATACATGTTTTCAGCACTAGGAAATTCATTTAGATTTGTGCCTCTTTTTAGTCTGTAACAGTAAAAGAACTTCAGAAATTTGGTTCTCAGCCTAGCAAGTCCTAGTAATTAGTGGCAGTATTGGTGCTAAACTGAATTAATTACTACTCTGACTGCTAATGCTTGTGTTTGCCAATAGGGATGCAGAGACAGAAGTATTTTTTCCCCTGTACCCATGAAGGCCAATTGCCAAAATGATGGACAGCTTAGTAACATTTAGTATCACTTGAGTGGAATTCCACTTCCTCTTACTCTCCCTGCGGCATTCCCAGTCCTGCTCCAGTGGCCAACAAAGCCTCTAGGTATCTAACCATCTAGTCAACAAGTGATTTAAAAGGAATGGTTTTGAGGAAGAAATGGCGCATTAGGGTGCAGGGGCCTATGTCACCTCTACCCTGAAATGAAATATTGCCTAATCTGGCTTCCATCTACCACTCTCTTCATCAACCCATTGCAACTTCTGCCTTGGCTGATAACTGGAGGATTTGTTGGCACTCAGATTTAAATCAAGCTCAGCTTCCTGTGCAGTGAAGGGGGGGGGGGGGTAGGGTCCAGCTAAGTCCTAAATCTTCTGCTTTTCAATGTCGCCTAAATTCTGACTGAGGCCACTGAGACCAACTGCTCTGTGCAGATGAGAAGCAGCATGTGGGGAGCTTTCATCTCCCCTCACTGTTGCTGCACCACTAATGAGCTGGCAACCATCCCCACCTCTTCACGGAGACCACCAAACCTAAAAAATCTACAAGGAAAAGCTGTTTCCTATGAGGATGTTCTCTGGCCTTTCCTAGCAACCCATTCTCCTCTGCTGGCCACGTTGCAAACCATAAGATATTAGGAATTGGTGCCTGAATTCTCTCCCCCCCCCCCCCAGCCCTTTTTCCTTCTGTATCAGGCCCATTTTTTTTTTTTAATCCGCACTCAATCGGGACCAATTCTGCGGTGACTGCCTGGACGAGTCCCTGCAGTTTTCAAGGCAAGGTGTTTTGGAAGTGGTTTGCCATGGCCTCCTTCCTAGAGCGGAGCCCAGCAGGGCGAGTACAGGAGGCGGGGTTTCCGTTGCTTCACGCCTTTTTCGGGTGTGCGCGGCTTCCGCATTACTGGCAACTGCTCCCAGCTCCTTTGCAAGGCGCCGCCAGCATTTTTCCTCCCACCGGAGTGAGAGTCCCCATTTATCTACTCACGTAGGTTTTCGAGCTGCTGGGTTGGCAGGAGCTGGGGAGGAAGCAGGAGCTCGCTCTGCTGCGCGGAGCTGGGCTCGAACCACTGAAGTGTCGACCATTTCTGGCTGGCAACTTTCAGTGTCATTAAGCCGCTGCACCACCGCGTCCCCTCTAGTATCAGGCCTTATCAGTCTATAAGCCTAACAGAGACTTCTGGCTTTTATTATCATGCAATAATAACAGCTCTGTTATTATCCTGCATTTTGATTCCACATTATAACTTGCCTTTCCATCTGACAGGCATACTTAAAGAGTCTAGCAACAACAAAGAGCGAAACAAATTACAAATGACACAATGCAGAAAAAAATAGCCTTCTCATTAAAGCAATAATATTAAAAAGTGTAAACTGAGACTGAAGAGTGAGACAAAGATGCTGTGGCCAATATACTAATATATGATAGAAACAACAACTGTAGTAAAGTATATCCCTCATGTTATTCTCTTTTGAGATAAGCAGTGTTATACGAAGTGCAGAAAAGGAGTAAGAAAAGGAAGGAAAGGAATTAAAACCATGAGATAAGAGCAAAGCAAAGGAAATATCGCTACATCTAATTTATGCCAAGACCATTCATAACTTTTGCTCCACAACTTTCTCTCCCTGCAAACTATCTTTCTTTCCATATGAGAGAGATTAAGGCTGTACTCACGAGAGAGTACTCGACAGCCCAGTATCAGTGGTAGAGTCCTTCAAGTTCCTGGGTTCTATAATTTCCCAAGACCTGAAATGGACGCTTAACATTACAGCCATCATTAAAAAGGCACAACAGAGGATGTTCTTCCTGCAGCAACTTAGGAAGTTTAAATTATCTCAGGAGCTCTTGGTACAGTTTTACAGGGGAATCATTGAGTCTGTTATCTGCTCCTCTATAACTGTCTGGTTTGATTCCGCAACCAAACAGGACAGACTCAGACTCCAACAGATAGTTAAGTCTGCAGAAAGGATAATTGCAACCCGCCTGCCTTCTACAGAAGAACTGTACACTGTGAGGGTCAAAAGGAGGGCAGGGAGGATATCTGCAGACTCTTCCCATCCTGGATATAAACTGTTTCAACTTCTTCCTTCAGGACGGCGCTACAGAGCACCATATGCTAAAACATCTACATACTGGAACAGTTTTTTCCCTTGTGCCATTGCTCTGTTAAACAGTACAGGACTCGATATGTGCTGGACAGTGGCTTGTCCCTTTGAAAAAGTTATTTTACTGTGTAGTGTTATTGTTTATTATCATTCCTTTTTCTGTTGCTATCCAAACCCACTGTTGATCTTGCCGTTCGTCACCAAAGACAAATTCCTTGTATATATTTTATACTTGGCCATTAAAGTATTCTGTATTCTCTGTATTCTGTATACACTGATTCATACATTGCTTTTTGTTTCTTAAATTTTTCATCTTTTTTTTGAGGATCTCATGAACTCTACCAACCATGACTTTCTTGGTTGTCCCCTTCTTTCAACACTCCCTTCCTTCCTTCCTTCCTTCCTTCCTTCCTTCCTTCCTTCCTTCCTTCCTTCCTTCCTTCCCTCCCTCCCTCCCTCCCTCCCTCCCTCCCTCCTTCCTTCCCTCCCTCCCTCCCTCCCTCCCTCCCTCCCTCCCTCCTTCCTTTTCCAGTTACAATTGAGACCCACCCATGACATCCATGTGGAGGAGGGACCCATTCAAATGTCTGCCCCAGGTGCTGGACAGTATTGCCCTTGGTGGCCTCCTTTGGCAGCCAATCCCAGTCGGCGCCTTGGTTTTCTGGGACCCCCTCAGGAAATGAAATGCCAGAAACAGTGCCTGGATCACCAGTGGAGAAGATGAAAAGTGAGTCTGACTGAACTCCTTGTTTGGGCTTCACCTACACCATGGTGATAAAGGAAGCAAAGTATGTTTACTTCTCCTACCTTTTGGGGGGCTGTAACCCAGAGACTTTATTTAGTGTGGTGAACCATCTTTAGAAGAGGGGTCAACATGGAGATCTCCCACCTGACCACAGTGACCAATTGCAATGTTCTAGTAACCTGTATGGACTTTTTGCTGACACCAGGATTAAAAAGTTGGTGTTTTATGGATTTCCTTATAGATAAGGGATGGGGTATGGGATGAAGAAATATCTGTTTAACCATATTGGGGGTGAAGAGTTAAATTTGTTTATGCTTGTTGTGATGAAGGTTGGAAGTCACTTCTTTATATATTTCTTTTTCTTTATTATATTTTCTCTTTTTCTTCTATTTCCTTTTTCCTGCGCTTTTAATTTTTTCTTTCCATTCTCTTCTCTTTCTCTAAGTTTAGTTTGTATTATTTTTATTTTTTTATTTATTCAATTTATATAGCTGACCATCTCACATTTGTAACTCTGGGTGGCTTACAATTAAAACATAAACAGTACCAAAAAAATCAAAAAATAAAGCAGCCATACAAACAATACAAATATTGAAAACAATTAAACAATTAAAAGCCATACAATACAGTCATCAGGAAAGCACAGACATTCAAGAACAGGACAGCCATTTTATGGGCTCCACACCACTCTCTGATCCCCAGGTCAGATCGCAAAGCCAGGACTTGAGCCCCTTCTGGAAGGCTGTCAAGGTCAGGGCCAGCCTGACCTCTGGGGGGACGATGTTCCTTAGCGTGGGCGCAAGCATCAGAACCCCTTCATGGATCACTGCCTTGTCGTGGCGAAGGGGCTTGTGTAACTCAGTGAAGCCATGAGCTATACCGTGCAGGGCCACCCAAGATGGACAGGTCATGACAGAGAGTTCTGACAAAATGTGGTCCACTGGAGAAGGAAATGGCAACCCACTCCAGTATCCTTGCCAAGAAAACCCCATGGACAATGTTAAAAGGCTAAAAGATATGACGCCGGAAGATGAGCCCCTCAGGTCGGAAGGTGTCCAATATGCTACTGGGGAAGAGCGGAGGGCAATTCCAAGTAGCTCCAGAAAGAGTGAAGCGGCTGGGCCAAAGCCGAAAGGACGTTCAGCTGTGGATGTATCTGGAAGCGAAAAGAAGGTCCGATGCTGTAAAGAACAATATTGTATAGGTACGTGGAATGTAAGATCCATGAACCAAGGCAAGCTGGATGTGGTCAAACATGAGATGACAAGATTGAACGTCGACATCTTGGGAATCAGCGAATTGAAATGGACGGGAATGGGTGAATTTAATTCAAGTGACCATTATATCTACTACTGTGGGCAAGAAACCCTTAGAAGAAATGGAGTTGCACTCATAGTCAATAAGAGAGTGGGAAAGGCAGTAATGGGGTACAACCTCAAAAACGACAGAATGATCTCAGTGCGTATCCAAGGAAAACCATTCAACATCACGGTAATCCAAGTCTATGCCCCAACCACTGATGCCGAAGAAGCTGAAGTTGACCGGTTCTATGAAGACCTACAAGACCTTCTAGAACTAGCACCAAAAAAAGATGTCCTTTTCATCATAGGGGATTGGAATGCTAAAGTAGGAAGTCAAGGAGTAATCGGAATAACAGGCAAGTTTGGCCTTGGAGTACAAAATGAAGCAGGGCAAAGGCTAATAGAGTTCTGTCAAGAGAACAAGCTAGTCATAGCAAACACCCTTTTCCAACAACACAAGAGACGACTCTACACATGGACATCACCAAATGGTCAATACCGAAACCAGATTGATTACATACTTTGCAGCCAAAGATGGAGAAGCTCTATACAGACGGCAAAAACAAGACCAGGAGCTGACTGTGGCTCAGATCATGAGCTTCTTACTGCAAAATTTAGGCTTCAATTGAAGAATGTAGGGAAAACCACTAGACCACTCAGGTATGACTTAGATCATATTCCATGTGAGTACACAGTGAAGGTGATGAATAGATTTAGAGGATTAGATTTGGTAGACAGAGTGCCTGAAGAACTATGGACGGAGGTCTGTAACATTGTACAAGAGGCAGCAACTAAAACCATCCCAAAGAAAAAGAAATGCAAGAAAGCAAAATGGCTGTCTGATGAGGCTTTACAAATAGCTGTGGAAAGAAGGAATGCGAAAAGCAAGGGTGAAAGGGAAAGATATAAGCAACTGAATGCAGATTTCCAGAGAATAGCAAGGAGAGATAAGAAGGCCTTCTTAAATGAACAATGCAAAGAAATTGAAGAAAACAATAGAATGGGGAAGACTAGAGATCTCTTCAAGAAAATTGGAGATATCAAAGGAACGTTTAGGGCAAAGATGGGCATGATAAAGGACAAAAAAGGCAGGGACCTAACAGAAGCAGAAGAGATTAAGAAGAGGTGGCAAGAATACACAGAAGAACTATACAAGAAAGATCTTAATATCCCTGATGTCCATGCTGGTGTGGTCACTGACCCTGAGCCAGACATCCTAGAGAGTGAAGTCAAGTGGGCCTTAGGAAGCATTGCTAACAACAAAGCTAGTGGAGATAACAGTATTCCAGCTGAGTTATTTAAAATACTAAAAGACGATGCTGTTAAAGTGCTGCACTCAATATGCCAGCAAGTTTGGAAAACGCAACAGTGGCCACGGGATTGGAAAAGGTCAGTTTACGTTCCAATTCCAAAGAAGGGCAATGCCAAAGAATGCTCAAACTATCGCACAATTGCA
Organism: Liasis olivaceus; assembly: GCA_030867105.1. Lineage (NCBI taxonomy): Eukaryota > Metazoa > Chordata > Lepidosauria > Squamata > Pythonidae > Liasis > Liasis olivaceus. Next base: position 123,944,377 of record CM061348.1, on the reverse strand, counting down.
CTCATTTCACATGCTAGCAAGGTTATGCTCAAAATCCTACAAGCTAGGCTTCAGCAGTACGTGAACCGAGAACTACCGGATGTACAAGCTGGGTTTCAAAGAGGCAGAGGAACTAGAGATCAAATTGCCAACATTCGCTGGATCATGGAGAAAGCACGAGAGTTCCAGAAAAGCATCTACTTCTGCTTCATTGACTATGCAAAAGCCTTTGATTGTGTGGATCACAACAAACTGTGGCAAATTCTTAAAGAGATGGGGATACCAGACCACCTTACCTGTCTCCTGAGAAATCTGTATGCGGGCCAAGAAGCAACAGTTAGAACCGGTCATGGAACAACCGATTGGTTCAAAATAGGGAAAGGAGTACGACAAGGCTGTATCCTGTCACCCTGCTTATTTAACCTATATGCAGAGTACATCATGAGAAATGCCAGGCTGGAAGAATCACAAGCCGGAATTAAGATTGCAGGGAGAAACATCAATAACCTCAGATATGCTGACGATACCACCCTAATGGCAGAAAGTGAAGAAGAACTAAAGAGCCTCTTGATGAGGGTGAAAGAGGAGAGTGCGAAAGCTGGCTTGAAACTCAACATTAAAAAAACTAAGATCATGGCATCTGGACCCATCAATCCCTGGCAAATAGAAGGGGTAGAAATGGAAGCAGTAACAGACTTCATTTATTTGGGCTCCAGGATCACCGCAGACGGAGACTGCAGCCATGAAATTAAAAGACGCTTGCTCCTTGGGAGGAAAGCTATGGCAAACCTAGATAGCATATTAAAAAGCAGAGACGTCACCTTGCCGACAAAGATCCGCATAGTCAAAGCTATGGTTTTTCCAGTAGTAATGTATGGCTGTGAGAGCTGGACCATAAAGAAGGCTGAACGCCGAAGAATTGATGCCTTTGAACTGTGGTGCTGGAGAAGACTCTTAAGAGTCCCCTGGACTGCTAGGAGGTCAAACCAGTCAATCTTAAAGGAAATCAACTCTGATTGCTCATTGGAAGGATTGATAATGAAGCTCAAGCTCAGATACTTTGGTCACCTAATGCGAAGAGAGGACTCTTTGGAAAAGACCCTGATGCTGGGAAAGATGGAAGGCCAAAGGAGAAGAGGACGGCAGAGGATTAGATGGCTGGATAGCATCACTGAAGCAATGAGCATGAAATTGAGCAAACTCAGGGAGGCAGTGAAAGATAGGAAGGCCTGGCGCAATATGGTTCATGGGGTCACGAAGAGTCGGACACGACTTAACGACTAAACAACAACAACAACAAAGCATCAGAAAAGGCCTTCCTCCTGGGTCCTGCCAGATGACTTTCTCTAGTGGATGGAACTCGCAACCAGCCTCTTTGTTGGACCTGATGGAATGGGTAGAAGACACTGGGGAGAGGAGGTCTCTCAAATAACCCAGCCCCATGCCATTTAGTTTTTACTAATGTAATTAAAATTCTTAATAAAATTATATTTAAAATAATAATAACAAATATGTGAGGTGCCACAGAGGTCAGTCCTCTCTCCCTTTATCTTTAGCATCTATATGAAGCCACTGGGTGAGGTCATCTGACTTTCAGAGTGCAGTATCACCAGTATGCTGACAATACCAAACTTTACATTGCCTACCCAGCTGTAAGGGCAATGCTGTTGCCATCCTAACCTGCACCTGGAGGCTGTAAGGGACTGGAGGGAGAGAACAGACTAAAGTCGAACCCAAGTAAAACAAAAGTTACTTTTGTACATTGGGGTTCTCCATGGACACCAGTGCTATTTTTGGATTGGGAGGCACTACCCATGAAGGAACAGATTTGTGATTTGAGATCCCTTGTGGATTCATGGCTCCTGCTTGAACAGCAAGAGGAATCTTGGGCTAGAAGGGCCTTTGTCCAGCTTCGGCTAACATACCTATTGTGTCCCTATCTGGTGCAAAGGACCTGGCTACACTAACTCATGCCCTCGTTACCACCTGGCTGGATTACTGCGATGTTCTTGACATGGGGCTGCTCTTAAAGACTACGCAGAAACTGCAACTAATCCAGAATGCGATGGCCTGCGAATTTAATGGTTCCTAACATTGGAAGCATATAACGCCAGTTCTGTAGTTCTGCACTGGCTGCCAGTTGAACCTCTGCAATGGCCTCACAACAGGGATCAGTCTCCCTGCGAGCCTTCGGGAAACAGTTGAAGACACAGCCTTATTATTAACAGGTGCGACAGGCCCCTACCCTCCCGGCCTTCCAAAAAGGCTTAAAGACCTGGCTCTGCCAGTGTGCACGGGGCAATATCGGCTATAACCGTCCTTGGGGGTGGTTAGCACCCTGACGGCGCTCCCTTGAATTATTCCCCAACTTTCCATCTTGCCTGGAAGCTATTCATTATTAGGACTGTTTGATATTGTATTTTAATGAATTTTATTTTTGCTGTAAACCGCCCAGAGGGCATTCTTGTAACTGGATAAAAAAGAAAGAGTCGGTGCAGTGCTTATCTTTTTTTCTTTTGCTTGCTATTTTTCTGTCTTTGCTGGGTGTTTTATAATGCTTTCTTTCATTTTAATTGTACTGGGGATGTTTTAATTATGGTTACGCGCTGTATATTCTATATGGTATGGGGATCATCACATCGCAGCAGGAGATTAAATAAATAAATAATAAAAGAAAGCATGTCAAATATCACATAATTCAGTTATGAAATTTATCTCCCCACAGTATAATGGTGTTCATGAACTTGGATACCTTCAGAAACTCCCCCCCCCCTTGATGCCATTTATAACAGTAGCTGTCACCACTTCCTGTAGCAATGAGTTCTGTAGATTAATTATATGTTGTATATCTAAAAAGCTCTTCCACATATTTTTTTCCAGTCTGGGTTGAATGTGATCCCCATTCACTTCTCTCAGTGATCTTGATTCCTTATATTAAAATAGGGACAGTAATCCCTGTTTAAATTTTTGCTGCAGTGCAGGTATCCAGTCCCTTGGCCATTATGGCTCCTATTTTTTGGCCCCCTCCCCCAGTGAAAATGATCTGTCCATGAACAAATTATTTGGGAAACCTCCTAAGTTGACTGTAGGCTCACCTCTGCAATACATGTGATTTTGTTGTTGTTGTTGTTCAGTCGTTAAGTCGTGTCCGACTCTTCGTGGCCCCCTGAACCAAATTGCGCCAGGCCTTCCTGTCCTTCACTGCCTCCCTGAGTTTGCTCAGTTTCATGCTCATTGCTTCAGTGATGCTATCTAACCATCTCATCCTCTGACGTCCCCTTCTCCTTTTGCCTTCAATCTTTCCCAGCATCAGGGTCTTCTCCAAAGAGAATGTGATTTTGTACGCTCTGTATTACAACAGGTCAGGGAAACACGTCCAAATGGCCATAGCTGGTCCATCCAGATACATTACTTGACTCAACCTTGACAGGAGTGTTCCATTCCTTTGCCTCTCTGACAGATGATGTGGGGGGGGTGGTGGTATAGATGCTAGGCAACTACAAGAAATCCTCAGCTACCTTCAACTCATTTCAGGAAAAAAATAATGATGATTTCTTCGTTTCAGAGTTATTTATCAGTACTAGAAGTATTAGCAACAGCATTCTCATCATTGTGTGCATTAAAAAGCAAAAACCTTTAGGGGATATAGGGGAATACAGAGATAGCCTTGAAGAACATATGTGACAGCCATTACAAAAACTTCAGCTTAGCCCAGAAAGACAGGAAGGGGTGAGGAAGAAACTCAATATTGTCCCACCTTGACTTTGGTAAACAGGTAGTCCTTGGGTTACGACCATTCATGACAATTCAAAGTTGCAATGTCGCTGAACCTATGGTACTTACTATGGCTTCTCGGAGTTCTGGCCATTGCAATGTCCCCACAGTCACACAATAGCAATTTCCAATGTTCCCTGCCAACTTCCCACAAGCAAAGTCAAAGGGGAAGCCGGCAGGAAGTTGGAAGTCATGGTCATGTGGGGTCCTCGTTTAATGACCCACACGGTCATGTGATATCGCGCTTTACAACCATGTTGCTTAGTGATGCAATTCTGGTCCCAATTACAGTCGTAAGCTGAGGACTACCTATAAGAGGGGCAGAGAAAGTCTGTCAGGCTTCTATTAATCAAAGTAATAATAAGATTCTGTGAAGGACAGGAAGGCCTGGCATGATATGGTTCATGGGGTCACGAAGAGTCAGACACGACTTAATGACTGAACAACAACATTATAATCTATGACAGTAGAGTTGCAATAGTTATTATGCTATCTGTTTCCTGACCTGGCCTACCTTAAAGGGCTGGCATGGCAAAACAACTAATCTGTTGGGGCCTTGAGTTGGTCCAGGGTCTAAACACTGTAAGCAAACTACCAATTCATTATCTTTTGGGGCAACCTAATGTAAAAGAGGGTGGGGCTCCTGCACCATTAATAGTTGGGTAGAAGAGGAAATTTAGGTCATGTTATTAAAGGTGTAGGAGCACTGCACACCTCTTATTTTTTGGTTTCTGTTGTTAGCTTTTTGTCTTCCTTGGGGGGTTTATGCTCCCATTATTCATTTTAATTGGACTGTAGATATTTAACTGTGGTTATATTGTATACTCTATAAGCTCCTGAAAGTCAGAATGTTTTATGTTGTCCCTTGTGGGAAAATATTCTGGGCTCGCTTTTTTTCTATCTGATTAAATGTCCAGGGAACAGCCATTATTGGCGGGCCTTCTGCACGCTGCCCAAAGTGGGGGAAAAGATCAGAAAAATAGTTGAATGCTAAGCAGCTCGCGCGAGTGAGTTCAGCTCCCTGTACTTACATCCCTGCAAAAAGCAGGGTTGAAACTTGAGATTTCCTCTCCTCTCTACAAAGCCCCCTTCCTTATAGAGGCTAAGCTTGTAAAGGGCAACTCTTTGTTAATTTCATCTCTACACTGGAAGGGCCTTCTTTCATGTTACTTGGAAAAGGAAGGAGATCAAAGGCAATTTGCAAGGCTTTGCCCAAAGCCTTCAAGATTCACAGTGTTTGAGAATGAAAAGATGGTGTCACTTAGGCTAACTGTAGATAGAAGATGATTAAATATTAAATAAGTTCTGAAAATGTAAAAGTAAGTTCATGACAGTTGGGGGAGCCTTGAAGCATAAAGGTCAGTAGTAAAAACTGTTACTTCTTGGGATAGCCTGATTTCACCATGGAAACTATGGCTCAATTGTATTTGCATATTCTTTAACAGAAGAGTTTAGGTTAATTTGAATTAGCGGTCCTTCGCTGAGTCCATTTGCAGGGGAGGCACCATGTTTGATCAAATGTTTCTGGTCTCCAATTGTTGAATAAATACAGTGGTACCTCGGGTTACGAACGCCCCTCCTTACGAATTTTTCGAGATATGACCAGCTCCGGCCCCAAAAATTTACCTCGACATGCGAGCTCCGCCTCGAGCTACGAACCAGATCCGCGGCCATTTGCCCTGCTGCCACGCGGTCACGGCTTCCTGTGGGCGAGATTGCGGTAGCAAGGAGACGTTCGGTGAGGCTTGTGGTGTGTTTTGGGGAAAATTTGCCTCGTGCGTGATGGTGCGACCAAATTCGGAGGGCGGAACGGATTAACCGTATTTACATTGAACCTTATGGGAAAATTTACCTCGTGGTGTGACCAACTCGAGTTGCGATCAGAGTCACAGAATGGATTAAGTTCGTAACTCGAGGTACCACTGTACTGGTTCTTTTCCTACCGTTGTCTGCTTCATTGGGCAACAAACCAGGCCACAAACAAATATTTGGAAATTATTATTTCTGTGACAGTAGATAGCTCTGAAGTCTTGGCTGTGCATGCCTAACTTAATTCAATAGGACCAGCCTACAGATCTCTCTGATGTTTGATATTCCCAATTCCCCAATTCCCACCTCAACATCTATGGTATTAATAGCCACTGAAGTAATCAAATCAAAACCTTTATTTTGGGCACTGACCAGCATAGCATTATGCAAACATAGCCACTGAAATATGTAAATAAGTGTTGGAACATAGAATTGGCAAGCCAAGTCCTTCATTGTAGACTTTGGTTCATGGGTGTTTTTAGGTGCAACCCTACTAGTTGCAGTCTTTCCCTTCACTCTCCAGTTTCTGGTGTCTAGCCTGCTGGTCCTATTGAATTAAGATAGGCATGCACAGCCAAGACTTCAGAGAAAAGAACCAGTATTTATTCAACAATTGCAGACCAGAAACATTTGATCAAACATGGTGCCTCCCCTGCAAATGGACTCAGCGAAGGACCCCTTTCTCATTTTTCAGACTCCTGCTGTCACTCTCCTGGGCCTCTCTTTTAGCTGAGCTTCAGATTGTACAGTGGATTCCAGAGTTTATGTTAGTGGGGGACAGTTGTGTTTTGTTTCGCAGAATGACTTTCTGAAGATGCTATCTAGCTGGATAATAAAATATTTGCAAGAAAACAACCAAACTCAAAGAATCCCAAGGACTCCCCAGAATGACTTTGTCCCTTGAAGATCGGGACATCTCCAAAGCGCTCTTTATGTTCCACTGCTGTACTTCAGCAGAAGTTAAACTGCATTTTTGTCAGCAAGCTTACCAAAGCAAGCCACCAATGTCTGGAAAAAGCCACAAGAATGGGGGGTGCTAACTTCCATCCTTCCAATGGAGAGCTAATGCTGCTTCATGAGGCCACCCTCTCAAACCTTTATCTTTACAGAGGCATCTCTTCTGCTTTATCCCTGACCTGGTATATATTTGTGTGGGCAGCAAGTCTTTTACTTGCTATTTTTTTCAGAACAAACAATCATGCCAGTTTCAAAAGCTCCCCCTCCTGAAGAATGCCCAGATCCACCCCCTGATGCAACCCAATTCACTTTGCATCGCGATTGTGATGTTAATAAGTTGCAAATTCATGTATTATGTTTATAAATCTCAGAAGAAATGTGTCTTCACATTTTAAGGTCCCTTGGCTCATTTTCTGTCTTTTATTTTCCTTTAAGGGAAAAGAGAAGCATTTATACACAGGGTTCTGTATGACGTCTAATTACAGCAGATGAAAAATGCAAAAAGACAAAGAAAAGAAAGAAAATGAGGATTACAAAGCAGCCTGTTGGAATCATATTGCGCCAGTCTGAGTTGTCTGAGATTTATACCTTGAATATAAGGAGGAATCTAAAAATGGATGGAAAAATAAGCCATGAATAAAATCTTCAATTTTGCGGGGTTTTTCATGTAATCCCTACCAGACCCAAACTTATCATTTAGCATTTTGGACTCCTTATAAGGCACAATGAGAACTTGCTTAGAAATTAAAAGGCCGCTTATACATTTTGTGATAAATAAATGATATAATGAGGAACAGCTTGCTACCTCCTCTAAATCTTTAAGGTCTTCAAAAAAGATAGTCAGATGTGCATGGGTGGTCTTTTCTCTTAATCTTAGTAGTAAAGTCACATGAATTCCCTTCTTATTTTTCCCATCTTTCTTTTACCTATTCATTCAGATTGATTTGGGGGGGGGGGGGTTACAAGTCTGAACAAAGTTTCAGGTCATACATTATTTTTTAAAGAGGGGCTGGCCAGTGGTACTGTACAGCAGAAAAGCCCTAAACCACCTACATAGTCTCTTGCCAAGACTTCCAAAGGTGGCATAGCCTACACTCAGTTCCCAGAACTGACTTCAGTGTAGATCAGTACAGGATGTTACGTTGGATGCATGTTGTTAATTGAACGAGCTTCATTCATGCTTCTCAGGGTGTTACCTATAACACACAAACCAGATCTTTAGCACAATTGCAAATGGATGTCCTGTGTTTTATGCATCTCGAGAAGAATGTGTTTTGAAATCTCCTTGCACCTTTTTTGTCTTTTATTTTATCTTTAGGGAATACCCACCAATTATATACAGGATTTTGCTTGTCTTCTAATTACAGCAGAATAGAACCTGGGAAAGCTTACAAGGAAAACAGACTAAACAATGACTGCAATGCAGCTGTGGTTGGAAAAGTCTTTCATTGAATGAACAATGGCTGCCAGAAGACCAGATTGACATTCCCCTCTGAAAACATGCTTCACAATAAAACAACAAGCTGAAACTAATAGGACACATTATATCACATTTGTATTGCGACAGCTCCCTAAATATCTGCCTGCAGCATTCAGGAGGTATCATTTCTTCCATGTGAGGTTAGCATGTTCAGATATTCCTTCCTGAAGACAGGTCTTCACAACTTTTGCACCTCTCCCACCACCTATACAACAGCAGGCATGGTGACCATTGCCAGGGTGGCACCAGCTCCCAAGACAACCTAAGATATGAATAAGACTGCATAATGTATTGTTGGTTTGATTGTTGTTGTTTTTAGCTTGTTAGATAGGAAACTGTGATTTGGGAATCCTAAGAATAGTTGCCTTCAAGATAAGGTATGGCTGTTTTTAACAGTTAACAGCTTCTGTCTTACTTATGTCAATCCACCAATGTCCATCAAGAAGCATAACAATAAATTTGGACGTTGTACCCACACAGTGAAGAACTCATTCATTCTTAGTAATGGTGATGGAGAGTGTGCAGGATGTTCCTTTTCATAGTAATTTTATTAAACATTACAATTAAAAAAGTAAAAACCTAATACAAACTAAAAAAAAAAAAAGAATAGAAAGAAAGAAAAAATAGAAAGAAAGAAAAGAAAGAAAAATTAAGAATACAGTAAAGAAAAAGAAAAGAAATATATAAAGAAATGACTTTCCCCTTCATCACAAGTATAAATAATTTTAGTAACTTATCATCTTCTCCTAAAATACAACAAATGATCTCTTCTTCCCATATCTTATGTCTTATGTATAAACAAATCCTTAACGTCTCGTTGTTCAGTCCTGATCAGCAAATGTCCATTAATGGTTACCAGAGATAATAATATATCTATTTTAACCTTGATCAAATAAACCAACTTTATATTCCTTCCTTTTGTTTTTAACTATCATGATCTTTAATCCCTTCAAATAATGTCTTAGAACTTGATTTCTTTTCATTTTTTCTTTGTCCCTTCTCACAAAATCCTTCAAAGCTTTAACAAGCCTCTTTTGTAAATCCAATATAGGAAAGTTATCCAGGTCACTCTTTTGGTTTGTTGTTTGTATATCCATTTTAATTATTAAGACATCAGCCAATTTCATTTGTATATTCAGTGTAAAATATTTTTCCATATCATTCTTGTAGCCTGTCATTTTTAAATCCACTTTCAGATCAGTCTCAGTCTTGTCCAGTAATACTTGTTCCTGTTCCATGACATCTTTTAAAGACAGTTTTTCTATAAGTGAAGATGCTCTTAAAATTAACTTCTGGGTCCCTTGTTCAAAAATATCATCCACTGTTAAAGTATTTTGCTCCTTTATGTATTAGTAAGTCAAATTTAAATGTTCTTCTACTTTAATTGCAATCTTTAGTTCATTCTGGTTCCCTCTAGTGATCAACCTTCAAAGTTCAATCCTATCATTTTTTTTTAAAGAATTCAAAACAAAAGCATTTTCCCACAGGAAGGATTCTTATGATTGATTTCAAAATCTTATTACAAATCCATCTGGACCCTTAGTCCATTTGTAACTTTCCAAAATCAACATTCTAATCACCCTTTTGCTGTTTATTCATATATATATATATGTCCTTAATCTTGTATTTAAAACTTCTTTCACTAAGGATTGAAGGCAACTCACCCGGTACTGTAAAACTTGTCGATCCAAAGGTTCCTAATAGCTGAATCAACATTCTAATCACCCTTTTGCTGTTTATTCATATATATATATGTCCTTAATCTTGTATTTAAAACTTCTTTCACTAAGGATTGAAGGCAACTCACCCGGTACTGTAAAACTTGTCGATCCAAAGGTTCCTAATAGCTGAAAAGCAGTTAAAACAAGCAATTTCAAAAAGTAATTAGAAATGGAAGTATTCAGGGTCCATAAAGGCGCTGACTGCAGTTTGAGCAAAGACGGCTTTCCCTTGTCTCCCAGAGGTGTAAACCCTCCAGAGATTGCAGTCTTGTTGTCTCCTCATGAGGAGCAACTGTCTGGAGCACTTGTGGGCAATATCAAGTCCTCTCCTTTTCCACAGAGGAATTATGAAGAACTGGTCTACTCACTGGCTCTTCATTCCACCACAGTCATTGGCTCTGCTTGCCATGTCTTCCCCGGAAGTCTGAGTGTGCAGGATTTTCCTGGGGATAAAAGTGCAACAGTGGGTCTCTGTGGAGGTGTCATATTTAACTCCTTTTATGGAGGGATGGGCAATCCAAGGCCCACAATCGTATTTGGACTTTCAGACCTATTTTTGCAACCTTCAGTGCTCCCCAAGGCCATGTTCTCTCCAGATGGAGACCTTCTTCACCATGAACTTTGGACAATGATTAGAGACAAAAATAAGCCTCAAATAAGTAAGATCACAAATACTAGTGAATGACTGCTATACACAATTATGGGGGAGAGGGGGATAAGGGGCTTTGGTTTCTGGGTAATCATTGTCCTATCTCCAGAAATCCTTAATAAGACCTTACAGCATTCTAAAAATGAACAGGTTAAAAAATACAATTGATTTTATTTAAATTATTTTGGTTGGCCTTTTAATCAATGATATAACCAGGGGAGCTTTGAAAATACCCACATAACTAAAGTAACAGGAATAGCTTGCAATCATCTTAAAAAGCTGTTACCAGAACTATTCTCTTCTTCAATCAAGACGGGAGTATAATCAGGAAGGCTCAAAGTGTCATCCTGCTTCTGCTGTGCACAGTTCTGAGAAATAAAATGTTGCATACCACTACTGGTACCCTCTTTAAAACTCGAATGGCACAGAATTATAACATTCATTTTTGAACACGTTGGCATTTCTGTTTATTTACAGTCAGATCTGTATTTGGAGGGGGGGGGAATTCACCCCACAATGTTCTTTGGGTAGATTAAATACTGAGCTTGCTAACCTTGTGCCTTAACTTTCCAGCAACTTTAGAGTCAGAATAAAACTTACAAGTTAAGAGCTGAGCAGCACTGTAGTACCTTCCCTACAGTGGTAGGAATTAATAGCGTCTGCAATTTCTGAGGGCATGCCATACATCTCTGGAAGAGACCTTCTTTTTAAACAGCCATAAAACTTTTGATACCTCAAGGATCACAGTACGTAATTACATGAGATACTTTTTTTATATATCAGTGGCAGATATCCTTCATTTTAGTGATGTTCAAAGGTATGGTAATGGCCATTTTTGCCCCCTTGGTAAGTTGGAGAGTGCCTTGATTTCTGATCCATTTACTTCCCCTGTAGCCTATGTATGGAACACTTGCTAGAGCTATTCTGATTTATTACATGCATTCCTTGTTTCTTGCTCATGTGATGTACCTTATTCCACCAGCGGCTTTTGCTTATGGGTGTGACAGCGGAACAAGTCAAGTCAAAATCAGAGGAGACAGGAGACCACGACCAAAGAAGCTTGGAGCAATCAAGCCTCAGGTCAAACAGAATCTCTCCTTGGTCAGACAGACAAGCTAAGCAGACTTTGAAATGTTCCTGGAATGCATCAGGCAGAACTGCTTGATCAGATCAAGGCTTTTGCGAGAAACAGGCATCCTTGCTGCTATACCTGGCCTCACTGCTGTTCTTGCCTGTGTTACACACGCACCCAGGTCCAACTTATGGTCACTCACTTCTGCACACACAGCCTGTTGAGGCATGTGGATATTGCAGCCCACCTTGCTCTCTACTTGGATTTTCCATCTAGGTGCCTCTAGAGTTTACAAGACACACAGTCCCCGTTGACAGTTGGGAAATAATTAGGAACACATGCAAATCACTTTCAACCAAACACTGAGGCATGTCAGGTTCTGATTGAATCCGCAGAGGTCCAATGACTTCGAAATCACAATGCGACTTCACTGGTTACCATGTACATTTGATCACTCACACACTCATGCCCATCCTTGCCTCCCCATGTCCTTCTCAACGAGGATGCCAGGCATTAGCTAGAGGGATGGGTACTGCCAGGTCCAGAGTGGGTGGGCTTCAGGACTCCTTTTATCCCCCAAAGCCCCTACGTTGTTGATTCACAAGTCTGATAGCTGTCAATGGAATTAGGGGGCTTTCCAAATGCCCAGCACCCAGCCTTCTTTTTCCTTCTTCTGATGACATCTCTTTTGATCCTTAAGGACTTGATTCTTTCTTATGTAAGAAGCTAAGAATCAAATTATTAAGAATTTTGTCCTGTGTATGTGTTTCCTCCATTTTTAGATTATGACAACTTCAGCCTAGTCTCACATTCTCACAGATTCCTTCCCTTGGCATTGAGTTAAACAGGAGACGCCACAAAATGGGGCTCACACATAACCTGTTCAGAGCATTATAGGTTTTATCATGTACCCTTGCCAATAGGTTTGCTGTCCAGTTGTCATGCAGGCATATTTCAGGAAAACAGATTTAACACATTGAGTGATTGAGGAAATTAACATAAAGGCATATAATACAAACAGGAAGATGTGAACCATTTTTCTCCCCCAGGATCTCAAGTCAGGTAACCAAGATGTGAGTCAAGACCAGTTCCATCCCTCTGGATCTTGAGAGATGTGAGAGGCTGAATTTTAAAGCTTGGCTAGTTTGGCTTTGATGTAGTCCTCATGGTTGGTTAGATTAGAACAACAAAGACCTCAAAAAGCTTTGTAGTAGTGACCTGCCCTTAATAGTAATCAGTGGCCACTCATTTTTGGATGACCACAGTCCTGATATCTGACATTGCTTCTGTTAGGGCTACAATAAGCGAGGAGGTAAGGTTGACACTTTTAACTAGGGTGCTTGCCACCTTTCTTAGGTCCATGGAGGTTCTTTTGTTTAGTATGGGGATCCCCACTAAGAAAAGGGTTAGAGATATAATTTCTGATTTGGAGAAGAGCATCACATGACACTCACAATCAGGTGGTAGTTCCCATTTAAGTCAGGTTGATGGGCTTGCCTGCATGGGAGGCAGGGCATTCAGAGAGGTCAAGCACCCAATGGCATAAGGCCTCCCTGAACTGTAGGTCGGGGCATAGCTATAAGCCTCATGCCCACATAACAAAAAGAAACCTTTAGGTAAAAATAAAAGGGCGGTGGCATTGGGAGATATTATAAACCTTTTCACAGGTAGAAACAGGTGAGTTGGAGGGCAGTGGGCATTTATGATTTCTCAGGTTAGTGAAATGCACTGGGTTGCGTTGGCCATGCCTAAAGCTTTCAGAGTCACTCTCCTTTTATCCATGGTTTTGATTCTGGAGGAGATCTAAAGTGAAAGAACATTCCCTCCCACAAGTTATTAGCAAAATCCTTTAAAGCAACAACATTCCATCACGTCTCTAGGCTCGAGGTTATCTCAAAGATACTGTAGATGTGACCCCCCCCCCGCCAGAAGCCACCCCACACAAAAGGCTGAGCTGTTCATAGCTGCTTGTGCCAATTCTAAATATAATAAAATAAAATAAAATGGTCATTGGAATTGTGTTGCAAGGCTTCTAGGCATTATCCCAAAAGGAGTATTTTGAAGAGAATATGGGTCTTCATGGCTAGAACAGCGAGAGAAAAAAATGGGAGAGTGGTAAAACAAAAGAAGTGGAAGGCAAATGCAACCAAACGTATTTACACAGGCTTAAGTTGGGAGCTGTGCCACTATCGGTGGTGTCCAGGTAAACTAGGTGTGGTTAGATTACATCAAGGACTGTCTGTGGTCCCTTCCATCATAGTCCCAAGCTCCCCCTGCCCCCGCACTTTCCTTTTTTCACCATAACTCAATCCTCTGGTTTAATGTCACTTGGGATAGCTTTGGAGTTCCCGGAAACAGTGCTGGCTTGTTCTAAGGCTTTGGCAACACCTGTTCTTATTTCTGCTAAATTTGTAAGCCATACTGGATCCCAATCTACATACCCTCCCCTGGCCTCACAGCACACACTGCATAGGGAAACCAAAGAGGATTTTCTAGGGGTTGTACTCTATTAAGATGGAGTTGGAGCTTCCAATGACTGTATAATGGTTGGCAGAACACAGGCATGGAGGAGAGCCACGGGCTGGAGCAAGCTGAAGTTTTTACTTTGAACGCTTACTTAAAACTGAAAAAGCTTCAACCAATTTTAGCTGCCTCCACTGTAAAGTAGGGATGAGATGAAGACAACATAATGAGGACATAGAATAAAAAATGGTTGCAGGGTCATGTTCGTGCTGTGGTTAGGGCGATACAGGGACTGCAGGATCACCTGTCTCCCATCAGCTCTGCTTGTCCCACCAGATACAGCAGAGTTGGTGTGCTCCAGGTCCCTTCCATCAAGCAATAGCATCTGATGGGATCCAGAAAGTGTGCTTGGTTGCACTGTCATCCTGCAGAAGAGTTTGCCTCCCCGCCCTGAGATCCAGATAGCTCCAACCCTATTGGCCTTTTATACCACTCTTAAAATCTGGCTTCTCCTAGGGCATCCAGTGAACCAATCTCCAGGAAGTGGAATAGTATATTGGTTAATGTCTTTGGCTGTCGATTCATGTTGCTCTTTTGATATATACATATTTTAATGACTATTTCAGATTTGTTTGCATGCTGCCTAGCATCACATAAGTTGGGCAGCTATGTAAGTTGACTAAATAAACCCCACATTATTCCCCACCTCAGAGGCTCACCTAGTGCCTATAGTTTTGTATATATTAAAAAAAAAATGCAGTTACTAAATATTATTTTGTTGATTTTATTGCATTCTTCCTTGCCATACTAGTTATTATTCCACTGTTTCTAAAATCTGTATAGTAGTGTTTTTAATTGGCTTACATTCTATTATTTTAGACTGCATTTTTAACTATTTGTGCATCATCCAGGGAATTGAGGCAGTGCAATACATGTAAACATAAAAACACACACAGAAAAAATCATATTCAGATTTTTAGGACAGAAATTGAATCCCAATGCAATCACAACTGGGACAGAGAATTCAACAGGGAGCATCCAGGATGACATGTGGAATACAAAGATGCAATGGGTGAAAATTCTGATCAGTCCAGTCTTGGAACCAGATTGAGTTCATTTAGCCTGGAGGAATGAAGTTCAAAAGGAAATTTATTGCTCCATTTTCCATGTTCTCTTTAAGGTCATTCTTACGGCTTATTATATAGGCTAAGACAGACTCTGTGCAAGAAAAGTCATTTTTCAACTACCACTAGTTCAGAATTGTGCTCTGATTTTTTGATTGTCTCTCATTCCTTAAGAGTTTAAGAAAAAACACAGGCACATACTTGCCAAAACACATTTAGACTACATTAAAACATCCATTTCCATTTGGAATGGAATGGAATTTCCCGGATAAATTACCTGCATGCCAGGCTTGAATGAGAACCAGTCTTAAGAATTGCTATCCACAACTACACACAAACCATTTGGCTGACTTTGCTACAAACGTCAAAACAATCACAGACATATTCAATTCTTCTGCTATTGTTCCTTCCTCTTCCTTTCCTCCTTCTGTAATAATTAGTTGATTAGCTCAATCAAGAGAGCAAGTGGGAGGGGGAGAGAAGGGAGTCACAAATGTGTTATCTATGAATGGGCAGAACAGAACAGGAGTGAGAAATAAGTTGATTCAATCAATTTTCACCCAACCAACATTTAATTTCAAGCTGAAAGCAGAAACAAGCTTTTGTATAGTTTTTCAATCATTACTGCTGTGGTCTTGATATGATGAGGCTACAGCTGAGTAGTGAAGCATTTCCAGGAAAAAAAAAAAAACCTTGCTGAAATCCTGGAGAGACACTGACCATCAATGTCAATAGTAACAGTCATATTTGGTATAAAGCAGCTTCTAATGTTCTTTCGGTCCATCTACAAAGACTGTTACATCCATAGAATGTTAAAAATTATATTTGAAGAAAAAAAAAGTACTATGATTGTTACTTCATGTAGAGCTCTTGAACTTCAAAATGTGATGGTCAAATTGCTGCTAACACATTTGCCACAGGTTGACTGGGATCATGGCATGTTGAATGACATCCTTCATTCTCTTACCACCAAAGCTAAATGTCACATTACTTTCAAAACAATGGCCACCAACACACCTCTTCTCCTGGTGATATTTAAAGCAGAGAGGCTACTATCACATTATCCTCGACTTTTCCCTGTCCCCCATACCACTTCACTGGCTACCACTTGTGAGAAGGATTAGAATGGCAATACATGATTGTCACATCACAGGTCTATTTAAATATTAGCAACAGATTAATGATGGAGACTGGTATTAGGTACATATTTAAAGTAGTGTAAAGCTCATCCTTTCCCATTTTGTTGCCCTCTAGATCTGTTGCACTACAACTCCTTGAATTTCTAGAAAACAGTCATGCTGGCTGGGAATCTTGGAATTCATTTGAGCACAATAAGTTAGGAAAGGTTGATGTAACACATCATATGAACTATCTTAGACATCCTTTTAACAACTTTACCAAGAATGCCCATGTGGAGATTAATTTGCTTTCTGATTAACAAGTCTCTTATTCAAAAGTCCTTCATCAGAAGAACTTATATTTCTACTTTTTCAGTCCCCAGTGCTATTTATGGAGCTGGAGTAGAAAAGTCATCGGGATGGTAAAATAAAAGCCTTGCACTATCAGCTGACTACAATTTGTCTTCCAAATGTAGGAGAAATTGGAGAACATTGGATTATTTTACAAAACCTGAGACTCCAGCTAAGTTGATGATAACTATCTCAGGTTGACTTCACATAATTTTATCATAGTATCTAATTACACTGCCATAGAGAAAATCTTAACACAATGAATTATACAACTCACATTATTAGAACTGTAATTATAAAAGGGAGGAAAAATAGTAAAAAGGAATGACATGTAAAGGGCTTGATGAATAATTAATCCCAATGCCTGCTTGAAGATAGCATGGGCTATATCAAAAACATCCCCATAGATTGCTTTGACCAGGCAATCAAAGTAGAGAGACGCCTGGGGCAGCCCTCCCAAACTTGGCATCCTCCAAAAGTTTGGTGAGTTGCAGAGAGGAAAAGCAGCATACTAAGTGTGCCATTTTGTTGCTTTTCTACAGGACCTTCTCTACATCTAAGAAAATCAATGTGGCTTGTTTTTCATTATGTTGTTCCAAATACTCCAAAATGTCCAATGCATTTCTAAGATTGTCCTTTAACTGAGCCAGTTTGGTCTAGTGGTGAAGGCAGCAGGCTAGAAACCAGGAGACGGTGAGTTCCAGTCCTCCCTTAGGCATGAAAGCCAGCTGGGTGACTTTGGGCCAGTCCCTCTCTCTCAGCCCAACCCACCTCACAGGCTGGTTGTTGTGGGGAAAATAGGAGGGGAAGGAGTATCAGGTATGTTCTTGCTGCCTTGAGTTATTTATAAAAAATAATAAAGGCAGGATAAAAAACCTAAAAAAAAAAAAGCTGTCTTTTAGGTAAAAACCCACATTGATCCTCATGAATAAATTCTTGCAAAATTATTTTCAGTCTATCAGCCAGAATCGTTGTGAACAACTTGGAGTTATTACTCAATAATGCTATCAGCCTATCGTTTCTTGTTGAAGTCAGATCTTGTCCCTCTTTAGGCATTAGTGCTATTTTGGCCTCTTTCCAACTCTCTGGCATCTTTCCTCCGTGCAAGATAGAGTTCATCATATCTTGTAAAGGTTGTAAAAATTCATCCTCAAAACATTTATAATAAAAACCTGATAATCCATTTGGTCCAAGCACCTTTCCTGGTTTAATCTTTTTTATAGCTTTAGAAACTTCCCTGTATTGTTATAGGTCCATCCATAATCAGTCTCTGTTCCTCTGTAATCCTCAATAAATTTTGTTTCTTCAGGTATTCATCTATTTTCACCAGAGAGATGTCACTTCCTTTATACAAGTTGGAATAATATTGATGAAATGCTTTTTGCATGGCCACAGTATCCATTAATACAGTACCTCCCTCTTGTAATTTCAATATCATTTTCTTTTCTTTTTCTTTTTGTAATTATATGCCAACCGTTTCCCTGGTTTATTTGTGAACTTAAAGTTTCTATGCTTCACGTAGTTCATTTTTATTTCCATTTCTCTTACTGTTAACCTAGATAACTGACAATGTAAAAGCTTAATTTGTTGAGAAATACTTATCTTCTCTGGAAATTTCTTTAATTCCTCTTCTTTTCTCTTTATCTCATCCAAAATAGCTTGTTTTCTCTTGAATCTTCTTTTAGAGTTCACTATTATGTTGTATAAAATAACCTCTGATAAAAGCTTTCCTTACATCTCAAACCATTCTTAAATCAGTATCTTTGTTTAAATTATTTTCAAAAAATTCTTTTAATTTCTTTTTACAATCCTCCACAATTGCTTCTTTCTGTAACAACATTTCATTTAGTCTCCATCTAAAAGAACTGGATTTTCTTTCATAAATCAAACTTACAGGATTATGATCTGAAAACCTCTTTGGTAATATCTCTACTTTAGAAACTTTAGTAGCCACATACTTTGAAATCCATATTGTATTTATTCTTGAAAAAGATCTACATCTTTCAGAAAAGTACATGTACTCTTTTCAATTGCCATTTTTCTGTCTCCATATATCAACCAGCCCTAAATTGTCCATTAAATCAAAGAAAACATTTGGTAATTTGCCTACAGTGACTTTAATATTTTTCTCAGAAGTTCTCTCCAGTTGTGGGCAGGAAGGAGCACTCTTAAGGTGTGGAAGACATCATTTAAATTTCCCACAAGGCCCAGGAAGGGTATAGTACTTCACTCCATAAAACTTTTCAGGATGATTATATGGGAAATAGCATTAAAATATTCAGTTGTGAAAATGTTGGCAATTCCCAAAATGGTAATTCTCAAGTTCAGCTGCTTGTTTGAAAAGGATCCTAGGATTAGTAGAAGACAGAGGCCCCACCAACTGCTTAAGATTTCATGCTGGTGTTGACCTTCTGTCGGAAACTCCATCTCAGTGTAGCATGTATTTTTCTCTTCTTTCACCTCTTCCCTCATGCTCTTTGCTTCTAATTTTTCACTTGAATTGGTCTCTTTGACCCCTATTTAAAGAAAAAGAAAAAGAAAGCATTCATGAGACGCAGGCCCATGTTTCATTACACTGAATTAAAAGATGCCAATCTGCTGTTGGTCTTACACCTCATTGCAAATTGATTGCAGGGAACCTTTAATGCGTAAGAAGCAGCTTCCTCTTGTTTTACCGATACCAATCAACCAGGGGAGCTGTAAGGTCACCTCAACAGTTGTGCTTCGCAAGATGGATTTTGTACGGAAGTACCTGCGCACTCCTGAACATGATGCAATGTTTAAATCATTCTATATATTAAGACAATAGATCTCAGTATGGATTATTTGGTAGTAAAACATTAATAGGGCACTTTACTGCTATTGATATTACCCCTCCCCATTTGTGAACTGCCATGCCATCTTGCTGGTGTCTTAGTTACACGGCTTCTATAAACATCTTCATTGCAATGGATGAACTCTCTCTCCAGGCCAACAGAATTACAGCAATAGCAAATTTGTCCTGGGGTTATTATCTAGTTTATGCTATGAGGGCAGCTTCTCCTACTATATTTTTGAAAACCGTCTTGGAAAGAAAAAAAAAGACATCAATAAACAATCACCTTGATTTATATAGAAATTTGCAAGGCCTTCATGGACTTCAGAAAAGGCAGCAGTCCCTTTAAAATAAAGCCATGATTGAATACCACCTTGCTACAGTCATGCACTCTCCGATGCAGAAATGCATAAGAAGCACTCTTTATTCTTCATCAACCAAAACCGGAAAATTAGAAATGGTATTATTGGGAACACAAACAGCGTTTAGTGGGTCAATATAAAATTAGCAGTGAAATCTCATTCTTTCAGGGCAGTGCCATTCCTCCTCATTCAAAATAGGATTAACTGCTTCCATTCTATGCAAAACCTTCACCCCAAACAGAACAGGCTGCTGTGAAAATAGGGGACAGGATCCGGGCTCGCAAGTCAAGCAGCCCACCTGGAACTATAAACTTTCCTTCAACTTTATTTCGGGAAATCATCCAGAGTTGACTATAACTCATAGAGGGGGCCATAAAATATTTATCTAAGCCTTTCTAGAGTATATTTGAGGGCTGTAATCAAATAGGTACATATCACTGTTCCTGGTGGTAATATTCATTTAGCTACTCATTCTGTCCAACAGTTTTGGAGAAATTGGAAAAATGACGTAACAACCTTTGGTCATTAATTCTAAGGTAACTTTAGTAATTAATGCCAGTGTGGCTTTACTGTCCATTTTCCCCAAGTCATAAAATGGTACAAGAGAAGAAAGCATTCCATTTCTGGAGCTAGCTGCCAGATTTTTACTATAGCAAAACACTGGAAAATAAACAAGTATCTTCATGGATCAACAGTATGGAAAAACCAGCATTAGCTGAAAAATTAACAGCAGAGAACCTCTTTAATTAAATATTGTTTTACTGCATATTTGATCTCGATTTCTCCATTATATTATCAAAGTAATTTGTCATGAGTTATCTCTGTAGCAATCCTTTTGCACAGAAATATTACAACCTTATTGTTCCTTAAGATGAATAATACATTTTCATACATTTCAAACCATTTTGTGTGTGTTTGTTTTGCTATGTAGCTTTTGTTAAGATGCAGCCATAAAGGTAAAGGATTTCTTGTTGTAGCCCACATTAAAGGAGCTGTAGCAGATAAATGGCATTAAGTTAGATTCCCCCCTCCCCCTTAATTATGAAGTTCAGCATCTCTGGAAGTGCTTTATTAATATTCTGCAGCAAGACAGGATGGCTCAAGAAGCTGGATTGAGTGTCCCAGTGAAAATAATACTGTCTTCCAAAAACTTGCCTGGGAACCACACAACCCTCCTTTTCCTGTCCTCCCTCCCTTCCCTTGCCCGTCAACCATATCATAGCTGCCCTGAAGATCTCAGGGAAGGGGAATCTTGCTTGCTTCCCTTCATTTTGCATATCCTAATGTCCCCTGTCGAAGGGCCACACCAGTTATACTTCTGGATAAATGCTCTCCCTATCCACAACCTGAACTGCAACAAAACCAACTTAATGCAAAATGTAAAGGAGGAATATGAGTACCTTCTTTATTCAAAGAAAATCTGAGCAAGCAGATTCCGTGATACTGCAGTTTTTGCCAATCTGATTCTCCATCTTGCCAGAAGTGTCAGAACTGCAGCTCTGAGAATTCCCAGAGCTGCCGCCCAACATCTTGGAAGACAACCAGTTTGGGCAAGACTGTACTCAGTGTCAGAAAACTGTCTATTATTTGGCAGTTCTTCCTTCAGGGTCTTCCCGCCTGGGCCCCTTGAGAGATTCAGAACTGAAATGCAGGATAAACTTCCTCTTTCTGATAGGAATCTTGGCATCGTCCTTTAATGGCTCCCATCTCCACAGTCCTCATAGCAAAATTTATTCTAAGCAACAACTGGAAGAGTAGAGGGTAGCACTTATGCACAACCTCACATTGGAGAGACTTTAGGAACCAGTCCCCAACCAGATGTTGCTAACTCCACCTCCTAAGAGCTCCAGCCATTTGGGCCAAAGACAAGCATTCAGTAACAGCTAGAGAGTCACAAAGCCCAACCCTTGCTTTAGGAGGGAGAAACTCTTCTGAGTCCCCACATTTTGGGGCAAGTACCAGCTGGTCCTCTAGATCTGCATCATCCCTTTTAGATAGCCAGGCAGAGAATTTCTCCTGCTTTTTGACATTGTTGGGGAGATTTTCACAGACAATCTTATGGGACAAGTAGAGCATTCCTGAACCTAACAGTTATATAGTGGCCAAAAGATATGTGTGAAATTTCTTTTTTTCATTGTGTAATTCCCCCTCTGGAGTTCTGCAACCCCCTGGCTTCCCTTACTTCCATTAGATCCCAAGGGTCTACATTGTGAGGGAACTTCTCCCACTGGGCTTCTTCACTAGTGACATTATCATCCCTACTAAGGGGCAGTGTTGTGGTGAATTTCACTTTCCACAAAAATTTAGTGGAGAGAATTTCAAATGGCCATTTGGGTGCTACTCTGCTTCCAGATACCAGGCAGATAAATTGTGCAATCACAAATTTTAACACGTCCTTGAATTTTGCCTCTAAACATTAGTCTTGCAAGATCTCAAAAGCCGAGGCCGTGGCTCTCATCTTCTCCTCCCCCCTGCCAAAAGGACTGCAAACCATTTTGGTTTGGGTTTTTGTTTGCCAAGCCCTAATACAATACCAAGCCCTAGTGGGTATGTGCTGAATAATTTAGAAAATACATTAGCTTTGGAGGAACATCCCCCTCCCCCCCCCCCCATTAACAAAAGGCTTGTGTTCCAATTGTAATGTTTTGGCTCACCATCTGCTCTCCTGATGCAATCCCAGATGAAGGCAAAAACATTTGGCATTCAATGAACATGCCACCTCCACACCATTTAATTGAAAAAAAAAAATCACATTTGGGACATCTAATAGCACCATTCCTTGTCTTTGTATAATCTTAAAACAAAAATATTAGAATATTCACATTCTAATTTCTGCATTCATTCTTTGTTTCTATAATTACTGTGGAATACAATTAGGTGGTTTTGGATCCTTCAGTGTTAATTAGAAAGCTAATAACTTGAAATGCTATAAATACTGAAGGGGGGAAGGCTAACGTGCCAGGCAATTAATCCTTTGTCAGTTATTTTTTAAAATCTTTTTAACTGGAAGACTGGCTTTCACTCAGAGTATATAATATTGTTGGGGCATTAGTGACTTCTTTTCCTGCTGATACCATCTTGGAAATTCCAGCCCATTTACATCTTTTAGAGATTTATTTCATCTTAAATGACTCAAACATAACCCAGTCAGCCCCCAGCACATCCTGGTAAAACCAGAAATCTCCTGCCATGGATAGCTCCTGCCAGGATAGTTAATACAGAGCCAGATGGACAAATGATTGAACTTCCTATGATTCTATGAGATAGCTTTGAGGCTAGAAATCTAAATATATTTCATTGGGGGGAGGATCAATTTCATAGAACATAGTAGGCTTATTTCTTTGTCAATATGGTAAGACTGCCAGAAATAGGGACAAGTCGTTAGATACTATGGTCTTTGGAAATCTCATGGATAGGAGTCACAATCATCCTTGAACTCATATCTCAGTGGTGTCTCACCTGCTGGGTAAATATTGGTGGCAACCATTTCATATCCAGCTTAATTAGTCTGTTTCAACTGGAAGCCAGAGTTGGATGGAGAGGAAGATCTATCTCAAAATAAGCTGCACTGTTCTTTAAAGCCAGGGCTATAGTTTAGAAATTGACAAACCTGAGGGAAAATTATGTAGCCAGGAGTTTCCCATCTCGAAACAACAGTAATTGCAGGAGGGGTGAGCTGGGGAAATGGTTATTGCCCTTCTAACGTTTACAGTTAGCTCTGTCTTATATTCAGTCCTGCATCATGCTTTGAGCATCAGCGGAGGGAAAGGGAATTCTGAACTAAAACATTGAGTACATTATATTACATGTATGTATGCAAATTCCAGTCTTTCGTTTGGTCTTTTGAAGAAACGCATCCTTTCTCTTAGACTGATTTAACAGAACTGAAATGGGCAAATCAAGACCGTTCTGAAATATCTGTAAAATCCTACTGGATCACACACTCTGAAAAGTTAAGTAGGGTCCCCCACAATCACGGTTGAGCCAGATACTTTTTAACTTGTTAAGAAACAAATAGGAGTTAGGGATAAGCAGTGAAATGCCCAAGTTCACTGATGATACCATTTAGCATACTATGAGCCAAAAGAGATTGTGAAGAGCTCCAAAGGAGTCTCTTCAAACAGGGTGAAAAAATCTCAAACTGGCAAATGCAAATTTTACCTCCAGTTGAAAATAGCTAATACTGTGGGTTTAAAAGGGGATTAAAAACAAACGAACAAAACCAAACCAAACCAAACAAATGTTCTTGCTTTTTCTTCTCTCAGAAAACATTTACAAAATGTTCAGTTGTCCACAATCCAACCTCCTTCTTGTGCTTCTCAGAGATTCCTACAGCAAAACATTTGGGGATTTCTAAAGAGAAATTAGCAAAATTTCCAGTAGGAAATTTTATATTCGTATTTTATATTTTCATATTTTACCATAACTTAAAACAAAACAAAAATTAAAAGACAGTGGGGTGGGCTAAAACTGTTGGCTCTGCCCCATCTGGGGATGATACAGCCCCGTGAAAGCAAGAAAGAAAACTGCAATTCTCAGTTGCAAAAAAATTGTCCCCTCTTACAATAATCAGGCATTTATTCTGTTTCTGTCCCACTTTTCAGCCAAGATAGGGTACCATGGCTAAGAAATTAACTGTAAAACAACACTGAACTAAGCTGAACTACTGTAAATGAGATGGTGGAGTTCATGATGGCTGCATCATGAAATGGAAAAGTCAGATTCTGCTAAAACTTCCATTACACATGTGATTAAAATGCAGTCCAAATTGGGTGATGCAAACCACACGCTGGGAGAGATTATGGGGAGGAAAGGCAAGGAATAGAAAAGAAAGTAGACATTATCGATCAAGAGAGAGAAGATGAGCCAGTTGACAGCTTATCTCATAAATGACACCTTAGTCCAGGTGAAGAGAAATCAGGCAAGCAGCAGTTCAAAGGACTCAAGGTGACTCCACCACAATTAACCAACTATAAACGAGGGCTGGACATTCCTATTACAGTTCTGAAGACCCTGTATTTACCCCGGACTAGCACGAAAGATACCTTGTTGAAATCTGTATAGTTTGTGTTTCCTTAGTCTTACCCAGTTGTGTGGGGCTTAACAAATGCCTAAACCTGGAAGATATAATAAGTAACTTTGCAGGATGCACACAGCTTCTTTAGGAACCTTTCAGTTTGGAACAGCTTTACCTGTCAAGAAACCCACCCATTTCTCCTAGTATTTGAGCTGCTATGGGGGCAGAGGGGAAGATACTCCAAGGAAGCACCCGTTTGCGCTACAGCTTCAAATTATTTCATTTGTCGGGTTGTTGTTTAAAGGCTTCATTATGAGTAATAGGTTTCTGCCGCTGCTATTTACACACTGGGGTAAAGACAAAACAGCCATTACATGTCACGCTGTATTATGCTGCATTATGTATGAGCTAGTTTTGTAAGCAGGTACACACAAGGGGCAGGGAGAAGAAACAGGAAAGCCATTTCTTTTATTGTCCAATATACAAGAGATAGGAGTAATTAAGGGAAGACCATACTGCTCCCATTTACAGGCCTACTGCATGGCAGTGATGGATGAGTTATTTACTACACTGTTATGAGTATGTACATTAATGCTACAGTGCTGCCACCAATCTTTCCACTGTTTCAAATTTAGAACTGCTCTGGATATGCTGCTCGCTAACCTTGTGACCTGCCTTTATGAACTTATAAACCACTTCAGTCAAGGCAACTGAGCCAAACAAATATTGGCGCATCCCATAACAGAGTCCCTTATATTTCTGTCGGGTGAAGAACAGAGGATGGATTTGTAGTGAGGCAGCATGAGCTCATACCCTTATACGCAGCTAAGAGAAACAACCTAGAATACTAGAATATGTCAATGCTGTGTGTCAAGTATGAGCTACAGATTTCTCACTACTGGTATCAAAGCATGAATTTCCACAGACGTAGTCTTCCCATTACGTAGTTAGGGCGGGGGGAAGATGCCACTGAAATTCACAGCTAGGATACAGGTGTTCTCTTGTCCATTTCATCTGGTTGCTGTCAAAAGCCTTTGGTTTGTTGCTCAACTGGTGGCCAAAGAACAGCACACTAAGAAAGAACAAGCCACAGGGGTAGCACGTCTTCCTAGCTACAAAGCTGGAAGTTAGTCAGCAACATTCTTTTGACCTGAAATAATCCTACTGTTCAATACTGAATGAAAAGAAAGAGTTGCTTCAATCTGTAAAGCTGCAGAAAATCCTAACATTGTGACGAGGCAAGTCCTCTACCTGTTAAATGATGTATCAGTTCAAAAGGAAGGTACGGCCAGCCAGGGCAGGAACAATTTCCTATAAGACAAGACCAGTTAATATGTCTGGGGAAATAGGAAAGAAAGCATATGAGCAATTGTGCACAGCCCAGATGGTATACAACGAGACGTGGTACTGAAATCATATTCCACACAGAATATTCCATGTAAGAAAAGGTGGAGTCCTTGGGGTTTTCTGACCTTGGTTGTTTTCTTGCAGATGTTTCGTTCCCCAGATAGATAACATCTTCAGTGCTAGAGTGGAATGGGGTTTGCTCTCTGTTTATATACAGTGGCATGCCCTGCCAATGTTGGTGGGGGTGTGGGGTTTGTTTTATTTCTTCTCTGGTAGTTCTTTGATTAGGGTATTGTTTACTGTTTGATTGTATGTCTGGTGACAATCTTGGTGTTAATCTCTGCTTAACTAGGTGATGATTGCTGGTGAGATGTCCTGGTCTTTTGTTTTCCTTTTTACTGTCTCTTTTGAATAGTGTGTAGATGTTGTTTATCTCTATGTGCCTTTGATGGCTGCCTTGTCTGAATACCAAGTTCCAGGAATTCCCTCGCATTTTTGCATTTAGCTTGGTCTAAGATGCTGACAGTTTCCTAGTTGAAACTATGGTTAAGTCTGTCCATGTGTTGGGAGATGAAGGTGCCTTCATCGTGTCTTCTGTTAGTTGGTGTTCATGGATGCGCTCTGCCAGCCTTCTGCCTGTTTGTCCTACATAGTGGCTGTTACAGTCCTTACACTGCATGTTGTAGATGACTCCTGTTTTTTCTTCTTGGGCTACTGGGTCTTTTGGTTTGCTTAAGAAGTTTTGGAGGGCTTTAGTACAGAGATGCCATCTGGTTGTAATAGTCTGTTGGTAGTTTCTGGGACGTTTCTGATGTATGGCAGTGTGATCCTTTTCATAGCTTGTGTTGGTTGTGCTGTAGTAGATGGAGCGGTCAGGCACTTTTTGATAAAGTTGTATGGATATCCATTTTGATCAAGTTACAACCTAATCAAGAGAACCCTTAATGACCTAACTAAGAAAAGCCAGATCACAAACGATCAGTGGCAGATGAAAAGCAGTGGACCCATCCTCTGTGGGAGTGTGGAGCAGAGGTGTGAAACATGGACTCTCATCCCCAGAGGAGCAGACAAGAGATAAGAGAATGAGACTGGCCCCTCCCTGAGGAATGCTAAGGATGTTTGTAGTCTGACCCTGGGAATTGCTCTCAGTCTGAGAAGATTCTGTAATGGGAGTAAAGCCAATAAACCTTGCTGGATTGAATCTGTATTGTCTCCTGGAGTTTCCTGGGCTAAACCTGACATCAATCTTCTCAGACTCAAAACTACCTTCCAGTAGAAGGAGATACATCATGGCTACAGATCCGCAGGGAGCAGCTTTGACTCCAGAAGTGTTGGCAGCCGCATTGTTACAGCATCAGCAGCAAGTAGATGCACAGATTAATAACCTGCAGGCTGCTATGGGACAACTAGTACAGCAACTTGGACAGGTAGTCCAGCCACCACCTCTTCTACCGCCCGTGTTACTGCGCTCACCTGGCAGCATGCCTGGGAAGTACGGAGGCGAGGTGGAACAGATGAGAACCTTCCTGGCACAGTGTGACTTGTTCATGGACAGTAGACTGGGAGAATTTCCTACAGATCGAACAAGGGTGGCTTTTGTGATGAGCTTATTGAAGGGATCTGCGGCCAAGTGGGCTACTCCTCTCATAGAGATGGGAGATCCAATACTCAACAACTACCGAAATTTTGTCACAGCTTTCAGGGGGCACTTTGGAGACCCAGTGAGATGAGTAACTGCCTGTCGGGACATCTGCAAACTCAGACAAGGCGACAGATCGGTAAGATTATTCATTGCAGATTTCAAGTTATTAGCGGGAGATGTTGAGTGGAATGATGTGGCTCTTATACACCAGTTTAGAGAAGGTTTGAACCCCGAAATCCAATCAGAAGTAGTAAAGCAAGGCATTCCAAATACTCTGGATGACCTATATCAGCTTTGTATAGTAGTGGAAGCCAGGCTCATGGAGTTGAAACAGTATGATCCCTTAACTCCCTTCGTGGCTCCTCAGCCTCTCTTGACTACAATGTCTTCCCCTCGTACATTAACACCAGACCTTACAGCAGGGGAACTGATGCAGTTGGGAGCTGCTCGGAGAACGGTATCAGGAGAGGAAAGGCAGAGAAGAAGGGATCTTAACTTGTGTTTTTATTGTGGAGCCCCAGGGCATATGGTGAGAGTTTGCCCAGCGAGAAGTACACTAGCGGGAGCCAAGCAAACACAACAGACACCGATCAAGAAAGCAGTTTCCGTCCCAGCGCAGCAGCAGGGAAACTGGCAAAAGCCCCCTAACCCTAACCCTGCTCAGAGCTCGCGGGAGGTGGGGGGGCTATCAAGCAATTAAGCAGAGCTCACAATGGAGACAGCAATCAGGCATTCATAGTAGTACCACTCACAGTGACATTGCCTTCCGGCTCCAAAATTAAATTGGAGGCTCTCATAGATTCAGGCGCTACCACGAGTTTCATAGATGTTCAGACTGTACAGAAATGGCAGTTACCTACAGTGGATTTGGACAAACCCATAAACGTAGAGACTATAGATTCTCAACCATTGAGGGCGGGTCCGGTGCAGCAATCCACAGTCCCTCTGCAACTAACCATTAACAATCACACGGAGTTACTCCCACTATAACAGAATCTTTACATATGCCAGTGGTATTGGGAACTTCGTGGCTCAGATTGCACAACCCTGACATTGACTGGGCAGTGGGGACCCTCTCATTTTCAGCTCCAGATTGTCAACACCACAAAGTACAGGGAGCTATATTTGCCAGTCCTCTAACAGGCAACCAGGAGCTGGGAAGGGGTTTGCCGGCCAAGTATGCAGACTCTGCAGATGTTTTTGGGGAGGAAGAAGCTATGGCCTTACCCCCCCATAAAGACTGTGATTGTACGATTGATTTGAAGCCAGGTGCTAAAATCCCAGCCAGGTGGCAATATCCCATGTCTGCAAAAGAGCTAGCTATTCTCAAAGATTACATAGAAGTAAATTTGAAGAAAGGATTTATCAGGCCATCAAAATCTCCAGCATCAGCTCCTACATTTTTTGTACCAAAAAAGCCAGATCCACAGACGTGCAAAACTACCACCAGCGAAACCATTCCAATGCGCACGGTGCACGATTACAAGGAGTTGAACAAAGTAACCATTAGAGGTCATTATCCACTCCCATTAATTTCAGATCTTTTAGACAGGCTACAAAAGGCTCGCATTTTCACAAAATTAGACCCGAGAAGTGCCTACAACCTTATTCGTGTGAAGCAAGGGCATGAGTTTTTGACCGCTTTTGACACGAGATATGGCAAATTTGAGTACACAGTCATGCCTTTCGGGCTTTCCAATTGTGGAGCAGTATTTTCTAGATTTATGAATCAATTATTCTCTGATATAATTGATTCCTATGTGGTGATTTATTTGGATGACATCCTGATATACTCTGACGATGTCCAAACACACACAATGCATGTCAGGAATGTGTTACAGAGACTGAGAGAAAATAAGCTCTTTGCCAAGCCTGAGAAGTGTGTGTTTGATTTACCACAATTGGACTATTTGGGCTTTAGAATCTCAACAGAGGGACTGCAAATGGATCCTGCTAAGGTGCAAGCAGTGTTGTCTTGGCACCCACCCCGTAATGTAAAGGATGTACAACGGTTTCTGGGATTTGCTAATTTTTACAGAAAGTTTATTCCCAATTTTGCGGAGCGGGTGAAACCCCTCACACAACTATTGAAGAAAGGAAAAAAGTTTGCTTGGGCGGAGGGAGAGCAGGCAGCTTTCCAACAATTAAAACAGCTTTTCGCCTCCCAACCCCTCCTTCGGCATCTAGACCCTTGTCGCCAATTTGTGCTACATACAGATGCCTCGGATGTAGCAATAGGAGCGGTTTTGTTACAAGCAGAGGAAGCAGGCGAGGGGGGGTGGCTGCCGTGTGCATTTTTCTCTCGCACGCTCTCGTCAGCAGAGAGAAATTACGACATTTTTAACAAGGAGTTACTTGCAGTGAAGGCAGCTTTCCAGGAATGGAGGCAATGGCTAGAGGGGGTGAAGTTTCCAGTGCAAGTGTGCACGGATCATAAAAACTTGGAAACAATGCAGAGCTCTCGCTCGCTCACTCACTCCCTGCCAAGTGTGATGGAGTCAGTTCTTTTCACGTTTTGATTTTTACATCATGTACGTTCTGGGGGCACGTAATTTGATGCCTGATGCGCTTTCTCGGAAACCGGAGTACATTGTAGAGCAACCACAGTCACAAAACGCTACCATCTTGCAGCCGTACAACTTTAAAAGGTTGGAATGTGCGAGAGAGAAGTTGGGAGCCAGTTGACAGGCAGAAGATTTACTGGTGAGAATGAGGGAGCAGCAGGCACAGGACGCATTTGCAAGGGCTCGGATGGATGACCTCCAGGGCACCCAGATGGAGAGTTCCCCTTTTTCAATGGAAGGAGGATACCTATATCACAAGGGGAAGTTATATGTTGCTCTGTCATTGCAAGAGGAAGTTTTACAACTTTGCCATGATAATGTGACAGCAGGACATGGAGGAGTATTTAAGACATTGCACAGAACCTTAAGAGACTATTGGTGGCCTAAGATGGCGACAAACATTAGAGATTATGTGGCATCTTGTCACGTGTGCAAAAGAGCTAAGACTTTTCATGGAAAACCCGCTGGACTCTTACAGCCATTAGACACTCCCCCCAAACCTTGGCATACAGTTTCGATGGACTTTATTACTGACTTGCCTCCAGTAAAGGGTTATTCTTCGGTGCTGGTGGTTGTGGACTTATTTACTAAGATGGCTCATTTCATACCATGCAAGGGTCTACCTTCTGCTCAAGCCACAGCACAACTATTTTTGGATCATGTTTTCCGACTTAGAGGAATGATTAATACAGTGAAAACAGACAGAGGCAGTCAGTTCTCCTCTAAGTTCTGGAGAGCTCTTTTTGGACTGTTGAAGGTAAACAGCTGCATGTCTTCAGCGCACCATCCGGCTACCAATGGGGAGGCAGAGAGGACCCATCAGATGTTGCAGCAGTATTTAAGGTGCTATACTACCTACAGCCAGGATAATTGGGTGGAGTTAATTCCCTTGGCAGAATTCTCCTACAACAACTCAGTACACTCTTCAATTGGAATGTCCCCGTTTCAAGCACTGTACGGATGGGCCCCCCAGGTTTTGCCACAGACTGTTTCACAGGGACAAGTTCCAGGGGCAGTGCATTTTCTGAAAGAACAGCAAGCAGCTCAGCAACTGTTGCGGGAGCACTTAGCAAAGGCAAAGGAGGCATACAAGAGGAATGCCGATGCCTGCAGACAGGCGGGTCCACTGATTTCGGTGGGGGACAAAGTGTGGTTATCTACTAAGTTTCTAGCTTCCACCAGGCCATCCAGAAAATTGAATGACCGGTTCGTAGGACCATTCAAAGTATTGCAGAAAGTGAATAACTTAGCGTTCCGATTACAGCTGCCTCCATCTATGAAGGTTCATCCGGTTTTTCACTGTTCCTTATTAGTGAAGGAGGCCCCCCCAAGTCCTCTGAGAACCCACTCATCCCCACCCCCACCGGTTGTGGTCAAAGGAGAAGAGGAATACGAGGTGGAGGCAATTTTGGACTCTCGGAGGAGAGGGAAAGGAATTCAATATTTGATTCACTGGAAGGGTTACCCTGAAGCAGACCGTTCTTGGGAAAATGCGAAGAACGTTCATGCCCCAGAGCTGGTAGTTGCTTTCCATAGGCGTTTCCCTAACAAACCCAAACCTCGAGAGCTGTCCGGAGCACCAGCAGTTAATCAGCAGGAAGAAGAAGGAGGGGACAGCGCACTGGAGGAAGATTTGGTGGAGACTGTAAGGGGGAAGCAACTTCAAGCTGGCAGCCCACAGCCTTCCACTTCAGGGTTTCAGATGGCAGGAGGGAGGGGGGCTGATTCTATTAATGTTGCAGCTGTTTTTCAGGACCCATCGGAAGACGGTATGGAGGAGGCAGGAGGTGCTGAGAGCCTTTCATCATCTGACATGTCATCCCTCCCACCTTTGCCAAGTTCTGCTGAGAACTCAGGGGGAGAGGATGAAGATGGAGGGAGGGGTGATGTGGGAGTGTGGAGCAGGGGTGTGAAACATGGACTCTCATCCCCAGAGGAGCGGACAAGAGATAAGAGAATGAGACTGGCCCCTCCCTGAGGAATGCTAAGGATGTTTGTAGTCTGACCCTGGGAATTGCTCTCAGTCTGAGAAGATTCTGTAACGGGAGTGAAGCCAATAAACCTTGCTGGATTGAATCTGTATTGTCTCCTGGAGTTTCCTGGGCTAAACCTGACATCCTCCCATGTTTCTATGGACAACCAAAAATACACAAGCCTGACATGCCTCTTCGACCAATTGTATCTTTACCAGGGACTCCAACATACAACATAGCGAAAGAACTGACAAAAAAGCTTGGACATCTCACAGAGAACAGCAAATATTCTATCGACTCCCCACTACAGTGCCTCCAGAAAATCAAAGATATACACATAGATGAAGATGAAATTATGGTCTCATTTGATATCACAGGACTCTACATCCATAACTCAGAACTAGCGAAAGAATCCATATCAACAGTGCTACACAACACACCTGACCTAACCAAATACACCCAGATCAAAATACCCAGAATCATGAACAAGATTTCATTGTGTTTCTGATGTATGGCAGTGTTATCCTTCTGATAGCTTGTGTTGGCTGTGCTGCAGTAGATTGAGTTTTTAGGCACTTTTTGATAATGTGGCATGGATATCCATTTTGTTGGAAGATGTTGTATAGGTGGTCTGTTTCCTTTTTCTGCTGTTCTGGGTTGCTGCAATGCGTGTGTGCTTGTTTGAATAATGTTCTTACACGGCTTCTCTTGTGGGAGGTTGGGTTGTTGCTTTGGTAATGGAGCACTTGGTTAGCGTGGATTGTTTTTCAATAGACTTGTGTTTCTAATTTGTCATCATTTCCTCTGCTGATGCGGATATCCAGGAAGGGTAGTGTGTTGTTGCTTTCTTTCTGTCTAGTGAATTTTATTCCTTTGAAGATGTTGATAGTTTCATGTGATTTCTTTAGTTGTTCCTTTTTTATTATGACAAAGGTGTCATCTACATACTGGATCCATACTTTTGGTGGTATGCATTGAAGTGCTATAGTTTCTAGATGCTGCATTACAATCTCTGCTATGAGTCCTGAGAATGGTAATCCCACAGGTGTTCCTCTGATTTGTTGGTATATTTGTTCATCAAACTGAAAATAGGTAGTGAGGCAGAGGTTGATGAGGTCCATGATTCTGGGTATTTCAATTTTGGTGTATTTGGTGGACTGTATACATCATTCTAAAGGTAGAAATGCAGGTGGAAAGTCACCATTATTAAGCATATGATTACCTATTTTGCAAGATAAGGGAAGTATACCTACACCCTCACCCACACTTAGTTCATGTCTTTGTCTTAGGGAGGTAAAAGAAAGTGATCCCAGATTTTTTTTTACCTCATACTGATTGGCAAAAGTGAATTCTGCTGGGACACAAACAGCAGGAATGAAAGAAGTCCTGCTACGGTCCACTGTTCTCACCTATGTTTCCAAAGATATTGCTTAGGTTTTGAAAAGTTGCATTTAAAAAATAAGCACCTGTCTCTGCTTGGTACTCTCCAGATGTGTGGACCTTGACCTCCAGAATTCCTCAGGCAGCAAAGCCGATGTTGAGAATTCTGGGACTTTAAATCCAGATGTATGAAGAAAGTCTAAGAAAGGAAAAGTTGTTCTATTAAACACTTTAAGTACTTTTATTTCCTTCATATGAATAAAAGTAGGATACATCTGGGCTTGAAGTATCTTTCCCATGAGGAAATGCCAAAAAGGCCGATTTAATCATCTGTTTGTGGAAGAGGCAATCAAGCTGGGAGATGGCCCAGTAGAAGGATACAAGGGATACATGTGGTAGAATTAAATACTGCTCCCTGTAACCAAAATTCAAGGTCACATAATTGAAATAGATGAAATTAATGAGATTCAAGGCATAGAAGAACTTTGTGATGCCTAGGGTTATTGCAGTGAAGAATCAAGAGTACAAGTATATGTGGGACAGCTAGGACTGAGGCCTCCTAATGGAACGTACCTCCAGATCTAATATAAGGACACATGCCTTATCTATTATAAGGGAATGCCTCCAGGGTTACTATAAAGATATACTATAAGAAGATTGGGAAAGAGAGTATGTACAGTAACTTGAACTCTTTTAAGAAATGGTGGAACAGTGATGATGGTAACACTATATAGAATTCATGACCACCAAAGTCAACATATAGTCATTATAGTAACTATACTTTAGGTCAGTGTTTCTCAACTTTGGGAACTTTTAAAATGTGTGGACTTCAACTCCCAGAATTCCCCAGCCAGCATGGATGGCTAGGGAATTCTGGGAGTTGAAGTCCACACTTCTTAAAGTTCCCAAGGTTGAGAAACACTACTTTAGATGTTTGTTTTAAAAAGTAAGGAAATTTATGGAAAAGAAGTCAATCAAGGATAGCGGCCAAAAGTCCACGGAGAAGACAATGTACCACTGGCTAACAACTGCTTACCCTAGCTAACAAGCCATGACTACATGTGTTAATATCATCTCATCATAGCAATGGTGTAGATGAGTCCCTGGTTTGATTCAGCAAGGCAGCTCAAATGCTTGAAAAATAAGTCTATCCTAAGTTCTATATCATTAGCCTGCCTGACTCTTGACAGCAGTTAACTGCAAAATTTTCAGCTAGGATCTTTCTCAGCACTAGTGGGAGATGTCATGTTTTGGACCAATGACTCTCTGAATGATGGCATTTCCATGTTTTTTCCTGCTGGAGATGTTAGGATGAATTAATCCCATCTGGTCATGTTGGAAAATTCTGAAATAAATAAAAAAGTAGGTAGCACCCCTGTAGGTTCTGACTCTCTGATGAATGTTTCCATAAAAGCTATTTTGCAAAGGGAATTTATCAATTCTAAATACTGTCTGAATTACATATCAAGGCACAAGGATTGATTATAGCCTTTGCCATTTTTTATCCAGGACTTGGAAGTGCTGCATGTGTTGCTCACAGAGGTATTAAAATCAATCACTGAGACTTTAGATTAGCATTTAATTCAGAGGCAACTTCGTCCTTGTTCCTAGCAGGAGGAGCACTGGTGAGAGAAGATAACAGAATTCTCAAAAAGGAAAAAGAATCCAAAAACAGGAGGGGAAAGATTCTAAAAGTGACAGCAGCTTTCAACCTCTGGCATATTAAAGTAAGAAATGGGTATTTGGTCCCAGACTAAATTCAAGGTTATGTGACCCTCACGTTTATCAGGTTCCCTTCTCTAACGTTTCCCTTTATAGTAGTGAACCATGGATATTTTATGGGGTTAAACAAGAGCCACTAAGACAACTCTCACTTGATACAGAAGAGAAAATCACTGGATCACCCACCCAGTCCTTCTATGATATGGAGGCTTTCCTGAAAGTCCCTTGCCCTGGCCAGATTGACTGAAAAACCTGAGGGCTGAACTCCCCACCCAATTTTTTTTTTTTTTAAATTCGCTTTCAATCGTGACTGATTCTACGGAGACTGCCTGGACGAGTCCCTGCA
Organism: Liasis olivaceus; assembly: GCA_030867105.1. NCBI lineage: Eukaryota > Metazoa > Chordata > Lepidosauria > Squamata > Pythonidae > Liasis > Liasis olivaceus. The sequence continues at coordinate 123,908,712 of CM061348.1, read as the reverse complement.
GTTTTCCTGGCAAGGTTTTTTTTTTTCCCCAGAAGTGGTTTGGCATTGCCTCCTTCCTAGGGCGGAGCCCAACTAGTGGTTGCAGGAAATCGGGTCTCTTCCATTGCGTTGCATCCAGCAACCAGCAACCGATTCCCATTTTCCCGTGCAAGGCGCCGCCAGCATTTTTTCCTCCCACCGGGATGATAGTACCTATTTATCGACTCATGCTTTCAAGCTGCAGGAGCTGAGGGCGCAAGATGGGAATGTACCCCACCGCACGGAGCTTGGGCTTGAACCACTGAAGTGCCGACCATTTCTGGCTGGCAACTTCCAGCGTCATTAAGCCGCTGCGCCACCACGTCCCTCCCCACCCAATTAGAAATCACCAGATTGGGGAAGGTGACACTAATTCTTTGGACATGCAGTTAACTGCCCTTGAGATCTGATCTCTTCCCAATTTTAGATCTGTTTCTGGGCCCCTATCTGTCACCTCAAGAAACTAATTTCATCCTGTTCTGGATTATGGTGATCACACCTCTAGCCACACCCATTGACTGTTTATTGAAGGTCAGTCACATTGGGCCCTGACACTTTTGTTCTTGCCTCTTCTGGCAAGGGGTTCAAGCCAGGAGCTATTCCAAACCTGTGTGAACTTTATCTCCCTGAATTCCCCAGCCAGCATGGCCTTTGCTGAGAGTTCTAAAAACTGGAATCTGTACACCTGAGGATGATCTGGTTTGGAAGAGTTGCTGAACAGAAAGGCATCTGCTTCATCCATAAGATATGGTATTAAGATTGCTTCTTATTGAAGAAAATGAGTTTTGAGGTATTTGCTTTACACACTTTCTCTAGGGTAGAAAATGCTGACTGATTACTCCCACAATTAGAAAGTTAGTTGATATATGAACAAGAAGTTACTCCAGGCTGTGAACTAGAGTGCAATTACTTACTCAGAGAGCATGGTGAGAGTAAGGCTGAAGGCCAAATACTGCTAAACGTGTCATGTCTAAATTATTGCACTATGGCTCACCAGCCTGAATATTTTCACTGGAACTCTAATAAAATAGCCCTATGCTGATTCCTGGGAGAATATTAGAGGTGATTGACCATTTACTCAATGAGTTGGCATATAAAATCAGTTGTTTGTAACAACAGATCACCAACAGCTCTGCTCTTGTGCTCTTAACATCAACCAAGCACAGCAAAATGCATCAGAGAAAGTTTTTGGTATAAGAAAACTGGCCAAGGAAAAAGGCATTCTGGAAAGACAAATACCAAGCTAATGTTCAATTTTATTTTTTTTTAATCCGCACTCAATCGTGACCAATTCTGCGGTGACTGCCTGGACGAGTCCCTGCAGTTTTCAAGGCAAGGTGTTTCGGAAGTGGTTTGCCATTGCCTCCTTCTTAGAGCAGAGCCCAGCTGGTGAGCGCAGGAGGCGGGGTTTCCGTTGCTTCGCACCTTTTCGGGTGTGCGTGGCTTCCGTGCTACCGGCAACTGCTCCCGTCTCCTTTTTGCAAGGTGCCGCCAGCATTTTTCCTCCCACCAGGGTGAGAGTACCCATTTATCTACTCACGTAAGTTTTCCAGCTGCTGGGTTGGCAGGAGCTGGGGAGGAAGCAGGAGCTCGCTCTGCTGCGTGGAGCTTGGCTCGAACCGCTGAAGTGTCGACCATTTCTGGCCGGCAACTTTCAGCGTCATTAAGCCGTAAATACATTGCCTTGTCTGGTCCTAAGATTATATTATATTTTATTTATTCATTTATTTAGAAAATTTATATGGGCGCCCTACTCACACACTTATTTAAACATGCATGCAGACAATTATATAATCAAAATGCCTTAGAAGGCATAAAGGTACACCAACTTAAAAGAAAAATCTCTCTCTTAGGAATTATGTTCCTTAAAAGCTGCAAAATTGAAATGGGGCAGACAAACTTAAAAAAAACTATTTTCAGTTTTGATACTTATCTGTTCCACCCCCAAAGTCTTGCCTTCTTAAATATAGTAGTAAGCCAACAATCTATAGTAAGAATAGAATATGTCACACATGTAAACACAAGCCTGCCAGATCCCTTTCTGGGATCTTTCCTTTCTACCCAAGTTCCAAGGTATAGCTGTTTTCTCCAGGTGAAAATGTTTTCCCAGAGTAGGTAAGTCAGCTGTCCCCCACCTGTTCCTGAACAGGGAAGTTAGCCTTCTAAATCTGGATGCCACAGAACAGGAGATCTCCCTTCCCCAGGGCTGAGTTTTTCAAATCAATAGTTCCAGTTTTCCTTTTTCACCAGGGTAACCAGTCCCAAGTGATTTTAGACTATTTTCTGCTGATGCAATCCAACTCTGAAGCAACAAGGAGTAAAGACTTTGATTTCAATAAAGACCACAAAGGATGAGCCTGAGGAATCGGATGCTCAGGATACAGGAGGCGTAGAACTGTATACCAAAACTAGCAAGGGTTAACTTGAAAGCAAACAAGCAAAATGAAGAAACAGAGGGACGGAGAATGGGAGCAGCCATAAAACTGTGCAACTGAGTCAGGTAGCACCGAAAAGAAACAAAAGATCCCTAATGCTTCTGCCTATACTTTCCCCAACAACTCAAGCTATTCGTTCCAGTTCTCCCAGGGTTTTGGGGCAGAGGGGCTAAGTTTCAGGCCCGGCCAGGAAACCTGTTCCTACAGCCCTTTGTTGTTTTCAGAACCTACTGCCATCCAGACTCAACAAACAAAGATTGATTCTAACTTGGATCCTACTGCCCTTTCCCTCATATTGGAAGAGGACAGTGGCTTTTAGAATGAAAGAATATCAAGAGTTATCAGGCAGCCTACAGGCTCCTAGATTCACTATACAACTGACAATCTTACATCCCTAAAATGGTAAAAGATCAGCTACAGTTGGGATGTTGTTTTTCAGTAAGCTTCAAAAAAACTAAACCATTTTTGGCCAACCCTTTAGATATTTCCTTACTGCCTCATCAAGAAAAAGCTTCGTTCCCTTGATTTCCATGGAGTTCTAGTAAAAATAAATATATAAATCCAATAACGTGCCCACTTTACATCCTTCAAATGATGCAGACAAAATATTGCTACAGTGAGGGCTTTGAAGACAGGGTTCTTGAAGGAGACTGCAACTTGTGATGTTATAGAACACTGGTCTCCCACCCAAATACATATCAGGTCAACCCAAGGCCATTAAGGAGGCCAGTTTTACTCCAAGTTTACTTACGCTGTTCTATACAAGCTACGTTCTCTATTTAGGGACTACTTTGCAAGCTAACATAAAGTTGCCCAGATCCCACCAACTAGGAGGCATGTGTAGCATATTGACACTCCTAGGACAGACTTTTAGAGTTCTTGTTTTCTTTTATTGAATGATGCTGTTAATATATGTGTGTGTGTGTGTGTGTTTGCCATTGGGAATTTTAATGAATGACATGTGTACATAGCTGGTAACCTGCCATCTAAATATGGTAGCCTACAAGTGGTTATCTGCGTTTTTGCCTGGAATTCCAAAATCTTGGACAAGAAGGAGTTGTAAAGGTCCTCAAAAGCTAGAATTTCCACATCTGGGCTGAAAATACTTGGATGGTCACTAGCTGGTGGCAAGGAAATGAAGTGTTGTTCTCTAGTGTTCCTCTGGATTCTTGAGCCTGGAACTGGTAACTGGTAATACATGCTAGGCTGTATTATTTAGGCTATATTATCTAGTTGCCCTGCATTCAACCTAATCATAGCCTTCCAGAACACAGACTATTAAGCTAGCACCTTTCATATTTCACAGCTACTGGCTCTACTTTATACATGAGATTAGTTTCATGAGAGGTAGTGAATACAGCTCCTTTATGGCTTACATATTTTTAAAAACTAAAAATACAAGCTCCAAATAGCAGCTCCTAAATTGGAATAATGCCCCCAACACTTTAGCCTTGAGCAATTTTCCAAGTGAGTTTTGTGTTGAGTATTATTAAATTCCAGTTGCTTTGTACTGACTAATCTCCCTGAAGAAAAAACTAAAATTGGCAGCTTGTAGAGCATTGGGCTAAATTGACACCTAGCAGCTGTTTGGTTCATTTCATCACACCAGGTTTCTGTCTGCTTCTCCCCACTGCATATGCGAAACCTGTAGTCAATCTAGAAGACAAATCTCTAGCAGGCAATTTACTGTTCATGGTATCCCAAGATGCCACTGAATTCTCCTCTGTTACCATTTCAAATTACACTTCCAGTGAAAGAGGGAGGAGACTTCAGGGTCTAGATTAAAAAAACAAAAGATTGGGATCCTCCAACGTGGAAGTATAGAAGCAAGACCATTAAGGTCAACCTGACAAACTATACAGTCTCAACTCTTCTATTCTGTACCTTCCCAACTAGGTGGCAGCACTAAGGTGATCTTGGCTATCTCAAAAAGCTTAGTAGGATGCCAACCTGGAGAGATGTGAAAATCCCAGGGCTCATAGGCTACATGGGCAAATCAAACGAAAACATCCTAAAAGGAAGCAATGGCAAACTTTTGAGTACTGTTGCCAAGAAAACAACACTGCCCTCAAGCTCAAGAGACTTCTTATTATCCTTTCCATCACCCTACCCCTTAACTTTGACCCTTAAAGCTTTGATCACTTTTTTTTCTTTGCTATTGACTACAAGAAAGCAATCTGTGCTGTTCTCATGTTTTGGCTTCTTCTTGGTCTATTTTGACTTTTATCATTGTTTCCTGACCATTTTCATGCTTTTTGCCAATGCTGGAATCCTGGTTTCCAAGGGTTGACTGAAGAAGCTGCTTGGACAAGCAGTGAAACGTATCAAACCAAAATAAAAGAAGTCCAGCAGCAGAGAAACACAGAAGAAAATACTATTTTGACTCTAAATTCAGAGTACCTATGATGTATGTCAGTGTGGAATTGGTGAATGATCAGGAAATTGAATGTATGCCGTAGAAAATTAGCTGAATGGGGGATCCTGAGATTATTTGAAGAACTTTTAAAAGTCTGAGGCACTGCAAACCTTACACTCTCAAATTATGACAGTGATCCTTCAGTTCAAACTAATTCAGAATGTTTTTGCTTCAAACAGGAAGCGTAGTCCATCAACAGGGGACGTCAAAGATTTGGTTTGATGCAGACTATGTTAGAGCAAGAATGATGTGGTTGCGCAATTTAAAAGCTTTAGACCAAGTGATTCACTTCAAATGCCTAATGCACTAGTGCAAACAGAGAAGCAATATAAGAACTTAATTAAAAGAAGGCAAGTACTATGAAAGAGATCTGGGCTCATCTGATACAGGCCCTGAAGATGGATAACACAAAATATAATTAGGAGAGGTTTAGGGCCGTCTCCATCAATATTAGGCTGCCACGTGCCAACAAAAACACGGGAACTGTTTTTTCAATTTCACTTTGCGGCCAGAACACTTCCGGCTCCACTAATAGCAGATTGCTTCATCCACCTCTCAAGATGGCTTCCTATTACAACTCGAAAAGAGAAAGGTCTGAAAGCTACTTAAAGATCAGCCATACCCCTAGCTATGGTCATATTTCTATAGCAATGATAAAAAATAGTATCAATTGGTGGGCCCTGATTTTGGCTACCCTCTTTATATTATAGATGACTGGAACCTAGCTGTGGTTGTTCCAGACTATAAGAAAGGGTCTAACTATTGCCCTATTAGCCTTCTAAGTATATTTGGGAAGCTTTATGCAAGATACCCTTGTGATAAATTCAGGGATTGGTTAGATAATGAGATTGCAGACAAACAGGCAGGTTTAGAAAAAGTCATTCTACAACTGATCAGGGCCTGATTTTACAACATCTTATTGCAAAATACAAAGGGGGCCAAAGGGAGACCTTTTGGCTGTATTTGAGGATTTTAAGTCATCTTTTGATACTATACTGTTCAACAACTACATGAAACCACTGGGTGAGGTCATCCATCAGTTCGGGGTGCAGTTATCATCAGTATGCTGATGATACCCAGCTTTACATCTCCACCCTGAGCAGCACAGGTGAAGCTGTCGATGTATTGATCCAGTGTCTGGAGGCTGTTCGGGTCTGGATGGGGCAGAACAGACTTTGGCTCAATCCTAACAAGACTGAGTGGCCGTGGCTGTTTGGACCCCCTAGGTCGGAGATGTCACCATCTTTGGTCTTGGATGGGGCAACACTTCCCCAGTCAAGACTGGTGTGCAACTTGGGGATCCTTCTGGACTCACAGCTACTGCTTGAATAGCAGGTGGCAGCTGTGGCCAGGAGGGCCTTTACACAGGTTAATTTTGTGTGCCAGTTGTACCTGTTGTGTCTTTTCCTTGATCGGGAGGCCCTTCAGACAGTCACTCATTCCCTGGTCACCTCACGATTGAATTATTGCAATGTGCTCTACATGGGGCTGCCCTTGAAGACCGCCCAGAAGCTACAGCTGGTTCAAAATGCAGCGATGTGAGCAGTAATGGGCATCTCTGGGTGTACCCATGTCACCACTGCTACGCAAGCTGCGTTGGCTGCCACGTGGCTCCAAGTGCAACTCAAGGTGCTGGTTGTTACCTATAAAGCCCTGTATGGTGCAGGGCCTGGGTACCTGAGAGACCGCTGGTCTCCAATCATTTCTGCACTCCCACTACATTCCAACAGAGTCAGGGCGCTCCAGACCCCCGTCCATTAAACTCTGCCATCTTGTGGGACTGAAGAAGTGTGCCTTCTCTGTTGCGGCCCCCCACCCTCTGGAACAGCATCCCCCTCCCTGAGGTAAGGATGGTGCCCTCCCTCCAGGGTTCTGGAAAGCTTTGAAAACCTGGCTTTGGTCCCAGGCCTGGGGTTGATATTTGTTATTTAACAGCCCTTGTTTCATTTTGTGCATTTTGTTATTGGAGCATGTTGGTTTGGGCTGTCTGTTGATTTAATATCTTTAGTTGTTTTTATGTCTCTCTCTTTTGTGTGCCACCCAGAGTCCACTGCAGTTGGGTGGCCAATAGATTTAAATAAATAATATATAATAATATAAACAGGGATAAACTTTGGCAAAAACCTGGGGCCCCTTCAACAGATTGTTGTCTCCTTATAGTTATCCTCTATAAAAGGAATTGGATGCAGGAGAGCTATAGTCCACAGGGCACTCAACTAAAAAGATACCTGTTCAATGTGGAGTGAGACAGAGTTGTATCTTGGCTGCATTTTTGATTAATTTCTGCATAATCTCTCTAATTTCAACCTTGCATTTAGCTGACTTCTATTCCACAAAAATAGCCTGTAAACCTGTCTTAGTTTTGCTACAGACAGATGATGTGGTGATTCTTTCTTTTACTGAACTCAGCTTAGATAGAGCTCTTAGAAGAACTTGAAATCAATTATTTAAAAAATTAAAAAACCCAAAATGTTGGTCTTCCAAAACTGTTATAAAGAACCTAACTGGTGAATTAATGGGCAAGAAACTGAACACACCAAACTCTACAAGTACCTGGGCTTCGCTTTTCAATAAAATGTCTCCTGGAGATTCCATATAACACACAAACTCCAGAAGAACATGACAGTGCTCCTTAAATTCTTTTTTGGTATGGGTGGTGATTATATGCCAGCAAGTGTTAAAGCTTTTAAGGGGGAAGTAATCCCATGGCTATTACATGGGGCACAACTTTACAACACCAAAGATTACTGCTCCCTGGAACAAATCCAAACCCAATTTCTGTGTGATATTTTGGGAGCCCCAAGGGGTCTCCCCAATGCGGCATTAAGAACAGAACTAAGACTGGGAACAATGGAGTCAGGCTCTATTAGAGCAAATTACAGTATCTTAGATTGAAATATCAACAAAATGATCTTATCTTGCTGATTTTCTATGATAAGAAATAAGATATTCTCTAGCTGGATATCTACTATGGAGCAGAAGATGGCTAGTGTAGGTGTCCATTCATCAACCATAATTACCGTTGGATTTTCTGTGGCAAAGAAAATTGTTAAAGAGTGCCTATGGGCCCCTGCTATTCAGACTGCTAAGCAGACTTATAAAAAGGTCATTAATCATTGGCAATGTAGAGAATCCCTATAAATTGGCAAAATTATTTATATGGACTTACCCAGGCTAAAATGAGAAAGGCGTTGATGCAATGACCTCAGCAGTTTTACAGGGTCAGTAAGCAGGCATTCCTTTTTCTGAATGGTTTTGCCCATGTTCTGGAGACGTGGAATCAGTTGGCCATGTCTTAATATCCTACCAATATTATAGGGATGCACAACTATCACTCATTACACCGATTCTTGTACATTGTCCAAGCAGCTCTGCTTCCTTCTGTGTTTCTCTGCTACTGGCTGACATGAACCATGAAATAATGCTTCAGGTTGTGAAATGTTCCTCTCTTGCATACCAATTATGCAATTACATGTTAGGGTTTTAACTTGTTCTAATGGCTCTCTTATTGGTTGTTGAGATGTGTTATGTATATTTTAATGTGTACCTTGCTATAAACAGTTACTATTTTGGGCTGATCTTTGATTGAAATAAATTGAAATTGAAAGACACGTTTATCTCTTTTCTTCAAAAGGTTCCATACAAAAATACAGACAAATAAGTTTCAGCCTCCCTGTAAAAATGTGGATGTTAACTTCTCATACATCTGGCAGAACCAGGTGGGGAAAGGTAGAGTTCTGCAATGACCAGGGGCAAACTTGCTAATGGAGCCTGGCCAACGGCCAGGCCTTGTCTCTTTTCTCCCTCCAGAGCGGCCAGGTAAAAACCCCTGGCTCTGAATAATGACACAGCTGTGTGCAAAATGAGAACCAGAAGCGACTGTCAAAGTCTTCAGGTTCAGCTGACCTTCCACATATGTCCCTAGTAATATAAATGAATGTTTTGGCGTCTCTTTTGTGCCTGTATTTTAGCATTAAGAATTGATGCTAACACAATGTACGATTCATAACCTTATTGATGTAACCTATATGTGCAGAAGAGCTAGCTCTACTTTATTCAGTCTTTTTTTTTTTTGAGGAGAAAAACATTACCTAGAATAAATACTTGCAATTTTCAACAACTGTAGACAGGGCAAAAATATTGCTCCACCGTATGTAGAATATTGTAGCTTCACACTCTTTGGCCAGGAAGAGACATTGGGGACATACAGGTATTCCAATTATAAGAAGGGAACCAGGTGTTGGGATTTTAATGCAAGTTTTTGTTTGTTTTGGTTTCCTTTTCAAAAGAGATACTTGAATGGGGGGGGGGGGGGATAACTTGGATCAGAATCCTTGTGAGGACTGGCTCTTGCATTTTGTCCCCGACTGCACTCTCCATCCAGATGATCTCTACACCTGCAGTCTGCATGGGATAGAAGCAAGGAATTGAAATTGCAAATACTGAGGACTTGATATGCTCCTGGAATACAACCAGAGGCAGGGAGGAAGGAAGGGAACACAAACTCCCCCTACTGCTTCTGATTTGCCAAGAGGATCATAGCCATTTCTCAATAAGAAATCTCAAGCAGAAGCAAATTGCAAAATACACCACATTGTGAGAGGATGTCACAGCCCTCTTCTATTTTGGATGATAGCAGGAATAAAAGAGCCTACATTCTCACCGGCATAAGAATCTTCTCATTGAAAAGGAGGCAGCTGCGTATGTAGTGGGTATGGTTTATTTTCTTTACAAGAAGGCTGAGGGAGACCTCTTTTCTTCCATGCAAGTCTAGGGAGTTTCCCAAGTGATCTTCCATCCAACCGCTAACCAAAGCCAGATCTGCTTACTTTCAGCAACGCTGCTGCATCGTACAGTATACCTGAAAACTATGCTGTGATATGCAACTGTATACAATAATAATAGTTTCAAATTCCAGTTGTTTTACTCAGTGAGAGGAACACAATAAACTTGTTGGATCCAATCTCTGTGAAAGGGTTGTTTTATCTTTGAGACTTGCACAAGAGAAGAATATCAGCAGCTTTTACCATTGTGCTAATGCATTTAAAGGTAAGAAGTTAACTGTTGGAATTATGACTCCCTGAAGATCTTAATCTGGTTCTGGATCTGAATCTGGAAACTCTAAGTGATGAGAGGTCAAGGAAACAGAAAATAAATGGAGGTCAGAATGCAAAATCTGAATAATTCTATCTGCCTTAAGACTTAGAAACAGTCCGGTTATGCTAGAAGTTAGTGACCTCAAAGACAAAGAGACCTGAGGAAGAGCAGATTAATATAGTCAATCTGCATGCAACTTTCTTATGGGAGGTGGGAGAAGGAAAGGAAGGAAGCAAGTGGGAAAAAAAGAGGAAAGAATGCAAGGAGGGAAAGAGTCACTGGAATGGTATAGGATTACTGCAAAAAAAAAATATGGAGAGGAGATATAGCGGTATAGTTCACTTTTTCTCTCTGCATACATAAGATTCTCTAGATTTCTTAATTAATAATACTTATAAATTATATCTTGTTTTTCACTAAACATCACCTTGTAATCACCTTCACTTCTATATTTTTATTTTAAATTTTGCATCTATGACAGCTTGATACAAACAGCCAGAAATATTGTTTATCCTAACACATCTTCCCTAGTCCAACACCTCGTGAGGAAGAATTGGTAGATATATGCTAAAGACAATGTCTTAATTGGAACGTTCTTGGCAATTATTCAGATGATTGGGTTTCATCCAAACTACTAAGCTGCACCATCAAACCATCTCCAGGAGTTATTAATATACCCATACTCTGAAAAGTATAAAACATAGCAAGACATCTCAAATATTTTGAACCTGGCTATAGACTTGAAGATCCAGGAAGATGCTACATGCTGGTCAGCCAGCTCCAGAAGGTCTTTCTGCTGTCATACCAGGGGTTCCTGACAAGCAGAATGGACAGATTGTGTACCTATCTTAAACTATATTTCATAAAAATCTCATTGGTATTTACCCTAGTCTGAGGCAATTGTCTTTGAATGTATTGGCTACTAGCTAGTCATGGGTGCCCCCAAAAGTGGACAGGTCAACATTTCCAGTTCCTTTTTGGGTCACTGGAAGGGAAGTAAGAGGGCTTACAGAGACTTATTTTGCCTCAAATTACCCCCAAGGAGGAAGGTTTTTAACAGGGTGGAATAGTGCCTCAGGCCCTAAAAACTTTAAAGCATCCATTTGCCCCTTAAATCTCTCAACCCTTTTATAAGGGCCTCTTCAACAACCCACTACAGGGGTGCGCTGGGTGCTGTAAAAGGAATATTGGGGGGAACACACGCACACAATCCTTTGGCCACCTCTCTTTTAGCATTTCTTCTAGAAACAACAGAAGCTAAATAGGAAAAGAAATCTTACAATGCATCTTTTCTAAAATTAATGAATAAAAAGCTCAGCTGAACAATGATGTGGCTGAAACTGCAGATATCTTTTTTTTTTTTAAATCATTCTGCCATTAATATCTTGGCTGAACAACATTTACTTTGGAATAACCTCCACAAATTTCAACAAGATGTCCTGATAAGCATGCATGAACTGAATCCAAAATCTACTTTCTAACCCTCCACTGGTCTCTTTTGGGGGATGTCAACTTGTCACTCCAATGATTCTTGACCCTTTTAGACCTGACAATTGAGGGCTGGTTTTCTTCTTTTTTGGGGGGGAGAGCACATTGTTATAGTTCTCAGTTGGGAAGGCAACACAGTCAAGAAAAGCTGGATGCAACCATAAAAGCAAATCTGCACGGCAGCTGCCATCTAGGTAAGAATATTGGGGGGACTTCCTGTTAGACGCTGTTAACTGATCTTAAATCCCCAAAAGCAAGTACAGTTACACCAGACATTTCATTTTGTCCCTGACAGTTTACTTTTCCACATTAGTCAGCTCTTTCGGGGAGAGAGAAAACGGAGCTCCCAAAGTGAGGTACTTAAGCATCTCAGCAGTTATGCTTGTGACAGGGCAAAGCAAATCCATGCTCAGGATTACGTATTACACTCAGCCATAATTATGTTTGCTGGATTGGGGCTTAGCATCCCATGTGAATCCAACCAATTCTGAAACATCGTTCAACAGATCATGAGTTAGTGCAATGTGTCCTTCCCACATTCTCTCACAATTTAATGAGCGTTGTGTCTTCCATATTTCTGGCAGGCCTTTAAAATCATTAATCATATATTTAAAAGATATTTAGTAGGAATGGGCAGCATAATACTTCACCTGTTCAGTTTAAACCTGGCACATAACCGTAGCCAGAAAATAAGAGGCTACCTTTTTGCTAATCTGAAGATGGAACACCATGCGAACCATGTCCACATAATACTCTTTTTTGAAATTAATCTGACAGTTCTTACAGACCCTTTTTCCTGTGTGCCTTGTTCACTTAATACAGAATTTATCAGCACAAATGTTTCAGAGTCAGTGAAATGTCTCAGCTAAATTAAACAATGAATAAAAACATGGCGTTATAACATAGCTTCAATGAATAAGTTCTTCTGCAATTGTTCAGTGAAGTTTCTCATGATTAGATATCACAGATGAATATTAAATTATTTGCAACACTGCATTTAGATCAGTAATTAGTAAATCCGTTAACTAGATGAATGACATGATTCATGCTTTCAGGATTTTTTTTTTTAATGTCCTCTAACATTGGGATATAGAAAAGTTTCCAAGATCTATGATGCCCACATGATCTCACAACCTAAACTTGATACCAAAAGATCCTGGCCTTACATCCCAACAGAACACCAATGCAAAATATTTTTTCAGCATGTTTACAACAAGCATGCATTTTTCAGACCACACTCCTTTCTTAATGACACAAAAAATTAGAAAAAAATGATGGCATCTTATGAGTGAGATTTCCAATATATTAGAAATATCTATTACATTTACATCCTGACCTCCTTCTAAAACTTCATGCTAATGCATATGGTAAACATCCACCACCTCCATTTAATCCACACCATTCTATGAGGCAATTTAGTTCACAAGGTCGTGGCCAGCTGAAAATTGCCCAATAAGTTTTATTGGGCATCTGAACCTGGATCTTCCCAGTTTCAGCCTACTTTCACTTGGAAAATTCAAGGTATCCATTTTCCTGGAAGACACCAAGGATATTTAGAAAGAACTGAAGTTGCCATACACTTACATGGAAGTAAGAATTAACTCAGGGAGAATTCCTGCTAAGAAGACAGGCACTACAAAGCTTCAGTTCTGGTTCTATGCATGCTTAGGTAGTAAACTCACAATATTGGACCATGAATCCATTATCCAACCAGGAAACTGAGCATGGACTGTTCTCAATGTCATCATTTTAACGCTATAGATAGCTGACTGTCCAGAGAGCTATTTCCCTTCTAGTTTGGGGGGGGAGGGGACCAGGGGGCAAAAGCTATGCATGTTCTCCAACCCAGAGCCCTCCAGAACTCCCAACCAGCTTAGTCAATAGCTGTGAATGTTAGGAGGTACAGTCCAACTTATCTGGAAGGATGGGGAAGACTAGAACTGATTTATTAGGAAATAATTTCTATCTTAATTACACTCATTCCAGCCTTACTCAAACCTACACTCTTCGCTTTTAAACTGGGAATCCAATAATACTGGGGGATCCGTATTTCTACCTGTTTGGGATGAGCTGGATGCCTAAAAATGGGAGCGTTGAACAGTGAGCTCTTAAATCCAGGAGAAAGGAATACTTCTTGCCACTTGATAAGCTCATCTTAATAGGAGGTACCGGTCAACAGAGGCGACAGCTCCTGCTGCTAGGTTAAGCCTTACAGACGGCTCTTCCCTGCGAGGTCTTGCAAAGCAACGGGGCAAATGGACAGCCCGAGGCATGGGTCGTCGCCACCTCGGGGAGCCCTTATGACGCAGGCCCTTGTGTGGACGGCCGCCCAACAGGGCAGACGGCCAAGGGCTCTGACGGGGCCATGCGCACGGGTGCCTTTTACCACCAGGGGCTGGATGAGCGTGACTGTCCAGCTTGGGTGGCGTCTTGCCCACCCGCCCCCTTCTCTCGCTTCCCACTGCTGCCGGGGATCGGCAGGGGCTGCCCCTCCCACCCCGAGCCAAAGCCGCCGACCGCCATGGCGAAGCAGTTTGGGGCCATCCGGGTGGGGACCTATCTGGACGTCAAGAGGAGCGACGGGCGGATCCACCCCGCGCTGGTGACGGCGCTACACGAGGATACCAACAGCGTGACCGTGGAATGGATCGAAAAGGGCGTCAACAAGGGCAAAAAAGTGGAGCTGAGCCTGGCCTTCAGCCTCAACCCGCAGCTGGCCCCAGCGGCGCTCAGCCCCGAAGCGCTGTCGGAGCAGGGCGACCACTCCACGCCGCCTCCCGTCTACGTGGTGTCCCCGATCACCAAAGAGAAGCCGGGAGGAGACAGCGCGGAGCGCGAGCTCAGAAGGCCCCCTTCGACGGGCAAAAGCAGCTCCATCCCTACCCGCAAGTCGCCCTGTGTACTCGAGGTGGAGCGGCTGCGCGGGGAGCGGGAGAAGCGCCACTTGGCGCTGCTGGAGCGGCGGGCCCGGCGCGAGGCCCGGGACGCGCACCCGCACGCGGGCGTGATTGCCATGATCGAGCGGTACCGCGCCGCCCTGCTGTGCGGTGGCGCCGCCGCCCTGCTGGCGCAGAGCGGCCCGCCGGAGGGCAGCCGCAACGGCGGGGCTGCTTCCCGCAAGATCTGCGTCTGCGTTCGCAAGCGGCCGCTCAACCAGCGGGAGGCAGAGATCAAGGACGTGGACGTGGTGACCATTCCGTGCTCAGGCGTGGTGATGGTGCATGAGGCCCGGCAAAAGCTGGACCTCACCCGGTACCTGGAGCACCAGACCTTCCGCTTCGATCACGCCTTCGACGACCGCGCCACCAACGAGAGTGTCTACAAGCACACGGCCCAGCCGCTGGTAGAGAACATCTTCCGGGGTGGCATGGCCACGTGCTTCGCCTACGGGCAGACGGGCAGCGGCAAGACCCACACTATGGGAGGGGACTTCTGTGGCAAGAAGCAGGACTCGGCCAAAGGCATCTACGCCATGGCTGCCCGGGACGTCTTCTTTCTGCTCCAGGAGCCCACGTACAAGATGCTGGAGCTCCAGGTCTTTGGGGCCTTTTTTGAGATCTACTGGGGAAAAGTCTACGATTTGCTGAACTGGAAGAACCGGCTAAGGGTCCTGGAGGATAGCAATCAACAAGTCCAGGTGGTGGGGCTGCTGGAACAGGAGGTCATCTGTGTTGAGGACGTTTTGAAGCTCATTGAGATTGGGAACCGATGCAGGACCTCTGGCCAGACGTCAGCCAACTCCCATTCCTCCCGGAGCCATGCGGTTTTCCAGATTATCCTCAAACGCAGAGGGAGACTGTATGGCAAGTTTTCCTTGATTGACTTAGCTGGCAATGAGCGGGGAGCAGACACCTCCAGGGCAGACAGACTGACTAGGCTGGAGGGAGCTGAGATCAATAAGAGCCTCTTGGCCCTGAAAGAATGCATCCGAGCCTTGGGGCGCAATAAAGGCCACACGCCTTTTCGAGCTAGCAAGCTGACCCATGTGCTAAGAGACTCATTCATTGGAGAAAACTCTTGCACCTGCATGATTGCCACCATCTCCCCGGGCATGAAGTCCTGTGAGCACACGCTCAACACCCTCAGATATGCTGATCGGGTGAAAGAGTTGGTGGTTGACCCCAATGCCTTCAAACAATGCCATCCTATTCTGTCCAAGTCCCTCTATCAGCTGGAGGATTTGACCCAGCCTTGGAGCATTCAGAGCTTGCCTGAGACAGATGAGTTTAAAGTCTTCTGCGTACAGAAAGAGGATCAAGTCCCTTTGCCAGCAGTCAGCTTCATCTCCAGAGGGAAAGTGCAGAAGAAGAGGAAAGAGGTTGATGAGAAAGCTCGGACAGAAGATCATCAGGAATCTCTGAGATGGCTGAAAGCTTTCCTGAAAATGGCTGAAGATGTTGAATATGACATGGAGTTTTATGCCACCCAGTTCGAAACCATGCTGACCCAAAAGATTGCTATCCTTTCCGAGATTCAGGATAAAGTGAAATCTTTTCGGGCTAACCTCTGTAAGGAAGACCTGGAGAACAATGACATCCTTGTGAAGAGATCCCGCATTCTGTGAGCTCTGATGGAGTCTCTTTCTACTCTCCTATTACTGAGTAGTGTTGGTCTTCCCGCACTATACATTGCATCTAACCATCCAGCATTGTAATGGCTTTTAAAAAAAAATAATTAAAATTCTATATCTCTGGAGATTTCCTGTTTAGGGAAGAGGAATTCACCCATTCTCCTCAATTCTGAAATGAGTATAGAAAGCCTTCCAAGACCAACTTAAGATATTTCTTTTAGCATCATAAAGATAACATTCTTTAAGGTTGAGAGCACAATCCTTGGGCATTGGCAGTTTGAATTGGCCATATTTTTTAGAGAAAAAAAATAATTCAAAAAGCACTGTTTGGGGGAATAATACTTTGAAGGAATGAAGGCTACCATGTGGATAGCATAAGCCGGAGTTTTATAGCATTTGCTTCCATGCCTTCTGTGTCAAACACAGGGAACTTGTACAAGTATTAAAAAGAACAGTAGATGGGAAATAGTGTCTTGTTGGTCTGATTACTCAAAAGGGATGGACTAAGATAATTTAAAAGGTGGGAGAGACTTTGTAGCCAAACATTTGCATAGCAATGTAGCCTCTGAATTATATAACAAGAACCAGACTTTTATCATTTAAGATTCAGCATGCTAAATATAGGAGGTTGTAGTGCAATGGACAGAGAGCATGTTTTGCATAGAGAAGGTCACACAGGTACCTTCTGTATAAGAACATGAGGAAAGCTATGGAAGATCAGGGTTGTTTAGTCCAGGATTCTGCTCCCACAATGGCCAAAGAGATGCTTTGGGGAATTTCTAATTAGAACATGTCCCTGGCTGCAGCCGCCTTGAATTTCTCTAATTTTCTGGAATCATTCTAATTGGGGGACATCTCCACATCTCATTATTTTAAGTAATTTCTTTTATCTGAGCCACCCACCCACCATTTTTGAATAACCTGGATTGTAATTTTGTGAAAGAGTGAGATAAATAGCTCCCTATCCCAGGGCATGGCAGCACCGTTCCCTCCAAAGTCTTGGACCATAACACCAATATTACTTCCATTATTATGGAAGTTTAGTTTAAATCAACAAGTTCAAAATAAAATCCATTATGGTAGAAGCAACATAAATGATTAAGGCAGGGATGGCTATCCAGATATCATTGATCTACTACTCCCAGCATATCTCACTATATTGGCTATGCTGGCTGGAGTTGCTGTGAGGTATAGTGAACACCTGGAAGGCCTCAAGTGATACTGAGGGTCATGCTGCCTGTTCTCCAGATGGGTTTACCAAAGATCCCTGTCTCAGTTCCTGGAGCACTGCGGTAGCCATCATAGACAGTATTCAGTTGAGGACATAGGAAACAGCCTCCTTCCTATATTGCAGGGTCCTCTGTGGCTTATCAAGAACTTAACTCCCTCTTGATATTTGTAAATTCTGGCAAACAGAAGAGTGAAGAGTAGATTACCCTATAATTGCATCAGCTGTAGTGAGTATGCTAGAAACTGCCCAGAGTCACTGGGAGTGGATGACTTATAAATTTAATAATTATTAAATTTATTTTTAATTTTAGAATTACAATAGTATTCATAATAAATGTATATTTATTATAAACTTATTAAATTTATATTCAATTATATTATTATTACTACTGTTAAATACTTTCAGGGTAGATTGGGAGATTATGAGGACATTAAAGTGCTTAATATGTATTTATGCCTTCTTAATGCAGATCTCCATTTGGCTTGATTTTGAAAATACCTGAGATAATGAGTGAGGGAGAATTGTTCAAATATGCACATGGAATTCATTAACTGGAGACAGTCATTCTGTCCCTCTTCTCATTATCATTTGACTTTTGACACCTGCTGTATATTCTCTTGGGTATTTCTTTTTAAAGTGATTCACAAAGTCAAATGTAGTCACTACCCAAATATGAATTCACAGCCTCCAAATACTCATTTTTCCCTGTTTCCCCCATTAATTTGACAAGCTCAGCATCATTCACACATGCTGATGGTAGTTTCCAGGTTTCTTTCTCAGCCCATCCTAAAGATGCTGAAGAGAGAAGTTGGAACCTTCTATAAAAAGAAGCAGCTATGGATGAACACTGGCTCTCCCATTGCCAAATGTGGCATAGAAAATATCTCCTACCTTTGGAATCTGAATTGATAGGATTCCAAAATTAAGTCAATAGGAAGTCTTCTACAGTTTCCATTCACTGGCAAGACAAACATATCTTATTCTTTGTCACTGAACACATTATTTCCACCTCTTATTATAGGTGTGAGATTAGTTAATTATGGACAGATAGCTTGCCCATTCAGGAGAGAGGAGAAAAAACCTACCCTACATTCTTTCCTATTATGTTACAATGGCTGTTGTAAAGGGAAATGGCTGTTCAAATGCTTTCTGTTAAATAGAAATCTCTATATTAAGAACATACTTCAGGAGAAACATCACAGAGGGGGCTAAAGTAGGCCTTTTTTCTCTGATGTTTAATTTTTACCAGCAGGAGTTTTTAAAGTAGAAATAGCCATGGAAATTCTTAGCAACATTTTGAAGTATAATAGGCTGGATTTGTACTTTGTGCTAAGCCATATTTGCTTAGTTTTAGTTTAGCAGGTTGTGTGAACTCACGGGGTCGATGGCTTAGTGTGATGTGTATACATTGCTTAGCCATGCCTCCTGAATTTTCTGCTTTCTCCCTATGGTGGGATCTTGATCCTAAATAAGCAATTCTGCAATTATTGGGGTTTTTTTCCCCACAAGAAAAAGGCATTAAGAAGATAAAAGCAGATTGCTTCTAATCTCAATCTGTAATACTGCTGGGAAAAGTTAGAGCTGACTGTTGTTATTGTTTATACTGAGAGGTGAAGTAAAACAATTAACTTTACAAACAGTTTTGTTCCAAGCTTAAATTAATTTTCACCATAGGACGAACATGCTGTCCATAAATGTGGTCACTCAGCCAACATGATCCAAACTTTTGCCATCGGATACCAACCCAATGCAGTAGGGCAATGTCTAAGACTCTATAACAAGGAATGCTATTTCCCAGGGTATTCTAAAACTAAGCTTAGCTATTCCCATTCTATTTCATATCTTCACACTTAGCAAAACACTCTCTGAGTGCATCTAAAAATTAGATTTAGAAAGTAAGTGGGAGCCTTCCTCTCAGAACAGCTGTCATAACAAACTTTGAAGCCTTCTCCTTTGAAGTAGTTCACCATTTTACATTTCATCTCACCTTTAATGTTAGGCTGTGTATATAGAAACATGATCCTCCAAAGATTTCACTCTTGTTTATGGGTTTTAAAGTGCTTCTTCTGTTGGTAGCACATATATATTATATACATGCATGCACAAATATTTCCTATGGGGTAGGCTATAAGCTTGTGATTTCAAGTGGAAAAAAGGGAGATGAAAAAAAAAAGGAAATGTATAAAGGAGATTCTTAACAAAGAATTTCATTTGCAGGAGAATATCCCTGGTGAAAGGCATAGTAAGAGTTTTTCTATCTCTGCAGCTATTTTGTTTTGGTTTTTTTTTTAACAAAATAGTTCTACTAACATGGCACCAGCAGACGTGAGGTTTGGAACAACTTTACAGCATTCAGAGAACTTGAAGGAAACCTTTTAAGATGATGTCATGTTTGTCATTGTACATCAGTCTTCCCCACCTCTAAACACTGAATTATGACCGCCATTAAGCAGGCCAGAGGCTGTAGTAGCTGGGGATGTGGTAGGCTAACATGCCTGGAGAGCATTTGGTTGAATAAGCTTATTGTATATCATAGGGGAGGGAGGATGATCTTTTGATTTTTTAAAAAAAATATGCAAATTTAGACCAGTCTTATACAGAGTATAGCATATACTTGACTAGGAATAAGTTTGAACTCAGCAGGATTTACTACAGAGTACACAACAATAAGATTGCACAGCAATTCAATTAGAACCTGCATGATTACTCATTTAGGGTTTCTTTCTATAGAACAGCACTAATGTTACTATCACCAAGTTGTAGTTGTGAGGGTGAGTTGTAAGACTAGCTGCAAGTGGTGTATTGAGTTCATAGCACAGGTGAGGCAGCTAGCAGTTTCTTAGTTCACTGCCAAATCTCTAAGCTTTTATACTCCTCTAGCTCTGATACTTAGAGCTGTGTGCTTGTCATGTGTATGTGTTCCAGGTTCAGCAGGGGTTTACTCCCAAGCTGATTATATTTTACAGATTCTATAACACGTCACCTAGGGCAGTATTCCTGTACTTTTGAACCTCAGGAAAGCAGTCCAATAACATTTAAAACAATTATACGTGTACAGATTGTAGTTTTATAACCCAATCTTGTGCTTTTTAACTTAGAAATGAATCACACTGAACACGGAGACTTGCTCTTACATAAGAGAGCATAGGTCGGGTCATACTAAAAAGGGGCACGTGCTTCCGTTTGTTTTACCACCACCGTTTACTCTGTCATCATCACCAAATTTCTCCCGGTAGGATGGCCAGGCTGACTCGATTAATATAAATAATATACATCTGGCAATTATCCTAATAACAGCCTGCTGAAACCAAGCTCAGTTGAATATGTTTTCACAGCCAATTTGTTGTTTCAAAAGCCTGCCTAACAGTGGCACTCTGCAAAAATAATAGGTCTAATTTCTTTTTTCACAGTAAGATTTAGAAGTTCGTAGCAGAGTGAGGCATGAAAAGCGGTGTGCTGTCAGGCAGTTTGCACAATGATACATTTTAAAAACTAAAATATGCTCCTAAGGGCCATTATAGGAGATGGCAGGATGATTTTATTTCCTCTGATACAAACTGCCCTCTCCTTACTGTGGTCTTTGAATCCAAGGAGATTTTCCCTTTGGAGGATATTGTCATGATCCCACAATATTGTTGGGATGGATTCTGTCTTCCCAGAAGGACACTCTCTCATGCTTGAAGGTTGCTGAGTGGGGAGACAAATGCATCCAAATAGTTTATCAGAAATACTTTACATTATTACAAAGCAAATTGACTTTTTGACAGATCCCAATGAGACTGGGGTTGTGACAAGATGTAATCCCTATTTGAAATCTCAGGTGAGGCTCTAAAGCTCCCCTAGTATCAGGTTCAGCCCAGAGAACTCCACGAGACAGTGCAATACAGTTCTGTTGTGTTTATTAGCTTCCACCTCAAGAGAGAAATCTCTCCAGACTGAACCTAAGTTCCCAAGCCAGCAAGCCACAACACCATGAATTCCTTAGGGTGGTGCCAGTCTCATCTTAAACTTCCCACGCTCCTGTTGAGGGCTAAGGAAACGCTTATCTCCCTGAGCGTGGCCTTCATAACACCATTCCATCACATCTAGCTTTATCTCACCCAGTCATCTACACATCATAGCCCATCCTTCCCTTTCTTTCTTTTTAATCTATGAAAAATATTTCCGACCATCCTTTATCAAGCATGACCATCCACCATCCCTTATCAAGAATGTGGTGAGTACAGGTAGTCCCCAGTTTAAGAATGAGTTCCATTACCAAGGTCTATCCTTAAGTTGAATTTGTATGTAAGCTGGAACAGTATTATTGTATAATACTGTATAAGTAGTATTGTGTAATGAACTCAAACCATTATGTATTTAACTCAAATTTTGCTACCGTAGGCTTTGTTTTTAACTATGGCTCATCTAATTGTATAAAATGAAAAATCCAAAGAATTCTTCCATCAGTGGTAGACAGAGGTAGGAAGGTCTGTTCTCTTCCCTATTCTGATGCATGCTGGATTTGTTGCAGACCAAGTGCATAAGGAGATGTAACTTCTTCAGTGCTACTGATAGAAAGAAAGTACATTTCTTTTTATTTGTATGTATAGTTTTAAAAAGGAAGGTAAAATCTAATACAAACTAATTTAAAGTAAGAAGAAGAAAAGGAAAGAAAGCTAAAAGTGCGTGAAAGGAAAAAAATAAAAATAAAAAAGGAAGAAAAAAAATACAAAGAAATGGCTTCCAATCTTCTTTACAGCAGTTTTAAGTACAATTATATATTTACCTCTTACTCTAAGGTTACAACATGACTCTCTTCTTTCTATAATCTATCCTGTCTAATCATGAAAACCATAAATCTTAAATTCATTTTTTTTCTGTTTACACAAAAAGTCCATAAAGGGTTTCCAGTCAACTATAAACATAGATATTTTCTTTTCTCTGATCAAAGAAGTCAATTTAGCCATCTCAGCAAGTTCCATCACTTTCACCAACCATTCCTCCATTGTGGGTAATGCCAGATCCTTCCATCTTTGTGCATATGATAATTTCGCTGTAAGAAACTACAGTTCCCAGCAATCTCAGCTCAGATGTGTAGCATCTCAGGTGCCACAGCAATAGATTTCCCTCTCTTCTTATCACTTCAACAAAATGATAAGGAGACTAATATATCAATTAGAAGGAGCAAAGAGTCTGGAGATCAGTGAGAAGGTGAATGGGATTAAAGTCTGACTTGAACTCTCTAATACATAATGCTTACTTTGTATTTGAGATAAGACTATTGAGCTGTTGAGATTTCCAAGCTGGAAGAGAAAAAAGTTGGTAACAGCCATACTTGAAGTACTTTGTTTTTTGTTTGTTTGTTTCTTTTGGCAATTTAATCAGATACTTTGCCATCCAAATCTTGCCTTTGCGGTGAATTTTGTTAATCTTGTTTCTGCCCAAAGCAGTTGTCCAATGAAAAGCAATGCTTTCTCCCAATCCTATCGATTGTTTCCCTGGCAAGAGGAGTTTCACTGAATTAGTGGGATAACTGTGATTCACAGAGGGTATTCATGCAGCGACCTTTCACTTGACCCATTTTCCTTTCTTTGCTTTCCACAATGGATCATGAGACTGGGACATAATTCAAAGGGCTCCAGCTTTAAAGGTTCATAAACTGGAATAAAATGAATTTTAAAGTTAAAGCATCAAATCTTAAGTAGTTTAAGGCTGGTGAAAACCGATTCTGAATATAATACTTAAAGTTTTAAAAAGCCTAAATCTTGTAAAAGTTATTTTCTGCTACCTACTTCAAAACACAAATCAGATTTATTTATCATGGGGTTTATACTTTGCTTTATTGCCATAACATGGTTTGTTTGGCTTGGACTTTGGTTATTCCTTGAATCTAGTCATTTATTTAATAAACCATGGCTGAGGAAAGTCTGGTATTTATTGCAATATGTGAACCCAATTCCTGTGGTGCTTCCTAGCCATCAATTTTCTTGTGCTGATTTTTGTTGCAGAAAGATGAGGAGAACATAGCAGCCTCAGATACCAACAGTAGATATTTGATTCCAGTCTGAATGAATACATGTCTTCTCCAATCTAAATGTTGTCAATCAATCGGAGCAATAACCTTTTCAAAGTTGTTTTTACATTGCTGTCCATGTTTGCTTCCAAGTGGAGAAGAGCATGTCAAGTTTAGTTAAATGATTGGATCCTTCTTATGTCAACATATTATCATTGACTTGGATAGCAGATAAGTTGGCCAGCTTCTTCAGAATTGCAAAGTATTTCCCATATCTAATGTCACATCACAATATGGAATGAAACCAGGCATTTTCAGTCTATCAGAGTGCCCAGAAAACAAAACAGTCAAGGCTATAGGTCCCACCCCTGGCCATTCAAGCTGGAATGAGATAGAGGGGTAAATGTGTAGACCTGCCCAAGTGTTCTCCTGCCTAAACAGAGCAGAAACACCTGGGATCCTTTCCTGAGACAGTAGGGGGCTAGGATGGCTTCTGCTGAGATCCTGAAGACCCATGAGTAAAGGCCATATACAGCAATTCCCCCCACTCCCAAAAAAGATTGCAGTGCGGTTAATTAAAGGTTCTTTCAAGACAAACAGTTGGGCTCTCAACGTGTCTTAATTTGTGTTGATGGCTGTATGCCATCTGAGCCAACTAGATGGCAGCACTGACTACTTTTGAAGAGTCAGGCAATTACATTTTACTCACTTAGCATAGGAAGGGCACCCGATTGATGGAATCGGGTATACTCCATTTGCAGTTATTGAAGTGCAACACATTTGGAGGGCATCAGGCTGATGGCAACTGATGCAGAGCACATATTTAAAAGATGTTAAGATATTCAAAAACAGTGAAAATGACTGTTAGCTGTTGTCTTGCTCCCCCATTTATGATTGTCTCAGAAAGTTTGGAAAAACTGCAGAAGATGACACTTGGTGGATTCTTGGTATGATCCAGCAAAGCTGTACTTTATGGGCAACTTCTGTTGTAGTCAATAGAGGCCACAGAGGAACAGAAAATGGAATAAGTTCTAAAACATACAATAAGAGGACCCTGCAACAATGCTGCATTGTCAGGTCTGAGGTTTTTTCCCCTCTCCTGCTTCCCAAAGTTTTAATGCTATTGGCTGTGATTCCCTGATGATTGACAGATCCTCTATCAAGAACTTTGATTTGAAAAGTTGTGGCTGTGACTGCTTATTTGAAAATAATCAGCCTCCCTCCCTCAAAAATAACATTTTTTATTACCTAGGAGCCTCTCAAGCATAGGTACCTGACTTATCATACAATCTTTTAATAAGCATTATAGCTTTCTAATTGGTTCAGGTTAGTTCATGGATAAACAGGTAACATTTATGTAGTACTTTAGGGTATTTCAAACAAGCAGCATTCATTTATTATTTCAGTAAGACATACAGCTGCCCGGCAAAATAAGATAATATTATTAATAGCCAGGTATTGCAGAATTGAGGCTCACATGTAAAGAGTGTGGGCTGCTAAGTGAGTTAATGGAAACATTTGCTTTCATTTATTTTAATACATTACATTATCCCATTTCAGGAGCTGAAGTACCCTGTTCATTCCTTCTCTCCCTCTTTTTATCCTTACAAGACACTGGTGGGTTGGTTTAAGCTCAGAAGGAGTTGGAGATTCAGACCTGATCCTCTCCACTTCGTTTTAGACTTCACTGGCTTCATCATTCTTTTGCTGCTGTTACAAGGCCGGGAGTAGAATGCAATTCCATGGGCGCAGCTCCATACATGTCACCCAGAATTATCCTACTGAGTTGAATGGAAGTTACTCCCTCTTGATTGTAACCTAAGGGCCGTATCAGCCATGACTTCAGCTGAATAAATGCAGTTAATACACACATTTCTGTGGCATGCTTAAAAGGCCTAATATAGCTGGACTGTGAAAGCTGGAAGTCAATTTAAGCTTTTTTCTCAATGCCAAGATTCCAAGAAAAATCATTTTTCTGAGGTGCTTGCCATTGAGGTACAAATCTTTCAGGGTGGCAAGTTTTGGTAGGATCTTTGCAGACAGAGAAGAACTTTCTCGTTTCCCTAGGATACCAACTCTGTGGCTGCTTGTTACATAATAGAAAGGTGCTAGTTCAATTACGTTCATGAAAATAATGATACCACAAGCTGGGTGCTCATTTCCTGTGCATATCTTCAGATAGATTTCAGTTGTAATTGGGCACAAGAGTATTTTTTTTCCTAGATTAACCAAAATAATACAGCATCAGCAACCCCCGGTGGAAGGAATGTATAGGCCTCTAGTTATGGCTGGACTACAACTCCCAGGATTCCTCACCACTGGCCTTGGCTGGAGCTCCTGGGAAATACAGATCAGCTGCGTCTGAAGCTTACAGTTCTCTATGCTTGCCCTTAGTTCAACAATGTATAATTGCTTTAAAAATCCAGTCTGATTAATTCTCTTTCTTTGAAAAGCATTCATAATTTATTTTCCCTGCTTTCAGGAGTTTTAAATGTAAGTGCCAGTTTGCTTATAATCCTAGAACATGCTGCTTATTTAATTTAGCAAACAAAAGGAAGAAGAGGGAAGAGAAACTAAATCAACCCCTGCTTGCCCCACTTATGGCTTAAAAGTCATGAATGAGGTTAATGTATAATTAATGAGCTGCGCTGCCTGGCTATGACAGCTCCCCAAAATGATGGATGAGCAGGAGGCGGGATCTGAGGAGCAATCCAAGGTCAAACCACGCTTGAGATTGTTGCTACTCCCTGGCAGAGCTTTCATTCTTACAGCGCTCTGGTTTTAAAAAGCTCCAGTACAAAGCCGGAGAAACTATGGATTAGAGAGAAAGAGGCCATGCGGTATAGTCATTGGAAGTTCTGCACTAATCTGAAATCTGGTGGTGGTGTTTTTATTATTGTTATTGTTATTCAGCCCAGATCAGTCCACTGCAAGATGAATGCCTCTCTGTTGAAGGTTACGGGTTATCATCTACCACATGGATCCAGTGCAGGTTGGTAGAGAGTTGTTGAAAAAAAATAGTTCGAATTTAGGGTTGAGAGAAGTTGATTGCTCCCATCACCCAGCTGGCTTCCATGCCTGTGAGGACTACAACTCAGTCTCCTGGATTCTGGTCCAGCATTTTTAACCACTATACCAAACTGTCTCTCAATATTAATATATAGAATAAATAAATATATGACTCTGCAATGTAATATAAAGTTTATATGGGTGTTGTAAATGAACTACGCAGAAGAAGCTGATTGGCAGAGCCATCAACCAAGGTGATATACCTAGCAGATTTTAGATCATTGTACTGTCATTGTACTATCCGTAATTTCCAGGGACATAAGGTTGAGTAAGTACCGTTGGTATTATCTGCTTCAGTCAGAAAATGTTGTTGGCATCTTTGGACAGCTGCTGAGCCTCCAAGCTCTCTGCTGCTGAGGAAGACATGCAGCAGCACCCTTATCTTCATCAGATGAGAAAGCAGCAGAAGCTGCTTTTCTTCTTCATCAGATGAGAAGAGCAGTTGCTACCAACAGCAGCAGCACATAGAAGAACTTCAACCTAAGAGAGACACAGGTAGGTTGGGGACTGTACTTTCTTTTTATGGGGGGTGGTAAATTGATTGATTGTTTGAAACGTTTTTATGGCTGCTAAGCTGAAGAAACAATTGTGGACAGGTTACAACCAGTTAAAATGATAAACGCAACAAAAAATACAAATCAGAATGATATAAACAAAAGCAAACCCTGCGCCGAGATGGACAGCTTAGCTAGGGTTGAAGGCCTGGTAAAATGAAACCCTCTTTAAAGATCTTCCAAAAATCACAAGGGAGGGAGCTTTATGGATCTCTAGGGAAAAGGAGTTCCATAACGTGGGGGCCACTGGAGGGAAGGCCTGTCATCTCGTCCAGGTCTCTTACTTCAGAGAGAAGTGGGACTCTTCCTGAGGTGTTCTCACCAGACAGGTGGAATCAATTCTGGCAAAGCAGTGCCTGATGTATCAAAGAGGTGATGGCCAAGGTAGTCAAGTCCCGGTATCACCAAAACAGAAGGGCTGGGTTTGGCAGTAATTAAGTATTTTTCTGCTTCAATTTATTACTATATTAAGCCTAAACGAAAGCTTATATGGTTTTCCCCTTGAAAATCTCTGAAATATTGGTGTCATTTCTTGGATTTGTTGCCAAATTCAGCACAGTGATCAGTGATTTCTGTCCAGAAAAGACCCCCTCCCCCTCAAAAAAGACTCAGGAACTACATGAGTTAGTTTCGCACAATGTTCTCTAGTCTATGTCATGTTTCCAGGAAACACACTCTGAACATACAAATATATCAAAAGCCATCTCTAGGCAATATCTTTACGAGATAAAATATAGTTCTCAAAAATATGCAAGCTTCTAAAATCTTCAGTTCATGAAGATGCAGTGATCTTACTTATTGTACCTTAGAGCTGGCCTCCTATGCAACATCTACATGAAACTGCTGGGGTTCAGAAGTAGCATCAGTATGCTGATGATACTCAATTGTATCTTTTGACCCCAGACCAGCTAAGTGAAGCTGTAGAGGTGGTGCCCAGTACATGGAGGCTGTGCAGGCCTAGATGGAGAGGAGCCATCTTTGACTCAGTCCTACCAAGACTGAATGGCTTGGGGTATTGGGGCTACCTGCTTCCAGGGAGATTCCATCATTGGCCTTGGATGAATTTGCACTTCCCCATTCAAGGGTGGTGTGCATTCTGGGAGTCTTCATGAACTCATAGCTCCTGTTCAATTGAGTAGTAGCAGCTGTGGCCAATAAAGCCTTTGCGCAGCTTCATCTGGTGCATCAGTTGTGCCCTTTCCTGGATATGGAGGCCCTTCAGGCAGTCACTCATGCTTTAGTCACCTCACAGCTTGACCGTTGCAATGCACTCTACATGGGCTGCTCTTGAAGAGAATTCAGAAGCATCAGCTGGCCCAGAATGCAGGAATATGGGCTGCAATGGTTGCTAGTTTGCTTCTGGGTCCAATTCAAGGTGCTAGTTATGACCTATTAAGCCTTACATGGCACATGTAGATGGCTCCCTTATTAATTTTATCCCCTGTTTTGTGTGTTTTTACTGTTTTTTATATGTAGTTGTTTTTATGTTTTTTTTTAATTGTTGTATGCTGCCCAGAGTCACCTTATGTGAGATAGGTGGCTATATAAATTAGATAGATAGGCAGGCAGGCAGGCAGACAGGCTGGCTGGCTGGCTGGCTGGCTGGCTCTGGATATTTGAGGGACCACCTATCTCCCATAGTGTCTGCCCAGCCAACTTGAACTGCCAGAGTTGGCATGTTCCAGGTTCCTTTGATTGAATAATGTCATCTACAGGACCCAGGAAGTACACCATCTCTGTTGCAGTGCCTGCCCTCTGGAATGAGGTTCTCTTCTGAAATCTGGATGGCTCCTACCCTGCTGGCATTCCAGAAAGTCATAAGACGTGGCTGTTCTCCTTGGCCTTGGGCCAAGGCAGCTGGAACCCCTTTCACTGCATATGAGATGGCGGGATGTTTGGGAGCATATGCCTGGTTTGCCATCTTGGTTTGTTTTTTTTCCCCCTTCTATTCTAGTTTGGTTTTCTTGCTTGTTGTTTCTTATTATTTTGCTTTATATTATTTCAGGCATTGTAAGACACTCAAAGTCATTTGGAGTCAGGCAGCATCAAATCAAATCAATCAAGTCTCTGCCCTGAAATGGATATTGGATTTTTTCTTATGATCAGTACAGCTTTCTTTGTTTTACTGATACAAATCTCTCTGAAACTTATAATACCTAACACTTTTAATGAACATGGAATTTTTAAAAAATGCCCCAATTTATTTTCATTATAAGGATAATTAGGATAAAGCAATTTTAATTCAAAAAATGAAAATATTTCAAATTAGCAGTAATTTACAAATGAACTAATTCAAGCCTCTTGTGTTTTAAATTTAGATACTGTTTTCATGGTCTCTAAGCAGATCAACATGAATTCAGTAAGAAGTTTCCTACTGCTGAAAATATGTGAACAGGATTGCATCATTAATAGCTTAAAAGAGAGAGACTTGTTTGGATTATAGGGCTGAAAAGACTTTGGGTTGGTCTATTTGTTGTAGTGGAGTAGAATAAATTTTATCTCTGCTCTAAAAACCATTTTCATCTAGAGTTTTTTTTAATTTATTCTCAAGAATAAACTTTGTTTGCTGGGAGAAAGGACAGTGGATCTTTAAAATGGAAAGTCTTCATATGTCAAGGTCTGCCTAGATGGATATGTGAAAAGAATATATGTAAATATGGAACAGGGTATACAGTTCTGGTCCCCTTCTTTCAAAAGAGCATGAACCTTGAAAACATAGATAACAAAAAGTATTAAGAGCATTGATTAGTAAACAGAATTGAAAGAACAATGACAGTTTTAGTTTAGTTGGAAATAATAAAAGTGAACATGTATATAAATGAACAAGATGTATCTCTGTGCCAGCTAATCTTTTAAGAAAGTGGATGCCAAACACATGTAGTAAAGATATTGAAAATATTACTGTTTAAATATATTAAGTACCTAAAGCAAATGTCTTCCTTACATTTGGTCATTTGCACATGTTAGATTATTCTGAAAAGATGTGTTATAGGCTATTGAATAGATAACAGGCTACCCATTATCAGTGAAATAACTATGTCCTACTTAAAATAAATTATGGAACATGTAGATTTACTACTTACATTGAATTTTATTAATGGCAGTTAAAATAAGTATTGAATAATGTTAAAAAGCTGTAGTAGCACCTATCGTTATGGATTAGTGTAGGAATATTTGGGAATTGGCATTACTAATAAACGTACTCATTTTATCAGAATGACAGAATTCAGAGAAGTTACATTTATTTTAAAAAATATTATAATCCTATTAAAAAAAAAATCTTTGCAATGATAGGCCATGACATTCTTTTTTTTTTTTGGTGAGGGGAAATGCTTTCTAGGCTCAACTAAATGACTTAGGGAGACTCCCCACAACATCAAAAGATGGAGTCAATGGCCTAGTTAGACAGAGTGGCTGCAGGTTGAAATCTGTCAAGCCTGTTGAGCAGAATGCAGCAAAAGACCCATAAACCTTGCTCTCAGGAAAAATACACATCAGCATGAGAGCTTGCAAGTCGCAATGTCCATATCTTGAACTCCAAAGAAACTCCAGTCAGAAAATATAAGCTAACTGGTCTTTATTGATAAAAATGCAAAAACTTCATAAAATACAAGTTGCATACAAAAGATAGGATATAACAAAAACTTCTTCTCATATTAGCTTCCAAGACTTATCACTGCAAAGCCTCTAGCTAAAAACACTCTCAGAGAAGAGGTTCACGACTTAGTTACTTGTTAAGACTACATAACCTATAAACCTACATGGTTAACTGTAAGACTAAAAACACACACACATACACACACTGGACAGGTTGGGCATTGTAACCCTCCCTTATAGTGCCAGTTGAAAACACTCCTACTGAATAACTAACACACATACACAATTTCAGTAGGCGGCAGTAGACAAAATCATAATAACATCACAAGATACGTTGTTATCTCCACACTTGTTTTGTAAAGCTAACAGGATGAACTTTCATCCCATGAGAAAATCCTGATAAAGCCTGCCAAAGGAATCTTACAGAAAGTGATCTTGAGCGCAAAAATGACCTGTAAGAAAGGACAATAAACCCTCCTCTCAGCATTGTTTCTTTTGGGCTAAATTTGTACCTCCTTCAGGCTGTGTCTGCAGCCAGTAAACCTGGAGCCATGTAAATGCACAGCCTGAAGGCCAAGGAATAGGAAACTTGCTGAAGTAATGTGACCTAAGAGACGGAGGGCTGAAGTTTGCCAGTGATTTCTTACTAGCAGTGTGCCCATAGACACTTGCTTCAGTGCGCACCAGATTTCTATCCCTCTGATTTTTCGTTTTTAAAAAAGATGCTTTAGTTTAAAACCAAATGACAAAGCAATGCACCAGCCTTAACATCATCTTTATTTGCACAAGTACCTCTGGGTTCCACACAGGCTACTATAGTAAAGGCGGAGAAAATGCCCCCAAAGATTCAGATAAGAAAGCATTAATCAATCAATGCTACATTTGCCAATCACCAATTGAAAATAAACTTGACAATCTAAATAGTGAGTCTGGCAATTTATTGTGAGTCTCCCCCTAGGGAAGGGGGCCAGCTTCATTTTGCTTTCCATATCAAAGAGATATCTGGCCTCCCATTCTGGCATCTAGTAGTTAAGAAATCCATCTCAACCTGGAGAAAGGTTGGGGAAAAAATAGCCACCTGGGGAAATGTGGAGCTAGAATCCGCATTAACATTGGAATATGTTTCTTTCTAGTATGGACTGACCTGAGCAATTTCTTTGCCTTCTTAGTCCTATCTTGTTCTAGCTGTATAGATTGTATGTGTCTCTGGGCACATGTTTGTGTCTGGAAGACACGTGTGAGTTGAGAAGCCTGCAGAACTCATGCTATTTTCCTTTCTCCCATTGTCTTCAATTCTCCATTAACTTTAATCTACATAACAAATCACTGATATCTTCTTCTGAAATCACTAGGCTCACTCCAAAAGGCTTTTTTCAGTCTACACTCATCTTGGCCACTCCAGTAGCTGCAGAAGGGTGAAAAGCCAAGAGAGAGAGAGAGAGAGAGAGAGGGAGAGTGCCCAGGGCTAGCAATGGCCAGAGAAATCCCTCGCCCAGACAGTGGAAGGTTGCAACAGTAGGAATTCTGGGGATGGTCTTAGGGGAGCCCTGCTTGAGAGAGCCACAGGGGCCAGCTCACCACATCCCTGAGCAGGGCATGGTCCATTACAGATCCATATGCATTACAATAAAGGGGTGGAGTGAGGGGTACAGCCCAATGCTTTATTTGCAAAGTTTCCACTTGGTCAAAAGAGGGGCAAAAGAAAATTGAAGTGAGGAGAAGAGTCCAAAAAAAAATTAGAGGAGGGCACCCTCACCAATTTGCTTTCTCTTATTCTTACTTACTATGGCAGCCATTTTGTGAGTGTTTATGATAAGCTGTCAAATTTCAAATTGGCTCACTAGAACAAAATGGTTGTATACTATTCCTGAGCTACAACTACAGAAATAGTACTAAAAGTAGCAGTACTTCCTGGGTCCCTCAGCTGTTTTAAGAACAGTACCTAGACAACCTGTGTCAGTTTTAACAGTTGATTTAGAATCCCAACAGGGCCTATGGGCCTGCCTTGCAGTCCTGCCTACCTTTCCAACACTGGCTCTTTCACCAGCAAAATTATAATGCCAATTCCCCAGAAATAAAAAAGCCTACACCACACTGTACTTTAGAATAGCCTTCTGTTAAACTTTGGACACAATCTGAAGAACACTTCATCTAAAGATGAGTCACCACTGAATCATTTCAACCAGGGTTGGAGAAGATGGGGCCCTCCAGATGTTGTCCAACAGGAACTCTCAGCAACCTTCAGCCAGGCTGACCAACACCCTATGGAGGGTTCGGAGTTCCTCTACCACCACCCCAGTCTAAATCTTGATTTGAGAAATACAACCCAGATTTGCTCTATCCGTTGTCTGGGTCACCTGTGAGCTTATGTCTTTTGATAAAAACTGGTTCATCAGAAAAGGTGCTACTAGACTTCTGATTTTTTGCCACCAGACTAATACAGCTCTCCTTCTACAGAGCCATCCTGTGGATCTCTTCCTGGCTGATTGGTCTGAGACCGATGTTTCCACTTGAAGGGGAAACGGAGCATGTCGTTGCAATCAGAGTCGGGTACCAAATCCCCGCATTACCTCTCCTGCTTTCCCATGGTGATTGTTTCCTGTGAGTCGTGTTTTTTTTCCAGCTGCTCTGTTCAAGGTTGAAGCACTATTCAGGTTAAATAAACATCAAATGGCCTCTTTTAGAAGCCTCATATTTTATTTATGGTTGTTGTTTTTGATGGGATGGATTCTTTTCTTTTTTCAGTCTTCTGTTTCTTCCTGTAAGAACATCCCCCCTCCATGCTCCCACCCAAGTCATTGCTTTAGAAATAATAAAAGGAGCTGTAAGCACTACAGTGGTTACTTTACATGAGAGTTTCTCAAAGCTGCAGAAAACTGCCATCCAGGGTTCCCCCAGTAATTCTCCTGACTGCCATCACTTATGTCTCTGCCCTTTATGGGTGGAAGGGCATTGCCTGGGGTGAGTATGACTCATGATTGCCAGACTCATCATTCTCTACCTCCCTGAACCATCCCCCCATAACAGTCTCATCTAGACAGAAAAGGTTGACCTGGGCACTGTTGGACCAGGGGATGGCATAAAACAAACCTGCAAGGTCGGACCTGAGGTTCACAACTACAGGAATGAGTTGATTTGAACTGGAAAGCGGTTGTAACATTAGACTGCATACAATTCCACATCTACCAAAAAGAAGCATAGCCTTTCTTTGCTCATTTTGAACAACAGAGTGCCCAGAAATCAGCTATCAAAAATGGAAGGAGATGGTGTGCCAGTACAGGAAGAGTGTTAGGGAAACAAATGAACAGTGAAAGACAGAGTCCTGCCACAAAATTAAACAAGGAAACAGAAGCATTTGGCTCAAGGGCACTTTCTGCTTACCCACCCACTTCCCCACTTCTACCTACAATTGGAAAAGAACCACAGCTTGATGGTAGAGCATGTGAGAAGATCCCGGGTTCAATCTCTGCCATCACCATGTAGAAGAACTGAGAAAGCCTCCTGTTTAAAGTTCTGGAGATATGGATAATTCTATGTTAAATGGTTTAATTATATATAAGATTTGTCTAATCTATTGCCAGAACAAACCTGCCATATCCTTATTCCCCACCCCCACCCCCCAGGCTTTTGAATCCCAGGTTGATATTATGTTTGTTTGTTTGTTTGTTTGTTTTGGAGCAATGGAGAAAAAAGGAATATGGGGGAAAAGCCACCTCATTTTTCTACACATTCTTTCACTTCCTACCATTATTTGAGAGTGGAGCAAAAGAGAGTATTTGGGGATCAAGGCAGAGAGAAAAAGGTGCAGCAAAGGGCTCATCTGAATTAATTCAAAGAAGTTATCCAATGTTTTCTCTTTTTTCACCACAGAGAATCTGACTGAATTCCTGGACAACTTGCATGAGCTTGTCCATCTCTCATATATTAGTTACCAGTCAGAATTCATTTTAATATTCCAGACCAATAAAATAAAAGAAAGACATTCAGAAACTTTCTCACAAGGCAAGATTTCAAGACACACACTTACTGCTACCAATCTACTTCTAGTATGTTGCAGAAAGGTGCCAGCAAAGAAATAAATAGATGACTAAAAAAAGGAAATCAAATCCCATCCAAGGACTGTGGTGGTAGGAGAAAGATTAAATATCCACAAAATTAAACCTATCGGGATAAATATCTATGTTTCAGTCTGACATAAGTAACAGTAAAATCCATCCTACAAACATTACCAAAGGAATTTGTACCACACATACATACAATTCCAGACTGCAAACTTGACAGGCTTGGCAATAGTTGTATTGTTGGTAAAGGTGGAATTTCATGTTAGAAATGAATGTTAAAATGCCTGCTTGTACTTGTGTAATCATGTATGTGAGATAGATGATAGATAGATGATGGATGGATGGATGGATGGATGGATGGATGGATGGATATAACCTGTAGTAGACAGCCTAGAGTATTTTTATATCCATTTTTAGTGGATCCCATCTTACCACGAAGAATTATTAGCATTCAAAGAGACTGCTACATTTGCTTTGACCTTTTTGCTCACATTCATTTGACCCTCAAGAGCTCTCAGCAGGAGTCATAGTCTTTAGAATTACTTCCCACTGTGTGCAAAGAGACATAATCACATTTTGGTTGTGGCAAAATTCAGCCAAGATATTGTTGTTGTTAAAATCAAGATCAAGATTCAGCTTTGCTGCAGCAACCAGTATGAGAGCGCTGTAGGAAGACATGGCTGGTCATAGGGGCCATTGCTAGGTACTCATAGCTATCACTTTCTCAAGATGATCTATTATGGCAACCCACATAACTTTTTCATAATGGATTTCTGTATTCTCAATGCTGGTAAATTGAATCTGGACACTCCCATTATCAGCCTGTCTCATTGCTAATTTTTCAGGAGAGGCCCTATGAAAATTCCCCCTTTCTCAAAGGTCTTATCTTTTTGGCATACAGGAAAGGGCCTTCGGAATTACTTCAAGGATGTGTGTTTTTCCCTACTTTCTCAATGTTTAGGACAATTGTCACAATGCAATTCTTTCACCAAGCCTTTACCTGTGGAATGAGTTTACTCCTTCCTATTACTTTTAATCTATATTTTTAATTCTTTATATTCAGTTTATGCTTTCAAATTATGAGACATACCTTGAGCGCTCACCAGAGCAGAAAGTGTGGGGTATAAATCAAATCTTTCTTTCTGGATGATGTTGCAATTATTATTTATGCCAGTGTAAGTAGTCCAGTCAGCATTATAGGTATTTTCCCTTACCTGTAACTTCAAAAAGACTAATGCAGGACTCAGATTTCATTCTTTACACAGGGCTGGCATATTCACCCAACTACAGCATTCTTAGAAATATACCATTATAAAATATGTGTTTGAATGTTTGAACATAATCAATATTGCTTTTGCACTTTATATTTAGGTATATTCTTAAAATACCTTAGGTGAATTAAATGTGATCTGTAGAGCAGTCTTTACAGAGAGTCATCCCAGAGAATAAACAAAAGAAGTGTGTTCAGTCAGGCACAAAACGTGGCTCCATGAAAACATAATGTACCACGTACCATCACAGTAATGAACAGCAAAAATTCCTCCTCCTAAGACTCACATGTTTAGAGAAACTTTCAACACTTTTGAAGATTAGTGTTTGCTGAAGATTTGCAAAATTCAAGCAAATACGTGCATGCTTAATTACAATAATAGATGAGAAGTCTCAGTAGACTACAAAACACAAGTGAATAGAGGATTTTCAGAATTTCTACCTGATTTTAGATTTCTTCATCAAATCATTTTCTTCCAAAGTTGTACAATAGAACCTTTTTTTTGATAAAGCCTATGTATTTTTTCCTTTGTGATATGGGGATTGATGCAACTGATATTCTCTTCAGATCTCCAAAGGGGAAGATGCAGACATACGCACACAACACACGCACGCACACACATATTTTCCAGAGTATCTGAAAAATATTCAAGCTGAAATTCATGAAAATCTGACACCAATAGAATCAGCAGTACTACTTTAATAAGTTATAGACCATCAGCTTGTATAGCTGCCAAGAACAGTTTGCCAAAGACTTGAAAGGCAGTGATCACAGTCCTCCTGCAACCTCCTTTATCTTTTAGAAAACCCATAACCTTGTAACCTGACAACCTCCTAACCCTTTGTGGAAGTCAGTCCTAAATAATTCTGCAGATCTGCCGGAACAGGTTTCACTCAGAATAACCTACAGGCACATGCATGAAGAATATCAAGTGTATTGTGCACTGCAGGAAGGAAATACTCCATTGGTGCAACCAATTATTCACAACTAGCATCTTCTGAATTTAGACAACCCATAATTCTTTACAATCATCAGACAATAGAAATCAAAGTGATGCATGTTGACAAAAGAGAGCTTGTGACAGGATTCACACATTTTGATAAGTAGGGCTGTGCTCTGTACCCAATTTGGTATAAGTTAAGATTTATTCACTTGAAATAAAGTGGATGAGTTTAATCTGCCTGTCTTGATTCAAAACCCTTGCTTCAAGATCTCTGATCCTGATTTGTTGTTCTGAAGCTTCACTGCCCTTTGAAGGGCAGCACTGCACCAGGTTTGTCAGACAGGAGAAAAATTAAAAAGATTTCTTAGATAAATATCTTGGTATGGAAGGGAGGAGATTAGATGCATTGATTGACAGGCTTGTTCTCAGATCAGAGTTACCCTGGTGATCAGATCATCATCAGTCACTTAGTCGCAGCCATTTAGATGGGTGATGACACCATAGGGAGAGGACTTATCAGATACCGATTATGCACTGCAGTGGACAAGCCAGAGAGGTTGTAGGTAGGCTGGAACAAATGGGCCTATGGCTTGTCCCCTGAAAAACTCAACAAGTGGTTGCTACATAAAAAGATTAAAAAAACTAAATAACAAATGCTTAGATAGGGTGTGCCAGAAGATGTACGAGTCAGCATTGTCAGATAGGATGGGTTGGGGAAGCATCAGAGGGAATGTCAGCCTTTCCCCTTATGCAAAGATCCAGCCTGCACCAGCTCTTGAAAGAGACTTAGAGCCGGTCTGCTGAAGGCAATTTGTATAGTCTTCCTTTAAAGAAGTTCTGGCCAGTTCGCTGCCTAATTGAGAGTTTAAAAAGATCCTGGCTGCACCATAGTGGCTGGGCCCCCAATGCTTTTTCCATTAAAGAATAGAACAATCTGAACAGACTTTTTTTAAGGATACAAGGGGAACCCACACATAAATATATGGAATTACAATTTCAAGAATCATGCTTGAGAACTAGGAATAAACCAGAGCAAATAGATCTCAGACTAACCAAGGTTGGGAGGACTATTTCTGGACAATCAGATCCAATTCTTAAAGCAGCTTGAATGGTCTCTGCACAGCCTTAGGACTAAGCCATAGTAAGGTTTATCTAGTTTTGGCTTAGAGTTTTGACAGCATCCAGCCATGATTTAGCATGTTGTGGGGACCCAGCATGACATGACATATTCAACACTACTCTTCAATAAACTATGATTTGGTATAATGAGTGCATTCTGTCAATAAAAAAAGATTTAGCAACCATCAGTTTTTAAGAAGCTACATAGTTCATTCAGAATTCTGAATGATTTGTATTATAATGCAAACTGAGATCTCCAGATACTAAGAAAATAGAGATAAAGAAGTTTAGGAGGAGGATTTCCAGAAGAGGACACTTAAAGAATTGTTCCAAGCTGGATAATAATCTTATATTTATTAATAGCTTGACCACTCAATTATAACACATTTACATTTTCATTTATTTTTTATCAGATATTTTAATTATTGTCTTGTACACTATTTTGAATTCAGCAAGATGAAGAGAGATATGTAAATAAAATAACATTAATTCAGCCTTCCCCAACATTATGACCTCTGGACCTGTTGAGCTACAGCTCAGAATTTCTAACCAGTACAGTTAATCCACATAGCGAATGTTAATTCAAGAAATCTGGTGAGCACCAGGTTTGGAAAGATTGACATAGCTGATTCAGCAATTTGCTGCAGCGGTGACAGGTTTTGTGTGCTTAGCTTTTTGTCTTGAACAGAAACTGTAATTGATAAAATACACTCTCAGAGCTTTTAATGAATAAATTCTTCTCTTGACCCAATCTCTTTTCCTCCTCCCCAAATTATGATTTTTCTTTTTTCTATCATTTGGAATTGCCTGGAGTAATATCTGGCCTCTTGCTCTTCCTGTCGGCTGGGCTACAGGGGAGGTATGCCTGCTTTTTTGGGTTTTAATTGGAATGCTGCTGTTTTCATCTATTAGCGTGCATATCTGAAAATAATTGCACTTATCGCTGTTTTTATGGAGTTAGTTATTATAAAATAAATTCTGAACACTATATTTAACGTTGTTACATTATTATATGCTTTTATACAATTTGACCTGTAAAACAAGAAACCAAAATTTTTGGATTTCAGGTTACATGTAAAGTTCAGGAAAACAAAGCTGTTTTGGATAGTAGAGATTCGGACATTTTTACAAGAAATTCATGCTTGTGCTCTCTGCAGGCAACCCTTAGGCATATTAGATTATTAAAATAAACATGCTAAAAATGTCTCACAGTATTTTCATACTAGCAAGATATAGTCATCCACACTATTGCCTTGAGATAATGTTAATATAGTGATCAGAAATTGATGTTTATATCATTAATGTCTCTTGTCTATAGGTGCTTACAGGGTCTATAGGTTCCTACTCCTTTTTGTTGTTCAGTCGTTAAGTCGTGTCCGACTCTTCGTGACCCCATGAACCATATTGCGCCAGGCCTTCCTGTCCTTCACTGCCTCCCTGAGTTTGCTCAGTTTCATGCTCATTGCTTCAGTGATGCTATCTAACCATCTCATCCTCTGCCGTCCTCTTCTCCTTTTGCCTTCAATCTTTCCCAGCATCAGGGTCCTCTCTTCGCATTAGGTGACCAAAATATCTGAGCTTGAGCTTCATTATCAATCCTTCCAATGAGCAATCAGGGTTGATTTCCTTTAAGATTGACTGGTTTGACCTCCTAAGCATGCATTAGTCGGTAGGCTCCTACACTCAATTTGAAAGGGTTCAACATACATCTCTAATAAACAGGAGATCAACATAACTTGATTCAGAATAGTAATATTCAGGGTGAAGTGGTAAGACATTGCTTTATAAACTGGACATGGTGCTTTCGGATTAGGTTTTGATGGTGCCGTTTTCCTGCAGTTAATAGCACTGGGGGAGGGATTTTTTTTTTCATTTTTTTTTAACCCACCTGTATTTCCTTATCATGTTTTGGTCTTTTTTTGTATCATACATAGACCCTTATATATATTGTTGAAAAAGATGGAACAAGCAAACAGTGTCTTTTATTTGGTGATGCAGTTTGCTGAGCAAAATCAGTAAGATTGTCATTCTGATGGTTTTTCAGTAGATTGATATAAAAATTAATGGGAACTGTTTAATAAAGATATATGATGAACCCTTTTAAATATGAGGGTTGAATGAAATGTAATGCCTTCAATGTTATAAATCACCAAGGGATGGTAGTACTGATGTACTAGAAGCTCTGAGGTGTTCTTTAGCATCTATTCTTTCATTTCAGTTGACTGGACATTGCTGTGATAAAAGATTGTGTTGCTATTGTTCATGAAATGGAAGTCTGTAGTGAGTACTCCTCAGTGTGCTTTAAATAACACACCATGCCTGAAATTTTGACCACCAAAGGAGTCCCTCCAACTGAAATTTTCTGTTAAATGCAGGTTGTTTAGTTTGTGCAAGCTGGTTCCTTGTATGGTGACAGCAGTGATGAAGAAGAGTTCAGATTTGCAGCAATTGTTATGCTATAAGAATGAAAGTGAGGAATTTCTTCACAGCATTGTGAAAGCAAATGAAACATGGACTTGCCATTATGACCCAGAAATGAAGCATCAGTCCATGGAATATCATCAGCAAATTTCACCTGTTAAAAAAAAAAATTAAAAACCCAGGTTTGGCAGAAAAACTCATGTTTAAAGTTTTTGGGATGCAGATGGCATTATTCACATGGATTTCCTCAAATCTGGTATAATGGTCCACTCAGAGCACTGCACTGTAACACTCAAAACTTTAAAACGATGATTAAGCAGAGCTTGGAAGCACAAGAAACATATTTTACTGCAATATGACACTAAACTTCATGAGCCACCCAAAAGGCAATTGCAAAGTTGGACCACACTGTCTTACCCCATCTGTCATACAGTCCAAACTTGGCATCATGCAACTTCCACCTTTTCCCAAAATTAAGGAATACCTTTGTGAGCATCTGTTTGACTCAAAGGAAGAGGTGGAAATAGCTGTTGAGACTTGGTTGAAGAGACAAAGTGTTAAGTTCTTTCATGACAACTCTAAGAAGCTTGTCCGTGGTTGGCAGAAGTGTGTGCTGAATGGTGGTGAATACCGTAACAGGCGAGCTCATTTCTAGGATTATTTTCCTGTTTCATTTATTAAAATATCCCTACTTAAATGACAGCAATGGAAGTGGAGACATTACTTTTCATTCAGCCCTTGTAAATTCATGCCTTTAGTTTTAATGAGGAAAATGTCACATTTCTGAACTGGGCAAGGACTGTACTGTGTGTCACTGGCTGTAATAAGGAACACCAAAATCCAGCTTTTCTTTGGGCAAAACTTGATAGTTCTTATCTGACCCCACTGAAATCCTAGCAAGTGGTTAAACATTAACAAGTTGTGGTTCAGTTTCTTTAGTCCAGATGCTTTTACTGCTCTGAAGTCTTATAGTTGTTTGAGTTTTGGAAGGAATTAACAGTAGTTCCTATGCCACTAACTCTTCTTTATAGGAAGTTGAAGAAGTTGATAAAATGGATATTAATTAGTTGTGATAACAAGTGTCCCCCTGCTATAACGTAGAAGTTGGCCCTGGGTTTGAGGAACTGATTCTCTGGGCAAAGTGCTGCGGGGATAAAAATCTGGAGTCCCGCCCCCCCACCCCCCAATCTGTTGCTTTTTACTCATCAGTTATCCTTTCCCCTCTCTTAAATTAAATACCTTTTCCTTACTCTGTTTGTCTCCTTAGGATGACTCTAACTAGACCAGGTTCTTCCTTTTCTTTTCCCCCACCATTGCTCCCCAAGCTAAATTTCTTTTGCTTCTCTCCTTTCTCACTCTTGTAGATCTGTCTGTGTCCGTCTTCCAAAGCTCCATAGATTTCAGTCTCTTTCCTAACTTTGAGTTTTGTTTCTTGCCTCTCCTCTGTTCAGCAGTAATTTCTAGCTTTTCAGAGAAGGATGAAGTGTGCCTAATGTGTCTTTAAAGTATTCAGCCCATTCTGTCTCTCAGAAGAGTGAAATAGACATATGCATCACTAATCCTCACTCAACTTTCCAATATAAGGGCAATAATAATGGTAGATGGGGGAAGATTAAAAATGTAGCAGAAGTCTCCATTTCAGCCCATGGCCACAGGCAGGAAGACACTCCTGAAACATCAGTATTAGGAATGACTTAGAAACAGAAGTACATTGTTAGATCTTAACCTGACTGGGCAAGTGGAGACAATTGCAGGTAACTGGTCCTGCAGGTAACCTGGCTTCAGCACCTTGAATTGCACCTGGAAGCCCACTGCAAGCCAGCACAGCTTGCAGAACAGAGGTGTTACATGGCTACATCGTGGAACATCCAGAACTGCCTGCTGCATTCTGCACCATGAATCATATTTTCTGAGCAAAGGAAGAAAAAAAAAAAAAAGACCATATCTGTCAAAATTAGCTTGATCTCTCATGTCACCAGGTTTCAAAAACTTTGCATTAAAATAA
This sequence comes from Liasis olivaceus, assembly GCA_030867105.1. Taxonomy (NCBI): domain Eukaryota; kingdom Metazoa; phylum Chordata; class Lepidosauria; order Squamata; family Pythonidae; genus Liasis; species Liasis olivaceus. Next base: position 123,866,423 of record CM061348.1, on the reverse strand, counting down.
TCATCGTCGTTGTCGTCGTCATCATCACCACCACCATGAAGGCTTACTGAATACCAAAGAGACCAAACTGGCCTATAAGAAAGACCAAATTGAGAATAGAAAAGAGACATAGTAAGGCAAAGTATTACATGGACAGTACACAAAAAAACTAGCAGGCAAAGCAGATAACAAGGCCTGGCAATGGCTAAGAGCAGGAAAGTTGAAGAAAGAGACAGAGGGGCTAATTCTGGCTGCACAAGACCAAGCCTTAAGAACAAATGCATACAAAGCCAGAACTGAGAAGACAGCAACTGCTGCCTTTGCAAAGAAGCTGAAGAAACAGAGGACCACCTAGTTAGCTGCTGCAAGAAGATCGCACAGACTGACTACAAACAACAGCATGAAAAATGCAACATTGGTGCATTGGAATATCTGCAAGAAATACCATTTTCCTGCAAGCAAGAACTGGTGGGACCACAAAACAGACAAAGTAATGGAAAATGAAGAAGCTAAAGCAGTCTGGGACTTTAGAATTCAGACAGACAAGCACCTGCCACACAACACCCCAGGTTTAACAATTGTTGATAAGAAAGACAAAAAAGTCTGGATAGTGGACATTGCAATATCTAGAGACAGCAGAAGAGAAGAGAAAGAACTGGAGAAAATCACAAAGTACAAAGACCTGCAAATAGAAGTAGAATGATTTTGGCAAAAGAAAGCAAAGATAGTACCAATAGTAATAGGTGCCTTAGGTGCAATCCCAAAACAACTGGCGCACCACTTGAACACCATCAGCATTGACAAAATCACCATCAGTCAATTGCAAAAGGCAACTTTACCTGGAAGAGATTATATCCCATGACAATACCTTTAACACCATCAAACAACATCTGCCTATCCCAGGCCCTTGGGAAGGACTCAATAGGTGGATAAAAGTGCCAGATCTAATCTAAACATCTGGATGACTGTGTGACCAACCATAATAATAATTATTATATTATATTATATTATATTATATTATATTATATTATATTAAAATAATAATACGTCCACACTAATATAAGCATAGACTTACCCATTTTAGTCCTGGGAGTCAGGGGGAGGAAGATGTTACATTGTCTCTACGGTCACCCCTTCTTGTTTTTGGATTGGTAAGTTTCATATGTGAACTCATGGTATTTTATGTGCTTAAGGGAGTCTATTATTAGAATATTCTCTGTTATGTCTGCATGCAGAGATGACTTTGAAAAACATCTTTGGGGCATTACAGCAAGGGATCTGCCTGAGGTGGTTTTAACCTTTTGAATTCTTGGCTTGATACCTGCAAGGCTTCCGCCTAAGTTTGCTCTGAGAATAGTATATACAGTTCACATTCCTTTAAGCATTCAGAGCAGAGAGATACAGATGTTATATTATGTCATGCACCCATGTACGGGGTTTTACATGATTTCCACCACCACTGTCTTGGAGGGGTACCATCTATCCATCCATCCATCCATCCATCCATCCATCCATCTATCTATGCCTGAGTTTGCTACCTGTGTTTCATCCCTGAATTAGAGCTTTGCTCATTAACAGTTTGTTTATCAGCAAACTGCACAGAAGTTGTAATTAGCAGCCTGCACCCCCCTTTCCTTTCCCGAAAAACTAGCTTAGGGCTGGCTGGCTGATGTGACACTGAAATGGCTGATGAATCAGACTTTCAGGGAAGCAATGGTGGACTGAAGACAGTTCCACTTTCAGCAGAGCTGATGGCCATGGCAGAATGAGGAGTTGGCTAGCAGATCGGCACCTTGAAATCTCTCTCCAGATAAAGGGGAAGACCTGGGATTGCCCATAAGCACTCCATACAGGAGTTCCCCATGAGGAGACCATAAAATAGCGGGCTCTGGCAGATTTTAGGGCTCTGGGAGCTGAGGGAGAGTCAGCTTTGCCCAAGCTGTGATTCAGAACCTTCAAACGGTCACTGGGTTCATCCACTTCCTTTCTTAATCACTTAGGGCAGTGTTGTCCAAACTTGGCCACTTTGAGTGGACTTCAACTCCCAGAATTCCCCAGCCAGCATGGCTGGCTGCAGAATTCTGGGAGTTGAAGTCCACTCATCTTAAAGTGGCCAAGTTGGACAACACTGACTTAGGGAAATTGCTTGTTAACTGCCTTTTGGAAATTAAGAACCTTCAGAACAAAAAGTTTCATCACACTGGGTGATTCTTCAATCCTCAGCAAAAGAAGTTGCATGTAAGTTTAAGAACTTTAAAATATATATATTATTCTGAAATACACAACAAAAGGGTGATTAGGATGTTGATTTTGGAAAGTTACAAATGGACTAATGGGCCAGATGGATTGGAAATAAGATTTTGAAATTAATTGTAAGAATCCTTCCTGTGGGTTGTTTAAAATCCTATTAAAATATATATAAAGATGTTTAATCTAAGTGTAAGAAATCTTACCATGGGAAAATGTGGTGGATTAGAGAAAAACATGATAAGAAGAGACAACAAGAAAGAACTAAAGATTATAATTAAAGGAGAAAAGACCCACTAATGCAGAATGGAGACAAATATTTTAACTTTGGAAGAATTCAAAGGTATTTGGGAACAATGCACTCAGAAATTTCTTTTAAGACTGTCTGTTACTATAAAAATTGGTTTAAAACAGGAAATAGAAGAGGATATAACTGAGAATCAGGCTTTTTTGAATTTGGATTTAAAAATGACAAGCTACAAGAAAGATATGAAAAATGTTACACTAGATTTACAAACAAAACCAGCTGATGTCTTAATAACCAAAAGGGACACATAAATAATAAAGCAGAAAAGTGACTTGGACAATTCTGTTACTTTGGATTTACAAAAGATATGTATTATACTCATGAAAGCTCTTGAGAAAAGACAAAGAGAAAATGAAAAGAAACCAGCTTTTGGAACATGATTTTAGGGGAATAAATATCAAGATTTTTAAAAGTAAAAAGAAGGAATATAAAGTTGGCTTATTTGATCAAGGTTAAAATATAGATGATATTTTTTCTACTAGCTCTTAATGGGTTTTTCTTGACCAGGACTGAATGACAGGGCTTTAAAGATTTGTTTATAGATAAGATGTGGAAAGGTTTTTTTGTTCTGTTTTCAGAGAGAATTTTAAGTTATGGTGTTAAAAGGAAAGGAAAGGATTACAAAGTTAGCTTATCTGATTAAGGTTAAAATATAGATGTTGTTATTTCTGGTAAGTGTTAAACTTGTGGAGGAGTTTCGAAGAGGAGACAAAGAGAAAACGATAAGAAATTAACTTGTGGGATGCTATTTGAAGAGATTAAAGATCAAGATTCTTAATATGTTGTTTCTGGTAGCTCTGAATGGATTTTTCTTGACTAAGTTTGAATGACAAGGCTTTACAGATTGGTTTATAGATAAGAGATAAGATGTGGGAAGATGAGATTTTTTTGCTGTATTTTTAGAGAAAATGATAAGTTACTATGTTAAAAGTAAAATAAATATGTAACTGATTTATTTGATTAAGGTTAAAATAAATATGTTGTTATTTCTGATAACTCTTAATGGACTTTTGCTGATTAGGACTGAATGACAACCCTTTATAATTTGTTTATAGATAAGAGATGAGATATGGGAAAAAGATCTTTTGATGAAATGCTAGAGAAGGTGATAAGTTAATAAAATTGTACTTGTCTTGATGAAGGGGAAGTCATTTCTTTATACAGCTTAACAACCGTTCATTTAGTGATGGTTCAAAGTTATGAGGGCCTCGCTTAACAACCGTTCATTTAGTGATGGTTCAAAGTTATGAGGGCCTCGAAAAAAGTGCTTTACGACCTGCACCCGCACTTACAACCATCATAAATCATTGCACCCCCTCCCACGGTCATGTGATCACAATTTGTGACCTTTTGTTATGATGGTTGTTAAGTGAATCGTGTGGTTGTTAAGCAAATTCTGGCAAAAAAATCCATTTGGGAAGCTGGATTTGCTTAACAACCACGTGATTTGCTTAATGACCATCATAGAAATGGTCGTAAAATTGGGTCCAGTCACATGGTGACTCACTTAACAACCACCCCACTAAATGACCAATTTTCTGGTTCCATTGTGGTCATTAAGCGAGGACTACCTGTATATCTTTTTATATATTATCTTTATATTCTTTTTTTTCTCTTTTTCTCTGCACTTATCTATTTTTACTTTATATTTTTCTTAGTTCGTATTAGTTTTTTTATCTTTGTATTTTTAAACTTTAATAAAAATTATTATATATAAAAAAGAAATGGCTGATGAATTATCTTTTTGAACATGGTTTACTGACAGCCCCACCAGAAGCAGCAGAGTTGGTATGTTCCAGGTCCTTTCTATTATGCAGCATCATCTTCTGCGACCTAAGTGTCATGCTTTTGCCCCATGCCTGCCCTGTGGAAAAGCATTCCCCTGGGATCCTGATGGCCCTAACCCTGTTGGTCTTTCACAAGGCACTCAAGATCTGGATGTTTCCACATGCATTTAGGCAGAGAGATTTAGCAAGTCCCATTGGTTGTTTAGTTGTTGTCTCTATGATTGAAGCGGAACTTTTTTGGGGGGGGAGGAGGACTCCTGCCATGTGGTATATTATGGGATTTTTCTGTATATTATTTATAAGTTGTGTTTTGTTGCCTGATTTTAATTCTGAATAAGCCACGTACAGTCACTATGGTGAGATGCACAGCTATAACATTATATAAATAAATAAATAAATGGCCAATAATTGCTTTGATCCATAATTAACTAATGATGCAAACCAAAGAGCAGGAAAAATTTTACCTGGATTCTTGTCAGGTTTAGCCCAGGAAACTCCAGGAGACCATTCAGATTCAATCCAACAAGGTTTATTTGGCTTCAACCTCTACACAGAATCTTCCCAGACTGAGAGTAGTTCCCAGGGTCAATCCATAAACACCTCTAGCATTCCTCAGGGAGGTGCCAGTCTCATCCTCTTATCTCTTCCTCGCTGTTCGGGGGATGAAAGTACATTCTTGACCCCCCTTGCCTGGTCTCTCTCTGCCCATACCCTCACAATTCTCCAGTAATTGGAGAGAGCCATCCACTATCCTGTGTTTATTGGGAATGGACCAATTCTGACTTTCTCCTCCTTAATGTAATATCGTGCGTCACACTGGAATGGCTGAAAATGTTAGTTTTCTAGACATTATCCTTGTTTTTCAGGAACTGGCTTACTCACAAGTAAATTAGTTTTGTGACTGCAGGCCAAAATTAATCCATTTACACAAAGAAGATCTGCCTATTCGAGGAAGCAGGAGTCAAAGCCTATAGGTTTATATATGCTCCAGAGTTTACAGTCTAGGCCTCTTCCTCCCTAGTTTCTAAGTCGACAGCTGTTTAGTTGATCTTTTGCTGATTTATGTGCACATAATAGCCAATTTCATAAACATAGCCTGATTCCTACCTCACCAGCTTCATTCTTTACAAGTATATCTTTCCAGCAATAGTTGAGGGGGAGGGGTGTCAGCAAAAGTCAAGAGGGCAGTCATAACGTGCACTCAAAGCCCTTGCTACATGCAGCGCATGCACAAAGAGGAAGAGCTTCAATGCCACTGCTGTGACTGCCCTCTTGACTTTTTTGACACACACACACACACACACACACACCCCGGACACCATTGATGTTAGTTTCAACAAACTTGCTTGAATTTTAGTGGGTCTGTTTTAAGCATTTGGGATCTAAAGTACTTCTAAATGCAGAATCTTCCATTTAAAAAAAAGAGTGGGGGCTTGTATTCAAGAATACTGTAAATATTTTTTAAAACATAGCACAAGAGGGATAATATTAATCCCAAAACAGGCCACTTTAACACTTTGAAATGGAGCTGAGAAAAAGCTATCCACGGAACCTAGAGGTAGTGCACTCTTTTAACAATTTAAATTGCTTTCAAATCACTTCTGACACCTATAATTTCTCAACTAACCCCAGTGCTTCTAAATTATAGATTACTTCTAGTTCATTCAAAATGGTCTCATCTGAAGAGTGCGACAGAGCTACCAGCCAGAGTCTGTAAGGTTGGTAATGTCAAATAAGGAAGAAATTACATTATTATGTCTAAGATCACAAGAGCTGAAAGGACAGCTGTTCCCAAGGATAGAAATCATTTTTACAAAAGTACAGACTTAGACAGATGTCATTCTTTTCCTTTCTATGTACAAAGAATTTTGACTCTTAACAGCTTTACACTAATCTTAAGTTTGTCACATAAAAATTTGATTGGAAAAAGCAACAGACAAATCATACTTGATGTCATTAAACTTGTGGCTTCAGGCCAACTTCCAAACAGAGAAAATGCCTCATTAAAAAAAGAAAAAAAAGATGGCATAAAGGAAGTTTGCATATGGTAATTTAGATATAGAGATGTAAACCTATAAAAATACAATTTAAATAGAAATTTAACTTACCATAGTGGGGAACACTACATCATGTGGCTTATATGCTTACTATTCTTTAATATTTTAATTCTGTATTTTATTCTGTAAACTAATAAAAAAATATGACTGCCTACAGCAGCATTAAAAGATCAGCACAACTACAAAATTAATAAGCACAGCAATATATAAAGGAAACAGAAAAAAAGGAGAAAAGCATTTTGGAAATTATGTTATAAATAGATGAACTGAAAAAATGATACAGATCAGTAATCCACTGTTGCAAATCAAGCACAGACTTCTTCCAGTATTCTCTAGTAATTGTTTTAGCCAATCACTCTGCCCTTCAAATCCACAATTCTTTAAAGATTCCAATATTGGAGATACAGTCAATAAGAACATATGCATCTTTAACATACAATGATTGAACCAGAGTCATTATCCCATTGATGTCAGCCCAAGGTGCACCAATAAGGAGGACAAGATAAAATCATATGAATTTGTCTTCTAAGTACTTATCGAATTAAATCTTCAAAAGCAGAATGTAACCAGCCCCTATTAAATACTCTGTGAAGTATTCAATATACATGAAACAAAATTGTTTGCTGTATAAACTAATTTCACATTATTTAATGCAACCCTCTATTGATTAACCAGAACAGGATATTCAAGCTTGTTATTTCAAAGATCATGTAAATAACTCAAATTAATTTAATCAACTTTTTTCAACTTCATATAAAAAAAGGTTAGTCCCTTAGAAGCTATAGATAATTCCTCCAGAACTTCTTAGCGTGGAGCTTCAGAAACAGCAGTTAATCAAGATTAAATAAATCAAATGATAAATGGTTATTAAATGGATAAATTAACAAGATGCACTCTGCAGTAAATTAAATTAATCAAAAAATAAAATAAATTTATTTTTAATTCTTGAAAAGTTTTAAAAGCAGCTTTTTCAGATTACTGATCCATAACAGTAATGTTATGAGAGGCCCTGTTTGTCCTTAAATCAGAACATCCCCCCAACCCCCAAAAGAATCCAGAACTTTTCCTTACCTGCAGAAAACTGCAGCAAAAACATGTCTGGGCGATGTGTTTTTTAATGCTGGATCCTCATGACATTGCCTTCATCTGATCCCCAGTTAATATCTGAGACAGGCTTAAGTTGTTTTCAGTTGCCCAGATATTAAAGGGGTGTTTTCCTCCTTAACCTAATATTAGTTTTGCCAGGGATACACTCTGATGTATTTAACCTACCATTCCATTGCTGGCATAGTCAGGTGATCCCTATGGGGTAGGATCAGTTGGATACCTACTGGCCACCTTAGGCTGGTGTGGGCCTGCCCTCTCCTCTCTGGTTCCTGTGCACTGGCTTCCAGGGCTGTTCTGCTTTGGGTAGAGAGAGAGTTCATATCCTTCAAACTGGACTCTCTCCCTGTACCTGTCTGCAGCTCAGAGACCTGGATCTCTCTGAAGAGCAGGTGATCAGCAGTGGTGAAGGAAGGGGCAGTGTGATGAAGCAGGAGACAGAAGCATTTATTCCTTTCTCTAATGCTTCAGAATGCAACTCTCCTGTGCCCTTCAACTCTTGTTTCGGATGCTTTTGAACATGAGTTTAGCATTCTTCTGGACCCTATGTCTGATATCTCTGAGAAGTTAGCTAATGAATTATGCAAATAAAAATAAAATAAAGTCATATCTGTAATTCAGTATTTTCCATATATATCTTGCATGATCAAGTGCAGGTATTGACACTGATCCCCATACAAACGGGGATCCTAAACCTTGCCAAGATTTCAGTGTGGTGAGATAATAAGTCTCAGGTTGAGCCCACTATTTGTCCAGCCTCTTCTCTTCTATTTGAAGGTATGGGAAATTAAATTCATTTTAATGAATTTAATTTCGAATATGGGAAATTAAATTCATGTTTCATAACAGGTAATTGCAATTAAAATCTCATAGGATATATTTGTCAAATAAATCAATTCAATGTCTTCTAAACTGGTTTAAAATAATGTGATAGTATAAACATGGGAAGGTCTCTCAAAATATAAATCAATCTTATTTTATTTATATGAGCCACATTTATCTTACTCCAAATAGACTAAGGAATTTTGGACAATCTCTCTAGCTTTTCCATCTGCACTAAAGCAGGGATAAGTTCAGGTTTTCCAGTTAAAAAGTTGCCTGAGAATTCTTATACCAAGATAAACAAAGGAGCTGGATCATAAACTAAAAACTCAATCCTTATACTTTTGTAAATTGTTATTGTGCCCAGTAGCATCAAGTCTAATTTACTCCAGTTTATAGATCAATCTGACAGGGTGCAACACTGATGATGAGAGAGAGGAGAGGAGAGGAGAGGAGAGGAGAGGAGAGGAGAGGAGAGGAGAGGAGAGGAGAGAAGAGAAGAGAAGAGAAGAGAAGAGAAGAGAAGAGAAGAGAAGAGAAGAGAAGAGAAGAGAAGAGAAGAGAAGAGAAGAGAAGAGAAGAGAAGAGAAGAGAAGAGAAGAGATTTCTGGTCTAAAATATTATCAACATATAATAAATTCTTATTCCTAAAAATTCTATTGGTATTTTCAGAATTTGTAATTATGCAGGCAAATGGTTCTAAATCAAACTTAAAAGGAAAGTAGAAAAAGGGTATTCTTGACATGTATCTTGATATAAATTTAACAAAGAAGACTCAACAGTATTACTCATCCCTGGTTTAGGAGTTGAATGAATCTTGAATGAATTAAACCAAAATACAAAACTTTGCAGAAACCCCCAATAAATCAAAACCCAATGTAAAAACTGCCAAGGGACGATATCAAAACTTTTCCCAGCTTCCAAAAGCATTATAGCTGCTATGTCTTGTTTATTCTGAGTCAGAGTAAGGGCTTCAGTTAAAATTCGTAGGTTGTCAGAAGGCTGAATATACAAGTTGAGCCAGAGCTGGGGGCACAACAGCTGCAAGAACACCCTATGTTCTATAGACCAAAGTAGTGGTTACACTCTTATTATCCACATTTATCGAAGAAATATAGTTAGAACAATAAAGTCCTTGCCCAGCTTAGGAACAACAGTGATGGTTGTCTCATTTAAAATAAACTAAATTAAAGGAAGAGACTTATTTGAAAAAGCGACACTGATCCCTTAAAAAAGGAGGCAAAAACTCAGTGTAATTGTAATACCAGGCAACTGAAAAATCATCAGGACCAGTAGCCTTCCCCAGGTTCACAGAATTATTTGCGACAATTTCTTGAAATGAAAGATGTGATATGTTATTTGATGCAATGTCAATAACACAATTCTCTGAGAAATGTAGTACACTCAATTTCTGTTTAAAAAAAAAAGGAGAATTAGTCTCACCTTCTGTTCAGAAGTGAGTTCAGAACATGTTTTTTTTTAAAAAGATTAATTAGCCTGCAGTCTATACATACCTTCCCATTTTTAATCCCAAATATAAATGTTACATATATATTATGCTGCTTAATGTGTTTATATCTTTTTCTTTTTTAAAAAATGAGTTTTCTTAAAGAAGCTTTTCAACAGAATTTAAAACAGTACAGATTTTGAATTAAAGAAGAATAAAGAAAAGTAATAACAGTAAAAAAACATAGAAAAAGAAATAGAAAAGATTCTAAAGAAGCAGCTTCCGATCTTCTTGACAGCATATAGGTATATTTCTATTTTACCCTCTCCCTCTAAGGATACATCACAATTTCCATCTTTCCATAGTCTACCCTTTCTAATCTTCAAACCCATAAATCCCAAGTTCATTTCCCCCTTTTTTCAACAAAAGGTCCATAAGGGGTTTCCAGTCACTAATAAATGTAGTTATTGATCTTTCTCTAATCAAACAAGTTAATTTTGCCATCTCTACTAGTTCTGTCATCACTAACCCATCTTCCGATGTGGGTATTTCAGAGTCTTTCCATTTTTGCACATCTAATAGTCTCACAGCAGTAATCATATATAAAAATAATCTTCCGTGGCTCTTTTCTAATGGACTGTCCATTAATCCCAGCAAGAAATGTTCTGGTTTCAGTTGAATGTTGATCTTTAAAATTCTTTGTATCTTTATATGTGTTTAAACCCAAACATTTCTGGCTTTTTTACAAGTCCACCAGGCATGATAAAATGACTCTTCATGTTGTCCACATTTCCAACATAAATTTGAAGTACCTTTATACACTCTAGACAATTTCTCTGGAGTCATATACCAGTGCTACATCATTTTATAAAAAATTCTCTTTTAAGTTATAACAAAATGTAAATTTCAATCCTTTTAACCGCGTATTTTCCCACTGTTCCATCAATATGTTATGTCCAAAGTTCATAGCCCATTTTATCATACAGTCTTTCACTTGTTCTTCTGTTTAAAATTCCCATAAAAGTTTACACATTTTAGCAATTACATGTTTATCATTTGTACATAGTTCAACTTCAAATTCTGTCTTCTGCTGCTCAATTCCAAGTGTCCTGTTATCTACCTTAAATCATTCTCTTAACTGTGCATACGAAAACTATTGAAAACTAAATCCCACTGCAGACAGTTGCTCTCTTGATTTCATTTTATATTCTCCATGTTCCCGTTCTAACAACTCTCAATAAATTAACCATTTTTCTTTACCTACTGTTTCTTTCCTATAAAATGCTTTTTGTGCTGAGACCCATAAAGGCATTTCTGGGCACAGTCTGGGTTTATACCTGTTCCATATTCTCAATATTGCACTTTTAATATAATGATTCTTAAAATCTACATTAACCTTAACTTTATCATACCATAGAAAACCATGCCATCTGAACCTCAGATTATGCACTTCTAATTCAAAAATTATCTTATTTCTCAGCAGCACCCACTCTTTCATCTAGACTAAACAGCAGGCTGCAAAGTACAGTTTCAAAGCAGGCAGTCCCAATCCTCCTCATTCCTTTACATCTTAAAGCATTTTATATTTAACCCTTGGTTTTTTCCCTTGCCATACAAACTTAGATATATCTTTCTGCCATTGTTTAAATGGTACATCAGTTGTCAAAGTAGGTATTGTTTGAAACAAAAACACAATTCCTGGAAAAATTTTCATTTAATTCACAGAAATTCTCCCAAACAATTACAGTTCTAACTTCTCCCATCTTCACATGTCCTTCTTGATTTCATTCCATGTCTTAGCATAATTATTCTGGTATAACGTACAATTCATGTTAGTCATAGTGATACCCAAGTATTTAACTTTTTTCTGAATCTTAAAACCATTTTTTCAATCACTTCCTTTTGTTTTTCAATTTTCATGTTCTTTGTTAACATCTTCATCTTTTGTTTATTAATTTTAAAGCCAGCTAATACCCCAAAGTCCTTTAGTTTTTCTGTTAATATTTCTATTCCTTCCACACAATCTTCCAAGATTATCACCAGGTCATCAGCAAACACCAGTAATCTGTTTTAATCTTCACTCCAGCAATTCTCTCATCTCGCTTTGTATCTCTATCCAATACTTCCAAAGCTAAAATAAATAGCAATGGTGACATTGCAGCATCCTTGTCTAGTCCCTTTCTGTATCTCACAAGAATTTTGTTAATTCCCCATTCACTATTATCTGTGCCTTTTGTGAAGTGTAAATCAATTTTACCCATTTGATGAAATTCTCACCAAAGTCAATATCCTCCAAAATTTTAAACAGGAAAGTCCAGTTCAAATTGTCAAAGGCCTTTTCTGCATCAAGAAAAATCAGTGCTGCTTGTTTTTCATTATGTTGTTCCAAGTATTCCAAAATATCCAACACATTTCTAATATTGTCCCTCATCTGTCTTTTAGGTAAAAGCTCACACTGATCTTCAAGAATGAAGTCCTGTAAAACCACATTCTCTCAGATAAAATCATCATAAATAACTTAATGACCATTATTCAGTAATGATATTGGGCAATAATTTTTTGGTAAGATCAAATCTTCGCTTTCTTTAGGTACTGATATATTGGCCTCTATCCAACTGTCTGGTATCTTTCCAGTCTGTAAAATAGAGTTCATCCTGTGTTGCAACAGCTGTACTAGTTCAAAATGTTCATAATAAGAGGCTGGTAAACCATCTGGTCCTGGTGCTTCCCCTATTTTGACCTTCTCTATAGTTTCACAAACTTCCCTTATTGTTATAGGTCCATTCATTCATTGTTTCTGTTTTTCTGTGATCTTCAGTACATTTGGTTTCTTTAAATATTCATCAACCTTTGCTAGGGAAATTTCTTCACCTTTATATAATTTAGAGTAATATTAATGAAATACTTTTGCATCTTTATCAGTTGTTATGGTATTTCCATCTTGTAGTTTTAATATCATTTTTCACTTTTTCTTAATTTTCTTAATGTGTTTATATCAAGAAATCAATTGCATACTAGATTTTTTTCTTTTTCCTAGTATTATTTCTTTGTGTATTTTAATAAAAGTTCTATTATGAAGCACAAAGTCTGTTAATTTTTTTTTTTTTTTTGGCAGAAAATAAGGAAATATCAGTTTGGGGGTGGATAGGATACATAAAGTACTAATTTCTTCTTTGCTAAAAATTTAACTTTAGTCAATTATTGCTCTCTTTTTTATGAAGCATATGCAGTAATGTAACCTCAAATAAATGATTTAGTGGTGTCCCACATCAAAACCAATAATGCAACTGAGTCCCTCTTAAGTCCAAAATATTCTACCATTTCTTATTTAACAAAATCTTTATCTTTCTGCAAGGATATACTCACAGACCACTTAAAAAGTGCTTAGCAATTTTCATCAAGCTTGGTCTGCTTTAACTTTAAATATCGAAGAATAAGAAATCAAGAAATAATCTAGTTGAGATCAATAACTGCGTATGAAGGAAAGAAAGATTCTTATCTATTGGAAAAAAGATATATTCCCCACCAAGAAGATTAATAGTAGCAATATATTATGAACCTCAAAATATAATTTGAGTGGTGAGGTATTGCAATCTAACATTCACCCAACTTTGGATTTAAATCATTCCATCTTTTATATGGTCCACTGACATTTATTTATTTATATATTTATATTTTAATTGATTTATATGTCTGCCCATCTCGCAAACGTGGCTTTGGGCAGCTAATGCTTTAAAATATTAATACAAATTAATAGTATAATAAAGCCATAAAAATATGAAACAAAAGAACAGAAAATGGCAACTGAAGAAGCCCATCAATCAGCACATAATGGGCTCTCCTAATCTTCCATCTCCCATGCCAGAAAAAGGGCCATGGCTTAAGGGCTTTCTGAAAGGCCAGCAGGATCAGGGCCAACCTAACCTTGGGTGCTATGGTATTCAGAGGGCATGTCCCACAACAGAAAAGGTACCCTTCCTGGGTCCTGCAAGTTGACATTCCCTAATCAAATGGACCTGGAGCATGTCCCTCCTGACAGTCTTGATGGGACGGAGAGGAGCAAATTGTGGCGTTAGAGGATGGATGTGCACTGAGCTCTCTTTCAAAGATTTCCACAAGCTCTTTTGCAAGTATCTTGACTCATATTACTGCTAATAAAATTGTTTTAAGTCGTATGCTTATTAATTGCTTGGACAAGGGAAGTTAATTTACTGAAGATGCTTATCTATTTCATTGCTTGCCAATCTATGATTCAGCATACTAATTGCAATACATATTAGAAAGTAGGATTAACTAGAAGAGGATATAAACATTTTGGCTTACCTTTTCTAACAACCGATTTTGATTGCCCTGGCAGAAGGATGGAGAATAGCAAACCAAAATACCTGAGTTCTTTACTGTAAAACAATCAACAAATTATTCCTCTGTTGTTGCAAGCCCAGTAATACAATCTTCTGGTTTGGACCAGTCATTAGATCCAACATGTTTTTATAGCCAAACACACTGAACCAAATAATTCCTTAATCTCAGAGTTATTCTGGCAGAGAAACAAAACTGTACAGAATTGTATTAACTAATTATTAATTAATTAGCAATTACTAATTAATTAGTAATTAATTGCATTAACATGATTAATAACTGCTCAAAGAACTTAACTTTAGAAAGTGAAACTGTAGATCAACTTGGTGAACAGCCTTCCAAATCCACAAGCAAAACTTATAAGTCTGCAAACCAAGATTCATGAGCAAGCAACAATCCAGTTTAGTGAATTAGCATTATCCTGGATGACTGAAATCCCTCTTACAAAATGTTCTTGTCAGAGTGTGAAGCTAACTACATTGACAGATGCAATCTTAGGAAGTCTGGAAACAGTTTCTCACACTTTGAAGTGAATGGACTTATAACCTCCTCATAGTCCTCAACACAGTCTACTACAAACCCAGTTTGTCCAAATTCAGCAAAAGGTCAGGCCATTATATCAAGGACCTCTCGGAGATATGTGCCGGAAGCAAGAGGAAAACAACTACAAAGTAAGAAACCTAAAAATGTAAAAGATTCAGATTACTCAAAACCTGTAGGGACTCAGAGGCTCTTAAATATTTGTGAGAGTAAAGATAGGAAAAGCCACAACTCTACTGTTGAGAAGAAACAGCACAAGAAAGACACTTTCTAGATGGATTCCAGCTACACCAGCATCACTTGAGATTGTACTTCAAGAAATTAACTCTTGTGATCCTGCTACAGTTGATCTTGGGACTAACACACCTATTAACAATAATTATGGCAAGGATCCACAAAGTTTAAATTGTTCAGCTTCGGCTCCCTTTGCCCCATCTGTCCACTAGCAAATTTACCAAACTTGAATTGGCATTTGTTTCTTGTTCCTAATAAGTTACCTTTTGTTAATTTTCCTAAGCCTAAGGGTAATTTATCTCAATGACATCGCAAATAGCACTTTGTCAATCTGATTGCTCCTTTTATTTCATTCCCATTCTGTGTGAAGAATATTGTTAAAACAGAGTACATTACAGCAAGGGCACTAGTGACCTTCACCTCAGAAGATGGATAAGATCTTATAATTTAAGCTCTGTTTTGAACAGAATAATATGAGGGTCAGCAGATTTTTCCAAAATTATTATTTGCTTACACATAAGGATGAACAAGCTAAGACAACAAATGCACCAAACGAGTTAATGACAGAAATCTTATAAAGGGGAGATGCCTTCAGGAATTAAATCCTTCTCTAAGTCATCTACTATTACTGCAGCAGAACTTCATCCTCCCGCTATAGAAACCCTTCCTGTTTTACCTGATAAGAGTGATGAAAATATGTTACTACAGATAGAGGAAACCTCTAGATCTATTTCATATGCTCATTCCCAAAAATTACTGGTGTCAAATAGGACTAGTCATAAAAATTTGGAACTCTATGATTTAGCCTCCTCCTTCATATCCTATCAACACTTTAATATGTTTGGTGATGTTCTTCCCACTGTTTGTCTCACAAATGGTAGTGTTTTGAAGGACCAATATGGTATGTTGAATTCCATAATTGCTTGTGACTGATGCGTTGAGCTACAAAATCCCTCCAGCCTGAAGTTGATTTCATGGAACATTGCAGGCTGGGAGGTTAAGAAGGATAAATCCTTTATAAATGATATTAATTCCTTTGACATGATTTTATTACTAGAGACTTGGGATATACTCTTATTAGGCTATAGTGTTATATCCTTTCTCTAAATGTGATTCATCCTATTAATATGGGTCATCCTTGTGCCAGCTTAGCCTTACTTATTTCATCATCATGTAAGGGTGAACAAGCTAAGACAAATGCACCAAAAGGGTTAACGGTAGAAATCTTACAAAAGGGAGAAACAATTAGAAATAGAACAATTAGAACCACGTCCACTCTATAGTATGGCAATCTTCGTACAATTTTTAATTATGTCAATTTCACTCCCATTAGACAAAATTCCTGTCTAAAAAATATTTGGCCTGTGCTTGAATCTCATATTTCTTTTTTTATTAATAAAACACCACAAAGTTACCCCAATAATTTGGGGGGACTTCAATACTAAAACAGGACCAGAAACAATTGCACTGGAAGAATCAGTGTCCTGTTTTATTAGGACTTAAAAATGGAAGAACTTGTCCACACAGAAGTTCTAAAGTAACACTTAAATTTCACTGGGCCTGTCTGACACAATGCCAATATAGATGCAATCTTATAATCTTAAGTGGCCCCTTTTGTGAGTTCTAAGGAATTCACATGTTAATTCTCTGTGGTTCAAGCACAGTTGATTATTATTTGATTTCAAGAAAGTTATATACATTTGTTCAGAGTTTTTAAGTTAGACTAAGGGCATAGAGTGATCATCTTCCTTTGATCTTTTCTGCAATGTTACCCCATCAACTATTGTTTTTTAAATTCCTTCTACCAACCAGCTTTACTTGAGCTGATTGTTGCAAACCCTACTGCAAATGGTTGAATGAAGTGTGTAGGTGTATTGAGTTGCTATTAGGTTCTGAGAAAACCAACTGTTTAAAATATACAGTCTGCTCTCAAGAATCATCTGAGTGCGTTTAAGGGCCTATAATGATTTAAGGATACATTTTCTGCTATTATGCCTGCCCAAAGTGGAAATGTACCAATGTTCCCTAATAGGCATCCTTGGTTTGATTCAGAATGATATCTGTCAAAAAAAGAAGCTTAGAGAAACATACTGAAATTGTAGGCAGTCTGGCCTTAATAAAATCCCAGCCTCCCTCATCCAAATGAAAAATAAGTATAAAAGTTGGCAAAAAATGGAAGAAAGATTAAGAATTTTAGTCTCAGGTAGTAAGTGCATCATGACATAACTCTAAAACATTTTCAGACTCTACAGTAATGCTCTGCATGATCCAACCCAAGACCCAGAATGTAATATTATACCTCTAGTATGGGAGAACCAGTTTAAGTCCATTTGTATGGGTTCTGATAGTATTAATTCCCTCACTCATTCATTTGGTGATATAAATGATTCCCTGCCATACTGGAGGTCAGTGACTACTAAAAGATTCTGAAGATTATACGTCAACTTAAAAATGGGAAACCTTGCTGTAAATATGTCCTTTTCTTACACAGTTCATCTCTATGGAGCGGGCTCCCAGTCCAGGAATGGGCACAATTGGCACACAAGACCTTGCTATGCAAAGGCCCCCCTAGCCATGGCTGCCACCTGCTCCTCGAATTTTGTTACTAAGAAGGCATCTGCCTCTAGGTCAATAATTCTTAAACTCTTCAGTTCCAAGGGAAACTAACACCCCTCCACAATAATTCAAGTTTTTAAAACCCAAAACAGTGAGCTTAATTTTTATATGGGCAGCAATCTGCGTTAAAGAAATGAAAGATAATCATCATTCATTACAAGCCCAATTCCTTCATGCTCTGCTTCATGTCCTACATTGTGTCCCCAATATAGTCTTGTTATTGGAAACAAGTTAATGTCCTCTTTCCATTTCACACAGGTGAGCTGCTATTAAATTATGGTTGAAATTATATATTTTTAGAATATCTGCTGGCCTATTGGCCCTAATCTGTTGAGATAGTTACACCAGTATCTGAACAACTTTGTTAGCAGACAAGATGAGACAAATAGGTATTGATTTGAGAAGGTTATCAGGTTTAGATTCTTCCAGAGCAAATGTTTAAATTGAATAGAGGCTTTTAGATATTGTCCACCAGGATTTACAAGCAACAGCTAAATTATCTTGCTCCCCAGTATACTTTGGAATAAGATATGGGAAAGCCTTTTACCTTACGTTAAAAATATTTCTGTATGTAAATATAGATAGGCTTTTGATAGGACTAGGCTAAATGCGTTCCCTTCCCTGATACTAGGGGGAAGATGTAAGGGAACTAGCTTCTCCAAAAGAATGTGTCCCTCTAATAACCATGATATAGAGTCAATGAAGCACATACTCCTTTGTTATAGATTTGATCTTAATTTGCATAATAAACTGATTAATCCTATTTTAACATCACTTCCTGGACATTCAAATCAATTTTATGTTAAATATCTTTTCTGTGATCAAACTCCTAAAGTGACTTTAGAAGTGGCAAAGTTTCTAACTGGTGCTATTAGGATAAGGATATTTGTATAGGGACACTGAGGGCCATGATTAAGAAAGTTATGTAATTTTGGTTATTTTAAAATTATTTCATTATTTTGTTATGGTCTGTAGACTGTTAAGTAAACTGACTGACCTACTTAATGGGATGAGTACAGATCATTGGAGAGAGGCAATCCATCAAATAACCCAGCCCCATACCATAAAGGGCTTTATAGGTGACCACCAGCACCTTAATTTGCACCTGAAAACAACTGGAATAAAGACTAATTTTAAAAGGAGGGGGGTAAAAACAAGGAGGGGGGAGGAGAAAGAGAAAGAAAGAAGATTGCACATATGTAAAGAGATTACAGTTCATGAACTTTCACTGTAACCAAATTCATACAGAATTAATACAAATGTATAATTAAGAGACAAATATAAAGAAGTCTAACAGACTGTAGAGACGTGAAGGTAACAACAAAACATAATATAGGAGAAGTAAAGATCTTATTTATTCAAGAGAAGCTTTCTTCAGTTTTTGTATGATTATGCAATGATATCTGAGTACTGTAGAGTCTGATCATTTCAGAATATGACTGGAAACCTGATAAAGTATTGAGGATTCTTCTCTTGAGTGATATTTCGTATGGTTTTCACATTTTTCTGAGTTGTTGGATTTCTTTGGTATAACCAGGGGAAAAAAATAGGAGCTTCCCTCCCCCATTTGATTATATAGGCACAGCAGGCCAAGTTTAAATGTAATTCTTCATAGCAACCAAAGAACATTTACAATAAACATCTGGAGTTTATCAGAGGCCTATCAAGGAGAAGCTGGAAACAATAAACTCTATTAATATCTAGCTAATAATATTCAAGCAAACCTGAATATTAGTCAGGAAGCTTCCTCAGGTTTGTCCAAAATTCAGCGATGTAGATTAAAAGCCCAGTGAGACTGAGATTCCAAAGACTTCATTTTATCCTGAAGAGTCTTAACCACCTCTAGTGAATCAGTTAAAGATGCACCCACTGACTTCCACCCATGATATCTTTCTACTCAGCCATATACATTCTGGATCTTATAGTGCTAGCAGTGTCTTTAATAGCTTTTTTGTTTAGATTTTTTTAACCCCCTTTATTGTTATTTTTATATATATATAACTAACTCAAGGTGGTGAACATACTTAATACTCCTCCCTCCTCCTATTTTCCCCACAACAACAACCTTGTGAGGTGAGTTGGGCCGAGAGAGAGGGCCTGGCCCAAAGTCATCCAGCCGGCTTTCATGCCTAAGGCGGAACTAGAACTCCTGGTCTCCTGCTTTGTAGCCTGGTGCCTTCACCGCTAGACCAAACTGGCTCCCTCAGATGTCCTGAAGGTGGTCCCCTGTAAGGTCTATGAGAATGACCTTGGGAGAAAGAGCCTCAGCATAGACAACCCAAAAGGTATCTCAGCCCACAGAAGGAAAAGGGGTGTGGGAAGTGTTAGAAAGGACCCTCCCTAGTTCTCTGGAAAGTAAAGGTGAGGGAAGGGAGAAGTGCTTTCAGACTAGAGGGACTAGAACTCCTGGTCTCCTGCTTTCTAGCCTGGTGCCTTCACCGCTAGACCAAACTGGCTCTTTCTATTTTATATCTAATCTCTAATCTAATCTAATTTATATCTAATTTAGATTTTATATCTAATCTCGAGAAAAACAGCCATCACATCTTTCTCATCAGCCGCCAACACTGTCACTTTAGTGAGGGAAGAAGGTGGCAGAACTTTCTTGGACATTATCAAGGCAGATTAAAAAAAGAATTCCCCAGGAATCAGAACATGCTGCGGCAGTTAAGCAGTTAACATAACAGATAAACAATAAACAATTATCAGGATATAAATTAGAGGGCAATGCCAAGCTTTATCCCAAAGCCTAAGAACTGCCCATATCATATACGTCATTCTCAATAAAGCTGGTTTTTTGTAAACTAAATGTTGTGCGGTCAAATCATTCTAATTTTTCAACTCCTTGGACAATGCTATGGTTATAACTCCTAATGTGCCAATAATTATGGGGAAAACTTTTGCCTGTTTAATCATAATCTCTGTATTTCGGTGGTTAAGTCCTGTTATTTTACAATCTTTTTGAATTCCTTCTGAGCTGCTCTGTGGCCATTTGGCATTGTATATTATTTGTTTTTGTTTATCAGGCAATAACACAGGAAAAAAAACAAAGAATAAATTGTTCTTGTTGTTGTTGTTGTTGTTATCCTGCCTTCTCTCATGGAACTCAAGGTGGCTCACATGGAGGGGTCTTCTTTTGTTATATCACTATAACAACTCTATGGGCTAGGTTTGGCCAAGAAAGAGTGACTTGTCCAAAGTCACCCAGTAAATTTCCATGATTGAGGATGGACTGAAACCTGGGTTTCCCAATCCTGGTCCAACACCTTAGCCACTATACCACACTGACTTGCTAGAATAAGGCTTCCTTCATATACAGAGCATTTCAAAGACAGAACTGTCTTCAAATGGCCTGTCAAATGGAAATGTGTATACTAAGTTAACCTAGGTACTGTAGAAGGAACATTCCAGGGGATGTCAAAAATGTCAAAAGGGCAGACACATTTGTGCAATTGAAATCCCATCCTATTTTTACATGTGTCAAAAGGGGGCAGGGCTTCAGCTACAAGATTATGGCCACCATCTTGTTTTTTTTATCCTTGTGGACACACCTGCTTGGTAGGAAAAGGGGAATGGGAAGTGTCTCAGAAGGGACCCTCCCTAGTTTTCTGGAAAGTAAAAGTAAAGGAGGGAGAGGTACTTTCAGACTTGCAAGATTCTGTCGCTGTAACCAGTGTTTCTCAGCCTTGGCAACTTTAAGAGGTGTGGACTTCAATTCCCAGAATGCTGGCTGAGGAATTCTGGGAATTGAAGTCCACACCTCTTAAAGTTACCAAGGCTGAGAAATACTGCTGCAACCTAACAATAAAGGTAGTGTTAGTTACTCAGGGTTTATGCTTCTTGTCTGGACTACCTTGAAGGGCTAACACTAACCATCCAGAAAGCAGTGGGAAGCTGATCCACAATCATCCTCACAGCTCCCATACTTGAAATCCAGAAAACAACAAGAAAAAGAAAGCCAAGGGGGGATGAGGTAAGACTCCTCAAGTCTGTAAAGCTGCAAGGCACCAAGTGAAATTCAGAACAAAACAAAACAAAAAACCACCTTTCCACAGTTTCATATGCATTGAAGCGAAGGTAGTCATAAACTGGCTTGGCTTCTGGGCTTTGCACAGGTCACAAGAATGGCAGGTTTGGAATTGATTCCACAGAGCAAAGAACCTTTGCTGAAATGCCCTGACTATGAGAGATTGTGGAAAGGCTGGGGAAATAACGGAAGGGAGAATAAATATAAACAATTAAGAGACAGAACGGTGTTTTTCAAACCTGGCAACTTTAAGATGTGTGGACTTCAACTCCCAGAATTCCCCAGCCAGCATTCAACTTCTAGGAGTTGAAGTCCACACATCTTAAAGTTGCCAGGTTTGAAAAACACTGAGATAGACAGTGACCCTGTTGACAGCTTGTCTTATAAACAGCAACTCAGCCCAGGTGAAGAGAAATCGGGCAAGAAGCAGTTCAAAGCACTCAAAGTGACTCCACCATAATTAACTCACAAGAAATGAGAGCTGGACATTCCTCGTACGGTTTCCAAGATTCTCTATTGACTCCACGACTAGTATTAAAGGTGCCTCACTGAAATCTATGTAGTTCTTGTTTCCTAGATGTTGCCCCGTATCTGGGACCTGACACTGGGGATCCTGAAAGGCCATCATTGATTCCTCAAGCACCGTCTTCGGTTTGGCGTGCAAGGGTGGTGGGAGGTTTGGTTTCTGTTTCACTGAGAAACATTTGATCTTTTATCTCTCTTGATCTGGTTTTCGGCTCAGATAAAATCACAGTTCTTTGGGGTCTGTGGTATTTCCATCTGCATTGTTTGGCAAATACTGCAGAACTGTTGTGTTAGTTAAATGTGACTTAAATGTAGAGGCCATTATGATTGTGCAAATCTCTAATGAGTTAATTAACGCCAGTAACCCCCGGAAAATGGTCCTGAGAGGTGTTTGAGCTTCTAAATGAAGCACCAGTATAAATAAGCATCAACAGTAACTCCAGCAAAGATGGGCTGTTATGTTCAGGAGAATCTGGTGGGAATTTACTGTCATAAAATGAACACATTTGCCATGCGGAAAGCTCCATTTCCTATTTCATTACAAGCCATGTAATCGTGATTTTTTCTGCAGGCGTTCCAGAAAACTCAGGGGACGTTTTTAAAATGAAAGTAAAGAAGGAAAGATGGTAGCTTAATTAAATCTAAGAAAATAATTTCCCTTATATGCCCTGTTTCCGCTTGCCACAAAGTCTCGGTTTCATAAGGTCTGAAATGAATTCACACCCTAATCAGCCCTAATTAATATCTTACTCATAACACCCTTTTGGTCACGTTTGTCTTGTGTGTGTCTGCCTTTCTCAAGTACTCAAAGCGCTTACCTTCAGTTCTCTTCACCATAAACATGTAAGGGAGGCCACTGAATATCCTCATATCTTACAGAACAGAGGGCCAGAGGCAGTGAGATAGATTTGCCTCAAGTTCTCTAATCATATATAATGTTCATTCATAAGGCAGACACTCATATTACACAATGTATTTTCTAAGAATGAGAACAGCAATGGGCAACTTTTTTGGGCTAAGCTGTTCACTTATTTGGTGCAGTACGTGGGGTGATGAAGCAGCCTGAATAAACTGTGTCATGCATGTGATTGGGAAAAGATTTTATGACTATCCTCTGGATTGGGGAGGGGATAGTAAGGGGGATTCTGTGTTCTGGATCAACGATAGCATTTGGATGGTTTTCAAGGGCAGCCCCATGGATAAGAGGATCCGAAAGCACCAGTGACTGTGAGCTGGGCCTCCCAATCCAAAAATGGCCACAACTGGTGCATCAGATGGAGTTGTACAATGGCCCTCTTGGCCACAGCTGTCATTTGCTTTTTAAGTAGGAACCATTATGTGTATGTGTATGTGTATGTGTATATATATAATTTTTATTAAAGATTTTTTTAAAGGGAAGATAAAAACGAATACAAACTAATGTAAAGTAAGAAAAAGAAAAGAAAAAGAAATCAAAGAGAAAGCTAAAAGTGCAAGAAAGGAAAAAAAGAAAGAAAAGAAAATAGAAAAGAAAGAAAAAAGATACAAAAAGCAGATTCCAATCTCCTTTACAGCAGTCATAAGTACAATTATAAATTTACCTCTTACACTATGGTTACAACATAATTCTCTTCTAATCTATCCTGTCTAATCATCAAAACCATAAATCATAAATACATTTTTGTGTGTATGTTTTACACAAAAAGTCCATAAGGGGTTTCTAGTCAGCAATAAACATAGATAAATGTTTCGTTACCTGGCTAGGTAACATCTTCAGTGCTAGCTGGGTAATGAAACGTTTGCAAGAAAACAACCAAGCTCAGAGAACCTCAAGGACTCCACAGTTCAACCCTGAGCTACACATATTTGCTTCTGTTAATAAATGTAGATAGTTCACCATGAATCCTTGCTGAAAGCCCTGTTTTAATTCAGCTTAAGTGGCTTATCATTATTTGGGCAGCTCTGTAATTTATCTTTTCCATCTACAGTTTGCATTTTAAATATTTAAAGATTAAAGATTGTTACATTTTATCTCCTTTTATAAAACAGTGCTTGATTTTATTTATCCTTTGTGAGATTGGTCTATCCCCCAAGAAGGGTAGGAAGGACTGTTTCCTCTAGTCATATGCCTATATGCTACACAATCAGAAGGTTAACAGATGAATATTTCACTTTTTCTATTTTTATCTTTTATCTTTTAATTGCCAGAAAGGCAGCAGTTAGTGAGAGTCCTATCTCTCACACATGTTGAGGTTAGGAGATGGATGTCAGGTAAAGCATCCTCTGGAAGATAGATGGTGACAGAAGGAACTACCAAATCATTATCCCAAAACAGGAGACAAAGAAGGGTATATTGTAAGATCCAGAAGGGTTCTGGGAGATGAGCTTTGAGACCTGCAGCCTTCTACTCCATGGGCTCAACAGGGAGGGTTATTTTCTGTGCAGTACTAATGGATTACTTAGACATGTAGAATTCTATACAGCTCTCTCCAGTAAGGCTCTTAATACAACTCTGCAGCAAGTTTTTCTTAGGTTAAAAGAAGGAAGAAAAGGAAAAGTCTTTAGCCTGGGTTATACTTTTGAAGATATTGCACAGTCAATTCACTTACTGATCTGTACATCACTGTAAACCATGATTTGTTTTAACCAAGGTTAAAACAGCTATAGTGGCCTGCTTCAGAGAAGCTGTGAACCATTGCCTGAAATGTACAGAGGCTAGATTCATACATCGTAGTAAGCCAAACCTAAATAAATCACATTATGAATGAGTATGATGTCTGAATCCAGCCACTATGTTTCAGTGTTCCATATATTTTCATAACTTATTTCCATCAATGCTGGCTTTAAAAAAAAAAGGGGGGGGGAGGGACAGTTGGACTGTGAGTGAAACCTGATCCACTTTTGAGAATATTTGTTACCTTGGCATTTTTTTTCTTTTGGAATGGAAAACATTGGTAGATTCACTCGCAATCATGTTTTATTTCTTTAGCATCACTTTATGGAATCAAAACAATACACAATGGTTAAAATCATACATCAGGTAATATCAAGCTGTCAGATCTAACCACAAAATGTACAATAAATGCTCTTTATATAGAAACTAATTTTGCTTTCATTATATTGCATACAACTATTTTATGTCTTTGCTTAATTAACAAGTAAATCTGCTCTACAACTGGAACCACATCTTGAAAGGTGCTGTTTAACTACATTCTCTGCCCCAAGCCAATTAGTGATATTTTCCCATGGGTTGAAGCCAAGAACACATGGTGTTTTGTGGGTATTGGAATATTTTATTATAGCCGCATACAAAACTAGAGCCTTCCGGGGCTTGACATTTGTTTCTAGTGATATACCTAATTTCAAATGGAAATACTTACAGTTTTTAACAGTAATTTTTTTTTTTTTTTTGGTTACCTTTAGGACATTTCCAGACAGTCAACTAATTCTACTTTAAAATGGGATTAATCAGGGTTGTTTTACAGCTGTTGGACACTGAGGCATGATCGTCATGGTACGTATACATATTTGCGAGTTTATAGAACTTGAAAAGAACCAAAACCCAATCAGCACTCACCTGACCAAGAGCTGAACACAAGAGAACAACTAGTCAGTTGTCTTGATACCATCTGTGAGCTAGTTGGTTGCAGCAAAGTTGAGAAATCAGTAAATCCTGTCTAACCTGGCAGAATTTTACCAGGAGAAGGTAAGGTAATTAACTTCAGTCTTTGGATTCTAGTTGCAAAGTTTTGTAACTAGATGTCAGAAGTTGAGGAAATCGGGGAGGCAATGCTTTAAGTTGAGGGAGAGAAACAAACTACTCATGAGCATGTCATAGGTAAAAGGGAAGAAGGCACAAGGCACTCCCCCCTCCCAGCACTTTGTCCAGCTGGGACACTACTCTCTGCTGCTAACAAGGGGAGAGGAGCAGCTTGGGTGTGTGCAAAGGGTTTAGGAGTGTGAGTGGGCAGTTCAGCCAGCGTGGATAGAGAGGGTGGCAGTTCCATCAGTGAATAAGTCTCCACCCAGTGAATTGGATGCAGGAGGACGGAGGCTTGAAGAGCTGAGAGGAGGAGAAGCAGACTGGATTCAGATAGGCCAGAGACTGCTGCAGGGAGAGCTGCTGTGGGCAGTTTGCAAGGCAGGGGAGAGGACTGATTTGTTTAAATATATATTGTTATTTTGAAATGCACCACACCTTTAAAATGATTGCTCAGTGTGTTGTGTTTGAAGGATGAGCTCTAAGCAAGTCTCTCTGAAGGATGCAAGAGATTCATCCTACTGTGTTCAATAACTTATTGTTCTTTATGGTTATTCTGGTGATACCATCTGTATATCTATATGGTAGCTGGTGTTTTACCGCAACTAATGAAGGCATTGTTGTCTGTTCGAAGCAACAGCTTAGGTATCCAATAAGAAGAAATATTCAATCTAATCATATCTTAAAGCCTCCCTGGTTGGAGGCATAGCAGTGGGCTTGTTTAAAGTAAATTGTGAAGGAACTGGAAAGAATCCTGCTTGAGAGATACTGCATATGCAGGAGCCAGCTCCTTGAACTCAGAACAGTTTCGTGACTTAAAATAGGAGCTACACATATTAAAAGTTCAATTCCTAAGTTATAGGTCTTGAAAAAATTCTGTATTTTTTAAACTAGTGAAAAATCTACAGACTAATTCTATGCGTTATGATACGGAAGGAGCATGTGATCTACTACGTGCTTCTAAACTATAGTTTTCAGCATTCTTCACTTTTGGCCATGCTGTCTAGGGCTTTTGGAAGTTGTAGTTCCCCAGTATCAGGAAAGCAAACATTCTGTACCCATACTATACATATTTACTAGAAAAAGAAGTCTGTGTTTAATGGGACTTATAGCAAATGGAGAACCAATATGGCGTAATATTACAAGGATTACTAAGACTTGGGCAATCAAGATACAAGTCCCCTATAGACAGTAAGGAAGATAACCTTGACAGAGATAAGCCAGATACATTACCAGAGCAATGAAGAGAAAAACATAGTTTAAGTCCCAAACAATCAGAAAGTAAGTGTAAAGTACTCAGTCAGACACCTCTCTAATTCACGTGGGTATAAGAAGGGGAGGAGACTCTCAATAAAAAATAGTCTTAGCCTTCCAGTAAAGTTGATTCTTCATAGTGTCTACCTGGTAGGGATGACATCCCCGCTCTTTATGAAAATACATTGGCCTGTTGTGCTCCCTTAGCCTGACTGACATTGCAGGGGTCTTGTGAAAACTAGAAGTGTAGCCAGCATGATTGTGAAGGAACAACAATATGATGCATAAGGGTCAAAGTTATGGAAGTTAAAACCTGGGTGACAAGGATCTGGTTCTGTAACAAAGTTGCAATCAAGAAGAAATAAGAACCTTTGAAGAAAGCAAATAGGTGGAGGCTGAGGGAGAGATAAAGTAATCACTGTTAAATAACTTGAAGTGATTAAAGGAAATTATAATTGGAGACTTACAAACAAGAAAAGGGTTGTCCCAAGGAGGGCAGAGGCAGAAAATTGAACTCAGGAGTTAGGAAAGGCATATCAGTAAGCATTGTTGCTGGGGACAAGAGAGACATCTAAGAGGAGAAGTTTAGCTTGCTGTCATGGCTATGAAAAAGGAGAAAAAGAAAAGGTTAGGATCAAAAGGGGCAGCCAAAGGAAATAGAGACAGAACTGGGGTAGTCTTTTCTCTCTGAAATGAAAGAGAGAAAACAGTATTAATGTGTAAGCAAAAGATGAAATAGAGAAAGGAGATTTTTCTTCTTGAAGCATTCTATCCAATTCAGGTTTTACTTCCTACATACATATACCAAGGGAAAGAGAGCAGCCTGGAGTTATTGATATGCATGCAATAGTTACACACTTGTACCACATTGCTTAGAGTCACTATTGAGAACTATGTATTAATTATTGCTTGGTATTGCTATATAATTAGAAAGTCAGTTTCTAGAAACTGGGTGACCATGAAGTTCTAGTCCCGCCTTGGACACAAAGCCAGCTGAGTGATCTTGGGCCAGTCTGTAGTGGCAATGGGGAAGACCATTGTTATTTCGAGGACTTTAGGTGACATAGTTTGATTTCTCCTGCACACATTAAGAAAGCTCACTTTGATTCATAGCAGTGTTTAGCTGGCTTGTTTTTCACTTTTACTTAGAAGTGGGGCAGAGGAGCAAAACCCTCAGGATTGTTTAGGTTAAGCACGAGCTTATCTCTACAGCTCCCAGGCTCTGGAATCTTTTGATGATCAGGTATGACATCTGGTCAAGGTCACTCTCACAGCCACACTCCAAAACAGAGTCATGGGATTGCAGTGCCAGACTTTGATAAAAAGCCCTGGCGTTGCCCCCGGAATTTGGAGCATGGACACAGGCCTTGGGACCAGGCGCTGTGTTATCTAAGCCATCTTGGGGTCTCTCTGCTGTCGCCTTACGGTAGCTCCCAACAGTAGAGGAAGAGTTTTAACATCTTGCTTGGTATGTTATCTTTTTATACTATGTTTATGTCTTTCTGTTTAATTCTATCTTGTGTGCTTGTATTCTGGTTTAAATCTGTTTGCTAGACTTAACAATAAAGCTTAAAATCTCCTCACTTACTGGCGTGTTCATTGTCTTTGGATCTAGAAGGACTAAAAGAACCACTTGTCTTGCACCTGGCCAGTGCTTTGACAACTGGCAAAACACAGTCCCTCTTTCTCAGCCCTAGGACTGAGCCTGACTTAAAGGCACACACACACACTGCTATATAATTAGGAAAAAAGATGGAGGTCTGAACATTGGTTTAGGCCTCAGTTATTGCACAGAGAGCTTACAGTCCTTAGTTATATAAGGGTTTTAACCAATCAGAAGGGACAGTATAGCTTAAGATCATGACCAAGCTGGAGAGGGTAGACAAGACCTAAGGCTCTGAAAAAGATATAAAAGATCCAACTCAAAGGTGGTAGGTTTTTGAGGAGGAACTCTGCTACTGAATCCCAGTCCTTTTTCTCTAATGCTTAACTCCATCTGGGATCTTTAGGTTTTTTTTATTAGACTGGCCATCTAGCTGAAACCAAGTAAAGCTATTGTTAAAGCAAGAACATCTAGTTTGAACACCTATAGTAGAAGTGCTTTGCCTACCTTTTCTCTGTCGCTGCTTTCTTTGATTTGAGAGACTGTGAGTTTTCTTTCTGCAGCTCACTACAGTAATAGTGCTGAAACTGGGAACATCTCTGAAAATGACAAGCAGCTGCTAAAAAGGGGGATATTCTAGTAAAAGTGTTCTCCCTGTCATTAAAGCACATTTTTCTTTTTTAAAAAATAGTTGTATTAAAGATTATAATTGCAATCGTAAAAACTAATACAAACTAAAAGAAAGAAGATAGAGTAAAAAGTACAAAGGAAAAGAAAAAACAGAAAAAGAAAAAAAAGAAAAAGAAAGAAAATAATATAAGAAAGAAAGAAAAAAAGTATATAAAAACCTTCATCACAAGTATAAACAATTTTAGTAACTTTTCACCTCCTCTTAATTTATAACCAATGATCTCTTAATCCCATGTCCCATCTCTTATCTATAAACAAATCCATAAAGCATCATCATTTCAGTCCTGGTGTCAGCAAAAGTCCATTAAGGGTTACAGAAATAACATATCTATTTTAATTTTGATCAAATAATCCAACTTTATATTCCTTCCTTTTACTTCTAACAATCTTAATCTTTAGTCCATTCAAGTAATGTAGAACTTGATTTATTTTCATTTCTTTTTTGCCCCTTCTCATAAGATTCATCCAAGCTTTAACAAACCTCTTTTGAAATCCAATATAAAAGAATTATCCAGGTCAATCTCTTGGTTTATTATTTGTAATTCCCTTTTGATTGTTAAAGCATCAACTGATTTCTTTTGTATGTCCAATAACACATCTTTTTCCAGGTCATTCTTATAGCCTGTCATTTGTAGATCCACACTCTGTCTTTATCTTGTCAGATAAAACTTGTTCCTCTTCTGCCATTTCTTCCATAACATTTTTTTTTATCCATAGAAACAAACATCGCTATTGACATTGTTGATATTAACTTCTGATTCCATATTTCAAAAGTGTCCTTCAGTATTTCCAATATTATATTTTGTGTCATTCTGTAGCTGTTAATCATGTTTATGTATTCTTCTTTAATTACAATCTTTAGTTCCCTCTAGTATCCAATTTTTAAAATTGCTTATCTCTATTAAGTCTTAGAAAACATTCAAAACGAGTCCACTTTCCCATGGGAAGGATTCTTTATAATTAATTCCAAATGTTATCTCAAATTTATCTGGACCCTTAATCCATTTATAACTTTCTAAAACCAGAGTCTTAATTAACCTTTTGCTGTTTATTTCAAATTTTTAATTTTTTTTTTTTAATTCTTAAGCTTGTAGTTAAAATTTTCTTTCTTTAAGGATTGAAGTAGACTCACCTGGTGTTTTCAGACTTGTTGATCCAAAGGTCTCTAATAGGTGAAAAGTAAGTAACCACAGGATGGCTATTCCCTTGTATTCCAGTGCTCAAAACCCTCTTGAGACCATGAGGAGCAACTGTCTGGAGCACTTGTGGGTGATCTCCTGTCCTCCCTTTATCCTTGGAGGTTCGAAGAGCCAATCTACTCACTGGCTCTTCTTTCTTCACCACAGTCGTCGGCTCCATTTTTCAGAGTCTTCTTCAGTCCACCGTTTCTTCCTCCAGAAGCCCAGAGCACATTTTTCTAGGCCTTATACAGGAGTCAAAATTCTAGCTCCTTCAGTAACGTATTCTGTAAATGCTCTCTGACCTGGAATAAGGACCTCCTGGGCTTCTGGGGAAAATGTAATTCCTAGATACTCTCTTTTTGCCTTAATTCATTTCTGACCATAAGATCTCTGAGCTAGTATGTTCATCTGGACTTCTGTGGTGAAACAAATTTGAAGCTGAGTCAGTCATTGGGTAACCTGTCCTAAAGATGGTAGATCCTCAGGCAAGATGCATGAACACATTGTGCCCTGTTTGTTAAGCCTCTCTAGTGGGATATTCTGCTGAGAAGATGGGTTCAAAGAGAATTTCATGCCAGTGCAGAACAGTAGAAAAGAAATCAGCACCAGCTGGCAATGCCTGGCCTATGGAGAGAAAGAGGCTGGCAAGTCCCTGTGCCAATCACCCAATGAATCAACTGAGAAAGGACTGATTCTTAAAGAGCCAAGATGGGTGAGGAGGGAGGTGATCCAACTCAGAGAGAGGGATCAAGCAGCCAAAAGCAAGAAAGTGAGAAAACAGCTACATGCCCCAGATGTTGTCTTGGGCATTTGCAAAGGGAAGCAAGATGATTTGTTAAAACATGTGCTATGCCTTTGAAATGTATCATACCTTTAAGGAGATTCTCAGTCTGTCATGTTTATATGTGTGTGTGAGGGAGAAATGGAAAGAATGGCCTGCTAGATTCTCAGCAAACCTTCTCTGTAGGATACATTCCAAAGAGCTCAAGAACATTGTGTAGTTTTTAACATTCTTCACATACCAGTGCAATACTGTCTGTACAGTTGTTGTTTCTCTACTGCAAATATTAAAGCTGTTCTTATTCACACTTAGAAGATTTTTTTTAAATGAATCTGTAAGGGAGGGGAGAAGAGAAATCCCACCCCCACCTCCAGGTTTACAAGTAATTTGCAAAGAAGCTTGAGAGATCCTGCTTGGCCAATTTTGGAGGAGTCCAGTTCCCAGACTCAGGATAGCTTCTGTGTTAAAACAGATGTCACATAGGTAAGGGAAGAAAAAATATACACCAACCTGAGTAATTTCAAACAAGCAAGTGGGGACAGGTAAAGTTGTAGCACAAAAGAGTTTGACAACCAGAAACATCTTTCACTACCAATTTCACAAAGAGCAAGAAATTGCTTTTTGGGGATGTTTTGTTTTAGAAGTCTAAGTTATGGTAGCTATCCAATATATAAACTTTAGTTTAAATAGCCCCTTCAATTATCTTCAACAGATAACTTTGGAAATACCATTAGTACAACCTCCTGGAGTGCAATTCTATAAAGGATTGGGGCCCTGAATGTATGTATGTGAATTTATTATAGCCGCCCAACTCCAATGGCGTCGTACAAAACCAAAAAATCCATAAAAACAGATAAAACATAAACTGTACTGCAGGTTGTCTTTTTTAAAACACAAAGTTGAACATTCAGAAGGGTGTGAAGCATTTCTTAAAAGATCCATGCCTCCTTAGGATGTTCAGTCATGCTCAGTGCTAGCCCTGGGCTTAGTAGGCTTTTAGCAAAGATCATATTTGTTCCCCCTGGATCTGCAGTGAAGAAGAGGAGGAGAATTCTGAAATATGTTAAGCCCTGAATTCGGGGGACTCTGGGCTGCAAGCCTGAACCCGAACTCCATGTTTTGACCCAAGCAACATTAATGCTAGTATAACTCCCAGGCTTCACTAGAAGCAAAATGATTTTACATAGTGTTCAGAGGCAGCACTGGTTTTCAGAGTCTCAGAGGTTAAATTTATGTAGTCCTGATCTCTTTATTTGTCTGTCTGTCTGTCTGTCTGTCTATCTTTATATATATATGTGTGTGTGTGTGTGTGTACACACACACATACATACACATACATGCACACACACATGTTGTTTTTTCTGAGTGAGCTATAGAGAGGCATGCAAAGAAGACATAATTGGCAGGAAGCTTGATTCTCTCAAAACAACAAAAGGGTGAATGTTCTCTCCTACTGGGCTTTTTGATAAAAGGGAATATCTAATTTGATCAAGGGTCCTTCTTATGCATTTCCTTGGGAAAATGCAAGGCACACGCATATTCACACAAAATGCATCAAAGAAAGAGAGCATTCTTTTTTTGTAATTTATTAGAACTCATTTTGCTGGCATGTACAAGGTATTTGGAACCCCTGTTTCTCCCCAAGCACCTTGCCAAGAGCAGAAGATGTAGCAATCAAATTAAAACTACACATTGAATACATTTCTTTTTCAAATATCTCTCTATCAAAGCAAATCAGTGAAAACACGTTCATGCATGGACCCAGAAGTACAGAAATACCCATAGCAGTATAGGAAACCACTTTATCCTGCTTTATATAGATGTCAGTCTATCTAACTCAGCACTGGCTTCACAACAGCTCTCCAGAGCAGAGTCTACCCCAAAACCCTTTTCATCTATCAGGCACCACACAATGCTCTCTTTTCCCAGAACACAGTTGCTGTTCAGCTGGCACTTGACAAAGTGTAAATCACAGTAATACCAAAACAAAATGCTGGTAACTTCAAGAGAGCAATCGCAGGCTCCAGTTGCTGCTGTGTTGGTTTAAGGCTCACATTTTGTCTATACTTTAAAGTACATAATTTTTGTGTCCTCTTGGATCCCCATTCCTTTGCATTGGAAGTGCCTTTTAAAAAGTTGACAATTTCTATCCACTAATCTTTTTTACAGTCCTCCCCCAAAGCAATTAACTATTTGCTCTGCCCAAGTGCACCAAGCATCTTATTTCTTTGTATTGTTGTCTTTTTCAGCACTCAGAGGAACGTCTGCTTTGCCGGGCCTACATGCAGGCCTGCTCATGGCCGAAACCACTTTTCCCAGGATGTTAACATGCCACAAATGTGAAATACCAAAACCAAGAAGACCAGAAAAAACAAAAAACAAAAAACCCACACACCAAAGCTGTGATCACTCGAAAGAACTACCATAAAGTAAATTTATTTTTTATTATTATTATTATTATTATTATTATTATTATTATTATTATTTCCATTTACATGGCTGCCTCTCTCGACAAGTGACTCTGGGCAGCGAACAGAATTAAAATAAAATAAAAACAATTACAAGCATTCCAAAAATTAAAATACAAAGCGGTCGAGAAACATCAAGCCCAAATCACTAATACAACCAAGAAGCAGGACTAGAAGATCAGCATATTGTACCAGAAAGTGCTGGAATGAAAAGCGAGCAGGTACACTATGGAAATCGATAGCAAGACAGCTATCACAGCATATTAAGCGATTAATCACAATCTACAAACAACAATACCTAGGTTCCCAAAACACACCTAGTTGAATCCAAACAAACCATTATTATCCTTTATTGCAGCTTGTACATGCAGTTATTAAGAAGACAGTAGAAAGTGGGATGAAGTAGGGCTCTGTTCAAGTAAAAAAGGTTAGTGTCCAATTAAGAGTTGGACCAAGGTCACTTGAGGGATCGTCTCTCCCCAGTTGTTTCCACCTGTCCAATCCAGTCATGCAGGATGGGCATGCTCTAGGTCTTGTGCTGTGCCACAAAACAGGTCTGAGCTTGGTGTCGAAGCCAAAAGACATCCAAACACGAGGTGCAGAATAAAGGGTTGCTTTTATTAAGGTACCAGAACAAAAGGACTCCAGCCTGTAAGGCAGCCGGAGCCCGGAACACAGTTTGCTTACGATTTTTATACTTCCCCAATTCCCTCCCCAGTTCCTCATTGGTCAGGTACTATGGAGATTACAACCTATCAGGTACGCCAAATACAACTCCCAGATGTCCCGCCTTAGATTACATCTCCCACTACCCTACTCCAAAGCCCCCTTGCCCCTATTTACAATTATCCATATTTGGGACATCTACTTACGTGTCATCTTAAAGGCTATCATGTCCCTGTAGTTTCTTCAATAGCTACAGTCTGCAGTTAACCTGGCTGCATCTTGTTGCAACTATCTACATTCTTCCCCTTTTTATATGGGCGCAAGCTGCTTTTAAGCCTATAGCTAAATTTCACACATCCTGCTTTCCAGGTTGTGGGCCCTCTTTCAAGCATTTCAGCATGTTAACCCTGTCCTTACCAGCTGTCTCAATGGTGGGTGGTTGAGCTTATGCCTCTTCTTCAAAATGGTGTTGATATGGCCTCAATTCCACATATGAACCTGCATGGAGATTAACCTCCTTTTTCTGACCCTTCACTTGTCAGACAAAGAATGCTGATTGGTGGGGCCTACAAGACGTGCCTTTTCTGCCATGGCGCCCACCTTATGGACCATTCTCCCTCCAGAGATCAAGATGGCCCTGGTTCTGCTGGTCCTTCATAAGACCCTAAAGACCTGGTTGTGTTCAGGGTCTGGGGCCTGCAGTATGTACAGGGACCCACCTCTTGGCTGTGTTAGTAACCTGGGTTGTTGTTTCTCGGCTGCTTGTATTTTAACTTTTATAATGTTTGTAATTGTTTTTATTTTATTTTAATTCTGTTCACCACCCAGAGTCACTCACTGAGATGGGCAGCCATATAAATTGGATAAATAAATAAATGAGACATGAATTGAGAAAATTACACTTGCTTGGTAGACACATAAAATTTCATGAATTAATTACACATGGGTTGTGAATAATTCACATCTGTTTCCAGTTAGTCGAGTTAACATACAGTAGCGTTTTTTTTAAAATAGTGGCCTATCTCTGATTCTCTCTTAAAAGATTTTTAACAAGAATGTAGGGAATTAATGGAGGGCAGCCTCTTAAAGAAGGAGAAATTGAAACAGCTTCAAGATGCAACTCGTGGCCATTGCTCAAAACCAAAACAAAATCACATCCAAAGGCATCTAAATCACTAATCTAACTTTATTATAATTATTATTATAATAACAAATTATGCTGTATTCTGTCTCTAATTAGACAGTGCAACAGATGGTCAAGATTTACAGAAACAGTGTTCTTCCTGGTAAAACAAATTTTATAAATTTCCAACTTAAGAGAGAGAGAAATGAAATAGTTAGAACCTCTACCCTGCCCTCAAGAGGAAATCTATTTTATGTTGGTCTGGACTTTCCAAATCTCTCTTTAAAATACTGAATGTACTGGTTTTCCGATTTCCCTGGCAAAATTCTCTTATACCAAAGC
Source organism: Liasis olivaceus (assembly GCA_030867105.1). Lineage (NCBI taxonomy): Eukaryota > Metazoa > Chordata > Lepidosauria > Squamata > Pythonidae > Liasis > Liasis olivaceus. The sequence goes on along the minus strand of CM061348.1, from coordinate 123,830,525 downwards.
TGGTTATTATCTTTGTTCTTATACTAACTTTCTGTATTACATTTCTTCTAGATTTGAAAACCAGTTTGGTGTAGTGATTAAGGCAACATGTTAGAAACCAGGAGACCCTGAGTTCTAGTCCTGCCTTGGGCACAAAGCCAGCTGGGTGACCTTGGGCCAGTCACTCTCTCTCAACCCTAGGAAGCAGCCAAGGCCAAGCCACTTCCAAAAAAACCTTGCCAAGAAACTAGGACTAGTCCAGACAGACACCAGGGGTCAACACACTGACTTCACATACTCATATAAAACAACCCAACCCTCTTGATTTATTGGACTTAAATAACTTCAAGCCAGTTGACTGAATATTATGGGAAGTGAACTCTGATAACAGCTTCAAGATGCAACTCATGGCCATTGCTCAAAACCAAAACAAAATCACATTCAAAGGCATCTAAATCACTAATCTAACATCATTATTATTATTATTATTATTATTATTATTATTATTATTATTATTATTTAAACTGAAGAAAACTTTCTTAGCTTATGGCTATCTCCTCAAAGAATTTTTTTAATGAAGAGCTTTTAGTCCCAAAATGTAGTAGGGTTTACATAAATGAAGAACAAATATTTCTATAAAACACAAAATATAAGCCAAGTAGAAATATGTAAAGAATTTTTTTTAGCAGTTCATCAGCTATACATACTTTTGCATTTTAGTTAAGTAATTTTCTGAATACATTTCTTATCTGGAAAAAAATGTTCAGCAATGTGAGTTGCAAAACATCATGAATGAAGACAATTGTGTTTATCAACTCAATTTTTCTTCTGCTATACAAAACAATATCAATATCAGGCAAAGACCTGTTTTGTTTTGACAGACAGTATGCTACATTAAAAATATGAATAGTAATGTCCATGCCTTTTCCATTGATGCTGTCAATTACTGAATAACTTTAAAAAAAATTCTTCTAAAATATTTATCATTTTTCAATATACACTCAGTAGTGAATATTTGTCATTTTCTTCTTTCTTAAAGAAGCTTGATGATTTCCTTAGATTTTCCATTTCTACCCACCATAAAGTTTATCCATTCACAGATACATGGATATGTTTCTCACATGAACCATCAATATTTGAAAATACATTAAGCCTAAATATTTGCTTTTATCAGCTAGCAATTCATTTATTTTTTTTAAAGCATTCCCCTTGGATCTGAAGCCAACAATCTTTGGATGAGCTCTTTCTTATACTGGGTGCTTCTACTGTATCCAGTGTTACCATGAATGGAGAGCATTTTGTTCCACAGTGATAGATTGATTGGTTTTGATTTGCTTCACTTTAAGGAACAGCAGTAAAATGCTTTGCCTTTTCAGTTTGAAACCACAACAGAAAGGTTAACTGAACATGATACAACGTTTAATTGTACAATCCAACTATTTCCCCACTCCACACTGGTTCCCTTCATCAACAAACTCTTTACACACACACACACACACACACACACACATCCCGCATGCTTTCCACCTCTCAAGTCCGTTCCCTTGGTTTGCAACAGCTTCTCCTCCTTCTGTTCTTCCTTTTTCCTCACTCCTGTAACTTCTCCTGCTCCACAATCAATGCTTCAGATTTCTTCCCATCATCCCCTCTTCTCTCCACCTGTGATGGAAGACATGAGCGGGGAGGATTCTGGAATGGAGCTTCAAGGCTGCCGGGAGGGGGAAGAGAGCTTCCAGGGAAAGCACCTCCTCAGCCCCCAGCGGGAGTGTGGGAAACTCAAGAGAAGGAGACTGGCCCCTCCCTAAGGGCATCATGGTTATAGCTGCTGTTGTTGGGGATTAGAATTAGTCTGGCGAGATTCTGTCTATTGGGTGTAAGCTAATAAAGGAGTTGAACTGATTCTAGACTGTCTTGCTGTTGTTCTTGGGCTGAACCTGATACCACCACACTAACCCTCTCTTTGGCTTACCTCTGCCCTATCTTTCTCTCCTGCTGTCATTCACACCCACCACCAATTTTGCTTTCAGCTCTCGCTTACTTAAGACTTGTAGTGACGTTGCCAACCAATTATTTAAAATTAATTGCTTAGATAATCCCAAAAACTTTAACAAGGGGCTCGTGCAAGCCCCCTCCAGCATACCTCGGCTTGTCTTCCACAGAACTCTGGGGAACCGCTAGATATAAAGAAATTACAGTAGGTATAAAGGGCCTTTGGAAATTCTGCACAAAATTTTCAGACAGAGAAAATTGGATGTTTTCTCCAAATTTCTCAAGGGAGGAAGAAATTATGCAATAATTATGCAACAATTAATATAGTGCTATTATTGAAAAGACCCAATTGGAAAAGTTTATTTATTTATACTACTTATATAACTGCCCATCTCACCAAAGTGATGCTAGGTGGTATACAGATGGTTAAAATTAAAAAAAACAACAACCCCTCCCCCAAAAATCCCAATACTGTAATACCATTTATAAAAATCAATAGCCAGAAAACCGTAATATAGTGCATGCCTGGGGTAAAAAAATCATTCCACTTCAAATCACTAAAGCGATAAATAAACCAACCAACAGGGCTTGTTTAACTTTCTAGCACAAATGCCTGTGGGAACATCTAGGTCTTTAACATCGTATGAAAGACCAACATGATCAGGGCCATCTGGATCTCTGGGGGGATGCTGGGGCAAGCATAGCAACAGAGACGGCATGGCTCCTAGGTCCCACCAGATGACATTGTCTATAGAAGAGATCTGGAGCATGCCAACCCTGCCATTCTGGTGGGATGAGCAGAGATGGGCAGAGACAAAGTTTCCTTATGTTGTCTTTCCCTGGAATTTAATAAAAGTGAGCAGCCAGGGATTTCTGGGGGAACAATGGCGAACTAGCACATCCCTGAATGAGCAGAGATGATGACAGCAGCAAAAACCAAAGAACCAGCAAGTAGACCAGTCCTACAAAACCTCTCCGGAAAAGGAGAGGATGGGAGATTATCCACATGTACTCCAGACAGCTGCTGCTCATGAGAAGACCGCAGGACAGCAGTCTCCCACGGGTTTGAGCACCGGGAGACAAAGAAAAGCCATCATGCTCTCAATTGTGGCGACGCTTTTTAAGGGACACTGGGTTCACTAAGCTCACTTTCTAATCATTTTTGGAAATTACCTATTAAACTATCTTAAGGCTATTAGAGATCTTCAAAATGACAGGTTTGAAAAGCCTGGTGAGTTTACCTTCATTCTTGAACAAAACAAAAATTAATCATAAGTTTAAGAATTTAAAGAATTGGAAATAAATGGCAAAAAGCTAAATAAGATTTTGATCCAAGAAAGTTATAAATGAATTAAGGGACCAGACAAATTTGGAACATTAGGACTTTTACTATAAGATTTTGGAAATAATTATATAAATAAACAGCCTTTCATGCGAAATACATTTTTTGTCTATCCTAAGTCATAACAGAAATTTGAGATTTTATGCTTTCAGAAATTGGACACTAAAGGGGACCAAAGTTTTTAGGAAGAAAAGGGGGGGGGGGGAGTGAAAGCTTGCCCTTTGTTTTTGGTTAGTACCAAAATTTATAAAATGACACAAAACATTAGGACATATGAAATACCTCAGGAGATCTTTGAAGAATGAAATTAGCAGGTACAATGTCAGCAATGATGTCTGCTTCTATGGATAGATATGTCCAAAAGATGTTAACAAAGGTATGACAGATGTGAAAGAGATTATTTTCAGAGATTTACAGGGTAAAGAGGTGAAACAAATTTTGCCTAATGTAGAAATATTAGAATCAGAAATACTGGTAAATGAAAAAAATGTGGATTATAAGACAGAGAAGACAACTAAAGTGGAAACACAAATGACAAGCCAAGAGAATGTCCTGGATAAGGACTTTCTACTGGATATACAAAAGAAGTTGGTTAAAACCTTGAAAATTAAAATGGAAATACAAATAATAAACCAAGAGAATGACCAGGATAATGACTTTTTGTTGGATTTACAAAAGAGGTTTGCTAGAGGCTCGAAGAAGCCTTTAGGATGGGAAAAAGAAAAAAATTATGAGAGATCAAATCCTACGACAATATCTGAATGAATTAAAGATTAAGATTGTTAGAAGTTAAAGGAAGGAATATAAAATTGGTTTGTCTGACCAAGGTTAAAATAAGACACGCTTTTGTAAAGTTCTGGTAACCCTTTATGGACTTTTTGCTGACACCAGGACTGAAAAACGTTGATGACTTATGGATTTGCATATCGGATGGGTTATGGGAAGAAGAGAGATTCGTTTATAACCTTCTAAGGGGTGAAGAGCATTAAGTTTGTTTATACTTGGTGTGATGAAGATCAGAAGTCACTTCTTTAAATACCCTTTTTCTTTTTCTTTTTTTCTTTTTCTTTCCTTGCACTTTTTTCTTTTTCTCCCTGAGTTTAGTTTGCATTTCCTTTTCCTACTGTAATGAACATTTCAATAAAAAATAGTTTTTTTAAAAAAGAAGAAAGTGTGAGAAGCCAAGAATGCTGTAGATTTCCAGAGAGATGATTGGACAAGGAAAGATAGGACATGCGCACGCGCACATACACACGGCCATTTCATCATTAGAGAAACTCAAAAATACTCATTCCACTTGTAAAAATTTCTTTAAACTCTGCACCCCTTTGAAAGAATTCTTTTTCATGAAGCTGAATGAGAACTGGGGGTGGGGGGGGACAAAGAATTTCTCTGTCTGGCTCTAGCCCTGGGCCTTGATATATCATGGCTCTGGCACAGATTTAGATGGGAATCAGGTTATATAGCGTGAAAGCATTTTGAAGATTAGAAGTGTTTGCCTTTGAAATAGAGCTTCTTCTAGGAGTCCTGATATGAGTCATGATGATGGCTGGTTTCCTTTTGATTCTCTCCATCAAGAGCTCTTGCTTACTGTAGGGAAGAGAAAGAAACTGGAATAGAAAACAGATCACAGTTCTTCATTCCCCTTCCAACTTTACACAGAAAAGAAGAAAGAACTACACCATCTTGAGGGGAGTTTAGCCACCCTGCCCAGCAATTTGATTAATATTTTACCACCTTTCTTACCATCTCTGTAGTCTGCCCAGTGTGTCCTGTGCATAAAACATCAGTGGCAGCTTCACTAGGCATTATCAGTCCACCTACAGAAAGCAGCTGGATATTTGCTGGCCAAAGAGGTGCAATTTCAGTCATTCACGTTATAGACACACAATCTGTCGCAGGAGATAGGAAGCTGCATGGAGGCCATGATGACATGGGTCCAATTCCTATTCTTGCCCTAGATGCAAAGGATCTCCTTCTGCAACATTGGGGTAAGAGACTGCTACTCTCTAAAGCAGTGTTGTCCAAACTTGGCCACTTTAAGATGAGTGGACTTCAACTCCCAGAATTTCCCCAGCCAGCCATGCTGGGAGTTGAAGTCCACTCATCTTAAAGTGGCCAAGTTTGGACAACACTGCTCTAAAGTAATGTTGAACACCCAAAAATAAAAAATAAGTACCATTTTGCAAATGGAAAATGTAACGTTGGTATTTCCATTGTTTCCCATATTCTGCTTTTCTTTTTCTTTCTTTCTTTTTTCTTTCCTAATGTACACATTAGGTCCAAGCAACACTACAAAAATGATTTGGAAGAACAGCTTTGGACATCATGCAAATACAATATCTCTTTGTTATTTTTCAGCCTTCCCCCAAGCCTGAAAAAGGTGCTGTAGCTTTAAGAGTCACCCAGTGAATGAATGGATTCCATAAAGTAGTATCATCTCTCTCTCTCTCTTTTTTTTTTCAAACTTGCACAGAAAGCTGAAAATGTTGGGTTGTTTTAATGTATAGCAGAGATCTACCTCATGTGAAGTCCAAAGTGTTTCTTCTGAATGAAACATACACAAGATTATTGGTATGCCAGATCCAAGGGAATATTGCAAAGGGATCACATGTATAACAACAGAGCACATCCAAGCACACAGAGACTGGGAGCAGTGCAAGCGAAGGCCCTCATAGTCATCATGTTCTTTTTTGAGGATGATTCTGAGCTGGAATATGATATGCTTAAGGACCTGCAACATCCAAAACTTTTTGGAAGCTTTGCTTGGATTCGAGTGAAGGCTGAAGCTCTGTCTGGAAGCAGAGACCAGATCAATTCTCATGGCTGGCATTTCTATAACCATCCTGCCTGCCCCCTTCATTCCACACAGCAGGAGGGAAGACTGCTTAAGGAGAATACTCTTGTATGCCATGTGAGTCCCTCCTGCAGCAGGGATTTTCTGCCCCTGCCCCCCACCCCACCCCAAAAAAGACAAGAAAATGCATTCAGGATAGAACAAAGGCAGGTTTTGAATGGGAACCAACAGTCAGAGCTCGAGGGTCCAAATCAAAAATGAGCCCAAAGAATATGCCGAGAAAAATACTATTTTTGTCCAGACAAAGTCCTTTTGATTTGTCAGGACTATAACCTGTGATGAAAGCTAACAGCCAGCCTAGTTGGGCAGAATCACCCAATCCTTAGGAAGATCCATTTACTATCTAGGGAAATTCTCCAAGATGTATTTCTGATGCTTTATCATATGGCACAGCTGTGCCCAAAAGCATGGTGTCTGGCTCTCATTTTGGCATCTCAGAAGGCTGAGCTCAACAAATAAGAATTAAAGCAAAGATTGTGTGCTTGTGTGTAATCAGATATTTTGGGCAGGGGAGAGGGGGAGAGAGAAAGTTTGTTCTTTGTTGTTTCTCAGAGCAGGCAGGGAAGATTTCCCCAAATATTAGTCAGTGGCATGTCTGCTGAACCTGTTTGAGCTATTCATGGCTGACTGGACAGCTTCCTCATGGATCGGTACGCTTGTGCAAAACCTGTTCAGTCATCATGCCTCAAAGCAGAGTGAAAGCTTCCTTGCAAGCCATGTCTCCAGTTAGCCCTCTGCACTTCACAGCTAACTGCATTACCTTCTTGAAAAGCTACTCGACCTTGCATTCTGTTTAGCAAGCCCAAAGGCTTTTGTTATGTCTTAACACAGTGTAACTCTGCCAGCCATTCCCTCTTCCATTCAAAAAAGGCTTCCTGTATTCCTACCCCCCCACAACATTTTAATTTGCACATTATGCATATTAGTCTAATTTGTGTGTGTGTGTGTGTGTGTGTTAAACAGAAAGGAGCAGGACAGGGAACTCTTCTTCATCTACCCCATTGTGTTTCTTGGCACGTGTCTCAGAAGGCAAAGGATATTTCTTCGCTCCTGTCGTTTCCCCCGTCCCACAGGGTAACGGTCAGAATGCTGCCCTCTTTCACTCTTCTTGTTGGTAGAACATTCTGGGAATGTTAATGAGAGCTGCTTTTTTTAATTTCCCTGCTGCTACTTTTTTTCACACTCTCCTCTTTTTTAGCCTACACATATCCTCTTCAATCATGGCTTGCCACTGCCTGTCTGGAGCTTTTCCTCTCCTCAGCCTCCACGCATGTCACACCTTTCTGTTTCCCCCACTAATTCCAGTGGAAATTAATTTGGAAAGTTAAATTACTCTCCGCTAGCATTCACGCTTCCCTGATTGAAAATGCACAAGAAAAGAACAGAACAGACATCTGAATCCATAAAGGTGCACACTCCGAAATGAATGTTTTGAAGAACTCACACCGTCACAAAGCATGGGAAAATATGTTTTCATCCAGATGTACAGGTTACGTGAGGATTGTAATCCAGTTTAATGATTGTGAGGGATTTAGCTGAAGTGTAGCCTATAAAATGTCTATAGGAGAGAGATGATAGGAAATGGGTGTGGCAGTTCTTCCATATGTATGTGGTACAAAAACATGAAATAGCTATGATGGGAGAGCTTTTTAAGTGGAATAATGATCTTGTGTAGAATTACCCTTTTATCTCTTGGTTTACTCTTGGATTCTGCTGCTCCTAAATGAACCAGTGTGATAGAGTGGCTAAGGTTTTGGACTGAGAATAGGAGGATCCAGATTCAAGCCCACCCTCAGCCATGGACATTTATTGGATGACTTTGAGTCAGTTGACCTCTCCAGCCCAACCTACTTCACTGGGATGTTGTAAGCTGCCAAGTATTTTGGGATGAAAGTTGTGATAAATCTAACTAGTAAGTAAATCCTATTGATGGTTAAACTGCTTTTGATGGTAAAGTGATAAATTTCCTCACCCCAGATGCAGCTGCTGGAATAGATGACAAAAATTCATTTTCTCTATCCATCTCCACTTTCTGTTAGGGTAAGGCCTTCAGCCTACTCTCTCTCTCTCTCTCTCTCTCTCTCTCTCTCTCTCTCTCTCTGACTCTGACTCTCATAAGTTTCCCATCTGCTCTTCTGTCCTTTTATTGCTGCATAACTATATTACTTCATGTAGCAGCATGCCAAAACTGCAGACAAGATTCTCCAGCCACCACCTAATTGTATAATTCAATTAGAAAACTGCTGCTTTCAATCCTGGATATCATTTTCCATTTATTTTCAGATAGTAAGCTAAAATGATATGGTCCTGGTGTCAAGCTGCAAAATGCATGGGCACCAAAGGAATAGTGTGCCTAAAAAAGGAAAGAGCCAACATATGTTGTTGGTACCTGTAGAGAGGAAGGCAATAGACTATACAACCTATGACATGTCTCAGAAGAAGTGGGAGAAAGAGGGAATATAATATTTCAACATTCAGTTTACAAAGTTGGAATCTTGCATTTATTAATAGTTGTTTCTGACATGCTAGTCCATGGTAGTGTGTAAGTACCATTTGCAGGCACAGGCTAAGAAGTTGGAATGAGGACCAAAACTTGGACATGGGTCCAAGAACACCCAAACATATATGCTGGAAACAAGAATCCTGCACAGATATGATCACAAGAAATAACAAATGCTACAGAACAAATACATAAGAAATAGGGTTGAAACTCAAAACTGAGAAGGTGTGGGTTAAAGAAAAAAAAATCTTCAGTATGGAACATCTTAATGAATTATTAAATGAAAAATTCATTTTCCTCCCCCCCCGCCCCCCCCCCCCACACACAACCCCAGTTACACTTAGCCTGAACTTAGGCTGGTATCCACTCTTCAATCCGGGCACCACCCAAATTGACTTCTAGCATCTTGGTATGCAGCGCCCTTGTATAATAATTAAGATGGGTGGCAATGTCATTTTCTATGATTCCTTGGACTGTGAACACTTTCAGAATCTGTCCTGAGAAGGTCATATCCATAAGGCTTTATGGGTCATCACAAATCTATAGTACATCAGGATCCATGGGACAAGCATATCAGTCTTTGGGTTGGGGGCACTGCTGAACCACTGAATATTTTATTGTGGCTTGAAGAACAGACTTCTCAATGATGAGGTCTTCTATTGCTAATGAAGTTTAGAAAGGGAAGACTATGGAGGTCGGGAGGTTGTTTTTTTCTGTATGTGTTTTATCATGGAGCATGAAACTAGATCTTAGCTGGGAAAGAGCTTAGGTTTAGAACAATTTAATTCAGGCATAGGTTGAATCCTGTCCAAAAAAAAGAGGTGAGCCCCCCTTTTTTCTACTATGGGGGATTTCACTCAATCTAAAGGGCAAGCAGTAACACAAAATCCTAAAACATTTTGGTTGGCTGGAGAGATGAATATAATTACAGAGTCACATAACAGAAGGGTTGGAAGGACTGCTCATTTCAATAGCGAAATGCCATTAGCCATCCTTATGTCTTAGGTGGTACTCTGTTTGTGTACCCACTCCAGATCAGGATCTTATTCTCCTCAAGAAGTGAAATCAGGAGAAATATGCATGTTGGCTCACAACTATTTGTTCCAAATTCTCTTCTTCTTCTCTCTCAAATGTAGCAAGTCTTCACAAAGTTACTCATCTTTCATATTCCAGAGTGTCAAAAATTTCCCTGAAGAAATGGATGAGATGGGCAGCTATATAAATTGTAGAAATAAAAATAATAACATTAAAGAACAGTCTTGGTTTATATTGTTGTGCAGAGCGCAGCAAAGCTCTCAAAAACTCTGCTCTCAGGAAAATTACACATCAGCATGAGAGCTTGCAAAATGCAATGTCCATATTTTGCTCTCCAAAGAAAATCCAGTCAGAAAATATAGACTAACTGGTTTTTATTGATAAAAATGCAAAACTTCATAAAATACAAGTTGCATACAAAATATAGGAAATAACAAAGACTTCTTCTCATCTTAGCATCCAATACTTATCCACAACAAAGTCTCTAGCTAAAAAACACTCTCAGAGAAGAGGTACACTACTTGGTTACTAGTTACAACTACATAATCCATAAAACTACATGATGAACTATACACGACTGACAGGCTGGGCATCTAGCCCTCCTGTTATATTGCCAGCATGTACACCCCCCCCCCCCCCACCACTGAATAACTAGCATACAGATTACAATAGGTGGCAGTAAAAAGCATAACGCAGTCACAAGATGCTTTGTTTACATTAACTTTCCACACAGTAGACGAAACAATTGTTGTACAGAGAATGGGATGACTTTCTTCCCATGAGAAAAACCTGACATATATTTCTATTAAAATCCCCAGATGGTGGTGATGATGATGATGATGGTGATGATGATGATGATGACGACGACTTTTTGTCCTGCTATTCTTATTGGTGATCATTGCACACTTTGGTTGGGTCAGATTGCTCCTTTCTGAAATACACTTTGAATCTCCCCATGGACTATTCTATCCCTGTTCGCCTCCAGAAAGCCCATCCATCTCAGTGGAGAGAGGTTAAATACAATTGACAGTGTCAGCCTTAAAACAAGGACAAAAAGATGAGAATAAATCATTCACTGTTGAATTATCAAAGTTCTGAAAGATTTTTTATTGTCCTTGCTATAGGTGGCAGTGAATTTGTTATATTTACCAAGTACGTCCCTTTTTTTAGTACGCAAAATATTTACTAATTCAGTCATCCATCATTTTAGGGAGCTTCTGCAGTAGATGAAGAGCCATCAGGGTGCATTTATTTTATTAGCATCTTATTCCCACCAAGGAGCTCAGGACAGTGTCCCTGGTTCTTTCTCTGTTTTATTTTCATAACTGTCCTGAGAGATAAGTTAGCCACGGTTTCAAGGTCTCTGAATGAGCTTTACAGCTGAGGAGGGACTGATTTCCTGTTCTCAGGCTCTCAGTACATATTCTAATGGTAGGATAGCAACCTTTGACCCATGGATTGCATGTGGTTCCCACCTCTACAGGTGAAACTCGAAAAATTAGAATATCGTGCAAATGTTCATTTATGTCAGTATGGCAACTCAGAAGGTGAAACCAATATATGAGATAGACGCATTACATGCAAAGCGAGATATGTCAAGCCTTACTTTGGTATAATTGTGATAATTATGGTGTACAGCTTATGAAAACCCCAAATTCGCAATCTCAGAAAATTAGAATATTACATGACATCAATAACACAAGGATTGGAAATAGAACAATATCGGACCTCTGCAAAGTAGAAGCATGCATATGTACTCAGTACTTGGTTTGGGCCCCTTTTGCAGCAATGACTGCCGCAATGCTGCATGGCATGGATGCTATCAGCCTGTGGCACTGCTGAGGTGTTATGGAAGACCAGGATGCTTCAATAGCGGCCTTCAGCTCCGCTGCATTGTTCGGTCTCATGTCCCTCATCTTTCTCTTGGCAATGCCCCATAGATTCTCTATGGGGTTCAGGTCAGGCGAGTTTGCTGGCCAATCAAGCACAGTAATCCCATGGTCACTGAACCAGGTTTTGGTACTTTTGGCAGTGTGGGCAGGTGCCAAGTCCTGCTGGAAAATGAAGTCAGCTTCCCCATAAAGCTCGTCTGCGGAAGGAAGCATGAAGTGCTCCAAAATCTCCTGGTAGACGGCTGCATTGACCCTGGACTTAATGAAGCACAGTGGACCAACACCAGCAGATGACATGGCTCCCCAAATCAAGACAGACTGTGGAAACTTCACACTGGACTTCAGGCATCGTGCATTGTGTGCCTCTCCATTCTTCCTCCAGACTCTGGGTCCTTGGTTCCCAAGTGAGATGCAAAAGTTGCTCTCATCAGAAAAGAGGACTTTGGACCACTGGGCAACAGACCAGTTCTTTTTTTTTTTCTGTAGCCCAGGTAAGACGCTTCTGAACAGACGTTGTTTGTTGTTCAGGAGCGGCTTGACAAGAGGAATACGACATTTGAAGCCCATGTGCAGGATCCGTCTGTGTGTGGTGGCTCTTGATGCACTACCTCCAGCCTCAGTCCATTCCTTGTGAAAGTCCCCAACACTTTTGAATGGCCTTTTCCTGACAATCCTCTCCAGGCTGCGGTCATCCCTGTTGCTTGTGCACCTTTTTCTATCACACCTTTCCCTTCCACATAACCTTCTATTGATGTGCTTTGATACAGCACTGTGGGAACATCCAACTTCTTTTGCAATTACTTTTCGGGGCTTTCCCTCCTTATGGAGGGTGTCAGTGATGGTTTTCTGCACAACTGTCAGGTCAGCAGTCTTTCCCATGCTTGTGATTCCTACTGAACCAGCCTGAGAGACCATTGAAAGGCTCAGGAACCCTTTGCAGGTGTTATGGATTCATTAGCTGCTTAGAGGGGGACACTTTGAGCCTAGAATATTGAACCTTTTCACACTATTCTAATTTTCTGAGATTGTGAATTTGGGGTTTTCATAAGCTGTACGCCATAATCATCACAATTATACCAAAGTAAGGCTTGACATATCTCGCTTTGCATGTAATGCGTCTATCTCATATATTGGTTTCACCTTTTGAGTTGCCATACTGACATAAATGAACATTTGCACGATATTCTAATTTTTCGAGTTTCACCTGTATTCTTATGGCTCCTAGAGATTATGCTGACATAAAACAGTAACGAAACAGTAGTTCTGTGATGCTTTCTGCCTTCCTTTTTTACAAAATCAGTCCAAACATAATTTTTTATCTTGAGCTTCTTTCTTTTTTCTTGCTCAGTCAGCATGGTGTCCTGGTGCCCTGACTTCTTCTCTACCTGTAAACCGAGAGGATTTTTATTCTATGAAGATTGGCACACCCCTGGAGCGATTCCCTCTCCCACGCTTAATCTATCTTTCCCCAATGCAGCTTCTTCATCTTTGTTCCTCAACAACACAGCAACTGAGTTCAGCATTTCCCTGCCCATCAAGCCACTGTTTATAGCAGTGTGAGATGCACCTTGATTGTGAGGGATGACTTTTCTTTTCCTTTCATATTTTGTTCCTCAAAATTAAAGTTTAATCCAATTCACCCAGGAAGATCTCTAAGGGATCTATTGATTTTGCTACAACTTCCAAACCTTTTCCTGATTTGGAAATTTTGTTTTTCTTCATTTCTTTTTGTGATTTGGTAGAACTTTGAGAAGATATGGAACAGCACATTTGCTTTTTATTGTTTATACTTTAACTTAAAATGAATTATAAACAGGCTCTCTTAATAGTACAGTTTAGGTTAACATGCTGTCACAGCAAGTTGACTTCTAATAACTTACATTTTTTCCAAGTATCAGCAGGCTGCTAAGCCTTCCCTTTGTTGGCAATAATTTATAACTTATATTCCTAACAGTTGGAGGATTTCCCTGAGCTTCTCTCAAACCTGTCCTTCTACCCCCATCTCCCAAATCCCATTATCTTCATTCTTCTCTCCCTCTGGAATTTAAACTGGAAGGATGTGCCTTATGTTACCATTCTTTGAGTGACTGTTTTAGTACCCAATCGTCTCATAGTGAGTCAGTTAAGGGAGGGGATTTCCTGCCAGAATGTCTTTAAGGTTCTTCCTTGTATCTGCTCTGAATCTCCCACCATCCAGTGTAACTGGATGACCCCCAATTGTTTGAAAGAAAAAAAGTCTTCTTCTCCACTCTCTCCAGACTATGCATGATTTTATACATCTCTGTAAACCCACTTGGCTTTTTCCCCTAAAAGCTCTTAAATTTGCAACTGTTTTGGATCAAAGATATGTTCCTACACATTCTTCATTGGGGTTGCCCTATTTGGCATTTTTTTCAGCTCTACAATATATTTTTGGAGCTAGGGTGACTAGAACTGTATACAGTGTGCACCACAGACTTGTATAATTGTGCTATAATACTGTCAGTGTTTGGGAATGATCCCAACAGGAAATGCACCTTTTTCATAGCAGCTGCAAGCTGACTCAACACTTCCATTGACATATTCACCAACTGCCTAAGATCCTGGTCAGCTCTTCATAGTTCATCCCCAGCACTGTATTTATGAATCTAGGAACTGTTTTGTCCTGAGGGGCATCACATTATTATGTTTCTCTCTTCTCCATGTTTCTACAATCCTTAGTGGAGAGATATTATTTGTGGAACTTTTAGTAGATAGCCCCAAGCTTCAACATTATAATTATTTGTTGATATGCTACAAACTTAGTTTTCAATTATTTTGCTTCTTAATTTACACAGTTGTCCAATGTACATACAATTATCTTTTCTTCTTTTATTTTAAGAGAAAACTAATAATTATTAACATCATAATCCTATTAGTGTTTATTGTATTCCTTGAAGCTCACTTGTAGGATCATGAACCCAGCTTGCTACCACTGTTGTTTTTAAAGCATACATTAGCTGGATGAAAAGACAGTTGGCACAGATCTGGTGTGTTTCCATGTTTATACTAACAACTTTAATTAAAATACAATAGTGGAAGAAAAACCCCATCAGTTCAGATCTTCTGTCTGACTGTAAGAATTACAATTCGATTTATTTCTGGAAGGTTCCATGCATTTAAATTTTTACTTTGCCCTAATTTGAAAGCTGTCATTGGTTTCTTCAATAATTTGGGTGAAATTCAATGGTGGATTTCAACCAACAGAAATGTTTCCATCATTGGGACCAGGAAAGGGGATATTCCTCCTCCCATGGATATGCATAGGAATTCATTTGTAAATTAGGGGAGATAAAAGCTGGATTCTAAGACATTATTATAATTTGCTCACATTGTACAAACATTGCAATCCACCTGTTTTTCTTCTCCATGTGCTTTGTTGCTTAGTGTCATGTTTATGACAGAAAAACAGTATAGAAGTTTTAAAAACTTTTTTTTATACATCTGACAGCTTCAAAACATTTCCCAGGAAAAGCATTGGACCATCTACTGCCATATTGTCCATACACTCTGGGAACTGCCCTCTATGTTTTTCAGATGGGAGTCTTTTTCCCAACCTATTTGAAGTGGTCAAAGATTAAGCCAGAGAGTTTCTGCATGCAAGGCAGAGGGTCAACACAACTGTTCCCATCGTCTTGGAAACACCAGTAAGAATTCTGTAGGGAGTAGCTGTGGAGTCCATGAACAATTTCTTTTACAGTCAGCATTGGGAGAAAGGGTGTGATTGGGCTGAAGCATGTCACGCTGTGGAACTTTTTTTATCAGCTTACACAATTCATTTTGTTTCATTATTTGAATGTTATATTACAAGAATGTATAGATGCTGTCCCTTCTAGGATGACAGCTGGTCAAAATGCCAAACTTCCATATGAAGATTATGTATTTGCTCAAACATAGAGGTTGAGTCTGTTTCACCCACCCTTTTAAAGTGCCCACTGTATTCTCATTGGCAATCAGAGCTAATACACCCACTCTTGAATCTGATAAACTCCACTCACAATGAGGAGATTGAGGTGTACCCTAAACAATCAATACCCAGTGTTTTGAAGGCAGTAGCAAAATTTTTATTTATAGCCTTAGCTTATAGAAACTGTTTGATGCCTTCAGTGAACTGTAATTTTATAGGGTTTCTTCCTCTTATATATGTATGCATTGACATGTATGTATGTATTAATGGTGTGTTGTATTTTAAATTTTTGTGACTTGGTCTTGGAGCATTGATAAACAAACAAATAAATAAGAAAGCTTTGGGGGTCTAGCAGCACCTTACCTAACTGTGTTAGAAACCATATGTTTTTATGAACTGCGGATGATTTCATCGGATGCATGGAGTGGTTAAACTGCTGTAGGATTAAAATAGGGATGAAGTGGCGGTGGGGGGCAGGCAGAGAAAGAAAGGCTGGCTAAGACAGGGGTGAAGCAAGGGAGAAAAAGTAAGAGTGGTTATCCTTTTCCTCCACCCCTTGCTTCATCCCTATTTTAATCCTAGTTTAACCACTCCACGCATCTGATGAAGTGAGCCGCAGTTCTAAAAGTTTATGCCTTTTAATAAAATGTGTTAGTCTGAAAAGATGCTACCCGACTCCTCCAGATTTTTGGCTACAAGAGACTAACATGGCTGTCTTCTTACGAATGTCTACAAATGCTTCTGACACTGAATCCTTTGTTCCTGAAACTACAGGTTTAGTGCTTGGATGCATATTTAATTTAAAAAGCCTTGGTCATGTTAGAGAACAGACTTATAATTTCTTGTAGTTCTAAGAAATGAGTAGTTTTAGCAAGAGATGCCTGATCTTGAATAATTGGTATACTCAGTGGGTATATCTGCTATACCTTACTTCTTAGTGGGTACATCTGGTATCCTGATAATAGTTTTCCACTTGAAGCTAAAATCCTCAAGGATTTGAAAGCCTCTTCAAATTCTAAAACTTAAAAAAAAAAAAAATTGGCCATGGATTGCAGGAAATAAAACAAGCTGATGCTTAACATTTATTTATTTATTTATTTATTTATTTATTTATTTACTTACTTACTTACTTACCTACCTACCTACCTACCTACCTACCTACCTACCTACCTTATTTTATTGCGGTCACTGGCCAGAATTGCAAACAAAAACACATTAAAATTAAAAAATAAAGTAAAAACAAAACACGATAAAATAAAATAGTACAATTGGTGGTGGGTTCATCAGTGGACAATCAAAGTCTGCTTAATTTTACAGGCAGCATAACAAAATTTAGCTACATTCAAGGAGATCGAATTATACTGATCTGATAACAACTGTACATAAAAAAAGATAAGAATTCCCCAGGTGTTTTCTCAGGTAAGGAGTATACAGCAGGTCCTTGGGTCCTTATTAAGGGTATGGTATAGCAAGACATAAGTTGTAGTTTCAATAGTCCCTTGTCCACAGGGACACAGTCTTGGCTCATGGGGGACTTTTTTGTATTGGCCCTCCAAAACTGCTGTGGGGAGAGCATTGAAACGTGCCAAAGTTAGTGCTGTTTGGAATTTGGAAACAGTTATGTGGTGTAAGTATCTTGCTGGTTAGATAGATCAGATTAGATAGATCAGTCAAAAGGCAAATCAAGAAAATGCTAGTTGCTATGAGTGCAATTTTGGAGAGAAAACAGCTTGCGCCTAATAAATAGATACTTTTTCTGACATGTAATGCCACTTAGTGAAGCTTGCAGGATGAGGTGGGCACCCTCAAACTGCTCTTTGGCTAACAAGGGGAAAAAAGAGGCAGGGGGATAATATCCCAGATGCCTGTGCCCTTTTCAGTCCCTGGCTTTTTTTTTTTTTTTAATGGTAAGTATCAGGCAGGAGATTCACAAATCACACTAACAAAACTGTTTAGAAAACACTAATTTCTGGGCAGGTATTTGGCATATTATCATGACCCCAAGGCCAGTTCTGAGAGAAAGGGAGAGGGTCTTCCAAGAGATAAAAGAACATTTGCAGCCAAGCTCAGTGCTGTGCAAACACATACCCAAATGTTCCAATTTTTATAAAATTGCATTGCTACTACAGACCACCTTCACCCCACCTACCCCATCTAATCTATTTCCCTAAAGAAACTTCATAAACTGTAGAGAGTAAGGAAGATGACCTTGATGGAGATATGCAGACTCCTTTGCCAAGGAGTCATTCAGAACCTGCTCAAGCAGACACCTCCCTAATTCACTGAAGTATAAGAATGAGAAGGAAGTACAGCACAGACAGATTATAGCCACTCTTAATAAAATTAGTGTTAGCCTTCCTGTGGAGTTGATTTCCTGGTATGGTCAACCTGGTGGGGTTGTCAGAAACCCCAAGAAACTGGAGAAGAATACTTCAGTAGTGGACAATGGTTCATTCTTTGCTATTTGTCCCAAATAATAATGGGTATAATTCAAAATCTCTCAACCACCAACCTTGTTTTTGCAATTTGTATATAATAAAGATGGATTTTATTTGCATGCCTTGGCTGGAAAGCTTTTTAAAAATATTTAGAAAGTCAGAAAAACCACCATTTTAAAAAAGTAAAATCTGCACTAGAAATTTTACTAACTCCTGCCTTTGTGCCAGACATACCACGCCAAAGGGTTGGGTTTCTTATTTTGTTTTCACATGGGAAAAAAACCTCAAACATTTCCCCCTGCCCCAAAACACACACACACATCTTTCCCCAGACATTCTGTATGTCAATCTGCTAAGATCCTTTGTTCTCTGTATAAAAACACTGAAAAGCCAGTTTTCTTTAAAAAAAAACTAAAGGGCAGAAAAGTACCTAAGTAATTTGCAACACAGCTTCTAGAAGCTCTGGAGATTAACACTTTTCTAAAAATGAAAGCTGCAAATCTGGGGATTACATATGATCCGGAGACCAACTGCTATTTTCTCATGGATGCCCTGTGCTAAATTATTTAGTAACCCAGCACTCACAGGAAGAAGATACAAGTCAGTCTTGTTTGCTATCGTCAATACACATAGGGTATCATTAAGAATGTCTTGTCAGAGAAACAGGGGAGTTCTAAAATGTTTGCCCTCATCAGAATACTTACAGGCTTGATTGCATGTGTTTAGGACTTGTTCACTTGCTCTCCATGCCAAAGGCAAGAGGTTCAGCCCTTGGAGTCTCCAGATAGAGATGGTAAAACCCAAAAACCTGGATTGCTATTGCCAATAGGCTGTCATTTGTATTAGGCTAGAGAGAATAATGATCTGACTCAGCAAGGCAGCTTCCTTTGTTATTAGGCTATTTCTTGTGTCTTTTGAAGAAACTTCTTTGATGAGTTGGATTCTGGCGCTGCCTTCTCCTATGTCAAAAGTCGGGGTAACATTCCTTGATGATGTATTTCAGAACAAGAGAAATTGGGCTGTATTAGCTTTCAAGGAGGTTGCCAGTTGCATCCCAGTCATCTGTAGTCTAACGCAGTGTTTCTCAACCTCAGCAAATTCTGGGAGTTGAAGTCCACGTGTCTTAATGTTGCTGAGGTTGAGAAACACTGGGCTAGAGATTAAAATAGAATATAAGGCAGAGAGGAGTTAAGTGTATGCTTGTAAGTTTATTGTGTCCACATTGGCAGATGCACCCCGAGGCTTATTCTACTCCTGCAATTTCCCCAGCAGGACAAGCAAGATGGACCCTGCAGCTTGACCAAAAGATGAAGAAGGCGCTGGCAGAGGACAACTTACAGAAATGTCAAATGACTTTCATATCAACCAATTTCACTCAAGGCCCTTTGAACCTATACAAGACTTTAGTACAAAAACTACAACCCCTGCTGGCTTGTGACCCCGATTTCTCAATTAAGAGATCCTCAACCTTATCAAAGCCATGGCCTGATAAAGACTGTGCAGAAGCTAAGAAAGCTCTCACCACAGCCTGCCATCTGTATAAATCTGAGACAGGGGATAATAATACAAACACTAAGACCCTTGAACTCCTTCTCATCCTTAAAAAAGAGTATAAGCATCTAGTGTCTGGTAAGAAGAAGAAAAAAGACATAAAAACTACCTGGAAACGACTCATTGAAGCAGCAAAGACAAAGAACTCCTCTTTTTTCTGGCATTTAATATCCCACCAGGTGTCTAGAACTTCTATTTCACTAGACTCTCATATACCACCTGAAGCCTGGGAATTACACTTTCAGAGGATGTATGAAGAGCCCTCCAACGAGACAGCAATGCAAAAGAAGGAAATTCTACGTGAGCGGCTCCCTGTATCAGCATCTGAAATTAAGTCTCTCATTGGCCAACTCAGAAAGGGGAAGGCCCTGGGGCTGACTTTATTCCTCCAGAATTGTTAAAGAATAAGATAGAGTGGTAGACTCCAATCTTGGCATTGCTCTTCACCTATATTGATACTACTGGGTATGTCCCCAAGGACTGGGGCTCGGCAATTATAGCCCCAATCTTCAAGAAGGATAAGAGATGATCCTGCAAATTATAGGCCAATCAGTCTGTTAAACATAATTAGTAAACTTTATGCCAAACATCTCCATGAAAAACTTAAGGATTGGCTGGACCAGGGAAACCTGATAGCAGAAGAGCAGGCTGGTTTCAGAGAAGGTAGAGGCACTATTGATCAATGTTTGGTCCTACAGCATTTATTTATTTATTTATTTATTTATTTATTTATTTATTTATTTATTAAATTTGTCCCCACCCATCTCCACCCAATGGAGGACTCTGGGTGGCTCACAACTCATTAAAAACAATAAATAAATACACAATTAACAACCTATATACACAGTTACAAAAGATGAAAGAAAAGGTCCAGGAGGCTGATGGTTCAGGGCAGCAATGCCAGGCCTCTAAGGGGCTAGCCAACCCCACACTTGATGACTTCCCTCCCCACCCCAGGGCAGATGGCAGAGCCAGGTATTCAAATCCTTCTGAAAGGCCAGGAGTGAGGGCGCCAATCTCACCTCTGGGGACAAGATATTCCAAAGGGCGAGGGTTACAGCAGAGAAGGCCTGCCTCCTGGACCCCGCTAGTCAGAGCTCTTTTGCCAAAGGGGTCCAGAGCATATCCTCTCTGTGAGATCGGGTGGGACGGGTTGAAGTCATGGGGGAGAGGTGGTCCCTCAGGTAACCTGGTCCCATGCCATGTAGGGCTTTAAAGGTGATAACCAGCACCTTGAATTGGACCTGGAAGCAAACCAGTACCCAATCAGCTCACGAAGCAACAGTGTTATGTGGGTCCTTCTTTGGGCCCCAAAAATAGCTCACGCGGCTGCATTCTGGACCAGCTGAAGCTTCCAGATACTCTTCAAGGATAGCCCCATGTAGAGCACATTGCAGTAGTCTATCTGGGAGATAACAAGGGCATGAGTGACCGTTCGAAGGGCATCCTGATCCAGGAAAGGGCATAACTGATGCACAACCCGAAGTTGTACAAAGACCCTCCTGGCCATGGCTTCCACCTGCTCTTCAAGCAGGAGCTGTGAGTCCAGGAGGACACCCAGATTACGCACTGGGTCTGTTTGGGGCAGTGCTACCCCATCCAGCACCAATGATGACAAAGTCCTGGATACAGAAGGTTTGACTGAAAAATATTCAACCAATAAAACAACATCATTGTATGCTGCCTTTACAGATCTTAAGGCAGCTTTTGACTCGGTATCTAGGACTAGACTATGGGAGAAGCTGGAAGCTACGTCAGTTGATTGCAGGCTTCTCCATTTAATCTGTGCCCTGCACGCCAATATGACCCTTAAGATCAGGTGCAATATGCAAGGGTCTCTCTCAAAGCCGATTAAAGTTCAAAGGGGGGTGAAACAGAACTGTATTCTGGCCCCCCCACTTTTCAACTTTTATATCAACAAAATGGTGAATTGCTTAAACAATCCAGATTTCCATCCCCCTAAACTAGGGGACCGTAGCATTGCCCTGTTACTCTATGCAGATGACACTGTAGTTCTTTCTAGAACTCCCATAGGCCTTCAAAGAGTTCTGAAAACTTTGGCCCAGCACTGTGATAACAATAAACTGGAAATAAACTACCAGAAAACTAAAATAATGGCTTTTGCCAATAGGCCAAAACTCTGTTCATGAAGTATTCATGATCATAGAATAGAGCAAGTGACCAGTTTCAAGAGTTTAGGTGTAGTCATCCATGCCTCCGGCTCAAGGAAAGCTCACTGTGAACATGCAGCAGTCTCTGGACAAAGATCTGCCAAAGCCTTCTTAACATTTTTCTGTTGTAAGGGAGGATCTTATGTTCCAGCCTCACTCAAACTCTTTCAAGCCAAGTTGTTAGCTCAGCTGCTCTATGGGACTCTAGTTGGCCCCCCATCCTCATGTTTTACACCTCTGGAAAGAGTGCAATTTAAATTCATCAGAGCAGCACTGCAGATGCCTTGATGTGTTTCAAATGCACATCTACGCCTAGAAACAAGCATGGTAAAAGTTGAGTCGAAAGCGTGTCTAGCCTCTCTAAATCTTTGGCTAAAGCTCAACTTTTACCCCAAAGGCCTAGCACCTCTCATTCTTCAGGATAACTTTCAATTCACATCGACTCTAATCTTTTAAAGCTAGGCTGTTCCCCATCTTCAGTTGTTGTGATGGAATACAACCAGGCAAAACAAGAGCTGAAGCAAGGGATAAAGGATATAGAGTGGCAAGCAGATCTAGGGAAGGTTTTATCCTTCCTGTCTCCAGCACACAATAAATATATTGTCACTGCCGCCAGTTACCTTACACAGCTGGAAACACCCAGCCATCAGAAAGCCTTTTCTTTAGGTCGATGCCACGCTCTCCCCTCTGTGGTACTGGAGGGCAAATATAAAAAAATACCGTTGGCCATAAGGCTTTGTCCCGGTGATTCCAGAGAGGTGGAAACCATAGGCCATGTCCTTCTTCACTGTATTTTTTACAGAGATCTCTGATCCAAACTCATCTTACCTCTGATTAGTAAATATCCTGGTTGCCCAGATTCAGATTATACTCAAATGCTGCTTACAGATGACAAGCCTATTGTCACAGCGCAGGTAGCCAGGTTTTGTGCTGCAGCAATGAAGATTCGTCAGACCCTGATGGGCTAATTTATGTATTTTATGTAACAGTAATTCATTTAAATTTTTATATATTAACATAGTGGTAATTTTAGTTACTTTAGTTACTTTACTTTAGTTACTTACATTTTACATTTTATATTTAACATAATCTTAGTGACTATATTTTCACCTAGTATAGACTGCACCTTAGATTGCACCCATAGAGTTTAGTTAATTTTATAAATGCATTTAAATTTTATTTTAACTTTTAATTTTATTTTATCCTAGGTTGCTATCATTTTAAGATAGACTATGTATACTTTCACAGAGTATCATCCTTGCACTGGTCCAAGACTGCAATAAACTTTGATTGATTGATTGATTGATTGATTGAGATTAAAACAAAATATAAGGCAAAGAGGAGTTAAGTGTATGCTTGTAAGCTTATCATGTCAACATAGCTAAGCAACAGGATCCCATAGATCTGACTATTACCATTCCTTCTTTATGTGTCCAGCTTTGTCTCAGTGACCCAATATGGGCTTGGACTCAACTGTACTGTTGACCATTGCATGCTGGACAGGAAAAATCACAGGTATTGCCAATAAAGTACCAGTTAGGCTGGGATTCTGAGACTTGTCATCCCTGCACATGACAAAGAGGACCCTAGGCTGGTAAAGGATGAAAAATGGGAGAGATCAAAGTGAATTTCAGACGTGATTGCTTTATAAAGCTAGGAATGGGCTTCTTTTTTCACCAGCAGACCACTCTAATGTTATGTCAGTCTCCAAAGGTGGCAGAAAACACAGAGGTATCAGGTCACAACATGGCCAGGATAGAAATATTCAACATTTTTTTTAAAATTTTGGAGGAGCTGGGGAGAAGCTTTCCCAATATAGTAGCGTAATTTTTAATGACCTATTTTAGAGCTTGATTTAATCACAAACAATATGCCCCTGTTTTATACATCTCAAAATGTTGGCAGCCTGATCCTGTAGACCCTGTAGGGGAAAAAAAAAGGATTTGGCTGTGCACAAGCTTGCTATTATAAGAGAAAGATGGAATAACTAAACAGTCTTCCTACATTCTCTGGGTTAGTGGCTGGGAAATTTTTCTAAGGAAGAATGAATAAAACAACTTGAGGGCAGCTAAACAAATGTGATAGGCAAATGGCAAAAAAGCCCTAGTTGTGATATTGTGAACTGACATAGCAGCCTCTTGGAATTTTATTCAATAAGTAGAAAAGAATGCTAATGAACACCCCTTTTTTCACAACAGATCTGAAAAAAAGCATAGAAAAAGTAGATAGTCTTCCCCCCACCCACCTCTTCCTTTTGAAAGCCTTCTTCATACCCCAGAAATTACCTAGGGCAAAAATTCAGCACAGCTCTACTTCAAATAGAGTCAAGTTCTCTCTGGTCCTCGGCTATTAGCTGTTGCAACCTGTATTTGTTTGGTATGCACTCCATTGATATTTAAATGAGATGTTTGCCATGGAAACCACAACATTTCAGTGCATATCCTAGTTACAGGTTCTGGGCTGTTTTCCCAAAAGGTATTGGCATATAATCAGAATCAGTCTTATGACACCACAACACTAAGGTGCTTCAAGTCAATTTCATGCCTGGCTCATTCATGGCATGGGCGTCCAGAGATAGTCAAACAGTGAAATGTGCCCTCTGTGGGATTAGACTGACTGATCACTACCATTTGTTTTGGCATGAGTTTGCAAGGTTGTTACAAACACTGACTTCTTATTATGGTGTTTAACTTCTAGAACTGAATAATGCTTTCTGATGGAGCTTAGAGCTGAAATAACATGGCTTGAAGAAAACTTGAATGCAGGGACTTTCTATACAGTCATTTTCTATATAGTAGATCAGACTGATCCTGTCTTTACATCCATTAATGTTCAAAATTTAAACTCTACTGGGAATATATGTGAACTCCATAAACTATGGGGACATGGGTTTTGTGATCCTTTCTTAGTTTGCTGTATTTATTCATTGCTGAAAGATTATTGTTATCAATCTGAAGTCCCCAGAATTCTGGGAGTTGAAGTCCACACATCTTAAAGTCGCCAAGGTTGAGAAACATTGCTCAAAGCCTTTCCATTCTGTGGAAATGCCCTGGAATGAGGGGACTGTCAGGGATGACATGGTTTACTTCTCCTACAAAATATACCAAAATCTTGATTACAGCAAAATCTTTATTCAGCTGGGTCACCAAAATAGTTTAGAAGCCATGCCTGTATTTAGTTGGCATTTTAGATGGCATGGTGAGGTACATTACGATCATATAAAGTGGGCCCTAAAAGGGGGGCAGAGGTGATTTCAAGTTGTACCCCCCAAAGGATTTTTCCCAGAGAGATGCTTCATCATCATCCCTTTTATCTTCCCCTTCTGCTTTGCTTCATACCTTGTCGAATGAACATATGTTTGCCCAGCTGTAAAAATCTTTGCTCCTTCTGCCAGAGTGCTATGCACAGACATTTAATTTTCCATCATTCTCAGCAAAAGAGTGAGAAAATAGGTGCCTGACCTACTACTCTCAGGAAAGAAGCAGCCATGGGAAGCAAAACCTGGAGTAAAGGGCTAGTTGTCACAAGCAATGGATGACATGAACAATTTCTTGGCTCTACCTCCAACCTCTACCTGGGGACTTACAGAACTGAGTGCTTCTATCTACAACACACAGATGAGAGAAAAAGTTCAGGAAGAGATTCAGCCTGATACATTAATTTTCTTTGTGCAAGGATTTTTTTTCCCATAGTGAAATATTTAGTCTTGTAAGCTACCCTAAACCAACTGTCTATAAGACCTATTTATCAATTCCACAGGGCAGGAAAACATAAAAGTAGCAATCTTGAGTTCCTTCAGAGAGCAGCCAAGGGACTGCTGAATCCCTCAGCAGGCAGAGACCAAGGTCCACAAGTGAGGAAGGAGATTTGCTCTCAAAAGCTTTTTTGATTGTGGTGACAAGACAGCTCTGCTGCTGTTGTTGTTCCACTATTACTGCTCTTATTATGGTAAGGGTGAAAAGGAGCAGAGGATGAGCATATACACAACAGATCAAGAGAAGCTTTGGATCCACCGCCTACAGCCCCCAGAATAGGGAACAATCTGTGTCAGCTCCAGACCAGTTGTTCTTATTTCCCCTCGTACTGACACCAGGAGAAGGAAAGTTTTTAAAGTGGAAATAATCATTTGGGGGGAGGGGAAATGGGTGGAACCCTCCCCCATACTTACCTTCAATCCAGAAGAACACCTACCTATGGAAATTTAAAAAGTTAGAGTTCCTCCATTACAAATTTGCTCTTCCACACTCCAGAGGATTGCTCTGAAACAGCAGGACTTTACTTGAATTCATTTGAATTCCCTCATGGATAAATCTGTATAGGTTTGCCATTTTAGGCTTGGGATAATTAATGTGTCTCAGAATAAGTCTGTCTTCCAGAGGATAATATGACAGAGAGTCATAGAAACCTTCTGGAGGGAGGATGGGATTTTAAAAAATGCAACAAAAAGAGAAAAGACTGCAATACTAGTGGGAACTTGGAAATTAAGGATGGCCCAAAGAAGAAAAAACTTAAAAGGGTGGGATTTAACCAGGATTTATTTTTAGGGGGGAGGGTACTATGGATTAAAATTAACAAAAATCAAAAAACATATTGCAAAAGGATCTAAAATGTACCTATATCTTTGCCTTTTTATCTGAATACAGTCCACTGAATGATTTAAATACAGCAACACATTACTGAATCACAAAAGGTTAAAATGTCTGTAATGTTGTTGTTTTCTTTGCAAGTGTGTCAATACTGGAAGAACTTAATTAAGGGAAGCAAAGGAGAAATGGAAACAAAGTATGGATGCCACTAATGAGGTACAAGTTTGCAAAGGATAACTTCCATAAAGTTGGACTGCTTGTTGTTATTTTTAAAAGCCTGTTTTTTTAGATTTGCAGATACAAGATTAGACTTAGCTGTCAGCCTCAAATATATAAAAGATGCGAAAACAATGCCATTATCGCTTGCGGTTTTAAAGGCCTTTCTTGAGGCATGGGGCTATAAAAAGACATTCTGAGCATCTAAAAGAATGTTATTTTCAGGTGCCCAACCAATATCCATTAACAAACAGGGAATCCATTTGATGGGACTTCCCATTTGTTAAACTCATTTATAATAAGACCTTTGAGATTTTAGTTTACAGATTTCATTTACGAAAATCACCCGCAGAATCAGGTAAAGGGATTCCTTGCAAGGCGGGCAATTGGAGTGTTGACAGTGATGAGTTGTTTAGCCTTGAAGTTGATGTGATATCATTTTTAGGTTTTCAACAATTATTTCTCAGTAAAAATTGCTGAAATATACCTAGCATAGAACCCAGGTTATCCCAGTTAGGGTGCACTGGGCTTTCTTCCTTTCTTTCTCCTAAGCTTGCCAAGTTTCTTGCGGTTCTACTGCATTGTTACAAGACATTTCATTATGAGGTATTAGCAGCTGATTCTGCTTATTCCTGTGCTTTGAAAAGCTAAAGCCTAACCGATAATGCCTAATTATCAATGTGCAAGTACAAAAAGAACAGCAGGATGGAGATTTCCCCCCCCCCCCCCATTCCCTGACAACCATACCACACCATGCTCTACAGGTGATCCTGGTTCCACTGCTGGCCCTAGCTGCTGCATGAATGGTCAAGGGCTCTCACAAGTCAGATGAAACTTTGGGCGGGGTCCTTGCTAGACACTCCCTTCCCATTAATTGCAGCGGTTTGTTACAGCTATTCCTTCCCCCCACAAACTCCACTTATCAACATTGGTTAAAGAACAGCAAGTAGCAACTATCAGGCAAGTTGATCCAAAACCTTGACTGTTGCAGGAATATGTGGAATTGCAAATAAAACCACAGCATGACAGTGGTGGATAACAAAACAAAGTTCTGTTGTAAATTTTTTATGTTAACAAGTTAAGGCATTTAAAGGAAAGGTCAATTTAAATTGGGAAAAAGAACAGAGTTCTGCCAGCTGTGTATTTGCTGGTTTTGTCCCCAAGGAATATATTGCAAGTTCTCTGCTGCATCTGCTGACAAGCGACTTTGCATGGCTGTACTTTCAACTATTTTTATTACTTTGGTGGTTGATACCATTTTGTCTTCTCCTGTACCATTGGCCGACTTTATACGCCAGCCATAGCCACTTCCTGCCAACACTGCTGATAAGTGCTTCCTAAAGCACTTATTAGTTTGGGATATTGGGCAGGGGGGTGAAATTGACAATAATTCTCCCTGTTTCCTCTTTCAGCCCAAGTGATAAGGCACAGGCAC
Organism: Liasis olivaceus; assembly: GCA_030867105.1. Taxonomy (NCBI): domain Eukaryota; kingdom Metazoa; phylum Chordata; class Lepidosauria; order Squamata; family Pythonidae; genus Liasis; species Liasis olivaceus. The sequence continues at coordinate 123,802,609 of CM061348.1, read as the reverse complement.
AGCTGAGAAGCAGGAAGGAGAGAGATGGTCCTGTGCTTCTTGCAACCCCTTCATGGCCCCAGTGATCTGTCACTTAGGCTATTTACAAATATGGGTCTGTCGCTCTTCTGGAAAAGTACTAAACTTGTGTCCAAAAACAGCTTGGCTGATAGGTCAGTGGAATAGAGAAGAGGCAAAGGAGGATACAGGAAGAAGCTCGTCCAATATGCAGGAGAGATCTTCAGGCAATCTCCAGTTTAAGAACAAGTTCCATTCCCAAGGTCTGTCCTAAGTCGAATTTGTACATAAGCCAAAACAGTATTATTGCATAATACTGTATAAGTTTTTTTTTTTTATCTGCACTCAATCGTTATCGATTCTGCGGTGACTGCCTGGACGCGTCCCTGCAGTTTTCAAGGCAAGGTGTTTCGGAAGTGGTTTGCCATGGCCTCCTTCCTAGAGCAGAGCCCAGCTGGCAAGCGCAGGAGGCGGGGTTTCCGTTGCTTTGCACCTTTTTCGGGCGTGCGCAGTTTCCGTGCTACCGGCAACTGCTCCTGTCTCCTTTTTTGCAAGGTGCCGCCAGCATTTTCCCTCCCACTGGGGTGAGAGTCCCCATTTATCTACTCATGTAGGTTTTCGAGCTGCTGGGTTGGCAGGAACTGGGGAGGAAGCAGGAGCTCGCTCTGCTGCACGGAGCTGGGCTCGAACTGCTGAACTGTCGACCATTTCTGGCTGGCAACTTTCAGCATCATTAAGCCGCTGCGCCACCACGTCCCCCACTGTATAAGTAGTATTGTCAATTAACTCGAACCATTGTGTATTTAACTTGAATCATGGTGTATTTAACTCAAATTTTGCTACAATAGGCTCTGTTCTTAACTATGGGTCGTCCTTAAGCCGGGTGTTCCTAACCCGGGGACTATATGTATCTCTCCTCCTGTGCTCCACTGATCTGTCAGCATGGCCGGTTTTGGACAAGATTTAGTGCTGTTGAAGAAAACTGGCTGACCTGTGTTCAGAAATAGCCTTTAGGCAATCCAGTATTCTCCATATTGGTGGCCTGTCACTCAGGGAACTGGAAAGGTGACTAAAGCCTCCATCCCAGTTACCAGCCCACAGTTGTCCAAGCCTACCCCATCACGTATTAAGGACAACAATTTACCCAGCCAGTGGCACTGGGTGGGAAACAAATGCAGCTGGGGAAGTCAGCCAATCACTTCCCTTACATTGTCCCTCATTAAAACTTTAAGAATTGCACCGGTTTTCAGCTTCATTGCTGAGGCTAGAATAGGGCTTGGACCTCAGGCTGGGCAACTTAGTTCAGCATAATTTTCTGCCAGCTCAGGGACTGGAGAAATGCATGTTAACACACCCACAAAGCAGAGCAGTAAAGTGGAAAACAGCTGTATTGGATTTATTCCTGGATAAAATTTGGCAAAGAAGATGGTCACACAGAACTGCTTCTGAAATGGCAGCCATGTGAAATCTCCAAAGCAGATTTATCCACAGGGCAGGCTGTTCATGTTCGGGAGGCACGGGCTGCCATGCAGATTTTCTCCCTATTACCAATTTTTCCTATGGGTTTCCAGTGGCAAGGAACTGTGCTCTGATCATATGCAGAGTCCTAGGCATGTTTTCTGTGCGACTGAAGTTGATAGCTGAATCTTATTCTGAAATTCAAAGGAAATGCTGCCACTTGGTGGACATCAGCCTGGCCCAATCTGGCAATCTCCGGATGGACTCCAGACTTATTACTTGGGCAAGAAAAAACATTGCATGTTGTGAATGAATTGGACCAAAGATATGGGTTGAATGGCTCCACATAAACAAAGCTTCATGCTGAGCCAGTCACCAAAGATGGCAAATTTGCAATAGTTAAGAGGCAACTGTGATACAGAGGACCAAGAACAATACTGGAGCCCTTTACCTTGGGCCAACTTTCAGTTTGGGAAAGCTGCACAGAATGGGGATTAGTTGAAAATGATTCCTTTTATTGTTATGTAGACTGTAATAGCTTGGGGACAAAAAGTGAACCTCAAGGTTTTGTTTTCACAACTGAAGTGTTCTACAGATTCCATGTCACTTCAGCTTCTTTTTTCAGTTTCTGGGTTGATCTCATCCATTCTAGATTAATAACGGAAATGGATTTACTCTGAGGGAACATCACTAAGGACTGCAAGCTCTATCATGCTCTGTGATGTTCCTGGTATATCTAATCCTGGATCCATACTAAGGTTTCAGAATATCTTGAAGCTAAATCCACCCCAGGACTCAGGTTGGCAAGATAAGGGCCTGTCTGTCTGTAACTACATACAAAGAAGAAACTACAAAATAAATAATTTTTCTTCTAAGCCTGGTATGAGTCCAAATTCTTATTTCCAAGAGTCAAGTGTTTTATTTCCAAGCAGTATAAACATATATTTTAAACAATAAATAAATAAATAAATAAATAAATAAACAAACAAACAAACAAACAAACAAACAAACGGATGGTAGGGGAAGCAAAAAAGTCAACCTCGTTTAGAATGCAATGTCTCTTAGGACCAATTTATCTTTGCTATTATCAATAGCTGTTATGAATGTGATTATGCCTTTGGTCTTTTCCTACCAAATTTTAACAGCTCAGTAGGTGTTAAATACATTTATCTCACAAGGAACGTCAAACACTTTACAAACACTCATATATTAAAAGTGAATAATAAGCATAAATATCCCCAGTAATGCTAGAATCTTAGTGGAAAGGAGAAATATCCAGTCCCTGTTTTAGAGAACTGGCTTTCAGCCCAGCAGAATCTTATCTCTCTGCTTGAGAAGCAGGTTCAAGTGCAATGAACTGCAGTGGCCTATTACTTACAGGGGTCATATCTGTTATTGCAGATTTATTTACTCAATCTATGAAGATCCTGTAAATTGTGCAGAGAAAAAGGATCTGACCAAACAAAGGACAATATTTTTTGTAGGGATTCACATGCCATTATCTAACTCTGGAAAGTCTCAGAAAAAAATGCCAATAGGTTGCTCTAAAGTGCTGTTTCAGGTCAGCATGGCAGTCTCGCAAGTACATTATGTCTCTGCATAATGGTGAAGTTTCATCCCATGTGTCAAGGGTCTATTTCTATAGTAGACTTCTTCAAATTGATGCCTTCAGAATACATTGGGACTACAATTCCCAGAATTCTGAGCCAGCATGGTCAAAAGTTGAGATAGTTCTAATCCCCAACACATCTGGAAAGTCCTGAATCGGGGAATCTGGCATACTAAATAAACCGCTGATCTCTTTGATTGGTGCCTGAGGAACAGAATAATCCCAGGGACACAAAGCAGAGCTGAAAAAACTCTGTAGGACTGAGTGGCACATGTAGCCGTTGCCAAGCGGCATGTTGGCCATGGGGTGCCAATCCAACTGATTGGGGGACTTTTTTACCTGGTGCAAGAGAGAGCCAAATTACACACAGAGCAGAGGGAAGGCTTTCACATTTTATTTTTGTACAGTAGCAAAGAGGCGCACTTGGGATCAGAATCCAAATCGAGCACCCAAAGAGGCATTGTCCAAAGGTTTTTATATAATTCACTAACGTAACATTCATCACAGTTCTTATTGGGTAAAAGAAATGCATGGATGTATTACATCATGCACATGTGTAGTACAACTATACACCCCATAATAAGCCATGAGGAGGGCTCATTAGCATCTCATGTTTACTCCTAGGGGTGTGTTTTTACTACTATAATGAGGCAAAGGGTACTATAATTCAACTTTTAACTCCTCACATATCAAATCAAATCAGAACAAGCAGGAGCGACATAGGAAATCCCTAATACACAAGCACAAACAGCCCTGATACACAAATAGCCCATCAGGGCCCAGAGGCACACACCAAGAAGTGAAGTTTAAAAAAGTGTCTGATCAAAAATTAAATATAAATTAATTCAGTTAATTCTGAATACTTATCAATAAATTATCATGTACACATATTTGCTGTTTTGAAATGATTTCCATGCAACTAACACTCTATCTTCAATTTAATTAAAATTATGTTCTTTGCACACTCTCTTACTCCAGACAATTAGGAATGGGAAGTCTTCATGGGAAAGTGACAATAAGCAGCCATATAGCCAGAGTTTTTCAAAATTTGTTATGGACTAAGGGATTAGTAATTTAACTTTTGAAGTTGGAGGACTCTTTGTTTCTAAGGATAATAGAGTTCTTAGCTAGCAGAACGCAGAGTGTCTCTCCTCTGATATTTGCAGTTGCTGCAAAACATAGTTTGCTTGGGGGGACGCGGTGGCGCAGCGGCTTAATGACGCTGAAAGTGCCGGCCAGAAATGGCTGAAAGCTTCCGCGGTTCTAGTCCAGCCTCGTGTTAACAAGGTGAGCTCTTGTTTCTATACCCGCAGCTTCTGCCAACTCAGCAGATCGAAAACGTACGTGAGTAGATAAATGAGCACTCTCACTCCGGTGGGAAGAAAATGCTGGCAGCGGCTCCACAGAGAGACGGGACAGTTGCCGGTAAAAAGCGCTCGTCCGAAAAAGGGGCGCGAAGCAACGGAAATCCCGCCTCCTGTGCTGCCAGCTGGGCCGACGCTCTAGGAATTAGGCTCTGGCAAAGTCTAATTCCGAAACTAGAAAGATGCAATTGCCTTGAAAACCGCTAGGGGGCGGTCACTGCAGGGTCAGTAATGACTGTTAAGCAGATAAAAAAAAAATAATAATTTGCTTGAATAGGAACTTACAACATTTTTAGACATAAAAATCAGCAAATATAGGAATATTAAAATAGAGACAACAGCAGAAAAAGTAGTAGTAAGCCAAATTCTGCATGAGATAATAAGAAAAACATTAAAGGCCTGGGGAAAATAAGAGATTTTCACTTGGCAAGGCCACCGGAAAGACCTGGGTCTGGCATGCTACCTTGAGGAGAACATTTCATAGTTAGCCTGTGCCCATTCAGAAGATCCTATTCTTTGTGATCATGTCAGAGAGCATAAGGACCTAGAGGAAAGTTCCCCAAAAATTCTTAACTTGTGGGCAAGTTAATACCACAGTAATTCCCCCCAAAATTACTTGGAAGGGGAAACACCAGCTCTTTGAAATAAGCATAGAATAGTCATGTTTCCTGGTCTTGTGTTTTTTGAAATAATATATTTAAAAGGCATGGTTTAAAATTAAATGGGAGGATTACCTAAACATTACCAAATTGCTAGGCAATTTTAATATAAGAGAAACACCAGGAACAGCTATTAATTCTAGATTAAGACTGTGTCAATGAGTGGAGGCTAATCCATTAAACTAAAGTGGCTTTGATATAAAGCTAATGTGAATCAATGTCACGAATTATTAAAGGTTACTGATCAATTATAACACCAAGATCAAACAGAGGTCTGAAGGCTTTTGATAGGATTATAATGAATGTAAATAGGAGAAGCCCCAGATTTCTTTTCAGTTAATATTTGATTGGATTATGTGGATGGAAAGGGATTAAATTATGTCAAGAAAAGGTCATTGGGAATTCAGAACAATTCCCAGCAATTCAATTGTTTTAATAAGAAATACAGCAACCTCTTCTTCTACACGGTAAGGCGCAATTAGCCAATGATTTGCTTTTGCTTCCCCTTCAGGAAGTCAGGGAATGGTTTCCTTCTGAACAACTCAAAAAGGTTTTGACTCTGATGCATTTGCCAGCCTCCTGCATTGGCCTGTAAATCATCCTGATCTTCAGAAAAGCCCATGTTAGGTTTAATTTTTCTGCTATTTAGGATCTGTACTTTAAATCACGTTGCGGCAGCACGTGGCTTGTACATTACATGCAGCTTTCAGGAATTCTCCCTGCAGCCTACTGAACCTGAAAGCCAAAATTGCTTTGCCCATAGCCAACACCATCAGGATACAAACTGCTGTTTCCCTGGTGCTACTCTGGAGGAGGAAGAGGGGCATACTAGATGAAAAGTGTGAGAAAACCTTTCCTCACGTTTACTGACTGACTGATTGATTTTTTTTTTCCTTCCAAACACAGGAAATAATATTAAATGATAAATCCGCCCCTGCAGGTGTTTTCTTTCCCCTCTAAAGAAGAAATTACCAAAATGCCCCACGTTTTTCCATTCACAAATGAGAGGAGGAATTTTAGTTCAACTTTAAATTAAAAATCCAAACTGAGAAACTGAAATGTATTTTTCCAGAAACAGAAAAGGCATAGTGGCCAGCTTCACCCACATTAAGCAAGAAAGTTGGGGTATTTTGGTTTTGGTTTAGCATGGTGTGCAAATCCAATCACTGGGGTTGGAAATCCTGGTTTATGGCAAAGTGTTTTGTATGAACACAGGTGAGAGTTATTTAATAAATCATGGTTAATTAAACCATGGTTTAGCACAATATGTGAACCCAACCATTAGTTGCTAGGCACACTTTTTTAGGAAGCATTTCACAACTTGAAGTTTAAATTGAGAAGGTCTTCTCACTGACTGTCACCCATTAATAATCAGAGGATGGGCAACTTGAAGAATCTGAAAGACATCTTTGATAAAGAGCATAATGCATGGGCAATATATTTGGGCTATATGTTAATGACCTCCCACTTTATATTACCTTAATCCTCTCATAGAAAAGCATCAAGGGCCTGCATGATGCTGTCTAAGATAGTTTTATCAATTTTATATGGCAAGGTAAATAAAAGTAGAGTTGTAGTATTAAGAGGAGCATCGAACCTGACCCAAAGCCTCACTTGGATTTTAAGCTGATCATAGTGGATGTTTCTGACTTTGTTCCTCCAATAGACATTGCTCCCTCTCCTTTCTGGTCAGATAAAAAACTCGCAAAGCCTTTATTGTCAGAGCAACGCTGTGTCTGAGTCTTCAGAGAATGAAAGGCTGAGTCATGCTACCTCCAGAGTCTGTGAACAAGATCCTTGGGCCTTTCAAAACAGTGAAGATTAGATACAGGTGAAACTCGAAAAATTAGAATATCGTGCAAATGTTCATTTTTGTCAGTATGGCAACTCAAAAGGTGAAACCAATATATGAGATCGACGCATTACATGCAAAGCGAGATATGTCAAGCCTTACTTTGGTATAATCGTGATGATTATGGCGTACAGCTTATGAAAACCCCAAATTCACAATCTCAGAAAATTAGAATATTACATGACATCAATAACACAAGGATTGGAAATAGAGCAATATCGGACCTCTGCAAAGTATAAGTATGCATATGTACTCAGTACTTGGTTTAGGCCCCTTTTGCAGCAATGACTGCTGCAATGCGGCATGGCACGGATGCTGTCAGCCTGTGGCACTGCTGAGGTGTTATGGAAGACCAGGATGCTTCAGTAGCAGCCTTCAGCTCTGCTGCATTGTTCGGTCTCATGTCCCTCATCTTTCTCTTGGCAATGCCCCATAGATTCTCTATGGGGTTCAGGTCAGGCGAGTTTGCTGGCCAATCAAGCACAGTAATCCCATCATCACTGAACCAGGTTTTGGTACTTTTGGCAGTGTGGGCAGGTGGCAAGTCCTGCTGGAAAATGAAGTCAGCTTCCCCATAAAGCTCGTCTGCAGAAGGAAGCATGAAGTGCTCCAAAATCTCCTGGTAGACGGCTGCGTTGACCCTGGACTTAATGAAGCACAGTGGACCAACACCAGCAGATGACATGGCTCCCCAAATCAAGACACTGTGGAAACTTCACACTGGACTTCAAGCATCGTGCATTGTGTGCCTCTCCATTCTTCCCCCAGACTCTGGGTCCTTGGTTCCCAAATGAGATGCAAAAGTTGCTCTCATCAGAAAAGAGGACTTTGGACCACTGGGCAACAGACCAGTTCTTTTTTTTTTTTCTGTAGCCCAGGTAAGACGCTTCTGACGTTGTTTGTTGTTCAGGAGCGGCTTGACAAGAGGAATACGACATTTGAAGCCCATGTGCAGGATCCGTCTGTGTGTGGTGGCTCTTGATGCACTAACTCCAGCCTCAGTCCACTCCTTGTGAAAGTCCCCAACACTTTTGAATGGCCTTTTCCTGACAATCCTCTCCAGGCTGCGGTCATCCCTGCTGCTTGTGCACCTTTTTCTACCACACTTTTCCCTTCTGCATAACCTTCTATTGATGTGCTTTGATACAGCACTTTGGAAACATCCAACTTCTTTTGCAACTACTTTTTGGGGCTTTCCCTCCTTATGGAGGGTGTCAATGATGGTTTTCTGCACAACTGTCAGGTCAGCAGTCTTTCCCATGCTTGTGATTCCTATTGAACCAGCCTGAGAGACCATTGAAAGGCTCAGGAACCCTTTGCAGGTGTTATGGATTCATTAGCTGCTTAGAGGGGGACACTTTGAGCCTAGAATATTGAACCTTTTCACACTATTCTAATTTTCTGAGATTGTGAATTTGGGGTTTTCATAAGCTGTACGCCATAATCATCACAATTATACTAAAGTAAAGCTTGACATATCTCGCTTTGCATGTAATACGTCTATCTCATATATTGGTTTCACCTTTTGAGTTGCCATACTGACATAAATGAACATTTGCACAATATTCTAATTTTTCGAGTTTCACCTGTACATTTTACATCCTTGTAAAAGGCAACACACTCACTCCCTTTTTTCATGCTCCCTGTCTGCCCCTTTAGTAACACACATTCACACTCTTGTTTTACAAGCACCACATTTGGCAAATGAGTCCCGTTTCGTCATGATTAACCCAGATATGTCTAACTTTTCTTCAAGAGTCACTGCAGGAATTTTAGGGATACCTAAGAGTCAGTGTGCAGGGGAAAGCTTTTTCAGCAGATACTACAAGAGAGTTTCCCCGGCAACAGAAACTAAAGGAAGTAGTTTGTCTAAGATACCTTTTGGATTTCAGTCCCATTGTGACAATGCTAGGCATGGAGATTTTTTTCCCCCCTCCCTTATGGATGGTTTGTTTGCTTATTTTTTTTAATCTGAATTTATTCTAGAATTAAATGGCTAAAAAGACTTTTTTAAATATTTGAATCCAAAATAAATTATTGTAAGAATGGATCTTACGGGAGCTGAATCTGATAGTGAACCTGAATATGTGGAAGTTGAACCTGCATATGAAGACATGTGGTGGGCTGGCATATGAGAATATGTGCATCTGTGATAGAAACTGTACTCAGTGTTCTTGTCAAGAGTGATGTATTCCTTTCATAGTTATGTGCTTTATGACTTCCTTGTAACCCCTTGCTTGTTTCTGTAGTCTTTTAAGTTTTAAATATAACTATATTATTTAGTGATTTCATTGTATCCTTGAAGTTAAGAATGGATGTATGATTTGTGATTTCCTTAATCCTATAGCAGAGATGGGAGAGACCAGCTGTGGTCAGTCTGATAAGGGACCGTGGCTGGGGCAACTGACAGGACATACAAAATCTGTATGCCTGTAATGTTATTCAGCTGACAGAACAGACAAGATCAGTCTGATAAGGGGTCATGACTTGGGCAATTGATAGGACAGACAAGATCAATAAGGTTGTAATGTTATTATCCTGATAGGGGAAGGGGAAGGGAGTTGGGGGTTAAAATAAGTTTAAGATGGATAATGAGTAATAATGAATGTATAGCCGGGAGGATGTCCATTTTTGGTTTAAGTCACCGTGACCTGGTGAAACAGATGTTTGTAAGAAGTTAACTGGTTTCCTTGTTTAAGCTGTCACGTGGATCCTGCGAAGGAAAAGTATATAAGCCATGTAAAATCTGTAATCAGGACTCCCTCCATTAGCTGGGAGTCTCCAATTTATTTAGAGCTCTAAAATAAAGTGGATAAAAAGTCTGATTTTCATCTTGGTGTTCTGTTCACCTTGCACCAAGTCCCGAACCTGGTAAATAGGGTCAATTGGCTGGACCCAAACATTATTTTAACAGAACGTTTGCTTTGTTTGGGGTTTTTTTTTCTCCCTTACATTTTTACAATGATGGCACAGTAGAAAAAAACTGTCACTAACTAAATCGGCAACACTCACCCAGCCCAAACTCTCTTTATTAATATTGTTAACATTTGTAATGATCTGATTCAGAATAGATGTTTGTCTGGCTCACAACATCTGATTGTACAAAGCATGGTAATAATGGCACTTTAACTTGATTGAGAATTAGCACAAAAATTCTGAGCTTTCTCTTTAGAAAATGATCTGTTTTCTGCTGAATCCCCTCCTAGCTCATAATGTCGGTAGATGAATGTTGCTGACCCTCTGAACATGCAATATATCACATTGCCTCTAAGGAACTGTAGTTTCCATAACAGTACTTGCCGCAGAAATGCAATTGCATCTTACAGATACATGAAAATTGGGCTGTGAATTTCTTTTTATGTGAATGTCTTTACACACCTAAATGGATTATACTGTAATACCCACAGGAGCAGCAAACAGTGGGTACTGTTCTTTGTTGGAAAGTTTGCATGCGGGAAACATTTTGCATACAAAATGTTTGGGAAAGTTGAACTAACAAAGTTTAGCATAACATGTTCTGCCTCATTACTTTGCATGTCCCTGCAGCTTTTTAAATTTATTTTCCCATGTCTAGCATCAATTGCCCTATTCATGTTAACAGCTGTAATCATTCACTTGGTGGGCTTTTAAATCCTAAAATCTTCTGGCAATTAGCCAAACCTGGGTGCAACATGTAGATCCCAGATTTCCCCACAAGTAGATGTCTGGGGAATCCTCCATTAGAAGATATGATCAGCAGGCTGTGAAAGGAACTGAAAATCACAGTTCTTTTTACCTTATCACTCCTTGTCACTCCGTACCTTTCTGTCCATTCTGACCATCTCACATTTATAGTAACCAGCCTCTGTTGAACTAAAATTTCAGTTTCCTCCGTAGTGTGAATCAGTCCCTTTAGCCTGTCCTTGCTATGAAACAATAAATAACCTTTGCAGTGTAAAAACAACAACAAAAAACTAAAGAGCTTGGAATGGCACAAGTTAAGCTGCCTGTTAAATAGGATTCAAATATATTTCATCTCATGAGAGCAAAATCATCTGCAAAGAATTGGGAAAGTTGCATAGAAAGAAGCATGTTAGGGTTAATTGGATATGTAGAGAAAATTACATTTTTTAAAGTATATGTACAAAAATGTGTATAAAACCACAAAAAAAATGTCCAAAATGCATACATTAATTCATACAAAATTAGATTTTAAAAATGTTATTTTTAAAAAAATGGAAAGGAGTGTCATGTGAATATCTGCCACACAGACTCTGTCTGGATTAATACAACTATTACTATTTTAGTCACTAACTCATTTAAAATCAAGGAGGTTGTAGTAAATTTGGGGAATGTATACAGCTGGTCTAAACTTGTAGGGAGTTGTTATGAGAAACAAGGAAATTTGCTTGCATGCTAGGAATTGGATGCTTATGTCTGTAACTGGCAAGAACGCTAATTTAAATAGAAGAAAACAAGTAAATAGATCACAGGAAAGAATAAGGGACAGTGGAGCCTGCAAGGAAATTGGAAGGGAAGAAAAGGTTGCCTTGTTGAGTAGAAGGGAAAAAATGAAACTTAGTTGGGAAAAGGTATAATAAGACTGTCAGTCCAAGGCAGTTGGCAGACAGGGACTATGCTAGACAGAAATAGGTTTCACTGGCAAAGAAGCAGAAGTTAGCCTGGAACCAACAAGTAGATAAAGAAGGAAGAAAAGTAGTAGCAGTAGAAAATGATCAGAGTTTTACAGAGAGACAGAAAGATTACTCAAGAGCAAGGAAAGAAGAGGCAAAGTTTTCAAATTAAGGATGTCATAGAGACTTTTAGGGAAGGTATGGCAAACTGAAGATGGCTCTGCAAGAGCAGAGCCAATGACCACAGCAAAGACCAGGGACTGGAGAGTTAACTGGTTCCTTGAACCTCTGAGCATAAGGAGAGGACAGGAGATTGCCCACATGTGCTCCAGATGTCTGCTTCTCATGAGGAGAATGCAGGACAATGGTTTTCCATGGGTTTGAGCACCAGGAGATGACGAGATCAGCCATCTTGCTTGCAACTGTGGTGGAGACCTTTTGTTGTTGTTCAGTCGTTAAGTCGTGTCCGACTGTTCGTGACCCCATGAAGTTCGGAAACCTCACTTGGAATCAGAAAATAGTAGCCACAAAATCAACAATGTCAGTAATGATGTCTGCTTCCAGGGATAGACTATGTCCAAAAGATGTTATTGAAGAAATGTCAGATGTAGAACAAATTTTATCTGACAAGATAGAGATGGTATCAAAAATGGATTTACAACTGACAGGCCAAGACAATGACTTAGAAAAGGATGTTTCACGGCATCTACAAAATAAACTGGCTGAGGTTTTAAAATTTAAAAGGGAAATATAAATGACAAACCAAGAGATTGACCTGGATAATTTTTTTCCTATTGGATTTACAAAAGAGGCTTGTTAAAGCCTTGAAAAACTCTATGCAATGGGACAAAGAAGAAATGAAGAGAAATCAAATCCTACAACAATATTTGAATGAACTAAAGATTAAGAAGTAGAAGGAAGGAATATAAAGTTGGTTTATTTGATCAAGATTAAAACAAGATATGTTGTTACATCTGGCAACCTTCATGGACTTTCTGGTGACATCAGAACTGAAAAGATGATGTTTCATAGATTTGTTTATGGATAAGAAATGGGATATGGGATGAAGAGATAAATGTTTGTAACTGTAGAGGGGGTGAAGAATCACTACATTTGTTTATACTTGTGAGGAAGGTTGGAAGTCACTTCTTTATTTCTTTTCTATTTCTTCATTATATTCTTACTTTTCTTTCTTTACTCCTTTCTGTTCTCTTTTCTTTAAGTTTAATTTTCTGGTTGGGGGAATTCTGGGAGTTGAAGTCCACCATCTTCAAGATGCCAAGATTGAAAAACACTGGCCTAGAGTGTGGGTCTGCTGGGGATGGATCATGGCTGACAGAGCCAAGGAGGAAGAGGAACGGATCTGGCCAGGTTAGCACACAGGGAGGTCCAAGAAGAGAGAGTGAGACAATCAGCTCTATGAGACTTTTGCCTATGGCATTATGTGATTCCTGTACCTCACACTGGTCAGCAGCCTGGCCACTGCATTTCACATCAGTTGGAATTTCTGCACTTTTCAAGGGTAGGTCCTGTAAAATCATTGCAGTAATTGAGACAGGTTATAACTAAACCATTGTTAATTGTTGATAGATCCAACCTGTTCATAGTTGTGTAGTTTCATAGTAATAAATTAGGACTTTCATTAAGAAGCAGCATTTAATATCTCCAAAGCATACTTTTACATACCACAAAGTTGTTGTCTAGCTTCCTGATCTGCTAATCTGGAAACAAATTAACCACACTCAAGTTGAAAAAGTGAAAGTGTTTGATGGTTTTAATAAGGCTTGGCTGACACACAAATAGCCACTTTCTATCTCTGCAAACTAAATAAAAAGAGGGAAAATCTGGAACCCATGCGGCCCTGCTTGTTTCAATTAGATCTTGGAACCTGTGTACATATCCTGAGCATTATGAAATGCAATAATTTTAATAGAATTAAAGAGGAGTGGAAGGATTCTTGCAGATGAGGAACCAAAAAGCCAGGGAACACAAATCAAAGGTCAAATTCAAAATCCAATATTGCACCATTCAAAGTAGGAGTGTGTAACATTTCAAATTAAAACCTTTACAAATTTGAAATGCTCTATTTCAACTCCAAAGTAATCACTTCACATTTGAAATGGGCTATTTCAACCATTTTGGAAGTGTGTTGAGCTTGAAATGCTTCCAGTGTGATCAAAGTAGCCCCCTTCAAATGCAAAACAACTGTTTTGAACTGAAAACAATTGTTTCATATTGAAAAAGAGGGACGGGTTGAATCTGAGGCAGCCAGAATTAAAGATGCTTTGCATGAGACCAATTCAAACTCAAGAAGTTGGGAGGGGGGAGAAAAGTATACATTGATGATAGAGTATTCCATCCATTAAATGCAAGAGACTGTTTCAGGCAATTTCTATAAAGTACTTTTCACATCTAGACAGAAATGAACCCTGTTGTCTTCAGTGAGGCATATTGCTAGGTAAGACTGTATAGAAAAGAAGTCTTAAATTAATATATCATATAGAAGTATTGGATCCCACCTGCTTTCCCAGTTCATGATTTCCTTATTTAAAGGTCTGCAGATAAGCAAAGAATCTACACAGTGTACATGGATTGGTTTAACCACGATGCAAAAGGCAGGGTCCCTGACCCTGATCTTATGTACTAGTTTGGGGACGGAGCGGATTTCAGGATGAACGTATGGGAATCAGAAAAGGAATGGTTGCCACCATCTTGAGACCACCATGTATGACTAAACTTGCCTGAAAGTTTCTCTCTCTAGGGCATTTTAAATAGAAGTGGTGCGCATTTTTAAATTTAAATTCTGTCTCATGCTTTGCAGGAGCAAGACAATCAGTGATTAATTCCATTCAACACTTGACCTGAAAATAAAGACTCTTGACAAAGTCGCTACATATTCATGTCTCCTCTTTGGAGAACCTCCAAACATTTAAATCTGCTGCTGAGCTATTTCCTCCACTCTCCTGCAGATATCTTTAACTTGATGGCCGACCTTCTCGTTTTGGGAAACAAAATAGATACGTGACAGGTCCTTTTTCTCCTTTTCCTTTTCCTTTTCTTTATAAAGGGGTTATAATCAATTTTGTATCAGGAAGTGATTTAGAATCCATCATCATCAAAATAATTAGCACACAAACCTTGGCCTCATTTCTCAAATGCGGCTGACTTCCTTAGAATGGAAATTGAAATCAGAAACCTATACAGTTGAGGTTTGTTATGGGGGACGCTTCCTTTTATAAAAGGAGATTTTTAATAAAACCATCATTTTGAAGTGCTTTGAACAAAGCCACATCGTTGTGCCCAAGACATGTTTTTATCTATTAATAGAGAAAGTGGGAAGAGAGAAAGACAACATTCACAGGTATGCAAGAGTTCAAATTTTATTGATAGTCGAATCCCAATCTTTAATTAAATGTTTAACATTACCGCACATTTGCAGTTTTAGTACATTTCACCTAAATCGGTAGGCAAGTCAAATGTAAATTGAACGTATATTGGAGAAGAATGAAGTGAATCAGTGCTCCTTTTATGGTTCAGATCTGAATAACTTTAGATGCAGTATTTGGGGCATTTCTGGATCGACCTATTACAACACACAATATTATGAGATTGTAAGCATTTGATATTTGTTATTATACTATATTTTAAATTACAATAAAGTCCCCCCTTCCCAAGTTATTGGCTGCTGCAGTGCTGCCAGCCTTTTCCAGAGGTTGCTGGATGCCGCAGCAAGACTTTTACAGAGGATTCATCTGTTTCAGTGAAGCACTCAGTCCTCACTGTATTAAGTTGAAAATTATGGGCATTTTTTTCTATGACAGCAGAAATATTGATTATGTTACAAAAAGAAGAAAATTGTCTCTATAAACTATAACATGTTTATTTTAAGAAAATCCTTCTCATTTAGGTTCTTTGAGATTCATTGCAATTAGTTGGAAAGATGAATATAACTATTTTTAAAAAAAGATAAATCAATGATGTTTCTATAAGAAATACAATTGCCAGGTCACAGCATGAGGGTCCATGATATAGCCACTTTGCTGAAGCTAAACAGATTTGTTTGTTTGTTAATTGGTTTATTTTATTCAATTCTGGCACTGCCCAACTTCAGGAACTGGCACACCGCTTCTGAAAAACTGCCAAGAAAACTGCAGGGGGCAGTTGCAGGAGTCAAAACTGACTTGAAGGTGCACACACAACTCCAGATCAACCCTGGGCAGCTCACAATATAAAAGAACAAAATAAAAAGTACCTTAAAATGAATGAACAAGATGGAAAATCAGGCCAACTAACACCAAAACATATGCAAACATATGCCAAACATATCCAACAAGGGATTCCATCCACCCAAGGCCTGAGAGAACAACTAGATCTTTAAGCCCTTCCAGAACTCCAGATGGTAGAAGCCATCTGGACCTTAGGGGGAAATCACATTCCAGAGGGCAGGCTCCATTATAGAGAAGTTGTCCCAACACAGGACACTGTTTAATTGAGGGAACCCAGAGAACACATACTGACAAAGCCTGCAGGTTAGATGGTCCCTCAAATAACTAGGCCCTATGCCCTTTAGGGCTTTATACCTTGAATTGCAGCCAGAAACACTCTGGCAACCAGTGCAGCTGTTGCAGGGATATTAAGTGTACTCTGTCACTGCATGCTCCACTGCATTCTGGACCAGTTGAAGCTTCCAAATAGTTCTCAAAGGCAGACCCATGTAGAGCACATTGCAATAGTTGAGCTGTCAGGTGATAAAGATATGAGTGACTGTCTGGAGGGTCTTCTGATCCAGGAAGGGGCACAACTGGTGCACCAGATGTTCTGTGCAAAGGCCCTCTGCCACATACTCTTTGAGCAGGAGCTGTGGATCCAAGAGTAGCCTCATATTACACACCATTACTGAATGGGGAAATGCAACCCTATACAAGAGTAGAGATGGAAAATCTTCAGATCTCAGTGGTCCTAACAGCCATAGTCACTAGTCTTGGTCAAACTGAACCAGAGTTGGTTTCTCCCCATCCAGGCCCACCCTGCCTCCAGGCACTGGGACAGGGCTTCAAAAGCCTCACTTGGCTACCCTAGGGTCAAAAGGTGTAACTGGATGTCTTCAGCATATTGATAACATCAGACCACAAATCAGTAGATGATTTCACCCAGTGGTTTCATGCAGATGTTGCACAAGAGAGGAGAGAGTGTCAATCCCTGTAGAGCCCCTGAAGAAGGGCCTAGAGAGTGACCTCCCCCCTCCCACCAACACTGGCTGGAATTGACCCCAAAAGAAAGAAAACGACATAAAACAGTGCCCTAAATTCCCAGCCCCCTGAGCCAGTCCAGAAGCATACCATGGTCAACAGTATTGAAAACTACTAAGAGATCAAGGAGCACAAATCTTGTGCTCAAGTGTGACCATGGCTGTCACCATACTGGATCACAGCCCGAAACCTGAATGAAATAGGTCTAGATTTAGTACCTACATGGGAAGTTTTCTGAAAATCTCATGGATGCTGCTTTGAATTCTGTGATGCAAGTAATGTGGAATATAAATAGCTCAATAAATGCCTGCAAGATTAGTTCTGTGAATCAGAGTCAGTGCACATATTGCTGCAGACAGTTCTTCTCCCACTGAACTAATTGCTAGTGCAAGTGTCCACTCAGAGGAGCAGTGTAGCATCAAAAGGCTCATCTACTAGGAGCAGACATTTTTATTCACAGCAGAAAAGTTATCGTATCTGCGTCTTGCTTTCCCTTCCAAAGTTTTACTGCTGGTGGAAATAACTACTTTGTGCAAATGGTTATTGTGAGTGTTAGCCAATTCTCAATTTTGAAATTGTAGGGTACAGTCTGCTTATTTAGGTGTGCTCTATCCAGGTAATTAGAAAAGTTTTGTGGTTTGGATCCAGAGTATCTTGAAGATTTTTTTTTTTTAAACAGAACTGAGAATTCACTTCATGTCCCACCATCATCAGTGTTATTGCTGGTGATTCAGAACAGTTGTGATGCCTAGATTATGAAATGCCCTCCCTGGAGGGTCATATTGCCCACACAGTCAAGCTTTCTACTAAGCCATAAAGATTGTTATATTCCTCTGGGTTTAGCCATGAGTGATTTTTACTACCTGGCTGTTTATGATTGACTTTTACAGTTGTACTGCTTTCCTGTGAATATATTGCTCAATGTGTGTGTTTGTATTTCATTTTTATGATAGTCAATGTTCCTTTATTTTACTTATTTTGTTTTTATTTTACTTTGCATATTCTATCAGCTGTTTCAAGGACTTGCAGTTAAAAAAATTTAGAAGTAGAAATTAAAAAGTAATTAAGCTTGTAGTGCTATAGCAATTATTTGGCCTACTGAGAGACCATAGGAAGCAACTCAAATGAAGGAGTCCTACTAGTAGAATGGCACCTAAGCCACTGTTTCTTTAGTTTCCTTAGATACCATAGAAAGTAAAGTGCTTCAAGCTTAAATGCACTACTGGCAATATTCTGGCAGTAGTAGGTGATATTGCTGGGTAAGTATGCCATAGCAGCATGCTGTGGATGGCTGAGGAACTCCAAGAGTCAGACAATTGTAGGACAGAACAAAAACTTAACAAACTAATGAAAACTATCCTACCAGCTATCAGTCATTCCCTGCTTTTCCCCACACATCAACTTAAACTGACTTGAGGAAGGAGCAAAAGAAGTTTTAATTCTTGTTGCTAACTCTCTGAATTCAGCTGAGGTTCTGCTTGGAGAATGTTCATTGTCATCCAACCATTGACTCTCTGTGGTAGGGCTGTATTTAGAGGAGCTACTTTGAGGAAGCTGCAGGAGCAGACTCCCTCCAGGTGTTGCTATTGTTGTTTCTTTCTTCTTGGGAACTGCTGAATTCAGCAGTGGCCTAGGTGGCCAGGGAAGAACTAAGGATAGGCCCCAGAGTTATCATAAAATTATGTCTGTTGGGTCTGTAAAGCATTGTGATTATGAGGGGCAATAGTTGGGCCCAGTTGTCCTGCTGGTACCTATGTAGCAGTGGAGATACTGTTCAAGTATCACATTGGTCTGCTCTGTCTAGCAGGTGGAGGTCCGGTGTAGACAGGATAGGTAGTAATATATCAGTGTATCTCAGCCTTGATACAGGACCACCAGACGTCCTAGATAATCAGATCTAGGGTCTTATGCAGGTTGAAATATCCTACCCCAAGCATTTTGTGTACCAGTCTCAGCACTCCTTTGCAATGCCTCAGGTCACATAAAGCCAGCTGCAACAATAAAAAAGCTACCCTCAGCCTCAAACAGAGATGTTTTGGATTGGTCTGGATTGCCAAGGCTGGGCCTTGTGAACTAACCCCTTCCTTGTAGGTTGTAAATATGCATTTTCAGGGATGTTGGCCCCAAGGTGGCTGCAAAGTTTTCTGCCAACAAGATGGTGGTCATAGGTAGATCTGTGGCATCTGCCTCATAGTTTGGAAATCTGGACAAGTCCGACCATTTGCTGTAAGCCCCAGGCATGCAGGAGACCATGAAGTTGAGATGCAAGAAGAAGATGGATCAACAAACATGGATGCCACAATTGCTTCCAACATCTAGGGGAGTAGATTGGTTTAAATACTCTCCCAGCTAGGCTTACAAACCTATAAAGCCAACATCCCAGTTGTTGTTGGTAACAAGGTGGTTAACTGTGCATGTCCTGGAAATACTTATAGCTTCCTCACAAGTCATCCACTTTTGCATGACATGGTGTCTTTCCACCAAGACTGGGGTGGTCAATTATGCAGCCTGACATTTGTATTTGCTGGGCAGGGGGTGCATCTGTGCATCTGTACTGACAGAGGATGGTTCTGGTAATACCAGCCCTAAATCCAGAAAGGCACAGGGCACTCCATTGTCATCTGTGTCCCATCTGCCAGCATCTCCTCCTCCTTTGCTGTGAGCACTTTCATATGGACCTGCAACCTAAATGACTCCCATTCATACTTTTTAACATATATTTTTGTTGTTCCATTCATAACTACATTGATATCTCTATTCCCCTGCATTTAGATCCATTGTATCTTTCCCCTTAGTTTCACAAATGTAGAACTATTTTTCTCATTTCATTCATTAATTCAAGCTCCTTACTGTTTATTCCTCTTACATTCTAAATCACAATATTTCATCTACCATCATTTCCACCAGATAAGCCCATAGATGTTGACTTTCACAGCCCATCATGGCTTTGCTCAACCAATGATTTTACAAAAAATTTTTTAGTAAGGTAAGAAGGTATAGACTTCCTAAGGTAAAGTTACCAGTCTTAGTCACACCTATGTTACATGCAGCATTCCTGGTCAACAGTAAAGACAATACTGGTTACATTGGGTACATTTTGACTAGTATGGTACAAACCAGCATCCTATCAACACTGAGGTACATGCAGGGTACCGACACACACATCTTTCTGGAAACCTTTTTTTAAAGAAATATGTTTAGAGTAACATAAATCAGTTTGATCCTGGACCAGTGTTTCATCAGCTGTGTGCAATGAAACTCATATGACATAAGCTAAGTCCTTAAACCAAAAGTTACTGATAGGAAGTCCTGGGAAGGAAATTTCTGAATGCTGCAATTGTATTGATAAAGAGAAAAATAGAAGGAATACATCCACTTTTTCCAATATTGGGGCTCTCCAGATGCATTGAATTGTAACTCCTAGAAATTTGAGTCATTATGCAGGCTGGAAATTCTGGAATTGGTAGTCTGACGTACTTGGAATGCATCCCTGGGAGAAAGCTGCAATATGATAATAAATGGGTTCACATTCTTCTTAAATTGTTCTTAATGCAAAAGGTTTTATGTTGAAAGAATCACTGAAGATTGGTGTAACAAGGGACTGGAATGATTGATAGACAAGTGGAAATGATAACATGAATTACTTACAAAGGTCAAATCTACCAGCCTGCTGAGGTTTTTCAAACCACACAGATTATTTATATAGCAAATGGCTGGTATTTAACCTCATTTGAATGGAACTCTACATGTTTGTTCTAGTGCCTAGGATATCTGTGCATAGGATAATATCTGTGTTACATTCAATTTCTTCCTACCAATACATTCCTCAAGAATCTTTTACCTCTTACAATCCCTTTGAATTTTAGAAAACATTCATCTTGAGAACCATAATTAGGTGGCAAGGATTTTAGGAGAAAAACCAGGGAGTGTCCAGTTTTCCTGCAAGAATATCAGATATTCCAGGATAAAAGTAGTACTGTAGATTCTTGAAGATACCCTATCATCAGAGTTTGAATGGCTTTGTTTCATGTATCACATCATCCCTTCTATTTATGATGTTTAGGGAGTACTATTGCTAATACAGCCAAAATTAGAGATGTGGAAAATATTTCAAATTTAAAACATTTCAAGTTCATAATGCTCTGTGTCAAACTTGAAATAATGTTTCATTATTTCAAACTTGAGACAGAGAGGTGGTGTGGTTAGAGCACCAGGCTAGAAACTGGGTGACCCATGAGTTCTAGTCTCGCCTTGGACACAAAACCAACTGAGTGACCTTGGGCCACTCACTCTCTCTCAGCCCTAGGAAGAAAGCAAGGGCAAATCACTTCTGAAAAACCTTCCCAAGAAAATTGCAAGGACTTGTCCAGGCAGTCGCCAGGAGTCAAAACTGACTCAAAGACATGCAAAAAAAGGGGGGGGGGGGAGGGAAGGGAAGGGAAGGGAAGGGAGGAGAGGAGAGGAGAGGAGAGGAGAGGAGAGGAGAGGAGAGGAGAGGAAAGGAAAGGAAAGGAAAGGAAAGGAAAGGAAAGGAAAGGAAAGGAAAGGAAAGGAAAGGAAAGGAAGGGTTCTGGAAGCATCTGTTTGGAAGCATTCTAAGCTCAAAGCAGAGTTATTCTGACTTCAGTATACTTCAGTATACTTCCAGAAGGATCAGACCAGCTCTGTCTTAAACTTGAAGCAATTATTTCAAATTTGAAATGGGCCATTTTCAGATTGAAATGGCTCAAGTATGAAATGTTTTGCACAGTCCTAGAGAAAACAGCAATAGTCATGTACTATATAAGAAGGACTCAACAGGGACTTCCAAGAGTGGTATGGCGAACTGAAGACAGCTCTATGAAAGTGGAGCTGACAACTGTGGCAAAGACCAAGGAACCAGTGAGTAGACCGGTTCCTTGGAACCTCTCCAGATAAAGAGAGGATGGGAGATTGTCCACATGTCATCTGGACAGCTGCTTCTTGCAAGGAGACCACAGGACAGTGGTTTTCGGTGGGTTTGAGTGCTGGGAGATGATGGGGTCAGCCATCTTGCTCACAACTGCAGGAGAGCCTTTTATAGGACACTAAGTTAACAAACCTCACTTTCTAATCACTTTTGGAAATTACCCATTAACCATCTTAAAGCTATTGGAGTTTGAAAAGTCTTCATTGGGTGAGTTTATCTTCAACTCTAAACAAAAGAAAAATTAATTATAAGCTTAAGAACTTAAAGAATTTGAAATAAACAGCAAAAAGCTAAATAAGGTTTTGATCTAAGAAAGTTATAAATGGATTAAGGGTCCAGATAAATTTGGAATATTGACTTTTACCATAAGATTTTGGAATGTACTATAAAGCTTCTCATGGGAAATAGACTTATTTGGGCTATCCTGGTTATTGCAAGTCATAACAAAGGTAAGTGATGATTTTAGAAACTGGACACTAGAGGAGGCTAAAGTTTCTAAACAGAAGGAAGAAAAATACAGGCTGTTCTTGATGTCAGTTAATACTTAGACTTACAAAATAATACAAAACATTATAACATCAGAAGTTGTAAAGGAGATCTTTGAAGAGGAACCAGAACTTAGTAACTACAATATCAACACTGTCAGTAATGATGTCTGTTTCTATGAATGGACTATGTCTAAAAGATGTTAATGGAGGAATGACAGATGTGGAACAAAATTTATCTGACAAGACAAATAAAGTAAAAGTGGAACGACAGATGACAGGTCAAGAGAATGATTTGGAAAAGGACACTTCACTGGATATACAAAGAAACTGGTTGAAGTTTTAAACATTAAAAGGGAAATACAAATGATAAACCAAGAGAATGACCTGGAAAATGTTTTCTTATTGGATCTACAAAAGAGGCTTGTTAAAGCCTTGAAGAAATCTCTGCAATGGGATAAAGAAAAATTGAAGAGAAATCAAATTCAATAACATTTGATTGAATTAAATATTAAGACTATTATAAGTAAAAGGAAGGAACATAAAGTGGGTTTATTTGATCAAGATTAAAATAAGATATTTTTGCAATGTTCTTGCAACGCTTTATGGACTTTTTGCTGACACCAGGATTGAAAAGTTGTTTTATGGATTTGCTTATAGATAAGGAATAGGATGAGGGATGAAGAGATATCTGTTTAACCTTATAGGGGGTAAAGAGTTATTAAATTTGTTTATACTTCTTGTGATGAAGGTTGGAAGTCACGTCTTCATATTTTTCTTTTCTTTTTCTTTATTATATTCTTTTTTTTCTTTTTCTTCTTTCTTTTTCTTTTTTCCAGCACTTTTTATTCTTTCTTTCCATTCTCTTCTCTTTCTCTAAGTATAGTTTGTATTCGTTTTTACTATTGGAATTAAAATTTTTAATAAAAATTATACTTAAAAAAAAAAAAAGGAGGAGTCAACAGGCTTGTAGGAAGGCCAAGATTCATAAAAATACAACAAAGTCTTTTGACAGGAAGGTCTTTCCCCCTAAAGAGCATGGCTGGAACTGACACTTCCAGCAGTAGCCCTAGAAAGTTGGGGAAAGACTGGAAAACTTAAGAAAGGGTAATGGAGGAACATGGCTGAGGTTTCAAGTAAGGGACACATTGCATTGCAACTGGGTTTTTTTTTTTTTTGGTGAATTCTGATAGATACAATGACTTTTGCACTTTCTCCCATTCTTGAAAATGGTCTCAAAGGCAGAACTGATGTTTGAACTTTAAAGAATGTTTTATAATCAAGGGATAATATCTAATCTGAAAAGAAAGACTTTAAGCATCTGTCCTAGAATTATCTTTGGCAGACTTGATATGCTACTTTTTCCTGACTGCTTTGTAGCCACATTGGCTACTATAGCCGTTCCACAGTATTCTTTTATTACTAATAAATAAATAAATTCATTTGCTTGTTCAGATTGTGCTACCATGCATCCTTCTATTGTTTTGTAGGTCATTTACAGTATATATTTCTAAACAGTGTTTTTTTTCCTTACTGACTGTACTGTAGGACTCACCCATTTCTGAGTTGAGACTTTTTAAAAAAATCTTGACTTGTTTGGGACATTTGCATTGGTTGTTCCAGATGACATCATCATTTACTCTGTATAATACATTAATTCGGAAGCTACAGCTGGTGCAGAATGCGGCGGCGCGGACAGTTCTTAATGTCCCTAGGAGGGCACATATAACTCCGCTGTTGCGTGAGCTGCATTGGTTACCGGTTTGTTTCCGGGTCCAATTCAAGGTGTTGGTCATTACCTTTAAAGCCCTTCATGGCACGGGACCAGGTTATCTGAGGAACCGCCTCACCCTGGTCACTTCAGCCCGTCCCACTCGGTCCAGCAAAAGGGGCAGGTTGCAGACCCCACCAGTCAGGGAATTTCGATTGGTGGAGTCTAGGCAGAGAGCCTTTTCTGCTGCAGCGCCCGCCCTATAGAACATCCTGCCTCCTGAGGTCCGGTGTGCCCCCTCCCTCATGGCCTTCAGGAAAGGTATTAAATCCTGGCTCTGCCAGAAGGCCTGGGGGCCAGAGGGGGGCCCGCACCTGTGGAGATGGCTGGTGGGATGATGGGTTGTCCCCCCCCAGCATCTTACAGGTTTTTTTTAGGGCCAAAATCAGAGGAGGTTTTTTAGGGTATTTTTAATATGTTTTTTAATTATTTATAGATTTTAGCCATCTTTGGAGAGAACTGTGTTTTTTATTGTGAGCCGCCCAGACTCACCTGTTGGGGGAGATGGGCGGCATACAAGCCGAATAAATAAATAAAATAAATAAATAAATAATTCCACTATAATACATTACTGTAATGGCTATAAACAAATAAATAATTCTTGGTATTAGGTTGACCCAAACTATATAAGTGGAACTTACCGTGTACTGAAACTAATGTGACAGACTGTGAATAACCTGTCTAACTGATTTTAATAGGACTTAAATTCAACCAACTCAGTTTAGTTCCAAGTCAATAAATATTAAGGCAATTTGTTAGTATACATACATTAGAAGAGCTTACAATCTGTGCTTTTCATGCAGCTCAATCTAGTTCTGAATTTATTTCCATTGATTTTAGCTCTGCTGAATTAAATGTCATAGCACTGCAGCATTAGAAGTGATTTTTTTTAGTGTTTTGAAACATAATGCTGTGTCTCACTCCTTCTTTTCTGAAACTGCTTGTGCATAGTGGTACAATCATGATTGTTACTTAGTTTCCACTCCTTACTAGCAAGACAGTAAAAAAAAAAAATGATATAGTTGTTTGAAATATGGTAGTATAAGTTGAAGTACCAAAGCAATCTTGAAATTTAATTCTGATGCCACTCTCTTTCACTGCGAAATTTGTTCTTTGGAGATAGAAGGAAAAAGAGCTCCATGAAAAAAAGGACATACAAATAATTACCAACTGATCAATAAATCCATACAAAATCTTATTTTGCAGTAATACAGTGTAATAGATGATGGATTTGGGGGACAGGCTTCAGCTGCTATAAAGTTCATTATCACATAAAAGCAAAATGGCTGCAAGGTACTAAAGGTTAGCCCCTAGGCTTCTTTGATAATGCAGAGATCAGGCTGTATTCTTAGTTTCATAGGAAATTCTCACAAATTCTGAAGAGCTTTGCTGAATTTACCTGATTAGGAGGGCTCTACACACTTGTTCCAAAAATGATTCAGAAGTGCTTCAGACCTCACAGAAGCAAGGCACTGCTTCGCTCTTCATTAAAGCAGCTTCTTCAGCTTGCAATCCTGGGGAAATAAAAAGGAGGTGTTTGATTGAAGAGTGGAGGGGTGCTGTGCTCATAAGGTCTGGAGCACTTCTTCCAAATCATTTACAATACCCGCACAGCCTTTACTGATTGGGCTTGCTGGATCTAGCCTTGCCACTGAATTTTTGACTAAAACAAGTAAATAAGGGAAAATCTCTTGGGAAAATGTTTGATATGTTTAGGATTTAGAGGGGGGAAAAAAGAATAACATGCAACATGTTTGCTGGTTGCATCAATGTGAGTTTAGTCTGCCAACCAGACAATGGATTTTGTTCATTGCTGGTCGATCGCTTTGGGGTGATCTTGTTCAGCAACATTCATTAAAAAGAGAAAGCTTTTTTCCCATTACGCCTTTACCAAGCTGTTCAGTCAGTTATTAAAAACATGTTTTATGCATACATGTTGAGCATGCATGTGCCCTGAATAACGAGCTTTTAGAAGATATGAATGCATTTGTGCTCTTTTATGTTAGGGCTACCAGATCTAGGCTGCAAAAATCCAGACAACCACAAGATGACAGTAAAGACATATAGAAATCTCTAGCATACTGCAGCCATCTCATGGTCATTGATATTTTTGCAGACCAGAATTGGTAGACTTGTTTTATTTATGAAATCAAGAGCCCTGGCTGAGTGCAAAAACTGATAGGCATAGTTGACTAGCTCTGCCATTCATCTACTGAGACAATGTCATTCTAATAGCAGACTGATCGGGGCAGTGGAAGAAGAGAAGAAGGGAAAAGTAGAGTCAATGGCCACGTTGGCCATGTCCGACTGCGCCTAAGAGATGACATGGCAGTGAGAAGGCAGGAAACAACCACGTTGTCATTTTGCATTGCTAATTGTTACTGACAATTCCATTCATTCTCAAACGCATTCACTGAATTTCTGATTCTGTCTTGGCATTTCATCCATTTTGTTTCCATGCTTTGGTTTCCTGTTACTTCCCACAAGCCAGCCAGGTGCTCTCCTATCTTTGGCATTTTCCATTCTACTGTACCTTTAGGTCAGCAAGAGTTTAGACAAGACATGGATTCTCATTTTATATGGCACACTGGATTTTTTTAATGTAACAAATCCAATCATGATGGTTATTTTAAATTCAGCCTATTGCCGCACCAAATAGGGTGAATGTAGATGAATATAGGGGAGAGGGGACAGCTTTCAATCTGAGGCACTGATGAATAGTTGAAAGCCTGTATTTGAAACTATTCGGTTTCGTTCCAAGATATATTATTAAAGACATTGTCTTCACCCCCAAAACCCACATTCTATTGCTCAATAGCTAAGGAGCAAAAAAAATACTAATGTGTTATAAAAATGAATGCTTGGGTAATATATTTACTTATTTATTCATTCATTCATTTTGTATGATTTATGTGGTCACCTATCTCACAAAAGTGATTTATACCTTTTCCTGTTCTGGATGTAAGCATTTACTACCCAAAGGAGACCTGGATGAATGAAACAGCTATGTCATGAACTACGTGTATATCCATTTTCAAGTGCCGGTATGTCCGCTTTTATGGTGAAACAAAGTTTTACCATAAATCCAAAGAAAATGTAATTAGTAAAAGTCCAGCTAATAGCAAAGCAGTTCAACTAACTTGTCTTTGATTCCTGGCAACATCAGCTATCCCTGAAATTTCATTAAACATGATTAGTTTAATTATTTTGTCCTTAGAACACTAATTAACTTGGTATGATAAATATGCATTTGAATGTCATTTTGAAAACTCTTAAAGATTCTAATTATCCTTGAAATCTGGGATATGGATTTTTTAAAAAAGATAAAAAATTTAAACTCACTAGAGGAAAGAGTTCTTCAAAGTTAAGAGAGACGTGCAAAGGTCCACAGCATAAGTAAAGCTATATAATTCTATAGTGTCTTATCAGTGCTTATTTTCTTTATAAAGAAAAGCTATTTTCCACAAGCTACTTTGATATGATAGCTGCGTTCTGGAAATCTAGAGTCTGTAGTAAGTGGAAGGGTTTTAAGAGTTTCTAAGTACAGGAAGGATCTCAGAGTTACAGACATCAAAGTGGTTGCTTCCTTTCTTTGCTGAATCTAATCAGGTGGGCTCTCGTTAGTGAAGATGGAGTGAAAGAATCTAAATTTTACAGAGCTTTCCCTTTCCCACTTAGGGATACTGCTGAACCAAATTTCCCAGGAGGTCATCTGAAAGGAGCATTATATGATCATGTAGGGTAGTTGCTAGTGGCCTTATAAGAAGACAAAATGGTATCTGTTGGTCAATGCCTGAGAAACCCATAAATGTACAGAGGAAACTAGACTTTATGATGGGAAAAATATGCTAACAAGTAGGAGAAACATGTAAAAATCAATAATGTACTTTATGTATGTAATATTCATGCATAGTGAATAAGACAGAATCCATTTTGCTTATTAGGGAAGATTGTTTTATTTTATTAAAAAACATTTACACTGTCATCAAAGCATACCAAGGTGCATACACGGTTTCTTTCGCACATGAACCTATTTGCCAGCTAAGATTCTCTTCAGAGACCTTTTTCTGCTTGCTCTCAACTTCTAACCATTACATAAAAATAGGGGGGTCTTTTCAAAGATGACATCCAAATTATGAAACTCCTGCCCTAAGTATCTTGTACCATGGCTTAGACATGATTATACTGCACCATCATGACTGTCTTTAAGGTACCAGGTGGTGAAACATAAATTGTCCTCTCAAATGTAGTTTATCTGGCTGTTTGTTTGTTGATGTTTTGTTTTACTTGATTTTTCTTTTGTGGTAAGTTGCTGGGTTACTGCAACTTACATTTAAAATGGGTTGTTTTTCATTATTATTATGGTTGGTTGCACAGTCAGCCAGATGTTTAGACTGGATCTGACATTTTTATCCACCCATCGAGTCCTTCCCAAGGACCTGGAATAGGCAGATGTTGTTGTTTGATGTTGTTAAAGGTATCATCATAGGATTTAAGCTGTTCCAAGTAAAGTTGCCTTTCGCAATTGACTGATGGCGATTTTGTCAATGCCGATGGTGTTCAAGTGGTGTTCCAGATGCTTTGGGATTGCACCTAAGGTACCTATTACTATTGGTACTATCTTTGCTTTCTTTTGCCATACTCATTCTATTTGCAAGTCTTTATATTTTGTGATTTTCTCCAGTTCTTTCTCTTCTCTTCTGCTGTCTCCAGGTATTGCAATGTCCACTATCCAGACTTCTTTGTCTTTCTTATCAACAATTGTTAAGTCTGGGGTGTTGTGTGGCAGGTGCCTGTCTGTTTGAATTCTAAAGTTCCAGAGCACTTTAGCTTCTTCATTTTCCATTACTTTGTCTGTTTTGCGGCCTCACCAGTTCTTGCTTACAGGCAAATGATATTTCTTGCAGATATCCCTGTGCACCATTGTTGCTACTTTGTCATGCCGTTGTTTGTAGTCAGTCTGTGTGATCTTCTTGCAGCAGCTAACTAGGCGGTCCTCTGTTTCTTCAGCTTCTTTGCAAAGGCAGCAGTTGCTGTCTGTTGCTGTCTTCTCAGTTCTGGCTTTGTATGCATTTGTTCTTAAGGCTTAGTCTTGTGCAGCCAGAGTTAGCCCCTCTGTCTCTTTCTTCAACTTTCCTGCTCTTAGCCATTGCCAGGTCTTCTTGTTATCTGCTTTGCCTGATAGTTTTTCTGTGTACTGGCCATGTAATACTTTGCCTTTCCATGTCTCTTTTCTTTTCTTCATCTTTCTTAAAGGCCAGTTTGGTTTCTTTGGCATCCAGTTCATGGTGTACTAGCTTCAGTGCATCTTCTTCACTGTCCTTGAGATATTCTTTCAATGCTCTTTTTTTCTTCCTCAACTGTCTGGTGTATTTGTAACATCCCACACCCATTTATGCTCCTTGGGAAGTAGATGATGATGATTGATGATGATGATGATGATGATGATTTTGAACTGTGATTTAATTGCTTTATTGTATACTGCCTGGAGGGAGCTGAGAAAGAATAAAAACGTATTTAAAAAGTAAAGAAATACCTATCTTAGACACTCGGTGGATATCGGAGGACACAGAAGAAGAAAACTGCAGAAAGGTAGATTTTACATATCACAGCATTTCCACTCTCTGATGCATTTGGCCAATGATGATAGTAACTGGCTAGGATTACATTACATTTGCATAAATTTCCACCTGCGATATTTGGGGGGGGGGGGGGCATCCCAGCTATTAAAAGACAGGAAAAACTTTCCAGAAGTGGAAATTTAAATATAATTATAGCTTCATTTTTAAGCAGGGTAGCTTTATATTTAACTCACATCCAGGTTAAATTATATATTGAAGTCACTTGGTGTTTGATGCATGCAAGCAAGGTATGATGGCATACTAATTAATAGAAAAATTGACATGTTGCCACTAATACACTCTACCTAGTCTCATTTTTTATTGCTGAAATCAGCTCAGGCCAGGATTTATTACTTCTCACAGGCTTGACCCTGTCAGCCAATCAAAGCTGCACATATCTTCTAATTAAAAAAGTAATTTCCCTAGTGAATACAGATGTTTTCTCACAACTGAGTTACACATCTGTGCAGCCAGGAATGCAACCACTGCTCTTCATCCATCCTCCATAGATTTAGGACTAATGAAATGTTATGATTTTATGTATTTTATCAAAGAGGAGACCAATTAGTTGGAGAAAAATCAATATTGCTAAACCTCAGTGTATTCATCATTCAGTCAATCCTTGGAATCACTTCTCAGAATGTCATTATTGCGACATCTCCCCCTCCCCGCCGGGAGGAGTGATTGTGCTCTCTGAAGGATATAATCTGAGCTTGATGTTGTCAATGATCCATCACTAGAGCCTCTTAAAGTTGCAATAATACAAGGGCTATGAAAAGTGAAAAAGATGTAAGTGCCTCCAACTTACAATGATAATGAGTACAACAGTTTGCAGACATAGCTGTAAATCAAATGAACTGTAGCTATAAAAGAAGTGCTTTGGCACTTGGATGGGATCCTGGACTGCTTCTGCAATAAAAGAAACCGTGCATACAAATGAGAAGCCATTTATTTCATATTTCGGGGAAAGCCACCTAGACAGTACATCGATAATGTTGTCTTTGGAAAATTGCACAAAGCTCAGCTTCCTCTCCCTGAAACTAACATACCTGGAGTGATTGCATGGCAGACCATGATGCCTAAACGGATGATCTGCAATAAGGAAAGAATATTCCATTGTTTAGAACAGTGTCTCTCAACCTTGGCAGCTTTAAGATGTATGGACTTCAATTCCCAGAATTCCCCAGCCAG
This sequence comes from Liasis olivaceus, assembly GCA_030867105.1. Taxonomy (NCBI): domain Eukaryota; kingdom Metazoa; phylum Chordata; class Lepidosauria; order Squamata; family Pythonidae; genus Liasis; species Liasis olivaceus. The sequence goes on along the minus strand of CM061348.1, from coordinate 123,771,792 downwards.
CATTGCTGGCTGGGGAATTCTGGGAGTTGAAGTCCATACATCTTAAAGCTGCCAAGGTTGAGAAACACTGGTTTAGAATGTAAATGAAGCTAACGAGGTTTTCCATTTGAAACCCCATGGCCATTTCCTTAATTTATACTTGATTGGGAAAGTGCTGTTGTTTTAATATTTATTTACAACATGAGCTTTAAAACGTATTTTTCTCACAAAAGGCTTATAAATATAGCTATGCGCGCATTAAAATCAAACATTTAAAAATTGGATACTTAGTTCTCGTTGGTTAACTTGAGTATGCTTTTCTTTCCTTTATATATATATATATATATATATATATGGGTTAGATTATGATGCTGTAGAGACACTTTTTATAACAGAAATAAAAATCCACTGGGATGGAAATTTAGAAATAATGAACTGAGACTTTAAAAAAGGAATAAAAAAGCATATGCATATGGAGGGAGGAGAGCGTATCAGTCAAAATAACTTAATACGGGAGGAAAAGAAGACAACATACAGCTCACAAATGCTGCCCACTTTGCACTAGCTGTGATATGAATGGAGGAAAATGAATGAGAGTGTTTACTTTCACAGTTTGAGCCTACAATATTTGAAATATTAGTTCTTTGCATATAATCTACTTTTAATTATCATAGAAGGCTCTCTCAGATGCCCCACTACTTGGGGAGATTAGCTTGGTGGGTATCTGAGACAAGGATTACAGAATTCCTTCCTTTGTGAAGGTAAAGTAGGACCTCTTGCTTATTAACATAAGCAGTGCCTGCTGGATTGGGCTCCTCACCCGTTTAGTTCAACAGTCTGTTCTCACAGTGGCCAACCACCCACACAAGGAAGCCTACTAGTCTCCCAGCAGATGGCCTTCAGAAGCAGTCACCCTGCCATCAAGGTTAATAGCCTCTTCATTTTGATATGCAGCCAAGCTCCCTCCCTCTCCTCTCATTGTCATTGGTACAGGGTGGAAGACTGCTCTAATAAGAAACACCAAGACCAAAACAAGTCCTTCTGAAATGATAAATGAATTGCATAAGAATTGCAATCTCATGAATTCCACGTATAGTGGGCATGGGCAATCTTTTCCCACTGATCCTTTGCAGCCCCCAAGACTATTTCTGCAGCCACTCACGATTCACACCACTGATTTCAGCAATGCAATTTTTCTGTCTTTTCTCTTTCAAAAAGTGCTTTAAAATAGGCACATCAAACCTTCAGCAGAAGATAAGAGAAAGCCCTTGGTGAATGCTGTTGCTCTGGTCCACGTGCTCCTCACTGGCACACGAAAATCATCCCCAGACACAAAAAGGTCACCAGTTCCGGCAACATAAGGAAGCTGCATCTCCTCAAAATAATTTTGTTACCCTGGAAATCATAAACCTTGCTAACGAGAGTGATGGGTTCTTCTGTTCTGCAGCTCTCACAACCCCTTCTTCCTACACTGGTCAGAAATGGGCAGCATGTTTTGAAGCATAAGTGCTATTTTTAAAACAGACCAAGAAGCCTTCTCAAACTCCTCCCAAAAAGAAAGAAAGAAAGAAAGAAAGAAAGAAAGAAAGAAAGAGAGAGAGAGAGAGAGAGAGAGAGAGAGAGAGAGAGAGAGAGAGAGAGAAAGAAAGAAAGAAAGAAAGAAAGAAAGAAAGAAAGAAAGAAAGAAAGAAAGAAAGAAAGAAAGAAAGACCCTGACTCCACCCACCAGCATGACATAGCACCTCCTGTTTTGCATTAATGCCCTGCCCACCATAGGCCTCATCTTCCCCCCAAAGGTGAAGTGGAGCCCGGAGCCACCAAAAGGTGGCCAGTCCCCACCTTCGGCATAACTTAATCTGTCCTCCCTGGGGCAGCCAAACAGAGATGCTATCACTCCCCAAGGCAACTCAAGCGGCCAAAAAGTTGTTGGAGGTGCAATTTAGCAAGCACTGAGATATCTCACTTTGGAGAGGTACTGCTTCTTTAAGGAGCTTGCTCAGCCCCTGGGATGTAAGAAAGAGGAAGGATTGCTAGCTTGACACAAATCTCCCTGCACAACCTCAGAAAAGTTATCCCATTGAGTTCAGTAGATAAGTGCTGGTTGAAGTTACTAGTATTGCATATGCTGTTCCTAATGATATCTGTAGAAGCTGTAAAAAAGTTCACAGCTAGAGGTGAGAGGTTTTCCCTTCTTGGATGGCCCAGAAAGGAAGAGATTGTCCTCAAGAGGCTGCCCCTGCTCGGAGCAGGCTTGTCTAAAATAGGTGAAACTCGAAAAATTAGAATATCGTGCAAATGTTCATTTATGTCAGTATGGCAACTCAAAAGGTAAAACCAATATATGAGATAGACACATTACATGCAAAGTGAGATATGTCAAGCCTTACTTTCGTATAATTGTGATGATTATGGCGTACAGCTTATGAAAACCCCAAATTTACAATCTCAGAAAATTAGAATATTACATGACATCAATAACACAAGGATTGGAAATAGAACAATATTGGACCTCTGCAAAGTAGAAGCATGCATATGTACTCAGTACTTGGTTTGGGCCCCTTTTGCAGCAATGACTGCCGCAATGTGGCGTGGCATGGATGCTATCAGCCTGTGGCACTGCTGAGGTGTTATGGAAGACCAGGATGCTTCAATAGCGGCCTTCAGCTCCGCTGCATTGTTCGGTCTCATGTCCCTCATCTTTCTCTTGGCAATGCCCCATAGATTCTCTATGGGGTTCAGTCAGGCGAGTTTGCTGGCCAATCAAGCACAGTAATCCCATGGTCATTGAACCAGGTTTTGGTACTTTTGGCAGTGTGGGCAGGTGCCAAGTCCTGCTGGAAAATGAAGTCAGCATCCCCATAAAGCTCGTCTGTGGAAGGAAGCATGAAGTGCTCCAAAATCTCCTGGTAGACGACTGCGTTGACCCTGGACTTAATGAAGCACAGTGGACCAACACCAGCAGATGACATGGCTCCCCAAATCAAGACAGACTGTGGAAACTTCACACTGGACTTCAAGCATCGTGCATTGTGTGCCTCTCCATTCTTCCTCCAGACTCTGGGTCCTTGGTTCCCAAATGAGATGCAAAAGTTGCTCTCATCAGAAAAGAGGACTTTGGACCACGGGGCAACAGACCAGTTCTTTTTTTTTTTCTGTAGCCCAGGTAAGACGCTTCTGACGTTGTTTGTTGTTCAGGAGCGGCTTGACAAGAGGAATACGACATTTGAAGCCCATGTCCAGGATCCGTCTGTGTGTGGTGGCTCTTGATGCACTAACTCCAGCCTCAGTCCATTCCTTGTGAAAGGCCATTCAACACTTTTGAATGGCCTTTTCCTGACAATCCTCTCCAGGCTGCGGTCATCCCTGCTGCTTGTGCACCTTTTTCTACCACACTTTTCCCTTCCACATAACCTTCTATTGATGTGCTTTAATACAGCACTTTGGGAACATCCAACTTCTTTTGCAATTACCTTTTGGGGCTTTCCCGCCTCATGGAGGGTGTCAATGATGGTTTTCTGCACAACTGTCAGGTCAGCAGTCTTTCCCATGCTTGTGATTCCTACTGAACCAGCCTGAGAGACCATTGAAAGGCTCAGGAACCCTTTGCAGGTGTTATGGATTCATTAGCTGATTAGAGGGGGACACTTTGAGCCTAGAATATTGAACCTTTTCACACTATTCTAATTTTCTGAGATTGTGAATTTGGGGTTTTCATAAGCTGTATGCCATAATCATCACAATTATACCAAAGTAAGGCTTGATATATCTCGCTTTGCATGTAATGCGTCTATCTCATATATTGGTTTCACCTTTTGAGTTGCCATTCTGACATAAATGAACATTTGCACGATATTCTAATTTTTCGAGTTTCACCTGTAGATTCAATAGGAGCTGAGAGAGATCCTGCTTGGCACATTCTCTGGGAGAATAAACTCTCAAACTCAGCTCCAGCTTCTGTCACAGCATAGGCAGCAATCCATCCTATATTTAGTAAACTTTCAACTCTAGTTTTCCCTATGTATTTGTAGGAAAGGACAACAATACCAGGTTCAGAAGTACCACTGAACAAAAAACTTGGAGCACAAATATGACTTATATTAATGCTAAAATCTTATAAAGTCAAGCACCACCCTAAACTGAGCAGGGAGAAATTCCCCACAAAGAGAGCCTATAGTAGCAGAAACAACTCACTCATGCTCTAATCTTTAATCTTACAGACTATCTGCAGATGACAAATATTTAATCTTACAGACTATCTGCAGATGACAAATAGGAGCAGATGGGCAAATATTTCACACCTGATCAACACCTGTTACCACTTCATCAGCCTGTATCCTGGCCCCCTTCAAGCTGGAGTCTATTAACTAACAGTTTTAAGGCTGTAAATCCAGCATAAGGCATACCTATAAAAGTAGGCTGCATTGAAAGGGAGCAAAGTTCACAGGGGAAAGAAGTGTGCTTATTGCCAGAGTTATGGAAAGGTTGAGGTTTTCCAGAAAGCTTTGCAGTGAGGGCTACCTAGGGTTATGCAAATCAGGTGCTTTGCTCTTGGGTACAAAAGTGCATGCAAAGCACCTGATTTGAAACGACCATGTATTTTGCTAGCTTCGTGCAGCTACTTTAGAATCTGCTCCTGGCTAGTCTCGGCATGCAGCTGTAAGTGCGGCCACTTCACTTTGCTCTCTTTCTCCTCCCACCCAGCATCAATACAAAGTGACTGTTTTGAAGAATGTGTACAGCTCTACTAGATATGGTATAGTTCAAAGCAAAGTACCCAGGGAGAAGGCCATAGACCAGGGTTCCTCAACCTTGGCAACTTTAAGATGGGTGGACTTCAACTCCCAGAATTCCCATGCTGGCTGGGGAATTCTGGAAGGTGAAGTCCACCCATCTTAAAGTTGCCAAGGTTGAGGAACCCTGCCATAGACAGTGGTTCTAGCATCAGATTGCACTCAGGTGGGACCTAAATATGAGAAGCTCTTGCCCTCTACTTGAGCACTAGATTGCTCTTGAGAAGACCTATGTGTGTTAGATGCTCCTCTATTTTCCTGCTTCCAACTTTTCATCTGTCTGGGGATTGGATAGAGGAAACTCTGGTTCAGAGCTCAAACTGGAAGGGCCAGGTTTAGGAATGGTGGGCTCTGATACCACCAACCTTACCACTGTTGCTAGGGCTGGGACTCTTTGTCTGACTCTCTTCTTGATCTTCCTCCTGATTGGAGAAGCCAGGGACATAATATCCCACTTGCCCCAATATCTGAACCAAACAACTCTGATAAATAAATAAATATATATCCATATTTTCAGAAAGAAGAAATGACATAGCAACTCTTCAGCAGCAGCAAGACAGACTCATCACATGTAGGATGACTCTATGACAAAGGATCCAAAACCAAGGGAAGTCATTATTTCTTCATGATATTGTTAGCAGAGCCTATTCAAATAAGGCATGATAAATAGTATACAACATTATGACTGAAGACCTTTACTTGTCTGAGGTGACATGTAAAAAATTGTTTCTGCACTTCTAAAAGCTGCTTGTACATAGAATCTCTAGGGCTTAATTTTGTTTCTCTACTTTAGTTATTTTTTCTGAAAAGCTCCTTAAAAGCCAGAGTCAAGCAATGGATATTCCTTAACCTGTCATGGCTCTGGTCTTATCTCTTTGCTGGACTGACATCCCAGCTTTCCTCCAAAAGCCCCTGGCAGCATACAGAGCATCTATCCTCCAATATTTTGCTCAACAACAACCCTGTGGACAGGATGGGCCAAGAGGCAGTGTCTGGCCCAAGGTCACCCCGGGGACTTCTGTGCCTGAAGGCAGGCTTAAACTTGGATCTCCCTAATCACAGTACATCATCACCCTTATATTTGTATTACATTGACTTGCTTTAATCAACTAATTAATTTAATCAACTGATTACTTCTGATTGTTGAAGAAATGGTGTGAAAGCCTGCAACCCCTTCCAAAGATTAAGTTTTGGAACTAGAAGAAGTTTGCATTCACTATCACTGAAATTTGACTGTGAGATCCAGTGGAGACCTTTGAGAATCCAGAAGGCTACACGCTTAGGAAGACTTTTGGAAGATTATCCTGCTACATCCCCTTGAGTACTTGCAGATGGAGCCAATTAGTTTCATTCATTTAGAAATGCAGAGGGCAATTGTTGGTAATGTCTTCTAACTCAGCATCGTCCCCCAAGCAACAGATCTGAAATAGTTTCCAGAGTGATAGCCTATTGGACTTGTGTAGCAAAGAACAATAAAAAGTCTTGTGGCACTAACAAATATATTATTTCCTATGTTTTGTCAGTCATAGTCCCCTTCCTTAGGAAGGCGGCTATTTTGAAGAAACACTCATTGCTTCATCCCTATCTACACAGCAACAGCATCATTGTCACACTCAGTCGCATACTACACTTTCCACAAATGGTTAATGCTCCACGTGATGTAAAGGATAACTTCAAAACTTGTCTCCTTACATATCCAAATGTTACACAGCGGGAACCATTTTCTCCGGCACAAAATCCCACTCATTTACTAACAACCACTGGTCCAGCAAAGATTAGCCTAGTGGCAGAGACTTTCCACTGATGTATTTCTATCCTTGATTGAATCAAGGCAAGATCCACCCACTAACACCTTTCCCCATTCCTAATTAAATCAATGTAAAGACTTCTTGTTTCTATCCTTGACTGAATCAGTAAAAAGCTTAATAACATTTTTTTTTCCAGCAGTATTTGCAAAAACCCACAGCGTTAAACTGACAAAAATATCTGCTGTAGTCCCTTCTCACCTCTGTGCATGACCGATTTCTGGAAAAGAGTGGGGTCTTTCCAGGATGGATGGGTGTTTCTTGGAACTGTCAAAACAACACTAAATCAATATAAAGCCTGCAAAATTGACAACCGATCACATTAGTTCTCCTGGAATTCACTTCTCTATATAAACATGCTCTTTTACTATAACGATGTTCCACTCTCTGCAATTGCCCTTCCTTCTTAGCTCCATTTTTCTTTTTACATGGTAGTGTTTTAAATAATAAACAATTTAAATGCAATAATCATGGATCAAATTACACTAACCAATTATAGGTTATTTTAAAAAAAACAGGTTAACCAAATAGATCAGATAATGGTGTCCAGTATCAATGTTATTTACTTACTTACTTACTTGATTTATATGTCCCCTTAATCAAGACTCCCAGCAGTTTACAAAAATAAAAATAAAGCAATCCTAAAACCAATATTAGTACCATAATAACAATATACAGCTCAATAGCATCTACCCCTCCCCCCAAATGTCCACTGGAACAATTCTGTTTTCAACATTATACCATTTACCAGGTCATATTAAGAGACCTAACAGTAAGATTCCACCCCCAAAATAAAGAGGAACAGGCAAAACAATGAAGGATAAGAACTACAAGAATCTGTCAAGGCCCCATTTTCCTCCAACAAGAGGAGATCTAAGACATCTTGAGACTCAGAACTGCCTCCTCCTCATGATGACTCTTCTCCTGGCTATCTCAAAGCTGTAGAGGACCAGCAGAGACAAAATGGAGAAAGCCTCTTCCTGGGTGAAGTGAAGTGAGACAAGGAGAAAGAGCCAAGCCTAGATGAACAAGTCTATCTCCTCGCACCATTCTTTCTACCAATGTTTCTGTTCTAAAGACTTCTAGAGTTGGAATGCAGAATGTATCACATAGAAGCAGCCACTTCCTGGTGGAAAAGATTTCTCCTCAATCTTAAACAAATGTAGTTTCATGGAGTCAGATATTATGGGTGTGGTTCTGTGCCACTGCAGGAGGCAGATCTAATTGACCTGGGAAAATTCTATTTCTTTTTTCTGCAAAGCGATTGATCGGTATGCTACAAATTAAATGGAATATGTTAACAGCAGACCAAGGTTAGTGGATGAGATTTGTTATGTACATCTAAAAGCCTAAATTATGTGGCCAATGAATTAGAATCAGAAGGCTGACTTTACAGCTCAGCGTACAACAATGATAAATTTGAATGCCCATCTAGATTTTTGCAATCCAAATATGGGAGCCTTACTCATGACAGGCACTCTCTTCACCTGTGATTTTCTGTTCATCTAAACTGGGTGTCCTTTTTTGACTTCCTTTCTTGTTCCTCAGCATTCCCTGAATTGTTGCAGATCTGAATCTAAGAAGCAGAATAAATTATGCAAAATAAGCATGATAATTGGATTTCAGCTGATCAAATCTCATGGCAGTGACTGCAGTATAAAAATAAATCTGAGCATTTCAGTTTAACTGGCACATGTTTGGAGATACCTCTTGTGTTCTGCTGATTGCTTAGCAAGGCTACATTGTGTGGGGTTTGCTGTCTGGGTCTGATTCTCACCTCCCACACCCAAATCAGGACGTTTCAAGCTATTTTGGCTTCTCTGGTTGGGTGGAGAACATGGTCCGCCAACTGGAACAGCAGGCAATCCATTTCAGAGCCTACCCAACTTTGACCCAATGTGTTTCCATCAGATGCAACCAACTACAGTAGCCATTTGAAAATGATGTTGTAACTAAATGTGCAATTTATTGATTAGTATGTCTAAAGGTAATTATGGGAATGTGTACTTGTTATATGAGGTCAAGCAACTTTAATTTGCTTTCACCATCAAAACTTCCTCATCCTTTTCTCTCCCTCATCTAACTATTCTTCTCTCCCCCCCTCTTTACTCCACAGAAATGTTAGTTTCTGAATCTCTTTAACTTTTCACATTTTGGAAATGCCATTAGACAAAGGCTTGCACTTTCAAGCAGGGCATGTGAAAATATCAGTAATAATATGCAGGTGATAAATCTGTTAGGCCTTTTAACAGTTGTATTGATTTTTGTCTGGTGATATTTCTGTCAAGAGGAGACATCTAATCTAACAGAAAGTGATGTTACCTGTAGCTTGAACTGGAACCACTTCAAGCTTCTCATCAGCAATAAGTATATTTATAGAGTGGTTGCAACATAGCTCTGAATTAATCCTAGCCTATCAAGGAGATGTTATTTCCATACCATCTCCTTCCCACTTACTTGTCACTACTCAAGAGCTGAATTAGATTTATAGGTATTTCATTTACCTTCTTTGTACATGTGGCTCTCTTGGGGTGATTAATAGGAGCTAAACCCAAACATTTACTCTTAAGGGGTCACAAGAGACAGAGTGCCGGGGATATAGGTGTCAATCTCCACTCAGGTGTGAAGCAAGCTAGGTGAACTTTGGCCTGCTGCAGTCCCTGAGCCTAAGGTACCCTGTAATCCTCTAACAACTGAGAGTATTCATTGACCATGTCACATTAATAGGCAACTTTCACAATATATGATGGAGACAACACTTTTAGTCAGTGTCTGAGGTGAGGTTACGGTATTAGAAAAGATTTTAGAAGGTGGAGTCCTTGGTGCTCTCCAAGCTTGGTTGTTTGCTTGCAGACATTTCAATACCCAACTAAGTAACACCAATGTGAGTGTGGGGTTTTCTCCCTGTTTATATACAGTAGCTTGCCTGCCAGTGTTGGTGAGGGTGTGGCTTTCTCCTTGGTAGTTCCTTAATTAGGGTATTGTTTTCTGCTTGATTGTCAGGTGTTAATCCCTGCTTATCTGAGTGTTGGCTGCTGGAAAGGATGTGTTCTGATCTTTTTGTTTCCTTTTTAGCTTTTTTATTGTCTCTTCTGAATGGTGTGTAAATATGGTTTATTTCTAAGTGTCTATTGATGGCTGATTTGTCTGAATGCCAAGCTTCCAGGAATTTCCTAGCATTTTTTGCATTTAGCTGAGTCTAGGATACTCACAGTTTCCTATGTTTGAGTCTGTCCATGTGTTGTGAGATTAAGGAGTTTTCATCATGTCTTCTGACTACTAGCTGACCATGAACATTAACACCCTTGCCAACACTGGCAGGGCAAGCTATTGTATGTAAACAGTGAGCAAACCCCACACTCACTAGCACTGATGATGTTACCTAGTTGGCTAATGAAATGTCTGCAAGCAAACAACCAAGCTCAGAGAGCATCAAAGACTCTACAGTTCAGCTCTGAGCTACATATATTATCATCTATTAGATTTTAGATAGTATTAGAGAAGGTTAAGATATCTATTTTGTTCTTCACCACCTCCCATGGGAAAAATCAGCCATTTGGGGAGTTGGGTTTTTTTTTAAAAGGGTGGAATGGATGCTAAAAGTCTATGCAAGACTCAAGTCACCCCTTTTGTTGCTTAACCCCATTCCCCCACCCCCAAATAGCAAGCCAAAAATATTGTCCTCGCTCACTCTAGTGGTGCTCTGGGGATGCTTTTGAAGTCACAAAATAGGTGTTGGAGGGTTGCACATACCCCCTGCATTGAGTTACACCCTTGTGGCATTGAGGATTGCAGCAGGACAGAATATTCTTACTAAGATAGAAAAAAGAGATCCTTCCTAGATCTATTGCTATGTGCCAAACTATTGGAAATTGCATAATCTCTTTGCACCAGTGAGCCTTGCACTAGAGCAAATGGGGAGAGATAGACAAAGGGAAAGATCTTTACATGTGTCCCTAGGTCTGTTGCTCACCTGGTCTAGTGCTAGCAGAATGAGTTGAGAGACTAGGGAACTTACTTTCTCTCTCCCTCTCTCAGATGCATTTTACATAGAAAGAAGGAAGTCTTTCCTATCCTATGCATCTACTTTTTACCTCAAATATAATAAATGTCTGTTAGCATTCACTGATAGCTGATACACTCTGCATCCAAGTCAATTATTTATTATAAACATTTTTTGCTTTGGATGGTCCAGTATTCTTCAAGCATTCCACATATACTCAGGAGTATATCCTCTAACCAGAGCTCCAGGGGAATTCAGATCTCCAGCACAAACCCTACTTGTTTATCCAGAAGACAGCAATTTTTCCCCCATGATTCTGGCCTCTAGCTAACTTTTCTGGGATCATAGGGTTGTTTCCCAAAAACATGGATGTAAAATAGGATAAGTAGTAAAGCATCAAGGAGACAGTTTTGCAAAGAGGAAGGCAGGGATAATTAATTTATACCACTTTCCCAGAAATCAATTTTCTCTATATATCATGATCTCTTCCTTTGTATCTCCTATATGGCCTGCCTGATGCCTGAGGGCTGATCTAGACAGGTACCTAAAAGCTGTGGCTTTAGATCTCAGTCCCTGTCATCAACTTTTTTTTCATTATGAAGAGGGGGGGGGGGAAAAAACCTCCTATTCTACTGTGGTGTCTGTAAAGAGACAAAAGGGCAGTTGCCCTGTCTCTCCCCCATTTCCAGCACTGTAACTATCAAATGCTGAAGGTAAGCATTTTAAGGCGTTCAGATGAGCACAGGCACAGATATAAAATAAATACATTTCTTAAAACAGAAAAGAGAAACACAGTTCCCATGCAGGCTGAAAAATAAAATGGAAACCAGTTCAAAAATAGTTACGTGCTTGTAAATTCACCCCCACAGAGCTGATTACAACTGTTAAAACAGCAAAAGAGCACCCACTTATACAAACACAGAGGAATATATTCTATAGCAGGGCCACTTATAACTTCTCCATTTTCCATGTTGCAATGAGCGCAGCTGCCATCCTTCTTGCTCAGCATGGTTTTAGCTTAGAAATTTATTCTTTCCGCACCTGTGATTCATTAAAATGTCCCAGCAACAGCTCCTAGGAACTAAATGCCCCCCTTGAAGGCAGATACCAACCCAAGTGTGGATCTTCCAACTTTCCTGCCTACATTTTTCTACATTTTCCTGGCCCATTAGAGCTCCTTTCCTGTTCTTGAGTCCCAGTGGATGTGTGAGGCCAGGGGTGCAGACTGCTTACAGGGCGTATGACATTGGCATGTCCAAGGATTGGGTCTACAGCTTATAAGAAGGCCACCTCTCCAGATTTTGTGGTGTTCACCCCAATGCAGTATAAATCATAGTCTAAGAAACAATTCAGATGTTGTTGTTGATCATGATCATGATGATCTGTTATATTGATAAGCAGGGGCCTGCAGGCTTTTGCATCTGTTCTGTTCAGAGCCATTAGAGGGGAAATTGGCCAAGGGGGCTCAGTAGCATAAATAGATCATAACAGCAGGGCAATGTGAAAAATCAGATCAAAGCAACAGGTTTGCTGAGCTGTCCAAGGCACTCTTATAGCAAAAGAGATCTCAACTGATTGCTTCTTAAGGACTGGTATAATGGTCTGTGAGAATGTCCTTGAGAGAGGAGGAGGAGGAGGCAGCAATGTCAGATAAAAGGTAGCTTAGCCCATAGAAGAAATGGGGATGCGGGAAACATCTCAGAAGGGACCCTCCCTAGTCTCTTGGACTGTAAAGGCGAGGGATGAGAGATATACTTTCAGACTTGCAAGATTGATGTCAGCCCTTCAAGGTAGTCCAGACAAGAAGCACCAACCATGAGTATTAACATTACCTTTATTTGTAAGATTATAGTAACAGAATCTTGCAAGTTTGAAAGTACATATCTCCCCCCTCACCTTTACAGCCCAAGAAACTAGGGAGGGTCCCTTCTGAGACATTTGCCATGTCCTCATTCCTTCTGCAGACTCAGTTGCCTTTTATCTGACCATTGCCTAGTCTGCAGCTCCTCCCTCTCTCTCTCTTTCTCTCTAATTTTTTTATTAAAAGATTTAAGAACAATAATAACTACAACAAATTAAATTAGAACAGAAAAAGACAAAAAGAAAAACAGACAAAATCAGACAAAACTAAAGTGCAATAAGAAAAGACAAAAGAAGAAAATAAGGGGAAAAAGAGCAACATGTAAAGATATAAAGACATAAAGAAGTGGCTTCTGATATTCTTCACAGCAGTTACAGGTACAATTGTATTTTAACCTCTCTCTCTAAAGTTACATCATGACTCTCTTCTTTCTATAATCTATCCTGTTAAATCATCAAAACCATAAATCACATATTCATTTTTTTTTCATTTTTATGCGAAAATCCATAAGGGGTTTCCAGTCACCAATAAATGTAAATATTGTCTTTTCTCTAATGAAAGAAGCCAGTTTATCCATCTCAGCAAGATCTGTCAACTTCACCAAACATTCTTCCATAGTGGGTAATGTGAAATCTTTCCATCTTTGAGCGTATAAAAGTCTCGTTGCAGTAATCATATATTGAAATAATCTTCTATCACTCTTTTCTAACTGTCTATTCTGGCTTAAATTAAATATTAATCTTTAAAATCCTCTGTATCAATGTGTGTATTTGAATCCAAAATTTGTTAGCTTTTTTACATGTCCACCAAGCATGATAGAATGTCCCTTCATGTTGTTCACATTTCCAACATACATTTGAAGTGCCTTTATACATTCTACATAATTCCTGTGGCATCATGTACAAACGATACATCATTTTACAAAAATTCTGTTTAACATAATGTAAATTTCAACCCTCTTAACCACATATTTTCCATTAATCCATCTGTAAGTTATAACCAAAATTCTTAGACCACTTTATCATACATTCTTTAACCTGTTCTTCCTCTGTTTCAAATTTCAACAAAAATGTATACATTTTCACAATTACATGTTCATCGTCGGTACAAATTGTACTTCAAATTCTGTCTAACCCTGTCTTTGCTCCATACCTTAAGTCTTTTTGTCCATTTTGAATCTTTCTGATAACAGTAAATGGGGAAACCATTGACAACTATATCCTTCTGCTATTAGTTGCTCTCTTAATTTAATCTTAAATTTCCTTTGATGATTTTCCAATAATTCCTGGTATGTCAACCGTTTGTCTTTGCCTGCTGTTTCTCTTCAGTGGAATGCTTCTTGAGCTGAGATCCACAGAAGTGTTTTTGGGCACAACCTGGGTTTATATATATTCCATATTCTCAATATGACATGTCTAATAAAATGACTTTTAAAATCTACATTAATTTTAACTTTATTGTACCATAAGTATCCATGCCATCAAAACTTCACGTCATGGTCTGCTAACTCTAAAAGTCTCTTGTTTCTCAGCAACACCCATTATTTCATCCAGACCAAACAACAAGCTGCAAAATACAATTTCAAGTCCGGTAGACCCAGTCCTCTTCTTTCCTTTGCATCTTGTAACACTTTATATTTAAACTGAGTTTTTTTCCCCCTTGCCATACAAATTTAGATATATATTTTTGCCATTGTCTGAATGGTAGATCAGTTGTTGAAACAGTTACTGTCTGAAACAAAAACATCACTCTAGGCAAAACATTCATTTTTATCACAGATATTCTCCCCAACAGTGACAGTTTTAATTTATCCCATCTTAACATGTCCTTCTTAATTTCATTCCATGTTTTAACATAATTATTTTGAAATAACATCTCCTCTTCCTGTCTCTCAAGGACATTCTCACAGACCATTACAACTTGCGTATCTGGGAGATGGGGAAAAAGATCTTCTTTTAAAGCTTGCCTGAAAGTGTTGGATCTTGGGAAGACTTCCTTCAAGAGGGATAAGATTCTGCCTCCAGCTGAGAGGATTGGGCTGATGTTTGAGTATAAAGGAAGGAGGTGGTATAAAGCAAGGAGGTGGCCACTTGAGCCTTGCTTGAATCTCATACAGCCTTTCAGCTTTTCTGCAGATTCTCTGAAATTCAAATAAACACCGTGCCTCTAATTCACTCCTGATGTCTGTTTTATTTCTTCTTGACTGAGGGCACAATCATGTTTTCTCTTAATATGCTCAGAAAGGTTGGCTAGAAATCCACTGAATGATATAAACTAAGTATTTTCAGTGCGTGGCAAGCTACTTGAAAGCAGCAGTTGGCCAGGCTAAATAAGAACCTCTAAACCCACCAGAATATTAGGAGCTTGATAGATAAATAGAATAATAAGGAATAAATCATAAGAATTGTGTTAGAAAAACACTCCGTGTTCCAAGGGGAGGTTTTCAGGGCTGGATATTAGAGCTCTGTTGGGCTCATGGGCAAAGTTCCATAGCTATTTTCAATATTGCTCTGCTCATAGCCAGCACACCCCTATCAAAGCTTCTGTCCCACAGGAATTATGGGCAATTCCTGCTCATAATTCTGCTTTCCTATGGAGAGGAGGAGCATCTCCAGGCCTGGGGATGAAAATCCATCTGCTCCCCACCCCACCCACCAGAGCAAGGTCCCAAGAAGCCATCACTTCACTTTTTCACTTCATTTTCCTGGAGTGGGCACCTATAGTGTCCTACAGAAGCCTTTTTGGCCTCCTTGTTTATGGGATAACTTGACTAGCCTCTCCCATAGCCTTTGTCCCCAGTGAACATGGAGGAAAAATTCTTGGGCCCATGGAGAGAATTCTACAGAGGCTGCATCCTTTTCTGGCACTATAGCAAGAGAGGAGATGTTGTATGCTCTCTGCCACTTTCCTCAAGTCTATGCCACTCTCCCCAGCCTGATTGACAAGTGCAGTTGCTCAAAAATCACCCCATCCCACACTAGAAAGACTGGCATGCTGACTGCAGAATTGCCAATTATACAGGACAAGGTGTCCTTGACCACCTTTGCTGCAGTTGCTTCTTTAACAACTTCCCCAGGATTCTGTTGCCCTCCTCTAAATAACAGGGGACACTATTCCAAAGATTTTAGGAATTGGGAATATGATTTACATTTTAAAAGGTGACTGATGCTGCCAAAGCCTTTTCCTCTGTTGGTTTGTTGGTTTGTTTTAATAATTACTTACAGGAAAATCTATCTTTACATACTGTACAATGTAAGTCCCTCAGAATTATACTATAATGATGTAGGAATAATTTGGGAATATTCTCAAAAAGTGTGACAGCCTGAATGCAAGCTGCTTTTGAAGGCAGTGGTTTGACAGTTGAAATAGTAATGAAAATACAGAGAGAGGGTTTTATTATCAGCCATTTCATAAAATACCAATAAACTTCTACTTACCCAAATTTTGGATCCTCTATTCTTGGAATATTTTCTAACACTCCCTCACAAATGATTCCCTCACACACACACACAATAAAAATTCACAGAGCTTTGGTGCAATCTAATTTATAGTATGGGGCAGATAATGTTGTTTTGTTTTGAAAATAGATTGAATATTCACAATGTCATTTTTTAAATCCCATTTGACCCCCTGAAATGATTCATGAATTTGTGAGACATCTCACTTCACCTCCTAAGCAGAGTAGGAGTCCTGGTAGAACTTGCTGTGACTTTTGCTTCCCCATTTGCCTGGCTGGTCCACTATAGGTTTGACCTGACAAACTGGGAATGAGTTTTCATAGCACTCTCATTTTAACTTATGCAAGACTGATCAGTTTTGCAAAAAATATTGTGACTCCCCCCACATACACTCCAACTTGCTCATGACCTTCAGCGGAGTCATGGCCCATAGTTTGAGAATCCCTACTTTAAGATATTTTAAGAACCTAGGAGAAAGAAGGTTGTTGATGAAACAAACAAGTAAGCAAACTAAGGGACTATTTAGGCAGCAATCCTATGGCTACTGAGAGGGTGGTTTGAATTTCCACTTCCTTATGGATGTGTGAGAAAATAGCTTGATTTCGCTTGGACTCCCCAGCTACATCTACCCTTCCCATCAGGCCCGGCAGGAGGGGCATGTTACAGGTCCCATCTGCTAAAGAGTTCCATCTGACAGGACCCAGGAGGTGGGCCTTTTCTGTGGTGGCACCCGCCCCACATCATTCCCCCTCAAGATAAGATTAGTCCCAACCCTAAAAAGCTGTTTACAACTTGGGGTTGGTGTGACTGCATATAAAAGAGAGAGGGAGGGACAGATAATATTGTGTAGGGGTTAAAGTACTGGATTAAGACCCAGGAGATCCAGGTTCAAGTCCAGCCTTAGCTATGGAAATTCACTGGCTGACTTTGGGCCAGTCATGCTCTCTCAGCCCAACCTATCCCATAGGCTTATTGTTATTGGGAAATATGGAGGAGGAATTGCCAGATATATATCAATGTTACACATAGGTTTCCCTGGATCCTGGAACTTTGCCCAGAGTTTTTGAAGGCCATCAGAAGCTTCAAGTGGTACAAAATGCAGTGGCGAAGGCAATTCCAGGTGCCCCTAGAATGGCACATATGATACCTCTGCTCCAAGTACTGCATTGGTTGCCAGTTTGCTTCTGGGTTCAATTCAAGGTGCTGGTTGTGACCTTTAAAGCCCTACACGCCATGGGACCAGGTTATTTGAGGGATTGCCTCTCCCTGGTTACACCCACCCGTCCCATCAGGTCCTGCAGGAGAGGCATGTTACGGGTCCCATCTGCTAAAGAGTTCCATCTGACAGGACCCAGGAGGTAGGCCTTTTCTGCTATCACTCCTGCCCTCTAGAACATTATCCCCCACAAGGTGAGATTTTTTTTTTTTGTCTGCGCTCAGTCATTACTGACCCTGGAGTGACTGCCTGGACAAATCCTTGCAGTTTTCAAGGCAATTGTTTCGGAAGTGGTTTGCCAGAGCCTCCTTCCTAGAGCAGAGCCCAGCTGGCGAGCGCAGGAGGCAGGATTTCCGTTGCTTCGCGCCCTTTTCGGGCGAGCGCGGTTTCGCGCTTACCGGCAACTGGTCCCGTCTCTCTGTGCAAGGCGCTGCCAGCATTTTTCCTCCCACCGGAGTGAGAGTCCCCATTTATCTACTCACGTGAGTTTTCGACCTCTTGGGTTGACAGGAGCTGGGGGTGGGGGGGAACAGGAGCTCACCCTGTTAACGCGAAGGCTGGACTCGAACCACCGAAGCGTCAGCCATTTCTGGCCGGCAACTTTCAGCGTCATTAAGCCGCTGCGCCACCTCATCCCCATAAGGTGAGATTAGCCCCAACCCTACTGGCATTTAGGAAATCCCTCAAAACCTGGTTCTTTCAACAGGCTTGGGGATCCCAGGGAAATAGGGAGCCTGCGAGGTGGCTACACTGTGTGTAGGATGCTGGTCCATTCTCCTGCAGTCTGATTTATATCTGTGTTTAAACTGTTTTTAAATTGTTTAAATTGTTGTATTATACTGTTGTTTTATAATTGTGTTACCTAATTGTTTTATTATATGCCTCCCAGAGTCACGTACGTGAGATGAGTGGCTGTATAAATTTAATAAATAAATAAATACTCTCTTCTAGCACCTAAAAGCAGTTGGACAGATGGACAGAGAGCAAAAATAAAAGTTGGTACTGACTCAGGCCACAAACTCCTTCTTGCAAAATACAGCTGAAACTGAAGAAAACAAATAAAATCACCAGGTCAACAAGATACAATGTGGCTAAGAAAAAAATAGATTTAATGGATTAGACTGGTTAGAGGGCCTGAAGAACTCAGGACTAAAATTCATGACATCGTTAAAGTTGGAACGAACAAAAATATTTCCAATGAATGATAGAAAAAGGAAGTGTCAAAAAGTCACTTATTTTTGCTGGAATGATTAAACAAAGGATTTTGACTGCATAGGCCCAGCAAGTTCTAAATCTGAAAGGCTAGGGAGCCACAGTAGAGCTTTTGGGGGGCGGGGGGGGGTGCCTTCAAGTCAGTGTTGATTCCTGGTGACTTCCTGGACAAGTCCCTGCAATTTTCTTGGCAAAGTTTTTTTGAAAGTGGCTTAGCCATTGCCTGTTTCCCAGGGCTGAGAGAGAGTGACTGGTCCAAGGTCACCCAGCTGGCTTTGTTTTTAGCAATGCATGTGATACATAAATGCTTATTTTCCAAATGTAGCCATTTATGACAGTAAATTATTAGTTCTCCAATGGAAGTAGTTAATTTCCCAGTGGTTTCTGTATATTAAGTTCCACAATTGGTGGATTGTTTTTTATAGTCTAAAATGGTGATTGAATAACAAGGCTGTACTCCCTGCAGTTTTCTTGGCAAGATTTCAGAAGCTGTTTGCCCTTGCCTCCTTCCTACAGCTGAGAGAGAGTTACTAGCCCAAGGTCCCCCAGCTGGTTTTGTGCCTAAGAACTCACAGTTTCCCACTTTCTAGTCTGGTGTCTGAACCACTACACGAAACTGGCTCTCTCAGTAGAGCTACACCTGTGAATTCCATGAATGCTTCTGGTTGGCCCATGAATGACACCACATACTGGACTAAATGGGCTCTTGATGTGATCCAAGTAAAGCTCTTCTTGTGTGCTTACATTCATACAAAGCACTTAGTTTTCTGGCCAGTGGCAGAAGCTACTGTAGAGAAAGCTTCTTTTACATTCTGCATCTTCAGTAGCTTTCAGTTATTGCCAGTTGTTCTTTCTTGCAAGAAATGGGAAGGAATCTCTCACAACTGCTTTTCTGGCTTTTGGAGGGGTGGATAGATGCCCACTTTAGGGACCGTTTATGGTAGCCCTCTCTACCTTTATTTGGCTCTGTTTAGAAGTAGGACTCAACCTAGAAAAATATGATCTATTATCTCTGAGTAATTATCAGAATGTGAAAATTTTGCCTATGAGCATTTGACTTATTTCTTTTCTTTGCCATGAGAAAGACAGTCCTTCTGGTTTTAAAGGCTGGGATTGGGACTACAGGTCAGGAAATATGGTTATCAGGATACATGTTAGAAAAAAGACAGTTCATCAGATCTTTCTAGTTAGGTCAGATGAGAACAACTCATAAGCCATCTTGGTTGCCCCAGCTAGAGCTGAAATGTTTCTGTTTCTTTGTGCTATTACTATATTTTACTTTTTTGGAGTACATTTATCCTTTTTATTAAATTCTCCCTCAAGAAGTAAAAGGTCTTTTTCTTTCAAATGAACTGTTTCCTGAATGTTATGTAGCATGGCTGGTAACCTTTATACTGAAACCAGCACCACAGATCCCATAATAAGCTTCTCAAGTGAAATAAGTTGTCTTGCATGAAGCTAATCCAGAAAATACCCTGCACCTTAAGGGAACACTGTCACTTGAGCCCTTTGGCAGTTGTATTGTTGACCCTTGAACCTGGTGTGGTGTTTGTGCAGTTTGAATCCAACACACTTGTTTTCGAGGGCTGAGATCTTTAGTTCTTTACTGCAATCTGGAATGTACACATATCTGAGTACTAATTGTTGTTCATTCATATGCTATAGAGAGGAACTGGCTGTCACATCCACAATGAAATTCTGTTTTGGCTGCACACCATCTGAATTGATTGTTTTTCCCTCTAGAAAATTGCCACTTAATAGACAATATTTTCCACTATGTTGTTTTTTTCTATCCCCTTTGAAGCTATTGATGGTATTTACTGCTCAGAACAGCACTGGTCTCCTGGGCGTCCTTAGTTTTGCCTGAAAGCCAGTCAGCAAAGATGGATACCTGTCAGTTGTTCACAGTCACATCAGGCTCACATGGAGCAAAAACCTTACCACATTGTTAGGTACTGAGGAAGAGAAGCCTGTTAATATACAGGAGGGAAGCGAAGGCTCTCATCTTCTCAGTCTACATAATTGAAGCTATTAAAAGGAAACCATTTTGTAGCTTCTCCGTTGTCAACTGTCTTGTCTGATATAGTTTAGAAGAGAAACATTGCTTTAGAGTAGGCTGCGACATGAAACAGAGACTTCCTCCTGGTATTTTTATTTGTTTAGTAAAACAGTTTAGGATAGGGATGGGATAGGGAAGATATTTGTGAAGGGAGTGATATAGGTCTCTGTTTTTATTGCAGAGACCACATTGCCAGGGATAGGAGCTAGGCATTGCCCTCACAATCAGGTTATCCTCTTCTCAATATCTGAAACTTTCCACTTATGAGCATTTTGGATTCCACCCTAAACTGCAAAAGTGGACATCTGCAAAAGGGAAGCTCTGTGGGTAAGAATGAAGCCTATCTGGGCTGTTCATGTGGGCAGTGTTCCACATTCCACCACACCTGAAGGTCCCCTATGTTCTTAAAATGCGATTCTATTCATGTCTACTCAAAACCTGGTAATTTCAGTGAAGCTTATTCCCAGGAAAGTACATATGGCAGCCATTCTCAACCTGAACACCACCCTCCAAAAGAGAGGGGAGCTTGAAAGTTGCATGGACTTCAACTACCAGAATTCCTAAGCCAGCATGGCTATTCTGGCATACCAAGAGTGGAACACAATATGTCTGGAGGATGCCTAGATTGAGGATACAAGATCACAACCTTCCTCTCGGACTGAAGAGACCAAGATTCAAATTGTTTTTGAGCAATGAAATGCAGGCCAGTCAATCTACTTTACACCATAGGGCTGTTGTGAGGATAAAATGACAGGGAGAATCATGGGATCCTTGCTGAGCAGGGCTTCTTGGATTTTTTAAAAATTGAAATCAGGTCTTGAAAAATTAAGGTCATTCTCTAAGGAATCATTTGGCCTGAGACATTATTGCACACCTCTGGAAATGTTATGTCGATGCCCAGCCTAAGAACGCCTGTGACTCTGGAGGCATCACTTGTTAGTGCAGTTAATGCAAGTGAGAAAAAAGGGCAAAGAGTAATTTGTAAATCAAACGTAGTGTCTAATTAGTGCAGCATTTTCATTTAACGAACAAATAGTCTGGGCAAGGGGCATGCCTTCCATTCACCCAGGATGCTGGATGTAGTATAAACTAAGCAGTAAGGTAACATCATGGCACATTCCCTGGTGCCTAAGCAAAGTGCTAGCTGTCCATGTTATGAAGTATTCATCACATTGCCAATTTATAAAGAAAGACAAACAATCACGACACCATTCTTTATCCCTACAGGATAATGAGTGGAGTTAGTCCTGTCTACTCTGGAACTTATTTAGGGAAATTGATTATTATGCTTCATGTCAGTTAAAAAACAATCCTGACTTGGAACAGAAGCTAGAGTTTAACAGTTCTGTTTTATCTTTCATGCTGCAACTACAGAAGAACATCCAGGGATATAAGACACCATAGGGAATGTACTTCCCATGATTCCCAGCATCTATGGAAAATTTGCAAGCTTACGTTGAAGTCTTTAGCAGCTAAAATCTATCTGTACAAATAGTTGGGAACGTTCTCCTTCACCTTTGCTTCACAGTAATTTGGGGAACTGCTGTGCACTCAAAGAGATTCATTAGGATCTAGACCAGGGAAAACTAAGTTCAGCCTTGGCATCTGGAGCAGGCTCTTCAAATTTTTCTCCCGTACCATTGCTACATGGGAATTTGGATAGACATTACAAATCCCTAGGAGAACTGTCCTATCACATTTCATTAAAATGTTAGCAATTGTCCAGCAGGCTCTAGCAGCTGTGACAATGAACTCCTGAGCATTTATGCCTCCCCATGGTAGAGGGGAAACTCTACTTTCATGACAGGTTGTATGGATGGTAGCACTTTTGTCCATTAAAATCAGGACTGAGGAAATGTATGGTCTTATCTATGTTGATGAAGTGCAACCCAAGCCATGATTTCTTTTTCTTTTTCCTTTTTTATTCTGCTATTTTTATTTTTACTATTTTTACTTTTGACAAAAGTGCTTCGATACAATTCATTACTAAGTTAGTTAAAGAGAATAGCCTGGCATGAGAATGTTTGTTAAATATCTTCCAAGTGCTGCATAACAAAAGATAAGGCAAAGACTTAGACCGTGGTTCAGACGTTTAGTTACCATGGAGATGTGATCTCTGCTTTGGTTGCAAGGAGATAAGCTTGTCCTTATTCATTTTGCCTGCCTGGGACACTTTTGCTTTCGGATTAAAAATGACCACTAGAAAAATGACAAAAGAGGGCAGATGAGGCTCACTAGAAGAACTTGCAATTACAGATTTTTTTTCAACAAATGGTAGATAAATTTGAACAGACAAAGGGAAAAAATGGATGATTTTGAAAAATGGATGGATGAAAGAGTTGTAAAATTAAGACAGGAGATGAAAGAAGATGTTGAAAAAATATCTGGAGAGGTAAAACAAGTTAAAGACAGAGTGGAAGTTTTAGAGAGTAAAGCAGAAGTGCAAGGCAGAGAGTTGGAAAGAGGATTGGATAATTTGGCTTTGCTGGAATGAGATTTCTGATGAAAATATTAGAGAGAGCTTATCAAGGTTTTGGCAAATGTTTTGGATCTGGATGAGGAAGATATGGAAAATGAAATTGACAAAATTTATAGAATAAATTCCAGATTTGCCAGATTGAGAAATGTACCTAGGGATGTCTGGATGCATTTTGTGAGAAAGAAGAGAAGGAATCAAGTCTTGCAGCAGCATTTTAATACAAGATTAAACCTGGATAATACTGATATAATTGTTTTGAAAGAGATTCCCATCAGAATTCTGCATAAGAGAAAAGAACAGTACTTTTTGGTTGAAAAATTAAAACAGAAAAAGATTTAATTTCGATGGGATAAATTGGAAGGAGTGATTTTTACTTCTAAACAGCAACGGTTCAGATTAAATTCTGTCCAGAAGGTGAGAAATTTTTCAAAAATATAAAGGAGAATCAGAGGAGATGGAAATGGAGGTCTCAGAGGGAACTTCACAACAGTTACAACAAATGCAACAGGAATTGGAAAAAGATGATGCTGAACTAGGTGCTACAGATTTGGATTTTTCTAAATTTTGAACTGATTATGGATTACAAATGCTTAACATGCTCCCCAAAAGAGAAAAACAAATTCATTATTTGAAAAAAATAAAGCAAGACATTATTTGCCTACAAGACACTCATCATAAAAAAATATATAAAATATCTGACCTATAAATCCTTGGGAGAAGAATTTATTTCAGCAGATACCAAAAATAGAAATGGAGCTGTTTTGTATATTAACTCTTTACTAAATCCAGAACTTGTATTAACTGATACATAACTGCTATACTAATAGCAGATTTGTTGGGACAGAAGTTAACTTACATGGGTTAAAACTATGGTGTTGGGAGCTTATGCCCCAAATGAGGATAAAGTGACTTTCTATAAACAAACTATGGAAAGATTAACAGACTTTTCATATGAAAGTTGGTGCTTCTTGGGGGATTGGAGTGGTCTCCCCCCAATTGGATAGGACCTCTAAAAAAATATTAAAATTACTCAAGGTAAACTACCAAAAGTCTTTGATTTGATGGAAAATTTAGGATTGGTTGATATATGGAGACAGAAGAATGGTAATTCAAGGGAGTATACCCTATTTTTCAGAAAGACATAAGGAAGGAATAGACATGATTTGGACTTTAAGAGACTTGGCAACTAAAATGTCTAAAGTAGAGGTTTTACCAAAGACCTTCTCAGATCATAACCCTATGAGTCTGGTTTATAAAAGAAAATCTAGTTCTTTTAGATGGATACTAAATGTAGCGTTACTACAGAAAGAAGCAATAGTGGAGAATTGTAAAAAGAAACGAAAAGAATTTTCTGAAAATAATGTAAATAAAGATACTGATTTGAGAATGGTCTAGGATGCAAGTAAAGCTTTTATTAGAGGCTACCTGATACATCATAATTCTGAAATTAAGAGGAAGAGACAAGAGAAAATACAAGATATTTGGGATGAAATAAAAAGAAAAGAAAAATTAAAGATTTCTCCAAAGAGTACGAGTATCTCCCAACAAATAAGGTTTTATAGCAACAGTTATCTAGATTAACAATAAGAGAAATGGAAATAAAGTTGAATTATGCAAAGCAAAGAATTTTTGAATTTGCAAAAAAACAGGGAAGTGCCTGGCTTATAAATTGCGAACAGAAAGAGAAAAGAAAATGATATTGAAATTGCGAGAGGGAGATACTGTATTAATGGACAATGTGTTTATACAAAAAATATTTTATCAATATTATTCTAATCTGTATAAAGGACATGATATCCCTTTGGGAACCAGGAAAGATGCCTGGACCAGATGGACTATCGAGTTTGTATTATAAGTGTTTTGAGGTTGAACTTTTACAACCATTACAAAGTACAATTAATTCTATTCTACAGAGACGAAGGATGCCAGAGACTTGGAAAGAGGCCACTATAACATTGATACCTAAAGAGGGACAAGATTAGACTTCAGTAAGAAATTACAGACCAGTATCATTACTGAATAATGACTATAAGTTATTTACAATGATTTTAGCTCAAAGGTTGAAAATAATTTTGCAAGAATTTATTCATGAGGATCAATGTGGATTTTTATCTAAAAGACAGTTGAAAGATAATATTAGAACTGTATTGGATATTTTGGAATATTTGGAACAACATAATGAAAAACAAGCCCCATTGATCATTTTAGATGCAGACCAGGCTTTTGACAATTTGAACTGGATTTTTGTTTGTTTGTTTGTTTAAGGTTTTGGAAGGTATGAATTTTGGGGAGAATTTTATAAAACAGGTGAAATCGATTTTACTTCACAGACAGCATAAATAATTGTTAATGGAGATTTAACTAAATCATGCGATATACAAAAAGGAACAAGACAAGGTTGCCCATTGTCCCATCCCTTATTCATTTTAGTTCTTGAAATATTAAATTGAGATATAAAGCAAGATGAGAGGATCATGGGTGTAAAGATTAAAAAAGAGTCATACAAGTTAAGAGCTTTTGTGGATGACTTGGTTTTGATTTTGGCAGACCCTTTAAGGGGATTGAACTTTTAATGAGTAAATTAAAAGAATTTTGGGCATTAATTGGCTTTAAGATTAATAAACAGAAGACAAAGATGTTAACAAAAAATGTGAAGTTACAAGACCAAACAGAACCGATGAATAAAATGGGTTTCAAGTTTGAGAAGGTAAAATATTTGGGTAAATAACTATGACAAATATGAATTTTATGTTATTTCAAAATAATTATGTTAAGGCATGCAATGAAGTTAAAAAAGATATGTCAAAGTAGGACAAAGTACAATTGTCACTGTTGGGGAGAATTTCTGTGATTAAGATGAATGTTTTACCCAGAATGTTGTTTTTGTTTCAGACAATACCTGTTTTGACAACTGATAGTACCATTTAAATAATGGTAGAAAGATATATCTAAATTTGTATGGCAAGAGAAAAAAACATGAGTTAAATATAAGGTATAACAAGATGCAAAGGAAAGAAGAGGTCTGGGTTTACCAGATTTGAAACTACATTCTGATGCTTGCTGTTTAGTTTGGATGAAAGAATGGGTGTTGAAATGGAAGGTTATTGGATTTAGAAGGTCATGATTTGAGATTTGGGTGGAATGAATATGTGTGGTATAATAAAGCTAAGATGAATGTAGACTTATGTTAGATGGGTTATTCTTAGAGTATGGAATAAATATAAACTTAGGTTTTGCCCGATAACACCTTTATGGCTGTCAGTGCAGGAAGCATTCTATAGACAAAAATGATAAGTAAACATTTTTGTAACCTACCGAGATATACTAGAATTTTCTCAAAGGGATTGTAAAGTGAAATCAAGAGAAGATTTGGTAACAGAAGGATATTCTTGTCAATGGTTTTCTTATGTACAAGTAACAGAAAGGTTTAAAGTAGATAGAAGATTTTATGGTTTTGAACAAAGTAAGACTGAGTTTGAAATAGAATTATGTAGTAGTGATGAACATGTTATTGTTAAAATGTATATACTTTTACTGAAATATAAGACAGAAGAAGAAGATGTGAAAGAATGTATGATAAAATGCACTAATTTATTTTGGCTGTAATATATAAATGGACCAATGGGAAAATATGTTGTTGAAAGGATTGACATTTACATTATGTTCTAGCCTTAAAGAGAATGTTTATAAAACCATGTACCGTTGGTATCTATCACCAGAGAAATTGTCCAGAATGTATAAAGGTACTTTGAATCTTTGCTGGAAATGTGAACAACATGAAGGGACATTCTATCATGTTTGGTGGACACGTAAAAAAGCCAAAAAAATTTGGATACAAATACATGCAGCAATTCAGAAGATTTTAAAGATTAAAATACAACTGAAACTAGAGACTTTTTGGGGGGGACTAATGGACAAGCAATTGGAAAAAAGTCATGGAACTTTGTTTTTATATAGGACAACTGCGACAAGACTATTATATGCTCAAAAGTGAAAAGGTTCGACACTAAGTACAACAGTTGGTGAAGATGATGGAACTTGCAGAGATGGCTAAATTAACCTCTTTGATCAGAGAAAAAGCAATCTCTATATTTATGGTTGAATGGAAACCTCTTATAGACTTTTTGCATGGAATGGAAAAAAAATGTACGTATTTGTGGGTTTGATGATTAGGAAAAAAAAGGGTAATAGAAAAAAGTGAGCTTCTTTTGTAATTATAGAGATAATTTTGCAATTGTACTTATATTTGCTGCAAAAGAAATTGGAAACTTTTTCTATTTTTTCTCAGAGAACCCCAAGGACTCCACTATTTTTTTTTTCTGTACTTCTGCTTTTTCTCTCCTTCCCTTTCTTCTTTACTGTTTCTATTCTTGATTAGCTTGTGTTAGTTTTTACATGCTTTGTAAACCTTTTAATAAAAAAAAATTTTTTAAAAAAGAAACTCATTTCCACTGGCAATCCAAAAGAAGCAAGTGGGTAAAGTAATAATGATTCATTAATGTTTGCAGCGGGTGTGGATAGAATGTGTCGGTATGAAAGACTTTGTTCCACATGTCTCATAATGCATATGAACTTTGTCTGTGTATGCCTAGGTATTTCTTTTAGAATACAATTAACTTGGATCATAATATATGCCCCTACTTCTATTCTGTCATTTGCTTTTAATTACAAAGTAAATCATATGAAACATTAGAAGAACAAAGCAAAATTGGTGGGGGGAGGAAAATGCTAGAAAGAGAATCCACGGTAAATGCAAAGAGGAAAACAGCGCTGTCTAAACATTCTCAAAAGTGTTCAATTAAGGAGGCAGTGAGTACCGAAAGAAACCTACAGGGAGAACCACAGTAGCAAAACAAAACTCGAAATGTGAACTCCATGGATAATGCCAAAAGAATTGTTCTGAGACTCCTATGGTGACAAAAGAGTATAATATTGTTCTAGAGCCTATAAAAAAAAAAATTACTGATGGGAATTTCTTCCCTTGCAGGGAAAATTTCAATGTTGAAGAGTGTTTTGCTTCCAAAATAATGCTGCCTTTGTCACAAGGCAGTTGACATTCTGTACAGCTCAGGGGCTTTATAATGATCCACTAAATTAGCATCAGGAGGGAGAGACAAATAGATAAATGCAGGAGAAAACTTTCTCAATTTGGAAGCATTCAAAGGAGGAAGACAAAAATGACAAAGGGGGCAGGGTCATGCCATGATAAATTGGAGATGATTTTATCACTTGATTGCAGTCTCTCCCTGGTGTTTTCCATTGAGGAAGAAATAGTTACACATTGCTCTTGTGTCTCTGGAAGTAGTGGGTCCAACCTCTTAGTTGGTTAAGGTCCTCTCCCCAGTGATAAGCAGGGAAGAGCCTACAAATGTAACTGATATCTCACATGGAACCTGAAACACAAATACACACACCACACCCCATTCCAGTTACTGGGAACTAGCATAGGTCTCTGTGGAGCATCCCTGCTTTGCTTTGAGTTGTTACCTCACCCTGGACTGTTGTAGCGATCACATTCAAGAGAGTGGATTCTCTCTATCTCAACATCGCAAGATTCACTGTCAAAATGGACTAATCTGATCCAAATTGGCAGCTTTGGTCCTCTCTGTGGGCACGTTGCAGATACAAAAGCCCCTTCTACCTCAAAAGCAAATGCAGTAGGACCTCTTTGCTTTGCTTCCTTTGCAGTAGCATTTTGATCTGGGGGACCATTTCAAAGGTGTATTTCCATTGGAGCTGCATTGAAAAGAAGGATCTCCGAAGACCTGTCCAGTCCTGTTATGCAGACGCAGGCAAGCTGTAACCCTCGAGAGGTTTCTGAATTTCAACTGCCAGCAGCCCTAACTACCATGACCAAGGGTGAAGGATGCTGGAGGGCCCCAGGTGGCCACCCATTTATATAACTGCTGCAACTTTTCCCCATGCCTCTCTTTTTACCATCTTCTTTGCCTTTTGTGAATTCCATAATTTACATTTAATAGTGTCCCTTCCCACCCACCCGATGAAAAAAGCAACATGCTCTACAATGGGGGTGGGGGAGGGCCCATTTATTTATTAAAATATTTCTATTCTTGTAGACTATCAGCAGAGCATCTAAAAAGCAACTGATTTTCTCACAGGATGATAACACTCACTCATTATTCCCCATGCAGGAAAGCCCAAACCAAGGCATTCCACTCCAAATATTGCCATGACTGGACTCTCATGAGCATTTCTACTTTGTAGGATCAGGGTCTGGGTATACAAAGCAGGACAAATAACCATGTCATGCATTGGGTTTGCTACCACACTTATAAAGGATCTCTGTTCATAGATGCTACCGAAAATATGCTGATAAGTATCAGCATTTAGTATATAGGCCAGTGGCTGGAATACTGCTCCTTTTGAATGCCAAGTGCCCTTTCTCCATAACTAGTGGAAACACTGGGAATTCTGAAAATGTACAGTGAGCGCCACTCACAACATAGTTGCGATGAGGCCTTGTCTGTTTAGAAAATGACAGTGGTCATGCATGTTGTGAGAAACAAAGCACCTTTTACCAGCAGGTGCAGTAAATCTAGTAAGAGTGCATCTCACTGTTCTTTCTATCTCCTAAGATGGTTTCTTTCCTCCCAGCTTACTTTTACCTTCCTTTTGGACCAGTGGATACAGTTCCAAAGCAAGCCCTAGGCTGCAGCCACTCTCCATCGTTATAGGATGATTCTGGAGCTCTGTGCGGCACAGAGAGTTCTTGCAAAGAATGCAAATATTAGAAACCAATGCATAGTGCTACTTACCTGACACTTGGGTACACCTTATAGATTTTTAGCCAGCAATTCCAAAGTCTAAAAGGGACTGGGGTCTATTTTCAACTCTGTCAGTTGAACTCTGTCAGTATAACTCTGACCTAGGGTTGCTGCTGTTTTCTCTCTCACTCCCTGCTCCAGAAGATGCGAATGAACCTATTGATCTGATTCTGTTCAGCAAAACCCTTGTCTGGGGAAGGAAGGAAGGAAGGAAGGGAGGGAGGGAGGGAGGGAGGGAAGAAGGAGGGGAGGGGAGGGGAGGGGAGGGGAGGGGGCAGGCACATGTGTGCCTGCCTGTGTGCTGAGCTCCTAGTCAATGGTAAATAGGTGAGTTCTTTCATCGTCACCCTAGGAACATTGCAAGCATCTTGCCAGGGTGAGTCAAATAGCAATGAAGTGATATCAGTGTTGTAGTGATGCAATTGTGGAAGGAAGACATGGTAGAAAGTATGGGAATGGCCTGAGCCAGTGTATGCTTGTGAGCGTAAGAGAGAAACAAAGTGCAATTGGGGAAGTAGGGGGGAGTTCTATTTGAAGAAATCATGGAAAACAACTAGAATGAGGAAATAGGAACACCAGTATTGATAGCATATAACAACCAAAGTGTGATGTTATTACAGTCTAAATTTTAGTGAAGATTGTGAAATCCAAACTTCATGAGCTCCAAATACGATGCTGTTGGCTTCTTCACCCAAGTGTTCAAATGAATGATTGAGATCAGTTCCATGCTTAGAAAGTTATGTATTGATTTATTTACTTGGATGTATATCCTGTCTTTCTACTCACTTCTGGAAGGCTGGTAACCACATCTAAAGTGCAAAATACTAAAAAAAAAAGATTTGAAAAATCTCTCTTAAAAGATTAAACATTAACAATTAACTGGTAAAAGAGGTGCAACATGGCTGCTCCTCTACAGACTGGGAACCAAACACATCTGTCAGGTGTGAGAAATCTGTTGAAGTACTGAGGGATTTTTGTTTGGATACCGAGATGATCAGCATATTACCTCTGGGACTATTTTTTGAAGGGGTTAAAGAATAATTTTAAAAATTCAGGGAAGTTTTATAAGGTTGGCTTGTTTGATCAGGGCTAAAGGAGGAAAATAATTATATCTGGCTGCCCTTACTGGACTTTTGCTGACCAAGAATGATTGATAAAGCATTTGGATTTTGTTTTGTGTTTTTGTTACTTAAGAGAGGAGTTATGGGGAGAAGAGAGATTATATTTTATTTAGAGATGGTGATAAGCTATTAAAACCGTTTTTACCTGCTGGGATGAAGGGGGAAGTTACTTTTTCTTTTTTTCCTCTCCCCCCCCCTTTTTTTTTCTTTTCTACACTTTCCCCTCCTTTTTTTTTTCCTGTTTGTATTTTTTGTCGTTTGTATTGACTTTTATTCTTTTCATTTGTAACTCTTGATCAAATTCTTCAGAAAAAAAAAAGCCTTTGGCCTTTCTGGAAAAGTCAAGCTCATGGATTTATGAAAGCGAATGAAATTAAAGTTGATCTTCAGCAAACAAAAAGGAATGAAGATACTTATTGCCCTCTCTTGGGGTCCATAACCACATCACTGGGGTAAGCAAGAGAGCTATGTGTCGGTTCACTAGCTTAGGGTGCTGACGTTCTACTTCATCTAGATAGCTCATTATATTTAATTTTAATATACAAACTGAACAATAACTGGACCAAGATGCATCAATACTGTGCTGACCTCCCAGCTGGCATTCCTTCCATGAACCTAACCTCTTTTGACAAGGATAACAAGGTCCTGTTTTCCACTGCTCCTGAGGGCAGCAAGTTAACTTAAAGGATGCGGAACAGGCTAGCTGACAAACAAGAGTTTTGTTCTCCCGTCTTTTACAGCAACCTCAAATATATTGCCTCCGGTGATTACTGCACTCTGTGTAATGATGGGCTCAGCCTTATTCCCATTCAGCTCTGAAACTCACAGGGAGACCTTTGGTCAGTCACCCCATCTTAGGTTCACCCAGCTCCCAGGTTTATTACAAGGGTAACAGGGAGGGAGGGAAGAATCATTTCTGTTCTTTCGAGCTTCCTTGTGAGAGGAGAGGATTTTAAAATTTTAATGAATGAATAAATAAATAGCAAGACCAAATGAGTGAAGAAAACAATCCATTAACATGTAAAAAATGGCTTTGGAATTCAGTAGTAACCCTTCTGGCATTCTCTGTGAATCTATTTCTTTTATATTTCGAATAAAATATTCCTATTTTATAAATCCAAAATGCTATTGCGAATGCTTAATGATTTCATTACAACTTTGAAATGTTGCTTTTGTTACTGGTAACAGCTTTTTAAAACTATAGCAGAAAAGCCTCAGGACAATGGCAGCGACTTCTAGAATTGGTCACTGCACATCTACCACAAATACACCATCTCTTTTTTTTTTTTTTAATGTGGCTTTGTCTTTCCTGAAGACAATTTGTGAGAAAGCAGTGCTAAACATTTGCTGTTAAAGTCCATTCAGAAAATGGTCCCCCTTCTTCTCACTCCAATTCATTTCATATTTAGGACTTGCAATATTCCCTGACATCATTCAAAAGAGTTGCCGTTACCAGCAGGAATGTGTGGGTCAGTCTGAATTGGTATTGCTAGATGTATATATTATTCTGTTTTGTAACATTTTTTTATAATTGAAAAGAAAATGGGGAAATTCGTCACTTTTCCTTATATATGGAATTATGGATTCAGCTCACTCATACACATTTTAAAATATATTGTTACTATTTTCTTCTGGCTGCTGCTATTTTCAGCCCATCCAATAACCAAAGTTCCCTAGGCAGATTGCCAAGATCTGATAAATATACAGAAAAATAAAAAGAATAAAAATAGTAAAATACAATTAATATATAGTATAGGAGAGATACAGTTTTTTTTTTTAAAAGGCTCTGATTAAATCAAACTGACTACAAAACCATTAAAAATGCTTGGGAGAAAAGAAATGACATTGCAAAGAAACCAACGTCTTGTAAAAATATTCTCCGTGACTCCCCAGCTGAGGAGTCACTTAACTTCCCTTGGCTGGGGCGCCCAAAGGAGAGTCTCAAAATATAAGTGACATTTCTGGGCAGGTACATGGGGAGAAGTGTCCATGGAAAAAATCTCCCCCAAGCTGTCATGGCTTTCAAATCAGTAGCAAGGCCTTGCTTTGGGTCCAGAATTAGACTGGCAGCTGATGACACTGCAAAGTGACTATCCAACCCCAGTGCAACTAGTCCTAATACACTTTTTTTCTGCATACATCGAACTCTTTTCAGTTTGAATATCCAAGCAGAGGATGGTGGGCACTGACTGATTCTGTTCACGGCAGCTGCTAGTTCACGTTGTGGCAGGGTGCGTTTGAAAGATTTGCACCAAGGCTATTTCCTCAATAATGATTTATATTCTGGTGTCATCCAACCATCACTGTATCGATATAACAATAATGAGGACTGGCTTTAAATCGCCTTGACAATGGCTTGGTGATGCTAGAAGACTCTATAAATCCATAGTGAGGAAATGGTTGAAATCACTCCCGTTGGAATTCATGGCAGATTTGTTTAACATCCCTATATCACAACACCCTGACATCTTACATTTTAAGCAATATCTCAAGAAACTTCGTTTTGATTTATACATGCCTTGACCCTTTGTGCAAGGACATAAAGTACTAATCAGATCTTTCAAAGTCTAGATCTGATAAGAAATATTGTGGCAATTTCAGAGTCCATTTCAAAATAATTCTCATTGAAATCAGGGAGGATTCCATTTGAGTAACTAATTGCTAGTGCTGTTTGCTGTTTTTGTAAGCTGTATTTTTGGGGGTTTTTTTATTATATCATTCTTTTTTAAAGCTGTGCGAGGGAACTTTAAAAAAATCAATCAATTTCTCTGAGAAACATCAACTGAATTAAAAAGAAGAAAGCAAAAATCTATCTGCAGAAATGACACTATAGCTACAAAAACACTTTCTATAATCAAGGGAATACCCAAGAGTGAAGTGTTGATCCAAGTTGTTCTTTATATTTCTGACTAAAATAACTAAAATAACTACCAGAATTTTACTTCAAGTAAAATTGAAATAAAATCTTGTAGTTTCCTCCTCTAGCAAAACCTCTGACAAAAGTCAAGATTACCTAGAAAAGCCTAGTATCATTTCATATCTTATTAAGTTGACACAAAGTAAATTCAAGGAGTTTTATGTAAGTAAAAAATGGAAGATATATTGAGCAATGCCACAAGTTTAGATGCATTTACAGACATTGGTTTTCATGGAGAACTTGTTCTTACACCTATTTCATATCTATCTATCTATCTATCTATCTATCTATCTATCTATCTATCAAGAAGTGATGGTTTCTCACATCATTTTGGAGAAACAGAATATTATATCAATCAGCATTTTACATGAAGGTCTACACTGAGCAGATATCTACAACACATGCCTAAAAAGAGAGCTGATAGAAGTATCTATGCTTCATTATTGCTTCGTAGAAGACCTCAGGCTAGATCAGGCCCATGAGGGATTATTTAACATAGCAAAGGATTAATTTGAACCAAATCTGAGAAACACTTGTCTCCATTGACTTTCTCCAGGTCTCCTTATTTATCAGATTACAATGCTCATTGTCCCTAAGCAGCAAGAGCATCAGGAATGCTGACTAGGGGTTATGAGGTTTGTAATCCAACATATCTGGAGATTGCCAGATTAAGGAAGTTCAGCCTAGACAAGATATTTTGGGTATCAAGCCAAGTACAAAGTCATTTCTTAATATGGGTTGTTATTTTCATACAGTGGGCTCGACAACGCCACTCAAAATTTATTCTTCAAAATGCTACATCTTTTCAACTGATGATTACTCCTTTCAAGACAAATGAGAGATATCCACAAAAATCACACTTATAAGAAATCTTGAAAAATACATATAACTGCTCCACTGGATCTGATTCAGTATACTCATATCAGCCAGTCAGACATTTCAAGGATGCTCAAAAGCATAAACAGTCTTTTCTTTTTGTTCGACCTCAACTTCAGGCCCTCAGCAATAACCTGGTTCAGAATTTGGGGCTTCTGTTTCGCTACCCTGATCAACAGCTTTTGTCATTGGAGGTGTGTAGCAGATCTGAGTGTTTTCCAAATTTAAACAGAATTGAATTGATTTAGAAAGGTTCCAGAGATGTTTGAATTGAAGTGGGGATCCTTGAAGCAAAAGGATGGAATTCCTGATGCTTTATTGGTAAACCAAAAAGTGAAATGCTTCTTCCCAAGATCTGTACGAGGAAACTGCGAGAACAAAAAGGAGAGAAAGAGTGACTATGCAGTTGGTAGCTCTAGCTTTTAATCCCCAGAGGGGATTTACCTGGTTTCTCCGCTTCCAGTGCTTTGTGGGAAGATTGCTAAAGATGATTCCAGTGTTCAGTGTTCTTTGCTAGTTCTCCTCCCCAAGAGCAAGAAGAGTAAAAGTGTTTTGGTGGCATCTTGGAGCTCCCTTTTGCTGCACTAAAAGTTTTTCTTCTAAGCAATTCTGTTACCTAACCAATCATTTTCAGTCCAGTATTTTCAGATATCCATTCCCATCACACAATCTCTTATTCTTTGATTTACTACATTGATTCTTGCTTATTTGATTCTCCATCTGTGGCAGTTGCTATAAGGGTTACTTCTGTATTTCCTTCTCTCAGCTCCAGTTTTAGCCTTAG
Organism: Liasis olivaceus; assembly: GCA_030867105.1. NCBI lineage: Eukaryota > Metazoa > Chordata > Lepidosauria > Squamata > Pythonidae > Liasis > Liasis olivaceus. Next base: position 123,736,447 of record CM061348.1, on the reverse strand, counting down.
CTATCTACCTTTCCCTTTGATTAAGCTTAGTGCTCCTGCTGTTGTTTAACATGTGTTTCTAAGTGTTCTTCCAGACAGCCCCATTGAAATGCTCTCCATCAGTCCTTGAGCCATTGGAAAAATATGTTTATAAATTATGGTGCCCTATTTTTGATCCCTAATCTGTAACAGTATTGGGCCAGGCAACGGATGTTGTCCTGTACAGTTATCATAGCTAAGTGAAGGATTCCCCCCCATCTCATTTCCACTCCCACCTCTCTGTGGAAAACAGCCCAGAGTTCCCCCATTGGAGGGAGATGGGTGGGTGAGAATTTTTATTAACAAATCAATCAATCAATCAATAAATACATAAATTAAATTACTCTCCCTAACATGGGGTGGGGTGGAATGGACTTGGGTGAGTATAGATTTACAGTGCTTAGAACAATGGGCTTAGACACTGGTCTGACCAGCAGCTTTCAGGCATGGAGAGGTACTCTGGATGACGTGGAAGGAGCATCCTTGGAGCTCTTGCTTGGTGCAACCCCTTGTCTTTTCCTGTAACCTGTCAATCAAGCTATTTCTGAACTTGGGTCCCTGCTAGGAGGTAAATTATTTTCATGCAAATCACCCCCTCCCCACTTAGTTCCTCCTGTAGGGTTAAACAAATCCGAGTTTCTCCATCCTCCCAGATAGCTATCAGCGAGAAGAAACTACTCCTTAAGGCAGGCCTTTCTACTGAAATAAATGGGGCCTCTTTCCAAGAACAAGTGAGGCATCAGAGTAAATCTACACATTAGCCTCCTGAAGAGTTTGCTAAGCAGAGGTTATGGCATATCTATAATACTTCCATAGTTACGTATAAATGCATTCCCTAACCTACTCACATAGAAGTGGTAAAAACAGATAGGGCTTTTCAAAAATAGCTGGAATGTATTATTGTATTTTCATTTATAAAAAACTGAGGCAAGGGCCTCTCTGCATGCATTGATGTTCTGCAAACCCTTTCCAGATTGTGGAGTCATTTGTGGTTGAAGCTTCCCTGCCAAAGTTTTTCTTTCCTTTATATTCTTATAGTGATTCACTGGGCAAAATACCACAAAAGTCAGTATTGGCTCACAGCTAAAATGAAATGCAAGGATCCCCCGCAAACAAAGAAATGGGATGCATACAGATTTCAAGGACAACACAGTAAACAAAACACAAATCCGCTTATTGCTAAGATGTTCTGAAAAGGAAAGGGTCCCTAGAAGCTGCAAGCACAGAACATCCTATTATTTGCTATCGATAAAACACGCATACCCCACAACAGCAATCCAAAGTGATTATTTAAGTTTCTTCGACATGATCAAACTAGGCAATTTATATCCTTCCCTGAACTGCAACTCCCAGGACTATTCGTCTCCATTGGGAGTTGAGGTTCAGCAACAGCTGAAGGCCCATATGTCCCCCAGCTCTGAAATGGGGAAATATGCCTTTCAGACAAAGGCTGTGATTTTAGGTGCACGCATATGGGGGAAAAAATCCAGCCTGATTCAGTAGAAATAATGCCCCAGCCAATCTCAAAGATTTGGGTTGCAAAGAATGCTCATAAGTGCTGTTTGGAAATGAAGGTTGATCCACAGGCTATATGGACACAAGAGACATAACTGGAGAGAGTCCACTGGAGATGGGTAGCCAGTAAATTCAAATAAATACATACATACATACATACATACATACATACAACACATGCTTACTGCTCATTTGTATAGGGGTATACTACAATGCAGTGGGCCTGTTGTTATTTTTAAAGCTGTGAGCATAGGTCTTGGCATTTGGGATTTAGGAACACGTGTTTTTATCAATCATGGCAAGCTGCATGCATTCTTTTTGATATTTTGACAAACCACATCTATCACCATGATACCTTCAATCTTCTTTCTAGACCAGGGTTGGCAGTATGGCACCCACAGACAACAGCATATACTCTAGACCCCTGTGTGGCATCCACACCCCTACCAAATTATTTCATTTTAAATGGCCGAAAATTCACAGGATGTTGCACAAGAAAAACAACACACTAGGTTCCTGTGTTCTTTTACTTGATCGTCATGGTAGGCGAGATTGTTGAAATCTAACATATTCTGATGCTGACATCAGATTTAGGTCAGCTTTTTTAAATTTCAGGGGAGGAGCACTGGCAACATCGCATGAGATGACACAGTAATATCTGGGGTCTGAAAAAAGCCTGTCAGTCCCTCTTCTAGACAATGATGCATCAGAATTGCTCTGTGCTTTCGTAAGTCTCCAAAGAAAGAGACAGTGTGAGAGTTGTTTGGAAGGAATCGAAGGAACCTGAGTAAATGTCTTTGAATAGACAACCATATCTGGATGGATTTCATGGAGATTCCATGCTCATGGAAAGTGCATGCCAAGATTAAAGCAAATTGCTGGCTGAATATCATTTTTAAGACACTGCATTCTCACTGTATGCACAGACACTTGCTTCAGTAAGCAAGCGGCGTATGGTCAATTTTTTACCAAATGGAGATTTCAAAAGAGAGGCCTTAAGCCTGAGCTTAATGCTCGTTCTTGTCTGGACACTCACTATGATATGAAAAGTATTGACTGATGAAATGAACAAACTGCTTCCTGAACATTATTATTATTCTGTTTGTTTTTATTGAGATTTGCCTCCACTTAGACCATTGCTGACTTTCATTTTTTCTACCGTAGTCATGACCTCTCCCTCTCTCTCTGTCCATCTTCAGAAAGCTAAGAAAATCCTTCATTCTTACTAAATCCTTATTTATTATCAAAGGCTTAGCAAACGTTTGAGCTTGGGAAACCTATGAAAAATTGGCAGTGTGACTTTCATGGTGGTGCAACAAGCAGAAATATTGTTTGCTTATGATGCTTTGGATTGATGATCCCTTTCTTTTCCATCCTCGCTTCTGTGCTACAAGCATGTTTTCTCATAGATCTATAAAGCAGAAAGATCTCTGAAGAAGCCAGCCTTCCAAATGGAAATTAGGAGGACAAATCCAGATATTATTGTGGCCACTTTTAATGTGACCAATGGTACCTTCTATTTCCTAGCAAGTTGTTTATGTAGAACTATCATATGCAGTATATCTAGATGATTCTGCATGCAAAGCCATGTCTGTTGTTTGGGTACTATATATAAAAACAGTCCAAAAGTTGGATTTAAAGCTGCTGTTGTGTTGCAGCATCAGATCCCCACCTTGGTTGTCTCATAATTCCACAATATGTTATTCTCCCCAGTCATTCTCTTCTTGTCTTACAAAAATCAGGCTCTAAAAATGAATTGATACATCATAACAATTATTTTGGTAAATGTAGCACTGTTGAATAACATAAATATATTTAGGGATGAGTTCAGTCTATTCCTGCTCCATGGTGGGCCAGCTGGTTTGATAGTCAACCATAAGTCCATTCCATTTCAAGTGGGTATTTGTGATTGAAGAAGCAACAAACCTATTCCAACATTATATCCTTTTCTCACAGTGTACCTTTCTCATTGAATTTCCCACACATTCAAAACTCTTTTAGTTCAAAATAGCATATACTGGAGCATCTTTTGAGGCAAAAGGTACAGTGAAACTTTTATTATCCTCTCCTCCCGGAATATACAGTACCAGGAGGTATATATACCAATTTTGAGGGGAGGGGTCATTTTATCCTCATACCACCCCTGTGGGGTGATGTCAGCCCTTTGAGGTAGTCCAGACAGGAAACCAAAAGCATGAGTACTAATACTACCTTTATTGTAAGGTCATAGTAACAGAAACCTGCAAGTCTGAAAGCACTTCCCCCCTCTCCTGCCTTTACATCCCAGAGAACTAGGGAGGGTCAATTCTGAGATGCTTACTCCATCCTCATTCCTCCTTTGGACTCAGATTTCATTTATCAAACCATTGTCTAGGCTGTGGCTCTTCCTCATGTCTCCCAGGATTATTCTCACAGCCCATTATAGGCTGAAAGATAGCAACTGGCCAAATGTCATTCTAGTGAGCTTCTTAACTAAGTAAGGATTTTAGCCTGGCTTTTCTCTGCCTTAGTTTCCATACAATACTTTAACCATTCTAAAGTGACATTCTAGCACTTTAGGCTATTGTGTTCAACCCCCTGCTCAATGCAAGAATTCATATTAAAGAATCCTAGACAGATGGCTGTCTAGGCTCCACTTGAGTAACACCTTAGTCAGGGTTTTGGGGGTGTCAGAAGAACAAGATAGTGGCCACAACTGCATGTATGAAGCCCTGCCCATTTATTATGTGTATGTGATGCATGTTAAAAAAAAGGGGGGGGGTTTGATCATGTGGTTGCAGCTGCCATGTTGACTTTTATGATCCCCTATAGATGCCCCTAACATTAGCCCAAGAGTTGTGAATCAGTTTGGCCTATATTAGAATTTCCATAATAGTAGATTCCTCCAGTATCTCAAAATATATGGAATTTCAGGCTTTAAAAGAAGTACCAAATACTTACAGATATCCACAAAGAGTCCTGACTTAGGGTAAGATTCTCTTAGTGTAGCCATACAATAAAGTAGAATTAGCTCATCTGGTCATGATTCCTGTCTGGTCTACTTGGGAAGGCTGGCATCAACCCTGCAAGTCTGAAAGTACAATTCTCCCACTGTCACCTTTACAGCCCGAGAACTTAGGGACGGTTCCTTCTGAGCCTCTTACTCCACCCATTATGCAGTTGCGGGCTATGCCCTCTCTTATCTGCATCTCTTCACCCCGTCTCTCAAGGTCTTTCTCATATACCATTACACAAGCAAACAATGCCAGCAAAGCTTCTTTTTAAAGTTTTTGCTTAAATATGACTGCATTTGTAAGAAGTTGGCATTCTAATCCATTTCTGCATCAGGCTGAAATATTATTGTTCTATTTTAATATGCATATTGGTAAGTGTCCTGAGTAGAAAATTCTCTTGGGTTATTCTGAGAAATGGGAAAATGGAAGGACATTGGTCTTTTGACCCAGGTGTTATTCCAGGAAGAGCAGATCAAGTCTATTTGGCTGAAAGCTTGATAAAACAAAATCCCTGAGTTTCCCTCCAAGTCTGAATGCTCACTATTCCCACAGTGAAACAAAGGCTATTCATCTGCCAAAATGTCTTGCGTCTCTCATCACACCAAGCCAGTTTGGGGATAAACGGCTTAGGCAATGAACCACTACAGTCTCCAGAGTGAGACCCACCCTGCCATTGCAGGATCTTGAACATGCTGTCACATCGTTCCAAAGTGTGCTACAAATAGTCATCATCCTGCACTAGTGGTTTATGAAATATTTTGGCATGATTTTTTCCCAGTGAAATTTGATTGTGTTCCATTAATTACATTTTATTCTCCCATCTGTTCCATGGAACCCTAAATGAAATAACTTGCTGGAGAATATTTTAATCTATTTTAAATCCCCAAATATACAACAGGTAAAAATAAGAATCTGGTTCTTGCCAGCTTTTTTAAAGTAACCATCCTGATATATAACTTCATTTCCCCATATGGCCTTAGAGCTCACTGAAATATTTGGACTACCAGCCCTCAGGATAGACCAAAGTACTTATGCAAGCTTTAATTTAGTCATCTGTCAGTGTTTTATTCCCTCAGGGCTTTACTCCAAACCTTTCAGCTTTCTAAGGATTGAATTGCTCCTATACATTACTCTAGGATCATTTGGGGGGAAGGGGGGTGCCTTCAAGTCACTGTTGACTCCTGGTTAGTGCCTGGACAAGTCCCTGAAGTTTTCTTGGCAAGGTTTTTCAGAAATGATTTGCCCTTGACTCCTTCCTAGGGCTGAGAGAGCGCGACTGGCCCAAGTTCCCCCAGCTGGCTTTGTGCCTAAGGTGGGACTAGAACTCACCATCTCCTGGTTTCTAGCCTGGTGCCTTAATCACTAGACCAATCATGCCCTGCCTTTATCACCAAGAAGTTTGGGATTGGTCTACAGATCCATAAACAGCAAAATAATGTGGCAGAATACAAATGACAAGGATGGCCGTTCCAAAGAACTAGTGGGATATTTTTCCATATTAAAAAAATTACAACCCCTAAAACTAAGATTTCTAACATAGCTTAGTCTTGTCTTGTTGTTTTAGTTTCCCCTTGCAAAGAGAGCTTTTAGATAGCACAGGCACGGATAACGTGCTTCTTGCATGACCAAATATCAGCATCAGTTCTGTTCTGAGCTCAATTTTCAATCTAAATGTTTCTATGACTGGCCCATCACTAGCCATTCTTGATCTTTCTGACATGTGGTACCCAATGAATCTCTCCCGCTTGGCATCTCTAGGAGAAGCACTATAAGAAACGTGAGTAATTTGCAAGACATTTTACTTAACTATTCATCTGAAAGTAGGAAAAACTCTGACCTGATCAATGATGGGAGACAGTACAACAGGTGCTCACACTGACTGTATTATTTGAGCCCTTCTTTCCTATACCATTCAGAAACATTTGTTGCACTCAGGATCCTCCCCCCAATTCTTTGGACACATACATATGTACTTCTCAGAGCTGAAAGTGTGATATATTTGTCATATCAGCAGTTACTGTAAGGAAAACATGCTCTGGATCCAGTCTTTGAAACAGATGCCACTGTCTCTGGCAGGAATACTCTTTATCTTATGATTCTGTAATGCAAATTGGTTATCCCCAGTACTGACAGATCAAGGCTGGGCAGGGGACAGAATGCTCATCTTATGTAGAAGGACAGCTACTTAGTTTATGGCAGATCCAAGATTCATTTCAGGATGTTCCTGATTTGACCAGCTTCTTACTGATTACACCATACTACCTTTCTAGTAATAGTAATTATATATATATCCTTCATTGTAAGTCACTTTGAGAGCTATTTCACTAAAAATTATTTGGTATGTTCATAGCACAAAATATGTTTCAAATATATCTGCCCATTTTACAAACATGTATTGCAAACTTTCCTGGACCAGGAGGTTTTAGCAATGGTCACTCATACCTTTATCAATTGTTGTTTGGATCACTGCAATTTGCTATACATATCCCTTGTCAATGATTCTGAAGCTACAACTGGTGCAGAATGCAACTGCCTGTCTGCTGACGAGTGGAAGTTAGTATAACGGCAAAACTGGGCTTATTTGAATTTCATAGACTGCCAGTAAGGTTCTTGGTTCAATTCAAGGTTGTGGTTCACACCTATACATCCCTTGGCTCAGATCTCAATGTCTTCAAGGCCACCTGCTCCAGTTACAGTCTGCTCGCTCAGTACGTATAGCTGAGGGGGGTGCCATGGATTCCTACCCCATGAGTTGGTATAGTCGTCAGGCAGACTTTCTTGGTCATTGCCTCCAGAGGTTAAAATAGACCCTGATTATTTTTTCAAAAAACAGTAAAAACTGCGCTTTTTCATACAGCCTTCAGAAAGAAGGGTAAGAGAACTGGTAGTAATTAGGGCGATCTCTGGGGCGAACTATATTCAGGGATATAATGGTATGATGGACTTGTTTTTGTTTTTAGGTTGGTACTTACTTTGCATAAGCTGTCGATGGGTATTTTTTTAAAGAGGTGGCATACAAATATAATTAAATAAATAAAGAGCAGTTGGCATTGCATTGATTCATAATATAGTCTTACTACTTTTGATTTAATGTGTTGTAGGAACCCAGCCATTGCAGTTTGTAAAACATAGTTTATGATTTAGCATCATGTGTGACCTCAGCCAATTGAGTCTTATTTGGTAAACCATAGTTAAACATTGGCTAGGTATGATGTATGAACCCACTCATTTGCTTGCCACAGATTTTCAGGCACAGGTTTGTCTTTCAACTTCAGCATGCAGAATGACAATATTTTTGTTTTTAAGATAATTATACCCCAAAGGAAAGCCTGATTGGAAAACGGAAGAGTTTTTCTATGGTTTTTAATGCCATGGATGGAATTTGTTTTCTTAGTTGCTCAGAAGTGTCAAGAGCTGATGACAGCTAAAGAGATGTATGTTTCATACTAAAACCATTCTCCCCTCTGTATCTGACGTTCCCACATGTATTCTGGGTGTGATACATTAGTAACTGCTATCTTTATAGCACTCTTTCAATCTGTGATTCAGAGATATCAATGTTTCAGCAAATATTATACCAGATTAATATTCAAAAAATAATGTTTGTGTAACGAAGTATGAGAGGATTTATTTTACTAGTATTGATGAAAAAGTCTTTTCTCAGATATGTCTTCTCAGTTACTACTTAAGTTACAACCCAACATCAACAGATGTAGTACCTCTGTTGCAACAAAACACAAAAACAAAATCTGTTACAACAAAAAACAGCAACCCTCATTGTCTGGGAAGTAGTTTTGTACAATGCATTCAGTTCAACACAATCACATTAATATATTTAAGATTTCAAGTCTTCTTACAATTGAACTGGTAATGATTGGGGCATATAATAGGGTGCTGTTGTCTGTCGACAGACTGGGACGCTGAATTAATCTAGAAAAAGGCAGTGTCAAAGCACTTCCAAACTGTTGCCAAGAAAATTGCATGAATGTATGGTTGAAGTTACCAGAATCTGAGTGGATTCATTACTGAGATCAGCAGCATTATCCCCACCCCAGTAATAATAAATCTGCAGTGGGCTCAGCTAAGTTGAATGCCAAAATCTGCTACATCAAACTGATCATAACCATTCATATAAGAATTTGGTAAAGTGTCATGTTATAAATGTAAAACTGATATCATGGGGTTGGCTGGGATTCCAATATTCCAAGGGCGAAACCCTCCAGATATTTCTGGACTATGTCCATGAGTACCAGGCAGTGTGGTCAATCTTCAAGAATGATGGAGATGGCAACTCAACAGCATCGGCAAAGCTACAGATTCTTCATTCCTGCTTTAAATCCTATCCTGATAGATGTCATGAAGTGAATGACCTATCCCAGAGTCTAATTGTCTCCAGGCTATCCTACCGCTGATGGATTCATTACTGAGATCAGCGGCATTATCCCCACCCCAATAATAATAAATCTGCAGCAGGCTCAGCTAAGCTGAATGCCAAAATCTGCTACATCAAATGTTAAGTTAATCACCGCAGAGAGAGGAACTTTTCAGGGTAAGCATCTGAACTGGGCACAGGTTACCTGTGGGAGGAGAAATCCAAGCAGGCTGTAGATTTCATAGTCTCACAAGGCCATCATAAATTAAAATGTGTTAAACCCTCTATTCCCTTGGCTACTGTATGCAAAGTAATGTTCAATTTGCAAAGATTTATGTTTTTATGAGGAAGTTAAAATTAAATTTAAAAAATTAAAAATGAAGTTTATTTCAAATGTTAAAATGCTAACTACTTTTACAAAACACAGGTATGTATATCTTCAAGAGATCAAGGAGGTTACAATAACGTTCAGGGGACCCACAAAGGAAAATGACCCTTCTATAGTACTCTAGAGGATATGACTCTAGAGGGTAGAGGGTGCTATAATTTGGGAAATTTGTTGGAGCATATCAGTTCAGCAGCCCTGTTCCCTAACCAGGCACATCCATGCCGGGGGGGGGGGGGGGGGACAACAAAAAGCCAAGATGGCAGGCAAAACCACATGATTGGGGTCCCACCTCTTTTTAGTGTGGTGTTATCACATGTTGATACCAAGGTATGGGGCTTCAATCATGCAGTCCTGCCCACCAGCTTAGCTGTTTGCCTCCCACCCCATAGACAGTCTTGCACCTAATCCTGATCAATACATTGTGGCTGCAAATTCCAATCTCTGGGCACAAACATGAATGAAATGCACACAAGTTACATCTTTTTCTGCTTTCATATTCATATTCTATATTCATATCTTTCTCCATTCAGGTTTCTCTGCAGCTGTGTTATGGTTTCTGTAGATGTAAGACTACATAAACCACCATTCTTGCAAATATAGTCTTATACTGAGCAACTCCTTGGCGACTGCTTCTATTCTAATGTCATTTAACACATAATCTTTCTGATTCATGAGAGCTGTTTCCTGTAGTAATATAGTCAGTTGGATATTAGAATTTTTAAAAAGTATTATCAACTGATAGGCATAAGAAATTTATGTATGTATATACTATAAAGATTTATAACTAGTCCTTCAATCAAAATTCCAACTGTGCTTTGGCTCTGGCACAATGAGTCCTAGGTCATCAGCTATCATGTCATTGTTCATACATTTAATTCTTTGTCATTTCTCTCTCTCAGGCAGTACAAACCACAAATAAAGAAAGAAATAAAGAAATAAAGAACAGGCATTCTGGCTAGAGTTGGAAGATTAAAAACATTCCTTACTAAATGGACACATTTGTTATTCTCAGCAGAGGATGTACCCAGGACTGTAAGGCATCCACTCGAGGAGGAGGAGGAGGAGGAGGAGGAAGACTGAGCTGGGAAATTGTTTTATATATCCCAAAGGAAGATGACCTTGAATTTAATCTGAACCTCCCCCCTTCACATGTAACACACACACACACACTTGCCAGAAGCTATACAGCTATTTTCCAGTGTAAGGGCAGAATAGATGATAGATAGATGATAGAGATAGAAGCTACTAGTTAAAATTAATTACCTGTAAAATAAAGCACAGAGTTTATAAAATTAACTGATTCCCATCTGCATGTATCAGCTATTCCCTCACACACACAGACACAGATGTTCTCACATACCGAAGTATACAAACACAAAGATAGAGTCACTCTCCTCCACCCTCCCAGCAGAAGCAGCAAAGAAGGGGCAAGCGCTCCGAGAGGGGAAGGAAAAAGAAAGGGAGAAACAGTAATGGAAATGGAAGGAGGCAAAAGAGGCAGCGGAACAGGAAAGGAATTAAGAAAGAGAGAAAATGAAACTGAAGGGGGATTAGTTGAAGGGAAGTAGCAGCTGGACAAGGAAGGAAAGGAGAGCAAACTTGGATGAAGATGAATTCCCATTAGAGCATCTTGAAAGGGTTAAATCCACCAGACAAGCAATGGTTCCCAAGCAGCTGCTAGTCTTCAGGTGAGTCTTCAACAGCATCCATGCTTCACAGCCTTTTGCATCTCTTGCTTATTCTTTTGCTTTCAACAGTTCTTCTTTTTTCTCACTGAAAGGTAAGATCTCCCCACCTTCGCAGGTAATTATTTAGGGAAAATCTTGTCTTCCTAAAGACTGTAAATGCATCTGCAAAGAAAAACAACCCTTGACTCTGGAAGTATGTCCACAACATCCTTGCTGTTTGCAGAGTTTTGAAAATCCCTTATACGAAAAAATGTTAAGTTTGAAAATTCTTGGGACCAGATTCAAAATGGATGACTAAGGATTAGGGTTTGCTAGATTTTTGTTCACCAAGCCAAATGCAGCCTGTACAATTATGTCTGGGGCTCAGAAGATTTGCAAGAAATCTTGGCTTGTTGGTGGCTAGAACTGCACGTTACCTCTGAAAGTTCAGCAATTAAAAGGTTGCATATGGAGTCCCAAATATACTCGTGGGGATTTACATATAATCCCCCTTGCTGGGTCAAGGTCACACATAGCTTGGGGCTGGTTTATCAGTTCTGATGTGTCATATGGGCCACAGATCAGCTTCTGAGTGTATGGTTACTAAGTTCAGTTCCAGTTAAGAAGAGATAAGTAGCAGGCGATGATGGGATTCTGCTGTCCACAGTCCCATATAGGCTAGTGAGATGAGCATCCTGACAGACAGCAGAAAGCTTCTTCTGAGCTTCTTAGCACTGAAGGATCTCATACTATTTATTAGCAGAGAAAGGTTTGTTTCAAAATTGAGAAACTGATGAGACATAGAACACAAACACAGAGACTGTGACAGAAAGAAGCCTGAAGTAGAACTTCTTCCCACTGGTTGAGGAATACTTCTGACTTCTGCTCCATCCTAGGGACCTCCAGTCAGCTGGCAGGAGGTCCCTCCCCACCACCGCCACCCAAAGTTCAAATGTGCTCAGTTTGCACATTTAATTTAGGCTGCAAAATTAAGAATCTGTCAGAGCAAAATCTGATTTTCTGAGCTCCACCACTTTTATTGCTAAGTCTATAGAGCTGCCCTGAGGCACATCTTTGTCAGAGAAAAGCAACAATATTTTAGCATGTTAGAGTTCCATACAGATACAGTCTAAAAATATAGATGCTTTCCTCTGAATTCTTACTCTGAATGAAGCCATTAACAAATCTATTTGATTTGGCTTCGGTCCCCTTCCCCCAATGTTTTATAGCTTCCATTATGATTTTTTCAAAAAAGAACCAAGCCAATAACTAAAAATTCAACAGTGCTTTTGACTTTTCTATATAATGCATTTACTTTATTTATTATTGAATTTGTATTCCATCTTCTTATTTATTCCTACACTTGAGGCGGATTCCAACAATATATAAATTGCAGAATTGTTTTAGCATAAAAGAGATGGATACAAGGGAACACCAGCATCTTATCTTTTTTTAATTATGGAACTCTGAATTGGTAAGATGCATAAACAGGGGGGGGGGGAAAAAAGTGATAATAAACTTGGCTGCAGGACTATGGAGCCACCTACTGGTCTTAGCCAGTTTTCTTCAGAAATACTGATATTTTCTTGTAGCCTCATAATTTAGCAGCATCTCCAGCAAACTTCAATAACACCAAAATGATGACATGCACACAGTGATGTCATCCTATAAATGCCACAATTATGTACTGGCATCCCCATATCCCCAGTAAGTTGCATCATTTGTGGGATAATATTGCCTTTTGTCATTTGCCCTGTATCCCACCCGCAGATGTTTTAATCCAAGGTATGAATGTACAGGATTGTAACCCCGAAGCATTCGTTTTTTCCCTAAACCAGATTTATCTAGTTAGAAGAAGCTTCCTATCATCTCTCACAGATGGAACTCCAAAAGGATTTCTTTCCTTCCATAATAACCAAGAGGAACGCCTGCTCTTGTCTTTGTAGGACTCTGCAAAAACAAAAACTCTGTTATGTTTTATTTCTTATTTTTGTTTCTAATTTTATGTTTAAAAAAATGATTTTACTTATGTGCCACCCAGAGCCATTGGGGGCCAGGGAGCATACAAATTTAATAAATAAATCAGTTCCAACTCAGAGGAAAATATACCAGATCAAGGGGACTGCTCCATCTGGCTTAACATTGTTAGTTTATAATATTGTCTCTAGCTTTGGCATCGATCAGGCTGTATGCAAAGGGGATATCTAAATTAGGCAACAACTGGTTCTCATGATAATTCATTAAGTTTGCCCTTCAACATGAGAAATATCCTAGTTTATAATCAGGATCAACCAGCACACTTAACCATGTCCTACTGAACAAACTGCATTTTCCTGGTTTCCAGAGGACCGAAAGCCCTACTATGGTCTGTTTGAACCTGAAATCCAACTGTACAACTGCCTTCTAAATAATCCCCTACAATTTGAAGATGGTTCTTTGCTGTGTCCCTGTTTCCTTAGACAGCCACACTGGACCCACATTCCAGGCCCCACTCTGTCCTTCCTCTGCACCTCCTGATTTGACTCTAAGCAGCCAGTTCAGCCTGCCCTAGCGTTCTGTGTTTTTCAATGATAGAGCTCTATGGTAGCTGGGCTTGGAAAGAAGAGGCCATTTTTTACAACAGCCTATTCCTCAAAGGCCCATTATCCATGGGGGCATTTAGGACAACAACAAGGCACTAGCCACGCTCGCTTCTGCAGTAAGATTCTAAGATTACTGGGCAACAAAGCAGCAGGGGCTCCTGGAAAAATCTGATGCTCTAGTTTCAATAAATAAGGTATGTGTGGACAAGGGGGAAGGGAGCAGTGCCAAGATTTCAGATAGCCAAATGTTGCCCATCCTTATAGTGCAAATGACTCTAGAGGTTATAGCTCCTCCACAATAAGTCGGTGCCAATTTGGGAAGCGGGAAGGTTCAGTCTTTCCTGTTCTAGATTCTACTTGTGCACAAGCACACACCATACAGTAACCAACTGGCTGACTTTCCTTTAGGGCAGAATTAATACATGATGAAAATAAAATGGGGATATAAAGGATTCTTACTCTTTTTGCTAGGGTCATGTTCCCCAAAAACCTTGCAAGTGAATTAAGTGAATTCACATAAAGCAAAGACATTGAACCAGTGGAAAAAAGGAGGTTACAGGGTACGATGTCAAATGTTGTAAGACACATGTGTTGACAAATGAGCTCATCCAGGTTTAGACCCTTATTCTTTAGCACCATATTACTCACTCGTGTTTTCTTCTTTGGCTCGTGTTCTATATACAGTGAAAGCATTTTCCCTGTCTTTTCTACAGCTGGATTTCTAATGCGCATGGTTATTATAGCAAAGAGGTAGAATGCATCATGGCGCCATATATTCACACAGGTGAAAAGCTCATCTGAGGTGTGAAGATCCTTTACCAGCTTTGGCATGATGTATTGAGTCCAACTTTGTTTGTGGTGTAAAAGAGGTCCCTTTCCTTTCATTTAGGGTAAGAGTGTTGGGACAAGATGTTGATGGCTGTTTTGACCCAATGGTAACAGTACCTATTGCAGATATGGAAGCTAAGTGGAAGACAGGTGACAGCCCTACAAGGTTGACCTGACTAAGAAACCAATGCGATATAGATCAGGACTACTTTTACTGTAACAGCTATAGTAGCAGAATCTTGCAATTCTGAATTTGCTTTCCCCTCCCTCCCTTTATCTTAGTGTGAACTAGGGAGGGGCTTGTCTGAGATGCTTTCTCAAGTTACTTTCTTGGCCTGGGCTTAAGCCCCTCTTATCTGACCAGCTGCCTCAGTAGCAGCTCTTTCTCCTGTCCTTCTGGGCCATTCCCTTTGCCATCTACATCAAGACACACAACTAGAACCACATAACACAACATTGAATACATGAGTGAGGATGGAAAGAGGTTCTGGCAGGGAAATGTTCAAGCAGTTTTGGCAGGAAGGATTCTTGGCATATCTCCAGACTTTTGGCACAAATTGAACTATGCTGGCACAAATTGTGTAATAGCTTTTTTTTTTTTTTTTTTACATAAAGAAAATTATTGAGTGAAAATTATCAATCCCATAATAGCAAATTTGCTTAAAATGAGAGAAATTTTAGTTATCGCAAGGACAACTATGTCCAAACCTCTCCTTTCTCCTGCCAGCATGGGGTATCTCTCACCAGATGTTGTAACGCTATGAGTTTCCTGCCCTTATCAGTGACAGCCAATGATTAGGAAAAAAGTCAGAAAAATAGGTATCACTGATATTACAAATTTTATGCACTTGAGAAATAATCTAGACTAAGCTGGCTAGTTTCCTTAGTTTGCATTATCTTTTAACATTCAAAAGTGGGTTAACATTCTATAAACACAAATAAACACACACACACAGTTGGAGGGCACCATATAGGAAAAACTGCTCTGTATTATGGAGAAGAAAAAAAATCTTATTCTAATAGGAGATTCCCATAATATATTAGTAGGTCCAAATTGTCAGAAGTTCCTGAGGTGGGAATGGGTATTTATTGATTTGATCTGATTTATATTCTGTCTTTCTTCCAGGAATCAAGGTGGCATACATATCTCCTCTACTTTCACCCCTGCAACAACTATTTGGTAACATAGGTTGGGCTGAGAGATAGTGATTGGATTTCTTACCCAATCAGCTTCCTGGGTCTTGAGGATCTTGTGTCTTCCTGGTCCTACTCCAACATTCTAGCCACTGCATCATGCTGGAATCACTGGTGTAGGTTAGCCTAAGTCATGCTTTATATTAATTTTTCAAAACAGCAATTGGGTGATCCCGAAGTCTGGTTGAGTTTCCAAAGGTCTGTGCATTCTGGGTAAATACCAGACTCTTACGAACTGTGTGTAAAGCACTCAACTATTTCTGATGCAGTGATAGGCTATTAATTACCCTCACAGTCATTCTCCTTCTCCCTACCTGAAGCCCTAGCAATATTTATTATAGTGTACATGTTGAACAAATCAAAATCGCACCGGGAACTACGAACGTGTGTTTTGTAAATTGTCTCTCATACTGCAGCAACAGTGAGAAAAGGTGGAAAGCAATATGATGATTAAAATGACTATCAAACTCTTGCTAGCCAGGCTGTATCTGAAATAGTGAAAATTACAATATAAATGCTCCAGTGTGCAATTGCTTACTGAATATATTAATGCAAGTCTAAGGAGAACCAATAGCTCCTCATACAGTATTTGTTTCCTTGTTGATACACCGTTTGCAATAACAGCTCAGGGTGATTACAATAAAATAAGATAATATTTTAACTCTTCAAGGAGCTATAGATTGAGTCCATATATATTTGGCTGAGTTTCCAAAGAGATAAATCAGAACAGCTGTCAAGACACCAATATAGAGCTAATTTATTTCCTTGAAAATGCGACGATGTGATTTCAGATGCCATCTCGGTGATGAATAAGCCACATTCTGTAATCAGTCACCCAACATAAACTATTATTTAGGAACTATTGGAAAGTGAGCCAGCAAACATATGTTTCCTTTAAACAGTACTCATAATGGCTATGGAAATACATTGTTATTATCTCAATCAACATTAGAATATGGTATGCATTTCTGCAGGTGCTGGCTCAGCTGTAAAATTCACAAATGCTATAAATTGAAAAAAGTGGGGCTATTTCCTAGGCATGTATGGACTCCTGTGCATATACACATGAACATACATGTCACCATGATTTCCCCCATTGGGTAAAAATAACTTCTTAACTTATTTTTTTAGGGGAACTTTGGGCAATTTTAGATTGGGCCATTAGTTGTTTAGCCTTTAAGTCTCTCTCATGAACTGCCTCTAGAGGGGTATAATCTGCCGACATCTTAGTTCTGGAAGTCCCAGGCTATGTTTGCTCAGGACCGACTTTTTCTGATACGGCACCCAGTCAGTAATCCAGTCCCAGAATATATTTACCTGGCACCTACTTTGGTTTCACCTACTAGGCCTCAGATGAAAACCCCGAAGCTTTAAATGGCAATTCCATCTGATATCTAATTTATTTATTTATTACATTTCTAAGGCTGCCCAATTCAAAACCATTCTGGGCAATGTACGGTATTAAAAACAGATAAAAATGACAGTTATCAAAAGATAAGTGACACTCAAGACTTAGTATACCCCAGGTGACAAAAGTTCTCTGATGGAAAATTCAGATGCTGCCCCAAAATTACTTGTGAGCCTACCTTCTCCAATATAAGTTTCCAATTAAAATATAGTAGTATCAGTTTCATCCCCAGCTTGAGTTTTGCCAACTTTACAACTGCTCATTTAACAGAGGCCCAATGTAAAAACATTAACTGCTGCGAGTGTTACTCTTCGCTGCCACACACTTCACGTGCTGATTTCCAACCAAGGTGTTGCTCCTAAAAGCAAAACAACAGTTCAGGCAGGTTTATTTGTTGTGTTCTCAGTTGACCACCCTACTTAGTTTACATTACAAAATGCCACATTGTCTTGTGCTTGCAACTGCAGATGTGAGAGCTAGAGCGGAAAGAGTTAAGCACGTTCTCTTATCCCCAGAACAGAGAGGTAGAGATAAGAGAATGAGACTGGCACCTCCCTGAGGAATGCAGGATGTTTGTGGGGTGACTCTGGGAATGGCTTTCACTCTGAGAAGATTCTGTAACGGGACTGAAGCCAATAAACCCTGCTGAATTGAATCTGTACCGTCTCCTGGAGTTTCCTGGGCTAATCCTGACATCAGTTCAGGTTTATGATGAGATACCAGGGAACAGGTAGAGGTATGTGAAGCAGGGTAGAAAAGAATAGGATGTTTTCTCAACATTCGGTGGAATGGGACAATGTCTATATTGGTCAAAATGTCAGGATTGTTAACACACATGGGAATGTCAGATGCAAAACCTGTAAAAACTTACATCAACATACTTTGTACCAGCTCTAATGTTTTCTGTTTTAGCTAACCCTATACAGGCTTGAGAATCTTCATACACTGTATAAGGCAATGACACTTGAATGTTTAAATCAGTGAATAATTGATGAAACCATCTTAATTCACAGATTGCTTCTGATAAAGCTGCAAATTCTGCTTCTGCTGTAGACAAGGCAATGGAGGTTTGCTTCTTTGCTTTCCATGCTTTTCCTGAGAGCAGAGTTTTTGAGAGCTTTGCTGTGCTCTGCACAACACAAAGATGGCATGTGCAAGCCACATGCATCTTCTGCTTAACTCTCCTTAGCTCAATCCTAGTGACCAAACTAGTATCCAGTTAAGGATTTAGATCAATGGCCTTTTAGGTCTCATCAAGTTATTTCCTCATGTGGGTCTTTCCTTTACACAATTCCTATCCTGCTACCCAGGACTTTTTATACTAGTACGTAATTCTACAGCAAGTGAAAGATCAACACTGCAGTATCTAAGGCTACTGAAGTACTGCAGTGTTCACATTAAAAACATTCCAGTTTGATGCTCTTGTCCACAATCCCAAACTACTTTTTACTCTGCAGCTACGGTGTTCCTTGGCAACGGTTGTTTGAAATGAATGGAGCTTTATACAAGTTCTGATAGATCTTCAGCATTTCAGACCGGCATATTTATAGTAAACAGGACAGAGGTGCAAAAAAAGAAGCTCACGAGCCATAAACAGCTTACCAGCATTATTTATGGGACTCCATAGTGGGGGTATTTAAAATGCTCTTGCTGATTTTTTATTTACTTTTTCTTCTTTTTGCCACTCTTCCCTCCCTCCCTCTCTTTGTATTTCTTGCATTTTGGAGGTAGATGAAGGGGCAAAATGAGTGCCTACAATCCTATACTCATTTATCTGAGAACAGCAATACTGACATCTGACTAGGCAGGTATATGATTACGTTAGTAGCAGTAGTAGCCACACGGGTAGTGGTCCTCTGATCTTTGGGCTCATAAAAGATGTAATACAACATACCCACAATAGAACAAAACGAATAAGAAGGTATTAGCATTTCAATAGTGTATATCCATTTAAAAACAGTGATCAGTTTCAAAAATATTAAACACAGCAAGTCTGAGCATTAAAAGCAAGCTGATGGGAAAACACCCTTTTCAGTAGAAACCTTCAAAATGTTGAAAAGATGTTACACAAGTCCTTGGGGTTTTCTGAGCTTGGCTGTTTTCTTGCAAGCATTTCGTTACCTGGCTAGGTAACATCTTCAGTCCTAGCAACCAAGCTCAGAGAACCTCAAGGACTCCACAGTTCAACTGTGAGCTACACATATTCTCCTCTAGATGTTACAGGTTCTGTCAAATAAAGGTGGTCATGATGGCTGCGTCCACTTACAAAACTGAAGGCAAATACAGCACTGAGTGCAGACGTCCCTCACTTTATTTTCTAACAATCTCTCTGGGGCCTCTGTAGGCCCCCAGAGGCATGGTTGGAGATAGAGGTTACTCTTGAAGGTTGTCTTTTGCTTTGCAGCTGCGAACTCTCTTCCAACAATCTTCTATCTCCTTTTCTGGAGTAAGCCTCCTCGAATTCAGTAAAATCTACTTCTCAATAAACATAACTAGGATTGTACTGTTGGTCTGGCTCTCAACTCTCATATCATATTTATCTATAAGAAGACACACATTCCCTCACCACCATCATCACCACCACCCCATAAATATCTGTGAATTGAGAAGGTTGTGTTTCATTCTTCCCTGATAAAAATAGAAGAAATTGTTGAAATAAATGAACACACTGAAGATGCTTTTAAAAAGGTGCTAAAAGGGAGCTGGTTTGGTGTAGTGGTTAAGGCCTCAGGCTAGAAACCCAGAGACTGTGAGTTCTAGTCCTGCCTTGGGCACAAGGCCAGCTGGGTGACTTTGAGCCAGTCACTCACTCTCAGCCCTAGGAAGGAGGCAAAGGCAAACCACTTCCAAAAATTGTGCGAAGAAAACGGCAGGGACTCATTCAGGCAGTCGTCAGGAGGCGACACTGACTCAAAGGAAGGGGGGAAAAAAAGTTTATGGTTGCAGACTTGGGTTGCTGAAAAGCATGTATGCTTGTGAAAATAACCACTGCTTGGGAGGGGATGCTTGCTTACAGAATGTAACGTTTTTGGTAATGCCTAAACAGAGCTTCTCTCCCTCTTCCTTTTTGAGTTTTCCCTCTTCATCCATTTTTGTTTCTTTCTTTCTGTTCCTTTCTCTTCAAGGCAACTCCCCCAACCTTCACCCCATCTTATTCTTTTATTTTCCTTGTTGCTTAGGGATGTTTCTGAGGGAAGAAGCATGGGCCATGTGTGTGTTTTAGTGTATGAGAATTATGTGCTTTAAGAGAGAGAAAATGGTATATGCAAATGAGGGATCAATTAATATTTTATAAGTGACTGCTTTTAATTAATAATTTAGTTACTTTGTGTGTGTGCATGCGCATTTGTGTGTCTACCTATCTTTGGGGTGGAATCTTTTTAAATTCAAGGTCATCTCCCTTTTGAGTAAATATACAGATCATCCTGAGGCCATTTCTCTCTAGTCCTGGCATGTGTTTAGTGTTTCTTTTCCTGACAAGAGGACCCAAACTATACCCATAGCAACTGCAAGCTTAGTTTGTTATTGGGGGAGAAAGTGAAGGAACTTGAGGATAGAGCTGCTACACTGAAATTGGCTAGGGAAAATAAGAAGTTGAGAGAGCGCTGCAACTTTTCTGGAGGGGAAGAGAAGCGAAGAGAACACCAAAAATGGGGGGGGGGGGGGGAAGCAACTCTTTGGTAGATGCAAACACTTGAAAGTCTGCAACCCAAAGAAGATGCAAGAGGATCAGGAGGCACTCAGTATGAGAGGAAATCAGGGACCGAAATCAGGCTCTTCTTCTAGAGGATAATCAACAGCCATCTGAGCAAACCATGGCACAGAACATTGTGGAAGACATTTGGGACCCATGGATAAAAGAAATGTAAGAACCACCCTGAGAAAGAGTCCATGTGTCATGGTGGTGGATGACTCCCCAGCTTCATTTGTCTGAAAGTGGAGGAACAGAGAATTCTGCAGTCCTGGACCTAATGTTTACGAACAGGGAGGAACTGGCTGAATAAGTAAAGGTGAATGGCACCTTGTGGAAAGAGATCATGTTACCCGTGAATTTGAGATATCCACAGGAGATGGAACTGAGAAGAATCAGACTTGCATATTTCAAAAGAGTAGATTTTGATGACCTCCAGGGAAAGGTAGGTCAGGCTTCAAATCCAAATTGGTACTGAAGGATTTAGTGGAAGTAATGCAGAACCATTCTCAGTAAACTCTGAGAATTCATGAGGACTGACGAGGTCCCAAAGGATAGGAGGAGAGCAAATGTCATCCCCATCTTCAGAAAGAAGAATGAGGAGAACCTAGGAAACTACAGACCTGTCAGCTTAACTTCTATAGTAGGCAAGGTCTTCAAACTGATGATCAAGCAGCATACCTGTGAGCACTCAGATAGGAACGCTACAGTTAACAAGAACCAGCATGGGTTTGTCATAAACTAGTTGTGCCAGATTAACCTTAATGCCTTTTTAGAGTTACAAGCTTAGTAGATTAGGGAAATACCATAGACGTAATGTACCTGGACATCAGCAGAGCCTTCAAAAGAGTGTCTATGATATTCTCCTTCATAAAATGGTAAAATATAGACTAGATTATACTACTGTTAGATGGACTTATAATTGGCTGAAATGACCACACCAGAGAGCGTGTCTTAATAACTTCACTTCAGCTTGGAGGGAAGTGATGAGTAGTGTGCCACAGGGTGCTGTCCTGGGCCTTATGCTGGTCAACTCTGCAGATGTCACAAAGCTGGGAGGAATGGCTAAAACTCTAGATGAAAGGGAGAAGATTCAAAAAGATCTAGACAGGCTTGAGCACTGGACTGAAAAAAAAAAAGGATGGAATTTAACAGGGAGAAATATCAGATTCTAAATCTGAATAAGAAAAATGTAAGGCACAAGGACAGGATGGAGGAGACGTGGTTTCACAGTAGTACATGTGAAAGGGAATCTGGGTGTCCTTGTTGACTGCAGGTTAAACATAAACCAGTAGTGTGATGGAGATGTTAAAAAGGAAAATGCTCTCTTGGGGTGCATTAACAGGATCAAAGAGTCCACAGGAAATAATAACTCCACTCTACACTGTCTCAGGAGTACTGGGTTTAGTTCTGGGCACCACAATTCAAATGGAACAATGACAGATTGGAACAAGTTCAGAGGAGGGCTACCATGATGGTGAATGTTCTAGAAGCCAAGCTCCATGAAGAATCGGTAAAGGATCTGGGAAAGACAACTGAGTGGAGAAATGATACCTGTTTCCAGATGTATGAACAACTATCATATAGAAAAAGGAATGGACTTATCTTTTATGGCCACAGAGAGCAGAACCAGAACCAATGAGTTAAAATGACAAAGAAAGAGGTTCAGGCTAACATTAGGAAGAAGTTCCTGACTTTACAAGTTGTCAGCCAGGGGAACAGGCTATCGCATAGCACAGTGAATTCTCCTTTGCTGGAAGTCTTCAGACCAATGCTGAATGCTTATCTGTCATAGATTCTCTAGCTGATCTATAGTTAGCAGAGAGTTGGATTAGATGACCTCAAAAATAACTTCCAACTCTATGATTCCATGGAGCTGCGTATAATTCATTCTCTCTGCCCTCAGGCCAACTGAAGCTTTGATAAATTAATATTGTAATCAATGTAAACACACTTCCCACTTTTACACTAGGCATTTTGATATCTAATCATGATGGCATGGGGAAAAACCCTAGAATTTTTTTCCCCAATTTAATTTGTAAGTACTGTATGTGGCCTAACTGATTTTTATAATATTTGCTAAAATCAAGGGACAAGGGCAACTCAAGTCTGGAGAAAATGTGATTTCTTCAAGAATAGAAGAAGCCTTACATTCAATCTTGGCCCTTCCAGGCTGAACTAGATTGAGAGTTACTGTGGGTTTCTGCTTCCCTTTCCTATTGATACTTTTTCTGCATGTTCTTTCTGTGCTGTCTTCATTTTGAATGCATGCTGAATCAGATATTTTGCTGCCCTGCACTTTCTGTTTGATTGCCATAATCACAATCTTCCACAAGGGATTTAATTTATTCTGATTATCATCTGCTTCCTATTACTCACATCATCCAAGTCCAGAAACGTGGTGTTGTGCTCCCAGTGACCCCACCTTCAATTATTAGCTTTTATTGGAAAAAGCAGTAATCTCCAATCAAGTGCCATAGTCCAATCAAGGCACAACTTGTGTTTTATATTTTTTATACTCTGAGTCAAACTATACTTATTTATATGCCACTAGAGTTAGTCAGGATGTTTCTTTCCCCTTATTTGAAACTCTTTTCATACTTAGCATATTAAAGTATCCTACAGAGTCACCCAGATTTTGGAGCATGCAGGTCTGTCTAGCTTCTTCTCTTTTTTTATTTTAACAGAGTCCCCAATTACCATTTTATCTGAGGGCCTTGGATTCTTATTTTACATATTTAGTAAGAGAACAGTTTGGTACAAGTCTTTTTTTAAGAGTGCCTTTGCATCACCTTAAGGATGGGTTTGCCACAAATATATTAAACTGGAGAAGTTCATTGAGACATGCTACAATGCTGGCTTTCAACCAAAGGTCAGGAAAACAGATTGAAATTCTATTCTTCAGCTTCAGAGAGGAAAATATCCTTTCAAACATCTAAAGCAAGGTTAAGTCAGCAGAAACTTTAGAGTTTTCATCAAGGTGCTCTATATTCAGAGGGGAAAAGATGTATTTATACTATACTACACTCTCTGTAGAATAGAGGGTATAGACGTCAATAGTACTTGCTCCATTCAGCTTTGATATGGATAAAAACAGTGAACGGACTGCCTACAAATGTCAAATGCAGCCACTCAGGGGAACTACATTGACCCGTCCCACCCGGTCCGGCAGAGAAGGCATGTTGGGGATCCCATCGATGAGAGAATGTCGACTGGTGGGTCCTAGGAGGAGAGCATTCTCTGCCGTTGTCCCTGCCCTATGGAATACTCTCCCCCCAGAGGTGAGGCGGCCCCCTACCCTCCCAATTTTCCAGAGGGACTTGAAGACTTGGCTCTGCCAACTTGCAGGGGGTGAGAAAATATGCCACCGACCCTGGGAATGACTGGAGCCTTGAAGACACTCCTTGAGTTTATTGACACCTAATTAACATCAGCCTCTTGGAAGTATTATGTAGGAAGTTTGTTATTGTAGCATATTTTAATTAATATTTATCTATTTTAATTAATGTTTATTCTGTTTTTGTTGTAAACCGCCCAGAGTCACTTTGCAGTGAGATGGGCGGTGACAAATTTGAAAATAGAAATAAATAAACTAGATCAATAAACACTTCTTCTTCAGACTTAGCAGTCCTGTAAAATCTCTAGGAAGTTCTCCTTTGACATTAAGGGGATGTAGCATGAGAGGGACTACACTGACAAAGATCAAGGAGTACCTTAAAAATGAGCCAGATATCAATCATAAATAAGTGCAGAAGATTATTTGCTTTGCACATTTTTCTGTCTTCATGTGCTGCTTTACAGAAGTAAGCCAAGTTCTTCCAAACTGAGATGGAAGTTTCTTTCAAGCCAAAGCTGCCTTTGCTTGTAACCTAAAAAGCCACAATTTCCCTCCATGCAGGTTCCCTAACTGTTCTCCTCCTGTCCTTTCCTTTATATCTCACTCATCAGCTGGACCATCTGCAGTGGGGCAACCCTTCCAGGCCATAAAAAGGGAAAAGAAGGGCTCAGAAATGCATTGGAATGAAAGGGCATAGAAACTCTTTTAAAAAATTAGTTTTTCCAAAGGTGGTACTGAAGATGGTGATGATGATGAATACTGCATTGCAAGTATTTGGGGACACTGTATTTTACCTTTCAAGAAATGCATGGAAGATGAAGACTAGCATTGACTGCAAGTCATGACCGTTACATATTAGGGTTGTGCAAACCAGTCAGAAGGATCCTTCATACAGTAATCAAAAGGTCCCCCTCCAAACCTGCTGCTTAAAGCTGTACTAAGAGGTATGAAGAGAAAGGAGCTGGTGACCAGGAAATAGGTGGGAGTGGTGGAAACCAAAAGGATTTTTTCAATTTTCTGTTTTCAAACCACTTCCAGTCCTGCAAATGTTGTGCATTCATATACACAAAACACCCCCCTCCCCCAACCTGACAAAAGAGGGAAGTGAATTCTATTGAACTGTAAACCAATCCATTCACAATGGGATTTACATCTCCCTATTCTTATTCTCAATTCCCCACCCCCATTTAAAAACATGATCAGATAATTGTCCAAAGTTAACCTTTGAAAAATAGCAATCATCACCCATCTGGCCTTAACACTTCTGTTCAGCTGCAATGGGGGCAACCCTTACAGGCCATAAGAAGGGGAAAGAAAGGGCTCAGAAATGCATTGGAATGACTCCAGTTAATTGTTGCATTACTTAAACTCAGGACATTGTGGGATGGGGATTCATTTTTTTCCTCTGATGAAAAATCCAGTTCCCAGTCAGCTCTCTTTTAGCCATTGTTAAATGCTACATGCTTTTTGGCAGTTAATCAAGTTGCTTTTAATTTTGAACAAAATCCACTTAATTTGGACATTTTCCAAGGTACTAATTTAATCCCAATAACACTTAGCAAAGACTGCCACTTTAATAGGTACGGTAATTCTAGGAGATCTTTAAGTGGGTATATCAGTGTTGCTACAGGGGTATAGTAGGTAGAAACATAATGTGGCAGATTTAGAGGCTCTTAGAATAACTTGCAAGGAATTGCATAACTAACTAACCAATTCAACACTGGACCTGCCTGACTTACCAGCTAATTGGATCTAAAGTTACTGCTATAAAATTGTCTTGTTTAAGCCTTGGGGAAACATTGGGAAGCCACATAGGAACAGGCAACCTCAAGAGAGAAGCTGAGGCAAACTTCAGGCTTACAGCATCTACTTTGTTTTTTTACCAGAACCTGGAGATCCATCAACTGAAATGTAGGTTTAGCCTAGCATGAATAGCCAAGGAGAAAGCTATTGGCGTAAACTGCTTTAACATCATAGCAGTTTATTAACATACTCATCAAGTCAATCATAAAGTGTGAAAAGAATCACTCTGGTGATGTGATGAATATTGAAAGTCAATTATGCCTGATAATCCAGAGCTTTTTTCATTTCAGGGTATCGTTTAGAATAAGAGGAAGTCATGTTGTTCCTGATGTTAAACTACTGGGAATCAAGAAAACTTTATGATTTCCTCTGGATCATCCAGAGATTGACCAATAAATCCAGCTGTATTCTCTGCCCATCTTTATTGTAGAGAAATCAGATGAGAATGTACCTCTAGGGCCAAATGAAAGCTTTATTCTGTAACTAATTAGATTCTGCTCACCAGAATTCAAACACGGATTTCAAATACACTAAACTACTATTCAGACTATGGATGGAAGCATTACAAGTAACAAGTTAACAAAAGGAGATGGTAATCCACCAAAAAGCAAACAAATTTCCCCCTTAAGTTAAATTGTTTCTTATTTTAATTATTTTTAATCATCAGGTTTTATCATTTTTTAAAATTGTGAGCTTTTTTGAATGCACTTCAAGATGATAATAATAGTAGTATAATAGTATTAGTGAGAAACAACTCAGGTCTTATTACCTTAATCTTAGGGAACACTGTCCAGGAGGTTATAATAATTCGGTAAAACACTTGAAGGCTTTTCATATGCAGAACTCTGAAATAAAAATTAAAGGCTCCAAAAAATGGTGCTGCAAGCCCATGCTTTTTCATAACCTCCTGCTTGGCAAATCTGTGAGCCTAAGCCTTTGAGGGAACAAAAGCACATCCCAAACCAGCCAACTTTATTTTCAAAATCCCCTCCCATCCCAGCTGTACCTGTTCAGAACTCTATCTCCAGGTGCCTTGAGTTTAGTTTGAAATTATTCAGCAAGCTGAAGCAGCTTCATCAAAATATTACTCATATTCACACCTCCGTATTTTTCAAGGTTGTTGATTATGTCACTGTCTGATAGCCTGCTATTCAAATGGAAAGTAAGGTAGTTTAGATGCATCACTTTTGACACCAAAGCCATATATATGACAGTGAAAAATGAGAAGTTAGTGCCAGTGATGGAATTAAGGAGCAGATCACATTGTGTGCGAAGCCTGCAGCGCCTGCCCCCGGATGCTAAACCGTGTTGCCATGGTAAAACAATATGACTAACAACAGTTCACCTGGAAACAAAGCCATCAGGCATAACAATCAAGGATGTTACTGATGGCAATTAGTTTACTGTCTGAGCCACCAGGAAATACCTTAGTGTCCAGCCTCTTGTGCATCCAAAGCTAAGCATTGAATTTCAGATCTGCGCTTACCTATGGACATTTAAAGACACAAAGTACCATGTGCAAGGTCTCTTTAAATCATCAGAATGAAAATTTTGTTTTTTGAATGTAACAGCCAATAAAAGGTATCGGTTTAATCCGATGCCTTTAAACAATAACTGTGAAAGCTTGTACAGTTCTGACTCTTTTTTTCCCATTAAAAAGGTTTTTAACTTCTTGCATAGTCTAGTACTTCTTGTCGTTACTCTGCTTGCGAGGACACTATCCACTGCAGCTGTTGGTTAAGCTGTGACGACAGAGATGGGAAACCTTTGGCCCACAGGGGTTTCATAACTACAGTTCCCAGCAGCTCCATGTAGTTTGGCCACTGCTGAAGGATGCTGGCAGTTGTAGTTTGGCAACAGCTTCAGGACTCCGGATTCTCTACCCCTGAGCTATGGCACCTCAGGATGGAAATGAGCATCCTCATAGGATCAGGGTGGAATGCTCAAAACTCATTGGTGATTCAAGTGGAAGATCAGTCTGACTAGAGAAGGAGAGAGCTGGGCATAAGTTCAAAGAACAGGATGATCCTTATTTCTAAATAGGTGATGGTAGATCAAACATGTGTACATTTGTGTGTGTACAGAGAGATATATATTTACATACACATATGCTTGATTTACCATGACCTACTATGATCTATCTATCTATGAATGAGTAGGCTACTTTCTTGTGATCTGCATTATATGATCATCCTCAGAATGGCTTAATAATGATCTATAGCTGTTCATGTATATTCTCTTCCTCATCTCTCTCTCTCTCTCTCACACACACACACACACACACACACTCTCACAATAACAAACAAGATTGCAAAGTTGAGAAGGGCTACATCAGTTCCTACTTCTGAAAGGGAGAAAAGCACCCCCAAGCTATGCTGACAGATATTCCAAGGCCTCCCCCACAACCATTGTGCTCTAAAAACCTGCTTCCAAGGATTTCACCTCCATGGGGTTCATCTGTGTTTTCACTTCCTCTAAGCTGCTTTTAGTCTCCTCACTCCCGAAGGGGACTCTGGATGGGTTTGAATTCCTGACGCTTCATTCCCTGGATCCGGTTCTGCCTGGTTGCAGTGGCTTGGCCAGCCCCGCTTTCAGTTGGCACCGCCCTCTGGAGTTTGTCTTCCCTGGCACTGAAGGGGCTGGTTTTGCAGGTGCAGGGCTGGATTATTGATGAACCAACGAGCTCGCTTTGCTCAGATGGTCTGCCGGGACAGATTCTGCTACTGACAGGCCATCCATATTCCAAACCCATTTCCATTCTTTGCCATAGATGAAGCCTGGGAGGAGAAGGCATAAAATGGACATCCATTTGATACCGGAGGAGCGGGAGGGGAAAAACATCAAAATGCTCACAGGATGAATGCATCTGGTGTATCTAAACTGACTGTAAATTTACTTGGATGCCCCGGGAAAAAATAAATAAACTTTGGATATGAGGGACAACATTCAGTATTTAAATCTACCCAGAGGATTCCATGATTACTCTGCCATTTCTAACCTGAACACCCTATTTCCTTTAGTATTTGAAGTCAGTGAATCACTGGGCTTGCAATGTTTTCGGCAAACATGAATTACTCAAAGAAAAACAACAATACATCATAACTGATTAATTTCCTCATGCCATTCTCTCTAACCTACCACTTTATGGATTTCTGACAATCAGAGCTGAAGTGGGCAAATGGAGGGAGTAATTTGGAATAATTACATATCTTGCTCATGTACAAGTTCTACATAATAAATATTTACCATCCAGGAGTCACTGGAGACAATACCATATCCATTTGGTGCTCAAGAGAGAGGCTTCATTTAATTTCATGTTGCATTTCAGTGATGAGGGCATTTAAGGGAAGAGAATGAATAAGCCTTTGTGACTATTCTGCATGAACTGTCTGATGCAGGAAAAAAGAGATGGTTGATTATGAATGCTCCAAGTGTATTGAAACCCATTCATAAAGTTGCCAAGATTCTATCTGAAAAGTGGTTCAGTAGAGAGGACGCCTTGTTTCTCTTTGACTGTAGATGGAGGAGGCAGTGTGCATGTATAATCAGTAATGACTGCAGAAGACTAGCTTTGGGAGGAGGCCACCCATCTCCTTCCTTGCAGAAAAATGCAAACCTGCTGTCTTTTCACTGAGAGGATAATCTGCACTTAAATTTTATTTTCAAATAGAAAGAGAAGAAAGGACAACCCTCGCAAGTCCAGAGAATAAGTGATTTGCCAAGTGGCAAACTGGAGGCTTCAGACACAAAGTAGTACTTTCAGTTCAGAAGTGAAGGGCCATTAATGCAATCCAAGCGAAAATCTTTCTGAAGGGCTTGGTATGCAAATTACAGATAAGTGTAGCCTAAACTAGATCCATTCCACATTCTCCCCTTTTCATTTCCTGCAAAATTATCTTTCAGTGGCAGTGACGCCACAGGAGGAAGATGCTTGCTCTTGGGATACATTAAATTTTACTGCCTTACACCAGGAAGTTCCCAAGACAAAGATCCCCACTGAATGTAGTTTCCTTAGGTTTCTGGGCTCTTAGTAGGGACCTGGATCCATAATAGGCAATGTTCTAATGCAAACAGGGTTTTGTACTTAGAACTCTCCCTTTAGTTAAAGCATTCAGGCTCAGAATGGAACTTCCTACCTTCTTCTATACATCTTCTTTTGAAAGGTACATTTTCAGAAAGCATGGCAGCTTCTCTCCGTGTGCACTGTTCCATTGTTCATAACTGAATTAATCCCTTTCCTAAAGTGGAATAAGACAACTCTTGCATCATTAATGCTAGGCACCGCTTAATTGTAGTGTCAGGACTTTCCTCTTTCTAGCCTAGTAATCCTGAAGATCAGGACTTGACTGTACTGGATACTTCAGCTGGAATTTGAGTTTTCCACTGCTCTAAATAATTTTTGGCTACCCAGAGGACTCCTCCTATCAAGCTAACTCCTGTCTCTTCATGCAGTGGTAATGAGAAAGAGAGATGATGAAAGGTTTGTGTCTGTTATGCAACTGCTCAGTGTGAAGTCATCAGCAACAAAATATAAAAAATGCTGCTTTGGTGGCAGAAGCTCAAAATAATTTTGGATTGAAGAACAATTTCATGCAAGAGGTCTGACAGAAGCAGGGATGTAATATAGGAAGTTGAAAGCTGGGACAGTAGCTGAGACTTGAATGTAGCAGATATGAGATCTAAGGAGACATGAAGACATGGAAATGGGTGAATTTCAGCAAAAAAGCTTTTACTGCAGGTCTGTACCATTTGCAATAATGTAGGATCTTTTAATGTATTACTGTAGTTCAGGGGTTGGCAAAGTACAACCCTCTACATGTGGCTGAATTACAACTCCTACCATTCCTCCCTATTGCCTACTCTTACTGGAACTGCTAGGTTAAGCACCATCTGGAAGCCAAAACCTGATACCTCCTATTGATCAATGTGATGAAGTAGATTAATTCTTAATTCAAGTCAATACTGGATAATATAATGTATCTTGCAGTAAGGTTAATCAAGTATATTAAAGAAATATAAATAGAAAAGGTGGAATATAAATCTAACAAAATAAATAAATAAATTTCCCCCTTTAATGAATAATTGGAGGAGTAGGGGGAACTATGAAGCATTAAAGCCACTGGCCTCCTTTATTAAGAACCCACTACTCTGAAATAATAAGCTGTTGCCACTTCATGCTGAAATGTTAAAAGCTGCACTTCGAGAATCTGCTGTAGACTTTCTATCAATTCATTGTCCAGAAATAGCTGCTTTGTTGAATGCAGAGATAGTGGCCTCAAAAACGTAATCAAGATAAAAGCATCGTCATTCCATTCTCAGCAAACATTAGTAGGCTGCCACTTCCGAAGGTATGTGAAGTAACAGGTAACAAGGAGGCACCCGCTGAAATAATAGAAAAAACTTTTTAATCTTTAAAGATTATATACGATGACTGAAAATCCATCACCATGTGGGATGCTGTTACCATGTGGCAATCACTTGAGAACATTTCCAGTTCAGTGGAAGAATTAAGTCTATGGCTAAGTATCTCCCATACAAACTGAAATGTTGATAGGATTGTGCAAATGAGTTGCTGTCAGATTTCATGAAGATGGATAGAATTGGGTTCTGTCAGTCCAAAATCTTGTTCCAAAAAAAGGCAATCAGTCTTTTTAAATTTTACTATTCATGGTAAAGTCAGGTAAGATGACAAGAGTACAGGTTGTGCTGCAAGGATGGAGTGAAATGCTATTTTCCTTTCTCCTTTGTCCATTTATGAACAGATGTGTATTTGTGCATTCTCAGATGCATCTGTAGAGCCTAAGTGCACAATAGGAGCTTAAGAAGCAAAGGCATTGTCCTAAATCCTTGGATATTTATGTACAGCTCAAGCCTCACAATGGCATTGCCTAGATGAAGAGGGTAATGTTATATTTCCTCTTTGCAAACAGAAAGAAGTGTCCTTATTTCTAACACGTAGAATGAAGGATGCATTAAATTCTATCATATAAAACATGTTCTATGCCATTTCGAAAACCTAGGTCATTTACAGCTCCATCTTTACTTTTTGGTTGCTTCATGTTTTAATTTTCAAATCCTGAAAACTCATTTTTTGATTTCAGTTTAATTCTAAATAACTAATATCCAGAAAATAATACAATACTCAGACCTATGCTTCCAGCCTGTCATCTAAGAACTCTATCAATTAAATTTCTATGAATGCTGATGCCCCCTGCTTTGACTTCAAAAGATGTTCTTAAAAAACAACATCCAAAATTTGGGATTTTAAAACATTTAAAACAAAATTTTAAAACATTAATTTTGGGAATATAATTGAAACCAAAGAATCATGACTGAGTTTCTTCTTAATTTATGCTTACATAAATAGGTGAAAAAATAATATAGAACGATGTAGTTTCTGAATCCAATCGCTAGCATTCAAAAGCACAAGAAACTTATTTATACAATTCCAGAGTGGTGGGGGAGGTCAGATTGTTTGCTGCTCTCCATGGTGCTGAAACCGGCAAGCCAGGAAATTGATTTAAAAATTAAGAAAAAGAGTTTTCAAAACATTGGCTCCCAACTGCACTGAAAGAAACCCAGCCAATTTAGTGCTCCCCTCTTATATACAATGCATTTATTGGCAAGTATGCAAACTTATGTTCACTAAATGTCATGGGCCCTCATTTTGTGAATGGATTCTCCTTCCTCATATACAGAATAAATGAGTGGCACTATATATATATGCTGGTGATTATGAAAATGATCTCCCATTAGAAATGGGTTAATGATACTAAACTAATAGCTAAGTAGTTGATAGGACTATATCCTGAGGGGCTGGCAACACACTCATGGACTTTGGATATTTTAAAATTGATGTGCCACTATAGTTTTTTAAGCTGCCATAGGATGAGTTTCTCAAGATGCACCTTAAGTCCAGGACTTACTCCTTAATATCTCAAGGATATTAATAAAGTAATTAAATTTGTGAATAATTTATTAGGACTATGATTATCTTGACCTGGCCCACCATGCTTCTGTAAGCATTATGACTGGCAACAGAACACAAGAACTGACTCCACCCAAAAACTTTGTTATTAGTGGGATATTAAAATTCCAAGTTCAGCCTTATATTTGTGATGTCCTATTTCCATTCCTGAGGATGCAGTCCTTCAAGAGATAAGCACATGTGAATTAGGTTATGGTAAGTCAGTTTTAGTGATGATACACCTAGTGTCCATATGCTGGCAAACGTAGGCAAATGACAAGCATAACTCATTTCTCTTTGGTTTCATAGTTTAAAATTAATTACTGCTGCATGTTTAGAACATGGAGGGATGGAGGGAGAAAGAGACTATTACTAACACTGCTCGTTTTGTATTTTTCATTCACTGCAAAATTCTTCCACACCAAAGATGCAGCAGATTTCAACACAACATTTAAAACACTATATACAAAATACAGCCAACCTGTAACTGCAGCAAGATTATTATATGCACAATGATGGAGAAATACTGAAATACTTCATGCATGCATATAAAGTAGGGCTTTGCATTCAGTTTCAAAAAGGTACTGTATGGGAGCAGAAGTTTAGTACCTATCTTCAATTTTTTAAAGCAGCTACATCTTTTCTTAGGATCATATGGCAGATGCAGAAGGCAGTTACACAACCCAAAAAAATTGCTTTAGTGTTTAGTGAAGATAACAAAGCATCTGCTCCATAGTCTTTGCTCAAGGTTCAAAAGAAGATGCAGTGGATCAAAAAAGAACACAGAGCATAGAAACCAGACAGAGTTTACATTTTTTCTGATGAGAAGGTTTAAAGGACTTGAACTTGTCCACAGTTGGAAACCTGGCCACTTCTTCTCATTTCAATGATAAAGTAATAAAGATCATTTTCTGAGCAGTGGGGTCTTAAAGAAATATAGGCTACCATATAACCCATATAGAAATATTGGCAGTGGACATAGTCTTAATCTTTAATGTAGTTTATTTATTTTTAGTTAGGTAGTATAATACTGAATCCCATCTTGGTCCAAAATAAATATACAGAAAAAGTGTCCATTGAGTATAAATTTTAATATAATGGATCAGAAAGGTAACAATGTCATTTCTATGAACCTTTTTATCCTGCGTTATCAATGCTATACTTAATGCAGCATGACTGTTGAAGTAATTAAGGGCCTAGTGGGGACATTAACAATGTAAGACTTTATTTGCATTTTACACTAATGATTTTATAATGAGGGTTTTATTATATTAATGAATACTATTGGCAGAAAAAGTGGAGAGAACCAAACTGCAAAGTTGGAAGTGCCATTTGTTAATGAAGTGGCCGCTGCTGATGTTCTGTTGTCAGAAGTGTTAATTTGGATGAAGGCAAACAGGAGCACTTGCAGCAACCTATAATCGTATGCTTTATGTACTTTACAGTCATTATTATAATATTAATTTAGTCATATCAGGCTTATATGGGGAGCTATTTATTTCAAAATTAGACTGTACAGAAGCTCTAAAATAATTGCATAGGTGCCATAGAAAACCAATCTGGACGCAGGAATCAAGCAGTAATGATTCTCATTAAAGCCCAAGACCTAGTTCCTTTAACCCAGTATCAGTACATTGTAGCCCTGTGGTAGAGCACATTCTACAGATATGGCTGGATGAGAATCTTCTCTGAAACCCTAAAGAACTGAGATACTGAGATAGATGGAATCAGTTTTCTATGATCTAAAGTTCTGGAGACGCTCTGTCATTCTATGTCATTCTATACTGTGAAACACTCTGTCATTCTATACATCTGCTGTTAATATTTTGTGGAAAAAAAATACACACACACATATACTCTGTGTGTGTGTGTGTGTGTGTGTGTGTGTGTGTGTAATCTATATTTGGAATATAATGACATTAAGTAGATGTTGGATCTGATGAGTAGCTAGTTCCAGTATCAGAAGGGAAATGGTTGCATATATTGAACATCAGTTGAATGTATCATCTTAATTATTACTAATATGCATTAACTACACGGAATAAAGATCTCTGCTTTATTCCATAGCTTCCCAGGCATTTTACAAGGCCAGATCTGTTTTGCTTCAGCAGTAAAACTGAAGTTCATTACTTTCTTCTCTGGAGAAGGCCAGACTGTTTAGTTTGGTTTAAGAGTGAAAACAGTGGAGCAAAAGATACTTTTCCTAATGCACCATCCTGTAAGTTGTAATTCTAGCCTTGACTATAGGCCTATTCAAGTGTCCTGTTGATGTGACACAACAACATAATTATTCCTGCTAGTTATTTCTAAAGATTTTGAAAACAGCACCCCTTGCAACTGCCATATTGCTTAGGTCTGGTGTAATGCACAATTATATAAAAAAGAGATTAGTGCAGGGTTTCCTTGCCAGTTCAGATTTCTTCCTCTCCTCTCCTCTCCCTCTCTTTTATCTTCTTCTGTCTCTTCCAGCCAATCTTCTTTGCTTTCAGAAATAAAAAGCCCTTAGCTTCCAACTCTGAAAGTGACAAGAAAAGTTTCAGAACAGAATCTCAAATGGTGTGTATGTGTGTGAGTGAATGTGACTGAGAAATAGATTGTTTGAACTGAATTTGCAGCCATCAGAGAGAGGAACTTGAGTGCATAGATAGAAATTAAGACCTTGAGTGCTTTACCCTTTAGCCTTCTGCACAATGATCAAATCAAAAAACAGGATTCTCTTGCCACAGTGGTGCTGATATGTAGCAACAGACAGTGAATACATGGGTTGCTCTATTGATTCTGATATTTATTATAAAATGTGGATTCTTAGTCCGAACACAAGGGAAAAAGAGATGAAGTGATGCACACCATTTGTGGGTGCTTCCTCTGAGCTCCAAGACCATTTTTTCCCCTAGAAGTAAACAGAATGATCACATAGCAACTCCTGTAATGGAGCATCTTTTTGAACAATATGCTTCCTGGATGCTCACTTTAAAAGTTGAAGGAATATAACATACAGAGAACGAATTAAAGGAAGAAATATTTCAATGGTTCCATTTGGAATAGTATGTGTTCCCCCTGCCCCAATAAATGCAATATTTTGATTTTGCAGTGAGAGGTATAAAAAAATTAAAACACTTTGATCAATGCTTCACTTTTAATATTCATTAAAGAATTAGTGAAATCCATGGCCAAAACAACTTTAAGACCCCAGACCTATAACATTTGCTTTTATTGGATACAAAACTATTTTCCTTTGTTGTGGATGTTTCTATAAATGTGATTGAAGAGTCTAAAAGTCTCCCTGTCAATTGTTCTAACTTCACATGTTTCATAATAGCTGAAGCTAAAATGAAGCTTCCAAGCATGAAGGCTGCAAACACACCTGAACACAACTTATGAGTCTGAGGGATAGCTGAGCCCTTGTATGTTTGCTGGGCAATATTTGCTATTACATTTTTTGACATTGTTATACAAACCAAAGTGCTTGTCTCACAGAACGTGTGTCCTTTCATGCCACACTGAACTGTGGTCATAAGTAGAATCATACTGAAAATACTTTATGCAGTATAGTTCCTCCTTGGTTTGCTGGACATTGGACATGTCACATGGTTGCAGTCTCCCAAAAAGACTTGTGGAGTATTGATTGGATGACTTATTGGAAAGTTTGACACAAATGATTTCGAGGGAAGAAATGGTGGACTGAAGACGGCTCCGCAGAAAGTGGTGTTGATGATCGCGGCAGAATGAAGAGCTGGTGAGTAGACCAACTCTTCGATAATTCCTCTCTGGACAAGGAGAGGACTTAAGATCACCCACAAATGCTCTAGACAGTTGCTCCTCATGGGGAGACTGCAAAACAGTGGTCTGAGGCAGGTTTGGAGCTCTGGGAGACAAGGGAATAGCCATCTTGCTCAAACTGCAGTCAGCACCTTTAAGGACACTGGGTTTGCATACTTCCTTTTCTAATCACTTTCAGAAATTGCTTGTTAACTACTTTTCAGCTATTAGGAACCTTCGCATTGACTAATTTTACAGTGCCAGATGAGTTTCCGTCAATCCTTAGCAAAAGTTTTAAATACCAGTTTAAGGACTTCAACTCCCATCAGCTGTAGCCAGTATGGCCAAGGGATTATGGGAGTTGTAATCAAAAACACCAGCTATACATGTAGACTCAGAGATCAATTGCACAGGGTCCAGTGGGGCTTATCCCTACATAAATATACCTAAAATGGCCATGTACAAGAGGAGCATAAAACTGAGCTAGGAGAATGCCAATACTCAGTGGATTTCAACTTCTCAAGATTATTTAAAGCAAATTAATAATGACAGTAATGCAATTTCTCTGGTTCTATTTTTTTTTTTTTTCCCTTCTCTCTCTGAATTCCTCCAAAGGCACATCTCACTAGAATCTTTAGAGGAACTTAAACTGATTGTCAGGACCTCTTTTGAAATTAAGGCACTCTTCCATTATGTATTCCCCAGCCTTCCACTGAGGTGCGGAACAGCATTTAAGTTCCCATTTAAATGCACGGTTTATGCAGAGCTATGGATGGAAAGTGACAGCCTATATTTTTCAAACCTACAAATATTTACTTTCTCCAAAACATAAAGCTCAAATTTATAATGGTGGCATGCTTCAGATAATTCTTTGGGCATATACCCTCACCCACACACCCTCACACAGACATAGATCTAAAGCCTGATTTCCTGATAAGATGGAAGAAAAATGAATTGTAGGTATAGAAAGAAAGAACAAAGAAAGTCATGAAAAAAATTGGTGCCATCTAGTATGCAATAAACATTAGCCTAGGTAACACCAGAATGATTTCAAAGGGTGTAACAAAGACATTAAAAGCTGCCTTCTACAAGAAGCCCACCTAGCTTAGTATTGTCTTTCAGGACAACCACAGGTACCAGTCAACATGGAGAGACCCACAAATATGCCCTAAAGGCCAATGGAATCTCCCATGCTGGGTGAGGTTGGTGTGCCCTCTGTCCACTTTTGAAGAGGCAAAGGAGGAGATTCCTGGAGATACCTGCTCATTGGTATCTTGACTGTGGTCCAATGGATGAAGGTTTCTCTTCCAAGTCTTCTAAAGCAATGCACCAAACTAAGCATAATTACATTTCCCCCATTTTGCATAATGTCTTGTGCATATTTTAAAGAATGTGGTCCAATTGCTTAAGTGGGTGCCCTCCAGATGTTTGAAACTACCCAAATTCTCTTGCTAAGATGGGATTATTGAAATTCTGGGATTTGAAGTCCAGACTTTTGGAGAATGCTCAGGTTGGGGGAGTTTACCATAATATATTTTGATTTACCACAAAAGCACAAAAAACCAAAGGGAACTTTAATTCTACTGTCCCAGCCAATTAAGATCTTAATGCTTAATGGTTATTGCTGTTAAACTATCACACCTTTAAAGGCCAGCCAGAACAGAAATCTCCATGTGTGGTGAATCTGTATGCCTAGCAAGTTTACTTATTCATGATGATGTTTATATCCCACCTTTCCTCCAAGTTTCTTGGTATAATGCAAGCATTCTCCATTTCTATTTTACCTTCACAAAAGTTCCATGAGAAAGCACAGCCAAGAGGTGATCAATGTTCCATATTCACTATGGGAGCTCCATGATGGAGTGGATTTTCAAAATGAGTCTTCCTATCACCTAATTTGACAAAATAACTACTATGTATGCTGCATTGATTATAACCTTGAGAACAGAAAAAGCACTGATTTATGGAATAAGCTGTTTCAGCTTCAGAAAAGACCAAGGCAACTTTCTCTCATCATATTCCTAAATACTTCTGCTTCCCTTAAATTTTGCCAGGGTCAGTTCAAATAAAGGTTGACTCCATACATGAAAACGCTGGAAGTTTCCTCCTCTCCAGTCTTTGAAGTCAAAGATCAGCAGGAATGTAAAAATAAATACTCCAATAGATTTATAATTCTCATGCTAGAACCACTCTTCAGGACCTGCCCAATCACAATTCCTGAAAGGCTTATTCTCATTGCTGTAGAAATATGCATGGTACTAATAAATTATCCTCCTCTCTAACTGAACATGTAAACAACACATTGTAGCTTCTTAAAAAAAAAAAAAAAAAGATTTAAAAAGCCAGAGGCAAGATTAGAAAACTGAGGTTTTTCCTTGCCTATTCTTCAAAGAACTGTTGGCAGTGATTCAGCCTATTTTCATTCTTGCCTTCACATATTTCAAGGCTGAGACCTGCAATGTGTTCCCCTTCAAAGTGTAAGCCCTTCATAATACCTAAGTTATTCTATTTCACTAAGTTCACCTTTTGGCCAACACCCACCTACCCATCAAATCACACACCTTTCTCTTTAACAAGAACCAAGAATGAATGATGACTGCCATCTATCAGCCTCAGGGAAAAGTTTGATCTCACCATGAGAAGCTCTCTCAGGCTTCTCCAGGTGTTCTTGTTGGTGCTGCTGCTCACTGAATGTACAAAAGGCAAGGATGGGGAAGCAGGCCCTACCTGCTGGGTGCCCATTCAGTTGCAACATGCTTGGACACACATGCCTTTGCACAGCTTGCATGAATAGGTGCCTGTATGTTTGTACTTGTACAGAGGCAGGTAAGTGGCAGGCACACAAATTGATGCCCATAAAGCAAAGTCTGACCAGCTCTTCCCTCCTATACATGGCCCCTGAAATCCTAAGAGGAACAGTTGATGTCGGCTCATCAATGTTGTCCAGCTCAGGAAACAAACTCCACAAGAAGTGGAGGGAGCCTGCAAGATTGTTGTATTGTGTTCAGGATGTTGTCCATTCTCCCGCAGTCTTGGTTTTTATTTTTAATTGTTTTTAACAGTTTTTTATATTTGTTTTTAACTGTTTTGCTGTACACTGCCCAAAGTCACATTTAGTGAGATGGGTGGCTATATATATTGGATTAAAAAAAAAAAAGGCTAGAACTCTACTAAGACAGACTATTGTAACAGAACCTTGCAAGCCTGCCTGCATTTTCCCTTCCCTCCCTCTTATACCCCAGGAGGACCCAGCCTGATTTTTTTCCTAATACTTGCCTTGTTTCCTGGGCTCAAAGCCTGTTTTGGCACATGCTGTTGTTGTAATGGCTTCTGAATAGCTTCTCCAAGGTCATCTCCATGGCTCCCTACACCTGGAACATTTGAATAGGTGTGAAGCCATCAGCAATTAGGACTCTAAGCTGTGAGCAGCTGTTACCAGGGTATTAACAGGAATGCTAGAATAACCAAGTTTAGCATTTCCGGTTTCCTCTTGTTGGCTTTTCAAGGTAGAGTTCAGACATGTCATCTGTCTCACGAACACATGAAATAATTCTATGATGAACTAAAGTGATCGTTCCTGCAACTCGCTCTTCCCCCTTCTATCTAAGAGTCAGATGAGAAGATGAATGAAGCACAAGCATTGCTTCTCTGTCCTTCCTGCAGCTCTCTGATCTGCCAAGCCTTCTCCCATTCAGAACCGGAACAAAAATGGGCCACAAAAGCAAATGGCACCCATGTGGAATAACAGCCATCCTATTGTCCCTCCAACAAACATACCCATTGATAGGCCAAACGGCCCTCGGAAGTTCTGCTTTGTGCATTAGAACAGGCGAACTTGAATTTCCAACTCATTCAAAGGGCATTTACATTTGAATAGTTTGTTTTCATTCTAGTTAGTTTAATCTAACATGCAAGGAAAAGGGGTTGCTTTAAAAATAGAAAAAGCTGAAGATTCCTAAATGGCAGGATTGGCAATTAAGATAAAAAGTATGTAGCATTTGGCTTCAACAACACTCTGGAATGCTTTCTTGGTCTTCAATGCCACTACAAGCTAATTTAGATGAGCAAGATAGCCTTTGGAAGGTCAGCTGCAGCAAGTGCAAAAACAGCCTTTTGAAATAGCAATATGAAGAGAGAGACAAAGTCCTCAGCACATTCTTCATATACACAATATGGCAGGTTGAAGCTTCATCAGATTGTTGCTTCAAACATGACCATAATAAAAGCAAATACTGAACCATATAAAATCTATACTGTTAACCTATTCAGATAAGCTGCTGTGTGTCAAACGTGTTCTTGACTGACAGTTGATCACTGGGAGGGTAGAATACATGGTGCCAAACTAAAAATGGGGAGTGGAAAGTTTTTCCAACTCATCTACAAATTTGGTCAACTGCATCCTAGGGGAAAGAGCAAGTTTCAAAAAGGACTGGAGTTATCGTTGCTGTCTTCAAAGTCCATTTAAAAACAGTATTTTTAAAATATTTTTAACAGAATTTTTAACTCAAAGGTACTTTAATAGATGTTCAGGTATCCGGTCAGAATTTCACTAAACATCTTTTATGTGTTATGTTGCAGGAATCTTTTTAAAAAGGGGAAAGTGTACAGAATGGTAACCTTTCATTTGCATTTGGAAGAGCTCCTCTCCAGAGATCCTCCTTTTACTCTAATTCCACACACCAGTTAATTCCACTCCCTGCAGTAGTTCCCAAATTGAAATATGAGAGTTCCTCATCATCCTTATCTGCATTCAACAGCAGGAGCCACCGGCAGTTTTGCCCAGTGAAGCTGCTCACCAACCTAGATGAAGCTTTCTAACTTCAGGAAACTCTCCACAATCACTGGGTTGCTAAGAAATCCTGGTGTGCTGCTCAGCCTCCTGGGGCAAATTCCAGAATACAAGGAGAGCATCAGCAAGAGTTCTTGTGCCTTCCCTGCTGCCCTATATGAGGGTGCAACCAGAAGCAGCATAGCATTGCAGCCACTTTCATAGAGGAAGAGTATGATTCATTCCAACCCAGTTGGAAAAGCATTGCATCTAAGAGGAGGCTACTAGGGATAAAGAAGACAGAAACATCTAGACTCATGTAGCCTTGCTAGTTAATAATGAAACCATTGGCTTATAGCTTTGGGGGTTAAGCTGCTGATGGCTTGAGATTTGGAATCTACAACAGAGGAAAGCTATAAGAGTAGCTATATGAATTACTGCAGAGGTCGGAATGGAATGTTCAAAGATCCATGCACGTAGCCCATGTGCTAGTCTGAAGGATGGTGGCAACATTCAGAAGAGAAAAGCATTGCCCTATCAGGAGATAGTTATTCTGGAGACTGCTAGGGATAGGTAAATTAATTTGTCACTTTGGGTTGTTTTTATTTGTTTAAGAAGTTTTCAGGATGTGGGTGGACATTTCTCCAAGCATATTTGCCAGTTTCCCAAATACATGAGTTTCTCCAAACAACTAATCTTTAACTTAATGCACTAATGTACAGTACATTACATTCCCAAAGGCATGCAATTTCATACTAAGTTTTGGTATTTGTTCAAAAATTTGGAATTAGAAAAATATGCTAGTTTCTCTGCAATCACTACAAAGCCCACAAATCTGGACCCCATGACTACTAAACTGTCTGATATCATTCCTGATTGTGACCTGCCTATTGAACTGAATTACATGTGATAAAAACTCTTCAAACACAGCCATTTTCGTGGAGTTTTCTTGTGTTTCTCTGGTCATTAATATCCCTCCCCTCCCCTATCCTTCCTTATTATACTGTGGTTGTACAAGGAAACACATCTGTGCCAACCAGCTTTTCATTAAAAGATGTTCCATGATCAGCAGCACTGACTCCGTCTCATTATATTACAGCTTGTGACTGGGGAGGGTGGAAGTGGTTTCTCCTCTGCCTAAAGCTCCAAGTGGCAGTGAGGCAGACTCCATCTTGATGATGTCAGACCAGTGCATGCTCTTCACTGAGGTGACAGACAGACAGACAGACAAATAATATGCTGGACAACTTCTAGCGGGGTGTCCATTTAAAAAAAAATGCAATTTGAGATTTGAGTGGAGGAGAGTGGGCAATGCTGTCTTGTCACAAGAGTGAATGGGACAAAAATGTTTAGATATTTTGTGCAGGTTGAACATTTTCTCCACCCTGCCCCAGCGGGCAACGATGGTTTTGAACCATGATGGGAGGCTCCAGGGACAAGACAAGGCTGCTGAGATGCTATATGTGAGATCCTGTAAGTGTGATATGTTTTACAAATACTTTTACCCTTTTTGCAGAGAGATGAGGAACCATAAAATCAGAACTAGGCTGTCTGTGTGTGGAGTATTGACCCTTGTGGATTAAGACATGAGGAAAACAATTATGTTACATTTTAGTCAGGTATTGTATGTGGTCTTAAAGGAAATCAACTCTGATTGCTCATTGGAAGGATTGATAATGAAGCTCAAGCTCAGATACTTTGGTCACCTAATGCGAAGAGAGGACTCTTTGGAAAAGACCCTGATGCTGGGAAAGATGGAAGGCAAAAGGAGAAGAGGACGGCAGAGGATGAGATGGCTAGATAGCATCACTGAAGCAATGAGCATGAAATTGAGCAAACTCAGGGAGGCAGTGAAAGATAGGAAGGCCTGGCGCAATATGGTTCATGGGGTCATGAAGAGTCAGACACGACTTAATGACTGAACAACATTCTATGTGGATTTTTCACAAACATCTGTTTTCCCCAGAACAGGATAAATGCATTCTTGGTATTTCCCATCTAGGTATCAGGCTTGTAACTGCATCAAGATGCAGGCAAACTTTGGCCAGGTGAGACCCACACTATCGACCAACTACTGACTGTTGGTCTTCCTTCCCCGGGAATCCTAAGTGAGAATTATAGCTTGACAGAGAGAGGCAGGGAGTTGGTTTTTTCAATAGTCATAGCATCTCATTCTGGGTGAAACTGTGATGGCTCAATAGCCTAAAAACAAAGCACTGTTTGCAGTATAAGAATCAGACTCTTAAAGCTCCACTTTCATTTTCACACAGCACATTCACTCCAAGCTGGGAACCCTACAATGTGTATCCAAATAATGAAAAAATGTTGCCTTTGAGTCCCAGGCCCACTTTGCCTCAACTCTACTCTTCGGAGGAGTATTTCTTTTTCACTGCCTCTTTCTTTCCATGACAAACATTTGAGTGCATGGGCAATTCAGGTGGGGAGACAGGGTTGCAGAAGGGCAATTTTTAAAAGCAAGAAAGGAGATCAAAGTGCAACATTTGATGTTTATGTATCCCATTCTTGATCTTGGGCTAATTTGATTGCCAAACTGAGAAAAACAAACAAACAACGGAAAAGCATTAGCACGTTGCCTTTGACCATCTGTGCAGATGTTGAGGCATTCAGATTAAATGAGAATTGCAATTAACAAGAGTGAATGCAATAACAGATTGCTCAGTTTGAAATGCCTTTCAAAATCCTTTTGTATCTGCTTGCATGGAATTAGATTTATTCATTTATTTATTTAAAGAATTTATATGGCCACCCAATTTAGGCAACGTGACTCTGAGTAGTTTACATGAAAAAGAAAACGAATCCAAGATTTAAAAAAAAACATCAATCAATAATAACAGGTGACCTGGCTCACATTCACACCCTCTCCCAGTGGAACTTAAT
This sequence comes from Liasis olivaceus, assembly GCA_030867105.1. Taxonomy (NCBI): domain Eukaryota; kingdom Metazoa; phylum Chordata; class Lepidosauria; order Squamata; family Pythonidae; genus Liasis; species Liasis olivaceus. Next base: position 123,692,259 of record CM061348.1, on the reverse strand, counting down.
TCATTCTACCCCCAGTGCCCAGGAAAATATTCAAGTTTTTAACACCTTTCTGAAGGCCAGCAGGGTTGGGACCAACCAAATATTGGTGGGGATGAATAATTCCAAAAGGCAGGTGCCACTACAGAAAAGGCATGCCTTCTGGGTCCCATCAGGTGCCACTGTTGCAAGGAAGGGACCCGAAGTGTGCCCACCCTTATTAGAATGAGTGGGGCAGGCCATCACCTTTGGGGAGATGTGCTCTTGCAAATAACCAAATAAATAATGAATGTGTGTCACAGGTTTTTAATAGGCTAGGTGTACTGAGTTTTCTACATTATCACACAAGATAAAAATTATCACAGGCTTTTAGTCAAGATGCATAAAATAAGCTCAGCTACTTCCTGTTGAAATGCTGAGCTGAAAACCAATTCACCACTCAGGGCTGATCCGCATGAACACCTTGCCCCAATGACCTCTGGCCACTTTTTCTGCTGGGCATCAAAAGTGCAGTTTTCTGACTTGTGTCAGCTCGCATGGTGCTGTTTGTCTTGCTTACTGCACTTATTTCATTGCAGGCAAACCCCTCCACTCCAGCTGCTACTGAGAGCTATGGCAGGAACACGCCAGTACCTGCACCCCCCCAACCCCCTAAGTCATCTTTTTTTACGTGTTCATCAGTGGAATGTGAAAGGGACGGGCATTTTTCTTTTCATTTTTACACCTTCCTTGATGGAACAGTGAAACAATGGACCTGACTTAAAAAAAAACCAAAAAACAGAGGACAGAAGTTGTACCATTTTCCCCTTCTAGGCCAAGTGACAGGAAAAATGGCAAGTTGTGGTGTTTTCTTTTCTTTACCAGTCCAGGAGGGGTAAAAAACCCCAGAGGAATCCACTAGTCAAAGGCATGGTCAGTGTGGCTGGGCAGAACATCAGCCACTGCTGTGCCATAGCAGATGAAAGGGTAGAAATCCAGACACGGATTTCTTACACCAGCTGGCTACATTTCCAGTCAGGCTGTGATGGAGACAAACAGCTTGAGGCTACAGGGTGGAAATTCCCCTTGAGGGTGAAGATGCAACACTTCCTTCCTTCACCTTTAGACTTAAAGAGTATCTATGCCTGGGATGGACAACCAGGCTCCATGCAGCCCATCTCTCCTTTTTTCTACTTCTCTCCAAGGCCTCTCTGACCAGGATGGCTAAAAACTAACAGCACGATTTCACACCACCTTCTGCTGGGAATAAATGACAACTGCGGTATAAGCCCTCGAACTGGTACATCACGGTTACAAAACACCTCCCCTCCAATCCAGCACCAGCCATGTGTAGAATGCGGCTGTACCTGCTCTGCAGCCCTCAGCTCTCCCTCCGAGATGTTAAGCAGAACATTCACCCTCGCTCTCTGCAAAGTGTGACCCTCCAAGAGCAATGCACCTGACAGCTATGTGTGGCTGCCTGCCAGGGGCTTCAGGTTTTTCTGCCTGTCAAGGATTCAGAGTTGTGATGCATCTGGAAAGCCACAGCAACTAACGTGCAGCAAGAGAGGACGCCAGCTGCCTTGGATCTTTTGATTTAGATGCAAGATCCTGCCTTTTTAGGCGCAAGAATAGTACTTTGGCAGTTAATCCTGCATTTGCAGCAAATGCTATAGTTTTTATGCAGGCTAGCAAATGTAAAGTGCATTGTTGGAAATGGATGGTGGTCCAAAAAAGTTTTGAAAACCACAGTAAATTAGCAGGTATAGGACCCGTATAAGCAGCTGCCCCCCGAAAGAACCAGTTTTTTTGAAAAAATATTCCTTCTCCTCTAACCTAAACTTTCCAAATGGTTATATTAGACATCTGTATGAATAAAAGACTTGAGCCCCCACCACTTCCAGTTCTCAGTACATATAGCACTAACCTCAGATCCGTGGCTTATACATTGCAGTGGTTGGATTAACCCACATTAAATAGAAAATCATGGTATAAGCTATATCACTATATATTTCACTATAAGCTGAAATCAAGCCAGCTATATTATGGCTTAGCACAGTGTAGGGACAAACCAATGTACTGTGTCCATAGCACATAGAATTAGATTTGTTCTTGAGTTAGCAGAGATTCTTGTGTCATATGTCTGCAGGAACACAGCTGTAAACCATGTCCTAGTTCGGTAGTCCCATTGCCAGTGCTGGATCAACATTCTTCTGTTTCCCATCGATACCAATTGTACCTTGTTCGAAACTCTTTGGGAGAATGGCATGGGAATAAAATATAAGTAGCACAAAGTTTCCACACTGGTGCAAATGATACAAACTGCAGTACTTTGGATAATAAAATATGTGTGCGTCTTTCTGGTAAAGGTCAGACAGAATCTTGAATACACTTTCTGAGCCAAAGACACAAGTCTGCCTTTCATAGTGTTGATGTCTAAGGACAATTCACCAAGCTTACAGGAAAGAAGAGATATCTATATGTTACATTTCCATCAGGGTCCCCATGGCTAATTCTTCACTTTCCAGCTTACAATGTATTTATTACCACATGAATTGGGCAGGCAAAAAAGTGATCATTGATTCTTAAGTAATCCTTATGACAACCTTTTGCAGAGGGCTAAGCTACCTTGCCCTCAGATCATTTCCAGTCCTACCCCTTGCCTTCTTACACATGCAAAGTGTAACAAATTACAAGATGCCAGCTCTGTTTCCCTTTGTATTTCTCTGCTGCCTATAAAACCATCTTTTAGAAGCACTCAGTAAAAATAGAATACACAAGGGGAAAATTGTTCAAGATGATTTCTCTCTATTACTTTGGCTTCATCACAACATGACACACCTTTGATAACAGACAAAGGGGTAAGAGAATCGAAAAGAGAAATATCCCCCCTGTGGTTCAGGAAAAGAGTTTGTGGGGTTTTTTTCTTTACACAACTCCACAATAAAAAAAAAGAAGAAGAATCAGAACTAATTCCAGTGGGATTCATTATCAAAAATGTCAGCTCCTGCTTGGGAAAAGTGGCCCAGACAGTTACGACCATTGGCTATTAAAAAAGAGCTTTAGGTTAAGGCTTTCTTCTGCTCTTGTTGTCTCTCTGACCTACAGCTCAACTTCCTCTGACAAATACATGGGTACCTTACCAATGTAATGCAAAATCATATTTAGGCTTTGTCAGTTTCACATTCATGCTGCTTTTTGATGAATAATAAGCAAGGGCATGTTGGCAAGGAGAGATACCCATTACTCAAGAGAAACAGATATGACGGCAATGAGCTGTTACCTGGCAAGTGGAGTGAAAACCTAATTTCATTGGAATTTCTGGTAAAGTTAAAATCTAATTTTGTCTAAATGGAATGTCAGGCAAATGTTGAGAAAGGTCCTGGTTAGCTGAATTGGATAGGAAGGAACTGTATTTCAAGCAGATTGGCACATTTCATGGAGAGGATGCATCACATTTCTCTATTGGTAGGAAACTGCATCTGGGAGGGACCATCGTAGAGTCAGACCTCTGCTCTTGAAGCAAAATAATCCAAATTCCTTTCATTGGCCAGTAAAATTCAGTCAAGAGAATAAAACTGCAGAAAGATCATATGCTTGTTTTATAGGAATGGCGCACTTGGTGGGAGAGCAAGATGAGAGGAGCAAGAGGGCTGAACTAATCTTCCTTCCTTTCAGCTGCTGAAGACACTGGATTTTGTTTATTTTTGTGGCTCCTATGAAGATCTATTTTTCCACAACATATTAACTAAAGATTAGTATTAATCATGGATAAGACACGTAACCACACTCTGCAAGCGAGACAATCAAGCCAACTCCTTGGTAATAAGTGCCTGCCACTGTAATCCTATGTATGTTGGCTCAGAAGCTCCCTATGTTCAGTGAGGCTTATTTCATTGCACACAGCTGCTATGTTTCTAGCCTTTTACCTAATTCAAGTTGGTATCCATGAAATTGAATTTGATTAAGATGATGGAATGGAGTGGAGTGGAGTAATCATAAAGATCACAATTTCTGCCATGAGAGAGGAGTATTATGCAGAGGGTCCCTGATGAAGCAAGGTTTCTCAACCTTTGTCATAGTGAGATTTTTATATGTATGTATAATACATATGTCTGTGTATAATTGATTATATGCTATCAAGTCGATGTTGACTCTTATCAACCACATAATTTTTCTCCAGGACAATCTGTCCCTAACCTGGTCCTTCAGGTGTTTCAACAGTGCACTCATCACCACTGGAACTGAGTCCATCCATCTTGTTGCTGGCTATCCTCTTCTTTTTCCTTCTCCTTCTTCTTTCTCTTTCCTTCCATCTTTCCCAGCATTAGAGACTTTTCCAGAGAGCTAGGTCCTCACATAAGTAGGATAATTTGTGACTCAAGGGGAGAACTCTGCATTGATTTGTTTGATGATCCATTTGCTCATATATAGATATGGAAAAGATCCAAATGAGCAAAGAGAAGTGACTGTTCCTTACCTCAAAAATCTCCAGAGGATTGTGGGATCTTCTGGACAATGAAAAGATGATGGTGGAGGCTGGAGAGAGCAGAAAATCAAAGACTGGGATTTCACTCATTCCACTGAAAGCTGTTCTCTGGTAGAATAAAAACTGAATCCAGTCCTTTGTTAGAACCTTCCTGACTAGAATTAAACTCAGTCAGAAAGATAATTTTATGGATGCTCTCTCATAATCTGTGATAAAAAATAATGCTATTGTGATCTCAAAAGGATCAGCTAGTTGCGAGATAAATTTTATCTCTAAACTGTTTGGGTGGTCTCCTCATCAGGTCTCATTGTCTTTCAGACTCTTTCTTGCATTTTGGTAGGGGAGCCACAGTATTGTCCTAGACATAGTCATTGAAAGAAGTAGAGTTCCTAGGAACAAAAAAATGCATGAATATAGATAGGACACTAAAATAAAATGAGATTTGAGGTAGAAATGAATGGGAGTTAATTTTCTCCTCAGTCTCTTTCCTGACATTCACAGATGCAAATTCTAAGGTCAGATATCTATCATCTGTATGACATTCAATAACAGTATTTATCTTCCAATGGGATTTGATCCTTGACATCCCATATTTGACATCTGACAACACTTGAGAGTTGACAGATAAGTCATTTAATATTTAGCAGTCCTTTGATACCCAGTATGATACAATATTTGATATCTGACAGGTACATTTAAATAGAGCTAACCCAACCCATGGTTCTGGTGACATCTTGCATAAGGATTCTGCTGAGGTCCCTATTCATTGCACAGATCCAGTTAGAACCACACAGACTTAACAGCATGACTCATTTAACTGAAGCCCTATTTATGTCTTCAATTGACAACACAGGATTCTAGCTGCAACGTGGTTTCTAATATGGGCTGTGTAATAATACAAGTGAAGGAGAAAAGGTGGTTTGGAGAACATGGGGGTAATCATATACTTATCAGCCAATCCTTAAAGTTGCATCTTTCAACTTTCAAAGGGATCACAGGAAAAGATAACATTTTAAGGAGGCATTGACAGGTACAATATATGAATCCATAGGCATTCCCTATCTGGATTTGGATAGTTCCAGTTTCTAAGTACAGTATCCAGCCCATCTGGAAGAAGGATGAAAGATTAATATTTCATTTGCAAGTCTATTCATTAACACAGAGGCGTCAGCTACAGTATGCCTCCTTGAGTATGGGCATCTTCTCTAGGTCCAGAAAACGTCTGACAATAACTACTAGTTTATAACAGGGCAAATACTATTGTGGGTTCAAACATCATATCATTCAAGTACTCATCTAGCCATCTCCTTGCCTACTCAACATGAAGGCAATGAGGGGGCCTTTGGAGAATCCAATCCATGCCTTGTTATTCAGTTTAATCTTCCAGGGAGTGACCTAACAGCCCCCAGATTCTCCATAAGTTTCACGGGCCTTCTCCATCAGCCACACCCAGTATTCCGATTCAGACTTTTGCACTGAACTCAGGATGGTCAGAACATTGGGTATGGAAGGGGTATTGAGGAAAGAACCTGCATGTATACCTCCAAACCTTCTTCACTTCAGACTGGCATGTGCTTGTTAACTATACTGCCATGACTATGGTCTATGTCTCCTTTCTGGCGAGGACAAAAAATTCATTGAGAACTGGTCATTTGTAAATGAGCCTTCTGTGGGAAGCCAATTCTAGACTTTATAAAGAGGTAAATACATCCTCTAGAAGAGCTTGACTCCTGGTACCTATGTAGGCTCATCCACATAGTTTTCTCGGCAACAGTACAGAAATGGTTAACCATGAACTGACTGTCTGTCTAGTATATAGTCCTGGCATTTTCTTAGTCTGCCTAAAGCATGAATCCATCCTAGCCCTACCATGCAGAGAGATTATTGCCACAGGAAAAAAAAAATCAGAACAACAGTGATCATATTATCAGTTGTCACTACTATGGATAAGATTTTCTGCATCTGGAAACTAAAATGCCATGGGTTAGCCCTGAGTGGAATGAATTTGTACTGTTAACCAAAACATCACTGGAAAAATCAGGCCAACCTCAAAAAGAAGGTTTAAGTAGGCTTAATCTGAGCTGAGACCCAGCCTAACCATCCCACACTCTGCTTGTGTGCTAGAACAAGTCAAATCCCCCAGACTGACTCAGTCCCAAGAGGAGAGATGTGTTCCTCCTTTTGAAAAGAAGAGCCAGTAGAGCATAGTTATGCATATTCAACATTAAGCTGTAAACCTGGCTAAAAATGTCATGCAAAGAATATCAGAAGCAGCAACATTGCCAGCAGAATTGGGTAGCAACTGTGAGCACATATGTAAATCTTCCCAACATATATAGATATAGATGTCTAGGAACAGCTCATCCAGGAGTGGCTCCAACACCATTGCATAACATGTCAGTGTAACAATCCCAGTGACTGTAATCGCTGACTGAATACAAAGAACTTTCTTGACCTCCTCGATCAGGTGAGAATTTTTGGAAAAATCAACACATTTGAATAATGGTCAGAAACATTGCACTGCACCGGCAGGAACATCATTTGGAACACAAGATGACTCCAAGCTGTGTTCTTTCAGTCCAAATTAGAAGATTTATTTTTTGAGAGCAGAATAATAAAACAGCAGCAGATTCTATAGCTGGCCATCTTAATAAGTCAAAATATCTATTTGGGATAACATTGAGTTATCCTAAATTACATTTCCAAAGGGATATGTTTTCAGATATTACATACATCATGGTTGACAGGGACACTATGTAATTAGCTATTTATATGCAAGGAATGCAAGAGATAATTAGAAACATGGATTATGGAGAAAGGCAGTCATGCTGACAAAGGGCAAAAGAAGCCAACATATTAAGTCAAATTTGTATATACGCTCATATTGGTTTATCGTATGTCATTTGTCTTGTATTACATTAATACTTCATTTAATACGGCACTAATACACCAGATTGTAACCTGCTAATTTATAAATTAAACATGCATCCTTCTAGATGCAGCAGCTATGGGCCTGGCAAATCAGTTAAACCCCCTGGGAAATGTTGAATTAAGTTACATATGTTTTGGGACTTTGGAGAGATGGTATGTGCATTTGGAATGGCCACTTCTAGACCCATCAAGTGGCCTGAGTTTATTTTCCTTTTATTTAGTCTGGCAAGATTGCTTTGAAAATACAGAATGGTAGGTGGAACAGGCATGTCAAATTAGCCAAGTTTATCTGTCCAAGCATTACTCAATAGCAGTGTTTCTCAACCTTGGCCACTTGAAGATGTGTGGACTTCAACTCCCAGAATTCCCCAGCCAGCCATGGCACAATCAATTCCTGTAAAAAGGGGTGAGGCTTCAATTATACTGCAAGGACTGCCATCTTGACATTTTTAGCCCCTCCCCATGGCCATCACCCTTCCCAAAAGACAATACAGCATCAGAAGAGGGCAATTTATATAACATTTGCATGAGACATTCATCTATTTTATGCATAGATGAACAGTTATAAACAATCAGAAACAATTGTTGCAATTTAAAAAGTAATGCCCACAGTGGGGAAGACTGTGATCAGGTGTCCTGTCAGACTGCCCTGCTTCAGGTTTTAACCATGCACATTCACACACAATTGCTTATAGAGTCTAGCAATTTTACTCCAAGGCAGAAAAGATAACAGCAAACAAAGGAATATAAACAAAACTGAGGCTTGCCTGAAGTGTTTGCTTTCTAAATAGGAGTGTGCAGAAGAGTAGTCCAAATCCAGGGTTCTGAGAGCCAGGTCAGAGTCATTAGCCAGTCTAGAGGTTCAAGGTTTCAAACATGAACAGGATTTGCAGGAACATTACACAAGAGCCAGAGGTCAGATGTTGTTTCCAGCAAAGAGAGCATGGGCCAGAGCTCCTTCTTAAATAAAGCCACAGCCAGCTGTCACTAGTCAGGAGATTTATTCCCTTGCTTGGTGAGGAGCCTAATAGACCTTCGCTGCTCTGCTCTCTTCTCTACTCATCGGGTGCAGGGGCTGGGAGGCCTTATGTCATCCTCACCTGACTTCTCCAGCTGCTCAGGTGGTACCTGTGTTTGATCAGCCTCCTGTGATTCCTGGCTTTGTCTCTCCTGAGGCTGATATTCCACAGGCTCAGCTGGAGCAGCTTCTTCAGGGTCAGATTCAGAATCTGAGTCCTGAGCCATGACACAGACCTGCTTTGTCTGCTCCCTTTATGTCAATGTTCTGAGCAACTTCACCATCCTCAGGACTTCACTATCTTCCCTTCTTATGGTTCATTTTCTATCAACTAGACTTGGGCTGGAGAACTGTTTAAAACAAGCACATCTTCAAAGAGAGGCTAATCCCTTAGAAAGTAGGAGATATGGTCCCTCTCCCAATATTTGTGGAGTACTAGATCATGGCTGCAAAAATTCAGAGGACCACTAGATATCAGCCAAGGACATTTGTATGTATCTGTGCTGCTATCTAATGGTTCCCTGAATTGGTGCAACTCTGATCTGGGGGCCCTGGGGCCCATAGATCAGAATTCCCTTCTGTGCCACCCAACTGTCTCCACACAGAAAGCTAGCACATCATTCAAAAGGGTTAGATTAGGCCCCTGTCCTCCTCAATAGCTATGTTTATCTGTACTGGGTTTGGGCCTTGGCATTTTTATGTATCTAAAGGTGCTGTGATACAAAATTAAATGAAATACTATCAGGTTTTATCCATTAATTGATAGGTAGATTGCTGCTTTAAGAGCTACAATGAAGGGTCATTGAAGCTAGTGGTTAGTAAGCAGCTGGGATCTCAGAAGAAGGAAAAAATGTGTGTTCATAAAGAAGAGTTTGTCATTTTGAGAGAATGAGATAAAAGCAGAGAGGACTGTAGCTTGGTGGAAGGCCCAAAGCTGCCACTGAGGAGAACAGATGTGCAGTTTTGCAGGAGAGCAAAGGAGGAGTTTTCTTCCTTCTGCATGTGTTGTTTATCTGCAAATAAGCAAACATGAGGCCTTCAGCACTTGTGAATCCCAAAGAAACTAACATCTGATAGCAGGGCCTTTACAGTTCTCACTACTCAAGGGCATTCACACCACATCAGAAAAGTCTCTCTCTGTGTTACATATACAAAGATATTTATGAGTGAGAATGATCAGACTCTTAGAGTAGCTATTTGCCTGACAGACAAAAGTTCCTACAGAAATAGAAGCCGGAAAGAATAGCCACAGAGATGCTGATTAATTATGTAACTGATTAGCTGTACAGTAAATCACATAAATGATAGCACAGATGGAAAAGAAAAAAAAACATTAACTTGTTTAATAACTTGCAAAAAGTAAAAAAGGATAATGTTCATCCAAGTGGAAAATATTTTACTGCTTTTCATATTTTCCCTTTAATTCTTCTCGGTTATGGAGAAAAAAATCTTTCCCATCTGTTGGATCAAATTCCCAGCTATTATAAAAAAAAATAATAATAATATGGTTCATTTTAACATATACCTTAATCATTAAATGAGTAGACTCCCCAGGGGGGTTTACCAATCAAGAGAGAGAGAACAACTTTGTACACAGAGATTTACAATTTAAAAAGATACAACATAAAAGATGAAATGACTGCAGAGGGAAAAGGAAAATAAGATGCTTAAAGAAATAACTATTTGCTATTAAGATAGAGAGGTACCTGGTACTTTGAAGCCACCCAAATGTCTTCTGTACACTTGATATCACTTTTAATATGAGCTAATATGAAATTAGAACCGATAGGCTACTAATCAAGTAGCTAGTCAAGTAGCTCTCATATGGCAGGGCTATTTGGGCTGGGGACACCACAATCTCTTTGCAAGTCTTGTGTTGCATTCTGTCAACATTCAGGATTTTTTTTCTGGAACAGAAATGACATGCAGTGGGTGTAGAAACAAAGGCATACAATGCAGAAACTCTGCTGGATCTAAGCAAGCTCAGGCCAGTTCGGTGGGCTCATCTATACAGTGGCACTACAGATTCCTATATATTGGGCACAAATCCCATCATCACAAAAAAAGATGGGGTGTCAAGGCAGTAAAGAAAAATGGCCATCCGAAGAAATGCCTTTGGGTGAAAAAACTGCTGTCATTATAATCACTGCAAATGAATGACAGCAACTTTGGCCTATCTTGAAGCCTTTTATATCTCAGAAGCCTGGAAACGGCTTATGTCCAAAGGACTACACGTCAAAGCCGGCGAGGTCCAAAGGAGGTTTCCAGTGTTGGATTCCCTCCTCTGAGGAGAAAGTGTCTGTTGGAAGGATAAAACAGAGGTGCCTTGTAGTCCTCTTTGTATATCCCTCAACTTCTACTAAGATGAAATGCATATCTCCCTCCTCAAAAAGGCTGCCTGGAAAATCATCAACCGTTGCAGGCAATGTGCTCTGACCTGAAATGCCACAAGCATTCATATATCCATTGTTTTAAATCATTAAAAACTGCCAAAATCCCAGGAGACTTCATGGCATTCTTAGGCACCATTATCCCTGAAATACAAGAACAAGGCTTACCTCAGACGCTAATCGTACACTGGTGAACCAACCGATTTCATAATCTCAGAGTAAAATTCAAAGCCCAAAGAGAAGAAAAGGAAGTGATAACAAAGCTAAATTTAAGTTAGATAGATACATTTTTCTTTAGGGGGGAATATTTTCCTCAGATTCCTTTGAGTTCTAACTTCTAGTCCCTAATAAAATAATAATATATTACTCAGTGCCATAAGAATCATGGTTTAAGTATTGTTCTTCCGGATAGTTTTCATCCTTACAGATGTGAACATTGCTTATAGTTGGTTGTGAATGAAGCAATTATAAACCTGAATAAGGCATGAAAAATGAATAAATAAGTAAATAACCCAGGAGGGGGGATATTTCATGTGCAAGCATCTAAAAATGGTAAATTACTTCGATCACACCAATTAAGGTTGGTATCTAAATTTGGATTTGCTTTTCCATAAAACCCTTTATTACTACATTTGCCTCTGAGTCATGCAGTTTGTACAATCATCTTTTCTTGAAAGGTAATTAATTTCAATATTCATGATAAGTTCTTAGCTGGGTGCTTTTCTTATACTAAATTGGAATAGCTACCACGGTATATAGAATGGCATTTATCTTGTGCATATTTGTACTGGAAGAAGGAAAATGCTATTATTATCAAATTAATGACCTTCAAAAAAAAAGGTTTATTGTATATATTAGGCCCCTTTGTCACCATCCCAAGGCCAAAAGAGGTCAGTACAAGATCAATGCATGTTATGAATCTCCTTCAATTTCTTTTTCAATTGAAAAGAACCCATGAGTGGAAGTGATATGTGTAATTGGACAAGCCATGAAGAGGCAGCGTATCCTTTTGTAAGCAGCCATTTTTCCAATATAATGTATTGGTTGCATAAAAGTCTTCTTGCATGACTTCATACAAAACAGGGAGATGGAACAATCCTGTCTTTTCTTCCTCCAGGCAACTTTTTATGTGTACTCATAGCTCTGTTAAGTCAAAGTGGTTTCTAGATACATAAAAGATCTAAGACATAAGCTCACTGGTCTACCCAAAGTACCATTTGGTACTACAGAAGGTTTAGGATGAATGTGTTTATATGTTAACTTATGCAAACAGGAATGCATTTAGATATCATTACTTACTAGGTGATCAGATTTAATGGAAGACAAGCCACCATTTCAATTGATCCCAACTGCTTGTTCAAATTGTGTGTACTCCCCCTCCCCCCCCACCCCAGAGTCCTCTATCATTAGGACTGGGGTCCTGGCTGGGGAATTCTGGGACTTGAAGTTCACACAACTTAAAGTTGCCAAGGTTGAGAATCATTGCTCTAAATCACAACTTCCTCTTCAGTGGACTTTCCAGCCCATGCCAAATTCTACTTGAATTAATTATTTTCCCACATTATCCTACTTCGTCAAATTATCACTTAGTATCATATGAGTCCAGTTTTAGAGTGATGAAGAAATCATGTGATGCAATGCAATTGAAGTATTTAATACTTTAATCTCCAAACTGCTTTGAAATGACGTGTATGTGTGTGTGCCTGTGCACATAAAGATAGAAACAGAAAAGCGCTACTCACATAATACCCCAAAATGTGAGAGACTACAACACTCTCTATTTCCCTGGTATGCCAGCTCTAACGGATCACTTCCTCAACTTGCTGGCTTTACGCTGGCCATAATCCCAACTCCTACCTCTTCCTGTTCTCTAACTAATAATGTTCATGTAAACAGCCTAGTGTCTGTGGTCAACAGTGTCCCATGGACATCTCCTGAAGAGGCAGATAGATAGTTAGGAAGCTGGGATATTGCAAAACAAAGTGCTATCCCTAGCATTATCTTTATTTCCACAAAGGCCTCCAGGCCCCATATAGACACCAAGCTTTCTTAGGGCCATTCTTGTTGTTGAATTATAGTCTGGTTTCATTGGCATGAAAGTTGCTGTCCTCATGGGGAGTGCCACTTCTGCCTTCGTTTCAAGTCATTGCAGGCGCCCGACGTTCCTTCCAAGTAATGGGTGACAAAGCCAAACAGACTTTACACAACTTGAGGCTCCTCTCACAAAACTTCTTAAATACTTAAATCCAGCTAAGGGAGGCCTAAGGCTGCCTCATGGATGGGCTGAGGACAAAATGAAGGCCATATAATGGGCGTATGGCAGAAAGAAGAAGTTGCCAAGGCATGTTTGTGTTGTGCTTAGGTGCAAGTAGGGACCTTAGAAAACAAAAATGGTTCATGGCTTCTGTTGAGTGCACTGTTTGGAAATGCCCCCCCCCCAAAAAAAAAGGGTGACTAAAAAAAAAGCTGGAGTGGTTGACAGCTAGAAAATTTTATAGTAACGACCTCACTGGTTTACTTTTTGGTAAATAGATGGTATATAATTGGGTTTGTTCACCATACTACTCAATAGTGAATGTGTTCTTGGCTCTTCAAAACTCAAAACTTTCAAAACTCCAGAGGCCCTTAAAAGGATGACTACTGGATTCAAAGTGAAAAACAACACCAGACAGATTATTTCATTTAACTGGGGTCTTAATCATGGTGTCTGATATGTTCTTCTTTTGTGAGAGCATCCAGCAGCATAGATCCCGGAAAGGAGATTGTTGACATTAGGACTATTCTGAAAAAGCCACTTGATTGGTTCTGCTGAAGAGAATCCACGTCTTTCAGACTGAGGACAAGGATAGGTACTGGGGTAGAATTACCCCTTGAAACCCATCACCATCTATCGGGTTTCTCTTCTCTGAACTTTCCACTCTTACTCTGAGCAACTTACTAATTAAATGCAGTTGCAAAGAGTAGAACTTGGGCATACTGGGGAATCCTCTTCTGCAAATTTCCTGCTGTGTCACCACCCCTGTGATTAGACTCCCACCCCTCTGCCCATTCCACTCCTCTGGATTTGGAATGAAATGTCAAATATAATTTGGTGTTAAAAAATGGAGGCTACAGTTGCCCTCAGAGCAAAGCTGACAGATGCTGGATACATCATCTCAATAGGGAGCCATAGAGAGACAAATTGCAGTTCAATATATCACCAGAAATGGCTCCACATAACTTTTTTTTTTTAATGAAAAGCTTTAGAATTTTTATATGCTACCGTGTAAGCAAAGTGCACCCTTTTGCATAATTAGTTAAAGACAAGCTCTGGAATTTTCCCAATCAGGTTTCATTGCTTCTATTTAAAAAAAATAAATCTAAATACACATCTGGTTCTGGTGGTACATGTGAAGGGAGTAAAATGAAGCTGATAAGGGGAAGTCACTTAAACTCCAATGAAACTGAATGAATGTAAATTCTGTCCACCAAATGGACAAAGAACGCAGGATGTTTTTGATGTAGATTGTGAAATCCAGTGAGAAAGTTGCTCATTGTCCAACCCTTGGTTCACATTTATAAGGAGATTCTCATGTGCTCCCCTCGAACTGCTGAATGCAAATCAAAAGCATTCACCCAACTATGTTCAGGAATACGTTACCATGTATTGTCAACACATGTCTAATCATCCACATTGAGGGTCTTTAATCTAGAGTCAGCACACATAGCGGCATGAATTCAGAATCCAGGTTGGGCAGCAACCATTATAGCTGAAGCTTGGATCTTCTTGAAGATGGAGAGTTTGCAATAAAACCATTGCCATAAATTAGAAATATCAAAGGACATTTTTATCACAGAAGTATGAAAATAAGCCTGGGGATGGGAAGAAAGCCTGGAGATGGGAAGACTGGGTTCAGCATTCTGCAAACCATAATGTTATTTTGATACCGTTGTGTGTAAACACAACCAGTTTGATTGTCAATCATCCTTAACTGCTTAGTGAATTGTGGGAAGCCAATTGTAATTTATTCAGCAAACTATGGTTAAGCTTGGCTCAATATATGAACCAAGTCAGAAAGAATGTAAACTATAACGTTGTACTTTGGAAGAAAGGAATTCAACACTACAATTAATTTGTAGATGGGATAGACTGAAGAGGAAAAAAAATGTGGAAAAAATGGCATGTCTTCTAGCAATGTTCTACACTTAAGTCTCTTCTTCACCACACGGTTTCACTCCTGAAACTTTCAGAAACACTTTCAAACTGACCTGTAATGATTCTCATTGAAGCCAACTTCAAAACACTGAGAATGAGAAAGCATAAAAAATGGCAACCAACCAGCATCACTGACACATGCTGTGTTTACTTGTTCAGTGCTTTGTAAAAAATCATCATCATCATCATCATCATCATCATCATCATCATCATCATCATCACAATTCGTAAAACAAGGAAAGCCACCATGGAACTATCACCCTAATCATAATTTAAAAGAATGACCAATTGTGAAATGGAAGAATATTGGCATGACACAACCACAACAGAGGAGTCCTCAAAATATTTTTTAAAAGTTTGTCACTGTACTTTTGCAGATTTTGGAGTCCTCCTCCCTGACATTTTGATGATATCTCTTTTTGGTGTGCCCATTTTGGCTCTCAACCTGTGTATCTTTAGTCTCTGAGTTTGTTCTTAGAGCACCTTGGCAGTGATCACAGCCTTAAGGTACATGAAGCTCCTCCAGACAACATCTGGAGAACTTTCAGATTAATTTTCTTTGGAAATGACCAAACTCTTAGAAAATGTTGGGCTTCTGTTATGAAATTGTGCAAGACCTTGAGGGTGAAATGGCCAAAATTTTGTGAGAATTTAGCAATCTTATGAACTGTTGATCATTTTTAAATTTGGGAGCACCCACTACTTTGTAAACAATTGCACAAAGGCACTTGAATAGGTCATTAACCACTTACTTTCATTCTAATCTGCTTACAGTATTATGGATATTACTGTATATAGATAGAATGGAGTTCCTCCAGTCATAATCATAACCTAGAGAGCTATAAATATGAGGAGCAGGAATTACACAGCAGTCTCCATTTCTGAATTTAGAACTGTCTCGTTCACAAGAGCTTCCTGCACAAGTAAGCCCAATGCTGTATTTAATTTAGTAAGTACCTATTCTAGTATCCATATGGCATCTTGGCCTAGTTTAGAATATATTGCTTAGCATTACTATATTCTCTTATATCATACTATACTTTCATCCTTTGGGTCTCAATTTTGTTTTCAAATAACATTTTTTGCCACTTCCTCATTTTTTAAACAGCTCTAAGTATAGAACCACTGAAAGATGTTTTCCTTTCTATATTGTAATAATAATACGTAAAGATTAGTGTAAGTAGTATGTCTATTCTATTAATCATGGCATTTTGAAAACAGCCTATAAAGTGATCTGCTATCAGTTTATGTCTTTTCAGCTGTCTACATATTTCTACAAATTGTAACAGTCAATTTCATTTTCCCTCCTCAAACAGATGGTTGGAAAGTTAAAGCATAATTTATGGCAATTGGAAATCATCATAGACTGCTACAACAACTCTTATGTTGTTTATTGGAAGATACACATTGGAAGCCTTTAAAGGAGCAAGATTGATTCTGGGAACTTATTAAGCCCAATACTTTCCAATAGATTGTCTGCACATTAGTATAGGGTAATCAATGCATTTTGTAACTTTCCAGGAGAAATCCATCTCCAATTCTACCAGAGAATACTATTTGTTTTAAGTGTCAGATAATGACACTCTGCAGTGTTGCTCTACTATCATCAAGAGAAGGACTAGTCCTACTAGTAAGTAAAGTGTAATGACTTACTTAAGTAGCAGGTTCATTCTGTTGGAAGACAGAACTAATGATGCTGCATGATTTGTCCTGAATACCCTAAAATGGTTAGTTTTATGCATGATGAAGAATGCAACCCATTGTCAGTTCTGATGCAAGATTCCACTGGTCTTCTGATCAGCTTCTGTACATGGAAAAGGATAAAAAAAATATGAAGCAGCATCTTGTCTTTTGTCTTTTTGTCTTTTGAAGATGCCTTGGCTCCTCCCTGCTCTATTTCCAAACATGCTGAAAACACATTGTAATGTTTTATTCTCATATGACACCCCTAGAATGCATTTAAACAAATACTATCTTTTAATTATTTTCTTTCTCACCAGCTAACCATTAGCTAATTTTTGCCGATGCAATAAAACTTCACCTTAAAGTAAGTATTGTTTATAGGCACTCTTCCTCTTTCCAAACCCTAATGCCAAGTAGATGGTGAAACAAAACTTTTTTATTTGAAAATATAATAAAAAGTGCTCTTCTGTGATCCTAGGAAGATATCTCAAAGGTCATATAATCTTTGTTTTGCTTCTCCAAAGACAGAGAAAGTGTTTTGGCCTCAGAGGAGGAAAGGCAAATTAGTAACCCTTTTCCATTCTCCCATGGAAGAATCCATGTTTGGTCCCTTCCAATGTTGATAGAGCAAGCGTGACAAAATAGGCAATGGTCTGCTAGAGCCAAAGCCCTCTTGGTCCTCCAACATGCCTGAAACTGTGCCTGAAGCTGGCACAGATTCTTTCCCTCCACTTATTTTCAACTGGAAGACAGTCCTTTACATAATCCAAATAGCTTTGGGAGGGGGAGAGAGAAAGAGACAATTCCAAGATGCAAATACAATATTTAATTCTAAACTCAATGTGCTTCAGACAAAGACAACTTTCTCCAGGGATCAGTTATAAAAGGCATCAAAAATAAAATTTGTTCCCAATTTTCTCTTTGCTTCTCTATTTTTTCTTATCCTGCCTTTATTATTTTTATAAATAACATAAGGCAGTGAACATACCTGATACTCCTCCCTCCTCCTATTTTCCCCACAACCACCACCCTGTGAGGTTAGTTGGGCTGAGAGAGAGTGCCCAACTCTCCCAGCCGGCTTTCGTGCCTAAGGCGGGACTAGAACTCCCGGTCTCCTGCGTTGTAGCCTGGTGCCTTCACCGCTAGACCAAACTGGCTCTCCAATTTTCAGTTATTCTTCATTGTTTTTGATAGATAACCTCTGGAGAAGACCATTGGGATGAAATGGATTGAGCATAGAATTAAATGTTTTATTAATAATGTGAGACTTCTTGTTTATCTTGCAGTTTTGCTGCATGCTTTCTTGGTGTGTACGTCGGGGGAGGGCTCATATATAGGACCAAGCTGAGGTATATATTTATTGAATAAGCCACAATTAGCTGGGTTTACATAAAATGCTAAGCCATTAACCAAGGCTTACAGACAATAATGGATTTAGACATTTCAAGCAAAATTGAAACCATGTTGTAACTTAGTAGAAAAGGAAAACACATTGTGTATGTGTATTTGCATTATTTACTACCAGCTGCTTTGAGATTTAAAAGAGAGGAAAATAATAGGATATACAGTAAGTGAATGAGTCAAACAAATATTCGTTTTAATGTATTGGTACTCAAATTGTTAAGAACTATTTCAAACTGGGGAAAATCTGGGGAAAAAATTGATGTTGTATTTACCCATTTTCTAGGTTTCTGTTTCCAATGAAAATGCCCTTGTAACCTTCAATCTTATTCTCTCCCCACCTTCTTTGCCTCACTTCCACCTCTTTGGTCAGACAAACAGCTCTTCCTGGGTTTCACCTGTCCTTTGAAAAATATTGCCTTAATATTCTAGGAATGGTGGCTGAAACGGTTCTCCCTCTCTTCTCAAGACCACTTCCAGTGGTCACATCAAGGCTACTGACATTCCTTTTCACAGAACTGTCAGAGTGCTGAATTTCAATGGATTCCTTCTTTGCTGGAGCAAATACTTTAATGCCATGCAATATAAAGGCACAATCCTTGCATAAGGATGATTTTCCCCCTTCTCCTGAGCAAAATCAAATAGAGAAAAAAAAAAGAGGTGGGAATCTGCTGCTGGGCTCTTGTCACTCAAAGAGTGTGAAAAAGAATCTCAACAGAAATAAAGAAAAAACAGCCTCCTGTGCCTGACTTTATTATCAAAAAGAAACTGCCTAGCTTTTAAAATTTAAAAATAGGCAACCTGGTATCTTCCAGACATTTGGGGCCTATAGCTTCCACAATCCCTTGTCACTTGTTGGTTGAGCTTTCTGGGAACTAAGGTCCAAAATTCTGAAAGGCACCAGATTACCTACCTCTGAAAAGAAGGGTCTCTTTGGCCCTTGACCAGTCAGACCAAGCCAGAAATAATGGGCTTGGGCTCACAGGTGTCTGTTCCTAGCCTTGAAGAAAATGCAATGTGTATCATGACATTATGATGCAACCTCTACTTGTTTAGACTTGTGTCACAATGTTGTGTGCATATTTAAAGGATGGAGTCTGCATCATGACGTGCCACTCCCATTTTGTCACTTGCCTGTCCTTACACCTCTCCATACCTTATGCTTGTGCTGTTATGCATCCTCCTCCGAGGAACTTTAGAATCCTAATGTTGGAGGAGGGCATGTGGGTACTTAGTTCAACACTCTGTACAGTGCAGGGATCCAAAATAAACCATACCTGACAAAAGTCTAGTGAATTAACCTAGCTCCCTTGCCAACCTACTCTTTTCATTAGGCCTTTTAATCTAATCTTCAGCTGAATTCTACCATCTCATACTTTAAGACCATTATTCCAGGTCCTACATTCTGGGACAACAGATAGGTCTTGATTTTATTCCATGCAATGTTTCTTCTAGGTACTAACATAAACAGTTCTCTCAATCTCTCCTTACATACTGTTTAGTTTCTAGTCTGATCTTCCTTGTTCCCCTTACCTGAATTGTTTCAGTTTGTCTGAATCATTTTAAAGTGACTCAGGTCAATGAGTCCAATCCAGTTCAGGAAATTAAATGAAAGTATTTTATTTTATTTATTTATTTATATTTCAAATTTAGATACCACCCATCCCACAAAAAAGTGACTCACAATAAAACAGCAATAAATATTAAAATACAATAAAACAATATAAAATACAGTAAAAATGGAATAAAACCAAACACATACACAAGTAATATCTTCCAAGATGTTGATGGTCAGTAAGATGTTAACATATGGGAGCAACGTCAAAGTGCTAGCCAGCCCCAGGGTTGGTTGCCCTTTTTTGCACCCCATGCCAGTTGGCAGAGCCCACAAGTATCCCAGGTAGATAGCTATCTCACCTCCATTTCAACCCTTCCAGTGAAGGGGAACACATCATCTCTCTGTATATCTGGTTTCACCGTGAAACTACTCTTAATGTTAGGTAGCTTTTGCTAACATTCGAGCAGAACCTGTCTTCCTGTAACTTGAATCCACTAACCATGTCCTGCACTCTGGACTGAAAGCCAATAGGTCTTCACCTCCTTCCATGTGGCCTTTTTCACACAGAAAGACACAATAGTTGAGATGGGATCTGACCCATGCAAAATAGATTGGAACTATTATATCCCTTCCCACCCCTCAGGAAAAGGCCAGAGGAATAAAAGCAACATTCCTTTGAGAGTTGGAGATGGAAGTACCATAGCCCATATGCCATTTCTGATGAGAGCAATAGCCCACTGCCTCTCCTTTGCAGGTTCCATAACCCAGTGGCCTCTACTTATGCCTTGTGAAATGGGACATGGGCATAAGAAAAACAAGAAGATAGCTGGATGGCAGTAAACAATTCCTCCATATTTAATTTACAGATATTTTCCTTAGAGTTGAGCAGATTACCATGACCTTTTCTTATCAAGATTAACTCTCTAATACACTGATCATTATAGGTCACTGACAAAGCTGTTTGAGACACAGATAATTGTTCCAGTTCCAGAACAAAGATTTAGAATTCATGCCATCATAGTGTCATATTCTGTTTCTCCACTACTGACCATAAGTATAAAAAGCATAAGAAGCCCCTAAACGTTTAGAATTGGAAGGTTATTTGGTTTGATTATTATGATGGCTCAATATTATCCCCATATCAGAATATTAGATTCAGGGGAACACGAATGGAAGTGTCCTCTATTGTTTTCATCTCCTTCTTGTCATTCCTTGTAGACACCTGGATGATGTTTGTGGAAGCAGAAAGATGGACAACATAATTCTTTCCTCAATCCCAAAGTGGCTATTTGTAGTTGTTTTTATGTTTTTAAGGCATCAGTAACAGTAAGTGTTATTTCTAAGCAGCAACATAACATTCTGGAAGATTTCAGCAAACATTTTTTTTACTATTTCTGAATGCAGAAAACAGGAATTATTGGGCAAGATATCAGCAGAGCAGAAAAAATGTCTTCCCAGTGTTTGTTTGTTGTAAATCATCTCAGACTCCTTTCTCTAAATCAAAATGTGATGTTCAGTCCCTGTCTCCAAACGCTGTTTTCATCCTCACTGCAATTCTACATTCATGCCTATGCTTCTGGGGCATTCCTAGTCTTTTCCTAATCCTCAGCCTGCCCTCCACAAAACTATTTCCCCTCCCTGAGCTTCTTTATAACTTTTTATTCTTGCAAGGAATAATGCTTTGAATTATTTATCACTCCCTTAAAGAAGCCAGGAAGAATTGGTCCAAAAACTTTTCATGAATGGAAGGGTTATGGATATTCTGCAGGAACATTATCTCAGCCAATCAATATCAGAGGCTTTACTGTCATAAGCAGTAAAAAAAACAGGGAAGAAAATGGAAGAATGGAATGGAGGGAAAGAGCAGGAAAACACTACATTTATACCAAATTAGGTTTGGATGGAGTAGAAGGTTAAATCAGAAGACCTCATAGAGCCTGGCTTCACATATACCATGCTAATCCATCATGTGGTTTGATTGTGGTTTCTTGCATGGTATGAATCCAACAGTGTTGCAATTTCAGGAACATTATGACCTCGATACATATTTTTACATTTTCCATTCTATCTCACTGCAGGAGAATGTGGCTTTCAGATCCTTTCTTAACAGTAACCTAGAGTTACTTGTTTGCAGCATCTTTTTGAATGTTAATATTTGGAAGATCCATCACTGGGACTGAGTGTTACTACAGAGAGCTTTGCTTTTTCTTGTCCTGTTACAATCCTAGCTTTGAAAATAATGAAGAGTTGAGCTCATTCTCTTATTTTATTTTACTTCAGCACTAACACAAATTATTAGAATAAAATGAGTTCATGTTTTAGACGAGATATTTGCAAGCCTAAAAGAGCATTAATATCTCTGTTTCAAAGAAAGCCATACACTTAAATATAATATAGATTGAACTGAAGCACTTCAATGAAACAAAATTTAAGGAATTATGAATAGCTGCAAATAGCGCTTCTAGGCTTAAGTCTTACCAGGACGCACCACTGCTTCTTCATCATTACAATAAGACTTAAAACTGATTATCATATGTTACAAAATAGCAAATCTTCTAGTTATACTAAAATACTTCCTTCAGAATCTTTACAAAAGCCTTAGGCCAGCGTTCCTCAGCCTTGGCAACTTTAAGATGACTGGGCAGAATTTTGCATGTTTGCTCTGTTCCCTAAACTACCATGAACGGCAGTTTGAACCATCTCTCCCGTGTGCTCATGTTTATCCAGAGCCTCCATACCTTGTCACTGAGAAATTGAAACATTTCTTCCAGCTTTCTTGTTTTCTGCTTTCTTTAAAATAGTCTTTAGCCAAGGAAATATATTTGAAAAATGCTTCAAAAGGACTTGAATCATAAACTGTACAGCAATATGAAAAGTTCGTGCTCTGCATATGTATAGTTTGTTTTTACAACTATACTCATGTTTATGTAAATAGCACTAAAACACCCCACTTCAGTCCAATATTCTTGCAAAAATGTGTCATAACAACAAATGCTCCATTCCTTCAGCTAAACTTAGGAGAAGTTGTTTCCTTCCAATTCCTTTGTTGATATGCCAATATTTTTCTTGATCTCTCCCTTTATTTAATTCATCATTGTGTTCTAGAGGAAAGACAAATTAATATTACACAGTACAGAATAATGCATGCATATTCATGAATACTCATAAATTATTTGCAAAATTCAATTGAGACAACATTTATCTCAAAGGAAAGCAATTAAAGTAGTTGATTTGCACTGTAATAAATCATAAGTGAAATTTCAATTCTTGATCACATGCAATATGAAACATGGTTTGTTGAGAAGCAACATATTTCAGAATATTCAGTATCCTAAGAGAGGAAAGGAGGAACCATCCTGCAGCCATTTATAAATATTAACAGTTCAGTCTGGATCATAAAACATTCTTGTTTATAAAAACAAGAATCACAATGGGATTAAAAATAGCCATTTGATTTTGAATGCAGGGGTCCAAAGGAGCTTAAAGTACAGCAATTCCTATGCAAGAATAATAATTTGTAATACCTATGAACTTGTTTATGAAATCATTTTTGACATGAAGTAAACATTAATCAAAAAGTATATAGCATGGTGTGTCTCTTGCTGCTATAGACTTGGAACAAAGCATCACATGAATGGATGTATAACACATACATAAGCATATTTCTAGAAGATTCCGGCACTGTCCAGACCAGGCTTTCTAATGATTGAAGATCAGCAATACTTTGCACTTGAGTACTTCAGCTACTTGTCCTTGGATACATGTTTAGTTGATGCCCCTGGTTTATCAGCCTAGGTCTGCAAAAAACTAAAGCAATGTCTTTGAAGAGGTGTCACAAGAAGCAGACGGAATTACAGCAAAGTCGGGCAATTGTTCTTGAGGGGGAATTAATTATGGACGCGGCCATCATTACAACAACAGTGCATAAAAATCTTTGGGCTGAGAACCCCACATGACAATTGAGAGGCCACATTCCAATAAGTGGGTAAGGACAGGACACAAATAAAAATTGATTTCATTTAATAAAATAAAATAAAATGAATTGAATTGAATTATTTCATTATAGGTCACATGATTATTCCACTGTATTTAATAATTTCATGCTTCTAACACATTAAAAATTACAATTTAGCAATAACTTGATGGGTTCTGGGAGACACATGTCTCTAGGTATTAGTGAACAGGAGTGAGGCTAGAAAAAGGGCCCCCATTCTCAGAAGTCTAAAACACCATCCATTGCCTAAGTCTAGTCTCACTTATAACATTGCAGATTATTGCTTTGAAAGAGCAGGACATCTATGAGAAAGGAGTAGGATAATGATTCTGATTATCTTCATCCATGGAGTGATCTTCTGAAAGACTTGGCTGAAGATGAAGTGAGGAGTTGGCCTGTAGGTCCCACATGGGAGCGTATAGGAGAAAAGCACAGCTCACTTACCTCTTCCATCAACCCAGAGATCATCTAGTAGGAGTCAGATAAAGATCATTTGCAGGTAGAAGACAATTTTTCTCCATAGCATTTATTTATTGCTAATATATCCAGACCATCTTTCTGCAAAATCTTTCAATCAAATATAAAAAAGCAGTGTCAAAACATCAAGAAAGAGATCTTAGAATGTTCAAATACTGAAAAAATAAATATAAAAAGCCATCAAGAAATGTGTTTAGCACCTTTTCTACAGGTTGAAAGAGTGGGAAATAAACAGAATTCTGGGAAGAAATATCATCCCAGTTTGGAAGTGGCACCACATAATGTTATTCCTTATCTGCTGTATGGATGAGCTTGTGAGAGAGATGATAGTCTCAAAAAAATCATCCAACAAGTTCACAACAAGGCCAGGAGTCCTTTAAATAGACACATGTGAGGCCATCTGGGTTTTTATTGACCCAAGGCAACACCTTAAATTAAGCCTTAATAATAATTACCAACTAATAAAAGCCCAATTAATTGCCCTGTTTTGCCTAACCTGTCCTCCAAAAAAAAGAGCTACAGCTGGAGGGAATGTCTTGCCTTCATTTTGAATGGCCGGCAACCAGTGAAATGCCACCAAGCCAGATCAGGCTTTTGCAGAAATTTCTCCTGTAAGCACTTACAGCCAGCAATCATCCATCAGTGAAAAAAAAAATGCACCTGCATTCTCACTTTCATCTCCAGATGTAAACAATGACCCAAATAACGGTAGTGGCATGCATGGCTTGTCTGCCTGGTACTTGCTGCCATGTATGTGTATGCTTGATACCATGGATGCTCCCTAAATTATTTGCTTTTTCATTTATCTTTCCAAAGTTGTATCGGAATCCTTTTGGCCAGCTTCCATGTGGGGAAACTCCACAATTCTTGATATCTTTATATATTCCAAATATTGGGCATTAAGCCAAGAAAAACATATGCATCTTTAAATGCAACAGTTGATCTAAAATCATGTTAACAATCCCACTGATTTCAGCTCCAAACATGACAATAATAGGATGACTCCAAATCATATGAGTTTCTATCTCCAACAGCAGGGCAATTATGACCAGCCCTTATTAAATATCTCTGAGGTGTTCAGCTCATATAAAACAATGTTTTTGATGTACTGACCTCATTTTAAGATCAAAGGAAACAAATTTCACATTCATTAAAACGATCTTCTGGTAGCTTATGGGGCTTTGAGCTTGTTGTTCCACGGGTCACATAAATAATTAACATCAATTTCATCAACTTCCTTCAGCTTGTTATAAAAATAGGTTACTGGCTTAGTAGCCTCAGTTGATTCTTTTAAAACCTTCAACCACCATGCAACTTCAGAAGTAGCAATGCTATGAAGATTAAATAATCTGAGTAGCAAATGGTGGAGTTATATGCATTGCCAAGATGTACTTGGAGGTAAATTAAAGTTGTTTTTAATTCTTAAAAAAATCCTCAGAATTTTTTTGGTATGCTTTTGTCAGTCCCTCTTTCTCCCTCTCCTGAACTACTTTATGTGCACTGGGGAGAACTTGAGGACAGGGAGAGCTGGCTACTTACCTGTTGCTTTTCTGCCTTACTAAGTTCCTTGTTTTCCTTTAATGGGAGGTGTTTTAATTTTGGCCATGTTGGGGGACTGGCATGACAGGTGGGTTGATTGAGAAGGAAGGGCACCCCACTCACAGCTTGATTTCTATTGTCTGTTGCCAAGTTGAAGAGGAGGAAGAGGGTGATGTTGAGGATGGATCAGTGGGGGGAGTGGAGAAGAATGGGATAGCTGAAAGTGAGGATGACAGCTGGGGCAGCATGAGTAATAGTTGTAGTTTTGTACCAATTGGGATTTCAAGCATTTTTGCCCCACACACACACTTTCTGTCTCATATTTACTGCTACCTGCTTGACCACTGAGGAAGGAGTAGATGGCATTATCAAGTCTTGCCAGTATTCTCCCGGTATGATGATTGGTGGGGTCTCAAGAACTTCAAGGAGAAATTGGTGGAGAATCTGAACTCTCAAAATTGTAATTCTTTACCTAATTACTATGAGTGATATCAGAACCGTTAGTAAGGAGTTTTGACTGGGTTAGTATATGAATGAGTCAAACGTATTGAGAAATGGGACCTGCATTTGACTTACAAGCTGAATATCACTCCAACATTCAACTTTTAAAATAGTCCTCTCTTATTTTTTAGCTATTCAGTGGCCAGGTTCATATCACACTAGGCTAGGCTTTTTATCCATGTTTTGTGAAAATAAGCCACAACAGCTAGGTTAACACACATGCTGGATTTGTTTCTTATCTGTCTCTCAAAGGGGCACAAAACATGTTGCCTTCCTATTTTTCCCAAACAACAGCAACTCTATGAAATTGTTTGAACAACGAGTGACAGGCCCACAGTCATCCAGTGCGGTTCCATGGCTGAAGGTTGACTTGAAGATGGGCCCTCATCTAATACCTTAACCAGTATCCTGCACTGACTTCATGCTGTACTGTCACAAAGGAACAAACCACATTAAAGCTTAGTGCAATGTTAACAATGTCTAGATACCAGTATTCATAGGATATGATCTACCATTGTGTCTTAAGAGCAATTTCATAAGATATTGAAATTTCCTTCTGGAATTGCATGATATCAATAAAAATGTTGAGGAATAGGTGTGTCCTCAAAGGGAGTCAAAACAAACCAAGCCGTGCCTCTTTTTACATGGATATAAAACAGGGTGGGGCTTTGATTGTACAGCTGTGGTCACTATCTTGATGTTTTGATTCTCCCCCCACTCCCTAGTGGACCCCACTGTTAAGGATTTTTGCAATTTTTCATTTGAAACTCATTTTTAAGTCTTAATGGGGCATGGAGCACCATCGATATTCCTTTTCTCTTTCTCAGGTCATTTTCCTTTTTGTGTGGCCTGTCTGACCTTAAAGGGTTAGAAGCAAGGTTGCATAGAATCCTCTATTCCAAAATGTTCGTAAGTTTTCAGGAATTTTCTAATGTAGTGATTTGGTCCGAAATTTCACCATGCAATAAATAGGGATGGAAAACAGTTATTCTTTGAGCCACATTACTTGTGCTCATTATAAAACCATTTTATCTTGTTCCACTTTGGTCTGTATGTTTAAAATCCCTGTAAAATCTGCATTTAAGTGCTCGTTCAACACATTTTCTCTTAAAATGTGTATTCCAAATGGAACCTGATACCTTTTTTTAACCCACAAATTGTAGGAATTTTCTGAAAGTATGGAACTTCTGGTAAAAACCTAAATTCTGATCTATACATATATATGAGACAGTGGATCTGCCCAATTTATACTGAAATTTGTAAAGAATAGATGCCCAAACAAGTAATGTTCTTTCCATAAAGTTTTCATTAAAAATATATTGGAACATGTTGCAGTAGAAGGGAGATTTTATATACATGTGTGTGTGTATGTGAGAGAGAGAGAGACAGAGAGAGAGACTGGTCATGCATGCATCTCATTTTCTTCACATACACACAATCTTCAAATGTCAGAAAAATCACAGTTCAATCTGGTGTAGCATTTTATAATTAGCCTTATTTTTTTCAGGATTTTCTTCTAAATTCTGAGACAGTTTCAGTTGGCTATAAGATGCATTTTTTATTTTCAGGTGAGAAGCAACAGTGAGAGAGTTATGTACAGCACAGAATATATGAAGTGCTGCATTTTGCACTCACCCTAATAGACAGATTTGAAGATTTTTCCAGAAAACTTTGTTTGGCTTGTGGTTTTTTAAAAAATGCTTAGGGGCTAGTAGGCTAAGAACCAGTTAAACACCTGGGATCAAAGCTTGTGCCAACTGATCAGTTGTGAAAAGTATACACCAGCAGGGACATCCCTGTGTGTGTGTGGGGGGGGGGGAGGGTGGCAAAAAGTCCAGATGGCAGTGCAACTGCACAATTCAATCCTCTTTTTACATGGGTTGCAGTAGTGCACGCGAAAGGGGTGGATGCTTTGATCACACAGTCATGGCCACCAGCTTGACAGTTCACCCCCACACATACACATGTACACACATATGCCATGGACACCCTTGGCCATCAGTACTAGGAGTAGACTACAAAGGACAAGTCCGAAAGAATTAAATCTGTGAAGCAAGGTGCTGAAGTCCCTTACAGTGGAAAACGGCAGGGCTCATGGGATCAGCCTCACACACTGAGTTGCTCCCATAGCCTGAGGCAATATCTGAAGCAGCAGAGGGGGGGCTCAGCCAGAAGACAGGAGTGTTCCTGCCAGAAAGAAAAACCTGCTTTGCCAGAATCCTGTATGAATCCAGCCTTCACATCATGCGAGCATAATATAGAAGTAGCCTACATCTAACCTGGTCCTTAATCTCAAGGGTAACATTTGTCTGGGGTCAGCGTTAGTGAAATATTTCCTAGAAAATCAGGAAGGGACACTGATCTGTATTTTAAACTGATAATGTCCCAATACCTAACAGTCCACCCTCCTTCTTTCTCACTCACTCTTTTACGCCCTTTCTGAGTTATAGTACTACCCACCTATATCACAGAAAATGATACTAGCATTAAATATTTATGCCCCTTGCCAATCCTATTCTGCCCCTGATTTACCTTCAGGGAAATGGGTGAGAAAGACTTTATATACTTTGAAGCTGCCATCAAAATAAGAGGGAAATTACTGCATTCACACCCATACAGTTACAGGTAATTTAAACATGTCTCACTCATAGGAGTGGTGTGGGTCTCCTTTCATCCTATATTCAGCAATCTGGTAGAAAGTCACAGTGGGATCTAGCAATATTACTTTCTGTAGCATTCCCACTCTTCCAAGATAAGATACTTTTCAGAGAGGACACAGGGAAAGTCTTCATGCTGATCAAATGCAATACATCTGATTTACTTTCAAAGTCTAGCAAGTTATACGAATTGTATAAGCTATAGATGACATAAAATGTTTTGTAACAATACCAATATTTCCCATTTGCAAAGTAGCGTATTACATCAATGGAATTGGCAGCATGTAATTTGCTAGGATGGATTTTTTCAAAACTTGAATTTGAATATAAAAAGCAGAATTCTGAGCAGGTGAAATATACACTGTCTCTCGCTCTCGCTTTCAAGCCTAACATCTCTTCCACTGCACCTTTCCAAATGCCTGGTGTACAATTGCTCCTACGCGGTCAACACAGCATGTAAAACAAAATGTTTTTAAAAATACTTTGTGGAACCCATTACCATAATGTCGACATTACCAAAGGCAAACAAAGCTTTCCCCAGTGCTCTTACAAAAGATAGGGAAAAGGAAGAGAACACTCATCTCCTTGCTCAGGTTATTGTAGCCATTTTGTCTCTGTTTCCGATGTGGATCTCAGTAGACATCCCATTAGAGATGGAGCATCTTCTTCATTTTAAAACTTACGGTAGATATATGAATAAGGTAGTCATCTGCATTGTGTTATTTCCAGTTGCAGCAAAAAACGGTCAAGAGCCTTGCCTTAAATGTACTGCACTGCTGTTTGATGAGTTTTTCTAACAAGATAAAAGCTGTGGTTCTTGCCAGCACAGCAAGAGTCTGAGTTCCTTTCCTTGGGGCTGTGTTTTGGTCAACCCAACCTCCACAGCAACTGTTATTCTTCTCTGTCACCATAACAATAATTACCCCCTTTCCAAACAGTTCGCCCTGTCAGCCAAAGGTAATGTGATCATTTATCTGGGATAAAAAATGTTAGCATAACCTGGCTGAGTAAGTCAAAAATTCAGGATATAGTGGGGTAAAAGGATTTTAAAAATACACCTGCACCATTGCTTTGGGTTGCCCTCACTCACTATGCCTTGTTTTTCATGGCAGAATTCTACTTGAGGTCTGATAGCCACAATTTTTTTCATGCCGGAGTCAACCCACCTTGATGCTGTCAACCAGAGGTAAGAGGGCATGCTAAGTTAGATCATGCATTTCTACAGGGAGACACAGAATATTTGCTCCCACTCAAAAGAAAAGGGGGGGGGGGAAGAATGCTCTATCACTTGTCACGCTGAAATGGCCATTACATCACCCAACCAAGAAGAGCAAACATCTTTCTGATTAGAATTTATTTCTGCATAGTATTCCTCAAGCTTATTAGTGCATAAAAGAGAAGCACATTTTTCCCATCTCTTTTTCCTTGCTGCATTGCCATGGCATTAAAGCAAAATCAAAACCCTGTGTTGTTAAAAAAGTAACACCTGTGCAATTCATTTGCTTCTAAATTCAGCACACACACATGCATGTGCACACACAGAGACACACACACAAGCACAAAAGACCTGCTGGCAAGGCTTCAGAAATCTGTGTCTTTCCTAGCCACGATTTGTTTTAGAGGATTTTTTTTGAGGGGATAGATATTTCAACACTGCATATGTTTTGCTGCCCTTTCAAAACAACCACACAAATATCCTGAACTGTCAATTTACAAGATTCCACTTTGTATCTTACCAACAGTTGTTAGACAGACCTTGGAGCCCTGGAAGGTTGTTACCTGTACTTGACTTCTGCCATCACAATGTTCAGAGATTAGTAGCTATTGGAAAACCAGGTTTTCAGGGTGAGCTTTCTACTTATGAAAAATTAACAGGTAAATCTGACCAAGTGAACAACCCAAGCTGACCACTCTATTATTTTTTCATTAACATTCTAGCCTGGTTTGATTTAGTGAAACAATTAAGTGACTGGGAAGCTATCTACCAAGGTTTATGGGGGCCACCTTAAAAAAAAAAAAAAAAAAGAACACCCAGTGAGACACCAGGCACAGATTCAGCTGAGTTTGTTTCCATTGTGGTTGATGTATACATGACTTTTCAGACATAATTCTATGCCTTTTGGTTGTGCTGCATTGACAATTTTATGGCAATGCAATACATCAAGGACTTCCTTATTAAGCAAAATGGAAAGATAAGCTTTAGCTGAGCGTATCCACAGATTGGTAGCACTTATGGCATCTCTGAACCTGGTACTCTCTCCTTTTCTTCTTGGAAGCAGCAATTTATTTACAACCTGCTTTCCCTCTACACTGTTAAAAACAGCCTATACATTCTCAGGCACTCTCAACTGAGTATTGAACAGACACAATTTTAGCAAAGTGCTTCATTTCATATCGTGTTAGGAAAACTGTTTCTCATGAACTTTTGCAGCATGCAAAATATACTTTCAATGGAACCATGACAATGTTTTTCTTATACTCTTGGATTTGTACAGCAAGTAGAGCTATAAAAGAGGGGAGTCAATGACATTCAAAATGAAAGCTAGTACTTTGGGTTTTAATTTCAGTGGGGAGCAAGATCACAACATGGTTTTTGAAGCACGTTGCAATGCACTGTTTGGGGAACTGCATTCTCTTTGGGCAGAGGTGGGAAACTTGGAGGCACAAGCTACATGGGTTCCTTATCACCTCATGTACAACCTGTAAGGTTTACCCCGTTCAACTCAGAGAAACTCTCGTGACATGTGTATTCAACAAAGAAGTTTACTCAAGCATAACATACGTAATTACAGACAAAGCCAGGACTGGCTTGGCACATCTTACAACACAATTTATAGTCCCCCCGTTCCCGCACTTAGTTCCGTTGCTTGGTTACAAATTACCCGCAGTAATCCCTCCCTTCACCAAAATGGCAGATTCAGTCCAGTTCTTTTGTTTCTTGATTGCTTTACCCCACTGGCGTGGTCGTTGTCTTCGTTGGGTCTTTCTGTTGTGCGCAAAGCCGGGGGTTCTCAATCATGCGCTGATTGCTTTGCCCCGAGCCGCTGCTCACTCCTTTGTCTGCAGCGCTCAAGGCAAATTGGCGTTGACACAAAGTATCTGCTTGCGGTTTAGTTAAGCAGCCCCAGCTGGCCCATTAATCAGCTCGCGGTTTCTCACTTCCCCTTTTCCTTTGCTGGCACTCGGGTGGTGAAACTGACTAAGCGCGGCTGGGCAAGTCCCAAGCTGTGCCGCACCAGCTGAATCTGACACAACCACCCAGCACCCTGGGTTCCTACCACTAAAATTTTGCAGCAAAACAACTGAATTTGATAACCCTCTTTTTGCTTTTTATTCAAAAATAAAGCCCCCGATTCAAATGGTAATTCTTAGCCTCCCCCCACTTTGTTTAGACAAGGGAGCTAAGAGAGGGAATGAGAGTTGGAGGCCTGGAGAAGCTGCTCCCATCTCCATCCTCAAAATCTCCCATTTAAACCCTTCCCCCCACATTATCCTCTCAAAAGGCCATTTCAAGCCAATTTGGGAGTTTGGGGCAGGTCAATGGATGAGAATGAGAGTAGTTTGCCTTTCAGAACCATCCTATTTCCCCCCACTCTTAAAATACTGGCAAGAGATTGTCAAAAACTTTCAACCCTACCTCTGCCCCTTTGAAAGTTTCAGAGGAAAATTACAGTGCCCAGCCCATACAGTGTTGCCAACTGCTGTTTCTGGGGATTTAATCACCCCGGAGCCTCATTTTCCACAAAATGTTCATGATGGACCAAAGCTCAGTGCTTCATAAGCAATCTTATTCATGAAAGTGAAAAGCAGAGATTTGGTACCATGTATGTACACAATGGAGGCCTGAGACTCCCACCAGTTCTTTTGATACAATATGGAACTTTTCAATTCTGCTTGACCTTCTCAGATTTAGCCTTCCATTCCTACTTCATAGCACTATTCATTCCACCAAAGGAAGGCAACCAAGGGCCTCTTCTACTGCCTGCCATAAATGCCCAGAAATTTGTCCCATTGTTGCTCATACCCCTTGCTACTAGTGCTACCAGCTATCTTCATCCAAGTGGGGGAAGGGGCTTTAACTTCCCCAGTGATTTTACTGAAACCTAATTTGCTTTTATCCCCAGTAATAGTAGTAAGGAGAGAAATCTCAACCCAAAACTCTCTTAGTTGGGAGAGAGAGTTTTCAACTCTCTTCTCCCAGCAATTTATCTTTGTAGGAATGAAAAGTATACAAGTATGTGTTCATGCATGAACACTTATATCTGTATGTCTACAAATTAGACTGTTTGGGGCCTGCTCGGATGTGGCAGCTGCAACAGGGGCTCAAGTACAATTCTCCAGGTGGCTGGAGCCTTGGACTACATCACCCCTACACGGCCTCTCCCTATACACTGATCCTGGGGGCACCTTGGTTTACTGAAGAGCTCCAGGATGAAGTGCTAGAAAAGACACATCGAGCATCATTGAGAAAGATTTGGAGTGAGTCTGCCTGAACAAGGGTAAGAGCCCATATTAGGAATTACCTTGTGACAAAAAGAGAGACAAAATGTCAATATTTCTCTCATTGCATCTGCTGATACCATCCAGCAGCCCTGTTTACAGTGACCTGGTCCCTATTGAGTAGGGACAGGCCACAGAACCATCTGCAAGACTGCTGTGAGTAATATTTTCTGGCAGATAAAGTTGCTCAGATCCACTGGTGGCAGATTATTTAGACCCTTGGCAGTCAGGGTTCAGGCCAGGATACAGCACACAAACTGCATTGGTCACACTGATGGATGATTTTGGAGATTGGGATTGGGGGAGTGCAACCCTCTACTTTGTGGATTGCCTCAGGGATCTTTCCTCCCTCCACTCCTTTTTAACATCTATAAGAAGGGCCTGGAGGGAGGTCATCTGCTGGCAAGGGGTTTGGTATCATCAATATATTGGTGATACCCAGTTATATACCTCATCCCCAGGCCAAATAGGAGATGCAGGTGAGCTGCTGACACACTGCAGGGTATGAATGTGAGGAACAGGCTTCAACTGAATCCCTCTGAGATGGGGTGGCTGAGTTTGTGATTCAAATGATTCTAGGGAAATTCCATCTTTTACACTTAATGGGGTTGAACTCCCCCACTCAGAGATTATTTGCAATTTGGGAGTTTTCCTAGGCTTAAGGAGCAGGTGGCAGCTGTGCTTAGGACAGCTTTTGCATAGTTAAATCTTGTGTGTCAACTGTGATCTTTTCTGGATTGGTATGGCCTCTCATAGTCACTCATCCCCTAATCACCTCCCATTTGGACTACTGTAATTTGTTTTATATGGGTCTGTCCTTGAAAAACATCTGGAAGCTACAGCTGGTGCAGAATGTGGCATCTTGGGCAGTGATCTTGATATATATTGTACATGGGTGACCCTGATGCTTTGGGAGTTGCATTAGTGTCAGCCCTCCAAGGTAGACCAGACTAACCAAAGTCACACAAGCTAATACTACTTTTATTATAAAGTTATACTAACAGAATCTTGCAAGTCTGAATGTGCTTTCCCCTTCCTCCCTCCCTTTACCTTTGTGAAAACTAGGAAGGGTCTTGTCTGAGATGCTTACTCAGGCTACAGATCTGGCCTGGACTCAAAATTTTTTTATCTGACTATTGTCTTACTTGCAGCTCTTCCTCCTGTTCCTCAAGGTTATTCCTTCTTCTTATTACATCTAATTACCAGTCAGTTTTCAGGCATGGTTCAATGTCTGGTCGTCATATCTGGATGTGAGGGACCAGTTTTTCCTATATTCAGGTGTCTGTCCAACCAGATCAAATAGAACCAACTTCCTCCAGATCACATCCTTATGGAATTGTCCACTGACAGAGTCTTGGAAGTGGGCTTTCTTAGTGGCCACCCCAACTCTTTGGAACTCCTTCCCAGTAAGAATTCTATCAGCTTCTTCCTTCCTAGTTTTCAGGAAAGCTTTGAAGAATACCTGTTGCATTCTGCAGAGGAAGAAAGTGCACTTTGATTGGAAAGTAGGGCTGCTGGTAGTGGCATTTATATTTCTTGATGCTTTTAAAAATATTTTATGTTTATATGTAGATGGGTGCATTTGCATGTTTATATTGTTAGTTGCCTAGAGCCTCAGGGAATGAACGACAAACAAGCAATGTGAATGAAAGAATGAATCGATCAATCAATGAATCAATGAATTTGTTTTATTTCAGTTTGATCCAGATCCATTAGTAGCATTCTAAAAGTCCTGAATTATTTTGGAAACTGTTTTGAATAATGCTACATCTACAGTATTGTTTTATAAACAAAGTGTTCCCCTGAGGTGGACATTAGTTATTTTCAAGAATTCTGGAATATACATTCGGAACATCCCATATTAACAAATCAATGACTAAGGGTCTTAAAATATTAAATATGTTTCTTATGATCTTAAGATGAGACTAATTAAGTACAAGATTTTCTTTCATGACTACTGTAAGCCCCAGAGAATATATAAAAAGGATTGGCTGTCAGCCTCATTACGTTGAAAATGTAAAATGGATGAGATAATATATATGATATGGGTTGTCCTATATTGCTGTTTTGGTTTAATATTGATTAGCTAATATTGCAGTACAAATATTGAAACTTAAAAATGTGATTGTACTTTAAATTACATACCAAAATATGAAATTTATGAACAAAATATGAAGAATTATAGTATTGAATCATGGAGGTAGCAAAAATATTACTCTTCAAACTCAGAGAACAGTTCAACCCAGATTTATAATCTTGGATCATCAGCACACATTTGAACTGGATCTTTCTCAGAAAAATGGAAAGACTGATCAATATTTTTCCATGTGATCAAGATTTAATTATGTTTTTTAAAAATTATCTGAATAATGTTTATATGTAATATGTTTGTCATTCCCTTTTGGGTTTTTTTTTTTTTCCTGCTTTTGTTCCTTTTTCTTTCTCCTCTTTTTTCTTTTCTTTTTTTCATTCTCTTTTTGTATATTAAAGCAATAAAAAATTGCTGATCCCTACTTATGTACTTATGGACAACTACACAAAGGCAAGTAAATAATGGCCATTCTACTTAATGAAGAAATAGTAGAATTGTTTCTGTCTCTATGTGCATTTCAGTTACCCACAGAGATTGATGTAAATTTATTTTTAAACCTTTTTGAAGAAGCAAATGTTCATGGATAAATTAATATAAACACCATGCATATGCTAGGAAATAACCAGACTGAAAACTTTGATGCTAAACTGATTAAAAGGGGTGAAAACCACTTAAAACTGGCATGTTAATTAATTGAGCCATGGTGGGAAATAGAGGAGATGTGAAAAAACAGTGATATCATTTTTCTATCATTCTGGGCTGGAAGATTTCTTTGGATACTAAACCTGAAAAAGCAGGTCTTCCATATTGTCAAGTTCCAAAAGAAGATGGCAAGGGAGGGGTATTTGATGCTGATCCCTTTCATACTTCTGTGCCACATCTGCTTATCCTATTGATGGGAACTATATTGCTCTGATCCATGCACAGAACTGTATCAATCTTAGACACTTTAGAAATTACTATCAACAATAATATTTGTTAATGTTACTCATTATAGGCTATAGGTTGTTCATTATAATAAAATACTTTGGGGGAAAATATTACTATTTTCCTCAATGGATTTTACTAAAATGAATAACATGTACCCAGATAACAATGTGCCTGGTCCCTAACATTACTTGAAAGGCAGGTTGAACTGGAATGTAGTGAGTTCCAGTCCAAATATTAAATTGGTTCAGTACAGTACAGTATAAAAAGTTAATTTGGTTAAATTGATTGCATTAAAAACAACTTTCATCAACTTTTAAAAGTTGAACCACAAAATGGGAGTAGGTGGTGTACACAGTTTTGAATATATAAACAGAAATCAAAACTGCCTTTGAGTCTTCTATGGACCACATTTCATATTAAAAAAAAATGATAAAAACAAAAGGATGCTTCTTATACAGGGCAATCACCTATTTCAGTTTATTAGCTCTGACTGTTAAGAAAACAGAATTAGAAATAAAATATTTGGACCAGGGCAGCATTCCTCCAACTGTGGATCAGTTATCAGCCTAATGGTCATGGAAAGTCTAGGAGCTTCCTCATTCCCCTCTCCCTGCCTCCAGCTGAAAGGCAAGAAAGGCATTTGAGGCAAAGTTTAAGAATCTCTGTGCAATGGTATGTGGGAAAGACCTTGGGAGACCGGGCAAAGAGATGCTGCCTGGAGAGCAGTCAGATAAGCAGCATAGCCCACAGATGCATAGTGGGTGGAGCAAGAGGCTCAGGAGAGACCCTTCCTAAGTTATCGGGTTGTAAAGGTGACGGTGGGAGAATTGTACTTTTAGACTTGCACGATTCTGTTAATGTAGCTTTACAATGAAGTAGAATTAGCTTATCTAGTCATGTTTCCTGTCTGGTCTACCTGGGAAGGCTGACACCCTGGGACCAATCTGTTCTGTCTGACAGATGGCAGGCCTCTGTTCATCATCTGGTAGTCCTCCATTTCAAAGACATCTCCTATTCAAAAGGATCTCGCTTCCAAGTCTGCTTTAAAGAGAAAAAAAACATAAGAAGGCAAACCACAGAGGGGTTTGTAACCCACCAAACAACTGTGGAATAAATACATAAGAAACCCATGTCTGCTAGAACAGGTAATGGCAACATTCCTGAAGCCAGAGTCTGCTCTTTACTAAAAATATTATTATTGATTGATTTGGCTGCCAGGGATGGCAAGGGATGCAGCTGGTAACATTCTCAAAGTGGGCAGAGCCAAATCTTTCAAAGTTTGGGGGAGATTGGGTAGCAGGGAGGTTAAGGGGCAAAAATGGTTTTGAGCTTAAGAATGAATTTTGTCTTTTATCATGCCTGGTGGACTTGTGAAAAAGCAAAGACATTTTGGGTGCACATACATACAGGGTTGCAAAAGATATTGCAGATTAACATCATAAAGAAACCAGAATTGTTTCTACTGGGTTTTATGGACGTTGAACAGAAAAGAAATCAAGGAAATTAGTACTGTATATGGTAACTGTGGCAAGATTCTTGTACGCACAAAGATGGGAGAATAATAAAATATCCACAGTGGAAGATTGGATTATAACATTGGCAGAGCTTGTGGAAATGGCAATGCTGGCCAGTTTGGTCAGGGAAAAACAATAAAGACTTTTTTGAAAGACTGAAAACCTTATATGGACTTTTTTGTTGAAAGAAGAAAAGATTGAATTGATGACTTATAGATTTGGGGACTAAACAGACTTAAAAGGGGAGGGGAAGGGAATTACAAAGTAAGAGGAAAAAAAATAGGGAGGGGAAAGAGAAAGATGGCAACTACATGATAGAAAGAAGGGTGGAACTCATGTCTTTGTGTTGAAAACTCTGTGTGTGTGTGTGTGTGTGTGTGTGTGTGTGTTCTCTTTGCTTTTTCTTATTTTTATTGTTCTTATCTTTCTTTTAATTTTTATACTTTTATTGTATTTAAAAATTCTAATGAAAAATAAATAAGTAAATAAGCATGAATTTTGTCTTTTAACCACCACCACCACCACCCCAAAAAGTTCCCCAAAGGATTGCTGGGGGTTTCATATGGCTCACAGGGTAGGAATTAACAGAAAATTGTTGCACAGAGCAACTAACATTTTTTCCATGACATTCCCTATTTGCAGTAGTTGCTAACCATGGAAGTCAAGTTCAGAACTTCTTATAAACACATATCAATGCCGGCAAGTTAGGACATGGAGGGTTATTTTTAAAGAAGGGAATATATACCAATAAACTGGCATAACCTTGTAGTTATGAATTATCTCACTGTATGTCAACACAGGTAATAAGAAAACCAGGAAATGCAGGGAAGAAATTGGATCTTTTCTAAAAATGAAGATTTAAAAATATTTACTTCCACCAAATTGGAAAGGAAAAAACTCGGGTGTATTTGAAGGGAAATGTTTCAGCATACCTATCCAATTATTTATGTGTGTTTAATACTTTGTCATACAGTGAAAAAAAGGTTGCCATAACAACCATCATGTTCTTGTTGTAGCTGAAGATGTCTGAGATGCAACTCACCCTCATAAATAATGCCATATTTTATGAATTTGAAAGAAGAAGAAAAAATACACTGGCCACAGAAAGGCTTGGCACAAATAGTGTCCTCAAATGATGATCCCAAATAGGTTAACAGTTCTGGTTAACCTAGACAGGGTTGTGCTATTTCTCACCTCATAGTCTGGGGGGGAAAGAAGATGAATCCTTGGCGTTTTTTTAAAGGTTATGAAAAATTTACCTGTTAATTGATTCACCTCAGCAGTGCAAGATCTCACTGTGGCAAAACAGCGCACCTGGTCCTTATTGTGGTGGGGGCCATTCTCCAACCTTTGGTGAGGCCTGAATCAAAAAAGGGGTGCAGTTGGATAGACATGATGACATTTTAATTTACTTCATATTCATCAATTAAATAAAGTTGATATGATTGACATTTAATAATTTCTTCTTTTTGTCACGTTGAACATTAGAAGTCAGGAGTAATTTTTGAAAGGCTTTGGGGGAGTGCAAAGAAAGTTTTAGGGGATGCATGTGACCCTGCACTCAAGACTTATGTATACTGATTTGATTCTTTGCCATAATACTTTCTGAATGATCTTTAAAATATTCACCTTTCTAAATCACTGAAATATCACTCAATTCCCCATTTATGGATTAGATACACGTGGAGAGGTATTTCTATGTGGTTGAAAGTCAACAAAAATAACACGGTGAGTCTTTGTCCAGCTGTGTTGCGCATTGTCCATTTGCCAGTATGAAGATCTTCACACCATATTTCAGAAATCTCCACACAACACTCTCTAAATCCAAACAGCCTCCTTGTCCCAGCACAAGGACAACCCACAAAATGCTTCCTGAGCACAGGTCTGCATGTTTCTGCTTGTAACTTCATATCTCCTGCTGCTGAGACATCCCACCTCAAGATGCTGTGTGCAAGGAATCCAG
The DNA here is from genome assembly GCA_030867105.1 of Liasis olivaceus. NCBI lineage: Eukaryota > Metazoa > Chordata > Lepidosauria > Squamata > Pythonidae > Liasis > Liasis olivaceus. The sequence goes on along the minus strand of CM061348.1, from coordinate 123,652,472 downwards.
GGCACGTTGATGTGCATTGGGAATCTGGTTCTACACCAGCAACCTTGGGTCCAATTGCTCCTGCAGGACTAACCCTGCAGTGCAATCCCTTTTTCACCCATTCCTTTGTCTAGTTTTGTCTGCATGGGACACTGGCTTCTGCAGCCACTTTTTTAAAAAAATGAGTAGGTTGATTGCTCAACCCTCAGAGTATGAAGTCTTGAAGTTGAGTGGCCCATACCCGGCCTAATCCATGTAATTTGATTGGGCTCTTGTACTTCTGTACTTCCAGCCTGGGGGTTGGGAATTCCCTTCCTGGTGGCTCCTGCTCCCAGGGAAGCCCTTGGTCCTTGCTTTCTCTTCTTGAACTGTAAACTACCTCAAGAATATTAGATTCTTGAGGTACTTTACAGCTCCCTCCTGATCCCCAAAGCAAAACACCTTTCTCAGACTTCTGGTCTTCAGCAGCACTTATCCCCTGACTTCATCTTGTCTGGAGAAATCTGGACAACCACTGGATGGCAATGGTGGGATACCAAAAATGATTTTATATTCAGTGCTAATCATGTTACTTGGAATCTTCTGGTAGGTGGTGACAGTCCATTGTATCGGTAGCAAGTCTTATGTTGGCAAGATTTCCCGCCAAGTACAAAATGGGAGTGGAGTGTGGCAGAGCAACTATGTGGATGTGACCTAAGACCAGCCTAAAAATGAAGCCAGCAGCATTTGTAGCTGTACATAGACTCACATAAAATGTTCTTCCAGTAGTATTGCAAGCCAAAGTGAAATAAGATTATCATTTAACCAGCTGGGAACAATAAGAGGCCAATAGAATGGATTATATGAAGGAAATCATCCTGAGATTACAGAATTAACTAAAGCAGAAGCTTGATTAAATCTAGGAAACAAACAAAAAAGTCATAAACAAAGGTGGAGGTTGTAATTTGTTCAGTTGCCTTTTAATAGAAACTTATCTCATTTCACCCTTACCTAATATCATATCAGCAAATTTAAAGTCAGTCTCAAATCCTGATGACTACGTGGACATGTCCATGCATTTGGCAACAATACGGAAGCGGTTTGCCAGTGCCACCTTCTGAGATTTGGTCCTTTTCTTACTTCCCAGTGTAATCTACAGCCCTGGGATTTCCTGCTGGTCTTTCATCCAACTACTAACCCCTGTTTAGCTGTTTTATGGTGGTGGTTGTTTTATAAGCAAATATCACTAAGCACTCTCACCAGCTGTGGCTGCAAAGCAGCTGTTATATTCACACTTTCTGCAATCAAAATATGCATACAAAAAAGTATATGTCCCCTAACAGGGGTTCCCTTTTTAGATCATGTATGTTACTGTTTCATATTGTTTTTATTCTGTGAGCAATCCAGAGCCCTGAGGTTTATAAAGCAGCCGAGTCAGGAGGCTTATAAATCAAATAAACAAACAATCAAACCAATAAGAGAAAGTAAACAGGAAAAAAAACCTCATACATTCATGCAAATGTACAAAATTGTTTTTTGTATGGGAAAACTATTTGCAAAGAATGCATCAAAGAATTGGCAGACCATATTTACACACCATTCAAAAGAGACAACAAAAAACTAAAAAGGAAACAAAAAAGATGAGAACAGATCCCCTCCAGCAGCCAACCCCCAGATAAGCAGGGATTAATGCTAAGCAAACAATCAAGCAGAAAATAATACCCTAATCAAGGAACTACCAAGGAGAAAAACTACACCCCACCAACTAGCAGGGCAAGCTACTGTATAAAAACAGGGAGCAAACCCCACCCTCACTAGCACTGATGACGTTGCTTAGTTTGGCAATGAAATGTCTGCAAGCAAACAACCAAGCTCAGAGAGCACCAAGGACTCCACAGAAGTGGGAGAACTATATAAAACTTCATTCTAATATTCAGTTTTCAAACCGGTGTAGAAACAGGATGAATTTTATGACTGCAAATGAGAGAACTTAGTACATTGGCCAAACTCATGCTGAATAGGACACCTGAATGTGGATTGTACCAATTCCCAGTGCCAGAAGCAACCCCCATAATTGTAATGCAGAAAGAGTAAGACAGCTTACACTACCTATACTTTTTTTTTTCCCCCTGTGTGGATGAATGCTTGTTATGGAGGAATGTTCAACTATGTGAGTTCCTTCTACCTTTTGAAATGGTAAAGCCCACACATAGCTTTATAACCTCAGTAGAATGAAGGCCCAGCTATATAGCTAAGAACAATAATAAAAACAAGACACTGAGGATTGAAGGACCAGAGAGGAGTGACATGCATGGATAAAATACTAGAGAATTAGGAAACTTAATGCAAAGCATAATTATCAAATCAAAACTGAACCTCTGCGTAAAATGGGCAAGAAAAAACTGATCAATGGCCAAGGAGCAATAAATGTTCATGATTATGCAGGACTCTAAATATAGCTGGCGACTCCCATGTCTCCTCTTGTGGGAAGAATCCATACATCACGTGCCCTCATTGTGCTTTTTCACATATGCAGGATGTATTATTTCTGATTTTTTTTTTAATGTCTATAATTTAAAAGTGTTCTTTATATGAGTATTCCCCCTCCCAGCTATTGTCTTGAAGAAGATATCCCTGCAAGCCTCTGCCAATCTTTTGCACCAGGGGAGAAATAAAACATGATACTGGGATGCCAAGATGTAGTTAAATTCCATAAGACGTTGTGGAGGAGGAGAAAATAAGAACCATATAAATGTAGGGTGACCATATTTCTTTACAGAGGACATCATATTTCTGCAAAACAAAGACCACTCTGAATGTTAAGATGACCCCTTCCCTCAACCAGGAAAGATCAGACAGAAAAAGATAGATAGATAGACAGACAGACAGACAGACAGACAGACAGACAGACATGAATTCTTATGCAATGCCAAGCTTCCCCATTTCTTCAACAAGAGTTGACAACTCCAGCTGAAATTAGTCTTGGCAATTTCCCATTACAATGAACAAGCAACATACTTGTACATAAGTATGCAAAATGTATGGATGTACATATATCTGCCAAAAGCTATACTCCCCAAAAGAAAGGATCATTTATAAAATTATTTTACCCCCAATCTGCAAATGCTATTCACCTGTAGAAAGGACTGCCCCATACCAACATACAAGTACAAATCTATATACTCAAACTTATTTTCCTCCTTCTTTCCAGCAGAAATAGCCCCCCCCCCCCCAAATATGAAGTAGGCTGAGGGCAGTGACAGTTGCACTGGAAATGGAAGGGAAAGAAAAAGAAAGAAGGGATGGATGGACATAAGGCAGGGGAAGAGAGGCAACTGAAATGGAAGGAAAGGAAAGAAAAAAGAAAGAAGCTTACTTAGTGTCCCCAAAAGGGTTAAATTCACCAGGCAAGCAGCCTCTCCCAGTCTTTAGGCTAATTCTCAAAGGCATCATTTTCAGCAGCTGCAACCATTTTCATCTCTATCAAACCATTTCTTTTCAACAACAGTCTTCTGTTCTTTTCAGCTAATATAAAAGAACCCACTCCTCATTCACAGGTAATTATTTGGAGAGATAAACTTCTGTGTATAAAGACAGAGATTGTGTTCATATATCTTGCTAAAAAACTATTTAATTTTTTAGCTTCAGCTCAGCATTTTGTGTGAATCCACCCATATATCCATATGTACATGCTCTTCAAACTATTCTTTTTTAATGTAAGCATCTTTATGCAGAACACAGAAAAGGAGTGAGTAATAGTAAGGCAAAGAAATTAAAGGCAAGAGATAAGAAAAGGAAAAGGAAACATAGCTAAAACTAGTTTAGATCAACACTGTTCATGGCACCTCGCTATACCTTTCTTCCCTTCTAAACCAACCTTGCTAATATTATCTCATATACTGTTTCATACATTCCCTTTTGTTCTTTAAACTTTACACCACTGTCTCCTGAGGATCTCATTCTCTTATCTTGCTGTTTCACCACCACCACCACCAAGTCACCTAGCACAATCATTTTTCCTCTGGATTGCACTCATACAGAATATTGTGTATTTTTTCCCCAAACCCATCACTGGTTCTTCTATTAGTGCCATTCATTGGAGTGTAACAAGCAAATATTAGCACTCTATGGATTCCTATTTTCATAGGTACTCATAACAGCCTAGATAACAACAATTAATATCACAATGTTTGCTTTGTTGAGTGCAAAGGGGATTTCTATTGAATGCAGGACCTTTTTAAGACATTGAGAAGTCTGGGGGCAGAAGATCCATTGAAGTTCTCTGACTACCACCATTACCTTCTCAGGGTATCCATTATCAATATAATGTTTTTACTCATTTTTTAAAACCTTTTGAAGACAATGGCACAGAAAGCACCATTACAGCTCTCCAGATTTTATTCTAGCTGATCAATTTTCCTGCCTTGAACAAAATGTATCAATCTAGCTGTTCATTTCACATACTTAACATATATATTTTGGATGCCATCTATTCCATGTGTTATGCCTCAGGCAACTGTTCTGTTTATCCCTTTAAAAATGCAAAAAAGATTAGAAATAGAACTAGGAGGGATGTTGGGGAAAGGGGGTTGTGCACATACTTTTCCAAGTTTTGAGTTGGTATACATTCCAAGCTGGAATTTAGGATCCAGGTAAGGAATGTTATGTAGTCTTAGTAAACGTCAGAACAGCCTTGCCCAATCTGAGATCCTTCAGAAAAATGAACAGTTCACTTACTTCAGGTAAAATTTGAAAAAAAATGTGAGTCCCTTTATGCTTTGATACCCCTCCAACTGAAATGGTGTCCACAAATTGTGAAGAATTGGTAGTACTAATGTAGCTAAAGTCTGACATTTTCCAGTCCAACATATACATTTCTGGTCCAACATACACATTTAAAATGCTTGACTGTCTTATGCATCAACTGTCATTTTCCTTGTATTTTTTCCTCTGAATTCGAAATGAAATCTGCACTTATACATATACACAGGTAGGGAATGTTCAGACTGACAATTGCCTTGCTTTGCAGCCACATCTCGGTCAGTGATGGAGGCACTTCCATGAAGAGCTAGCCAACTGCAGGGGGAGTTTTGCAGGCATAGAAATTGGCAGAGGTGATATCCTAGGTGAGATGTTCCTCTACTAAAAGCCTATGCTAGATTTACCCAAGAAAACATCTTTTTGACTCAATAAGACTTTTTTTTTTTTTTAACAATCCTACCTGGAGTTTCTCTCTAAGTCATTTTTTGTTCCAGTTGGGAAACTTCTTAGCATGTTTAACATAGCCAAGACAGCATAATATGCATAGTAGCAGGAGCAACTATAGGAGGTTGTTTTCATATCTGAATCTCTCTTGCTAGATTAGGATGATTATTTGCTATTTTCCAAGTTTCTTGTTAAGCAAAAAAAGTCACATCCTTTTTAAAACATGGTGCAAGAGGCAGCTGGGCAAAGGTCTATCTGAATCATTCAAATGCAACAAGAAATATTGTATAGGAAATACAAATCTTGTATATACATGTATAGATTTATTTATTTATTTATTTATTTAATGGCCACCCATCTCATATATATGACTCAGGGCATCTAACAGTTAAAACAAAATAAAAACATAAATCACATAACACAGCCTAAAACAGCATAAGTAGCAGCAAGAACAAGCACAACATCTCACTTTCAGTATAACCAAGAAGCAGGTTCACCCACACGATCTGGGCAAAGCCAAGTTTTTAACCCCTTGCAAAAGGCCAGCATTTGGCATTAATTTCCCAGCATTCATATCCTTTCCCAAACGAGGCAGACCTACCTTTTTTAAAAAAGCAGGAACAAGCCCAAACCTTTCTGGCCCCTAAGCTTCAGGGGTACATTCCACTTAATTTCCATCAACAGCAACCTAGGTAAATGCAAAACAGATTGTGTTCTTTTCAGTTGGTACCTTTCCACCAAATTGGTTAGCAAAAGGAGCAGCTTAGAAAAGCATTTGAAATATAGCTGCAGAAGGAGAGCCATCACTTCAAAACCACATGGCTGAAAGGAGCATAGGTATTCCATCACTGAGAGGTTGCCCATTTGTATTATTATTTTTAATCAGCGCTTCCACAATTAAGGAATGATAGTTATTACGGAGGAGGGCTAGCAGGCAATAAACAGCTTCTGCAGGCAATTAGGCACCAAAGCAGAGCTGGGATGCCAGATAATGCAAAAGCTATTTATTGCAAGTCCAACTGAGTCACTCAAGGCAAAAACAGTTTCATCAAGCCATCACTCTGAAATAACAACAGCATATTCCACTGCTTGATGTGATTTATTTACACTCGGTTTTGTAAAATGTTCCACATGTGTTCATTTTTCAGACCAAATCAGGAGTAAGGGGGGCACTGAGATTGTAAAGGGACACAGTTTTAAAATTTGAGGGATGTTTCAAACCACAAGCTAAGAAGAGCACAGTTATGAGACAGAGTTCTGTCTTTACATGAAGGCCCACTAAGTATGAATGGAGGCATTTCTTTACATTTACATCAAGAATACAGAGCAGGCCCAGTCCTTTCCAGTGTCTGCAGTGTAGGCTGGCAGAAACAGGTGGAAAAATCAAAACAAGACGGGCCTGGGCCTGATGTTAGTAGTGTGGCCACCTCACATTTTAGATTTTAAGCGTTACAAAAGGGCAGCAATTTGTTGCTTCTATAATTTGACCTACTGCATAGAATTGGAGAATGAGCCAGTAACCATAACTAAGCTGATGGCAATTCTGGGAATTGCAATCACCAAATATCCAGAGCAGTGTTTTTCAACCTCAGCAACTTTAAGATGTGTGGACTTCAACTTCCAGAATTCCCTAGCCAGCATGCTGATTCAGAGGATAGCTGGTTGAAAACAGCAGGGTTATCTAGCAGCCATCCTTGCATTGCATTAGGGTGAGCAGACCCAGCCATATGCTAGAGACATTATGTTCTCCATGCCTTTCTTTGTACTGAGAAAGTTTTTTTGTTTGTGAGGGTTGGGGTTTGGGTTGTTTGTTTTTTTTGCCACTCCAACCTCCCCAAGGCAGAAAACTCTAGATATGAGTCACAGGCTGTCCCCGTGCAACTTATATGCAGCTACTTTTAAAATACTTCGAGAAGCCAAGGGCAGAATGTTTATCTGAATCCTCCATTCCACTTTTTTCTTACTGTATCCTATGTCAATCTGATTTTTTGCCTCCATTGTTTTTCCTCCCATGTGTCAGTAAACAAAATTATGTGGAGAAACTACTAAAAAAACTCTAGTGATTTTATTTCAGGTGATTAGTTTACTGACTTGATTTTTTTTTTCATTCAATCCATCTGATTGTTTCAGATACTGACCTTTATTTTAGAAGGGGCCTTCTCCATGCATGTGGTCTGGGGCAATTGTCCCCATTCCCTATGTCCCAGTAAAGGCCTTGGGGGAATTCACACCTCCTGGTCCTGCTGACAAAAAGTGAAGAATCCCACAGAACCCAAAAAACATCTCACTCCCTTTCCCTTAGCTATGGCTTTGCAACTAAATCGTGTCTGTGAAAGTTTAAGCAGCTCTTTCTCGCTAATTGCCTTTTTCCGTCAAATGGAGGGCATTGAATAGACAACAAACCTGTCACTTCTGCAGGTGGTATCATGCATTCCAACAGTAGCTTGGAGACTGAAAGAGAATTCACTGGGTCAGAGAAAGAAAAGGAGTATTTCAAAACATCCTTAATGGAAACCAGATGGATGTTTCCATGACAGGCTTATCTAGGAGAAAGGTGGGCAGCCCTTCAGTTTTGCATTCTGGGAAAAAGGGGTTCAAACGTCTCACAGAGACCTCATCTTAATACACTCATTCACAGATGAGAGCAGGAGCTTTGCTCGTTCAATTTCCAAGGTTCTCATCCTAGCCACTTATTTCTTGACATTATACCTGATTAATAAACCCTCTTCTATGGTCATGCTTGCTGTTAGAGGCTTGTCGGAGACTCAGAACCTATGTAGGCTCCACTTCCGTGCCAGCAACATCAGTTTTCCCCACGTATCTCAACTTTATCCCAACCAGCTTCAGACATCTTCCTGCCAAACCCCATTTCTGACAGCCATGAGGAGCAATATTGTGTATTTCCCTCCATAAAAATCCACAAAAGCAGTTCAAGCATGAACAAAAAGAATATATACATTCCCTTCCCTGCCTTAATTTGAAATATCAGATTTTGATTTCCTCCACAGAATAGCCCAGGTGAAAGCATGAAAGCTTGAAACTTCATCCTTTGCTTTGCGTTTCTAGACAGCCTCAACCCTTTAATGTATTTTTCATTGTTGAGCAATATTTAATGTTTCATTACAGCCTAAATTCAATGGGCATAGCATGCCTTGATACTGCAGTGATGTTATCTGGGTTGATGAAATGTGTTTGAATGTATAAAATAACATCAAAATGCCCTAAGCTTTAGCCTATGTGCCAGTATGTTACCCTTAATTTGCAACTCATATTCATAAAAGAATCCTTTCTCTCTCTCTCTCTTTTTTTTGCCTCTGCAAAACATTAATATTTTACTGAGGCAAGCAACACACAGTGTCAATGCCAAAAGTTTCACATTATGCCCAGGATGAATATAATAACTCAACACTTAGAGAGCTCTTTTTATCTTCAAAGTACATTAGCCCGATGAATAAATCTGACTTTACATAAGCATCTTGCAGGGGAGACTTAAAAGACTGAAATATTTTAGTTTTCTGAAAGCCCGAATGTTCTTAGAGGGCTATAGCAAACATTATATAGTTGGATTTCCATAGGCGCCATGCCAATTTCCCTTACCCTTCTCCCCCATGTGCCCCCAAATCTGCACTGTTGTGAGGCCTTTGAGCTGGGCAAGGCCAGGGAACAGGCAAATCAGGAATTCCAGGAATGCTCTTTATTGTTGTAGGGTAAAACAATAGAACCTTGAAAGAATGTCAGAGTTTCCCTCTGCCCCATCTTATACCGAACAAAATCAAGGTGGAGTTATTTTGAGTTTCCTTCTCACACTTTCCTCTTCCTCAGGACTGAATATTTTCTGAAGGTCCCCCTTAATGGTTCGCTCATTCCTTCCCCATTCCCAAGGCCAGGTCTATATTCCTTCACAACTGGGGGGGTACTCTAAAACCCTAAATAAGATTTGATTTGGGGATCACACAGGGGACCCTGGGGGGGAGGAGGAAGAGAGGGAAAAATGAAGCAGAGAAGATTTTTTTTTTTATTTATAGTATCCATTTCATTGGAAGGACACTGATGGATACATTGTGTGAACACCAACTTTATATATCTGGAGCTCATTTCTAAAGCATTGCATTAACAGTGTAGTGACTAATGCAGCCATGTGAACAGGTGGTGTGATTATTTGGAATGTGCATTTTCCACTAAAAAATAAAGTACAGCTTCTGTTTTTAAAATTCTTACATTTGATTTTACTGCTTTAAAACACAACAAATATAGAACAAAATTTAAAAATTACCAAAATACAAAGAAATTCATGAAACTAACAAAACTCTAACAAAATTATTTTAAAACTATAAAAAACCCTCATTTTTGTTGTTGTTCAGTCGTTAAGTCGTGTCCGACTCTTCATGACCCCATGAACCATATCGCGCTAGGCCTTCCTATCTTTCACTGCCTCCCTGAGTTTGCTCAATTTCATGCTCAAAAAATCCCTCATAGCTATATAAAAGTTAAGAAATATTACAGCTGACTTTTCAATCAACAAATTAAACCTTGAGCACATCGAATCATATTGCCCAAATTTCCCTTGCACCAACAGTGAGTCAATTCAAAGGAGAAGAGAGCATATTTTTCTTCAGTCCAAAAGTTGACCTCTGGTGTACTAGTGTACTTCCAAAAATGCATTATAATATTTTTTGCAACAATCCAGGTGCAATAAATCCAAAATTCTTCATAAATAGATAAATACCACATTTTTGGAGTATAATTCAACAACACAGGGATACTTTAAATCTTAATTCCCTTGCTAGAACCTTATTAACAACGTTAAGAATATTAAACTAGTACAGAACAACTCGAAGGCATGCAGAAATCATATATTTTAATGTGTTCTTGCATCTAACATAGAATGGTAGATAACCAGCCCTTTTGGAATATCTGATGAAGTATCCAGGAAATATAAAAATATTTTTGATAATCATGTTAAGTTCATAAGAGAGATATTTAACACCCATTGATTGGTTAAGACTGGATATTCCAATTCTTTTTTCCACATTTCTTGTAAACTATCAATATTTATCTCAATCAGACTTTTCAGCTGTCTCTGTAACTGAACTGTTGGTTCAGCCTTTTTTTTTTTTTACTTCTAATATACTCAGAATTGTAGCGGTTTCTAAAGTTTTTGTGAGGAAAGCAAGGAATATCATTCTGGCTGGAATTACATCCAAACTCAGAGGTGACTGTGGGAAATTCCTGAGAGATCAGGAAGATAAAGGTAAAAAGATGTCGAGGGAAACTGCTCAAGAAAGAAGATGGCCTGAAAAGGGGAAGGTGGGAAATCTGAGACAGCGGTGGCCGTTGCATTTCCAGAACTGAAAACAAGAGGGCCAAAGGTGGACATGGGCTAGGGATAAAATTCAAAGCAGGATTGAAGCCATAGGCACGCAGTACAAACCATGATGATGAAAAAAGGACAAAATGTGCATTATCGCTTCCCAACACAGTCTCTGGACAGACTAGCCTCCTAACTGACTCTACATCAGAGACAGCATCCAGGCTTCACCAAATCTGGGAGATTTCATCTGCAGAAAAGCTCACCATAAACCTTGCAGCATGTCTCTGGGGGCTCTGTAACAGAACCCTGGGGTGAGGCAGTGGGAGAAGGGCAGCCCTCTCGCAACCTGGAACACCTTAGCAGACCTTGACCTTGCAGAGACAATGCAGGCAGAAGAAACCAAAACGAACTGTTTCTTTGCTGCATGAATCTCCATAATAGATTTCTTCAAACCACCTTTATGCCATGCTGTATCAGATTCAAGTCAGGCCTTCCTCTAGCTGCATTTGAGTGTCTACCTTGCCACTTCAGCTCTGTATGTATGATTCAGGGCCACCTCTGAATCAGGTTAGACAGGCTCTTGGGCACAGCTGGGTCAACTGCCCTAGTAAGCTCCCAATCCAAGGTATCAACCAGGGCATGAAGAGAACCCTTCCAACTAGACCCAATAACCTTCCTGGGTAGACCATGCTCACACAAATAGCCAGTAATCCAACCTTAACCAATGAGCCATTTATTACAGTGGGAACCCTGAGGCTTTGCCACCCACAGAGCACCTCTCTGATCAGAACAAAGTACTGAACCAAGCATGCATCATGTGTTGACCCTGTTCCGAACTGGGTTAGGTCCACTATTGTCCTGGCTGCTAAGAACTTCCATTCTGCTACAAACAAACCAGCCTCAAAGAAATCTGCCAGTATAAAAAGCCTAGAGGTCTTCAACACCAATTCCACAACCGGCTCTCTCCAGGAATGTGTTAGGCAGTGGGGCAGGCTAACAGAATCCCCTATTTATCCTTGATTTCAGGACTAACATTCAAGGTGAACTAATTCTCTCACAGGTACCCTAGTAATGGAAATATTGCTCTTGTGGATCTCAGCTATACCAGCTTCTGGTTTGCTGTACTACAGAGCAGTCGTCTAGGAGAAGTTGGACTCATACTGGTCTGTAGTGTTCTGCTCTAATCCATTCCCTGATCCTAGACAGATGTCAAGGAACACCTGTTGATAAAAGTGAGACAATCCAGATTTGAAACTAACCAGAGAGGGGCAAACAAGAAAAGGAGGCCAGGAGCCTACATGAAGAAAAGCTATAGCTCAAGGCAGAAAAGGCTTGTTCTGTTTTGATATTCATAAAGTTTGTTTGTACTTCTTCTCTGACTTTGGCACCTTTTCAGATGACCTTCAAGTGCTTCCCTCAGACAGGTCTCTATGACACAAGCCAGGTCAGATTTCTCATCCACAATCAAATTGCTTTATACTAGACTGTTCTGGCATTAAAGCCAAGCACGGCCTTTCTTTAAGGAGCTAGAACCCATTCTCCAACATCTGAGAGCCAACAAAAGGAGGAATTGCCTTTTAATTTCTTGTCTTCTTTCCTCTGTAATGGCTTACCAGCCTGCCAAGGCCAAACTGCCTATTCCCCACGGCTACTACGATGGCCACCTTGCCTCACGCACATACTGTAACAGAGCAATTACCCATATTTTTCCGACTATAAGACGATACTTTTTTCTAAAATCCTTACCCTAAAAATTGAAGGGTGTCTTATTCAAGGAAGTCAGCCGAAGAGAGAACCTCGCTGTTGCAAAACTGCCCATACTTTGTCTCTGCAGAGAGGCTTCCTCCTATTGCCAGCCTCCAATCACGAGTGAAATAGCTTGTCTCCCAAACAGACTTCCTCCAATCACGAGCCTTATGTAACTGGCGTCAGCTGATGCTGAACAAACCAATTAGAGAAGGCTGTTTGCAGAGACAAGCTATCGGCAGTTTCACTGGTGCTTGAATGTAATCAGTTATGCAAAAGAGCATGGAAACAGAGCTGCAGAGAGACGGTTTGGACCTCCTCCCTACCGAGTGTAGCAGGTAAATGTTAACTAATTACTAAATAAAAATGTGTTCTGCACTATCTTTAAAATATTGATTTCTTAATTTGGGGTTGGAAAAATGGGGGTCGTCTTGTACATGGCGGCGTCTTATTGTCGGAAAAATACGGTACATACTTTGAAAGGTCGTATTCTCTCTCCTTCTCTTTGCTTTCTGCACCCTCCCAATCAATCTCTATATCCAGATCAGAGCAAGCACACAAACTATTCAATTCAGAGAGCAAAAACATATCTTGATGTTTATTTATTAAACATCAGCAATTTTTTGTTAACTGGCAAAAGAGGACAAAAGGCAGGCAAATGCAAGGTGGGCGAAACTTGAACAAAGGCAAGAGGTAAAACAGCAGAGCAGCTTCACATCAACAACCTACATTCTCTATATCTCGATTTCAAAAAGCACAGAACTTTCCAGAGCTACTGGAAATGATACTTTGGGTAATTAACAGGGACAGTCCCAAAGGGAGTAGCCTTTGATTTTTCCACCTTTAACATTTGGATGTACGTAACAGTACCAGAAGAGAGAATGGTGATTCTGCACCATTAAAGAAACAATTTGGTGGATGAGCATGATGTATCCAACACTACCAACCTGCACTAGATCAGCATCCATAACCTTCAGTGCAGTGGATTGATTCAGGCTTATTTATTTATTTATTTATTTATTTATAGATCAAATTTATATCACCGCCCAACTCCCCCACAAGGAGGGACTCTGGGCGGTTCACAACCAAACAGTTTAAAAACAATAAAAACATAAATAATACAGTATAATTATATATACTGTATATATCATATATAATATATAATATTACATACATACAATACAATATTATACATGTATAATATACAATAATATAATATTATATCACACACACACACACACAAAAGAGGAATCTATCAGCCCAGCCTCAGGCAGATTCTCTTTCCATGTGGCTGCCTTTGAAGAATGTCTGAAAGCTTCCTTTAATGCCAAATGCAGCAGTCAGGCTGCTAACCAGTGCATGATACTGGGACCATATTAAGCCCATATTAAAAGGCCAGTTGTTTTCCAGACATAACTTAAGGTGTTGTTGTTGTTGTTGTTTTATCCTGTCTTTTTTATATATATTGGTGTTGGTGGTGATCTTCAAAGATCAAAAGAGCTTGGGGTCTGCTTGACTACCTATTTCCATGAGAACCTGAAAGATCCCGGGGAAGTTCTCTTAAAGGTGCACTCACTTTCCAAGCTCCACAGGTTAGTCACATGGGAGAGGGTCCTCTTGCATGGCCATCAACTAAACTATGGAATGGGCTCCCTTGCAATTACATTCAGCCCCCAACCCTCCCCCAATGCTAGATTTTAAGAAAGTAGCCAAGACTTTCTTCTTTAGCCAGGCCTTTTGTGTTTCAAATAGTTAATTGTTGATTCAACTGGGCTTTTAAATCATTGTTTAACTGCTTATGTTTTATTTTTTACTGTTGGCTACCTTGAGTGCTCTTCGGGCAAAAAGACAAGATACAAAGAAAAATGGGAAGGGAGCGAGTAATTATAATAAAGGGTCAAAACTATCGGCATAGAATTAATACAGTTATTAATATTATTAAAGCTATTACTGTTTGGGGTCATCTGTTTTGTTTTGTTTAAGGAAATCTAATACCCCATACCCTCTTCCCCAACAATAGAGTTATGTTATGGGGAAGACAAATGCTTACTGGACCTCATTCCTGTCAGCATTTATCTACCATGGATCTGCTGAGAGCAAAGCCTCCAAAGTTACTCCCAACAGGATGAATGATAAAAATCTTTTAAATCCCTCCATTGGAATTTTGCTGATGGTGTTATCTGCTACCATGGTGAACCAGCAGCACTAAGGATCAAAAGGATAAACATAAACGGATGTTAGGGATAGAGATAGACCAAGAATGTCACACAATGATGAGAACTGACTACACAGTTATAATAAACAATTCTCTGCCATAAATTGCCGCACAAAAGAGAAGTAAAGGATTCTCTCTACCCTCCTTTCTTATAGAATTATTTTGCACATTTTTTAAAAAATAAGACTGATGTATGTTTTCCGCAGTTCAGAATCTAATACATTTTCTATACAGATGTTGAGATCTGGAGACTGAATTAATCCTTAGGCGAACTGGAAAAGATTTTAGTAAAATATTGAACTGCAGTCGTGACAAAATAAACTAAGACAAGTCTCCCGCAAGATTTTGCTCTCCCAAATTTGACTCAAATCTTAATGCTAACCTGCTGTCTAATTAGGCCCCAGTTTCAAGTGCTGAAATAAAGATGCTTATAAATTGGCTAAAGGTCCAGGCAATGACTTTATTATTCCTGAAATATTACGCAATAATTTGGAATGGTGGACGCCCGTTCTTGCTTCCCTGTTTACTTATATTAATTGCACTGTGCAGATCTCAGAGGACCAGGGCCTAGCCCTCATAGTGCTCATTTATAAAAAGGGCACCCGAGACCTGCCTGCTAATTATAGGCCTATTAGCCTTTTAAGTATAGTAAGCAAGCTCTATGCCAGACACTTATACAACAAATTGACTGGATCAACCTAGGGCATATATTGGCAGATGAGCAAGCGGGCTTCAGCACCAAACATTCTATCTCTGGACATGCCCTTATACTTCACCATCTGGCCAAAAAATACACATCTAAAACAGACTCAATATTATCTACTGCATTTATTGATTTTAGGTCCACATTCAATCCAGTTCTCAGAGCAAGGCTATGGACTAAGCTTATGAATGCTACCATTGATAGACGGTTATTGTTGCTTTATAAGAATTCTAAAATCAAAGTCTGATGTAGTATGCAAGGCCACTACACTAATGAGATTTCAGCTTACAGAGGCAGGGATGTATGTTAGCTCCCCTGCTGTTTAATCTGTACATAAATTCACTCATGGCCAAAATAAGTCAGTTAGAACATCACCCCCCAAAACTAGCAAACAGACATATTGCAACTTTGTTGTATGCAGATAACATAGTACTTCTATTCATTCATTCATTCATTCATTCATTCATTCATTCATTCTCTCAAGACACATCATTGCTTACAAAAGACTTCCATCTAAAGGAAGCAATTCTCCTGTTCCTTATGCCAGGGCATTTTTACTGTTTTATATATATTTATTTCTAAACATTATAATTACTGGGAAATTAAATTCATCTATTTACATGTCAAGAAAAAAGAAGAAACTCTGCCTTATCATTTGCAATCTAAAAGATGTAACACAGAAGGAAAAGATGATGGGGAGAGAGGAGGGAAAAACAAAGTCAACCCTTTGCAGATTTTTTAATATTCACCAATGTGCTCAAATAATTTCATATAAAACTCTTCATCTACTAGATTCTTAGCTGGTGAGTAGCAGATCCATTTGATATGAGCTAGCATGGAGAGATGATTAAGGTATTGGACTAGGTGTGGGAAGACCCAGGTTCCAAACCCCTTTCAGCTATAGAAGCTCACCAGGTGACCCTGAGCCATTCATTCTTTCTCAGCCAGACCACTTTACAGGGTTATTGTTCTGGGGAAAAATAGGAGGAAGAAGTGATGAATATGCCATCTTCAGTTTCTAAATGAGAGCTGGACTATAAATCAAATAAATGAGTCATAAAACACTATAAATACCATGATGAAAAGTTCTTATAATGACCAGCTAGACATTCAATGAAAGTGAACTGGTTTCCCAACAGAGTTAATCAGTCAAGTCTCCTGGAATTGGAATGAATAGCCACTGCTTGAGGCCTTAACAAAGGGTGGAGCCCAATGGAATCTGGCTCTGAGCCAAGCCAATTGAATGGGTCTGCTTTTCTTCTCCACTTTTTCCTATTTTACTTTGGCAGAATATGTCTGTACAAATGCAAGAATCAGACAAAGTCACATGCATGAAAGAAGTTGCTACAAATAAAGCATGATTTATCTCAGGACTCTTAGTGTCCTTCACTAGGCAGAATGAATGAAAAGACTGGGATTCTGAGCAGATTGATGAGTACTCTGTGAAGACCTAGAGCCTAGCTGCTGCCTTTCCAACAGAGTTATAAGTAGAGGCATCCTCAGCCAAGGTCAATGGCTTTAAAAAGATGGATGCAACGAGGAAGTGAAACCCACCTTTTTTACATACAGGTAGACCTTGTTTATAGCGGGACGCGGTGGCGCAGCGGCTTAATGACGCTGAAAGTTGCCGGCCAGAAATGGCTGAAAACTTCAGCGGTTCGAGTCCAGCCTCTCGCGTTAAACAAGGTGAGCTCTTGTTTCTCCACCCGCAGCTTCTGTCAACCCAACAGATCGAAAACTTACGTGAGTAGATAAATGGGTACTCTCACTCCGGTGGGAGGAAAAATGCTGGCAGTGCCTTGCACAGAGAGACGGGACCAGTGGCCGGTAAAGCGCGAAACCGCGCTCGCCCGAAAAACGGGGTGCGAAGCAACGGAAATCCCGGCTCCTGCGCTCGCCAGCTGGGCTATGCTCTAGGAAGGAGGCTCTGGCAAAGACTACTTCTGAAAAACAAAAAGATACAATTGCCTTGAAAACCGCTAGGGGGCGGTCACTGCAGGGTCAGTAATGACTGAGAGCAGACAAAAAAAAAAAAAGACCTTGTTTAGGGACAGCCTCATTTAGCGACTGTTTGCAGTGACAACAGTATGAAAAAGTAATTTTGTGACCAATCCTCACATTTACAACCTTTGCAGGTCTGTAAAGCAAAGGAAAGCTGAATTAAGATTGTAAGCATAGTTGCAGTTTCACTTAGTGACCACTTCACTTAATGACCAAGTTGCTGGTCCCAATTGTGGTCCCTAAATGAGGACTACCTTTAAATGCAATGCGTATGACACATATTAAAAGGGTGGGGCTTTGATCACCTAATTGCATCTGCTGTTTTGAAGTCAGTGACAGTTGCCAGAGATGCCCTCATTGTAAGCTTTTCCCTGTTAACTGGGGGAGGGGAATTGTTTTTCTTCTCAATCAGGAAAATGAAGGGATCTTTGATGCTTAAGGACTTCTCTTCTTTTTTGCTTTAGTTCACCCAGCATTCCCTTTTGTTTTGTCAGCTGAAAGAGTAGAAGTCTGTCCTAAGCAGGAGTAGAGGGCAGCTGTTAGGCCTCTCATGTGAAATGTGTGTATGTTTTGTGATTGATTGAATTCATTATGGAAGTTGACTGCTATTTGTTCCTTCTTGAGCTGATCTCTTAGCCAATCAGATAACTGAGAGGCAGCCAACATGTTCTAGCAATTACAGAAATTTCAGATAAAGCATTTTGCAAAAGATCCTCACCATAATGAATCATTGCTGATGTACAGTAAGCAGATCATTATCTATCAAACCATTCCATTGGTAGTAAGGGAATGATTCCAGCATAAAGGAGGAATTCATTATTGCCTTTTGAGATGCTAGAGAATATTGCCCACCCATATGGTCAAGCTTCTCTCCACAACTATGAAGCATAAAAAAGTTGATATCTTAAAAAAGGAGGAGGAGGAGGAGGTGGTTTTTCTAAGGCAACAGGAACAACTGAGGATCCTCCACAGAGTGACCAATTATCCTGGGTTTTCGGGACAGACCTACCCCCCTCCATACAAGGAAAATGTCCATTTGCCACTCATTATGCCTGTACAAGTGCTTCAGTAGGGCTACCATATCCAAGATGCAAAAATTCAGATGACCAGTAGAAATGTATTATATTTTGCTGACATCAAGTGGTTGTCTGGCTTTCTGCAGCTCAGATAGTAACTTGAGTATGCAAGATAGAACAGGAAGCAACAGAATGGGAAACAATAGTCATAGAAATGGCATCAGATAATCAGGTTGTCTTTCCTTCATCAAGTGTGGGAGTACCTCTTGCTGGAATGGAAGATAGAGATTCTCCACTTCCTGACAGATAAACAAATTATTTATTTATTAAATCTGCCCTTTCAGTGAGCAACTCAGAGTGGAGGACAGAATTGAAAACAGCAAATAAATATATAAATTCTTAGTCTAACTTCATTCCCCAGGTAACTCCTGCTTCTGTTCCTTCTTAAGTCTTTCTTGCCATATAGGTATTAGTTCTTCCTTCTCTTTTTCACTGATTAAGGAGTCAAAGCGCAATCCTCAAAAGGGTTACAAGATCTTTAAGGTCTTTAAACAGGAGCAGGAAAATCTCTGAAATACCCCTTCTCATGAGCAAGAAAAAACTTTGGGCACAGCCAGACAGCCATATTAACGTGCTTTCCTGTAATCATGAACCAGCAGGAAAATATGCTGGCATAAATTTTGTTGCCCTCGTTGCTGATCCCTATTCTGCCAGGCTGGAGACTGGTGTTATTCTTCCTGTTTTAATATGGAACAAGTTAAGGAAAGTAACTGTGGATTGCCCTGCCTTTTTTTCCTCTTTCATCAATTACCACTTGCAAATGGGAAATACAACCACCAGTCACTTTCTTACAATATGGGGGGGGGGGGGGGGGGCAAGGATAGGGAAGTGAAAGGAGGTGCTTAGAACAACTGGCTCAACTTCCTGTCAAGTAGCCCAACTAACAGGTTGCAGGTACAGAGGTAATCTAGGTCTCTTACTCGTCATCAGGCTATTTTCAGTTAAAATGGATCGACTGCTCTTCTAAAAGAGTGCTAAACCCATGTCTGAAAATAGTCTTACTGACAGTCACAGATGTGAAAGAGAAATATGGGTGAAGCAGGAGGGAATGCTCAGTGATGAATGAACTTACTCCTTAGCAACCAGCCACAACCAGCAGCATCTAAAGTAGTTTGTGGAGTAGGCAAAATGATGTTGCCCTTCACACGTGCACACACACACACAAAAGTACAACCAGGTGCAACTATGGAAGTGAAAGCTATGGAAAACCTGAAATATAGTCAATGGTGACATACTTTTTTTTCCGGCCATTGAGTCAGTCTTCCAATTTTATAGGCAACATTTTGCCATTGCCTCTTCCTAGGATTGAGAGAAAGTAACTGACCCAAAGTCACCCAGTTGACTTCTATGCCTCTGGCAGTACTAGAACTCAGATCTCTTCACTCCTGTCTAAGGCCATAACCATGAGACCAAAGTAGCCTGAAACTAGTTCCGTGCAATTGTCAGAACTTGATTTTCTTTCCCAGTTAAAATTGACTTTCTGTGCAACACAGGACAGAAAACTGCCCTGATCTTGTTCATTAGACATAAGTGTATCATTCTTTCAAAAGAATGATATGCCTGTATACAGAGTATCCCATAAATCTTTTAAAGCTTAAAACTGCACTAAGATTTTTGGGACACTCTGTATAAGGAGCCCATGTAATAACTGGGAAATACATCAGAAAATGCCAGCCAAACATTCTGTAGGCAGATGCCTAGATAATCCTTCAGCCCATGGCAACATGGCCAGGGAGGTCAGCAACCAGTGATCAGAGGGGAAAGAGTGTGCCTGAAACCATCTAAAGTGTCCAACAAGAGATGGGCAGATCCTAGTCCAACTGCATTATCAGCCATATTGTGGATGAAGCATGCAAGATTATTTCCATAGCAAAACCTGTGTCAGGAGAAGCGGGCAAATACTACTTTAAAACCAGAACAACAAAACCAACTTTAAGCTCTCTCAGCTGCCTATTGCTGGGATGAGGCAAAAGGCAATGTCACAAGGGCATGGCATTAATAAAAGTTATTGGAGCATGTTCATGCCATGGTTAGTGGGAAGTGGGGGGAAAGCCCATGGACTGTAAATGTGAAAGGACAATCCTAGCACTTTCCCACAAAATGGATGACTGTTTTAGGAGAGTACATTGCCCAGAGAAGCAATTACCCAGCAAATCAACCATCTACATAGGTTTGGAATAACAGCAGCGCAGGTCTTATATTTATATCCATTTGCTACTTCATGTACTTTGCAGCAAATCATCTCCTAAATTAATCACTACAGCTGCCTGCTGTTATTGGGTTAGTTCCCAGGTGTCTCTCTCTTGGGAATAGAATAAAGTCATTCTGTGCCAGACACCATTCCTTATTAAAAAAAGACAAAAAAAAAAAAAAGGATATGATTTACCATGTCAGAAAGAGAATGAGACAGTGGATGAGTGACCTGGCCCATAATGGGGCACACAGGCAAGTCGCAATGGTTGCCCTTGAGCTTTACAGCAAACGTTAGTCTTTCAATTAAATTTTCATCTGTTTTAAAATACTTCAAGAGGTCCTTCTTACAAGAGGGTAAGTATGTTGGAACCTGCTCACATGCAGAAAAAAATACGTGACAGCACTATGGCTTAAGACCACATACAGAACCATGGAAAATTCTAACCACGTTGCCTGTTCCTGGTGCATTCAGCAACTAGATGAAGGGTCTCCAAAAACAGATTGATGTATATGTGCTCTTCAAAGAGTGAGATAAGTTTTCTTAAACCTTCTTAGGCTCTGAAAAGCCATCTATGGGTACTACAGGTTGAGACCATGCAAAGACCAAAGCAATTTTGGCCATTGGACAGCAGATTGAAAGGGACCTTATGCATACATACAACTCCTCCACACGAGAAAATCAGTTCCTTTTCATCTCACAGCTTCTGCAGCATGAATCCTTCCCACATTTTTTTGTCATAAAAATAAATTTGGCATAGAAGCAATTCACATCACTTACTCTTCCAAGAGGATCTTGGGCTCCTGATGTTACTCAACAACACAGGGAGAAAATACACCATATAAATTCCCACTTCATGGAGATAATGTTATAGTAGCTCTCTACAAGAAGGCTGTCTGATTCTCCCCTGAGAACCTCATGCATGGAAAATTTTCCCCCAACAATGACGCAAATCATGATTGCACACTGTGCAGTTGTACAAATGTTGCTAAACGACAACTTCTGCAGTTCCACCAAGCACAGTCAATAATAAAGCACCTGGGTTTATACCATGGGCATTAAATGGTTAACATATGTGCAAAAGTCTAAGTGAGCATTCATTGATTTTTCTAGCTGGATCTGATGGTAAATGAGAGGTTTTCCTTCCTGTGAAACAAATGTGAGGGCTACTTTAGGTTTATTAAATTTTGGGAGTGTGGAATGTTGAGGCAAAGTTCCATCTCCCACCCCACATTCTTTTTTCATACCCCTACTCATTCTATGAACCCAACTCCTTGCTGCCTACAATTCCTCAACTTTGTTGCTCTCCCACTTAACTGATTCCTTTTGCTTCTTCGCTTCCATTTTGAAAGCCTACTTCTAGAACTGGGCGGGGAGGACAAAACTTCCTGTGGAGGTTCTGCAGGTGCTTACATCTTTGTGTATGAATGACAAGACGTAGACCATTGGAGAGTAGCTATCTTGTCTCAAATGACTGCAATTAAACAGCTATCTCAGTGGTGATTTTTGTGTGCAAGCCAATACTCAACCAAGGCCTCCCCAAGAGATATTGGGGTTGGTGATAGATTTCTCACCTGTTCTCCAATGACCTTGCTTCAGAAAGGAAATTGATCACAGAGTACATTGGAGAAGAAAATAAAAGTGATGCCAGGACTTATCAACTCATTATATTTGAAAGGTTTTTGGAACAACAACATACCATGAACCTATCTTGGCAGGCACAAAGCTGGTAAGCAGCTGCTCTGCATACTTTCTTGACTCATTTGGTGCCAGCCGATATCAAATTTCTGCCAAAATAAGTGAATGTGAACTGGATGCCAGTCAAGTTAGGTGAAAGCACAAGATGGTTGCTGTGATGGGATTGACATTGCTACTCTGGAAAAGTTGTTCTTAGCAGTAGCTAAAATCCAAATTCAAGAAGAGGAGGAAGCCTCTAAATGAAGATCACATGGCTTTTTTCAATTGTGTTGGTCCAGGCTTTGCTAGAACTTTTTGTTTTGCCTCACACATTTCTCCTTCCCCTAATATCTTCTTGATCAAGATGGCCTAGCAGAAGCATCCTATGGCAGCTTTTAAATCATAATTAAGTAATATAACTTTCCAGATCTTGTTAGACTACAACTCCCATCATCCATGACCATTAATCCTACAACTCCCATCATCCACGACCATTAATCATCACAATTAAAGATGTAAAAGAATGTTGACACAAATCTTACTGGATATAGATCTGGATTTTTGTTCCCAGTATTTTCATGATAAAATGAACATTAATAGGAATACAATCTGGCTAGCGTAGGTCCTATCCCAGGAAAAAAAAAAAGCTGTATTTTTCATTTTTTTTGTAGTATGATGTTTCATGATTACACTATCATTCCAGGAAGTAGTGCAAAATGGAAGGGATCTCTGTGAAAAGAACACATGCAGCATTTTCATTTTAAAAAAGAGAAATATGTTAAGAGCCTTAGCTATTTTACATACTTATTTTCAAAAGTAAGTTCTCTGGCCCTAAATCAACGAGCAAACGTATGTCTAAGTCCAGTATTTATTAAGCATTTGAACACAGATCTGTTGGAGTAGAAATCTGCTTTGCAGAGAAAGTGGATTGACAAATCAGATTTACATCAAACTGCGTACCCACAAAATCTGTTACTTTTTGTTTTAAACTTCTTGGTTTATCATCTCTGTCGATTAATTCTGAGTTTGTAAGCCCAGACACAATGCTTTGTCATTTCTACCCCTTGTGTTCTGAAGACTTTGCATTCTGCTTTTCCTGGAAATGGGGCTTGCTCCACCATCCAGCACCCAATTTGTACAGTATTATTATGGCAGAAGGACAGCTGGAAAATGTCATTTTGTGGCATAAAGCCATATTTGGGAATAAGATTCTCCACAATGGGAGGGAAATCTATAGCTTCTGAGATGTTACAGTTCTACAACCCCCATCATCCTGACCATAGTTTTGTGGGATTGGCCTGATGAACACCAAAGTGCAAAACTATCTAAGAAAGCCATAGATTCCTATGTACTTGTAGAGGAAAACAAAAATAAAGTTGCAAAGATATGCAAGAATCATTAGCTGATAAAAGGAGCAATAAATGACATTTCTGCCCTGGGAAAGGAAAAAGTGTAGGAAAGAGACTCAAACTAACTCCTTCACCTGATGTCTAGCCGGAAATGACTTCCTTGTAGTTTTAACCCATTGGTTCTAGTTCTGCTCTTTGGGACAATAGAGAAAAGGTCCACTCCCTCTTCTGTGGGACAACCCTTCAGATACTTAAAGATTGCTATTTTATTTCTTCTCTGTTATTTTTTCTGTAGGCTAAATATACCCAGATCTTTTAGCCATTCTTCAGAGAACTTGGTTTCCAGGCCCCTCACCATCTCGGTAGGCTTCTTCTGAAGTTACTCCAATTTGTCACTGTCCTTTTTAAATTGTGATACCCAGAAGTGGACAGAGTAGTCCAAACTGTCAGTCCAAGACAGAATATGACAATTACTTCTTATGATCTGGGCTCTGTGTTCCTTTTAATGTACCCCAAGATAGTATTTGCCTTTTCAACAGCTGCAGCACACTGTTGAATAATGTTGAAACTGAGGTCAAGTCAGAACTCTTTCACTACTACCAAGCCAGGTCTCCCCCATTTTATACTTATGCCTTATATATTTCCTACCCAGTTGAAAAATATTACATTTCTCCCTGTTAAAGTCCATCCCATTGCTCAAACCTCTCTGGATCTTTTTAAAACCTTCTCTCTTTCACTCAAAGTATTAGTCACCCTTACAGCCATGTATCATTTGAAAACTTTGTAAACATTCCCCCAACTCTTGGAACACAGAGCCCTGTAGCACTCTACTAGATACTTCCCTCCAAGTTGAAGTTAATGAAGCCACTAATGAGCACTCTACTTGTGTGGTCACTCAACCCACTGTGAGTCCACCTAAAATTAATATCATCCAGCTCATATTTTACCATTTTATGAAGGACAATTTCATGAGATGTTCTTCTGAAGGCTCTACTGACATCCAGCTATCCTATGTCCACAGCATTCCCTTGATCTACTAAGCTAGTGACTTTATTAAAGAAGGAAATAAGGTTAGTCTGGCACAATTTTTTTGCAACAAACCTATAATGGGTCCAGTTGATTAAGCCTGTCCAAGAGTTCACAAACAATTTAACAACTGTTCAAGAAGCTTTACCATATAGGCATCAAACTGGCAGGCTCATATTTTCTAATTTTTGAAGATAGGGATGACATTTGCTTTCCTCCAATCTTTTGGGACTTCATCAGTTCTCCAGACATACTCAAAGATTACTAAGAGCAGTTCAGCAATCATCTCCACTGGTTCCTTCAGTACCCAGAAAAGTAATCCATCTGGATTTAGAGACTTTAATTTCTTTGAATTAGCTAACTTCTCTATCACAGTCCTTTTTTGCTTTGATAAATTGAAGCTGTCAGGCAAGAGAACATGGAGATGGAAAACACTGAGATCCAGGAAGTATAAAAGAGAAAGAAGGACAAACCAACAGACAGAAAAGCCTCTCAAGAGCAGACCAGAAAGAACTACATTCTGATCTGCTGCCTGCCTCTACCAGTTCAATTTCCAGTTTGGAGACTATAAATCTTTCTACTAAGAGACACTTAAAATATACATGTTTCACTGAAGAGATTAATAGTAGTTATAGTAATAGCAGTAATAGCAGTAGTAAAGAAACTTAGAAGGAAGTATCAAGTAGAATGCCAAAGTCTTTACCCACCACAGAAAAGACAAAATTAGCAATTTAAGCTCATAAAGCCCATAGCAGATCTTGCAGAGATGTTCCACTGAAGATCTAAGAGCAAGGAATGAATTGTGTGGCTATAAACAGTCCTGCAACTAATCTGAGCACAAACCTTGCAAGCTTTTAGACACCACAGTGAACAGCATGAATGGAGCCCAGAAAGCAAGCCACAATCTGTCAGCTGTACTAAGTAGATCAGACCAAGAAATCAACTCCACAGGAAAGCTAAAACTTCTTTTATTGAAATTGGCTAAAATGACAGAATTTGCAAGTCTGATTATGCTGCACCTTCTCTTCTTTATAGTTCAGTGAATTAGGGAGGTGTCTGTCTGAGCTGCTTCCAAATGTTATCACGTTCTTGAGTTTAAAAAAATGCTTCAGCCCTTTTGCCTAGGTAATGGTTCCTGTATATCTCCATTAAGGTCATTTTCCTTACTCTCTACATAATCATTGTAGCTATTTCAGCACAAGGGGGCCATCACCATTCACCACCCATGCTACCGCATTTGGGGCCAGCTGCACTTTCCAGATGTCTTCAGGGCCTGCTCCACAAAGAACACCTTGTAGCTATCCAGTGTCAGGTTTACCAGCATCTGTATCCACAGTGCCAGGTTTCCCTCCTCCAGCAATGGGCACAACTAAATAGCCAAAGATGATAAAAGGGCCCAGGATATAACATGGTAATCCACTGTCAGTGCTGGATCCAGGAAGACCTCCAAGCTATCAACCTGATTCTTAGGAAGTGCAACTTCATCCAGATCAAGCGTATCATCCAAAGCCTGAAACCCCAGAATTATCAATAACTCAGTCTTGTCTAGAGTCAGGAGGTTCTTCCACATCTAGACTCCTATAGCTGAGAGATGTGCAGAACTTCCCAAGAAACATCCAAGCCCAAGTAGAGCAGCTAAATTATTTTCCAAACATCCTAGATTCTCTCCTCTAGATTGTTGCTAACTGGCTTTTACTTCATAGGATTTTTGATCATTTCATAAAGAAAGCTCAAGTGAATACACTAGCCATTTTTTTCCTTGGGTAAAGGGGTTTTACATTAATGCTTTATCAAATGGAAAAGAAATTATATCTTTTTTGACCAAGACATGGATCAGAGTTTGGAGAAAGTGGCATTTCTCCCATCAAAAAAAGCTTTTGGAGTCTGGAATGGCAGAAAAAGGAAGAACTCAGATCAGTCCCAAGAGTTCCTCCCAAAATTATTGCTAAGTAATACTTCCAATATGGCAGGAGGGGACAATTATTAAAAACAATTATTTTTACATTAAAATTAAATTGCATACAAATATATACTGAATGTTAGGGTTATGTTTAAATCATAGGGACAGTTATATTGGGAAAATGCATATAGTATAAGCTTTCATAGAAGAAACATATATAACAGAGAGTCTTTTAAATAGAAATGCATACCAAGCTGTACATATTTGAAGAAAAACATGTCCAAAATCTGTGTGAGAACAACTGCAGATACTTTGCTAGATTTTTTTCATTTTAATTATTTGCTGGGAATTGGGGGGTGGGGAATGAATTCTCAGATCAGACCTAAATTGTCCCTAGACATGGGTGACAGAAGAAATCATCTTTTTTCCCCATACAACCATTTTTAAAAAATACCCCCTGAATCCATATTATGTAGAATTGGCAAAGACCCCCATTTAAAGAGAGATGCTGTCAGCACTAAATTCAGTTTGATTCTAGGCATCTTAGACTGAATAACTGATCACACTTTAGCAGGCAGCAGGTAGATGAGAAGGCACGCATCAAACAAGAACTGTGAGATTTCCAGGGAGAAAATAGGAAGCAAAACATTCTGTCACATGAAAATTTCATTAATCATAGACAAACTGGTATGCTAAAAACTGAATTAGCCCTTTCCCTGGTTTCCTTAATTTTTCTAGATTCAGGGAGGATTTTCCCCCCATAAGACATCATCCAAGTAGTAATTCTATAGAAGTGCACAAATGGAGCCCTGAGAATTTATGAGTCACCAGACTGCCTAAAGAAATCTAAATTTTAACTGCTCAGATCTGAAAGTTAGGAAGTTTTCCATGGAAGTATAATTCAGGTAAGAGAAAGAGAAAGAAAAGTTTGGGAAAAGAGCCTGTTCTTGTACTGGAAGTAGGTAGATAGCAGCTTCTTTTTAGTGTAGTAAAATCATCTGCCCCGTAATCATTGCACTGTATCAATGGTGTATGGCCATATGTAATTGAATTTGTCCTCTTACTTCAGAAACTCAGTTATAAGGGGGTTTAATATTTTTTACTATGTTATACCAAAGCCTGGTTTCACAGATTTTCTGTCATATGATCATTAAATAAAATCTCTCACTACGAAGCGTACATTCAGGCCATGACTATGTGCAGTGTGCTGAATACTTTTCAAAAAAGACAGGGGGCTTAGGCCAGTGTTTCTCAACCTCAGTAACTTTAAGATGTGTAGACCTCAGCATGCCAGCTGGGGAATTCTGGGAGTTGAAGTCTACTCATCTTAAAGTTGCTGAAGTTGAGAAACCCAGCCCAAACATTTGTTATTGTTCAGGAAAGCTATACATGGTGGCTGCATCTATGCTCCTTGCTGAGTTATGTTTTTAAATCCAGGAAACGAGTTTTCCCTCGAGTATCAGGAGGTTCCTAATTTGGTGCATTGCTAAAAAGTGTTGAGGACCTTCTAATTGCTGTGTAAAGAAGATGGGGCTTGTGGCTTCTTTGCTGTTGGCCATTGGAGTGAACTTCGGACAATTGCAACCCAACTGCTTCCAAAGCAGTTTCCTAGCTCAGCTTAAAGAGAGATTCAGCTTTCGCCCATCCTGTAATTCAGTGTTTCTCAACCAATGGCTGGGGAATTCTGGGAATTGAAGTCCACATATCTTAAAGTTGCTGAGGTTGAGAAGCACTGCTGTAACTGGCTAGCTGAAGGAGCAAAGGCACAGCAAGGTTGTGTATTGTGCTTCTTTTTGAATTAGTGGCCATTTTGGAATTAAAAACAAAGGGGGATGAAAAAAAATATCAGGCAGCCTACTCAGAACTGGAGTCGGGAAACATCTTCCACCATTTTCTCTCCTCTGTCCTGAATTGCATATAAATAGGGAAGGGTAGTAGACATGAGTTAATCATGCTTAGCTGAATGATTTTTCCAGGGATCTTTTTGAAGATGTTGGATGGTTCTTAGTTTGATATATTGCCAAGGTGACCAGAGCTGTGTGAAAAGGGGCAAATGGGTAAAGATAAAGAAATACAATACCAACTTGAGTCTCCCCAAAGCTTTGGGTATGACCCCTCAGAGACACTTAAGAAACAGAACCAGGAATTTCCAAGGCTTTATACAGTCTTCTGAAAATGTTTTTAAAAACACTTACAAACACAAGAAACATACCAAATGGCAATACACACTTGCTTCCTAATTCCCCTTCCCCCTCGAAACAGGTTGTAAGAGAAAGCAGAAACAGAGATTTGGGGAGGGCAGGGTCAGCTTCCTATCAACCTGAAACCAGAAAGAGCCAGTTATCTTTTGACATTTTGCAGATAAAGTCTTAATTCAGGGCACCTTATAATCTCGGTTGGGCCAAGAGTTGAGGATGGAGTAACAATGGATTGTCTCCTTTGATTTGAAACATAACCTTTCTTACACTGGCTACAAGTTCTCGAGTGCTATAAACTGCAAATATAAACTGTGATTAAAAGTTTCCCTCAACCTCTGCTTGCTTGCTTGGATACTTTTGTTTAGTTTCAGGTGAATGGCATTGAGTAAATCCATAAGATTATTTGCCTCCTTGGGATTTCATCAGCCAGTTAAAACTACAGAAATTACTCGGGGTTAGAGAGATAAAGCAGGCAATTTAATACAATGCCTAAGTCTGAGGGGGGCGGGGAGGAGATGAATATAACTTCTCTTCCTTGTGAAAGAAAGCTCTGTTTTTCCTTCTTATTCTCAGGGTGCTTAAGAACATCTCTCAATTTTGTTTGGTGACATTTTTGAGCTTCCTATATTCTTGGAAGTGGCCAGGAATGCCAATGCCAAGTATTGCTCATAATTAATAAATCACACATTTTCAAAATTTTGAAATTGAATCCTCTTTCATCCACTTGAATAAAAATTGGCTGAAAAATAGGATGGAGAATTTTTTTCACACAGCACTGATTTAAAGATTTGGTGAAATGGCACAGTCTTAAAACTCTCCCATCAAGTTGATTTTGTGCTAAAAATTACCACTGGTGCCTCCCCTTCCCGTGAAGGAAGAGATAGAGGTGCCTGTGATTGTGTTCATGTATTGCATTAATCCATGGTTTGATTAACCATCTTTGTTGAATAATCCAGCATTGGCTGTGTTCACACAATATACCAAGCTTAAACCAAAAGAAAATATCTTAATCCTAGATATAAACTAGCTCTATCGTTTTTATTGCAAAGAAGTAGTTCAGGGGATACTTTTAACAGAGATATATATTGTAAGGACAGAGAATTAAAAATCCTCTTCTTGACACAGTGGCCATCTGTTTTAGATGACAGTCCTCAGTATTGCATTCTACCAAACAAACAAATAAAACAAAACAAAATGAAACAAAAACTCTTTAGCCTAATCTTTTCATAGACATTTCTTGCAAAGCCTGCTTTGTCTCAGTTCCATTATCACCAAAACAAACAGCAGACTCTACACAGCATTGTGAGGTTAACTCATTTTCCCCAGCATGCCTCATTTTTATCCTTTCTCATGTTAGAAACAGCAGGAGATTAGAGAGGAATCAAGGGATGTTTCTGATTTCCAAATTTCCTTGTTGGAGGTTAGAGACTTCAGAAGGAGAAAGTTCTTACATCTGGGGTCAATGACGTCTGCTGCACTTCTATATGGACAGAATTCCACACAGCTGGGACAGCTGCTGAAAAAGCCCTCTCCATCTTTTCTTACACATAAACAGAGCCTTGGATGTCGGTCTCAAAAGAACTCATTGTCCTTAAACTGGGTGTCCTCAAAATGTGGGTCACAATCTAGGGATACAGGCAATTTAGAAGGGGGTCACAAACTCTAATTTTGTAATGTTGCCTCAGACATGATAGTTGAGCTCATGCCTGATTTTGAGGATTACTAAGCTTATGAATCTGTTTTCCACCTGTTTCCTTTTCTTAGCAGAAGTTCAAAGGTTCTCTGGACCACCAACAATATGGCATTCTATACATTATTATTTATGTCATAATTATTTTGAAATGAACTTTTTAATACATACCTATTATTCTATGTTCAGATGTATCCATTAAAGTCCATCATTTCTATCAAAAATTTCAATACACTTTTGCAATTGGCTTTGAGTTGGCAGAAAATGAGATTGACAGTGCTTGCATGGGAAAAAAAAATAGGTATGCTTTATTTAGGAAATAACCAGGTGAAAGAAAAGCTTAAGTTGCTTAGGTCTAATTAAGTCTATCTACAGCCTGTGCCTGCTCTCCAACATTATGCTAACAGAGAAGATGAGATGAGAAACTGAACTGCACAGGTCAGTGTCCAAAACGAAAACCAAGCTGAGAGAGGCAGGAAATGATGAAAACCCTGAGAATATCAGTCTAACCTGCATGTTACAGAAAGACATGCAAAGTAGATCTTTTTAGGCAAGAAAAACAGATCAAAGTCCCTCTGCTACCGATGCTGACATCTATTGCCCCTAATAGTCAATTGGTTCATAGCTGCAGAAAACCAGTGCATGCAAAGTTGAATTCCAACAGAATTAATTCCTGTCACAGGGAAACCTGGTTTGATGATCCAAAGCCTGACTTTATGCCCTAGGTCATTCCTGAAACCAGGCTTCCAATTAGCTCCAGCCCCAGTTTCAGGAAAGGATTTCAGAGTCTCATTGTTGCTGTGGTATTTCTCATGAGAACTGTGCAAGTGGGTCTTCCTGAGCCACAGCAAGATTGTGGAATCACTCAAAATCAAATAAAGGAACCTTGTAATGTTTACCCACGTTTCCAAATGTTGGCACTGCATTCCCTTCTTCCTCTGCAACCCAAGGAGACTTATTTCAAATGGCAAGATCCGGGGGGTGGGGGTGGGGGTGGGGGCTCCACAGATAAAAAGGGTGCTAGCTCAAGAATGGTTCAATATTTCAAAGGATCCAAGGGACCAACTCTGTTTTATTCACAGCAGGAAAACAAGTCTAAATACAATCCCAAGAGGTTTTTTTCAGTATTTTTGCCACTTTGTAAATCTTGCAATGGAAATCAAACTTCCCTCTTTGTTTTTTAATTATCAGAAGATATCATTACCTGCCTCCCCCCAAAAAAATATTCTGTCCAATTGCAGGTCCAGCAATCTACTAATTCAGACAGATGGAAAGAGTGTTTAAAGAAAAAAGGATACCTCTCCCTTCCCATGACTTTGTCTCGTATTATATCAATAACTTAAATTCAACCAAGAAAGCCAAGTGATCTGAAACTTAATTTCTACAAGAAGTTCTATAGCTGAATTCAGTGGCTTGCTATGGGAGATTAAAAGCAGATAAACGTATAACTTTGTGCTATTTCTTTATCATTCAGCCATACCATAATATAAGAGCTTAATCAGGGATTTAGGGACAAAGCCAAAAAAAGGAAAATGCCTTTCCCTTTCTGTTAATTGGAGAAAAGAAAAACACGAGGGAAGTTTAAACACTGGTGGTTCATTTGCAAAGATTTGCAAACCCTCAGGCCTTCTAAGGCATGGTACCAGATTAAAGCTCGCAAGATACATCTGGTACCAAATATGCATGTTTCAAAACATCATTTATTTATAAAAGGTATGTATGTGTGTATATATATGTGTGTGAGTATAGAGTGGCTACTGAGCTTAAAGAAATAGGATTGGATTCAAAGAACAAGGGTAATCAAAGTAAAAATAGTAAAGTCATCCAAAATGGAAATTGATACTCATGGGAAAATAGTTATGAAAGGAATTGGGAAAGGCTCTGAGCACTTCCAAAATAAAAGCAAAGTTGAAGACAATCTGATAGGATGCTAGAAGTTTGTATGTGACTGATTGTTTTCTGAGTACTGGAAAGTTCTATGCACTGGAGTCAGCCCACTTCTTCTCTTCGCACCCCCAGTCCCACCACTGGGAAAAGTGAAAGCAAAAGCCTTGAACAAAAACTTCTCTAGCTATTTAACAACAAGAGGAAGAAGGGACCTGTGTTGACATAGGAATTTAGCCAAATGTCCCTCCTTAGTTTTCTTAATGGAGGTAAAATAACAAAATTACAATCACTTGTGTGGACCTTCCGATCCCATGAGAACTTCTAGGGGCTTACCTGATTAGAGCTTTCCATTACACTTGGGGAAAACAACACATCTAAGAGTGGAAGAAATTCTGTTCTGGAAAAACATTGTAGGAGGGAGAATTGTAAGGACTCTGTGCTCTAGCCCTTTGGAAAAAAAAAACAGGTAGATCTGTCCATGAAGTTCCCAGCATCATGTCTGGCTTAGCCGATATAATGGCTATGGCCAACTTAAAGAAACAAAAATTGCTATTGTTACACTAGCACACAGTCATGTGAACTATCATGTTGTACTTAGCTTGCTAAGATCCAAGCCAGAGGCTAATTCTGTGGTTTGAATTTCACTGACAGCAGAGCATCCACATCTTCACATCCTTAGTCCCTATCCTAGTTGTCTTGATGGAGTCCTTCATTCTCCTTCATTAGAGCAGGCAGAGAAGAGTGGATGACAAGGCAGGCATCCCCAAAGCCTTGAGGGTGGTCCCTGGACCATCACCCCAAGCCTGCTGCTGAACTGAACAGTTTTAGCATTAGAGAACAGGAAGAATGTTACATACAGGTAATCATATTATCAAAGTAATTAAAATTAAAAATAAAAGTAGTTTTTATCTTAGCCTTGTATGCTTTTTGGAAGCTCCTCATATACCAATCAAAGGCCAACTGTGCTTCTCAGCCTGAAAAGGAGATGTGCACTTTTTGTCACCATGACTGGGTCATCTCATCTTAACTGATGATGTTGTTTCATTGTATGTTTTTATTATTTTGTGGATGGAAGCCACCTAGAATCATTGGAGGAGCTAGTATGGCACACATATAGAGGGATGGATAAATAACTAAATAAATAATACATAAAGAAATGTATTGATCACTTGAGCAATGCTTACACTGGTTCTGTAAAGGAAGCCAGCATTATTATTCCCACATTGTAGATAAGAGTGCTGATGTGCTGATGTTGCCAGTGAACTGTCCAATATCCACCAGAGAACTCATTGTGGATATGCAGCACAATATGAATTGGAGACTTTTAGCTTAAATTCATACTTTAGCAAACTAAACTGTATCAGCATGGCATTATACAACACAATTGTATAATGTATTGTACAATACATTATACAAGCTGAGTGATTTGGCTAAACTGAATCTATTCACTAATGTCTTGGAGCTAGAGGATGCTGTGAAACACGCAAATGGATAAATTATTGTAAAGAGATGTGTTCTACAAAAGCACAAAGATTTCATCAGTTAGCCAGCTGTCCCTAAACAGATGTCTTTTTGCTTTATCTGCTCATCACCTCTTCTTGCAGCTTGCCAAATCAAAGTCTGGCAAAAGGAGAGAAAAGTTATAAAAGACTAGTACTATTTCAGACATTAACTGATTCCATAATCTCCTTGTAGCAATGATACAGATAAAAATGCATATAGTCGTTTTTTTTTAAAAAAAAAAACACTTGTACTTCCTTACTGGAATTCCTAATTACTGATATGAATTCTGCACATTATAAGATGGATGAATCAATACCTCTTAAAAGTATCACTGGCCCTGTTTATCTGTTACCTGGGAGCAGTGCTCTCTTCCATTCCTATGGATTATAAATGTAAGGTTTACCCCATTTGCCTCAGAGAAACTCTCGTGACACGTGTGTTCAGCAAAGCAGTTTACTCTAGCGTAACGTAAGTAAGTACAGACAAAGCCAGGGTTGGCTTGGCATAGCTTACATGGTATTTTATAGCTTCCCCATTCCCGCGCTTTACCCGTTGCTTAGTTACAGATTACCCGCAGTAATCCCCCCTCGCCCAAATGGCAGATTCAGTCCGGTGCTTTTGTCTTTCTGATTGCTGTCTATGGGTTGTGCTGTTGTTGCCTTTGTTGGGTTTGCCTGTTTGCCTGCAAAGCCGGGAGTTCTCGGTCGCTCCTTGATTGCTTCACTCCCGAGCCTCTGCGCTTTCCTTTGTTTGCAGCGCCCGAGGGAAGCCGCGCTGATACAAAGTATCCACTTGCGGTTTGAGCCACCTGTCAGAAATCAGTTCGCAGTTTCACTTCCCCTTCTTCTGCTAGCGTGTGGGCAGTGAAATTGACTAGGCAAAGCTGAGCAGCGCGTTCGCCCTGCCGTTCCATGCCGGCTGAATCTGACAATAAACACATAAAAAGTTTAATGCTAGATCAGCCCAAAAGCCTCTCTAACCCAGCATCCTATTCCAAGGACCCCATTGCATCCTCCTTTTCAGCTTCCAGTACTCTTGCTCCAGCTGAAAATATATACACAATGGGAGAAATTGAGAAGCAATGGCTGTGCTTGCTGGACACAATGAGCAAACCAGCCAGTTATATTTTAGCTTAGTGGGTTGTGCAAGTCTAGGAAATGGAGGTAACAAAGAAAAAGAAAAGTCAAATGAAATTATAGAGAAGAAAGTGAAAACATAGCCAGTGGGTGCCTTCTGGGAAAAAGGCAAAATATAAATTGAATTAATGAAGAGGAGGAGGAGGAGGAGGAGGATTTTATTCATCATGGAATAACACAGAATAAAGAACAACAAAAATAATCACATTTTTTACTAGTGTTCCTTGGAAATGTGAGTTCCAGCCAGGAACCTAGGAATTATTCAAGTAGCATTATAAGATGTAACAACACCTTCCTCCTCCTCCTCCTCCTCCTTATTGTTACTGTTACTGTTATCTTTTAGAACTAGATTTGCTTCACAACACAAGCCAGTAATTAGCACACACATACAAATGGTTGAAACTACAACTTTCCCAACAATCTGTCCTAATTACTTGCTCATTAACACTGTCTAAACAGATTCAAAAGAAGAAAAAATGTTATGTCTTTGGATGAAAATATAACTATTTAGCCTACAATTGAAAGCAACTTGTTCAGATTCTATATATATATCGGTTGCACAATAAGAAATGGTGTACTGTGGAGGTACAGAGTCCTTTCACATACAAATGCATACATGCTCTTTTCAAGATATAATGTGTGTAATAGAGATAATACAAATCTGCCTCTGCTTCAAAGATTTGACCATTTCAAGATTGAAGAGAGCAAGCTTGAAATATGCCTATTAAATCTTCCTCCAAAAGCTAAAGGGATGAAGAGCTTCCACAAGAATGAATGAATGAATGAATGAATGAATGAATGAATGAATGCTCCTAGGAAATGGAGTCGATTAGTTAAAAGTGAAACAAAGGTCTCTACAACCAGCCACATTTCACAAACTCCTCCTAGCATCTTGTAGCTGGCAATATATATAACAGAACCTGGACATCTTACCTTACCTTACCTTTCTTCTTGACCCTGTCACTGCTGGGTGGGTTAAAGACACATACCAAACTGCTTCCACAGAGGTCTCCAGCAATCCTGGTGGCTTCTTTTCTATTATCATCCACTCCTCCTACGAATATCACATTCTCCCAGGGCAGATTTTTGGGCAAGTCTACATCCTCCAGAAAGGTTGGCATGGCTGTTCTGAAGGCTCTCTCCCATCTGTGCATGTAAGTGATGTATAGATAACACCTCCACAGGGACTGCTGCCAGTGAAGCAAAGTAGCTGTGCATACATACACATGTGCAGAGGTCAGGGAAAGTGTTCGAAACAGCCATACAAACCCATCAGTCTGTCTGTCTGTCTGTCTGCCTGCCTACCTGCCTTATCTGCCTCTCTCCCTCTCTTCCAACTGATTGACTCTATTTAAAAATATAAAAATGAGTGGGGATCTCACCCATATTCTGCTTTTGGTGTAAGTTTTAGGAAACAATTTGCTCTTGGATCCAGAAGACTGGATTTGATCCAGTTTGAATCTGCAGGGCTCTTCCTGTGTTCTTCAACACAGAATTTCATCCTGAATCAGTGAGAATGAGCAGGCTATGATCTTCCCACATGTTATCATCTTTTAATCTGATTAGCCCAACAATGAAATTTCAAAATGAAGTCAACTAATGATATTCTTGAAAATCTAAACAAGTGGCTTTCTGGACAGGCCTATACACTTCCCAGAAAAAGGAATTCTGTTGTTCCAGTGCTTGAAGTTTTCTCTTGGAACAGAAACAGCTCCCTGTTGCATCAGTCCTGCATTTCAATTGACTCTCAGATGGAATTGACCTCTCTTTTTTTTTTTTAAGTAAATAGAAAACCAGTAGAAGTGGTGAGAAGGAACAACTGTCCGCTTGTAGGCATCTGTTTAGCTTTGCATTTCAAGTCAGCCCTGAATCCTTCAAAGATGTTGTTTTGGTTTGTTGTTTTGTTGGTTTCATATGTTTTCCTTTGGGATGCTAAAATAAATGAAGACTCTCTCAAAGATGAGTAAAATAAATTATTAACCTTCGGAGATGCCAAAAAAATAGGGAGGCCTTCACAGGGTTAAAGGAAGTAAATTAGACATAAAAGGATGATATTTCAGGGACAAAGATTTATCATTTAGAAAGGAATTCAGAGGAAGCCAACTGAGATTCCAAGGTCCTGAACAGGAGTGCTGTGGGTTTTTTTCACTTTTATTTTTTCCTTCCAAAATCCAATAAGCACAACAATATCAGCCTCCGCCCTCACCCCTAATTTAAAGAACTTGCAGCTTTCATCACTCTGCCTTTCTTTCTTCTTGGACTAAATTACATAGATGTGTTCTCATTCCTTTTGTCTCTCTCCTGCCCCCACCCCTTCAGAAAATGAGGCTGCGGTGCCATTTCCCTCTGAGGACTTTTTGCATATAAGAAGCAAATTTGTGCTATTTCATCTCTTAGCCTGTCAGGGGGAGGATATTCCAATTCATCACATGTTCTTTTTCATCAGCTTTTCCCTCAGCAGAATACCTAATAGACTCTTGATGGGATAGGCATTTCCATTTTGCTCCACCATCACCATCCCACATATAAGTTCCTCCTAGGGACACCAAAGGCTGCTTATAAAAATTGAACAACCCTAATTTGGACCCCATGGAAATGACTTCCAGGTGGTTAAGTACACAAAAAGTTGAGAAGAAGGGTCTGAATGGGGAGAACAGGCTGAGACTTAACCCTGATAAGACCAAGTGGTTGGATCTGGGGATTTTCCGTCTCTGGTTCTGGATAGGGTTGCACTGTCCCAAACAGACCCAGTATGCAATTTGGGGGTCCTCCTTGCAGCTTCTGCTCAAAGAGCAGATGGCTGCAGTGGCTTGGAGAGCCTTTGTTCAGCTCCATCTTGGGTGCCAATTGTGCCTCCTCCTAGATCAGGAAGCTCTGCTTACACACTCACATCTTGGTCACCTCACAATTTATAGGGAACCACCAAGATGACCTTGGAGAAACTAGTGACGGCAGTTAGAAAAACATGGTTTAAGTCCAGGACAGGAAGAAAACCTTAGAAATTCAAACTAGCTCTGCCTTAACTTTCTTGAGTATAAGATCAGGGGAGAGAAAATGTTGTCCAACTTTCAAGATTTGTTTATTGACAGGCTATATCAATAACCTGGTGTTCATTCTTGTGGAGTCTGTTTCCTGACCTGACCTACCTTGACAGGCCAACATAATTAGATTACTGCAATGCACTCCATGTGGAGCTACCCTTGGTGACCACTTGGAAGCTTCAGCTGGTCCAGAATGCTGCAACACAGATAGTTATGGGCATTCCTCAA
Organism: Liasis olivaceus; assembly: GCA_030867105.1. Classification (NCBI taxonomy): domain Eukaryota; kingdom Metazoa; phylum Chordata; class Lepidosauria; order Squamata; family Pythonidae; genus Liasis; species Liasis olivaceus. The sequence continues at coordinate 123,614,431 of CM061348.1, read as the reverse complement.
TACACCCATATTACACCTCCATTCTGTGAGCTGCACTGGTTACTAATGCCCTTCCAGGTGCAATTCAGGGTGCTGGTTCTTATTTATAATGCACTTCATAGTACAATGCCAGGTTACCTGCAGGATCATCTGTCCCCATATGTCTGCCCCTGCAGTAACATTTGCATGTTTCAGGTCCCATCACTGAGACAACATCACTTGGTGGGACCCAGGAACTCTGCTTCTCAGTGTCTGCTCCTGCCTTTTGGGACAAGATTAGTCTTGAGATTTGATTGGCCAAACCCTGTCTGCCTTTCAAAAGGCATTAAAGACCTGTCTCTTTCCTCAGGCACTGGCTTTTTCCTCAGGCACTGGGCCTGGGAACAGTATGACCTGTTGGATGAGGGGTTCCTCCCCACCCCCAGTGTATGAATTTGTATATTGTTGTTTTGGATTATGTTTTTATATTTTGTTTTATTATGTGGAGTTTTTTAACTACTGGTGATGCACAGTGTCCTAAATCACATCCTGAATATAGTGGCTATATAAATAGATTAAATAAACATTTTATTAGATCCATGACAGAACACTGACATCTCATGAGGTTTCTGCCACTTTAACATTTCTCACATTTTGCTATTAGAAGCTATGGATGCCATTTTGGTGATCTACAGATGCTCTGGAATCCATTCAGTGTGCCCAGTCCCCTGTATTACAATTTAGGCCATATGGTATTTTAATGTTCCAATATAAATTAACAAAATCAACTTAAATGGGACCAATAAAAGTATAGAAAATATTGATAATGGAGTTGGGGGCTTAAGGAAGCAGAAATAATGGTTCTGCTCTTTGGAAGTCAAACAGCTCACATACAGGAGAGCTCTATTTCAAACATTTGACCCTTCCAGTTTTTAATTTTCTAATATTATTAGTAACCTCCAAAGAACTTTGTGTCAGAATTGATCTATACAGTTTAATGGGGGTCTAATATCATTTGCTGATAGCTTTCTTTTTATATAAAAATGGTTTTAGCTAAAATCCAATTCCCTCATACAAGTAAACTCTTCAATTAGAGTGTCTTATAAAGTGGGAGATACCAGAGAATCAATATTTTATTAATTGTTGCTTCTTTTTTCTGTACTAAGTCCTTTTCAGTAGACATATATCATAAAAAACTACATAAGATCAAATATCTGTCAGATTTTATTAGGTAAAGCCTACTAGATGGGGCTTTAGAGAACTAAATAATGTTAATGAAAGCCAACTTGCAACAACGCTTTTATTAGGCCTCTTCAAAGTTACAAAAAATATATATATATATAGCAAGCTTTTGAGTTTCAGGGCAAACTGATTAAAAAAAGGGGAGGGTGAGTAAGGAATAAATGTGACCAGTGTTCAAGCCATCTCTACATTATTTACAATCTTAGATCAAATGTGGGAGAAGACTAAAGTTAGGCTGAACTCAAGACTCTCACAAAAGTTGCTGGGATGAAGAAATAGTTAAACAATGTTAGTCCTCCATTTTTGAAAAACTAAAATCTATCTGTTAAGTCCCTTTGTTCAACCTTCAAATAAGACACAAAGTTCTAGCTTGATAAGTGGCCAAGAGAAGAGGAGCCAAAACAAGACAGTCATTCTAATATATTAACAAAGTCAGAGATAACTTGACATGCTAGTAACAGCCATATCAGAAAAAGAATAAATGGAGTCAAGAATGTACAAGATGCCCTCTGACCACATTCTTCCAGTGAAGCAGGAGGAAGCTGGAGCAGACAGGATCGCTTGCATCAGGGGAGGAGAATGTCTTGGTCAAATGATGAAGCTACTGTTCCATCCAGAAGCACCCATTAACAGTCAAAGTAGTTAGATTTGCCTAGTGGTGGGAAGTTCTATGTCCTCAGAGAATGTGGTTGCTAAGAGTCAATACCAACTGGATGGCCCATAATCAGTCAATTAAGTGCTTTAATATCCCCAGATTTGTCCTTCCCCCTTTTTTAAAACACAACTCCCTAAAAATATTAAAAGCTTGTAATGTTTTATGGAACTTTGAATTATTACAAGGCACTTGATGGTGACACAAGCTCCAGCTTGAACTCCCCAGCTCAAGGATGCAAAATCCATTGATGGAATTGTATTAGAGAAAAACAGCCAGGGTTGCCGTGTGGAACAACTGTATGAATTTGATTAAAACATGTTACGTTTAAAACCAATTACAACAAATGCTTTTAATGCAAGTATTAAAAGATGCTCTCCTCCTGTGGGTGAGGAGGCTTATGTTTATGAAGATTGCCATCTCTAATTTGATCTACGGAGATTGTTTTCTTTTAGAGACATGGTATTTTCTCCTCAGATACAAATTTATGCTAGCCACAGCTAAAAACCGTACCATTGTCTAAGATGCCTTTAATCAGGAGACAGCCTGAATAGCAACAATTAGTAACAAGCAACTTGCATAGACGTTGCAGCAACAAGGCGGGGGGGGGGGGGGGAGAATTTAGTTTGTTTGGGTTCATTTGCACAGCCCTCCCTTTCCCACACCATCAAGGATGCCGCAGAACAATAAATCCCCTGGTGGAATTGTTAGACAAAAATATAATAGAACTAGCATGAAAATGATGGCCATTAGGGCATAGTTTGCAAGTGTTAGTAAAGCCTCTGAAAATGCTTGGCTCAAAGAACATTCCAAGCTGTCAGGGAGCCAGACTGTCAGATTATGTCTAGCTCAAATTCTTGACAGAAGCATAGTTCTTAGTTTGAGCCTAAAACTTCATGTAAGTCTTAAGGGCAGAAAGAGCTTTGTAGGACGAGTTAATAATGGGGTCTAGCAAAGGCAGCTAAGTGTCATGGATCCTTGAAATAAAACAAGTGAGGAAAGGATGCAAAAGAGCAATGCATCAAAAAATGGGAACCTGAAGAAAACATCAGTGAAAGGATCAATAACGGAAGGCAAGCCTTCCTGGAAACCCAGGTTGTCCATCACTGCCAATTGTTCCAGACAAACTACACCCAATATGGCTCCTTGCAAGTGACAATTAATTCCACACACACACACACACACATCATCCCTTGATATGTAATGTTCACTAATATGTGCTGGGGAAAAACTAGATTTTGTGGCAGAGGGGTCGATACAGAAAGCGTTTCCTGAAAATAGAACTATTGCAAACCATTGCTTTTGCTGATCTAGGTGAGGCAGCAAGCATATAAGGAATTTAGCTTCCAGAAAGTAAGCTCACTGTGTAAATGAACAGGGACAGCAAAAGTTTGATGGGGGAAGTCAAAGGGGAAGCACTTGTTTTTCCTTCTCCTTCTCCTTCTTCCACTCCAGGCTATTTTCTTCCAGAGAGGTGGCTTCTAGAAGCTCACAACCAGAGCAAATGAACATGAAACAAACAGAGAAGTTTTGCATGGGGGCTGGCTAGGGAGTCGTTTGGGAAAGTTCAAGCAATGTGAACAACAAAGGAATCAGCCATCATGATCTGCCTGTACAGTCTTTGTCTTTCTGCTGGAAGAGTTTCTACACTACACCTGCTGCACATTCAACCTGTGTCCTTATTGGAAAAGAAGAGGCTTGAAGAGAGTTTCCATGCTACAGAGCATCAGCGAAGACATATATTTTCTGGATAGGACAGCTGATACTCTTCTGGAGAGTGAGAAAGTGAAGAGAATACCATAAAACAGGAAAAACCCCTTTGGGCAGATGCAGACAATGGAAGCACATCAGCTAAAGAATTAAGAGGTTCAGGAGGCACTTGGTGCCAGTGGAGCTCAGGAACTGATACCAGGTTTTCCATCTAGGGAATTATCCATACCTGCCTGAGCAAATAAACCACAGAACACTGTGGAAGTATAGAGAGTAAGGAAGATGACTTTGATTATCATGTTGGCTTGATGGATCTGTTGGTAGGGCAATTGGGATGAATATTTGGTTTCTTGGTATGGACTACCTAGTGGGACTGACAGGAAGACATTCTGGCCCCCATGAGCCAAAGAAATTGAAAAGCCACTCCAAGCAAAAAAGAGGCATGTTGGAGTGTGGGGTGATTTCCTACTGAGAGGAACTGAGGCAGCTGTGTGCAGATTCAAAATGACATCATGTAATGTGCATTGTCTTCCAGGTGCTTTTATCCAGAGATTATGGAAAAGTTAGCAACCAATAACTAACTTTTCCTCTTGATCCATGTAGGGATGAATGGCTTAGTCAGAAGGGATCATGAAAGAATCTCTGGTGACTATGATCAGGCAGATGAAAGAACTGGGAGCATAGGTAGTTTTTTAATCAATCCTTCCAACTGAGAGTCACACTGATAAAACATGTGATATCACCAAGTAGGGTTTGGATTCTACAAGAATGACCTATGCTATCTTCTCAAAGTATTCCTGGAAAGAGACATGCTACATCCTACAAAGACTGGGATTAAAATGTTTGATAGAGGTCTCATCAGTCTTAAGGGGAACGATGGCAAAGGCCCCAAACTGAATATGCAATCAAGTACTAGGGCCAAGAAAGCAGAACAGAAAGGGAGAAGCAAGAGGTCAAGGTGGAAACTCAGACTTTTGCAGAAAACTACAACAGCAAGGCAAATAGATGGTACAATGAAAACGAGAACTAGAGATCCTAACTCTAGTTAAAAGACACATATGATATAATAGGCATTACCAAAACACATTGTTAATAAGTGCTACCAATATTCATTATTGACACACAGCACTGGAAAGCTACAATTTATTCCAAAGGAACAGACCCAACAGAAAGGGTAGGGATCATGCAATGTACATAAAGATAAAATAAATACTGGCACAGCAATTCAGCTATGGGAGATTTCAAGTAACAAGGCACCTCCTGGGAACCTCATTCTTCCAAGAGTCAGAGATCCAATACATTCTTTTCCACTTTTGCTGACAACTTCATTTGTCAAAAGATGGAAGAAAGCACAGGGGAGTCTGCTAGTTTGGATTAATCCTCACCAACAGAGAGGAATTGGTTGAAAAAGTCAAGATAGCTGGCACTTTGGGGGGAAAATGATTGTGTTTTTCCCCTTCCGCACAAATTTAAATATATCCTTTGGCTACTGTTTTAATGGTACATCAGTTGTCAAAACAGGTATTGTTTGAAACACAAATATCATTCTAGGCAAAACATTCATTTTTATCACAGAAATCCTTCCCAGCAGTGATAATTGCAGTTACTTCCATCTTAACATGTATTTTTTAAATTCATTTCATGTCTTAACATAGTTATTTTGAAATAACATACAGTTCATATTTGTCATACTGATACCTGATATTTTACCTTCTTCTCAATCTTAAAACCCATTTTATTCATCAATTCTGCTTGATCTTCTATTTTCATAATTTTGTTAACATCTTGATCTTCTGTTTATTAATCATGAAACCTGCTAATGCACCAAATTCTTTTAATTTGCCTATAAATGTTTCAATTCCCTTTAAAGGATTTTCCAAAACCAACACCAAGTCATCTGCAAAATCCCTTTACATAAGTTTCTGTTTTAATCTTTACTCCCACAATCCTCTCATCTTGTCTTATATCTCTATTCAGTATTTCAAGAACCAGAATAAACAAGAGAGGAGACAGTGGGCATCTCTGTCTTGTTCCTTTTTGTATCTCACAGGGATTTGTTAGTTCTCCTTTAAAAATTATTTGTGCTTTCTGTGAAGTGTAAATTGATCTTACCCATTTTATAAAATTCTGTCCAAAATGCATATCTTCCAAAACCTTGAACAAGAAAGCCCAGTTCAAATTGTCAAAGGCCTTCTCTGCACCTAAGAAAATCAATGCAGCTTGTTTTTCATTATGTTGCTCCAAATATTCCAAAATGTCCAACACATTTCTAACATTATCCTTTAACTGTCTTTTAGTTAAAAACCCACATTGATCCTCATGAATAAATTCTTGCAAAATTATTTTCAGCCTATCAGTCAGAATCATTGTGAACAACTTGGAGTCATTATTCAATAATGCTATCAGCCTATTGTTTCTTGTTGAAGTCAGATCTTGTCCCTCTTTAGGCATTAGTGCTATTTTGGCCTCTTTCCAACTCTCTGGCATCTTTTCTCCCTGTAAGACAGAGTTCATCATGTTTTGTAAAGGTTGTAAAAATTCATTCTCAAAACGTTTATAATAAAAACCTGATAATCCATCTGGTCCAAGCACCTTTCCTGGTTTAATCTTTTTTATAGCTTCAGAAACTTCCCCTGTATTGTTATAGGTCCATCCATAATCGGTCTCTGTTCCTCTGTAATCCTCAGTAAATTTTGTTTCTTCAGGTATTCATCTATTTTCACCAGAGAGATGTCACTTCCTTTATACAAGTTGGAATAATATTGATGAAATGCTTTTTGCATGGCCACAATATCCATTAATGCAGTACCTCCCTCTTGTAATTTCAATATCATTTTCTTTTCTTTTTGTAATTATATGCCAACCATTTCCCTGGTTTATTTGTGAACTCAAAGTTTTTATGCTTTACATAGTTCATTTTTATTTCCATTTCTCTTACTGTTAACCTAGATAACTGACATTGTAAAAGCTTAATTTGTTGAGAAATACTTATCTTCTCTGGAAATTTCTTTAATTCCTCTTCTTTTCTCTTTATCTCATCCAAAATAGCTTGTATTTTTTCTTGGCTCTTCTTTTTGAGTTCACTATTATGTTGTATAAAATAACCTCTGATAAAAGCTTTTCTTGCATTCCAAACCATTCTTAAATCACTGTCTTTACCTACATTATTTTCAAAAAATTCTTTTAATTCCTTTTTACAATGCTCCACTATTGCTTCTTTCTGTAGCAACATTTTGTTTAGTCTCCATCTAAAAGAACTAGATTTTCTTTTATAAACCCAACTTATAGGATTACAATTCAAAAAAGTCTTTGGTTATATCTCTACTTTAGAAACCTTAGTAGCCAAGTTTTTTGAAATCCAAACCATGTCTATTCTTGAAAAGGAACTATCTCTTTCAGAAAAGTAGGTGTACTCTTTTGAATTGCCATTTTTCTGTCTCCATATATCAACCTGCCCTAAATTGTCCATCAAATTAAAAAAAAACACACAACTTTTGGTAATTTGACTTAAGTGATTTTAACATTTTTTCCAGAAGTTCTATCCAGTTGTAGGGTGATCACTCCATTCCAATCCCCCATCAAACACCAATTTTCATAAGAGAAACCTATTAATCTCTCCATAAGTCTTTTATAGAACAGTATTTTATCCTCATTTGGGGCATAAATTCCCAGTATCAAAGTCTCATGCAAATTAGCTTCAACCCCAACAAATTGCTTCTCAGTCAGTACAAATTCTGGTTTTAGTTGGGGATTTATATACAAAACAACTCTTTCTTTCTTTCTTTCTTTCTTTCTTTCTTTCTTTCTTTCTTTCTTTCTTTCTTTCTTTCTTTCTTTCTTTCTTTCTCTCTTTCTCATGCTGAAATAAATTCTTCACCCAAATTCTTATAAATCAAGTATTTTATGTCCTTTTTTCTAATATGTGTCTGTAACGAACTGCCACTTGTTGATCTTAAAACCAGTAACTCCCCTTGCAACCAATATTGATTCAAAAGAAAGTTCATTTATTAAGAATAAGTGTACAGATCCAAAGCATTGCTGAGACTGAATAAAAGCGCGCCAAAAACTGCTTTGCTTTCTTTTCCCCCCCTTTCTTCGCCCTTAGTTCTTGTCTTCTGATTCCCTTGCTGGCATGGCCTTGAACATTCCAGGGCTTGTGATAAGAAACCATCTGCATCAAACGGTCTCTCCTTCCTACTCCCCCTCCCCTTTTCCAATGGCAGAACCGCAGCATGTAGAAAAAATCATTTTTTTTAAACTAGCCATATAATAATCTACTATAAAATCTTGCGAGGATTCTGACAGTGTCTCTTATAGTCAAATTATATCTTGTTTTAATTTTTTAAAATAATGAAATAATACATCTGTATTATCAGTCTTCAACCTTATTTTAAAATGCTGCTGCAAAACCTGATCCCTTGTCTTGTTCCTGACAAAGTGTACCAAAACATCCCTTGAAACATTTCTTATTCTCACAAATCTTTTCTTTATTCTATATACTTTATCAATTTCTGCCTCTGTATCGTCCTCATCCCAATCCAAAAAATTTACTAAAGCTTTCTCTAATATCTTCACCAGAATCCTCTGGGTTTGCTCTAAATCTCAAACAAAATTCCTCCTCTGTCAATTCCAATAGAGCCAGATAATCTAGTTCTCTTTCCAATTCTCTATAACTTCTGTCTTACTCTCCAAAATGTGTCATTAATTTGTTTTACATCTCCAGACACTTGTTTTACAGAGCTTGCCATCTTCTTAACTTCTTATTCCATCTCCTCTTTCATCTTTACAAGTCTTTCATCCATTCTTTTTTCAAAAGCTGTCAATTTAGTATCAGGTTATTCAGCTAACTCACTGCCCAGTTGCTCAAACATTTTCTGAAGCAAATCTGGTGTAATTCCTCTCTCTGCAGGATGCTCTAGCAAACCTCTCCTCTCCTCTACTATTTTTGCCACTTTTCTGGTGGTTGCCATTATGACACTCAATAGTTACTGTATAGTCAACATCACAGTCTGGTTCATATTACCTTTATCTTTTGTTTTGTAAAATCCACCAATTGTCTGCACTCTTTAATAGTAAACAAAAAACATTCCACGAACGCCTGGTTTGTTTGTCTATTTCAATTCCAATTTGTTCAAAAGCACTTTCACCAAAAAAAGGCAATCTTTCAAAATAACTGTCCCCTTTATCTGTTTTAAACTTTCTTACATCCGCTCCTTGTTAAGCTTTTTGCCAAAGGTTTTTAAATCTTTAAAACCCTTTTTCCCCTTTGTAATCCAGAAAGAATGTTGACTTACCAAGTGGAATTTTCTTATCCTGCCACTCAGAAAATCTCTCTTTCGCTGTAAATTAGTTACATCCTAAAATGTTTAAGAAAGGAGGCTTGAGCAAACCTTGTGTACATATAGGTTGCATTATGGCTGTGGGCTTGATTGAAATCCCTCAACTTCCAGCTGCTCAACTCACGAACCTCAGTTCCTGCAGTCTACTCACGAGGAGCAACTGTCCAGTGTTCAAGTGGGCAATCTCACAATCTCTCCTTTTTCCAGAGAGACTGTGCTGGCCAGAATTCACTATCTGGCTGCTGATTTCCACTGCAATGCCATCCCTGCTCTTTCAGAGATGTCTAGTTCACCATGAATCCTCACCGGAGTTAAATATAAGGTGTTACAAAATGCAAAGGAAAGAGGAGGATTGGATCTACCTGTTTTGAAATTATATTTTGCTCAATCCATTGTATAAATGGGGCCATACATTTATCTTTCCAATGCTGCAATATCAGTCTTTTAGCCATAGTAAGGGCATGGAGAATCAATTTACATTGTCCAGATGTCAAATTCCATGTACTAGGTATATAGTTCATAAGAATATTATCCTCTGAAAATTTTAGCTTTTGTCTACACACATGGATCTGTCTGGTGCTATACAAAGTCAACAGGACATTAAGGACCTTCCTCAAGGACTCAATGGGACTGTGGAGGACAACACTGGAAGTCAACTCAAGACAGCTTACACAAGTAGCCATCATCACCTGTCTCACAGATAAATGGAATCAGAGATGCAGCAGCAGAAATGGCATGTTTCATCCTGATCACAGTGTGCATATTTGTTTCCAAAGGTATGCAGATGCCTGCTTGAACGTGCTTTTGGATGGATCAGGACTCCTTCCCTTTTAAAGACAAATTATACTGGTATTTGTGGAAAGAGATTAATACAGACTTTAAATTTCATACAGAGAAAAGTGGAAGCAGACTTTTTAGCAGTTCCCAAAGGAAAGAACATGAATGGAAAACTAGACCCAGGATAAATCCCCACAGAATAAAGTCCTTGGAGCCAATTTTTCATCTTAACCTTTCTCACTGGAGACGTCGCCTATAAATAAACATGTGTAAGTTACTGCCACCATGCTCTGCTTTATTAATTTTGTGTAGAGTATGTTGGCTTTTGCAGAGGTTAATTTTCTGAACGGAGAAGAAAATGGCATTTCACCAATCTGAAAATAAATAATTGTGCTGAGGTCTCAGTTCATTATATTTAATTCTGGCAAGTCTTGCAGACTCCAGAGATGCTGGTGACAGCTCGGAGAAACAATTATTTTCACTAGCCAGCCGTGCTCTTTCTGTGATATGCTTCTTCGGGAGGCTGTGGGGAATCCATTCTTATTATCAATGGCAGTTTAGTATAGCTTGGTGAGTGCAGTGCTGTGCCATCCCACCAGATTCCACAGGTTCTCATTGTACCTTCAGAAGATAGGTAGAACCCATACACAGGAATAATGCTCCTTGCTTGCACATGTTCATTTGTAGCTCTACTCCATCATGACTTGGATAGGATCTCCTCAATCTATTTCTGGTGGTCCATGGAATCCCCACCAACCATCTCACCAAATTTTGACAGTGGGATTGCAGACAACTGGCAGGGGAGCTTCCCCTCAATTTGATATAAGAAATGTGGGCGTGCACCCTCAAATAGGCCTAATTCAGGTTATTTTTAAAAATCCTGCCTCCCCCAACCTGCATGAAACCTTTGGGAACCCTTGGGCCCAGTTCATAGGAATGATACGGGTCCATCACCTGCCTTGTAGGATGCTCACCACCCCTGAAATGTGCCAAGCACAGCTCCCAGTCTCCAAAAGCTGGTTTGTCCCCATGCTAAGGCCTAATACTCTGGGCAAGGCAAAAAGGTGACTCCTACTTTTCATGGCTGAAAAGCATTAGAGATGCTTTTTTCATACAAACTCCACTTTCCTCTTTCTGGCTCTGTTCCCAGTACAAATCTAATTATATGCTCTCTTGCACTCTTTTTCTATACACACATGTACTCTTCCAGATCATGGAAAGTTTCCTGAAGCAGAATGTACAGAATAGCTATTGTACATGCAAAGCATCTATCCCAGAGGATAGACTCAACACGTACATGCAAAACCCAGATTCACGCTGCCTGCTAAATGTATTCTGTGGGTCTGGACATATAATTATTATTCTAAGTATAGGCAGAGCATGCTAATATTATGCACTGATCTTGCCCAAATGAGGAGGACAGATTGTTCATTACAGTAGTAACAATAATAATGTTAACTTACCTGTCTATTATACCACTGCAATTCTTCTTCTGTGCACTACAGAGGGCTTTTTATCTCCCATCCTGTGTTAAGTCTATTCTAGCCTTGATATTCAATTTGCTCTTTTTTATGCATTTTTCCACAACTACATTATGCAGATGATGTATTCATTTGAGATGTGAAGTGTCAGATTTTTCTTTTCTTATTGGCTCTGTTTTAATCCAATCTGTGGGATTCAGCCATGCGATATTAACAAGAAAACTTTACTAAAATGTTTCTTGGGTGAAAATTAAATACGTGATAAATATGCCTCCCAGACACCATGCCTATAGAGATAGTGCTTATTAGAAAAATAGCTTTGAATGTCAGAATGCTGAAGCACAAGGGAAAGCCAGAAGAAGAGAGAAGATTCATATCCTGCAGTGTCACCTGATTCATGCAAAAAATTATTTAGTTTTAATTCTGCAGATCTTTCGCAGCAAGACTGTGCCTCTGAAACGTCTATGCTTAGTTTTTAATGGTACCCTGTAATCACGGATTTACATATCACACTCAGCTATGGTTTTTTAGCCTTGGTTTCTTAACTATGCCACAGTTGGCTTGGTTCACACATTGCTGTAAACCATACACCAAGATTTACGAATCACAGTAGCTGGATTTACACAGCATGCTAGGCAAAACCCAAACAAGCCATATGATGGATTAATATGATGTCCTAGACATGCACAATCCATTCCAACACACATCCTTATTACAGGTGTATATATATTAGTTTTGATAATGTGTAGTTGGTGGCCATCATATCCTCCTTTTCAGAAGGCAGTCCTGTATTCTGGGGGTTATCAGAGGGGAATCTTTTGAAGAACTTCCCGGTCCAGTTGACAATAAGAAAACAGAGCAGGGAAGGTCTTGCAGTTGCCCAGTCCATTTTTAACATTAAAATGTTTCTGTTTCATGGTAACATATAAGTGGCCAATATCTCTTTCACACTGTGGACATTGGAGATAATGCCAAGCAAACCACTGAAAGCTTCTCTGTTTGATCGGCCCAGGTTGGGGAAGGCTGCACTAGTAATTTCATTTATTATCTTTCTTTCTTCTTTTGTCACATAGATGGCAGCATCTAACCAACCTCAGCTGATCTTGAAAAGCTAAGCAGGATCAGACTTGGCCATATTATTAGATGGGAGTCGGGAGAGATTCGAGCCCCGAGGCAGCCCACATAAGTGGGGCCTAGGGTTAGAACCCTTCTCCCTACCAAGGTCATTCACAAGCAAGATCAATGTTGCCTTGGCACTATAACCCCTCTAGCACTCCATCAAGACCATGATAGCATCATCTAGATGGTCTGGGGTTGAGATGTAAGCTGGATATCATCTGTATATTGATAATACCTGATCCCAAACTGATAGCCTCACCCAGTGCCGTCATGTAGATGTTAACAGAAGGGGAAAGAGCCTAGTGCCCAGAGATATCCTCCACACTGGGAGCCTTAGGCTTGATCTTTCCTCTCCTGCCAACACTGACAGGACCCAGCCACAGAGAAAGAATCATTGCAACATTGTGCCCCCATTCCTAAACTCCACAGGCAGGCCAGAAGGATACCGTGATCAATGGTATTGAAAGCCAATGAAAGATCAAGAAAGATCAGGATGGTCGCACTACGCCTGACCTGGTTCCACCAAAGGTAATTGACAAGCACAATTAATGCAGTCTTAGTACTCTGTCCAGGTGTGAACTGACAGGGATCCAGTTAATCAGTTTCGTCTAGGACCCTCTGTTGTCATAGCCCAACCAACTTTTCAAGGTCACCTTTTAGGTCACCTTCCCTGGAAAAGGAAGATTGGGACTGGACAAAAGTACAGCTGGGTCCAGCGAAGGGCTCTTGAGGAGGGGATGCACCACTACCTCTTTCAAGGCTGTAGGGACCACCTCCTCCATCAGTAAAGCAGATACTACAGTATGGACTCAGCCACATGTCACCCTCCAGGTAGTCTTCACCATACAGGAGGGTCATAGGTCTAATAAACAGGTGGTCAGTCCACCTTCTCAGGAACTACAGGCTCACACTCATCCCACCTAACCCACAAGACCTTGCTTCTGTCACCTCAATAAGATCTGCCCAGTCAGAGTCCAACTCCAAGCAAATTTGAATTACTATCTGCCAGATGCCTAAAGTATTGCTCAAAGCAGCCTGCAGTGGTCCTGTAACTCACCCTTCCCCAGGAGGGTATGGGTCACTTTAAAAATAACTATTTTGCCATTCTTGCTGCCATGAAGTAATCCCTAATATGGGCTCTTACTTGTGCTTGGTCAGATTCACTCTTCATCTTCCTCCAATGGTCTAGAGAAATACAGAGATTACCTTGAAGAAGAAATGCAAGAACAGTTAAGTAAACAGCCTTGGAAAGGAAGAGAGGGTGAGAAAGAAACTGAAGATAACTTTGCCTTGATTCCCTTTGCTATAAGAAGAGGCAAAGGAAACTCTGTCAGGCGTTCAAGATTCTGTTATTATGCCTACAAAACAGAGTTACAGTAGTCCTTGTGGTGCTTGTTTCCTGGCTTAGCCTACCTTGAAGGGCTGACAGATGGCACTCCAGGTGTCTTTTCTAGCATTTCATTTCCTTAAGTTGCTCAGAAAATCAAAAAACACCTTAGAATTGATGCATAATGAGAGGCTGTATAGAAACAATCTGACCCAAGGCCCCCATCACATGACTGTTCCAGGCAGTGACCAAGGCCTCACCAAGTTGCCCATCAGATCCTCAAGAAAAGATCCAAGCTCCTTCTGGAACCCATCTGGGGCAGACCACTCGAATAGGTCCTACCTCCTTGTAGGAGGGGGCAACCCCAGTACATCAAAAGCAATCAGGAAGTGATTTGTCCATGATAATGGGCTGATGGCAATGTCCTTAATACCCACATGATGTTGCAACTGCCCCAAGATAAAAACCAGATCTAGAATGTGGTGTCCGGTATGTGTGTCCTCTCAATTACTTGGGTCAGGTGCACATTACCATAGTGGGTAGGAACTCCTGAGTTTCCCCAGACTCAGCACCAGCAAGGGAGAAATTAATTTCCCAAGGATAACAAGCCCTGGGGATTCTACCACCAACCTAGCAACGGAGTCTAGCAGCTCTGTGAAGGATGTCACTGTGCGGCAAAGATGCCAGTACAACAGCAACAACCCAATAGATTCCTAGAGGTCAGCTTCAACCAGAATCTCACATCTGGTTACCTGCAGAGCAGGCCCTTTGAATGCTCTCAAGGCCTCTTGGATGACAAGTGCCACCTTTGCCCTGAGTCACAGCAGGTGCCAGATTCAAAACTCAGGTAGGCATACCTCAGAGTAGGACACTTCCCCCTCCAAGCCCACCCAGGTCTCAGTTATTCACACCAGGTTGGATGCTATCTACGATTAAGTCGTGGATGAGGAAGGCCTTATTACATACAAATCTGGAATTCAGGATGAGCAGTTAGAATCCAGGGCCACCAAGTATGGCCATTACAACTACAATGAAAATACCTGCCCTTCTCTCCCCCTCCCCAACCATCACCCACTCAGGCCCTGGAATATTCACTGATCATTCACACCTGACTCTATCCTAGCAACCATCTCCAGCTGTTCCCTCACCCAGCACTTGGCAACTTGGGGAAGGCCTACTGACATGGGTATCCAAATATCCAATCACACTCATTCATCACCCATTTGCTGTCATCCACAACTATCCCACCTCTAGCAGAACCAGTCCAAAAATGTCATAGATGCCACCAGTGCTGAGTTATTTCCCAATGGACAGAGATGAAAAATATAAAGCTGACAACCACACAGCCTGAACAATATCCAGAGGGCAACAGGCCAGGACATGAAAAGCACAATCCCTAAACCCAGCCCTGTGCAGCCCTATCCTGCTGCAACCACAGGCTGCTGATCTGCAAGTCCAGCTGACACAGGTCCCAAAGGGAAACAACACCCAACCCAGTAAGTAAATTCCTGGACCAGGAGGCTCTACTCACTGTCACTCATGCCCTTATGACCTCCCATTTGGACTACTGCAATGTGCTCAACATGGGGCAGCCCTTAGAGAGCATTCACAAGCTTCAGCTGGTGCAGAATGCAGTTGCACAGGTTGTAAATGGTGGCTATTCAGCACATGTAACACCACTGCTTCTGGAGCTGCATTGATTGCCAGTGTGTTTCCAGGTGCAGTTCAAGGTGCTGGTTGTCACCTTAAAAGCCCTTCATGGCTTGGGACCAGGTTACCTGAGGGACCGTCTTCTCCCAGTTGTTTCTATCTGTCCAGTCCAGTCTGGCAGGATGGGCATGCTCTGAGTTCCATCAGCCAAGGAGTGTTGGCTGGTGGGGACCAGAAGCTGTGCCTTGTTTGCCGCAGCCCCTGCCCTCTGGAACATCCTCCCTTCTGAGATTAGGATGGCCCTGACCCTGTTGGCCTTTTGGAAGACCTTGAAGGTCTGGCTATATGCCCGGCCCTGGGGTCCTGAGTGTGTGAAGGGCCCCATTTCCTGGCTATGTTGACACCAACAGATTATAATATCTCTGGGCTGCTGTTTGTATTTAATTCCTTTTTTGTATTATGTTTTAACTGTTTTAACTGTTTTTATGATTGTTCGCCACCCAAAGTCACTGGTTTGAGATGGGCGGCTATACAGATCGAATAAATAAATAAATAAATAAAATTAAATAAATAAGTAAGTAAGTAAGTAAGTCTGCCCCTTCAAGTAGGAGGGGAAGATGGGAAAAGATGCTGTTGTCAATCACAACT
This sequence comes from Liasis olivaceus, assembly GCA_030867105.1. NCBI lineage: Eukaryota > Metazoa > Chordata > Lepidosauria > Squamata > Pythonidae > Liasis > Liasis olivaceus. Next base: position 123,598,528 of record CM061348.1, on the reverse strand, counting down.
ATACTGGCAAATTGGCATGTGGAAGAATCTGGCATCTGTCCCACTCCAGAGGCCACTTCAAAGGCAACCAGCCAGGAAACCAGCAGCACTGCACTGGACAGTTGGCAAGCCAGCCTCCCCCAGTCAGCGCCACCAACCAGCTAGCCTTGCTGTATCAATCTCCACTTGGCCTCCTGACTAGTGCTCATCTCCTATTATCCCCACTGCTGTCACCATCACTTTTCTGCAGACCCTGCAGAGCTGCTCAGTGCTACTACTCTTGCCAGGGCCAAAACCACCCCCCAAATCACCAGACTGCAAGACTAGTGGGTGCTGGTTGCTTCATGGCAATGCAGATGCCCAAACCATCGCTGCTAAAGCTGCTGTCAAGGACCACCACTAGGACCCATTCTTACCGCCACCACCCTTTGACCCCTCCCAAAACCTACAAGAAGAAGCTAACACATGTACAGTGTCAAGATGCCAGTTGTCTATAAGATCACTGTATCATTGGCTATTATGTCATTGGTCATTGGCAGTCCTTGGAGGGTAAATAATATACCCAGATTAAGATTGGGATAGTTAACAAATATAGTATGCCTGACTGGATGGAGGGATCTTTGCCCCAGACCGGGGACTCCAAGGGCCTGGGATAGGAGGTACTTGGGCCTGGCACCCCCGGGGACGATGCGGTGGGCTACATTATCAAGGTGGTGATGGGTAGGGGATGATATGGCGGGAGCAGGAGGGCAGGCCATCTTCAGGGAAGATACCCCCAGTGTGTGCTGCCGGTGGCGTGTTCCGGTCCTCCTTGCTCGCTTCCAGGTCCTGACCAGCAGGTTCATAGGAGCCCTGGCCTCCGGCTGCTGCTGCTTAATGCCAGGTCAGTTAAAAACAAGGCCCCCATCATATGTGACTTGATCACTGAGGAGGGGGCAGACCTGGCATGTATCACCGAGACCTGGCTGGGGCCTGAGGGGGGGGGTGCCCCTCTCGGAAATGTGCCCAGCTGGGTTTATGGTATGGCACCAGCCGAGATGCCAGGGCAGGGGAGGAGGGGTGGCTGTTGTCATCCAAGAGTCTCTAGTGGCCTTCAGGGGCATTGCTCCACAAGTTTCTGGCTGTGAGACACTGCTTCTTAGGTTGGGTGCCCGTGAACAGATGGGAGTTCTGTTACTGTACCAGCCTCCCTGCTGCGTGGCAGCCTCCTGCCTGAGCTGCTAGAGGCCATCTCGGGGCTGGCGGTGGAGTTCCCCAGGCTTATGGTTCCGGGGGACTTCAACCTGCCATCCCTGGGACGGTCCTCAGAGACGGCTCGGGAGTTCATGGCTACCATGGCAGCCATGGGCCTGTTTCAAATTGTACGGGATCCAGCCCGAGACAGTGGCCACATGCCGGATTTAGTTTTCTTGTCTGAGCAATGGCAAAGTGATCTGAGGGGAGATGTACAGCTTTCCCCGCTGTCATGGTCAGATCACACGCTGGTGACCCTGAGTTTCTCCTATGCCACCCCCCTCCGCAGGGAGGCAGGACCCATGCGATTGGTCCACCCCCGGTGCCTGATGGACCCATCAGGGTTCCAGAGGGAGCTGGGGAGCATTCTCATGGACCTGCTGCATGGTCCAGCGGAGGCCCTGGCTGCTGCCTGGAATAGAGAAGCGGCTGGGGCCTTGGACAGGATCGCGCCTATGTGACCTCTCTTGCCACATCGGCCCCGACACTTCCCGTGGTTTATGGAGGAGTTGGGGGTGCTGAAGAAGGTTAAGAGACGTCTAGAGCGCCGCTGGAGGAAGACATGGACCAAATCTGACCGAACACATGTTAGAGGCACTATTAAGGCCTACATTGTGGCGATAAGAGCGGTGAAGCACCAATACTTCTCTGCCCTTATTGCATCCGCAGAGTGCCACCTGGCGGCCCTGTTTGGGATCACTAGATCCCTCCTCTGTAGGAGGGAGCTGGAGATTCATTTGCAGGGCTGCATGGAGGAATTTTCAGAGCACCTGCAGGATAAAATAATGCGGATTCATTCCAAGTTGGACTCCAAGCGTGGCGCAGGGTCTGGGGAGGTACCAGGGGATCGTTCTTGCCCAGTTATCTGGGACCGGTTTGATCCTGTTGTTCCTGAGGAAGTGAACAGGATCCTCCGGACTGTGAGGACCACCACTTGTCATCTGGACCCATGCCCCTCCTGGCTGGTGAAAGCAGCTCGGGAGGTGACATGTGGTTGGATCCAGGTGATGGTTAATGCATCCTTGCAGGAGGGAGTGTTTCCAGCACCCTTTAAAGAGGCATTGGTGCCCCCCCTCCTCAAGAAGCCCTCCCTGGATCCTACCATACTGGACAATTTCCATCCAGTCTCCCACCTCCCCTTTTTGGGGAAGGTGGTTGAGAAAGTGGTGGCATCACAGCTCCAAAGGGTCCTGGAGGAAACGGATTATCTGGACCCTTATCAGTCAGGCTTCAGGCCTGGTTATGGAATGGAAATGGCATTGGTCGCACTTACGGATGATCTCTGGCAGGAGAGGGATGGTGGAAGTGCGACCATCCTTGCTCTCCTTTATCTCTCAGTGGCTTTCGATACCGTCGACCACGGTATCCTGTTGGGACGGCTCAGGGATTTGGGGGTGGGCGACACAGTTCTGTGCTGGTTCACCTCCTTTCTTCGGGACCGGTCCCAGTCCGTGGTGATAGGGAACGAGAGGTCCCATCCTTGGCCCCTCCTCTGTGGGGTGCCACAGGATTTGGTTCTCTCTCCACTCCTTTTCAACATCTACATGAAACCGCTGGGCGAGATCATCCGTCATCATGGGATGAGGTATCATCAATATGCTGATGATACTCAATTATATATCTCCATCCCTGGTGAGGTAAGTAAGGCCGTGACTGCCATCTCGCGGTGCCTGGAGGCTGTGAGGGTCTGGATGGGGAACAACAGGCTCCAGCTGAACCCTGGTAAGACGGAGTGGCTGTGGGTTAATGGCTCCTCTGTATCCGGGACGTTGTCATTGTTGGTGCTGGATGGGGTAGCACTGCCCCAGACAGACCCAGCGTGTAATTTGGGGGTCCTCCTGGACTCACGGCTCCTGCTCAAAGAGCAGGTGGCAGCCGCGGCCAGGAGGGCTCTTGCACAGCTTCGGGTTGTGCACCAGTTACGCCCTTTCCTGGATCGGGATGCCCTTCGAACGGTCACTCATGCCCTTGTTATCTCCCAGATAGACTACTGCAATGCACTCTACATGGGGCTACCCTTGAAGAGTATCCGGAAGCTTCAGCTGGTCCAGAATGCAGCCGTGCGAGCTATTTTTGGGGTCTGAAGAAGTGAGCTGCATTGGGTACCAGTTTGCTTCTGGGTCCAATTCAAGGTGTTCGTTATCACCTTTAAAGCCCTACATGGCATGGGGCCAGGTTACCTGAGGGACCGCCTCGCCCCCACAATTTCAACCTGTCCCACCCAAACTCACAGAGACGACATACTCTGGACCCCCTCGGCAAAAGAACTCCGACTAGCGGGGTCCAGAAGGCGGGCCTTCTCTGCTGTAGCCCCCACCCTTTGGAACATCTTGCCCCGGGAGGTGAGACAGGCCCCCTCACTCCTGGCCTTTTGGAGGGGTTTGAAGACCTGGCTCTGCCATCTGGCCTGGGGCGGGGAGGGAGGTTGTCAGAAATGGGGTTGGCTAGCCCCCTAGAGGCCTAGTGTGGCTTCCATCAGCCTCTTGGATTTTTTTTTCTCTTCTTTCCATCTGTGTAGATGTGTTCGTCTTTTTATAAATTTTAATTATGTATTTATTGTTTTAACTTGATGTAAACTGCCCAGAGTCCCCCATTGCGGGGAGATGGGCGGGGATACGTCTATGTATAAATAAATAAAAAATAAATAGCAAATAAGTGAAACAAATGCATGACCATGATAATGATTAAAGCATGATAATCAGATGCAAAAGTTTGTTTTCTATGGACATATGTTATCTTACCTGCATCTGTATAGGCTGGCTAGCCAATAATATTACTTCAGGGAACTGTGGTGAAGACAAAGAGAAACTTTCACAAAGATTTCATGGCAGAAGCAGGATGGAAGTGGGGAGTTCTGACTCTTGTCTCTCTGTCACAAAGCTAGACCAGTTCTCTAACCATCATACTAGAATGGCCTTCTTTGGTTATGAGCCAACATGGTATAGGGAATAAGATATTGGATTAGGTCCAGAGAGAGTCAGGGTCCTCACTTATGGAAGCGTACTGCTTTCATCACTTCCACCATCCCTCTCCTGCCAGAGATCATCCATAAGTGCGACCAATGCCATTTCCATTCCATAGCCGGGCCTGAAACCTGACTGATAAGGGTCCAGATAATCCGTTTCCTCCAGGACCCTTTGGAGCTGTGATGCCACCACTGCATGGTTCTGGGCCAGGGTAGGGCATAAGGAAGATGACCTTGATGGAAATATGCAGGAACCATTCCCTAAGCAAAAGTGGCTGAAACGTATTTTAAGTCCACAACAGACAATTTGGAAGCAGCTCAGACAGACACCTCCCTAATTCACTGGTGTATAAGAAGGGGGAGGAGTTATAGCACAATCAAACTTGCAAGATGTTATTATTATAGCTAATTTCAATAAGATAATTTTAGCCTTATTGTAGAGTTGATTTCTGGTCTGTTCTACCTAGTGGGACTGACAGCCAGTCGCTTTCTCCAAGCTTAACCTTCTTTAAGCTTGTTATTGTGGAGATAAAATTGAAAGGGTGGGGGGCTCTGTATGTTACCTTGAGTACATTGAGGAATGGTGGAATATAAACCTTAATGTTATTAATATAGTTCAAGAGACTGATTTTGTCAAATGCTGAAAATACATTATTTCCCAGTTCCCTGGGATCAATTCATAAAGATGAAATAATCCTTATTGTGGATGATGAAAAGTGGAGCACAGCTCTGAGGAGGAAGATCACACACTTTATTGCAGCAATGATTACAGATAGTCCTTGACTTACGACCGTTCATTCAGTGACTGTTCAAAGTTACAACAGTGCTGAAAAAGGAGATTTACGACCAATCCTCAAAGTTGTAGCCACCCAGAACCCCTGGGGTCCCATGATCACGACCTGGGTGCTTGGCAACTTGTTCATACTTATGACCGATTGCCAAGCACCCTGCAATCACATGATCGCCATTTGCAACCTTCCATGTCGGCTTCCCTAGTAAGTCAAAAGGGAAGCTGGCAGGGAAGACTGCAAGTTGCTGAGGTAAGTCTCCCCCACCGCACACCCTCCCCCAGCCCCTCTGCACTCACACCATGTCGGCCATTTGCACATCCCTGCACACCCTCCCCACCTCATGCTGCACCTCTGTGCGCTCTCCCCAACCCAAACAGCACCTCTCACCCACCCCCACACACCCTCCCTGACCCATGCCACATCCCATGCACCCTCCCCAATCCTCACCCACACCCTCACCCATCCCCTCGCTCTGTCCCCCACCCAGCAGCAGCCACTTACCTGCCTGTGGGCCTGGGACTTGCAACTTCCTGCTGGCTTCCCCACTGACTTTGGTTGTTGAAAGCCAGCGGAAAGTTGCCTCACCTAACAGCCGTGGGATTCAATTAACGACAGCAACCAGGACTGCAGGGATTGCTGTTGCTAAGCGATTATGACTGTAACACTTAACAATGGAAATTCCAGTCCCAATTGCCGTTGTAAGTCAAAAACTACCTGTATTGGGTTCCAACTTACAGAAGAAGAGGAAAAGAGAACAATAGAAAAGTAAAACCTTTTTTGAATTTTGAATTGTGGAGCAGGAAATTGTAGGGCTCTGATTTGCTATCAGGATTTTGGGACCATAGAAGGAGAACTGGATACATTTTGTTTATGTAGGGAGAGATGTTTTATGGTTTAAAAAAACACATTTTTTAGAAGCAAGAACAGCACGGGAAATAACTATTGTATCCTTGTTAATGAGCAGCGGAATGTAGAAGGAATTGCGCTCAGAACACGGGTGATTTTGCTAAGTTACACTGTTGAACTTTCCTTCTTGGGTTTGCCTCAGACAATTAGACAGTGGATCTCCACTGTTCTGAATCCATTTCATTCTGCCTTTCTTAATGAGGGCCATATTTCTTTCTTTTTGGTAATGGAGAGATTAGGAGGCTTTGATCAGGGAAAAGAATAATTCCTTTTAGGTATGATGGGATTATGCAAACGTGAAACCGGGCCTGGTCCCTCCCACATCCACAGAGGCAAAGGGAGATGTCCTAAAAAATAATTTATCTTTATTTCAGCTACAACGTCCTCAAATGCAAGGCCAAGTGGATTTGCTCTCCCTTTTCCCTGCAAGGAAGCCTGTTGGATTCTCCAAAGCGTTTGCCACTGTTCTGCTTTCCTCAAACTGGCAACCATCTGATGCATTGGGACTATAATTCTCAGACAAGCAAGTCTAGCTGGGAATTCTGCAAATTGTATCCAAATATATTTGGAGGCCGCAAGGTTAAGTAAAGTTGCAGAAGACATTCCCTGGATCTTGTGCACCAGTTCTAACTTCACATATTTCACTCTTCCCAGCAGTGAGAACTCACCCAGAAAGTGAAGGGAAAAAAAATTCAAGAAACTAAAGACAGAAAGCTCTGTGCAGGACTTTAAAAAGAGAGGACTAGTTCCTGTAATCCCCTCCTCTGTAATTAAATTCTCCCAACGAGGACAGTCATTATTCATCCGAAATGAAAACAACTCTGCCAGATTTCCTTTAGCACACTCTGTTACATGGAGAAGTTCTGAATCTTTGCTTTTCAGCAGTGGGATTTTGGGGGAGAGAAGAGAGTCTGTTCCAGTTTGGCTTTGAAACATACGCTTTTGAAAAGACTTATCCAACAGCTAGTGTAATCACTTTAGAAATATGGACTCAGCTTGGCAAAGTTCCATTATTGTTTGACTGTAGTTACAGAGGGTCTCAGGAGTTTCCAACCACAAATGCAAGAACTAGTTCAAAACCACAATTCAGAGAGAGGGAGGGAGGGAGACAGAGAGAGTGTACAAAAGGGAAGTATCTCTTTGCATTGTTTTTCACTTCAGGCAACCACCATTGGGTTCCCTAGAGGAAAAGTCCCCATCATCCCACTTAGGTTAATTTGATTTGTAAGCTTGTCTGTTGACAAGTATTGCATTCTCCCTGAACTAATAGCATAAATTGTCCATCACCACATGTCCCTACAGGAGCCTCCGATGACAAGGAATAAGGGCATGACTCCAAGGGTATCCAAAATGGAAATGAAGAAAGAATGGCTTTCTCCAGATAACTTTGTTACATCCTCAATTATTAAAAAATTGAATATACAGGAGCTAGGACAGAGCCCTATAGTGCTCCACAGAAGACCTCCTTCTAGTGACCCAGAGGCATTAATTAGTGGAATAGAGTCACTTCACCCACCTTGATCTATCACACAAAAGCAGCATTCAATATTAACAAGGGCATTGTGGGAAATCTTGCCAAATGCTTTGCTGGCATGGAAATTCCAAGTTTTCAGCAGCTGTGGAGGGATTTAAAATTTGTATTTCCTACTACCAATTGTCTCTATGAAGGTTTTGTTACACATTCCAGGAAAGTGCTCTCTGTGTCTTCCAGTTTCATGGGTTGAAGGAGTGTTTTGATTCAATTGTGGACTCAAAACGCAGGACTCAAAGGCAAAATAATCAAGGCTTCACTGCAGTGTTTATTAGGCAGTACGTACTGGAGGGGGACCCCACCAAAGGTTAGTGGGAGACACTCCCCTGTGGGCAAAATGGATGGCCTGACATTTATACAGTTCTACAAGAAAGGGAGAGGGAAAGGAGCACATACGTATACATATCCATATGATGATGCAGGCATATTTTAATGAGCAATACTTCTCAAGTTACTTTCTGTCCCTGTTCTTGGCCACTATCTACAAGGACGGAACAACTGCTATCTATAAGGAAAGCAATAGTGTTAGAAGGGACAAAACAAATTGTTCATGGTGCCAACTGCCAGGACAAAGACATCCTCTTGTGATAAGGGGATCACAATCAGCCTAGTTCATGTCAGCTTTAAGGGTGCTGCACATTATTTTATATTTCAATTTTATTAAGGCGATCCCATTCATCTGAGGCCTCTAAAGCTTGCTTCTTTCACCCAAAGATATATTTTCCTCATTTTCCTCACACAATGAAGCTTCATTTAAATCACCCCACTGATGCAGGTTTGTAGATTGAAAATATGGACCAGTCCTGAAGCAGCAAATCAAATCAGAGATTTTTGAAGCACTTTCCAAATCAATGGCATTTCTGCTGCTTTCCTTACAATATACAATTTGGCAACTTCACTTTGATGTGTAAAAATGTTGGGTCGAATGAGGCAATGGGCTCTCTGACATGAATAGCCAGCCAATGAGTGTTATCGTCTCATTAAACTCTCTGCCTACCAGAGTTTTTTGGGAGTGGCATGCCTATGATTTCTTTGGCCTTCAATCACTTTCTCAGTTCATAACTTCTTTTAAGACTGCTAGTCACTAGCCTCAGTCTTGCTCTTTCTTGTGCTAAAGAAATCTTATACTTCTGCACTGGTTCTGCCAACCCAACTGGGAAGTCACTTTGCTGTCAGCACTCTGACTGTGCTCAAGGCTGATCAGTCTTCTACACAATCTTAGTCCAAGCTTACTTCTAAATTCTGTGCGATTGCAGCATGTTGTAATCTGCAATAAGTGCATAGGTATTGTAGTGGCAATGTGGAAGACCATTGTTATTTCAAGGAGTTTAGGTGACAGAGTTTGATTTCTCCTGCACATATTAAGAAAGCTCACTTTGAATCATAACGGTGTTTAGCTGGCTTGTTTCTCACTTTTACTTAGAAGTGGGGCAGAGGAGCAAAACCCTCAGGATTGTTTAGGTTAAGCACGAGCTTATCTCTACAGTTCCCAGGCTCTGGAATCTTCTGATGAGCAGGTATAACATCTGGCCAAGGTCACTCTCACAACCCAACTCCAAAGCAAGTCACGGGATTGCAGTGCCAGACTTTGATAAAAAGCCCTGGCGTTGCCCCTGGAATTGGGAATGTGGACACAGGCCTTGGGACCAGGCGCTGTGTTATCTAAGCCATCCTGGGGTCTCTCCATTGTCACCTCATGGTAGCTCCCAACAGTAGGGGAAGAGTTTTATCACCTTGCTTTTATACCATGCTCTTGTATTCCTGCTTAAATCTGTTTGCTAGAGTCAACAATAAAGCTTAAAATCTCCTTACCTACTGGTGTGTTCATTGTCTCGGGAACTAAAAGAGCCACTTGTCTTGCACCTGGCCAGTGCCTAGACAATTGGCAAAACAGGTGTGAAGCTACTACTTACAGGTATTGGCCTAAGCATGTATTATTTTTAACAATGGGGGGAGTGACAAGGCTACAAGTTCCACTTACTCTGTTCTAGGCTTGTGTGTGTGTATGTGGCCTACTCAGTGTGCCAACCTGATTTTGCACAACGTATTGCCAGCTAGTGCTAATCCTGACACAGCCAAGTCCTGCCACTTATAAAGGGGTCTTTCCCAGGTGAGACAACCAATCAGCTATGACAACTCCCCCAGCACCCAAGCAAACCCAGCAATGAGAGGCAGGAAAGATACATCATCCACATAAGGGCAAATCAGTGGCCATTCTTCACTGTCAAACAAAGCCTGGTAACCCAGATAACTTATAGCTTATTTTTTAAACAGCTTCTTAAAGCTTTTTATTTTAAACTGGTATGTGACATGTGCTACACTGGTTCAGCAGAACTGAGGCTCTTTGCTGGCAATCTGAAGACTCCTTTGCTGCCCTTCCCTCATCTCTGCTTTAAAAGAAGTCCCGAGGAATCTTCAGAAAAATGTATTACCCTTCAAGATACAGAGCTGAAACCAGGCAGGGTTAATGTCCTCTAAAGAATCTATACTCTGTGGTAATTTGCATGCCATTCTGTCAAAACCTGGAGCAGCTACAGGCATTTACACACTTTCCCCTTATAAAAGATTGCAGCATCCTTATGGATTTTTTTCCCAGTTGGATTTTGAAGGAACTCATATTGACTCAGGGTGCCCTCAAATCTCAAATTGTGAATGTAAATCAAAATACAGGTAGCCCTCATTTAGCAACCACAATTGGGACTGGTGAATTGGTCATTAAGTGAAGCAGTCACTAAGTGAAACTGCAACTGTGCTTATGAACGTGCTTCAGCTTTCCTTTGCTTTACAGACCTGCAAAGGTCATAAATGCAAAGATTGGTTGCAAAGTTACTTTTTCATCATCATCGTAACTGCAAAAGGTCACTAAACGAGGTAGTCGCTAAACAAGGACTACCTGTATACCGTGTGTGACTCTTGAATCTGCCAACTGAATTGAAGGAATGGATGGAAAAAAATTATTCTTCAGAAAAAAGAATACTGAATTTTTTCTCCTTCCTTCCTTCCTTCCTTCCTTCCTTCCTTCCTTCCTTCCTTCCTTCCTTCCTTCCTTCCTTCCTTCCTTCCTTCCTCCCTCCCTCCCTCCCTCCCTCCCTCCCTTCTTTCTGTATTAATTCCTCTACTTCACATAAAGATGATTTGCCTAAGACTGGAGTCCTGGTGGCCTGAGACGGTAACTAGGAAAGTGTTATGATTAGGCCGTGGAAATGAGTGACAACTCTTTCCTCTGTACACAAATGACCTGCTTGTTTATTTTTATTTATTTAATTTATAAACTGCCTGACTCCTAAGAGACTATAGGCTGGATTACTACTAAAAAGCCAACATGTAAAAATGCAATGGACCAGAGGAGCAAATACCAAAATAAAACCAAAATAAAACAAACCCAAGCAAAACTAAAGAAAAAGGGGCTCCACAGTCACCCTGTCCCAAGGCCTGGGAGAACTACCAAGTCTTCCATGATTTCCTGAACAACATAAGATCGGGAGCTGCATGAATCTCAGGGGAGATCATTCCAGAGGGCAGGAACTGCAACAGAGTAGACATGTTTCCTGGATCCCGCAAGGTGGAATTCTTTAATTGATGGGACCTGGGGTGCACCCACCCTGATGGACCAAATTGGCCAGGCAGAGACAACTGGAGATAGGCGGTCCCTCAGATAGCCAGGCTCCATGCCATGTAGGACTTTAAAGGTAATAATCAGTAATTGGAATTGCACCCAGAAACCAAGTGGTAATCAGTACAGCTTGCAAAGCAGTAGGATCACATGTGCACAACGCAGTGCCCCCATCACTGCCCATGCCATCCTGTTCTGGGCCACCTGTAGGTTCTGGATGGTCTTCAAGGACAGCCTTAGTAGAGCACATTACAGTAATCCATTTGTGAGGTGACTAGGGCATGAGTGACTGTCTGAAGAGCCTCCCAGTCTCAGAGAGGGCACAACTAGTGCACTAGAAGTACCTGTACAATGGGCCACTTGGCCACAGTTTCCATCTGCTCTATGAGCAGATGCTGAGAATTCAAGAGGACCCTCAGATTGCACACAAGTCTCAAATAGAGAAGTGCAATGCCATTGAAAGTCAAAGTCAAATCCCAGGGGGCCAGAATAGACACAGCCACTCAATTTTGTCAGGATTGAGCCTGAGTCTGCTCCTCCTCATCCAGACTTGCACAGCTTCCATGCATTGGGTTAAGACCTCGCTCACATTGCTCAGCCAGTCAGGGGTTGAGATATACAGCTGGGTATCATCCACATATGGATGACATCTGAACCCAAACTGGTGGATGACCTCGCCCAGCAATTAGGGCTAAGGTTAGGGTTAAAGAGAGCCTCTGAATCTGTAATAGAATGTGAGAACGACCTTGGAGGACAGGGGGAAGAGATGCTGCCTAGGGAACAATCTGATAAGAGGGGGAGGAGCCTCCCACTGAGTAACGGACTGAGAAAGAAACTTAGACAGGACCTGCCCTAACAGATCAGGTGGTAAGTAGGAATGGTGGGAGATCTATACTTTCAGACCTGCAAGATTATGTTGATGTAGCCTAACAATAAAGTAGAAGTAGTTCATCTGGTCATGTTTCCTGTCTGGTTTACCTGGGGAGCTGGCAGAATTCTGTGATACCTCCCAGGTGAGAGGCCATGAGCATGATCTCTCTCAACCTGCCCACACTAAGTGAAACCGGCCACAGAGAAACAAGGAGAACCACCATTAAATTGTGCATCCTGCCCCCAATCACAGAAGCCTCTCCAAAAGGATACCATGGTTGATGGTATTGAAAGCTGCTTGTTCTTCCTCATATAAAGATGGCTCAGAGGACCTGGCTCAATGTGGCCCGAAGTATGGCTGGTAGAATATTAAGGCAGGCCTTTGGGAAAAGAATGTTACTCTCTCCCTTCTCTCTGTGCATATGACTACATCATCTCCTGTACAGTTAGCTGGGTTCTGCCAGCTATATGTTGCTTAGTTCTGTCTTCCACTACTCCTGTTGACTAGAAACTTCATTTGATGGAATGGATGGATGGAAAGATGGATGGATGGACAGACAGACAGACAGACAGACTGGAATGTATTAAAGCTAGGGTGAAAGTGACAGAGTTCTGCATATTTCCTCTTTTTTGCTGAATGGGAGCAGTGGAAGGATGCAAAATAAAGTAGGAGGAAGATCACCTGATGTTCTTTGCAACTTCTCCACCACAACAGTGACTTGTTACTTGGGCTATTCTTGAATGTGAGTCTAGCACTTTTTTGAAAAGGTACTAAAATCAAGTTCAAGAACAACCCAGCTAACAGGTGGGATGGGATGGGATGGGATGGGATGGGATGGGATGGGATGGGATGGGATGGGAGGAGCTGGGCAGAGAGATTGCCCAATGTGCCAGAAGAGCTCAGTCCCCCCTCACGGAGTATCAGGTTTAGGTCAGGCTATATTAGTGCTTGTGGAGTAAAAGACCCACATTCAGAAATGCTCAAGTGACAGGCCACTTTTGTGGGAAGGTCCATACCAGTTAGCTGTCACTTGGGAATTTGAAAGGGGGTTAACAATTCCATCCTCGGCACCCACCCACAATCACACAATTCTGCCTCATCACAAGTTAAAGACAATTTTTGATTGTTATTTTTCTGGCATGCAGATGATGTGGGTAGTAGGGAAACATAGCCATGGGGATTCACCAATTGTTGACTTTAAACTGTCTCATACTAAAACTCTAAGGACATCACTGAAAGAGCTTGATCATTAGGATAATGTCATTTTTGTTGGTGTAGTTTTTTGTAGACTCTGGAGGAATGCATGTTAGCAAGGCCATAAAGAAGACCCTGGAGAAAGTTTGGAGGAGACCTCAGTCATTGTGACTCAGACATTGGCTGGGGCATTGTGAAAAAAGGCTTTGAGGAGAGAAATGTTAATTTTTCCTGTCTGTTCCATTTTCAGTAGAGACAACTTGCATGATGTTTCAGATGCTGTGCTTGGAAAAATAGCTGAGAATACATTAAGGTGGATGTTTTGGAGAAAAATATTTTTTCTTTCTTTCTCTCTCTCTATATGTAAGTGATTTGTGCACTTAGCTTGGAGGATGCTGGGCTGATTGTTGCCAAGAAAGAGTGTTTGAAAAGGTGTCAATGCGAGGCTTTCATAAAAAAAATGTTTACCTTTTTCTGCTCGGTACGTAAGTGGCTCATACATTTCACCTCCTGTTGAGATGTTTGGAAGATACTTAGGTCACTGTGACTTTGCAGAATGGCTGAAAAGGTGTCAAGATGAGACTTAGGGAGAAAAATGCTAACTTCTTTCTCAGTACGTGTGCAAATGCACTGTTTCTTTTGATCTCATGTAGAGATGGCTTGGATGAAACTCCACTGTGGTCTGAAAGAATGCTTAGGACTATGTCAGGTTAGGCCTTGGAAGAAAGAATATGAATTTTTCCCTTTTCTGTATTTCAAATGACCACCCTGTTCTTCTTTATATAAAGATAGCTTTGATAATAATGCTGAAATAATGCAAAGCTCTGAATGGATGGTTTGATTCAATGATAGTTTGATGAAATCATCTCACAAAAGTAATTTTGTGAATCAAATGAACAAAATTTTATTAAGGCCTTTGGCCAATAAATGAATACAGTGAAGCCCACAGCTGGAGTCTCATTCTTAAAATGGATAAATTTAGCTTAATACAGTCAATGCCATTACAACAACAAAGACTGGGTCTTGTCTAAATAACTGTATTAAAAAGCTTTGCAACCATATTAGTTATGTTTAGGTTCACAATCTGCAAGACAAGGTAACACAAAATAAACATTTTTCCCTGGGAATCTCAGAAATAATATGTCTATAAGTTACTTTCCTATATCACAATAAAGGATACCATGTAGAAGGACATGGGTAGAAGGCACCAAAGTCACAAGGACAGATACCACTACAGAATTAGTGCTTCATGAGTCAAATCAAATCAGATCAGATCTTTATTATGGTCATAGACCAGCATAAGGTACTTGATGGGAATCTCTTCTCCAGGATGAATGAGGGAAGTACGTTAACATGGGCCCTTGCAAAGAAAACCCTGAACTTAAAAAAGGTAAGTATAAATGGGCAGTTTGCCTCTCTGTTGTTACCCTCATCAGAATGGAGAACAGATCCTGTGAGCTGGAGATAATAAATTCTGATGCTCAATATTGTAGGACTGAAAAAGAATCTATTTTTCTTCTTTCCCCTCTGGGCTAAGTAATTTGAATGGGGAGAATCTTATTGCCGTAAACTTTTTGTTTAAGTTGGTAGGAGAGTTCCTGCATAATAGAACTCAATTTAACCCACCTGGAAAAAAATAAGTACCCCAGTGTTGGATACTATTGGAAAAGAACCAGTTTCTAAACACAAAACTGAACTCTCATTATTTATTTATTTATTTATTTAGTGCCCGAGTCAATATTGACTCCCGGTAACTGCCTGGACAAGTCCCTGCAGTTTTCTTGGCAAGATTTCAGAAGTGGTTTGTCCTTGCTTCCTTCCTAGGGCTGAGAGAGAGCGACTGGCCCAAGGTCACTCAGCTGACCGTGCCTAAGGCAGGACTAGAACTCAGGGTCTCCTGGTTTCTAGCCTGGTGCCTAGAAACTACACCAAACTGGCTCTACCCTCATAACAGGAACCCCGGTAATATCTGTTAGAAAAAGAGATTGTATTTTTTATAATTCATCAGAAATACCCTGTACCCATATGGGCCCCCCATATAGAAATTGCATAAAATTGTATAAAACTTTTGAAGTGCCATAGAAACAAACTAGTTTAGCAAATCAAAGCAATCACCAACTTTAAAGGAAAAGAGTGAATCAGGGATCATGGAACCCCCTCATATACTTCATAGTAATTCATACTTTATTGACTGATGCTTCTTTGGGGTTGTTACAGACAGTCGAGAATATAGGGCCTTAACTCTCACATACTCAGGCAGGACTGAGTGGTGCAGCGGTTTCTCTGATGTTGACATGAATAGCTATACAATGAGTTTTATCATCTTATAACTTCTGCCCACCAGAGTTGAGTTAGGCTATTCCGTTTCTGTTCTTCTTGTGTTTTCTTATGCATTTGTTTGCTCTGCAGTTTATTCCAGGTACGGTGAGAGAGCGAGTGAGTGAGAGAGCGCGAAACCCTTTGCACACCACTCAAGCTCATCTACTTATCTCCATGTGTGACAGACATCAATGTGGCACAGGTAGAGAACAGCTCCTGTGCCAAGTACATCAGAGGAACAACCCAGAGACAATACCTCTGTGCCAGTATCATCAGGCACTATTTGTCCTGTGTTAAAGCAGGATATTTCTATTGTGGGCAGGATATTACAGAACGGAGAGGAGTTTTTAGTAGAAGAGGAGGTTGTCAGCATCCATTCCCTCCAAATGCTCCTTCTCCATTGTCAGGAAGCAGTGAAGTGCTTTTTCCTCTCAGCCTGAGGCTGGCAGCGGCACTGAGCGGGTGGAGGAGGCACCTTCTGTAAGAGAGGTACAAGTAGCACTGCGTGTGATCTCTTCCAGCAGGCAGAAGATGGTTCCAGTTTGTCATCTGCACCTATCATACCTCTGCCTTACATTTAACACAAGAGAGGACAGCACGAATCCCCGTCCCCTTTTTTAAAAAGAAAATGTAACATTAGCAGTTAAGACTATCCCTATTCACTCCTGATTAACAGTAGCAGAGTATCTGAGTCTTTTCAAATGTGCTAAGTTTAGGACAAGAGTATGAGAGTTGGTTTTTTCAGCACTGCTTTTAAGGACTTTTAAAAAGTTTCTGCTTAGAGCATGGTTAATGTCTATGGGCTAAAATTAGGTTATACTCCCTGGGTATAATTCATGCCAGTCCACATCTTTTCTCCCCCCCACCCCCCATATTGATATGGTGACTCTACTAGGTTGTTGTCTGCAATGGTACAATTAGTCGGTGCGGGTCCACTGAACAAGGGGGTTAGACTCAATGGCCTAAACCAGTGTTTCTCAACCTTGGCAATTTTAAGATGTGTGGACTTCAATTCCCAGAATTCCCCAGCCAGTGTGCTGGCTGGGGAATTCTGGGAGTTGAAGTCCACACATCTTAAAGTTGCTAAGGTTGAGAAACACTGGCCTAAACAGTCCTTTCCAACTCTGTGAATCTAAGTATGTCGTTTCCAGCTCTTCCAGGACCAGTGTCTGCCAGCCAACTACCTGCCAAAGCCTGCCAGTCTCTCTGAAAATCCAGCAGCTGCCAGTCACAAGGTTACAGGGGGAGAATGCCTCTCCAAAGGGCAGCCCTTGAAGTCACTACTGAAGAATATTGCTAGCAAATCACAGCTCTGCCAGTTAGGAGAGGCTCCTTTCCAGAAGAAGCCAAGCTTGCCAACCAGCTATGCTGGCTGTCATGATATCCTAGGAAACCTCACGGTCAGAGACAGCAAAGCTGCTGGTCAGAAGAGGCAGACCTTGATCATTACCCTGTTCAACCTGAAATCCCCAGGAAACATTGCACTAATATTCCTCAAGGCCAAATTAGGAGACGCTATCTAGCCTGCCTGACAAATATCTTGCTGAATGTGGATCATCGCCATTTCTCCCTGCCTTTAGCTCAGTCCTGTTGCCCTGGTAGCTAACTCAATTCATGCTCCATTTCTTTGATAGACAGTGGCCTGAGCGTCTCATTTTCAGAGACCGCAGTGAATTTCCTATACAGCTGGCAATGTTCCTTCCTTAGAAATCCTGCCTTTTATGTTGTTTCTCTTCTAATAATTTAAGCTGCAAAGTGAAGTGATGTATTCTCTTTGATCGCCTCTTCCCTTCCCTCCTCTCCCAAGACTCAGTCAAAATGATCTCACAAACCATCTTCTGAATTCAGAAGACATCCATCCAGATCCAGACCTGATTTCAGACAGCCCAATGACCCTACACACATGAGAATGAAACCAATATTTGTTTTCTTATTATTTAAATCTATTTTAAAACTCCATTAATATTGTAATGGTAGGTTCAAATACACCGCAGCTGTAGACTGGGCAAAGTACAATGAGGCACCATTTATTTGATTAAAAAACTAAAAGAGAAATATGCTGTATCAGGATACATTAGCAATCAAACAGCTGTATCCTCCAAATATCAATTTAGGCTCCTGCATGCATGCCTTGACTTGTATTGATGGTTTAATTCTGGTTTAATTCTCAACTGACATTTTAGAAAATGAAAAAAAAAGAAGAGATAATTCTGTAGTTTCCTTATAAGGTTAGATCTTTCATAGGAGTGGGAGTTTCTTCATCTAAAAATTCAAATACTTTCCAACAGAAGTGTTTTGTTTCAGGTTTAAAACAAGTTTTTTTAAAAAAATGACTTCTTTGAGGCAAGAATTAGAAGACCCTGATATTTAAAACTACAACCAGCATCTGTAGTTATGGTTTCATTTCACACTTGCCACAGTCTGATACTTGCATTTATTATTTGCTTGTTTGAATAGCTATGCCGAGAGCCAGTGAATGATGTAAAGCTAGGAACAGGGGAAGAATTTTGTTGGGCTAGTAGATAGACTGAAGGCAGGGAGGTTCTTCTGTCCACACAAAAGGCTTCCTCTGTGTTCATAGCTTAAGAGTTTGGATTTAAATCCCTGTGATTTCAGCCAAGTTTCTATGCTATATGTATATTTGAGGGACCACCTCTTCCCAATTATGTCCTCCCATCCCATCAGGTCTGGCAGAAGTGCTATGTTACGGGTCCCTTCTGTTAAGGAGTTACATCTGGTGGGAGCCAGGGGAAGAGCCTTTTCTGCCATGGCACCTGCCCTGTGGAATATCATTCCCCCCGAGGTGAGATTGGCCCCATCCCTGCTAACCTTCTGGAAGTGCCTCAAAATGTGGCTATGTCAGCAGGCTTGGGGATCTCAGGGAAATGGAGGACTGGTAAATGACTACATTGTATGTAACATTGAAGATGCTCTCTCCTAGTATTTTTTAAATAATATTTATCTTTTTTACTTGGAATAATTTTTAATGTTTGTTTCTTCTATGGACTGTTTTTATTGTATACCTCAGAGTCATGTTCATGAGATGGGTGGCTACGTAAATAAATAAATTTATTTATGATAAATAAATTAATAAATCCATAAAATATATATCCTATATTTTCATTGGGGTTGCCACCTCATTTTTGTGACAGGATACTCAGTTTTCTGAGTACATAAGTAGAATAAATAAATATCTGGCATACAGGTAGAACATAGTTCTCTCCCTGTTGAGACAAATATGATTTCTACAAATAAAAAGCCGAAGATGGAGATCCTGCCAATGTTTTCTTCTCTCCTTCTGGCAACTCCATTCATCTGACTGGAATTTTACAGCAAAAGATTGGACTATGGGCTTATGCCATACAAATGGCCAATTAAAGGATTAATCCTTCTGGGTTTTTTTAAGATATTGTCAAAGCCATTAATCAGAAGAAAGTAGTATGTAACTTTGTTTCTTTCACTGCAATTAATAATCCAGCTTTATTAGTAAAGTAAATAATCCAATATTATTGTACATATTTAACTATCGAATATATTATAAAATACTTGCTCTTCTAGTAATGTTCTGTGCTAACCACTTGCCCCAAACTACTTATTTTAAAGTGACTGCTATGCTGTGAATAGTTGTTTCAATTTAATTGATTACTGCAAAGGAGTTAAAGTTTTGTTTAATTTTTTATCAGATCCTTCCAAACATACACTTTTTGTCCCAAATAGGATAGAATAGAGATTTAAATAATTCTGGGGACCACCTTTACTCAGACAGACACCTTCTTAGTTTCACAAGAGTATAAGGTGGGAGGGGGGGAAGTAAATCACAGTCAAAAGATTCTGTTACAACAGTCCATCTTAATAAAAGTAGTTTTAGACTTTCCTGGAGTCTGCTTCTTGGTCTGGTCTACAGTGTCGGGCTGACAGTTTAGGCCTTTTTAAAGAATGATGGCTTTAAAAAATGAATTAAACACCTGATTTTTTTTTAATGAACAATTAGTAAATCTTTTTATTCTGGAATGATTCTCGTTTTCTGTTCTAGATTCTGCATCTTGATATATGCAGTCTCAGTTTCACTGTGGCTTTCCTTCTCAGTACCTTGGTGCAATGTAATATCCAGACTTTCTCTCCAAGTAATTTCCAATAGATTCTTTGCTGGAAATATATTGCTTTGCTCAGGATCCAGACAACGATAGGCACATTTAAGTCCTGTTGATTTCCACTGGGAGAGTTAAAGACATGCAAGCTGGCTTTGATGCCAGAGTGGACCTTAACAAGAAATATGCCGGGTATCTTGTTGGGAGCAGATGAGCTTAACAGATGAACTCTCTGGAATCTATTATGGTATTAGGAGATTATTAAAGGCAACAAATTCATCATAATTACTTAACATTCTCAGATTCATCTCCATTGTCCAGGTAGAAAATCCCCAATGACCTTATGCCTTTGCATGCAACCTTTTCTATCCTTCATTTTTGTTTTAAGATGCCTCTTGTTTTCAGCTAGCAGTGCCCAGACACTTATAAATTAACATATTACAGGAAAAAAACAGTTCAAATTAGTGGACGTAGTTGGAAATGTCAGATTGTGCCTTCACTTTGGGGATATTCTAACCTTCAATCCAATACTCTATAATAGGATAATAGGATAATCCCCCAATATGAAGCCCTTCATGTGGATTGGACTGTAACTCCAACAAGCTCAATAAAATCACCTTTGGCCATGTTGTATGCAATTTATGGGAGTTGTAGTCCAAAGTTGAAGATGTCTAAAAAGTTATCCTTTTCAAGTGGCATCAAAATAAGTATAAACTGTTCATAAGTGTGACTATGGAAGATATACCATTCCTAGAATTAAACTTTTTAAAAAATGGTTAAAAGTTTGATTTAATGTTGAGTTCTTAATTTTCTTCTGTAGCAATAATTGATACTTTAATTAACAAACTGATTATTATAAATGCTTAATTTGGGTCCCTCCTCATTACTGATACTGCGCAACAACTGTACAACTCCATTTTAAAAATGAATGTTATTTTTAGGTGGAGAGGATCCTGTTAATTTCAGCTCTGTTCTGAATTCCTGTACACATTGAACTCTTTTGAGATCTAACTTTGTTTTGCTTCTAGCCATGTTAAGGTCCTTGTTTCTTTGTACAGTGTCAGGAAATTATGTGATATGATTAAACTGATATCATTAATTGGAATGGCTTTGTCAGGTATATGCAGTCAATAACACTTTCCATCAAGGAGAGATTGTGATTCAAATAAAGGAACAGGGTCAAAACCTAGGAGAAGATACAGACTTTATGGGGGGTTGATGTGTAACATACATATTACATCCTGTATCTGTTTTCTAGATGGTTTGAGATTTGCCAGTGATCTCTGGAACAACTGGGTTGCCTGAGAGATTCAGGGAGAGGTCTCCATTCTGAAGTCAACTTATTTCATCCACAACCAGCCACCAAATTATTTGGCAGATAAAACACAGTCTGTTAAATGAAATGAAGAATGTAAAGGGAAATGAATGGAAAGGATGGGGGTGGGGAAGGAACCCATCAGAGATTTCATAGTATGGAAATGTGTAGAGTGGATGATAAAGTGAAATAGATTGTGAAATAAATTAATGAGTAAGGAAGGAAGAGGCAGAATTGTATAAAAAGAGAAAAGGAAGCATCTAAAAAGTTTAGGAACAAGGAAACTGTGGAAAGAGCTAGAGTTGCCATTCTCACATGGGTTTCTAGGGTATTTGAAAATTAATGTTTGTCAATATTGTTATAATTGAATTATAACATTATTTAGAAAGGATATCTGGCAACCAACAGAGCTTCATTTTGGATAGTTGACATGAAGTAATATTCAACATCTTGGTACTCAAGTTGCAATTTTTGACTCTTGACAATTGCTGAAATTTCTTATTGAGACCTGACAAAACTGAAACAGGAGCAGCCCAAGAAAATCTTCATTTAAAAAAACAATCTGAGTACCCTTTCTCATCTATCAAATCCATTCAAATTTTGAGTTCAAAAATTGTTCTTTTCAAATTCAAATGTTGAAACTAAAGATTCAAAACATTTGTTTTCCTTTTATCGACTGAATATGAATAACCAGCAGAAAGAAGATGAACAGTGCATAGTTATGCAGACAGAATTTTTTTTGGAATCTTTGCAGTTAATAATTGATTTATTCCTAACTCAGATGAATGTACTAAACCAGCCACATGCCTAAAAAGCTAGTCAGAAGTCTCTCTGCTGGTGGTCGGGAAAGCACCAGCTTTAGAAGATGCTCCCTTTCCAAATAATTTAGCTGGCAAAGAAAATAATATTTGAAGGGAAAAGAAATCAGTGTTCAGGAAGAAATATTTATCCATTGGATCTCCACTGATGAGAACCGAGGCTAAACTCCCCAAGAGGTAAATAGATTATCCTCTGAAGGAATTTTACATACACCCAGGAGGCTGGACCAGAGTAACTGGCTCCCACTCATGAATTCCAAATGACATTCTGCTGAGAAGCTTCTGAAGGAAAAGCTTGGAAGGGTTTGGATAGCTGTGATTCACACATAATATTCATGCATCTTCAATAGCACTGATTTAAAATGCACACACATGCCATCCTGTAATTTGGATTTATACTGAAACAGTTTTGAGATCTCAAACGTCTGTAATTCTCGAGGACATTTCTAACATCCTGTTAGAAGTGATGGGACCATCCATCTGATTTGCACTTATGCAAATACAGTAGATTTCTTGGGGGAAATGTTAGAGGGACAACCAACACAATAAACCTCTGTCATAGTTCAGCTTTTGTTCTCATCAGTGAAACAATAATTGATGTAGACTTTTCCTAGGGTACCTTTTCCTTCCTCCTTCATTGCTTGTGAATGTATAGTGTCTTTATCAGCTGTGTTATTTGGAAATATTATCAGCTTTTAAATTGAGAGGGGTCCCTAGCTGAAAGTAATTCATAATGTACTGGTGGAACATACGGAGGGAGGGAGGGAGGGAGGGAGGGAGGGAGGGAGGGAGGGAGGGAGGAAGGAAGGAAGGAAGGAAGGAAGGAAGGAAGGAAGGAAGGAAGGAAGGAAGGAAGGAAGGAAGGAAGGAAGGAAGGAAGGAAGATTCAGTCATTAATTTATAGTCTGTTGTACATGGTTTTTATTTTATGTTACATGTACCCGGCCATTATGGTTTATGATTGATAGTTATGTATGAACCAGGCCATTAAGACAGGCCATGGTTTGGTGCAATAGATATATGAGTTGAACAACAAACTCATACCCTTGTGCACAAAATTGTGTTACATCTTTCTGTGAAATCTTCTAAGTACCTTAGCACAAAACCTGGTAAGGGAATTGAATATCTAAGGGGGGGATATTTCCTGTAGCTCTGGGATACGTTAACAAACAAAGAAGTGGTAAATTGTGTACATCAGTCTTCCCCAGAGCTGGTGTCTTCCAGAAATATTGGGACTACAACCCCCAGAAGTCCCATCCAGCATAGCTAAAGCTATATTGAGAAGTTTCAACATCTGGAGAAAGGCTGTTATTACTTAATAGTCTTCATTGTGTCTGTTTGCATTTACAGCTCAGAGATTTCAAGCTGTTGTGTTTTCAATGTCATTTCAGTGGAGCCTGAAGATTTTTAGTCTGAAAGCAAGGCATGGTATTATCATCACCATTTTTAAGGTGATGGTACTGGTTTGGTCACTCCTAGTCCACTGTCTGAATCCTACATCCAGGAAAGCAGAGTTAACCCTAGCCCTAATCCTAACCCTAACTCTAACCCTAATCCTTGCCTTAGGCTGATTCCTCCACCAAGCACACACTATGCATGATGGAAAGTTCACAGGTACATCTCAAAATATGGTAAGTTTGTAGGAATGTAAGCTATTTAATGCCTTGGTTCTTTGGTAGCAAGAACGCTCCTCTTCACCCAAACATTTCTATAGTTTATGATCCCACTCCATACCTAGCAATCTTGGCTGATATGAAAAAGCTAAGCAGTGTTGGACTTGACTGGATGAGAGAATATATAAAATTTATTGAGGAGGAAGAGCCAATAAGCAAAGCTTCCCTTTCAGTTACCCTTAAAGACTGTCCATTTAAAAGTTGTATGAAATCCATTTCCAGTTGTGCATGCATTCCCAAGACTGGAAGAATGCACATGAGCAAAGTCATGGTGAAAATTTGCACCATGATGCCAATGTAGAAAGATTTTCAATAAACCCAGCCAGCTTTCTACCCCCTTTTTTATCTCCGGAAAGCAGATGATAGCATTGAGGGCAAATGCATGTATCAGTCCTCAGCATCATAAAGAGCTGTCACACAATCTGAATAGTAGATGACTTTCAGAGTCAACAACTAAAGAGGCAGAACTGGGGAAGATGATGGGTTTTCAACAAGCATAAAGAGAAGCATGAATGAAGAAATCAGGTATACTCAAGTCTCTGAAGAATGCCACCTAAGGCGGCATTTTGAACTTGGAAAAAATAAGCGGTAGCACTAAAGTGACTTTGTCTGGACTCAGAAGAGAAGCAGGACTGGCCCTGGAGCTGGGCAGGTCTCTGCTCTGGAGATCTCAGAGAGACCAGCTCCTTGAATTTAGGACAGTATCTGGGTTAAAATAGCCACTCCTCCTTGATCTTGAACAGAGCCTCCAATAAAAAACTTGTCCTTCTTGGCTTGTTGTTTTCTGGTTTTGTTTGTTTACTTTAAGATGCTGGTGGGTGTCTCCCCTCTCTCCTG
The DNA here is from genome assembly GCA_030867105.1 of Liasis olivaceus. Lineage (NCBI taxonomy): Eukaryota > Metazoa > Chordata > Lepidosauria > Squamata > Pythonidae > Liasis > Liasis olivaceus. Next base: position 123,574,395 of record CM061348.1, on the reverse strand, counting down.
CCAATGTATCAATCTTTGATGAAGAAGTTTAGCAAACTTTCCAGCCATATAGACTTTGTGCTATACGGACATTCATCAAGAAAGGGATTTTAAGCCCTGACTCACTTGCCTGTCCCTCTTCAGAGCAACGATTGGTGATAACCCAGATGGGAGGGGAAAGGATGGCAAGGAAGCAGCCACCTCAGCTCTGAAACTACCCCACCCTGAACTGTGTGCCAAGGGGAATAAGGGTAGGCTGTGGGGGCAATGCTTCTTAGGCCAAGATCCTTTCCTTCCATCTCAAGGCCAGTCTTTCTCTGTATCTAGCAGAGGGAGCACTAGGATATCTCACTCCGTAGGTGAGAAAGAACCTCTCCCTTGGGTGGCAGTTCTGGGTGGGTGGGTGGGCAGGCCCCATTCCCAAGAGGCATTTCCAGCGATTCCCTGAGGCTCATCTGTAAGTTCCCTTTGGTTGACAGGCAAGGAGGGCTCCTTTCAGGAATGGAGCCCAAGTTGAGACATTCCCTCCCCAATGAAATGGGTAAAGCCTCAGTTCTTTCAATAGTAAAATGGAAGTTTAAAAGTCATTTATATTGCTTTTTTGTGAAGTGTGGCTAAGTCCCAATCACTGGCAATTTGTTGTTGTTGTTGTTGTTTAGTACAATTTGTTATCCTCCAACAGACTTTCATTTAAAATGATCCCAGTGCTGCTGTTTTTTAGTGTGATCTGGTTTTATTGTGCTTTAATTGCTAATTTTATGTTAGCTGTGAAAAAAAAAAATGTCTTGGGTTTGCACATAACACTAGGGTACCATTTGTTTTGCCTGTGTGTCTGTGTGTGTGCACGCACATGTTATCTGAACATCTGAATCCATTCCAGATAACAAATCATTCTTTCTTTTTTGGCAACTATGAGTTGGTTTATGGATCCATGAGAGAAAATAAATCACGAACCGACTGCAAGACTGACAGTGACCTAGCAGGATTAAAACAAATCTTTGCATAGCATTATGTGCAAGGAGTTGAATATGGCTTATAACTACTTATACAATTAAATAATAATCATATAATTTGCTTTAGCAGATCAGAGAAGCATGCTGATGTTTAGATTAATGCTCAGAGTAAAAATGTCCCCCTGTGTGAGTATATGACCTGAATATCCATGTTCTGAGATCCAAGTTCTGATAGCAGCTGCTGCTGGATAAACTGTCCAGATGTGGACAAGCTTTCATATTTTTCCTCAGTACCAAAGAGATAATGTCTGATCATCCTATGCATAAAAAGCCTTTGCAAATGCTCCTGTCATTCAAAGTTGCACAAAGAAAATATAATTTGTGAGTATTTGTCTGCAGCCCAGACAGATGGAGGCACAGCAGGTAGATAAATACAGCTATTCTCTCCCATGAATGCCTTCAAAAGAAAGGTCACAGATAAGACAGTAAGTAAAGTGAATGGAGATTAGGAGGAACATCTGTTTATTTAGGATAGTGAGGAAAAATATTCATTTCTTTTCAAATAGATTTCAGCTTGCTGTCTTATCAATAGACATCTGCTTACTTCTGAGTCTTGAGCAATCCTTAGTATTAATCTTTTCATTGGTTTAAAAAAAAAAAAACAGAGAAGGGAAAGAGCTGCGCCATTAACTTCCAGGAGTTTCTTGTCCCTGTTTCTGTAATTTGTAGGATAAGCATGCATCTTAACGATAGTTGCCCAGCATCACTGCTGTGAGATGGGTGGCTCTATAAATCGAATAAATAAATAAATAAATAGGTACACGGTAGAGACTGACCAACCAAATGTCTGGCATTATCAAATGGAAAGGTACACACAGATTGCACTGCTGAGTGTTCCTTTCTCCCTCTTTCCCAATACAGATAAAAAAAGATGTAAAATGAATCCATTATGGATGTAACAGAAGGGCAGTTGTGCAATCCACACAAATGGATGTTTCTTGCAGCACCTCTGGGCATTAGTGAATAGAGCCTATTGGCATCTGCACGGGGAGAGGATGGGAAGCACATTGTCATGTCATCATGTAGAGACATGACTTATGTATGTCCATCATACATAATGGCTAATCACATCAATACATCATTTAAGCACTGACATGACACGTGTATCATCATTTTGACATCATTGTAGCTTGCAATGGATGTCTAGGATGGAGCCTGTTAGCGTCTCTCATTCTATACGGTACTCAAAACCTTGCTTAACAGAGAGAGAGGGATAATTATCTTTCAGTTCTGTTGTGGTGCTATTCTGTTTTTTAAATATATGCAATATTACATTACTGATTTTCTAAATAGTGCAGTTCCTATGATTTTTTTATATGTTGAGTGAATGCACTGAAGCACCGTTGGAATGGTGCAGGTCAGCTCCACTTCTCTCCTCAACTCCTGTCTCCCAATCCATTGCTAGTGCTCACTTGTGAGAAGATCTTCTCATCATGTAAAGGAAAGCTCAAAGAAAAACCCTGCGTAGCAACTCTCAAGGGTGGGAGATCTGCACCTCTTGCTGTACATATGGAAAACTCGCACTCACATTCACTGGGTGTTCATATGGTTGTGTAGTCCCACTGCCAGTTGGCCTCATCCATATGGCCCTACAGTACCTCCCTTGTCCTTCCAGTATATGGAAGGTGTGTCCATATTAGCCTGGAAAGGAACATGAAAATATTAGACCTGTAAGAATCATTCCTGATGTGACTCAAACTGGAGATCAGAATGTCAAGAAGGCCACTCTGATTTGATTTGAGTCTACAATTCAAGATTCAAGCACAACTTATTTGATCTGAGCCACTTCAAGATTCAATCTGAAACAAGGTTCATCTATAGGCTATAATTGAGGAGCTTCAAAACACCTTCAGCTGTTTCAGTGTTTGATAAAATGGAAATAAAAATACCAGGGAAAGTAGACTCTTTAAAGAACATTAACCTCCCTAACTTCAGCCGTACTGGCAAAGATTTAAGAGCAATAAATGAGAAAAAAACAGCAAATCTCCCTTCAAAATATCATACAAAGAGCCTAACTTGTGCTGACTGAACCCATGCAGAAAACAGCCTATTTCAATTTAATTTTTTTTTTAATTAAAACTGTTTAAAAGATAAACTCTTACTTTTTCACTTGTTTTTTCTAGATGGTATGCTAAGATGCTGAGGAATGATTGTTACCTTCCCTTTATTGCAGGAGGGAGGTATATTGGCAAACTTGGCTTCTCCTGGAAAAGATCCTCTCGTAACGCAGGAATCAGAATTATGGCCTACTGATCATTGTTAATTAGCAGAAACAGGCTGGCAGAGAAAGATACAATGCCACAAAGATAGGCAGGCTAGAAAGAAGGAGGCTGGCACAGAACAGTGGCATTTGTAGCCTTGTCATCTCCTATTCTTAAAAACAGGAGCTGTTTAAGCCAATACCCATATTAGCCTGACACCCATACATTCATTGTTGAGAGATGTCAGCCTGCTGCACCCATGCAGAATTTAAAAATAAGGTTTGACCCCAGAATGCCTTTTGAACTAGTTAGGGTGCTCACACTAGTCATTTGCATTTCCAGTCCTTCTATGCAGAACTAGTATAGAAGCATAACACTTCATTAAAGAGCACAGAAAGAACCTATCACTGGCCACCTTAATGATGCTGAATGTGGAGAAAGTGAATGAAGCCTGCAGCAGTTTTAGGGCTGCTGTGCTCAGACATCTCTGACAGTCAGAGAATCTAATGATGCACTGTATAAACTGACTGACATGAGTAGCTAGCCAATGTCAGAGCCCATCAAGCCACTTGACCCCAGCTTGGGGTTCTCTGTCTATAGAAGTAGCATTGCAATGCTACATGATGTCCTGTAATGACCCCAGAAGGAGTAGAAAGGCCTTTTATCCATGAAGTGTTGGGAACGACTACAAAGCACATCACAGCTTTCTGGTTCATTTGGCTGCTTCAAGGGGAATCTCCACACCAATTCACAAATCTGTTTTGACAGGGTGTTTTGATGGAAGCACTGTCAAATCAAAGCCGGCTTCCAAAGCTTTGTGCAGCCCCCAAATCCAGCATGCTAAATAAATACACAGAAATATGTACCTATATGTGTCTACTCAAAAGTTGTTCACATTAATTTTAGTGTGGCTTATTTCCCAGCAGATGTGTACAATTAAATCTGTTACATGACAGCATTAAAAAGATACCACCATTAAATTCCAAATTTACAAGGGGGTAAACTGTTCCTCGCTTCAACAGCTGAGGTTTTCCCTTTTGTTTAAGAAGATTCACTCTTTTCCATCAAGGATTGGCAGCATCTTTGGGAAAAGAGTTTTGTCTTCAAATGCTCCGCATTGCACAGGGGACCCTCTGTCAAAGAGTTTGCAGCCGACGCCTACAACATTTCCTGCACTTCACTTAATGCTGCAGGTGTCTCCTTGTAGGGTTGTGCATTTTGTCGTTGAAAGGGGTAACCACCTTCAAAGGCCTTTGTTGGATATTACTAAAGAAATTTCAAGGCATCTAGATAGCAAACATCTTGAAATAGGGTTTAAACATTTGACAAGTCCAGATGTTTATCCTCACACTGAATGCTAACGCTTAAAAAAAAAAAGATAAATACATCATAAGGGAAAATGATCATTTCCTAACAGAATAAATCGTACTGGTTTTGGTCTGAACACCAGCCATCTACAGAAGAAAATGAGGCTGTCTTTATCACAGGAGCAGTTAAAAAACAAAACTTAGCCAGCAAGAAATCTGGTCATCAATCCGTTTTCCAGTAAGTTTTCCAAACTGAACATACTGCAGCCAGATGAGCTTCCTTTGGATGTGGACCCCATCAACCAAATGGCCTGTTCTCTTGACCTGCCTCCTACTCTTCAGTTCATGAAGGAGGAGTGGCTCAAAGTCAAAGGCTAATATTGATCAAAGTGTGTAGGAAGAAATAATAATAACATAAATAAGATCAAATATAAATAATACGTAATTTCTCTACTGCTCTTCCTTTTGAAGAGTCCAAAGCAATTTATATGAGAACAATAAAATGTTGTAAATAAAACCAACAAGGCAAACACAAAGATTAAGAAAGACAGGCAATATGCAGGGATTCTGAAAGACAATCTAGTCCTGAAGTAGTTATTCTACAGATGCCTTGGAGAACAGATATCTTCCAATTATCTCTTGAAGGATGTCTGGTGGAAGTCAGCCAAACTGCCCTCAGCTGAGAATGCCTTCATTTGGGGATGGCCCTTGATGAAGAGACACTCCTGGCCATATCATAAACAAAGCCCACTAGTGGGACCTAGGCAGGATTTCTCTGACTGCCCTTAGTGCATAGGTTGGATGGCATTAGGGGTGGTGATTGTTTTAGTATTTGAGGAAGGATCCATGGTTTCTGTGTTCTCAGCTCCACTGAATCCTCCAGAGATCCCAAAAATTGATTCTTTTCCATTTAGCAACAACTGCTTTCTATTTCTGGACGGTATGTACTAAGACATGCAAATACACATCTCTACATTTATATTTTATTTAATGTGTAAAAGAGAAATAAAACATTAAAATATGGAATATCTCTATTTCTTCCCCTCTTCAAACCATCACACTCCTCCAATACAATCGAAGAGTTGGATCACTGCAGGCAGAAAATTAAACCTCCCTTCAAATCCAACATTGCAGGGGGGATAATAATACTGGCTGCATTGGCATCATGGTAGAAAGACTTTAAAACTTCTCCCCAGTAATCTCAATCAAGGGTAGCCCCCTCAGTTATAGGGACCCCCACGTGCTCATCCTGCGGATCTAAATTGATGGATCCAGATGCCTTTCTCCACTTACTAGACCAGCGTTTCTCAACTTTGGCAACTTTAAAATGTGTGGACTTCAACTCCCAGTATTCACCCAAGCTGCTGGGGAATTCTGGGAGTTGAAGTCCACACATCTTAGTTGCCAAGGTTGAGAAATACTGGTCTAGACCATTCCTCTGGGCAAGGAACATATTCAGGTATGCCTAGTCCAAAACCTACTTGAATCCACACAGAGGCATAAGTAAAGCTCTCTAGGTTCCAGAGTAGATGGCCTTCTTCAGTGGTGAGAAGCACTGTCAGCCCTCCAAGGTAGGGCAGGTCATAAAACAGACATCCAAAGATTGTTAGAACTCTGTGGTTGTAGGGTAGAATAACAGAATCTTGAAAGCCTATCAGATTTCTCTCTGCCTCTTCTTATACCATGCAGAATCAAGGCCGGGTTATTTTGAGTCTCTTTCTCATGTTCCTTCCTTTCCCAGAATTGAGCTGCTGTTTATTATCTCTTAGTAGTAGTAACAGTTCTTGTATTCCTTCTCAGTGTTATCTCTGCATTCAACTACAGGCACCAAAGCCCCCCTAGACTGTGGCAGTTGAAGGCAGACAAGAGAAGGAGAGAAGGGTCACATCACCACTTCTTCCCCCCTTCAAGGGTGACCAGACTAGGAAACCAAAGGCATGTAGGCCAATACTATGTTTATTATAAGATTACGGTAACAGAAACTTGCAAGTCTGAATGTGCTTTTCTCCTTCCTGCCTTTATCTTCATGAAAATTAGGGAAAGTCTTGTCTGAGACATTTTCTCAGGTTACAGTTCTGGTCTGCACCCAGGTTTCTTTTATCTGACCATTGTCTTGATAGCAGCTCTTCCTTCTGTTCCTCAAGGTTATTCCTTCTTCCCCTTACAACTCCCCTACTGCCTTCTAAGAGGTGTTTGAATTTTCACAGCAGAGAGCCAGTACTCTTAACCAACATAATCCACTGTACTGAAGGCAGGGGGGAAGTTGTGGGTGGCAAAGGGAATTCTGGCTGGCCCTGTGCCTAGGGACCTCAAGACAGCTGTCTCCTCTGCCTGTACTATATTTACAACAATGACTCCACATCCCAGGCTAGTTTTCCTATGCCTTCACTTTCTGCAGGTCATCCAAGGTCTTATTTGGTGAGTTGAATTTTCCCTCCTCAGAAGCCACCCCCACAAACACACACAGACTCTGAGGTAAATAGGCTTTGCCTTCAAGAGGCAGGCAGAGAGTAAAGGCTGGATTCTGCTGCCGAATCCCTGGGAAATTCCCTGGAAGTATAATCAAAGAGTCATGTTCTGGATAAGTTAGTAGTAAAGTTTGACAAGCTTTGGTTTGTTCTCAACTGTAGCCAACCATTTGTTCACTTGATTATTTATATGGTTGCCCAACTCACAAATTATGACTCTGGGTGACTAACATAGGATTTGAATCAAACATAAAAAGATAACCAGCCAGAATAAAAACAACATTTCTGACTCTCTCTGCTGCATTTTTAATAAACATCTTGATTTGGGAATTAGAGTTAATGCTGTCTTTTTGCCTGGCCTGGGACAGAATTACACTAACCTGGCTCTCAGAGACAGAAAGACAGAATTCTGGGCAAGGAGCCTCTCCTTCTATAATGCTGTAATTGTTAGCCCAGCTTCTCAGGTGCTCTAGCTAAAATTAGTATTATAGCAGCTGTAAGTCACACGGTGATGGTGGTCTACCTACCTTAGAAATATATCAGAGGGGGTGGGAATCTGGAAGGCTGTCCTACCTCCCAAGATGGAGGTGGCTACTCCATCCAAGGCTGATTCAGCTGATGACTCATTATAAAGCAGCTACGCATATGAGTGAAAAGTTCAGGCTTCAACCCTTTCCAAGAATATCAATCTCTAGTCTGACCCATCTAGATTTGGATATGCATTTAGCCTCCAGGTGACATCCAAACACTCATCCCTTTCTGATTCACATAGATGTCCACATTGAGGGGAGCAAGATGGGCAATTTTTAAAACATGCCTTGCAACACCCCCACACATACCACATGATTTATGTACTTGGCTCTGATGTTAGGATACAATTGTAAGAGGGGCTGGGATTTGCATTTTGATGTCGTAATCCCATTTCATGGTTTTGGTTTTGGTTTTGGTTTTCTCATCTTTGTACTGCCTATGTGTTTTTGAAAGGGAACCCTATTGATTTACTGTTCTTCTGAAGTGGGGAATAAGGAGGCTGAAGAAGTCAACCTCTTTACAGAATATTCCCTCTCTCCCGTTGATTAGCAGAATGCCAATTCAGAGACAATCAGTAATGAATAAACAGCAGCAATTATACTCCATTGACCACACAATGGAAGCTGGCATCCAGCTACACAATTGCAGTTTTCAAGCTTCTACACCCATTTTCTTGTTGTGCAGTGTGGTCGAAGCAGTGTGCCAAATCCCATTAACTTTATTCCAGAATTGAGTGGACGATCACAGTGTGTTCTGCTCAGCAACAAGTCAGTTACAGCAGATTCAAATGGATTTGGACAAGTGGGTTAGGGTGGGGGGCAAAAAGGGCTTCAGTTCAGGTCTGTGTAAACTTCCTGCAGGTTTAAGCCCCTTTTTGGAAATGTTAGCCCCACTGCTTATGATTGCATTGCTGCCTTATCCTGTGCTGTGCTCAAAGGCCAAAACTGTTGTTTCCTACAGTTCAATCCCCAGCCTCAGATCCAGAAATAAAGTATTATTATTATTATTATTATTATTATTAATAATAATAATAATAATAATAATAATAATTTAGCCCCATTTGCTTTCTTTACTCCATAGAGAAAACCCAGCATAGATAAAGGAGTTTAAATTCAGAGATACTTACTTTGCCTCCAATTGCTATATCATTGTGTCAGCAGGTTTTCACCAGCAGAAACGAAATAATTTGCTCCACATTTCCTGATTTTTGGGACATACAACCTCCATAGCGTATGACCTTTGAGATACTAAGACCAAGTCTTTATAGAGAGAACCTGATTTTCTGCCTTTCATGCTTGTACAGGTACACAGAAAACTGCTTTATCTGGAACTACATTCTTGGTCTATCTATTTCCATATTGTTTACACTGGTTGATCAGACTTTTTCCCTGACTTCTCTGATGTTTCTCCATGCTTTTGTCTACAGGAGAAAAGGCCAATCTGCTAGAACAGTGTTGTCTGAACTTGGCCACTTTAAGATGAGTGGACTTCAACTCCCAGAATTCCCCAGCCAGCCATGCTGGCTGGGGAATTCTGGGAGTTGAAGTCCACTCATCTTAAAGTGGCCAAGTTTGGACAACACTGTCCTAGAACAATTCAGTATGAGCTGTATGACATACAGTAGTCAGGTAGAGCAACATCAATGAAACCATCAGTCCAAAGTGAAGGTCGCTGGATAAATGGTCTGTTACAAAAGTAAAAGAATATTTGCATGAATGGCATTTGATTGAGACTGACAATTATTTAGTTATAATTATCAGTGAAGTCACATACATATTATGGGTGTAAATCTTAACTTTAAGGGAAGTTTAACTTGAGGGAAGTTAACTTGAGGGAAGGCGATTCATCTTTTCTGTTTACTACTGTTCTTCATTAAAAAGTTGAGTAGCCAATGAAAGAGGTGTGGCATGATTGCATTCAGAGCCCAGCATACACTGATCTTCATGTCACATTCTTGGAGATCCTAGGTCTGCTGGACGAAAGCCGTTCTCTCTGTTGATGTTAATGAATAGCCAGGATATATTTGTTGTTTTCTGGTCTAAATCAAAGATTCATAACTAGAGGCCTCAAAGCACCTCCAAAGCCTTGAATACAGCCTCCAAAATCCTCTGAAAGCTGTTATCAAAATATAATTTAATGTGGTGAAAGGGGATCATTATTGAATGGATGTTTGGGGCAAATTATATAAAGAATTAATTAATTTTTTATTATCAATTAAATGTAATGAAATTGTATTTCATATGGCAGTAAGAAGAAGAATGCTATTCTTCACTGCTTTCTGGATTTAAAATCCACAAAATAGTCAGCAGTGCATTCCCACTAAATAGCAGAGGGTACAAAGCAGCATAAGGAAGAAGAGTTTCCTATGGTTGCTAGTGAGCTGAGCTGAAAGCCTCAGCAAGGCTTGCAAGAAATGTGAAGGGCCAATGCAGACATGAGTCCAGGAGCACAGATCAGGACAGCTGGCCTTCAGAAAGATGAAATGTCTCAAGTATCTTTCACCTTTACTGCATGACAGGTGTGTTTAATGCATGAGAAAGTACAAATCATAAATTTGTCTAGAAGGCTGAACTACCTGGAAGACAGCCACAATGGTATCCACAAGAATGAAAGTATTTCATCCTTTTACCAAAGGTCTTCTAAACACTACAGGTAGTTCTCGGCTTATGACCACAACTGGGACTGGAATTGGAACTTCTGTCATTAAGCAATGCAGTCGTTAAGTGAGTCACACCTGATTTTACCTTTTTTGCTGTGGTCATTAACCAAATCCGGCTTCCCCCATGTCAGAAGCCCCCTGGGAAGGTTGCAGATGGCAATCTCATGACTCCAGGATGCTGCAACCATTGTAAATACATGTCAGCTGCCAAGCGCCCAAATTTTGATCATGTGACCAAAACGGGGATGCTGCAACAGTTGTAAATGTGAGGACCAATCATAAGTAACTTTTTTCAGCACCATGGTAACTTCAAATGGTTGTTAAACGAATGGTTGTAAGTCGAGGATTACCTGTATAGATATGCAACTGTAATTGACTTCCAGTTGCTATCTGCTTTTCCAGTCCCTTCCTAATTAGTTCTGCATGGTAGAGATGCATTTATATAACTGATTTTTACATATATGTACATGCTTATACCCTTGTATGGTTACACTGAATGGATTTGATAGCACAGCTTCCTTTTCATACAGTACCTAAGGGAGTCCCAGCCACAATAATGATTTTTTTCAATACAGGACCTCTCATTAGAAGATAGGGCCAAGATATTGAAATAATATTTGTACTATTATTACCACCTTCACTGTTCAGAGTTCAAAAATGTAACTTTTAAAAATAAGAAGCACCAGTATGTTTTCAACAGATGTCCTTTCATAAACTATATATGACATGTAATTAAAGTATGGCTGTGAATGAAATCCTTGGCTCTCAGGTCTGTGATTTAGTGTAAACCTAAAATGGTAGTAATTACATTCTTCTGGGACATTAATGTGTGATTCTGTTACAAGTTATCAGCTTTATTAAGTCATGACGTTTGTTTGGTTTTTAATGTGTAAGCATATTTTATGGCAATCCTCAAACTTTGTGCTACCAAAACTCCCTAAAATAATAAATGAAACCCAAACTCTGAGAACACCTGATTAATGGCAGAGTTTGTTGACCAAAGCTAGTCAGTTGTAGCTTATTTGGTAGCCCATGATTACACAAACCATGGCTTAGCACTAGGTGTAAACCCATTCATGTGGCAAAAAGTATGTTAAGATATTTCATTGAGTATAGTTGATCATTAACTACTTTCTGGCACCTTCTATCACAATCATTTTTTTTTACAGTTATAATAGTAATAGTTGTCACTGTTAAATTATCACTTGTCAGGGAAAAAACCACATTAAACACGGGAGACAGACACACCATAAAACAAGTCACTTCAAAGTTCTAAAAGCTTTATTAAATGTTAGTTCAACAAGCAAGTAAAATTCAACCAATAGCATACAAGGTACTCACTTAGATTCACATTGCAATGCCGTGACCAACTTGACCGAGCTGTCAGGTAGACAGCTTGATCAAGTGGGTACCGACCCCCTCGTTGCAATCCTTTTTATCCTCAAAAACCACAAACCACAGACATGACTCCTAGGTTTAGCAACTAAATCATAACTTCCGTGGTGCTAATTTTACTATACTTTCCTGTTCTATTCATCCCTGTCATGCCTGTTCCCATCAGTAAGTTGCTTAGTCTTGCATTTGACTTTTCCTGTCATTGCCCTACAGGTCACATTTTAGCTAACTTGCCTTTATTAAATGCAATCAAAACTAACATTAAAACATATAGAAGGCTACTAATAATTTTCCTCTCACACACTATTATTCGTCTTGCAGAAGTACAAAAACAGAGCAGTTCCCCCCACCTCACTCCCCCCAAAAAAAACTAAGGGAAAAAGAAGCCCCTTAGTAATGATAGTATATATTCAAGTCCTACAGAGTGCCGTGTGTGTGCATTGTGAGGTCGGGGACAGAAACCGGATGGACAAAAAGAAATATTCTGAAAGAGCAAATAGCCAACTGACTAGAACTATGAGTGAGTGCATACTGCAAGGTTTTGCCGTAGATCCCACTTTTCTATATGAAGCACTAAACACATGTTGAAAAAATGAGAAACAAGGCATTCCAGTTGCATGCTTACTAAAATAATAAAGAGGAGGAAGACGGAAGCAAGCAAACCAGAGTTTTAGCATGCCTTCGATTCCCAGGTTGAATAGAAACATTCTGGACAAGTGAGGAACCAGCTGATGGCACGATTAATCCCTGGCATTGTATAACTTCCACTGCTGCAGCCATGTGAAATGGAGGCAAACGAAAAGGACAGGTCAAGGAGGAGAGGGCCAAAGAGCAACTGGTTTCTCAGCCAAGCAAAGCGCATGTCTAAAACACTCACATGGCACATTTTTTTCTGGGTTGTATTACTTCAGGTTATAATCAGGGGACTCGTAATTTTGAAAGCTTCTCTCTCTCACACACACACACACACCCAGAGTTTCATGTGATTTTTTTTGTTTTAATGGCTTGGCTATAGTCTAATCATCCAACTGTGAGCCTTAAAAGGTTTGACACCACTTCAGGACCGTGAGAATAAAGATGCAAACATTGTAAGTCAAGAGGCAACTCCGAAATAGCCTTCACTGTCTCCCTGCCCTCCTTCCCACCCAGCCATTTTGTCTTTGCTATAATCAGAGAGTCACATAGATGAGATGGGTAGCTATACAAATCTTCTTTTTTTTTAATAATATTTTATTGAGATTTTAAAGTTACGACGTTAAAAGTTAGAAATGAAAAAGAAAATTGAAAATACAAATTATAAAGAAAAGGAAAAGAAAAAGTGAGATAAAGTAAAAGAAAAAGGAAAAAGATATGAAAAATAGATAACTTCCAATCTATCTCTGGTCTTAGGAATAATAAGACTATCGTAAGTGCTAGTTTTTAATGCGTTAAGTAGGAATAATTCTTTGTCAAAACATATCCCATTACATTTACAATCTAATCTTCAAATCCCCATGTAAGCTTCACCCCACCTGCATTTTGCACAGTCCATCAATGGTTTCCATTCTTTAAGGCAATAGTTATTTGAGTTTTCTTTCAATAAGCAAGTCAGTTTATCATTTTCTGCCATTTCCATCAGTTTTAATAACCATACTTGTATTGTTGGTAGTGTCTGGGTTTTCCAAAATTGTGCATAAAGAAATCTTGCTGCGGTAATCATGTATTGAGTAATTCTAATAAGATGTTTTCCCAGTTGAAAGTCCATTATCCCCAACAGGAATAGTTCTGGTTTAAATGGAATCTGTATTTGTAGTATGCTCTGCATCAAGGTTTGTATTTGAATCCAAAATTTCTTTGCAATTTTACATGTCCACCACATATGGTAAAACGACCCCTTTTCCCTTGCCATATAAACTTAGAAATGTCGTGTTGCCATTGTTTAAAGGGTGCTTCTGAAGTCAATATTGGAATTGTCTGGAAAAGATATAGAATTTGCAGCAAAATATTCATTTTAATCACCGATATTCTTCCTAGTAATGACAATTGTAACTTTTCCCATCGGTCTAAATCTTTTTTAATATCTGTCCAGAGTGGAACATAATTATTCTGAAATAAACCAACATTCTTTGATGTCAAATATACTCCCAGATATTTTATTTTTTTCTCTATTGTAAATCCAGTTAGTTCATTCAGTTTCTTCTGTTGATAAAAATCCATATTTTTAGTTAAAACCATTGTTTTTTGTATGTTTACTTTGAACCCTGCTAGCGACCCAAAGTCTCTCAATTTTTGCATTAACGATTCAATCCCCTCCAGTGGGTTTTCTAAAGTAATGACTAGGTCATCAGCAAAGGCTCTTAACTTATATTCTTCTTTTTTAACTCTTATTCCCAAAATGTTGTCATCTTGTCTAATATCTCTAAGTAATACTTCTAGAACCAATATGAATAATAATGGAGACAAGGGGCATCCTTGTCTCATACCTTTTTGAATTTCACATGTTTTAGTAAAGTCTCCATTAACAATTATTTTTGCGGTTTGTGGTATATATATTGATTTAATCCATTTAACAAAGTTTACCCCAAATTTCATAAAATCCAAGACTTTAAACATAAAAGGCCAATTTAAATTGTCAAAGGCTTTTTCAGCATCCAAAAATATCAAACCTGCTTGTTTTTCATAATGTTGTTCCAGGTATTCTAATATATCCAAAACATTTCGGATGTTATCTCTAATTTGTCTTTTTGGTAAAAATCCTGCTTGATCCTGATGGATAAATTTTACAAGACTATGGGAGCCAGAGGGCAGGCCGTTTCAGGGGAAGACACCCCCAATGCGTTATACCAGTGGCGTGTTCTGACCCTCAGAGCTCAAGCCCAGACCCTGGTCAGCAGGCCTACAGAGGCCCAGGCTTTCGTCTGTTGCTGCTGAACGCCAGGTCAGTCAATAATAAGGCCCCCCTTATTCACGACCTTATTGGGGAGGAGCAGGCTGACCTGGCATGCATCACCGAGACCTGGCTGGCACCAGAGGGGGGAGTAGCCCTCTCGGAATTGTGTCCAGCCGGGTTTAGAGTGTGGCAGCAGCTGAGACCCCAGGGCAGGGGAGGGGGAGTGGCAGTAGTCATCAGGGAATCCCTGTTGGCCTTCAGGGGCCCTGCTCCACAAGTTGCTGGATGTGAGACCCTGTTCCTGAGGTTGGGCACACGGGATCAGTTGGGAGTGCTGCTAGTGTACCAGCCTCCCTGCTGCATAGCAGCCTCCCTGCCTGAGCTGCTGGAGGCCATCTCGGGGTTGGCAGTGGAGTTCCCCAGACTTATGGTCCTGGGGGACTTTAATCTGCTGTCCCTGGGGTTGGCCTCGGAGGCAGCTCGGGAGTTCATGGCTACCATGGCAGCCATGGGCCTATCCCAGGTCATTGATGGCCCAACCAGGGACAGTGATCACACTCCAGACATGGTTTTCTTGTCGGAGCAGTGGCAGCGTGATCTGGTGGGGGATTTTATATTATCCCCCCTATCATGGTCAGATCACTCCCTGGTGGTGGCAGGATTCTCCTATGCTGCCCCCCTCCACAGGGAGGTGGGACCTATTCGAACAGTCCACCACTGGCGACTGATGGACCCGCACGGGTTCCAAAGGGAGCTGGGGTTGTTCCTGAGGCTTTGCTGCACAGCCCAGCGGAGGCTGCGGCTGCAGCCTGGAACAAGGAGGCGGCTGGGGCCTTGGACAGGATCACGCCTGTGCGTCCTCTCTTGGCCCATCACTCCCGGTGCTCCCCGTGGTTCACGGAGGAGTTGAGGGAGCTGAAAAGGGCTAAGAGACGGCTAGAGTGCCGCTGGCGGAAAACTGGGGACGAATCAGACCGAACACGAGTTAGAGCTGCTATTAAGGCCTACCTAGTGGCGGTAACCCCTTCATGGATCACTGCCTTGTCGTGGCGAAGGGGCTTGTGTAACTCAGTGAAGCCATGAGCTATACCGTGCAGGGCCACCCAAGACGGACAGGTCATGACAGAGAGTTCTGACAAAATGTGGTCCACTGGAGAAGGAAATGGCAACCCACTCCAGTATCCTTGCCAAGAAAACCCCATGGACAATGTTAAAAGGCTAAAAGATATGACGCCGAAAGATGAGCCCCTCAGGTCGGAAGGTGTCCAATATGCTACTGGGGAAGAGCGGAGGGCAATTCCAAGTAGCTCCAGAAAGAGTGAAGCGGCTGGGCCAAAGCCGAAAGGACGTTCAGCTGTGGATGTATCTGGAAGCGAAAAGAAGGTCCGATGCTGTAAAGAACAATATTGTATAGGTACGTGGAATGTAAGATCCATGAACCAAGGCAAGCTGGATGTGGTCAAACATGAGATGACAAGATTGAACGTCGACATCTTGGGAATCAGCGAATTGAAATGGACGGGAATGGGTGAATTTAATTCAGGTGACCACTATATCTACTACTGTGGGCAAGAAACCCTTAGAAGAAATGGAGTTGCACTCATAGTCAATAAGAGAGTGGGAAAGGCAGTAATGGGGTACAACCTCAAAAACGACAGAATGATCTCAGTGCGTATCCAAGGAAAACCATTCAACATCACGGTAATCCAAGTCTATGCCCCAACCACTGATGCCGAAGAAGCTGAAGTTGACCAGTTCTATGAAGACCTACAAGACCTTCTAGAACTAGCACCAAAAAAAGATGTCCTTTTCATCATAGGGGATTGGAATGCTAAAGTAGGAAGTCAAGGAGTAATCGGAATAACAGGCAAGTTTGGCCTTGGACTACAAAATGAAGCAGGGCAAAGGCTAATAGAGTTCTGTCAAGAGAACAAGCTAGTCATAGCAAACACCCTTTTCCAACAACACAAGAGACGACTCTACACATGGACATCACCAGATGGTCAATACCGAAACCAGATTGATTACATACTTTGCAGCCAAAGATGGAGAAGCTCTATACAGACGGCAAAAACAAGACCAGGAGCTGACTGTGGCTCAGATCATGAGCTTCTTACTGCAAAATTTAGGCTTAAATTGAAGAATGTAGGGAAAACCACTAGACCACTCAGGTATGACTTAGATCATATTCCATGTGAGTACACAGTGAAGGTGATGAATAGATTTAGAGGATTAGATTTGGTAGACAGAGTGCCTGAAGAACTATGGACGGAGGTCTGTAACATTGTACAAGAGGCAGCAACTAAAACCATCCCAAAGAAAAAGAAATGCAAGAAAGCAAAATGGCTGTCTGATGAGGCTTTACAAATAGCTGTGGAAAGAAGGAATGCGAAAAGCAAGGGTGAAAGGGAAAGATATAAGCAACTGAATGCAGATTTCCAGAGAATAGCAAGGAGAGATAAGAAGGCCTTCTTAAATGAACAATGCAAAGAAATTGAAGAAAACAATAGAATGGGGAAGACTAGAGATCTCTTCAAGAAAATTGGAGATATCAAAGGAACGTTTAGTGCAAAGATGGGCATGATAAAGGACAAAAAAGGCAGGGACCTAACAGAAGCAGAAGAGATTAAGAAGAGGTGGCAAGAATACACAGAAGAACTATACAAGAAAGATCTTAATGTCCCTGATGTCCATGCTGGTGTGGTCACTGACCCTGAGCCAGACATCCTAGAGAGTGAAGTCAAGTGGGCCTTAGGAAGCATTGCTAACAACAAAGCTAGTGGAGATGACAGTATTCCAGCTGAGTTATTTAAAATACTAAAAGACGATGCTGTTAAAGTGCTGCACTCAATATGCCAGCAAGTTTGGAAAACGCAACAGTGGCCACGGGATTGGAAAAGGTCAGTTTACGTTCCAATTCCAAAGAAGGGCAATGCCAAAGAATGCTCAAACTATCGCACAATTGCACTCATTTCACATGCTAGCAAGGTTATGCTCAAAATCCTACAAGCTAGGCTTCAGCAGTACGTGAACCGAGAACTACCGGATGTACAAGCTGGGTTTCGAAGAGGCAGAGGAACTAGAGATCAAATTGCCAACATTCGCTGGATCATGGAGAAAGCACGAGAGTTCCAGAAAAGCATCTACTTCTGCTTCATTGACTATGCAAAAGCCTTTGATTGTGTGGATCACAACAAACTGTGGCAAATTCTTAAAGAGATGGGGATACCAGACCACCTTACCTGTCTCCTGAGAAATCTGTATGCGGGCCAAGAAGCAACAGTTAGAACCGGTCATGGAACAACCGATTGGTTCAAAATAGGGAAAGGAGTACGACAAGGCTGTATACTGTCACCCTGCTTATTTAACCTATATGCAGAGTACATCATGAGAAATGCCAGGCTGGAAGAATCACAAGCCGGAATTAAGATTGCAGGGAGAAACATCAATAACCTCAGATATGCAGACGATACCACCCTAATGGCAGAAAGTGAAGAAGAACTAAAGAGCCTCTTGATGAGGGTGAAAGAGGAGAGTGCGAAAGCTGGCTTGAAGCTCAACATTAAAAAAACTAAGATCATGGCATCTGGACCCATCAATTCCTGGCAAATAGAAGGGGTAGAAATGGAAGCAGTAACAGACTTCATTTATTTGGGCTCCAAGATCACCGCAGACGGAGACTGCAGCCATGAAATTAAAAGACGCTTGCTCCTTGGGAGGAAAGCTATGGCAAACCTAGATAGCATATTAAAAAGCAGAGACGTCACCTTGCCGACAAAGATCCGCATAGTCAAAGCTATGGTTTTTCCAGTAGTAATGTATGGCTGTGAGAGCTGGACCATAAAGAAGGCTGAACGCCGAAGAATTGATGCCTTTGAACTGTGGTGCTGGAGAAGACTCTTAAGAGTCCCCTGGACTGCTAGGAGGTCAAACCAGTCAATCTTAAAGGAAATCAACTCTGATTGCTCATTGGAAGGATTGATAATGAAGCTCAAGCTCAGATACTTTGGTCACCTAATGCGAAGAGAGGACTCTTTGGAAAAGACCCTGATGCTGGGAAAGATGGAAGGCAAAAGGAGAAGAGGACGGCAGAGGATGAGATGGCTAGATAGCATCACTGAAGCAATGAGCATGAAATTGAGCAAACTCAGGGAGGCAGTGAAAGATAGGAAGGCCTGGCGCAATATGGTTCATGGGGTCACGAAGAGTCGGACACGACTTAACGACTAAACAACAACAACAAAGTGGCGGTAAGGACGGCGAAACATCAATATTTCTCCACTCTTATTGCATCCTCAGAGTGTCGCTCTGCAGCCCTGTTTAGGGTCACCCGGACCCTCCTGGGAAAAGGGGCAGAGGACTACTTGCAGGGTCGTGCAGAGGAATTTGCTGAACACCTGATGGATAAAATTGCTCAGATCCGTTCTCAGTTGGAGAAGCGTGGAGTAGGTCCAGAGGAGTTGCCCAGGGAGCGTTCTTGCCCAGTTATCTGGGAACGGTTTGATCCTGTTGTCCCTGAGGAAATGGATAGGGTCCTCGGGGCTGTCAATGCAACCACCTGTGATTTAGATCTGTGTCCCTACTGGTTAGTTAAATCTACCAAGGAGGTGACCTTAGGGTGGGTCCTGGCGGTGGTTAATTCATCCTTGCAGGAGGGGGTGTTCCCGAAGCCTTTCAAAGAGGCTTTGGTCCACCCACTCCTCAAGAAACCATCGCTAGACCCCACCCTCCTGGACAACTTTCATCCAGTCTCCCACCTCCCCTTTTTAGGGAAGGTGGTAGAAAAGGTGGTCACGCGGCAGCTTCAGAGGATCCTGGAGAAAACGGATTATCTGGACCCCTATCAGTCAGGATTCAGGCCTGGTTATGGGACAGAAACAGCATTGGTTGCACTTTTAGATGATCTCTGGCGAGAGTGGGATGGGGGGAGTGCATCCATCCTTGCTCTTCTTGACCTCTCGGCAGTTTTCGATACCATCGACCATGGTATCCTTTTGGGTTGGCTGCAGGAATTGGGGTTGGGTGGCACAATGTTGTGCTGGTTCAGCTCCTTTCTCCAAGGCCGAACCCAATCGGTGTTGATAGGGAGTGAGAGGTCCAGCCCCCGGCCCCTACTTTGTGGGGTGCCACAGGGGTCAGTGCTTTCACCGCTCCTATTTAATATCTACATGAAACTGCTGAGTGAGATCATCCAGCACCATGGGGTGAGGTATCATCAGTATGCTGATGATACCCAACTATACATCTCCATCCCAGGTGCCCTAAGTGACGCTGTGACTGCCCTTTCGCAGTGCCTGGAGGCTGTGGGGGCCTGGATGGGGGACAACAGGCTTCAGCTGAACTCTGGTAAGACGGAGTGGCTGTGGATACGGGGAGCCTCAAGATCTAGGACTTTGTCATCTTTAGTTCTTGATGGGGTTGCACTACCCCAGTCAGACCAGGTGCGTAATCTGGGGGTTCTCCTGGACTCACAACTCCTGCTCGAAGAGCAAGTGGCAGTCGTGGCTAGGAGGGCCTTTGCATGACTTCGTGTGGTGCGGCAGTTATGCCCCTTCCTGAATCAGGGGGACCTCCGCACGGTCACTTATGCCCTGGTCACCTCTGGGTTGGACTACTGTAATGCGCTTTACATGGGGATACCCTTGAAGAGTATCTGGAAGCTACAGCTGGTGCAGAATGCGGCGGCGCGGACAGTTCTTAATGCCCCTAGGAGGGCACATATAACTCCGCTGTTGCGTGAGCTGCATTGGTTACCGGTTTGTTTCCAGGTCCAATTCAAGGTATTGGTCATTACCTTTAAAGCCCTTCATGGCACGGGACCAGGTTATCTGAGGAACCGCCTTGCCCTGGTCACTTCAGCCCGTCCCACTCGGTCCAGCGGAAGGGGCAGGTTGCAGACCCCACCAGTCAGGGAATTTAGATTGGTGGGGTCTAGGCAGAGAGCCTTTTCTGCTGCAGTGCCCGCCCTATGGAACATCTTGCCTTCTGAGGTCCGGTGTGCCCCCTCCCTCATGGCCTTCAGGAAAAGTATCAAATCCTGGCTCTGCCAGAAGGCCTGGGGGCCAGAGGGGGGCCTGCACCTGTGGAGATGGCTGGTGGGATGATGGGTTGTCCCCCCCCCCCCCCAGCATCTTACAGGTTTTTTTTTTTAGGGCCAAAATCAGAGGAGGTTTTTTAGGGCATTTTTAATATGTTTTTTAATTATTTATAGATTTTAGCCATCTTTGGAGAGAACTGTGTTTTTTCTTTTTATTGTGAGCCACCCAGAGTCACCTGTTGGGGGAGATGGGCGGCATACAAGCCAAATAAGTAAGTAAATAAATAAATAAATAAATAAATATTCTTCATTCTTTCCGCTAGAATTGTTGTGAATATCTTATAATCATTGTTCAATAGAGCTATTGGTCTATAATTCTTTGTCAAGGTCAAATCCTGTTGATCTTTTGGAATCAAGGTAATATGGGCTTCTTTCCAAGTTTCTGGCATTACACCTGTGTCCAAAATTGAATTCGTAGTCATTTGTAATGGAAGGCAAAGCTCCTCCTCAAAATATTTATAGTAAGCCGCTGATAAACCATCTGGGCCAGGTGCTTTTCCACAATTAATTTTCTTAAAGGCAGTTGACATTTCCTCTAATGTTATGGGGTCATTGAGTAATTTTCTCTGTTGATCAGTAAGAATAGGTAATTTTTGTTTAGACAGATATTTATCAATATCATCTGAATGAACATCTTGTTTTTTATATAATGATGAGTAATAATAAAAAAAGACCTCTTGAATGCCTGCGTTATCCATTAAAGTCTTCCCATCGTGTTGTATTTTAGAAATTAATCTTTTCTTTCTTTGTTTACGCAATTTATAAGCTAGTCATCTACCTGGTTTATTCACAAATTCAAAATATTTCTGTTTCGTAAATTTCAATTGAGTTTCTAATTCCTGTATCATTAACATTGACATTTGTTTTTGTAAAAATTTAATTTGTGTATTCAAAGTCTCATCCAATGGATTGTTTCTCATCTCAATCTCTTTGTTTTTAATTTCATCTAAAATCAATTGCATCTTCTCTTGTTTTTTTCTCTTCAACTGGGCATTATATTGAATGAAATAGCCTTGCTAGCATCCCAAACAGTCTGTGTATTAGTGCCTTTGTTCATATTCAATTGAAAAAACTCTCTTATCTTTTTTTTTACAAGTATCTACTATTTCATTTTTCCATAGAATTGTCTCATTTAATCTCCATCGAAATGTACTCTTTTTCCCTTTAATAGTCAACTTAACAGGATTATGGTCTGAAAAGGTCTTAGGTAATATATCAACTTTAGTAACATCCATCATCAGAGTTTTAGAAATCAAAAACATATCTATTCGAGAGAAGGATTTAAATCTCTCAGAAAAATATGTATATTCCTTAGAATTTCCATTTAAAAGTCTCCAAATATCTTGTAAATCCAACATGTCTTTCAAATCAAAGAATGTTGGGGTAGTTTTCCTTGTTTAAGTCTCAGCCCCTTTGGGGACTGTTTGTCTTCCATTGGAGAAATCACCCCGGTAGCTATACAAATCAAATAAATAAATAAGATCACAAATTATGGGAACACAAATGCCTCCAACTATGACACACACATCAGCTGCTTTCCACCCAAGGACATGAATAGGAGAATATTAAACTCTCTTTAGTTTCTTATAATAGTCAACCTGTTATAAGCCCTATAGCAGATTAACATTTATCCCTTTGCTGGAAAGAAATTATAGAGAAGAGCCATCGTGTACATTTTAATAGGGTTGTCATGGTAGTGAGGCACTAAGGTATCAGTCACATTGTGATGTTTACATCTCCAGTCTAATGTCGTGCTGAAGGACCTTGGCTTACGCTCTAGATTGATGGCTTATATTCTGTTTCATGAATGGCAATGACTATGACAACGATGATGATGACTGAGCTATCATACAGCTAGACTGAAACTTTTATGAGAAAGCAATTTCTCCCAATGCAGTTGGTTGATCCTGTTAGGGAAAGAAGGTGATTACAGACAGACAATTCACAAGGGTAAGCTTCCACAGTGTACATGAAACCACATTATAAGCTAACAAGTGACAAGAAAGTGTTTAATTCTATATCCATCTATCTATATTTAGTTAAAAATCTAAAGGGGCTAATAATCTTCCTTGTACCAATTGAAAGACCACTAGGGAGTACCAACTTATTGTGTTGCCTGCCCACAATGGTAGGTTCTCCTCAGATAATACCTTGTATTTATTGTCAAAGCAAGATTTTACTTATTTTTAATCATACCATCTTAAACTAACTTTGACTCCCCAAGCCCATGTTTGTAGCTCCCACAGCCTCCTCCAACAATACACCTGAAGATCAGTTTCCAGCCATTTATCATATGTGAAACACATGGAGCATGGAGGAGCAAGTTTAAAACCAGAAAGACACAACAAAGAGAAACCCAACCCCTTCCCCACCCACAAAAGGGGAGAAACAGGAAACCACACCCCCAATCACATGTATGGTTTCACCCCCTCCCATTAAAGTCAGTTCCTGACAAGCAAAAGGTTATTTATCCTTGACATGATCAGAAAGCAGGTGAAATGAAATATCTGTTTTCCCCAAGATCCTAAAAAGTTATTAAACAGAGCATATTCCCCTGGGCTAGATGAACAAACCATCTTACCAGACGGTTGGTTGGTCTGATAAACAGTTTGACCAAGATTTCCATTATAATAGAATTGTAGCAAAGTCAGGTGTTTTGCAGCTTCCAGGGGAGGAGGAAGATGCTCAGCTTTTCAGGAAAATGATTAATTTGCTTATTTTAACAGAAATCCATCTGAGGCCTCCAGACTGTCTCTACAAGCAACCATCTTAACAGTAACCAGGAGAGACAGGCAGGTGGCAAACCCTCCATAGACCTTAGGCCTTCATTTCCCTACAAGCAGTTGCAAGCATGGTTTCACTCTTCTGATGCCCCATGGACACCAGAAGGAAAACTTGTACATATCCTGTCCTTGACACGCAAATATGCAGCACACAGGGCTCTTTCCTTTCCTTTCCTTTCCTTTCCTTTCCTTTCCTTTCCTTTCCTTTCCTTTCCTTTCCTTTCCTTCCCTTTCCTTCCCTTTCCTTCCCTTTCCTTCCCTTTCCTTTCCTTCCCTTTCCTTCCCTTTCCTTTCCTTCCCTTCCCTTCCCTTTCCTTCCCTTCCCTTCCCTTCCCTTCCCTTCCTACATTCCATGCAAATATTATTTTTCAAAACCTTATCACACTTCATGTACTGCCTGACATTAAGAAGCCACACTTCATATTGTTCCCCTCCTACCCTCAGCCACCAGACTGCCAAGAAACACAGTAAAATGGTCATAATTTCCTAATGGCTCAATTTCTGGCACGTTTGGGGATATCTCAAACTTGGGGACCTAAGCGCTCAGTTAGGAACTTGCATGCCTTCAGCTTCAACCAACACGTAGTACAGAAATTGCCTGCATCAAGTAGGACATGAGAGCAATCTGTTCCAGCACGCTTGGGCACCCTGCTTCACCACTAATGGTGGTAAACAACAATCAGATAACTGGAAACAAGACAGCTTATACTTATGCACTATTAAGCAGCACAAGCCAGACGTTTTTGTCTGTGTGAGTCATCTCCCTCCAGTTCCACATTTGTGTTCCACATCCAAGAACTACAGATGGCTCTTACTTCACCTTCACAATGGCACAGTGTTTTCCATCACACGGTTGCACCGCCCATCTCCTCTGAGCAACCATTGCCCGAGATGAGTGACCCAGTCTTGAAAACGATCAGGCAGGCCCTGCTGCCTAAGATTTCCCCCAGGCTGAAAGCAGTTACCAGCCATGCTTTATTTCTTGATCTGTGGCTGAAAGTCCTATCATTATAATCCCAGGAGAAACAGGAGATCCTGTTAGGCTTGGGCTGTGTTTGGATTGTTGGGCCATGAACTATTGGCACAGTTGGAGCAATTCTTGCCACTGCCACCGGAGAAGGTAACTTTACACCCCAGCCCAACACCCTCTCACCCCACCACTGGAAGGAGTAAACAAAGGACAGTTTAGAACCATGTATTCCCCTTTGCTTTTTTTAAAGGAACGGATCGATCCATTTTCATTCATTCTCAAATATTTACAATATCACAGAACTCTTTGCTGCCAGCTAGCTATGAGCTGCACCTGGGTATATCAGGTCTCAATCCAGGGTAGTGCTTGTTTTTCTCTTTTGGTGTCTGGAACTCACAGCTGCAATAAATGTGTTTTACTTTTCTTTCTTTCTTTCTTTTATTATTCAATTTCTATAGCTGCCCATCTCAGACAAGTGACTCTGGGTGGCGAACAATCATAAAAACACTTAAAACCAATACAAACATAATTCAAAAATCATTTTACATCTACGGAGCCATGTATTTAAAATGATTTGGTTTTCCAGAGGGTTTTTCAAAACACACACACACAAGGCTTGCATTCATCGACCTCAACTGCTAATGATAAAGAAAATGGCTTCTTTTATTATTTTGAATCATAATGGGCAGTATTTTAATTATTATGTTAATTACTGCAGCCAGCCTTAGCTGATACACTGAATGTAAACATTGTCATTGACTATAAAAATTGCATTTATTACAGTGGATGGAAAATGGGCAACCAGCCTTAAGACTGGGTTTAAAGGAGTATTAATTAACGGCATGCTTGTGGATGCACAGTGCATCTTGCTAGTTACTTGGGGGAAATGCACTTTGAAATTTGCCCTGTTTTGGAAGCATCACAGTGCACTCTACAGGGATCCTCCTCCAAGTACAAGGAAAGATAATCCTTATTTGATTGCACAGAGAGAATCACAGGGTATTAGAGTTGCCAGCGTACAATGCTTGGGAAAGCCTGCTAGCCATTTAGAAGGACAAAGGTAATCCAATTGAAGTCAATAGGAGTTTAGCCACTGATGTAAGCAGAATCTAAACATAATTCCTGTTTTCTTTCTGCAGAAGTACAAGCCAAGAGCGGTCTTTTAGATCATGTTTGTCCAAGTTTTTTTTTTTTTAATGAATTGCTTCCCTGTCTAATTTCTCTGACAGTTTATCATGGATATGCACAACAGAAACATTATGTAGCAAAAGACATTTAGTTAAATGTACTGTTGGTTTTCAGTCATTTTTAAAAATAGGTTGGTGTCCAGTGGCAGGTAAGAGATTAAGAAACATAGATAACTAAATAAATATTCCATGAATTGCTATGTTATTTCCATAAACTCAGGTCCAGTGAACTCAAGCGAAGTCTAGACAAGATAATGATACTGAAGACAGAGGGTTCATCTGGGAGATAATCAAACCTGAAGACTGAGAAGGTTTGATATTCAGTGGCCCTATAGATGGAATTTGAATTCCCGTTCCTTAAGACTAGTGAAGGATGTTGCAGCCCAGAAACATTGGGAGGGCCAGATAGTCCCTGACCCTGCTCTAAAGGATGTTGTTCACAATCTGGATGTTGTTCACAATCCACATTTGTCTTTGGAGACTCCAGAAAGCTCCTGTTGTCAGCTGAGGTTGTGGCATCATATTTGATGGTGCAGAATACCGATAGCCCGCTGCTACCCACAGACTGGAAACATCCCATTTGGATGTCTATTACACAATAAGGCTGCCCTCACAGACATTTCTGTCAGTTCTGTGGCTGGCCAGTAGTTCAGACAGCTACTTTGATTCCCACTCTGTTTCCAGTTAAAGTGCAAAGACTTTGGGGTATCCAGGTACATTGAGAACGACCTTTTTACACATCAATTAAAACCTTTATTATGGTCATGGACCAGCATAAGGAGGGTGGAGTACTGTCCGTTAAAAAGCACAGAAGATACATCATACATAATAACAAAAAGAAATTATGAAAAGCTAGAAGATATAAGAGATATACGTATTGAAACAGAATACATATATATCTACACACACACACACACACACACACACACACACACACGTCTAAAGGAATCTTTAAAAAGGGGTAGGAACATTAGATGGGTATAGGGGAGCGTAAAAGGTTGGTATGTGGAAGACTGTATCAAATAACAGAGCACTCTAATATGGCCAACTGGGTGCTTATTAAGTCTGATTTATGGCACGGGTCATCGTCCGATGAACTTTGAGTGCTGCTACACAGAACCTGGCAACACTGTGTGGTATAGCAGGGTTGGGATCTGATTGCAGCAGGGAAATGTAGAATTATCCTATGGGCCCTGGGTATTATACACAGGAATTGCTTAGATATTATGATTTTTATTTGAAAGTCTTCTCCAGCTACCCCACCTTTAGACCTGAGACAAGTGAGAAACCTGACTCCAACATGCTTTCCTCACAAAGGTTAAGCTGGACTGAGTTAGGTAACTTGGGATGATCTGAAGGCCTTTCCCTTTTCCTTGGCTTTTAAAATTTAGCTTTAATACTGGCATTTTGAGGTACTCTATTGCTTTATAAAGGGTTCTGATTTGTTTTCCAAGTATACTATTGCACTGTTATATTTCAGTCTTGGATGCTTCTCAATTTAGATTTCAGTCTCCATAAATTCACAGTGACATGAAAAATTATGGAAGATTCAGGCTGATGGTAGATGGCTACCATCGCCAAATCCAGCCAATCAACCATGTCTCCAAATGGCCTAAAATAAACTTCTTTTTGTTGTGGACTGCAAAAAACGA
The DNA here is from genome assembly GCA_030867105.1 of Liasis olivaceus. Lineage (NCBI taxonomy): Eukaryota > Metazoa > Chordata > Lepidosauria > Squamata > Pythonidae > Liasis > Liasis olivaceus. The sequence continues at coordinate 123,547,284 of CM061348.1, read as the reverse complement.
TCAAGTTCTGAAATCTGTGGCAGGCCATAATAAGTGACTGGAGGGCTCTGTTTAGTCCTGGCAGAAATGGATTAGTAAGAAGAAAGATCAAACTTGAAAATCACAGTCTATTTCTTTCTCATCTATTTTTCTTTTGCAGCAGCAACCTTTCACGAAGTCTTATATATTTTATGTGATTCAGAATACAAAGTGAGTGCTTCATGACAGTGAAATTAACAGTTTTTTATATGAACAGGAAATTGATGCAATCTCTTTGGTATCTGGGCTAGAAAGCAATTCTTTCTGTTGTTATGCAGACAAAATGCTATAAAATATTTAATAGGTATTTGTAGACTGTGAGCACATTTGCCTTTTAGAAGCTATAAAAACACTAGGAATCTTCCTTTTGTGGTATCAGCCTGTTCCTTACAATGCCACAGAATGAGGCCAGTGTGCAATTCACAATGTTCCCAGGCACTCCCTCCTCCCCTCCCTTTTCCACAACAGCCCTGTAAGGTAGGTGTGGCTGAGAGAGATGGAATGACCCAAAATCACCAGTGAACTCCCTTGGCTGAAGGTCTTCCTGGTCCTAGTCTAATATCCTTCACCACTACATTGCCCCAAGATTCTGGCAACCAAGCTGACTTATTATCAGGCGAGGCCATTATTATCTATCCTTCCCTGTTCTCTTTCTTAAAAATTGCACATACAGCAATGAGGAAAGAATTGTTCTAATGGTGCTAACTTTTGACCATTAAGGGTTGCAGGTCCAGATGCTGAATACTAGCTGTACCTTTCTGGGGCAGCCTTGCACATGGGGCCTACCTGGGCCTCCCCCCGCCCCCCATCCTTTAATGATCTCCAAGGCAAGTTAGAAATTATTTAAAACAATTCAACTTTTCCTCAGCAGTCTAAGGCTCCCTTTTACAGTGACGGGGAGGGGGGCACTTTCTCATGAGTGCTCTAGAAGAAAGTGGAATTCTTCTGCACCAGTATGGAAAAATATGGTTAATATTAATGAGCCAGTTTTAAGCCGCAGCATCTTTTCTTAGGGGTTGCATGGAAGACTTGAAAAAAAGCTGGTGACTTTAATGAGGAACGGGGAGGTGCTGTGCTCAGCCTTGTATGAAGTCCAAAGCATTTCTTCGACATCATTGTCGAAGTGTGCACAGCTGTAGTGCATAGCCCAAATCCAGAGCAGACAGCCTAACAGCAGCCCTCATGTAGAACATCCGTGATCTTAAATGACTGTCTAGTTACATAAACCCAGTAGTGATGAGGGTGCTTTGTTCTTTCGAGCATAGTAGGAAATGTCATACGACCAGTGAAACAAACTACAGAACAGAAGCATCTAAACTAGCTTCACAAGCTTTCTGAAGGGTAAATGATGTGCTAATTGAACTTTCTCCAGTTCATTGAACTAGACTATTATAGAAAATTGACTGACCTCCGGCTCACTGTCCTTTCCTTTTCTCTTGCAAGAGAACCCAGCCAAATGCTGATCATCTTCCCTTTCTTCTGTGTTGCTACCTCGTTTTGTAGTGAGGTGGGAAGAGTCATAATTAATTCTGTGAGGACTGGGGGGGTGGGGAGGAACAGGCAGGAAGAATGTAGCTAGAGGTAAGAAACATACTAAAAGGAATGTTACACGTATATTTTTTAAAACCCTCATTTTTCAATTCCATCCTAGGCAAAAGAAACAAATGACTGAGATGATAAGACAGATATCAAGATAGCCTCCTGAGGCATGCACAGAAATGTTCAGCCATAACATGTTTGTTACTGTCATAACCTCTTGCCATGACTTGTCAGAAAAGTTTGTATAACAGATTCAATAGGCAACCCATGGCTTGGTGTGAGTGCTCTAAACAATTCATCTTGCACTGGCAGGTTTCAGAAGACTCTGAAAATCATCCCCAAATGGGGCAGGACCATCTGTCTTACCATCAAATATGGCTGACAGATTCAAGAACATGGCTGAAGTAGAGTTGGAATTTCTGCTCCCTCCCCACCTCTCTCTCTCTGTTTCCAGCTCTGATTCTTCTCCATCTACTACAGCTTTCTGGAAACATTAGGAAGCAGGGGTTGAACTAGACAATCTTGTTTCTAATCTTGCATTCTCATTGCTCCCAGGAAATAAAATTTGTAATTCTAGTGATGATTGAGAACAAGGACATAAAAAGAAATTTACTACAGATTTTGCAGAGATAATTCTGTACTCAATCATTTGGAGAAAATAACATATATCTACTTGGGAAACCTCTGTAAAAATACGAATGTATTGAAGATGTTTGAAAGATATGTCATACACATGGAGAAACACATGTATTAGAACACACACATGCTTACAAACACACACTCTTATATTAAGGAAAGCTTTGTACAAAAGAGAAAGTTATGTACACAGCAATCCTTCAATACGACGGACCTTCTTGAACAGACTTTGGATTTAACTTACAGTCTCTGCTGGACGCAAGGGGTCACTAGGGTTGATGCCACCCAGGACTACTCTGCTGCTCACTTCTGCCGTTCATTGCCTTTAGGGATCCCAGTATCTGATCCTTAGCCTCTATGTGGATTCTCAGCTTGTGTTTGGGGTGTCGGTCTGCCCTGGTCATAGCTTTTGGGATTGCCTTCAGTTACTGTTATGGATCTGAAACACCCACCGCCAAGGAGCAGGACACAACAGGAGTAAATTCTCCATCTTGCTCTTTGGCTGTGGCTCCTATTTCTTTATTTTCCCATCAGCTTTTGAACAGGCTGTTGTGTTCTGTCTTTGAAGATTCTTATCATAGGTTTGTTTCAGAGGAAGTTGCCGTTTAATTTAACACTTAAGTTAAGCTGCAACTTAACTTAAGTGTTAAGTTGCAGCTTAACCTGCTGGTGCTGAACCTGCTATAGCACTTAGCAGGTTTAGCACTTCAAGAGTTAGGAGAGAAGTGCAGATAAGAAAGAATGGAGAATGTGGAAGTGCTAAACCTGTTATAGCACTTTGGAAGTGCTATAACAGGTTTAGCACTTCCACATTCTCCATTTTTTCTTATCCGCACTTCTCTCCTAACTCTTTCTTGTCCTTCTCTGTTCATGTTGCCTCCATCAATACATCACATCATTCCCTGTGTTCAATAAAAACAATGATAAATCAATTCTTCTGGGTTTAGAGAATGTTTGTCAATTACAGTGACAAACATATGCAGAAGACCCACACCCCAAACCACATAAGCATATTATGAAATCTCAGTGGTCTTTTAATAAGTCTGTCACTTCTTCTTGTCATCCCATGAGTGAAACTCACCTCAGAAATTCCAGCTTCTTCCATTGAACTGCTGTTTCTAGACCCAAGGAGTCCACGTAGAAGGGAGCACAATCTGACTGATTCCAGATAAAATGGAACCTTTTCAAATTCTTGATATTTCTGTCCAAACACGACCATCTTTGATGTTAATTAGCTCAAATAAAACCTCAGAAATGCTCCAAAGGATAAGTCAGTTAACAATCTTATATTGTTATAAGATTCTTATAACAACTGCCCAGAGTCACTTTTTTGTGAGATGGGTGGTATCTAAATTTGAAATATAAATAAATAAATAAATATGTTGTCAGAAATTTGTCTTCAGTTAGATTATTAGCAACATACACCACACCCCAACCTTAAAACTGCAACTCTTAACTATATGTATGATATCAGCATAATGTTTCATTTGTATTGCTACTGATGGTCTCTAATGGCTCAAACATACACCTTCACTTGAAGACAGAGACCTGGAATGTTTGTATCAATGTCCCAAGAAAAAAGCAGCTTGGCAAATGTCTCTTTGAAGCCCCATATGGCATCAGAATGATATGTAATTAAGGTTTTGATGGCACAGTGTCTTCCTGCAGTTTTTTTTCTTCCCAACCAGCAATGAAAGCATTCAATACCCTGATTACTCTTGGGATAATAAGGAGAAGCATGGATGTCTTGAGGGCCACAAGACTGGGGGAAAAAAACAAGAATTGAAGCTACAAATTGGGGATTATCTGTAACTACTTCATATGGATTACCATGATGAGCAAAAATGTCTGGCAGTGCAGTGAGAAAGGCATCAGCTGAAATAAGTGGCAATAAAGCTGCCTCCAAGTAGGAATAATAATAAATGATGTAAGCACATTTATTTATTTATTTATTTATTTATTTATTTATTTATTTATGTTAAATTTATATAGCCACCCATCTCATAGATGTGACTCTCATGCCCTTGTTGTATTCTCCAATAACATCAATACCCAACTGGGTCTAAGGATGAGGTGGTAATGAAGAAGGGTGTGCTGGCTGATCACCATGTAAAGACTGAGTTTCACACAAGTAGCACAATTCTTGACGAGGTGTTAATTATCTCAGTCTTCATTTGGCCAGTAAAACCTAGCATCTGTTTGGTTTGCACCATAACTTCATGTGTCTCATGAGCTCACTTTAATAACAGGCACACTTTAGATTCAGTGTAAAAATCTGCTCACCCCACAAGAGATTGCCCCCTTACAGAAAGCCCATTCCATAACAGGCTTAAACATTGTGGGTGGAACAAGGCTTGTGGCCATTTGTTGGATTGAACAATATGTTGAAGCCTTGTGCGTAAAGCATTTTGCTGACAGGCAAGGCAGAATTATGTTAGAGATAACTCCACAAAATTTAGCATATAGAGCTTGCCCATCTTTTAAACATAGTCCTTCACCAATTTGTTTTATCCTAAATCTGGTAAGGGAAAATATTGTAAGAAATCAGCTACATTCATTTTTGCGAAAAATGTATTATACAACATAAATCAGAAGGTTGCAACTGCCAACCTGGAGAACACGGTGCTTTTATATGGTTGAAGCACGTGCACGAGTGGTTTATAATCCATCAACACAAATGGACATCCCCAGAGATAAACATGAAAATCTTTTAGATTCCACACACATCCTGAAGTTTCATACTCATCCCGTGAGTATCTTAATTGCAGAGAAGACAGTAAAGAGCTGTCAAATGCAATACGCTTTTTTGAACTGTCTTCCTGAGTTTGTAGCTAGATGGCACTAGTCCAGAGGACTGGCATCAGTTGCTGCAAAAACTGGTGTGTTCAGACCATAATAAACCAAACAAGGTGTCTTAGTTACTGCACTTTTCAATTGCTAAAATGCAGTCAGCTGTTGCAGACCAGTGTCAAGCCACGGCTTTTCTAGTCACAGGTGCAGAAGTTTTGAAATATCCGCATAATTAGAAATACATTTCATGGGAGAGCCATAGATAGCAAATCCGCAAATCCAGTTCTCAGTGGTTGAGTCTTGCAGAATAACTTCTATCTTCTTCAAATCAGGTCTAACTCATTCAAATCCAAAGTGGCATTTTGTTGCTTTTGTTCAATCTTCTTTTATGGAATCTCTTAAAAACTGTCATTTAACAGGTTGACAACCCCATCATCCATATACCAGACAGCATAGAAAGACTCTGCAGGATAAAGTCCATCACCTTTTGATAAGCCTTGGGGTGTACCAGAGAGTCCAAATAAAACTTTACAGAACCAGTAACAATAGTGCATTATAAAAGTTGTTAAATAGTAGGATTCTGGTGACAATTCTACTTTCCTGGCATTGAATTTAACAAAAAAACTGTGCATGTTGCACAGCATACAAAATATTCTCTGTTGGTACAGGATGGCATTCCCATATCACAAGCCTTGTTTACCATTCTCAGATGGATACCAAGTTATATTTTATTAGTATTTTTCTTTGGTACAATCATCATGTTGGACATTCAGGTCATACTTTCATGAACCTCTTCTATAATGCCAGATTCCAACATTTTGTCTAATTCAGGAGCCATCGCTACTAAGATGGCATATGGTAGAATGCAGGTTCTACACAGCAAGTACAATAGACTCATTCACTATAAATCTGTGAGAATATTCAGCAATTTGTCAAAGTTCCTTGAAGAAGAAGTTATACTGTAGCACCAGTTCATACTGGGAATGAGCAACAGCACTTATAAAATAGTTCAGAGTCTTCTTTCTGAGAAATAGGGAAGCACAAGTAGTTTTATTGCCAAGAACTGGCTCCTGATCCTCTTTGATAATATATGCAAAATGATTAAACAAATTATTGGTCCAAGCAACTGTGTTGCAAAGTAACCCAAAGATGTGCAAAAAATATGTGCAAAAGAATCCACCACCTTTTTTTTGTTGTTGTTGCTTGTAACAAATTGAACTCCTTGCTTGCAAGCAAAGTTGTATGTCCTCCCAGTATCAACCATCTCTAGTTGCTTCCCATAAAGACATTTTTCTTTAGAACCCACAAATCAAGCAAACTCTTTCTCCTCTCATTACTCTCTGTGATCTTAACAGACCTTACAAATTTGATCGTTGCACATCGTTGCTATGTCCTGGTTCTGAGATGCATCCTTGGCTTTCTTGTGAAAGACCTGAGCCAAATTTCCAAGATTTTTTGCAGTAGGAACAGGGAGTATTCAGCATACTACAAAGCTTTCCAGAAAGATGCAGTAATCCACAGTGATAAGAAGGAATTTCTACATGTGACTAACTTGAGTCCTAGAACATTGTGTCCCCAGACTGCTTTTGACCTCATTTTGCTGGACTTTTCACCATATTTTGCTGATGAACCTGATTAATAATAGTGTCTATAGAGATTCTACCCACTGCTGCTATTAAGTGGCCTTCTTCTTCAGCACTTTCACATGACCTGGCTTTATCTAGTGTCATATCTTCCTGCTGAAGATATTCTCACTGTTCTGTCACATTGTTTCTATAAGGAGTGAAATATTTACCCACAGCAGCTTTACCTTGTGAAAAGGTATCTTTTTCTCCTGGGAAATTTGAAAAAAAAAAAAATCTGTTGTTCTGGAGCTCCCGAACAATATGGCACAGCATCTACTTCTTTGTCCACCTTGAAGCTGGATGGCAATTTCACAGAATGTAAAGCTGGTAGAAAGAGAGCCATTGTTAGTCTAAAGCAACCAAAAATCAGGAGGAGTCTGGTAGCACCATTTCACACTTAACACATTTTATTAAAAGGCATACGTTTTTATGAACTTTTATTAAAAGGCATAAATTATTGTGAACTATATCTTATGCCTTTTAATAAAATGTGTTAGTCTGAAAAGGTGCTACAACTGTTTCTGATTTTTGATAAAATGTAAAGATATTCATCCCCAGTTTGTACTTAGTATATACAGTAGATCAGTAGAACCATAAGATATGTGTTCTCTCTTAGAGAGTTCATAATGTAGGTTTCAGAGGAAGCTGTAGTTTAAACCATTTATTAAATAATAGCTTTAGACATAGTACATCCGCAATTTGCCATTTTGTCTTCTCCTATCTCAAGTTCTAATCTTTTTGTATTCCTTTCTGATTGCAGTGTCTCCAAGGACCATACAGACATTCGACTTTAACTGATACTCCTTCCCTTCCATCTCTACATTAGTTCATCAGATCAAGGGTTTATTATATTAGAAAGAGTTGTACATGAAAATAAGTGTCGTTGTGGTTTCATTAGAATCAGGTTCAGGGCATGCACTAATAAATCATCTTAATCAGACTTGCAAGATTGATGTCAGCCCTCCCAGGTAAACCAGACAGGAAACATGACTAGATGAGCTAATTCTACTTTATTATAAGGCTACATTAACAGAATCTTACAAGTCTGAAAGTACAATTCTCCCACCCTCCCTATTTACCACCTGAGTAGTTAGGGTGGGTCCTTCCTAAGTTTCTTTCTCTGGCTGTTTCTCTGTTGCAGACTCCTTTCTCTTTTATCTGATTGTTCCCTAGATGGCATCTCTTCCCCCTGTCTTCCAAGGTCATCCTCACATTCCATCACATTAATTGAGCTGTAAGAAGGCTCTGTGACTTCATAGTCATAGTTATCATCTGCTTTTTGAGAAGAACCCCCAAATTACACACAAGTTCCCCCCAGGGAGGGCATCTCCATCAAAAATTAAAGTGACAAGCCCCTGGAAATGGAAGGTCCTTAAATCCAAAGCCACTTGGTCTGGCTAGGGTAGAGCCTAAGCTTATTCTTCCCATCTAGACTCTTACAACCTCCAGGAACAGGGACAAGCCCGCTATGGCACTGATGGATAACCTCACCCACTTGCCTCATATAGATATTAAATAGGAGTTGGGAATGTGTCAAGATCAAGAGCTTTGATCTTGATCTCTCCATCCCTGCCAACCAACCTCAGAGGAAGAAGAAGAACCACTGCAACACAGAACCCTTCACTCCTAACTGCCGGAATCAGTCTAAGAGGATACATGATCAATGGCACTGAAAGCCACTGAGAGATCATGAAGACCAGGATAGCCGTACCACCCTTATCCCAGTCCCATCAAATGTCATCCACATGGCCTTTTAATGCCAATGAATTCTACTCACCTCACAAAACATATGTGAATTATGAGCCTAATCAATTCACATCCAGAACAAGTTATTTTAAACATTGATTAAGTCCAAATAATACTGTTCTGCTCACCTTTTATGCAATGTTATTATCTCCTGTTTCAAATGGATTTTTCTTTTTGAGAAGTTTCTTTTCTAGAACCTCTAAATGAATTAAAACATACACTGACAGAACAAAAAAGTAATACATGGAAATGTTCACAAACTACTCACTACAATCCAGCATTGGCCTTCAAAGAGTTATCCATGGTATGGAAACTTTTCTTTTTATTTTTGTTAACATTTATTTCATTTTCATAATTCTTTTATTAATACTTATTTTATTGTTGACAATAAGTAAGAGATATGATATCATCATATTTGTGTGGTAGAAATTTGGGAGAAATTCGGAGGAAGCCAAAGAGAATAAAGAGTTTAGAATCAGAGATATGTATATTAGTCGTATTTTATTGAATTTTTTTTAAAAAGCTTAGTAACAAAAAAACCTAAAGATTTTCTCAGAAGAATCTTGTTCTCCTTCAATAACAAAATTGTACATTCAGTCTTCATTTAATTTTCCAATTTATAAACATCTAATCTGTGATGAAAAGCCAATGCTTTCCATATCAAATTAGTTATGCTGTGCCTCAAGCTACTAAAGACAGACTGAGGTATTATTTAGGTTTTAAGGAAATACTGTTTTTCAGATGTAGTTTTGTTCAGGAATTGTAAAGATAAGGAAATAACATCTCCAATTTCCCTTCCTTCGCCTTTCCTTTTCCTTTCCTCCTTTTTCTCACCCTTCAATCGAAGGTGAGGGAAAAAACTATAACACAGGAGATGAAGCATTAAATTGCTAAGGAGACCATTTGCTCATGTGTGCAAGAATATTATATAGAAATATCCAGGCCTTGTGAAATGAGATATGCATCTTCCTTGTTGATTTCACTATACAGATGATAATTTTCATGATCTTGAAATATCTCTTTCTCAGCCTCCCTCCCACATCCTCACAGACAAAATATAATAGCATCATTCATTAGGAGAATAGCTGAAGGACAACAGAGTCAAAAAAGAACATGTAGGCTTTTGAGTTGTACAGAATGCATCCTCACATTAGATGAGGGACAATTCAATTAAAAATCTACATGGGTTTCCTACCATTATCTTTCTCCTAGTTCACAGATGCACTGGGACCAACAGTAACTCAAGCCCAAGCTTGAGTAATGTTTCCCCTCCCCACTTCAGAAATAAAAGCTGATGTTAATCAGGCATTCCATCAAAAAAAGGTACAGACAGCCAGAGTACATATGTTACATGAGATACTATGCCCATAGTTGTGTGAAGGAGCATATTCACTCTTCTATTATAAGAATACATGCCAACTTCAGTGAATCTGGGCCCAAAATACAAGTTTTTGTCTTTTATTAGATTGATCTGTATTTATATTCCTCTGGATAATATGGTGATAAGTGATAAGTGGCTGTTAATTCAAGTAACACAATGCACTTTATATATTCACAAGCTGGCTCGTATGTTATCTTAGTTTTAGTTGGGTTTATAGCTGGGTTTTATCTGTATCTAAGCCTACCATATCTGAGCTGTGAAAATCCAGATGACCACTAGATGGCAGCAAAGAGTGGTGCTTTTGCGGCCATCTAATGGCCAGCAGAATTTTTGCAACCCAACTATGGTAGGCCTAGCTATAGTGTGTTTTACACCATTTTTTCTATAATTTTAGACAAAGGATCTAAGTAAACTAAGAGCTCCAACTAACAGAAAAGTATAAACCTGTAAGTTAGGATAAATCGGAATAAACTGTTATCTACACAATTGAACAAAGGGAGGAATGTTAAAATGTTTAATAAAAGAAGAAGAAATATACAGATGCAATCATTATTCTATTATGACATTTCCTTGAACCTTCTGGGGGCCTGCTCAAAAGTATTCCTTGAAGCTGATATACATGAGCTTGAGATCAAGGTGGTAAATATCTGATCCTCAGTAAATTAATTCAGACAGAATAGAATGCCAGCACTGCTATAGAAATCATAGAGAAACTCCAGTCTTTGTCCATTTCTTCAGTAGCTGAAATAGAAATGTACACTGTAAAACATTACTTGCTATATTCGATTATAATTATTCGATTAATGCATTTAGATTTTTTTCACATTAAAAAGATAGATTTTACACCCTCTTTGAATGTTGCTTCTACATTCAAAAGACCATTCTCCAAACACAAGGGCTATGAGATACAGTTGTTATATCATGGTAGTTACAGGTATACAACATATACACATCTACACAGAGAGAGTGGGTACCAAAAGTCAGGTCCCATAAACAATGTATTATATAAATTACATTAAATGTTTGAATTGGTTGCCATTTTCGTCTAAACATTCCCTTATTCATTTGATGCATGACCTTTGAACATTCCAAGGTACAGTAATATTTTCTCTAAAACAATCAATTAATAAAACATATTGTGACTGGCCTAAGACACCTGGCTTTTGGTACACCCTGTATATGCTGCCTGCCCCAATCCTAATGTACTCATAATGTATGTATGTATATGTATATGTGTGTCTACTGTGTGTGTGTCTACTGTTTGTGTGTACACACACACACACACATACAGTATACAGGTAGTCCTCAGGTTATAATGGCAATTGGGACCGATATTGCCATCGCTAAGCAATGCAGTCATAAAGCACAACGTCACAGAACCGCATCGCTTAGCAGTGGCAATCCTGGCAGCCCCAGTTGCCATCATAACTTCAAGACATGTGGGTCATTAAATAGGAAGCAGCGGGAATCCCAGATAAGGAGTGTGGGGGTGCTGCAGGAGGGTGGGAGAGGCCTGGCACAGCCGTGCACGAGTAAAGGGAGGCCGGGGGAAGCAGGGCGCCATGTGAGTGAAGGGAGGCCAGGAGAACTTACCAGAATGACTTGCAACCTTTCCTGATGGCTTCCCCATTGACTGCTTGTGGGAAGCCAGCACAGAAGATCACAAATGGCAATCACATGACTACGGGACACTGCAAACATCATAAGTGCAAGCTGGTTGCCAAGTGCCCGAAGTGCAATCACGTGACTGCGAGGGGGGTGACAGCCGGAACTCTGAGGACCAGTTGTAAGTATCACTTATTCAGTGCCATCGCAACTTCGAACAGTCGCAGAACAAGTGGTCGGTAAGCAAGGACTACTTGTATGTGTATATATGTATACACACACACACACATATCAGTGAACCCCCTGCCAGAACTGAATATGCCCATCTTGTCCCTCCTCATTGCATAAATGGGTTGTGTGCCAAGCAACAGGCTTTGTTAGTAGTGGCCCCGTCTAATGTAATATTCTCTCCCTAGATGTATCAAGGTCCCCAAAACCATTGCCATTTCAAAAACAATTCAACACAGTTTTGTTCCAGGGTACATCTGGCCCTCATATTAGTTAATTCAAGAATGTCTGTGATATATATTTATTGTTCATTAAAGATAGCATTTTTCAATGTGCAGTGGGGGTGGATTATATTTTTGTTTTTGACTCTGTTGTACACCAGCCAGAATACATTAAGATTGGGGCAGGCTATAAGTACTGTGAAATAGATAAATATATACATTATTACAACTTACAGAAATGGAGTGCTTATACCAACAGCACTTCAAGACAAATCTGGGTATACGTCAATAATCACAACAGTGGTACCTCAGTTCATGAACTTAATTCGTTCCACGATCCTGGTCGTGAGCTGAATTGGTCGTGAACCGAATCAAATTTCCCCATAAGGTTCAATGTAAATAAGGTTAATCCGTTCTGAACCATATGTATTTTTTTTTTAACCACAAAAATATGAAACAAAGTACAGTACAGTACAGTACGAAGAGAGAGAACACTAACCTTGCTTGAGGCGACACCAAAAAGCTTCACAGCAAGTGTCTGTCTGTGACCACGATCTCGCCATGACCACGTGTCAGAGCAGGGAAGATGGCCACGGGTTGTGTTCATCACCCGATGTGGAGTTCACGAACGGAAGCAAAATTTTGCGAACGCTGCTATTCGCGAACCAAATTGTTCGTGAACAGAAGCGTTCATGAACCGAGGTATTGTATTGTGCAAGTCAGCTATTCATTAAATCCAAAATGAGCCCATGCTTTCAAGGTCTTTCTCCTAAAAAGTATAATGCCCAATGCCTCTTTTAGTTCCCTCTTTCTTTGTTAGGCTCTATCTCATTCGTTAACATCTCTGTTAATGAATTAAAAAGAGCAGATTCTTTTTGTGGATCAGCATTTTCCTTTTCTTGGACCTGGACACAGAGATGCAACCTATTCTGACTCACATACTTTTTCCAGTCTGGTATTTTATGTAATGCATATCACTTTAGGATGCCTAATCCTTAGACAGATGTGTGTGGGTGGGTGGGTGTGGGGGTGTATATCTAGATCTATGAAATCAGATTTGTTACCTCTTGTGACAGAAGTGACAGAAGACTGTTTTTGTAATGTGAAAGCTCCAGGACTATGGAACTGGATAGAATGTTATCCCTGGGGCCACTTCATTGGGATAGATAAATAGGCACTGGGATTTCCTAGAGCAGAATCGATATGCGATTACTTAATTTACATCAGGCCCCCATCCAAAACAGTCCATTTGGCTCTCCAAATTGCTGAGTAGTGTTCAAAGTATGAATTAAACCTTTATAGATCAAACACATCTTCAGAGGAAGTTATATTATAAAGTCCAACAGTGGAAATTAAAATGACAACACTTTCTTGCATTTGATCTGTAGTATACCATTAGTCTGGGGGGGGAGGTGGGAAATAAACCCTCAAAATGTCACAATATTGAGAATTGTAGTCAGCCAATATTTGGTGCTTTTTCAATGGCAGAGAATTCTCTATGAATGTATGTGTGTGTGTATAGATAGATATAGATATAGATTATACAACCAGTTTTAAAAAGCTCTCACAATAAGAGGAAACAGTGAAAAGATGCTGTAACTATGAGTCAACACTGTCATCAAGGACAGTCAAACCACCAAAGCAACATTTCTCAGGAGGCTTTTAAAGCTCTAGCCAGGTTACCTCATTTTAGAAAAATATACAGTGAGATGTTTTCTCTCAGTAAAGGCCACTTCTTATTTAGGGATGTAACCCATGGGGTTGCAGAAAAGTGAGAAAACCTGGTACAAACCAATAGAAATTTGCCATAAGAATCAAAGAAATAGCATGGGTATTAGGATTCTGGTATTAGGAATCTGCCCAGAGTTTGTAACTAGTTGGAACTAGAAGAAAGGAAAGAGGATGTATGCTGTAGGTAACAAGAGAGAACAGGTAGAGAGATGTCTACCTATTGTCATGGGGTGAGATAAAGAGGTTCTCAGCAGACAACAGAGAGCCTCCAAGGAAATCTGAATTGAGGCCTTCCGATGGGAGGGAAGGTCACACTGGAGAGTTGAGAGGAAGAAACAAAACTTAGTGTGGGAGAAAGGATATAAACGGCTTTGAATTGCGAGATCCAGGCTGAGGGTTGAAACGGAGACCTGGGGGCTTTGTTTGAAGCAGCAGGCCAGGAAAAGGATGAGATAGCAGTTGGCTTAGGGAAGCAACCTAGGGAAATAAAAGTGTAAAACAAAAAGATTACTCAGAAGTAAAAGAGAAAGGAGGCAAAGCTTTGAAGGGACAGAAACAATTCTCATGAATCAGGCAGCTTAAAAGGATTAAAGGGAATCCAGTTAGGAGAATGAAGAAAAGTTATTCATAAGAGGAAAAAGGAGAATGCCCAAGGTCTTATGCCTACTGTGTGTCCCACTGCTTAGGTTCAAGGGAGGTGAAACAACAGGCAAATTCCATCCATGAATGGAATCACCTCAACGTGTCAGCTTGAGTGAGGATTGAGTCTAAGAGCATGGAGAGCATGTTTGGTGTCTGATGGCCAGAGGAGGAGATTGGTAGAATCAAGGAACAGTTAACCTGGATTAGGACTGGGTTCAATGAGGAAGAAGAGCAAGAGGAATTGAGCCAAGGGCCAGAAGGAGAGGAGAGAGTTGTTACTGTAGGTACCCTCAGGGGGCAAGTCACTGGTATAACATACTGTTCCAATCCATAAGATATAGTCCCCTCATTGATGCAAGAGGTCTTTGTCTGAACCTCCTCCAGAGCCACTTTAGTCAAAGCAGACCACACTGGGTTCAGATGGAAAAAATGGGCCAACCTGGTACAAGCACTTTAATGCAACAGTAAAGGGTAGTAAAGCGTTGGTGAAGAACATTTGGCCCTCCTGAAGTTGCTGAACTACAGCTTCCTGAAGTCCCAGCCAGCATGGCCAATAATGAGGGATGCTGGTAGTCTTCACTCAACAATATCAAGAAAGCTACATGTTTCCCATCCTTGGCAAAATAAAATGTTCTGGAGTTGCTTATTTATATAGGAGAGATGGGCCTGTAAATACATAACTCTTCCAGAAGAACCAGCTTCTGCAGTGGGACTGTGGTTTTAGTGCAAAAAAAAAAAAAAAATGGCCTCTATCACTTAGCAATTTAGTCAGTAGATAGCCATTTACCTTATAGCATGGCAGGCTGCCCTATGGAGCTGATGAAAGAAATAGGTTTTCCATCAGGACTAAACAGCTATTTTAATTCCTTTCTTGCTTCCAAGAGGCAGGTATGAGGAAAATGACAGGGAGCTGTTGACTGAAGCTGTTCCCACATCCTGTAACTTGAAAGGCTACTTTCAAAATATTATGAATTTCCAAATGTCATAATTACAGTACGTCAGCTCGAGCTTGTCTTCACGCCACAATTTTCTCTTTGTCTTCTCTTTAATATCTTTAATGCACTGTAATTATTTCTTCAGTGCAGATCAATTATTTCAGAATAGAGAAACACATTGCCATCATTAACTCGGATTTTTTTTCCTTCTATCTTTTCATCGATCTATTTTTTTCCTCAGACTCTGGCTCCCACTTGGTGGTTCTTGTCGTCTGAACATATATCCATGTGTAAATTGCCTGTCAGTTGGGGGGATTGTTTTCACCTCTGCAGTTCCTCCCTTGTGATTACACTCTTTACGTTTCACAGATTGAAATCAGCTTTTGGAATGCAGATCTCAAGGCCAGATTGAAATTTGATGTGACATGATATCCTACGTCTCACTTGGCTTCTCCAAAAGAAATGCTTCTTACAAATTAAATACTCAGATTGTTCATAAGAATATCACTGTCTTAACTGACAGATGCTGTTGCTCCCACATTAGATATAGGTTAAAGCTATTTAAACCATCACTAATCAGAAATTAATCATTCCAGTTATTACATTGACTTGATGAAGGGTATGGGACAAATCACACTCTACCTCCTTTCAAACCTAATGGAATGGATTAAAGAATAATTAAGCCGCTTAGAGGGAAAACTCTCTCAGCAGCTTGTGTGGAATGGCTTTAAACGTTGTTGATTGAATATTACAAAATAGGCAACTTCTCTATTCCTGAGAGGATATACTTTGTCTAACAATCAAGCAACCATTTTGAAGAGGTAAAATATGAGCTGAGTTGTCTTTTTTCTCCCCTGGGCACATAGAGGCCCTCCCTGCCCAGCATGGTAACTGGGAATAATATCAGTAACACATGAACTCTCTAACCTTTCACAAATGACCCATTTAACTAACTCAGAGGAAGTTGTAGCTCCAGATAGTCTCAGTCTTGTTGAGGCTAAAGTTACTCCTTGCTCTTGCAAATTATTTAGCTGAGAATTTGTTGATTCTCTTAATTTGTGAGCTGACATCCTAGGGAGGCTCTGCAAAAATGGTACCTCTCTGGGAACTCTAATACTTATCACCTCTGTAGATTCCTACCCCTCTCCTACTATCAAGTCCCACCTAGCCAGCAAACTCAAGAAACAAGAACTATACAAAACCAAATTGATGATTTCTGGATTTGAGGATTAAAAAGGGCCAAAGAGGATGGGGAAAAAAATAAGATAATAAATACTCAATAGGAAGAATAGCAGAAGACATAATTATATTTTTCTTCTCCTTTTCATTCTTTTTCTTTTTTTTTCTTTTCCTTTTTCTTACTTTCTAACTTTTTGTTTTGTTTTGTATATTTTACTGTATCGAAAAAATTCTAATAAAAATGTATTAAAACAAAAGAAAAGACATCTTGCTAGCTGGCAAGATTTCAGACAGGCATATTTAAAGTTAGTCAGGGTAAAAACATACTCTTGAAACTGTGAAAGTAAGGTCCCAGGCAGACTTCTAGCAAGCCACTTACAGCAGAGTCTCTTTGAAATGTTTCCTTCCCGTTGACCTCACCTCCCAATTGTGCTGCCTTTTTTCACAGCCAGGGAATTCCTCTTCCACCTGACTCCCACTGTTTCTTACACCCACAGCTACTTGTGGGTTAAAAAGGGGCAAAAAGGAGTGGGTAGATAAACCCCTCTCCAGTCTCTCCATTATAATGCCAACCCCAACAGCAATGCTGTGGATTTTTCCTTCCTTCAGAAGGGGAAGAAACTAAAAAAGCAGGAAGCAAGGGGCAAAGTGACAGCTTCTTGTGCGGCATCTGGGAAAACTAAAAAAAAATGGTTGCTGTATGCTTTGAGCACAAAATGCAGAGTCAATTACCTGCGTGTGTGTGTGTGTGTGTGTGTGCGTGTGTGGCATGAGGAGAATGGTCGGGTCATTTGTGTTGTTGGAACATAGCCAGGGTGCCACCCTGTTGGGCCCCAGGGTGAGGTGACTCACGTGTTCCAACATTCCAATATAATTCCCAAGGGATTCTTAACTCTCCAGCATAGGAGAGATGGGCAATGTAGCTATCGCTGAGATCTCTTATTAAGATAGTGGGAATTCTGAAAGGCTCTGTAAATATCAGAAATGTCATTTCTAAAAGGCTTGCTAAATAGAAACATGCTGTCCTGTGGAAAATCTCCATGCCATCAGCCCCTGAGAAGACAGGAAATACTGGCACGCCATCTGTTTTGAGGCTCACGGAATGGAAAGAAAAGACCTTGTCATGCTTGGACGCTGGCAGGAATAGAAGCTAATCCTTTCCCTCCCCAGCTCTTTGGCATGGTGGAGTCATTCATTCACACTGTCTTGGCTAGCTGGCACTCAGAAGCAGTGGAAGGCATTGCCACCATTCCTAAGCCAACCCTAACCCAGTGGAAAATAAATAAATATCATTCTGAGGATTCAGATCATTGTTTCTTTTGCTTCTCGCTAGCTTGGGGAACAATGTCTTTTCTAAGCCGGTCCAAACCAGGCCTTAAGAAGCTTATCACTCACGTTCCCCTCTGAAGCCAGTATTGGGAGCTTAAAGAATGGTAACTAACAACCATAAATATCATAAAGGTCATTTGGTTTCATAGACAGTGATGCGAAGGCTCAGAAACATTTAGGAATAATCAATATGGTATCAGTGGATGCAGCTGAGTTATTTTTCTGGTAAATGACATGCTGGGAAAAAAGCATTTTAATAGGTACAGAGGGAAAAGTCTAAGGTCAACCTCCATGAACATTTTGGGCCTAGTATTTGCAATTGTTTTCCTACACTGGGTGCTGATATTGGGCCTGATCCTTCCTTTGATTATGTTGTTCACCTGATCACTTGTATAGATCATATCAGTATGCAGGACTTAACAGAGAATAGGTTTCTCCAATCTGGTATACTGCAGGTACATTGAGTTACAGCTTCCACCTTCTCCAGATCTCATGACTGTGTGGCCAGATCAGAAGGCAATTTCACTGAGGAAGATAGTTATCTTCATTGTCATTGTCCTAAACAACCATAATCATGTTTGGATATTTGAATGAATTTGTGTACATGAAGGCTGATAGTTGGTTTGGTAGGATTCATGTAGCAAGAGAGAAATTAAAACTCTATATGTTGCCAAGATTCCAAGATTTTATGATACAACTGGAGGGAAAATCCTCTTCTAATTTAACCAATGAACATGAGACTCAGAGGAATTCTGGAACTATCAAAATGATGGCAGCTACAGCCACCTCCTCCACATTTCTTTGTCCAACCACTGTCACAGAAACCTAATGAGGACAATATGATCAGGTGCCAACACTCCTACCTGGTGTTTTCCAGAAAAGGACTAAGCAACACAGTTGCAATTGTTCCCACTCTCATAGGACAAAAAAGGCATCACTGTGACGGCAAGCAGGACAGAGAACAGTTTGTTCAGAGTTCTGTCCCTGTGTCTACTTCATATAATTATATTTCAATAACATACTTATCCATTCAGAATCTCTCAACAATCAAAGGAAAAACACTGCAGGAAAGAATTGCTAGCTGTTTTCAAAGCCATTTATATATATTGTGATAAGCTACAAACTGGTCAGTGAGTAGCACTTCCCCCCCCCCCCCCTTCTTTGTAATTACTTTGCATTGTTATGTTATGTTCTTTTTTCAACCGTCATATTATGGAACAAAAGTCTTCTATTCCATAGATCCTCCTGGAAATGCATATGCCCAGATTGGACCCAACAGGAAACAGACTCCCTACTTTATGAAGAGCTGTGGAAAATCTCATAATGATGTGCACCATCACTGCTTCTCTCTTCTTCTCTGAATCAAGAGAGAATTTGGGGGGCTTCTCCTTCTATGAGCAAACAAATTACTCTAGTCTTACCTACAACATCTAGACTCAAGGAATTATAATTAAACTACAGTTTAGGAGAAACAATCTGATTCTTCATTTAAATTTATCACAGTTCCCCTAGTTTGGATCTCCTTGGTTTGGGTTTGTTCAAAAGCAGATGAAAGAATTTCAAATTGTTTTTTAGGCACATGAAAACCTAAGGGAGAGGAGAATACCCAAAGCTGACACTTGATGTGCCTCAGACTTACCACTTGCTTCTATTCAAGCTTTTTCCAATGCACCTAAAAGAGAGGCACAGTTCTTGGGAATATTCACTCTGAATTTCTAACACTGTCCATGCCTTCCATTACTCAGAATTACTATTCCAGCTTTTTAAGAGAAGAAGCTCCAGGCATCAGTTTTGTAGCAGGCACTTGGATAAGTGGAATTGCCGCTCCTTCAGGAACATTCATTATGCAGCTCTCTAGGAAGAAAGCACCCTGCATTTCAAAAGAGTGCTAATCAATAGGTTCTTTGTGTATCGATCTGCTCATAGAATAGGAGAACTGGCACAGAAGATAAAATCTTTCGTGGTGTATGGTAGCCTAGATTAACAAATTAAGAGCTGGGTTCCTGTTGAAGCTCCACACTTCTGTCTCCCACAGATTTCAGTCAGAGCCAGACAAGCACTTGACACTCATCCAAAGGAGCAGAGCCTTATAATGCATGCAGCCCTTCAACACCCATGTGTGGCACCATAAGATTACGTCATTGAAATTCAGGGTGCAATCTCATCCGGTGTGGGATGAGATTTCAGGGTGGGAATGGGAGCCATTTGACTCTGGAAACCCATCACTCCAAAAAGCCCAAATACAGGCTGAAATGCCCAGCCATCCCCCTTCTGGTAAAACTGTAGCATTGCTGGAGGGTCTCTGTGACCTTGTTGCAGCCCCCAATCCTGTAAACATTGTTCCTCCACTACATCCAGGAGTTATGTAATGGAGGTGACAGGAAAAGGCATCACCTTAATAAACAGTCACTTGGGAAATGGTGGGTTGGGCATTGCATAAGGCCTCCATGGCACAGGGCTCGGTTATTTGCAGGACCACCTATCTCCAATTATTTTTGCCCACCCAAAAAAATCTGACAGGATGGGCATACTCCAGGTCTCCTCACTGTTAGAGGCTCCAAGTCTTGTCACTTAAGCAATGTCATCTGGCCCAGATCCAGTAGAAGTGCCTTCTCCCCCCCAATGGAACAGGATTCCCCCCATCCATCCAAGATTTGGGTGGCCCCACTGCCTGCCTTTTGGAAGGCCCTGAAAACTTTATTTTTACTCAGGTTGGGAGATTTTATGCATGTCTTAGCTGTTTTGAGTTGTTTGGCGTTGCTTGAAGTTCCCTCTGGTGCAACATGTTTTATGACATTTTAATGTCTTTCTGATTATTGTATGTTTAATCTTGTAAGCCACCCTAAGTTGTAGGTCAGTTGGGTGGCTATATAAAGAGGTTTAATAATAAATACAAAAATAAATTCCTTCTTTCCTCTAGGCAAGCATCATACCCATGCATATCCAGACCAAAACCTAGTAGAATCCACATCCCAGTTTGATTTTCTGATGTCCTACTGTAGTGACATCCCAGAAACCCCCCTTTTGAGTGAACCTGCTTTATCTTCAAGAGGCTAGCAGAAGAATAAAAGCCAGACCTTGCTACAGAATCCCAAGAAATTGCCCTATAAATATAATCAAAGATTAATGTTCTGAATTATTTTCGGTCGCTATATCTGAGAGGTTTTTGTTATTAAAGTCTGTTTTGGTTTGTTTTAAGCTGCAGCCAACCATTTCTGATTCCAGTCTGCTGGATTTTTTAATGAATGTACTGATTTGGGAATTGGAGTTGATTTAAATGTTTTGCCTGGCCTGGGAAAGGTTCTTCTCCAAGTATCAGACTGCTGGGGGGCGGAGGGGGGATGTTTACATTGTTCTAAAAGGGAGAAAGGGAAACTTTGGAGAAAATAACCTCTCCTTCTCTAGAGGTGTGGCTCATAAGTCTGCTTCTTATGCTCTGAGGCAGAAGCTAGTAATGGTTGCCAATTACATGAGTGGTGGTAGCCACTGAAAACATATAGCAAAGGAGGGGGGTCTGGCAACCCCCCTCCTAAGGATAGAAGTCCAGGCACCTTCTGCCCAAATGGCCATAGTATCCTTTGTACATTCTTCTTCTTCTGTAGACATTTCTGAGCTTAGAACAAGGGATATCAACAGATCCGGCATGTTGCTGCTACCATGACATGACAGAGCCCAACTGGCTTAATGTAGGCGCATCACACTATTTCATTCCATAGTGAATTTTCTATTCCCAAGTTACTCATCTGAAAATGAAATATCAGAGCAAGTTTTCCTCAATTGCATTAGTACTTTGAGTAACAGCTTGATACTAAGGATAAATGGTAAATCAGACTATGGGTTCTCATAGTACCAGAACATTTCAAAAGAAGTTCAGTTTCTGGAAATTAAGAAACAGATGAGTGCTTAGGAGGTTTATTTTAAAACTATAAAAACATAACAACATTAAACATGGCTTTCATAAACTTTGAGACATTGTTAGAATCTCATATGTACTATGTATTTGTGGTAAAAGGTAGCCATTAGAATCTCACATTAACATATTATTTCTACAATTAAAAATATTCTGATTTGAAATAAGAGATATATGTCTGTCTATCCATCTATCATCAGAGAACTCTGATTCTTTGCTACCATCTAGATTTCTGCATCCCAGACTGGTAGCCGTACAATAGGCATTTTTCTATAAACAAGTGGAATACCCTAGAGAAAACTGCATTGAATATACAAAGCATCATGCAGACTGGATCAGAAAGGGAGTTCTCTAGGGTTTCTGCCTCACTGCATAACCCAAGGCAAATAACTATGTTTTCATTATTACACAGTTTAATGCATTGTCAAATAGCCAGAGCCAAAGGTAGGAAATGAAATATCAATATTCAGTCAGATGGAAAGAAGAGATGTCCAACTTTTAAAACATTATTTCAGAGAGTATTAGTTTAGGGGAAAGTGCTAAAGAAGTATAAATCAGAATGATCTTACAGGGCAATTGTGGCAAATATCTTACCTCAAAATGTTGCTGAACTACAACTCCCAGCATCCCTCACCATTGGTCATCCTACCTGAAGCTGCTGGTAGTTGTAATTTAATAACATCTGGAAAGCCCCACATCTCCCACCCATGGCCAAGGGGAAGTTCTACATAGATGGTAAAGACTGTGTCACTGATTGCATTTTATCTATGCACATATCTGTGAGTGAAAGCAGAAGGGAATATCAAGGGTCTACATGTATGATAAATAAAACCAATGAAAGTAATTTTTAACCCTGAGTTGGAAAGAGATGTCTTAGTTTTCTAACAGTCAAGAAGATGAGAAGAACTGGAATTCTAGATAGGGTCCATTACACAGATTGGAAGCAGTGCAACAGAAAATGGATTCAGTACAAATAGACCTCTGCAGATGAAGGTACTGTATATTTAGAAATGCTTCTCCTGCAGATGTTAGCACTGAGACCTTAATAATGAAGTTCATAATGAGACAGGTAGTCTCTTTGAAAGTCAGTCCTAAGCTGTTTAAGGCTTTGAAGTTTAAAATCAGCTGCAACGTGAGTCCAGTATACATTGGCAAGCAATGTAGGTTTTCCAATACATCCTCTGTATTGTGTACCAATTATTAGCTAGCTGCTGTGTTTTAAGCCAACAGACATTTTCAGGCACTCTTCAAAAGTATGTTGCAGTCATCTAGCCATGATGTAACTAAGACATAAATAACTGTTGACAGATCAGACTGACATAGGAAAGCTTCCAACTGATACATCAAGCACTTGTACAAATGCACTCCTTGCTACTACCGGGAAACTCAAAGACAAGATCAAGGGAGATTCCTAAACTGTGAAATGGAATGTTCAGATGACATGTAACCCTTTCCAGAATACATTGTCCCTAAACACCAGAGCAGACTTCCTGCTGACTAACAATGCCTCTATTTTGTTCAGATTATTTAATCTTGGGGAGAAATAGAAAGAGTGAGAGTTAACAAATACTTTGTGCCAGCACCAGGAAAAGATTGAGGGCAGGCTGATAAAGAATTTTCAACATTTAGGAAAGAAGCTGAGTTAGATAAAGGATGGACCATTTCATTATATCATGATGGAGGTGGGATCTGACTGAGCAACGGCCTAACTGCCCTGACAGCTAAATAAGATCCAGATGGAAGTCCCTTCTCTTCCCTCAAATCCACCTTCACTGCCAAATCTGTACTATAGGTATTGCCTCCATTTCTGAAATCCATAACGGCCTCCCTGACAACAGTTTTCTCCAAGGGACAAAATTATTATTATTACTGTTTTTGAATTTAGTAGCCACCCAACTCTAATGGACTCTCCCAATGAAATCACTCAGAAGAGTTCTTACAGAAAAAGCCATTCCCAAAGTGGGCCTCAACAAGTTACTTTCTTCTTCTCCTTCCTCTTCCTCTTCCTCTTCTTCTTCTTTATAAAATTAAAATGCAGACTCCTCTTAATTATCCTGGAAATGCACTTCAAATATTAGGTAAACACTATAAATGAGATGTAAATGAAGGCAGTGAAACAGCTGTCAGCTCACTAGCTGATTAATTTCCTTTAGAAGCCAGAACAATTATGTTACAACATGCAGCCCACTCCTTTCCCACCTCTCTCCTCCATCCATTTAGATTCCTGCAGTGACAATTGGTTTTGGTTGGGGGGTGGGGTGTTCTGCTTTGTTGTTTCCAGAATATGAAGTTTCCTTGCCTTCTTTCCTGGTTTTATTATTTTTCTTCCTCATCTGAGTGGCTAACTTGCTAGCTTTAAACTCCACTAGTGGGTACTCTGCCAGAACAGCTTCTTCATCTCAAAAAGTACCTTGGATTAGAGTGGTCACTGATCCATTGCCAAGCAAAGACGACAAAAGAGGGTATGGGTTTTCATAAAATTTGCACATGCTGGTTTATACATGCAAATATTTATTTTGGAATTATTGCTATAATTGAAATAGAAACACAGCACACTGATTTCTCCATCTTAGAAAAGACTGTGACCAACTGCTCTGTAAGGTTGTTGTCCAAGTGACTGATGTGGTATGTCGGGGCCCCTCCCTTTCTTACACCAGGCCTTGCAGACCTTCACATTCAAGCAGAAGGTTTTCTTTTGGTCCCACTGTCTTAGAAACAAGTTATTTATTTGGGCTATTTAATAGGAATATAATAGTTAATATGAGACCTCTTATTCCAGGGGACCATTATTGTTCTTTTGTAGACAAAGATCTGAAACTTGGAGACACACTCTCACCAAGGGTCTCATATCTTCAGAGATTTAAAAATCCCCCCTAACTAGTAATTCAACACATCTGTGTGTTGAATAGCTAATAGGAGTCTACTCAGGAGGGATCTACATGCACTTGAGGCTGAAAATTATTCTTCAGACTGTGGGAAGAAGAACCAAGGGAAATTCTGCTTCATTCTTTCAACTCCCAGATTCCACAAAAGGAGGCCATGGCATTATCTTCATGAAAACCTTGTGTTTTACTTTAGTCTGAGCGATAATGACTAATTCAAGATCACCTAGCAAGCTTCATAGCTGAGGAAGAATTTGAACTCAGGTCTTTCTGGATCTACTCCTACATATTTCTTCACTTGGGCTCATAAATAGAGCTTTGATGTGTTATACTGTCATGTACTGCAAATACTGAATGGTTAGATATTACTTCCCTGTGTTCAAAGGGGAAAAGGCAAGGTTTACACATGCATCTTTCAAAAGTGCTGCACTTTCTCCATGTCAGACTCCAAGTTCAAAATGCTTTGCAATAAGGGTCAGTGCTCATACAAGGTGCCACTTCAGATGAACTAGTACCCAGTCTGAAGTGCAAAAGAAAGATACACATTCCTACTGGGGGATATTTAACATGAGCTGTTTCTAGCAGAGCTCTCTCACCCATGGAAACCATCCAAACCTTTATTGTGGAGATTTATTTACTCATTAATTCATTTGATTTATATCCTGCCTTCCCTTCAGGGGCAAACGTTTGTATATGTAGCACTCCCTCCTCCAGTTTTTCCTCGCAAGAAGTCTCTGAGGTAGGTTGGGTTGAAAGAGAGTGACTGGCCCAAAGTCATCCAGTGGGTATCCGTGGCTTAAGATAGACTAGAACCTGGGTTTCCCCATTCCTAGTCTGACACTGTAACATAGTCTCAGAGACTCTCTGAAGCAATTTGGAGGCCTGCAGGGGAAGAATCTGAATGGAAGGTCCCATTGCAAGAAGAAAGTCTGCTCAAGTAATGCTGGATTTAGTTCCATAATTAATTGTTATTTTGAGTTTTCTATGTTCATCACTGAAAGGAAAGAGAAGAGGTGGATGGACTCAGTTATAGTGGTGATGAGTGCACCATTGAAAGACCTGAAAGATCAAGTTAGGGACAGATTGTAACAGAGAAAATCTATGTGGTCGCTGGGAGTCAAAAATGATCTGATGGCACATAATCAATAATCAAATCATGTTTATCACAGCAAATACAGTTCAACTTCCTGCTTTCTATACCTTTTTGGCAATTGTCTTCCATGACTCAAAGGAATTCCTATTCAGTGGAGCCACTCAATGGCAGAAAGGAGGAACAGCTTTTCACGCATTTCCTCTTTCCCGTGTTGTAGCTGCTCTGGGCAACCCAGGAATGCACAGGGGGCTACAGCGGGGAAGGACTGATCAGCAAAAATCACCTCCTTATCAGCTGAGGTACATCATTATGAGATTTCCACTCATGGAAATCTGGGAATCAAACCATTATCTGTGGAGTCCTTGGTGCTCTCTGAGCTTGGTTGTTTGATGGCAGATGTAACATCATCAGTGCTAGTGAGTGTGGGGTTTTCTCCCTGTTTGTACACAGTAGCTTGCCCTGCCTGTGTTGGTGGATGTGTGGTTTACAACCCTGAGCTATATATATTCTCTTTTAGTGAAACCATTATCTTTTAGTCAACAGCTCCAGTTTCTCCAGCCAGTATATCCAACACCAGGATTAGGCAACCTGATTGCCTCTACTGCTGGAGAAATATGGCATTAGTCAAGACAAACAAAATCATCCTTCCACCCCATCCCCTTTCCCAGGCCTTCTGAGAAACAACAAAACTGTCATCTCAGCCATAAAACACCTAGAAAGCCAGGGAAAGTTGATAAAACTTAAAAGGAAGCGAGCATAGGCTCAAGAAACATAACTGGTATAAGACAAAAACAATACGCTAGGCAGAAACTTTATTCGTAGTAGGACTTCCCTCTTACCTCATCGTATCTGACCTCTTTAACTACATGCACAAATCATGCCAATGCTCTGCTCAAGCTTCAGAATTTGTCATTCTCCCTCACACAGGTGACTGGCAGCAGGGCAGGTTGTAACTATCTTCGCTCGTAAATATGCCGGTGGTGTGTCTTGTTTTTTCAATACTCTCTGGCAAGAAAGATAGTTCCTTACCTCAGCTGGCACTTCAATTTCCCATTCTCCTTGTATCCAGGCTTTCTTTCAAGACCTTCTGTTGCCCTCTGGGATAGCTATCTTTGAGTGTAAGGCGCACAACTCAGGCATCTCAGAAGTTGCTAATGGAAATCAGCACATTGACACTATGGCCCACACAGCTGCGTTCAGTTCCCGTACTTCCTGACTACTATCCGTGCTGGCCTGGTTGTCGGGGAGGATAAATCAGCTGGCCTATACTGTTTTTTAGATATATTCATATAATGTTGTATACCACTCAGAGTCGCCTGTGGTGATATGGGCAGCTATATAAACTGGTTTCATAAATAATAAATTAATTTATAAATATTCGTTTATTTTCCTTTTAGTGCATCCCTTAACCAAAGATCTCTAGGTAGATTACAGAGCTACTAAAACCAGTAAAAACAAAAAAAGTTAAATGGTAAAAAGAATAAATGGAATTGGTAAATAGCATAGGAAAAAATATAAAATTACTATTCCAGTGTAGAACAGATACTTAAAAGTTAGATCAAGATAAATTTTCAAATCAATCTCAATTTCTGATAATTTGATGGACACATCAATATAGTTTTCTTGACTGCTGTATGAAAATGGTTTGTCACTGATTTCACTGCTATCTGGTAGAAGCCTTGATGCCATTATACACGATTGTGTCATTTGTTTGAAAATGTCACAATGTGTGTGACATCACTTGCCTCTCTTTTGCCTCCTCCTGTAGATGCTCATAGTTGCCTTCTGCTAGAACATATTTTCAGATTCTGAATTCAGTGTACAGCATTACATTCTGCCTAATTAATTGACAGAATTAAAGTGAGTACGGAGCTACAGAAATGCCTGGAAGAAGGAGAAAGTCTTTACCCAGTGCTGAAAAGAAAGCAAACTCACCACCAGTTGGGTTCCTTGTCACCCACCCATTTTCCATTAGTAACTCTGTAATCTACCTCCCAAGAAGTGGGCCCCACAACTGAGACACCATCTCCCCTGTAGTTCCGCATCTCATGTCATGCGGTAGGAGGCATCAGTGTCTGAAGCAACCAAAGTTGGTAGAGCCAGCTCCTAATCGGCCATTGGCGCTTCACAGAAAAAGGCCAAATTTGCAAATTTATTTCTTTCCACCTGGGTACTTTGAGAACAAAGCAAATGTAAATGGGTTAACTAAATAAACAA
This sequence comes from Liasis olivaceus, assembly GCA_030867105.1. NCBI lineage: Eukaryota > Metazoa > Chordata > Lepidosauria > Squamata > Pythonidae > Liasis > Liasis olivaceus. The sequence continues at coordinate 123,519,577 of CM061348.1, read as the reverse complement.
ATCCTGAAACTGAAGTATCAAGCGTGTACACCTTGTATCAGCAGACCAACGTATCATATCCTGCAGTTAAAACGAGATTGAGCAGGTAATACCAAAATCTGTTAACCTGGCTGTTGTCAAGTTATTGTGATAAGATACCCAGTTGTTGTCTTCTGTTGTTTTGCTACTTCTTCTTCAAATCACACCAGCAGCTTCTTGATGGGATGTAAGAAGGAATCTTTGGAAGCTGGGATTCTTAATGGGAATGCGTAATTATGGAACCAGACAGCAAAGTACTTCTGAAGCCAAAGGATTAAAAATGATTTACTCTGGGAGATAAGTGGCCTTGATAGAATGGATGCTGCATTTCTTCCCTATCTTGTTCTCCTCCGAAGCTTCTGATCAAATTATGCAAGAGGCAACAAGGTTATTAGGAAGACACAAATCCACAGAGTAGCTAAATTATACACCACACTTTTGAGAAGTGTACCAACTTTTGGACAAAAGCAGGAAAAAGGTTAGGAAGAACAATTAATGTAAGAGAAGCCATCAGTGAGTAAGAGAAGAAGCCATGATGGTGACTCGTTTCATAAAACTTTGTGTCGGACACCATTACTACTTACCGCTCTGTTATATTCCAAGCAAAAGTGTATGTGAGTTTGAAATATGAGGTTGCTGCCAATAATGGAAGCCTCAGGTCCTTACTCCTGTTTTGTTTTGTTTCTGCTTTTGTTTTTGTTTTGTTTTGGGTTTTTTAAAAAATCTTTTCTACCTCTCTGCTGCAGTGGATGAGTCATTCAGCCAGTGTTGATTTTTCTGGTGGGCAGGAGGAAGGAAGGAATGGAAGGAGAATTGGCTGGATTGGGGCTGGAAGCATGGGGTTTACCATCTCCCCAACAGCCTCATAATCATCTTACTAGAACCTCAAAAATGGAAGGTCTAGGAAAAGTGAAAGGAAAGAAACAGATGCAGAGTAGGGGAAGTAGGGGAAAGAAAAATTAAGGAAAAAGTCTACCAAGAATTTGTGTTCAATCTTTCCTTTTGTCTGTCTGTCTGTCTGTCTGTCTCTCTCTCTCTCTGGAGCTAACTCACAGAATAAGTCTAATGTTCTTATTTCTCTGTGCAAATTAGAAAAATTGAGGATGTATCTTTGACCTTGCATTCCATTCTTCATGTTGGGCAGGAAAATATTAATTTTAAAATATTAATTTTATTTATATTTTTTCTGGTAATCTGTATATTAAATTGCAGCCTCTCATGGGGGAAAATATTCATTTATAGCACATCAGCATCATCTTGTAGTATGACTGAAACATTTCTTTTGCATTTTCTTTTTTCTTTACTTGTCCTTCTCTTTTTTAAAATATAATTTGTATTAAGAATTTTAATTACAATAATAAAAACTAATACAAACTAAACTTAGAGAAAGAGAAGAGAATGGAAAGAAAGAATAAAAAGTGCAGGAAAAAAGAAAAAGAAAGAAGAAAAAGAAAAGAAAGAATATAATAAAGAAAAAGAAAAGAAAAATATAAAGAAGTGACTTCCAACCTTCATCACAAGTATAAACAAATTTAATTAATCTTTATCCCCTATATGTTAAATAGATATCTCTTCATCCCTCATCCTTTCCCTTATCTATAAGCAAATCCATAAAACATCAACTTTTCAATCCTAGTATCACCAAAAAGTCCATAAACGGTTGCCAAATCATTGCAAAAATATCTTATTTTAATCTTGATCAAATAAACCAACTTTATACTCCTTTTACTTTTAACAGTCTTAATCTTTAATTCAATCAAATATTGTCATAGGATTTGATTTCTCTTCAATTCTTCTTTATCCCATCTCACAGATTTCTTCAAGGCTTTAACAAACCTCTTTTGTAAATCCAATAAGAAAATATTCTCCAGGTCATTCTCTTGGTTTATCATTTGTATTTCCCTTTTAATTTTTAACACTTCAGCCGGTTTCTTTTGTATATCCAGTAAAGTGTCCTTTTCTAAATCATTCTCTTGGCCTGTCATTTGTAGTTCCACTTTCAGTACTTCCTCTGTCTTTTCAGATAAAATTTGTTTCACATCTGTCATTCCTTCATTAACATCTTTTGGACATAGTTTGTCCATAGAACAGACAACATTACTGACAGTGTTGATATTGCAGTTACTAATTTCTGGCTCCATTCTTCAAAGATCTCCTTTAATATTTCTGATGTTATAACATTTTGTAAGTCCCAGTATTAAATGACATCAAGAACAGGCTTGTATTTTTTTTTCTTCTGATTAAAAACTTTAGACCCCTCTAATGTCCAGTTTCTAAAATCATCACTTATCTTTTGTTATGACTTGCAATAGCCAGAATAGCCAAAGTCTGTTTCCCATGAGAAGCTATTTATTTCTTATAGTTAATTCCAAAATCTTATGGTAAAAGTCAATATTCCAAATTTACCTGGACTCTTGATCCATTTATAACTTTCTTAGATCAAAATCTTATTTAGCTTTTTGCTGTTTATTTCAAATTCTTTAAGTTCTTAAGCTTATAATTAATTTTTCTTTTGTTTAGAGTTGAAGAAAAAAATCACCCAATGAAGACTTTTCAAACTTGTCATTCTAGAAGTCTCTAATAGCTTTAAGATGGTTAACAGACAATTTCCAAAAGTGATTAGAAAGTGAGGTTTGCTAACTTAGTGTCCTTTAAAAGGCTCTGCCATGGTTGCAAGCAAGATGGCTGATCCTGTCATCTCCCGATGCTCAAACCCATGGAAAACTGCTGTCCTGTGGTCTCCTCATGAGCAACAGCCATCCAGAGCACATGTGTGAGATCTCCCATCCTCTCCTTATCTGGAGAGGTTTCAAGGAACTCACTGGTTCCTTGGTCTTTGCTGTGGTCATTGGCTCTGCTTTCGCAGAGCCATCTTCAATTTGCCATACCTGCCTTTCTTTTGCATGATCTAATGGATTTTGTTGCTGATTGTGATCAAAGTAACTTGGTAACTCCTTTTCTATAACATTGAATGTATGCATTGTAAGGTTTAACATTTTTAAAGGAGTTATATTTTAGTCTCTTTTTAAAAAAAATAAAATTAATTTTGTTTATTTCTGGTGAAATTGATCTCTCCCAAGGGATGAAACTGCTAGTCACATAGCTCTACACTGTGTAATCAGGAGGTAGCAACATATATGTTTTCCATGTTTTACTTTTTTAACACCAGGAAGGCAGCACAGATTATGGACAATTTCTCTCTTTCATATATTGGGGTTAGGGGGAAGATGCCAAGTGAGATGCCTCCTAGAAGATAGATGGTGGCAGTGGCACCAAGCCACTAAGCCAAAGCAGGCAGCAGGGACAGGTATGCAGACTCAAAGACCTTCTGGGAGAAGGATGAGACTTCCAGCCTTCTGCCTTATGGAGTTGAACATTCCACTAGAAGCAGACATTGCCCACATGGGATATCCTCAAAATTCTAAATGAGCCAAAAAGGATTGTATGTTTGTTGCTCAGCCTTTTTAAAAATCTCAGCAGTTTCTCCCCTGATCTTACATGTAGACAGTATAGGAATAATTGCTATTTCCTCCATTTTTTTGCCTATAATTTTATTTAAAAAAATAAAACTCTAACTTGGTAGACTATGGATGTGATAGTTGATATAGAGGGAGGACATGGGGCAAAATTGACAAGTGGTTTATATCAAGAACTTTCTTGTTTTTGTGACATGATTGACTGATTGTATGCCATCAAATTGGTGTTAACTCTTAGGGATTACACAGAACTTCTCTAAGATTATCTGTACTCAACCTGGCCCTTCAGGACTTCCTACTGTAGACCCATCACTGCCATAATCAAGTTCATCCATCTTGCTGATAGTTGCTCCTTTCTTCTCCTTCCTTCCATCTTTCCCAACATTTTAGACTTCTCCAGAGACCCAGCCTTTGCATAATGAGTCCAAAATATGATAATTTGAGCCTGGTCATTTGTGCCTTGAGTGAGATCTCTGGATTGATGTGTTCTTTGTTTTCTTGACTACCCATGATATTTTCAGGAGTCTTCTCCAATACTGAAGTTCAAAAGCATAATTACCCTTTCTATTCTGCTTCTTCAAAGCACAACTTTCACTTGCATAGTGTCACATAGAAAATCATTGTCTGTACAATTTTGATCTTTGTAGGTATAGACACATAACAGGCTTCTTTGCTATCCTACAAGTTCTAAACTGTGGTATATTTCTTGACTTCAGGTTTCTTTACTGTTGATAGTCAATCCTAAAATCAGAAGCTAGTCACCACGTCAATATCTTCATTGTCAATTGTAAGCCTGCTTGCTGTACCTACCGCCATTAGTTTGGCATTTTGCAATCTGTTCTACAGTCAGTTCTTGGCCACATTTCTGCTGATGTAACTGAGCTCTTCTACCTCCTTGTACTAACAATATAACCAGTTAGATTTCTGTGTACTCCATCTGGTGATGTCCATGTCTATAGGTATCATTTTGGTTATTTAAAGACTGTGTTAGCAATGAAGAAATCATTGGATGGGCAGAAACAGATTTGTAATTCTCCTGCTTCATTTCTGTTTTCAAGGCCATATAATCCAACTAGGTTTTCCTCCTTGCTGTTTCCAGCTTTGACATCCCTGTGTCCAACCACAAGCATCATATATTGCTTGCACAATCTGCTCTTCCTACTTTTCTACTGTTTTGTAGAATTTTCTGAGCTTAGAACAATGGATACCAACAGATTCTGCCAATTCCTGCTACTGTGACGTGATAAAGCCCATTAGGCTAAATGTAGATAGATAATACTTTCACTTTAAAAGAATTTCACAGTGAATTTTCTATTCCTGTTACTCACTTGAGAATAAAACTTCAAAACAAGTTTTCCTAAAATGCATTAGTTCGTTGAATAACAGCTTGATACTAAGAGCAAATGGTAAATCAGACTGTTGGTTCTCATAGTACCAGAAAATGTCAAAAGAATTTTGGTTGCTGGAAGCTAAGAAACAGATGAGTGCATAAGAGGCTTATTTTAAAAATATAAAAACAGTAATAATATTAAACATGGGTAGCATAAACGTTAAGACATTTTCAGAATCTCTTATATATTATGGGTTTAGAGTTAGAGGTAAGTAGTAGAATTTCACATATTTTATGTCTAGAATTAAATATATTCTGGTTTAAATTTATATGCGCATCTGTCTTTCTGTCTGTCTTGATTCAGACTGAACTTGATCATGAAAGTCATCAACCTTTTTTTCTGCATGAGGGATCAGAGCGTAAACCTGGATAATTGTCATATTAAAGATTGTGCATAAGATCTAACTGATATTATTCAGTCATGACTGCATTTAATCCAAATACTGTCTTTGCTATAATCTTCCTGACTATGAAAGTAACACTGCTCCTTCTTTGTTTTTCATGTCCAGAGTAGTAAATAGAATGATCTTCTGACAAAAAGTGTCCAGTTCCGGTCCATTTCAATTCACTGATGCTTAAAATCTCAATATATGGTTGATTTATTTCATCTTTAACCATGTACAGCTTTTCTATGTTCGTGCTTCTTACATTCCATGTTCCCAATGTAATTTTCTCCTTGCAACTTCAGGTTTTCTTTTCTGCGTGGCAACATCAGCAACTAGACATCTGAAAGGCTTTAATCTAGCCACATCATAAACACCATTAGTACCCCGAAAGATCCTCAGTAGCATACTGAGTGCCATCAGCCTGAGAGGCCCATCATTCAGCATTATATCATTAATCGTTTTATCTTGTCTATCCATGTGCTTTTCTTGGTAAAATACAGGAGTGGTTTACCTTTGCCTTCTCCCATGTAGTATGAATCAATGCCTTTGCCATTGTTACTAAAGTGATCATCTGCCTCCAACATCTTCTTATATTGCTAGTGACCAATATAGGTTCTCTCTTGCTTTAGCTGGGCAGCTGGGATAACCCTCACACCTTGGGTGACACTGCTGAGATCATATACCAAAAGAAGAAAATATATGTAGCTCAGGGTTAAACTATGGCATTCTTGGTGCTCTCTGAGCTTGGTTGTTTGCTTGCAGACATCTCATTACCCAACTAGGTAACATCATCAGTGCAACAGCTGCTTCAGTATACAGACTCTGGGTGGCTTACGCTAGAGTACGATAAAACAAAATAATCCATCATAAGAGCAAAGACAATCAATAGTCCCCCAGCTATTTTAACCACTGCATGTTGACTTCCCCTGCTGCCCCCCAGCCCAATATAGCCAAGACTGAAATGAACCAAGTTTAGAATGTTCTCCACAGGAACAGGAGCAGTGAACAAACTGAATAAACAGTGAAGGACTACAGCCACTGTCAGCCAGTGTAAACTTCACTACAGATCTTTTTGTCAAATGAGATGCCAGTTGCGGGGAGGGCAAAGTAGGATTTTCCTGTGCTGGCTTAAAGCCAAGCTGGGTTTAATATAGGACAGGAAGAGTTTAAAGATACACTGTGGACATGTCCTTGAATAGTTTTAAAAGAGATTGGACAAATTGGTGGAGAACAAGATTACTGATTATTACTGAAATGCCAGCTTCTAAGGAGCAACAGTGTTGGTGCTTCTGAGCACCTTAAGTGCATCTGGTTGACCAGTCCAGCAAGACTCTTTTTATGTTCTTATATTTTTGCACGGGCTTCTCTGTCATGAAGCAGCTGCTGTACTACCAATCGTTGTGGTCATCTTGCAATGAGTCACCCTGTGAACCTCCTCAGACTGCCAGCTAAATGGGGAGTTTGAAGTGTTGCCATTGACTGAAGAAGGATGGGAAAGAAGGGGTAGAGCTTGTTCCCATTTGCACAGGGGGCCCATCTTTCCACCTCAGGCAGCAGTTCTTCTTGGGCCACCCCCAGTAGGATTTCCCTAAACCCAAGAAGAGAAGACACTATGCAAGAAGGCTTGTTCAGCCACCACACCTGGAGGCTCTGGCTTGAGGAATGCTAGGTTTACACTCCATCAGGTTGCCCTCCCTTACTTTTTCCCATGAAAATGAATAGCCCTATATGTGGAAAGCAAGAAGCTGCATTGTGGGCTAACATTTTCATAGGGATGAATCTGCTCGGCCTTTGGCCTTTCCCTTCAAGAACTCTTGCAAGATACTGCTTAATTCTCACCCATGATAATGAGAGGGATTTTGCCAGTGGCATCCGTGAAAAGCAGCATCAAGGCTGTGTTGTTTTACTTGACAATGTTGTTATATTTGGGCATGGTACATGGGCAGATGTTTGAATGTAAATTGGTGACACTTCATTTGATATCCAAATTGACAGTATGAAAAGGCTCAACTGCTGAGTACCTGGACATCTCATATAGTGAGATCATTATTGTGTGTCATTTGATAATTACATTTAGCAGCCTTTAAGATAAAAATGATTTTAGAAAGAAAAGGAAGGCAAGACATCTTCCAGTTTTTGCAGAAGAGAAGATGCATGGTTGAGATCTTGGTGAGCAATGCTTTTTATTGCGACAATCCCAGGAAAGCAAAATCACAGAGCACTTCTTTCAGGCCTAAAGAATTTTATGCATGTGCCAAAGACAGTCTGAAACTGGATCTAAGGCTGAAACTTTCGACCTTACATAATATCTCCTGACTTTGTTCTCTTCCTACTTTCTACCTTGAGAGTTTAAAAAAAACAAAGAAGCCAACAAAAAACAAAACAGGAAAATTTTCAAACACGTGGCCTTCTGGGAGGGTGGATCCAAGATGGCGATAAAGTGACACCTCTGTAAAGAGCTCTTGAACTTTTATTCATTTTAGTGCTTTTATTTAGTTTTATTCAAGGAGCTTTAGTAATTAGTTTGCTATCCTAACTTCAAACAGTAATCAAGGATGCAAAATTATAAAGCAGGAACAAAAAAGAATTTGAAAAGAAAGATTGAAAGGAGGCACAAACCAGAGATCCAGCTGAGAGGAAACCCCAAACAAGACAAGACTGCAAAGGTTTAGGCAACCAAAGATAAAGGACCTGCTCCAGCTTAAGGACGCAGTGTGTAAGTCTCCTTTACCTTCTCCTTCTCCCCTTGTAACCTCCGTTAACGACTCTTATTCCTCTTTGGACTGGGAAGTGGATGATTGCCCTTACTCTGAAAATGAGGCTCTACTCGGAGATAGAGGAGAGGATGGTGTTTATATCAGGAAGAATTTAGATGGAGACCTGGATCTGGCTGCTAAAAATTGCCTCTTAACATCTCAGACAGTCACTGCTATTTTCGATCAGCTTCTGAATACTCACAAAAAAATAGATGAATTAAAGACTTCAGTAGTAAAGCATATCCCCAAATCAGTTAAGGAAACAAACAGCAACTCATACATTCCAAAACTTACCTCTAACCCACAGACAGTACAGTCTGTACAAAAATTTTCAGTTAAAGAAGATGTGGCCTTCATCTCCAGTGTGAGGTCAGCTATGGAACAAGTGTTGGACATTTCATACTTTCTACATGCTTGGATTGTTTAATTTCTCCAGATATTTTTAATTAGAATGTGACCTTGGCAAGGTGCCTGTATTGTACCAAGCCATGGCTTGTTTATGTTGCAGATACAATTGCCAAAGTCTTGACTCTTTGCACCTTTAATCCTATTGACCATGAGGAGCACTGAGAGTAGAGGTAGCAAACACGCAAATCCCTGTTTCTCTCCTTGTTTCTGCTCTGCAGACTCATAGGCTCTCTGCTTAAAGCTGCTGCTACATGAAGAATAGCATCCTTCTTTCCTTCTCCTTTCTCCCACAGTAAAGTAGAAAGCTCAGTTGCAGGCTTTCTATTCAAGTATGTCACTTCCTTAAATACACTTGACTTGTCCTTTTGGATTTAAGCATCTTTCTCTAGATAATCTTAATGGACTTACTCCATTCACACGTGAATGCTGTGCCAAATACTAACCCCAGTGACCCTACTGGATGATTCCAGCCAGAGTTATCTCAATGTTTTCTCTACGGCTTATTCAAAGTTTATTAAATAAAATAACATTGGCAGGAATCACACAGCACACAACTCATAAATCACAGTATGCAATCCCCAAAGCTCAGTTTACATAACACAGCAAAGAAAACCAATCATATGGCTCAGCACAGTTGTTGTAGTATATTTGACATGCTAGTTTAAATGTCCAGAGCAAGAACTGCAATTTCTGTTTACAGTCTAACAATGTGTTGTAATTTCATGTCTTTCCTTCCCATTTGCACCTCTGTGTCTTTCCCCTCATTCTTCTCATTTTTGAAAGGCTTTTTCCTTCATTTCCTTCATTTCCTTCATTTCCTTCATTTCCTGGATTTCCTTTCCATCTGTATCTTGCTGTGTCCCCCAAAAGCTCAAGGCAAATAGCTTCTCACCCTGGCATTCATCAGACTCAACATCCTTCACTTCAGTAACCTTGTTCCATCATGTAACCTCCAACCATGCACTAGACCCGTAAGTTAAGCAACCCAGCACCTACCAGATGCTTGGGATTTTAATGTCAATCAACCCCAGCCAGTGGCCAGAGATGATGGGATTTTGAGTGGAAAGAACCCTGGATGTTCTTTAAGCTCCTTCTTAAGGTCTGGTCAGTACGTTTGCAAGTCATATGTGTAGTACTTGGTTTTCTTGCCTTATGCATTTATTGATCATATTTATGTGGCTATTTATATTCTTTTAAAAATTGAGAACTGAATGCAGTATTCAAATACATTGATTAAAATAAACAAAACAATGCAACCTAAAAAAAATCTTGCTGCAGTAGGAAAAAAAATGAAGCAAATGAACAGCCTGCAGCATTTTAAAATATTATTTAAATGGCACGGGTAAATAGGTTCGTATTTCCTTGTCTTTAGAAACTATGCCATAGCTGGGGTGCCAGTGATGAGAGGACTCTTCTGCCAGATAGCCACATGCCATACTTTGGGAAAAGTATATGGAACATAGCCTCTTACAAACAGAAACATTCCTGCACAGAAATTGTGCAGTGTTGATCCAAGGTTAGTGATATTGTAAGGCTTCTGGAGATCTTCACACAAGCTGAGCTAGTTCACTTCTGGTTCTGTTGCTTCTCTAGCCTCCAAAGAAAACATGATGGAGAATGTTTTGCAGTGCTTCTTCTAGAGGTGAGGGCAGGTGATTTCCCATTGGTGGGAATCTCAGGGAAAATCCAGCTGGTTCTTGCAAACCAGTTGTTAATTTTGTTTTAAGCTCCAAGCAGAGGAGAGCAGGAATCCAATATCTTTCATGGCCTATAAGCAGGAACTAGCTGTGTCCACTCAGGCCCCCCACAAAGGGCGTGGTACATCTCCACCTGGACTTCAGCAGGATATACCAGACAGCATGCTTAAAAGCATGACAGAGCAGCTTGCGTCTTCCACTGCCTGCTCAGGACCTGGTTCTTATGGAATATAGATAACATCCCTAATATAGATAACTCCCACTTTGTCCCATCTCCTGTCCCTCCCTCCTGGAGTTGCCCCTCCCACCCACCCCATTTTCCCCAACTGATCTGAGGAGTGGGACAGTCACCTACAGAGACTGGTTTTCCCCTGGCCACCAGAACAAGGATGGTGAGGGAAGAGCAAGGATGGAGTGCCATTTTTTGTGCTGAGTGGAAATGACCTGGATTTCTAGTTGCAATCTTTGCATGACAGAAATATGAATAGGTATTTGTTGCATACAGGACCAGATCCTGACCTCTTGCAGAAATACTGTTCCACGTGCATAATGTATTGTTTACAGAATCAAACTTCTGAAGAAAAAAAAATTCTTTGGCAGTACTTTGGTCCAATGAAGAGGAAGGAAAGAAGGAAGGAAGGAAGGAGGGAGGGAGGGAGGGAGGGAGGGAGGGAGGAAGGTTTTATATATATAACATTGTTAATTGTTAAATATAAATTGTTATACATATAACAATTCTCTACCACCAGCTACTAAAGGCTTAAGAGTTTCTTGAGAACCCACCATTCCAGTGATGAATGTGTTGAAATCCTGAGAGAAAACTGTTCTCAGAGGAGCTTGCTTCTTTTGCACATATATACAGTGGTACCTCAAGATATGAACGCCCCACCTTACGAAAATTTCAAGATATGACCAGCTCCGGCCGCAAAAATTTACCTCGACATGCGAACTCCGCCTCAAGCTACGAACCGGATCCGCAGCCATTTGCCCTGCTGCCACGTGGTCGCAGCTTCCTGTGGGCAAGATCGCGGTAGCAAGGAGACGTTCGGTGAGGCTTGTGGTGTGTTTTGTGGCGTTTGGAAGGTTTTTGGTGTGCTTGTCAGCATGGCTCCAAAGAAAATGCAGAGCCGTATGTATTTACATTGTGTAAGATCTTGCCCCGTTCGTCAAGAGAAACTCCCGTGACACGTGTAGTTCACAAAAGAGGTTTACTCAAGCGTAACGCAACAGTTACAAGCAAAGCCAGGACTGGCTTGGTACAATACATTGGTTCCTTTATACCTCCCCTCCTTACAGGCTGCGGATTATCAGCGCCCCAATGATCCCCCTTAATTGTCCAGATGGCAGGTTCAGCCTGAGTCCCATTGTTCTTTAATTGTTGTTAGCCCTTGGCGTGGTCATTGCTTTCCTTGGGCTTTTGTCCAGCACACAGCCGGGAGCAGGAGCTTTCACTCGCGCACGCGCTGATTGCTCTTCCTCAATTCCGCTGCTCTTTCCTTTGTCCATAGCCCTTGGCGTGGTCATTGCCTTCCTTGGGCTTTTGTCCCGCACACAGCCGGGAGCGGGAGCTTTCCCTCGCGCACGCGCTGATTGCTCTTCCTCAATTCCGCTGCTCTTTCCTTTGTCCATAGCGCCCACGGCCCTCTGGAGTTAACAGATTAGTGAAGAGGCCCCAGGTGGCCCTTCCATTAGCACTTCCTCTTTCTGCGCTAGCGCTTGAGCGGTGAAACTGACTAAAGCGCGCCTGGGGAATTTCCTAGCCCTGCAACGCCGGCTGACACATTGAACCTTATGGGGAAATTTGCCTCGTGGTGCGACCAAATTCAGAGGGCAGATTAGCCGTATTTACATTGAACCTTATGGGGAAATTTGCCTCGTGGTGCGACCAAATTCGGAGGGCGGAACGGATTAACCGTATTTACATTGAACCCTATGGGAAAATTTGCTTCAGGATGCGACCAATTTGAGTTGCGATCAGAGTCATGGAACGGATTAAATTCGTATCTTGAGGTACCACTGTATCTGCTTTTTTAAAAAAAAAGTTAAAAGCATGACAGAATATTGCAATTATTTTGGTACATCTATAATATATTAGTGCTTTCTTGGAATACAAATATTCCTTTCCTTTGCTCTTTTGAGGTACAGAGTTTCTGCTGCACATAAGCCTCCCTTTTCCCTGAATGCATCCAATTTCTATTATTTCTGTAGCAACCATTTTCATTTCACATACTGTACTCTGGCAGGCTGTTATGAACAGAAAAACACAAGCTTTGGTAAACAAACTAGCAAGCTGTCTTTCCCAGGTGCAATACTTATGACAAAGCAACAAACTGCAATTTCAGGAGCCCGTTGGCTTGATGGCTTTCTGAAAAACCAAAAGGGAAGGAGCCTGTCAGTCTAATTTCAGGAGGAGCTACTCCAAAGAAGGATAGCGCAACCTATCCAGAATGAAAGAAGGGCAGTTGTGACTTGGAATACTTGTCCACGTGGTCCCTAAAGGTACAATTTCTTAAGCAAAGGACCCTCGATAGATCCCTCCCTTTCTGATCTAATTAGATAGGCAGAACCTAGAGATTCCCATCATTATATGAGCCACTGCATTTTGGAACAGTTGACGCTTCCAGGTATTTTTCAAGACTGCCCCATGGAGAGTGCATTGCAATAGTCCAAATGAAAAATAATGGCATGAGTGACTGTGAGCAGAGCCTCCCAATCCAGGAAAGTTTGTAATAACACACCAGGTGTAATTGGGCAAAAGACTTCCTAGTCACAGCTGCCACTTGCTCTTCAAGCAGGAACTGTGTGTTTAAGAGAATCCCAAGTTACAAACTAGTTCTGCAAGGGGCAGCTCAATCCATTCAGAACCAAAGATGGGGTATCCCTGGTACCAGAGAGCTTTCAAACCCATAGATGCTCCATCCTGCTGGGATTAAGACTGTGCCTGTTCATTCTCATCCAGATCCTAACAGACTCCAGGCCCTGGGAGAAGACCTCAGGCTCTACCACATCTCCTGTTTGGTCAGGGATCAAGATATACAGCTAAATATCATCCACATGCCCAATGTGATTCTGTTCATCTGGTCTGAAGATAAAGAGAAGGCCTGCTGAAGATTCCAGACCTGTGAGAGGCACATGGGGAAGGGCTAGGAGGTTGGCCTGCTTAGTATAGCCCCCATGCTTTGGAATATACTCTCCCCAGAGGCAAGTTTGGCCCTGACCCCCTTGCATTTTGCAAAGTTCTAAAGACCATCCTATTCAAGCATGCTGTTGTTTTGGGATGACTGTAAGTGATCGTTATTAACTGAATGTGTTGTTACATGGATATTGTTTATGTTCTGTCAATTTTATGTTGCTGTATTCTGTCCAGGGTCTGTATAATTGGGGTGGATTCTAAATACTGCAAACAAGGAGGCAAATTAACAAGGGAGTTCTAATTCAAAAACATTTGGAAGGCATTAGGCTGCCAATTTCTAGATAGATAAGATCTCCAGGCGATTTGATTTAGGTAGAGAAGTTTTGTGGTGTCTTTCTCCCTTCCAAACACCCAACTATGGGTAAAGACAAAAATTCTACATGAGAAACATATGTAGAAAAACCTTTAGGGAAAAGGAGAGTCTCACACATGCTGGGCTCAGCTCTCATGAGCACATAAACATGGAGTTTTCTTGGGAGCACTGTAAAAATGCATTGCCAATGCCTTCTTTCAGGTTGCTCTTTTTCATCTTCCCAGTTTAGCCTATAGCCAGTGATTTCGAGGTGGTCTTCCATCTGATCCTGCTTAGAAAGCAAAATACAAATTTGACTCAGCTTAGGTCTGAGCCTGCTTAAGAAGGTCAGATAAGTGCAGCAAATAAATACAATGGTTCAAGTCCATTACACAATGCTACTTATACAGTAGTATGCAATAATACTGTTCCGGCTTACATACAAATTCAACTTAAGGACAGACCTTGGGAATGGAACTCGTTCTTAAACTGGGGACTACCTGTAAACACATTTCTGCAAGCTTATCATTCCTTTGCATTTCTCAGTGACTTTCTGGGTTTGATGTGGTTATTTTGGGGCTACAGTCCTGGATACAAGGACTCACTATTGGAGTTCACATTTAGAAGGAGTCTGTATGGAAAGTGCTTATGAGAAAAATTCACACAGACTTTAAAACCTTTCTTGAGAAAATGGGCATTCAAAAATTTATTTCTTTGCTTATTTCAGCTATTTTCCTCAATTAAAAGGGCTGGAGGGAGACTTTAGTCAAACTCACAGCAGTTCTTTGGGAAGTCTTCAAGATTCTCTCAAAAAATATTCTCACTCTCTTTCCTTCACCATTTTATCAGTCTCTTTAAAGGAGAAATATAGAATAGAAATTAAACTTGCTGAACTGGGGAATGCAGTATTTCCCTAGAGTCTTAAATAAAACGTATCCAGCAAATTGGGCTTTATCTGACAGGCTGTTCTGTTACTTTACCAGCAAAAACTAACTAAATTTCACCTTCATGAGCTATGTGCAACCATATCCAAAAGGACATTCAGATACATTAGTGCAGCTGGAACAATTCTTTGGACAATCACTAACAAAGCTCTGTGTGTGTGTGTGTGTGTGTGTGTATTTGTGTGTATGAGTGAGGTGTGTGGTGTGTGGTCGGGGACCTGTGTGGTCAATTCATAATGTAATCTGCCAAGCTGAGTTGCTTGATTTTTTGCAAGTAAGTAAACTTCTGAAGTCCACGTGACTGGATGGGCTTAAAGCCAGCCATTTCATCCAAACCGCAAAGTGAACCGAGATCGGAAAGTGGGCATTCACACGTGCTCCTTCCTTACTTTCAGAATTGGAGTTTGTGTCAACATGTCACCTTCAAGCTAAATGTGAATACCTTTTAGAACAGAGATCTCTGATGAGTAGTGGATCCGTGAAAGGAAATTACCTAAGCCTTCTGCAATGACTTATATTCCATGTGCAACTAACCTGGGTGATGTTTTGTGCTATTGTATGCATAGAAGCAAGTTCCACGGGGTTCTGTGTTGCTACTCCCAGAAAAGAGTATGTGTCTTAGTTTTGATGTGTGTGATCTTGATTTTTTATTTTTCCTTTTCTATCAAGTATATGTATAAAAGAGCTGACAACTGAGGCATGGTCTGTTCCAGTATGAACCTCATTAATTTAAATCTTTATGCTGGTTTTTGGCCGTAATAAAGATTTGATTGATTGATTGATTGATTTAAATCTTAGATTGAGTCTTTTCGTGGTAGCCTCTAAGTCTGGAATGTTATCCCTCAGCGGAAGCACTTGCTGCTAACTCTTTTATTTGGCAAAACTCCTGATAGGCTTCAGCTATGGCCTCTTTGGGAATTTTCTTCTTTTTTTTAAAGAACACTGTTACTGCTTCACATTTGTATGTGCATTTTCCCCATCTAGGTAGAAGCTCCTAGCCAACTTTGGCTAATCTCAAAAAGCTAAATAGAAGTAGAATGGGTAGGTATGTGAATGTGAGACCACCAGGAAGTAACATACCTGCAATCAGACTGAGAAGTTAGGGGGAAAAAACCATCCTGAAGAAGGTCCCTTTCATATTTTTGCTAAGAAAGCTACATGGACCTGTACAGGAAATCACCAAAAATTGAGCTCCACCTGGGGAAAACTTTACTTTCTACATGTCTTTTGATGGGAAGGGTGGCATTCCAGAGTTTTAATATTGTGTAAGCATCATTTCGGATGGAAAGTCAGGATGTAACCCCTGAAGATTAGGGTTATCCCAATTCAAATTAATTACAGATTTATTCATAGACACTGTTGAAGGAAAGCTTTGGTAGCAACAAATCAGAACAAGTTGGATAGCACCTTTTCCTACTAGCACATGTCATTAAAAGGAATACACTTTTTTAATTTAAAAAAAAAATTATTTTCATGAAAGCTTATGCCTTTTAATGACATGTGTTAACTGGAAAAGGTGCTACAAGACTCCTTCAGGTTTATTCAGAGTGCCTGACAATGCTGCTTCAAAGTTTTGTGACAAATATGAAGTAGGAGCTTTCTAGCTATGTTCTCCTGCCACTAGGAAAAAACAAACAAGCCATAATATGGAGGCCAGTACATCTCCCCCTAATCCCCTTCACTAGATAACTCTCAGCTGAGGATCCTCTGAGTCTTAGAATGTGAGTTGTGGACTTGCCCTTCTCCGAGGTTATATCCCTCTAGGAAACTCCGGGTCACTCAGCAGACCAATTTTGAATGTTGAGAAGATGGCACAAGGGTTCCTTTCAAAATGTTTTTTTCCCCTTAGAACTGCACATTATCTCTATTCTGCTACCTGTGGATTTACTATGTAGTGTTGGTTTTACACTGTGGATTTGGGAGTTTTGTATTTTATACAGTATCTTGCTTGCTGATATTCAAAAAGTAGAAAAAGAAGAAAGTTGCAAAAAGAGATTCCAAGACAGACCCCTTGAGTTGGAATTCATTGGTCAGTTTGACTTGGTAGCTTGACATCAACAACAGTTGGGATTAATGTACAAGTAGTCCTTGTTTAGCGACCACAATTGGAACCAGCAGCTCAGTCGTTAAGCAAAGCGGTTGCTAAGTGAAGCCCCAATTGTGCTTATGATCTTCAGCTTTCCTTTGCTTTACAGACCTGCAAAGATTGTAAATGTGAGGATTAGTCACAAAGTTACCTTTTCATCATCATCATAACTGTGAATGGTCACTATCCAAGGCAATTGCTAAACAAGGACTACCTGTATATGACTAATCATCACCAGCAGCCTCTTATTTTCTGTCTCATATGCATCATTCATATGCTGATTAGATCTTGATATACAGTAATTTGGTATGTGGTCCCTGGTGCTTTATGATACTCTGATGGATCTGTTGCATTGTCTTTCACTGATTGGCCTTTGTGGCTTTATAACACATGGGCTTAACCAAGTGTACCATCCCAAAATTGTCCATATATATAACAAGCCCACAAGCATGTATCTGTGGAAGAAGATATAAGTATTAAATATGTGTGCATGTGTGTGGGGGTATGTTGTAGACTCTGATTCATGAAAACCTATACCATAATAAAACTGTTATTCTTCAGGGTAACATTTGATACAGTAGGTTTTTTAATTGCAACATAGATTTTATGTTTTTTATTTGTGCTGCATTGACCATAGAGGCATGCATGAGTAGATTCATGTAATAAACCAATAATAATAACAAGACACATACTTTTTCCTGCTATTATTCTTGCCCTGATGTGGGAGGTGGAAGGGAACATAAAAGCAGGAGCAACTGGATATAAAGTTATTCGAATTTTTTCTGTTGATTTGATGCCAGAAGTATTTATAGTAATTAAGACAGCAAAGGGGAGGCTTTTTCCCTTAAAAGGATTGGTTCTTGTTGGAGAGTTTATTTAATAGCTTCAACTTCAGAAGATTATGTTTAATTAGTAGAGTTATAAGGAACAGGTTTCAAATAAGTCTATTTCTGTACCAATTAAAAGAAAGTAAATTGTCTGCTAAAGTTATAACTCGAAGCCCCAAGGGCAAATATGCAGGGGTTTGCGCACTTCAAAGCGTTCAATCTAAACTAAATTGACATTTGTAATTATCGCTCCCAAAAATATGGCATACCTTAGCTATGTGTAGCTGCTATTCACGGTAACATTCTTGCCAAAGCTTTCTCCATCTGACTGGAGCACATATGGTGCTTTTAATAAATATTAATAAACGGTGTGCAAAAGCAAGTGAATAGCACAGCACTGAACTTTGCCCAGGTTTCACGGCTCCAAGATGTATTTTGTCCCCAAAGTACAGGTAAACAAGCAACTAGGACTGATTCCAGGTATGAGCACGCAGCTCATAAACTCCTCTGTGGGACCCGGTCCTTTGCCATGGACCAGCCCTGGTGGAATTAGCAGCGGGCAGCACTAGTGGCATGCTAATAAGTGTGCTGGCGGCTGGCTCTGAACTACCATTTCATTTCCTGTCATGCTGAGAGCAACACCATATGGAAAAGAAAAACATGGCCTGCAAGGTGGCACGGGAAGCTAAGGCAAGTCACTAGACTGCAGAAGGGCCTGTGGCCTCCGTACTGGAACTCCAAAGATGCCGGAGGGTGCCACCCTCTGATGCCAGCTCTAGAAGCCAGACCTTCAGGCAGGCATCTCCCTTCAGACCCCTGTCTGCTTGAACTGCCAGCCCAGATGTCAGGCAGAAATGCTCCTAGACTTCATACTATGCTCCAGTACTTTGGTGGTGGCCAGCAATGAATTTAGGAGTTTTGGATGCTGCTAATGCAGCCAGTCTAAACTGTATGGTCAAAAGAAGCTTTAAATGTATATATTGCCATTCAGTAATTTTAGGTGTGTCCACACTGCCCCTTCAAGCTGCTCCTGCTGCTATTCATCCCAGCTTGACTGTCAACTGGCTTAAGAAAATAACTTCTAGACTGAGATGTTTTGGCACCAGCAAGCAAAGTATCTTACTAGACATATATATTTTGTAAGTGTGTATACACACAGAGACACACACACAGTTAAGTTGAATGCATACATACAAAGCATCAAAATGCACATATACAATAACCAGCAATAAAAAGTCGTCTTCTTCTTCTTCTTCTTTTTTTTTTTTGCCACTCTCTTGGTCTCTAATATATTCTAGAGCAATTTTTAATAGTATTCTTTCAATAGCGTGGTGGTTATAACATTCGCCTCCCGTATGGAACATTACTGGTTCAAAACTCAGGAGAATACTTTTTAAATTACCGTTTTTCTTTCCCTGATTCCCTTATTTTCCACTGTTTGGGCTACCAGGGTGGGGGAGAGTTAATAAGTCCAGCAGTGTACCATTTCATCATTTCTCAAGTCACTTGAGGTAAAAAGGGTGAAATCCTTTTACTTCAAGTGACTGGAGAAGTGATGAAATGATATATCACTGAAGTTAATGAAAAAAACCAAACCAGTGGAAATAGGGAAAGAGAAATAGTAATTAAGAAAGAGTTTGTCACTGAACTGCAGAGAAATGGGGAACTAACATGTTTATAATCCAGCTTTAGTGAGCAAAGGATCTATGCTGGTTTGGCTGGTATTACAATCTCATGCCATAGGATAGTCAAGGAAAGAAAGGAGGTGGAAAGAAGGCTGTGAAGTAGAAAATACACTGAGAACCTAAAGGAAAAGTAGGTGAAGAATCTGACTTGAAGGAAAGTGATGGAGAACTGGGACAGAAGGGAGCTAACTGAGAAGGGAACTTTGAAGAAATCAACAGTGCTTAAAGGGAAGATGGCTGTATGCTATAATAATAGAGTGGCCCCTTATACAATGACAATAACAAGAAAATACACCACCAAAAAAGAAGATGTAGGTTTTTTATATAGATATGCATTTGTCTGGATTCAATTAATTAAAATTTAGAGTAAAATATTCTCTAACTGTGGTGAGAAAGCAGTGATTGGGTGAGCTGACCACCAGCTTAGACTGTTTTTCATGAGGTGAGCGTCGATGGGCAACTTCAAAAGGCTTCTGCTGACCTGGCTTATTTTCTTATCTTTCAACCAGGCTAGAACTGAACTACATGTCAGATAGAGGATGCTTTCAAAGAAAGGACATCCCTAATAAATGTATATGTATGGATTCGCTAAAAAAGTATTACTGAGACAAAATAGGCATTGGAAAACAGAAAGCCTAGAAAATAATGCACCATAGACATTGTTAGGCTTCACCCCACAGGCAGAAATGAACCATTTAGGCAAACTCACAAAGGACCCAAGAACCTCTGAGGAGAAATATTGATTGAAGAAAGTAGGAAGGAATAACCAAAAACAAGTCCTATGTAAAGAAACAGCATTCAAAATTTCTTCCATATCTTCCTCCTTCCTCCTTTACTTAATGAACTACTTGGTCCTCACTTTGGAGAGGCTGACAGGTTGGTTTCCATCTGCCATCCTGGCAACCATCTGACTAACTCTCACAGACATGGAGAAGAGGAACTCAAAGGATGCCTGGGCATTGTCCCAAGCTGGACCTACAGATATGTTAGAATACAATTCTCATCTTCCTCAGCTAGCAGAGCCAAATGTGAAGATTAAAGTCCAGTACATATGGACAGTACCAGGTTGGAAAATGCTGGAATAAGATTTTGGTATATATGGAAGAAACTGAAGACAGTAGACCATGGAACTTTTACAGCTGCTATGGGTCTAGAGCACTGGTAGGTAACACCAGGCTCCAAGCCCCCTAAACCTTAGATGAGTCCCTGACAGCCCCTCCAGAAGTTGCTGTGGAATTGTAATTGTGACATTATTAAAGAAAGACATTATTAAATAGTAGCAAAATAATCATACCACACATAATTCATATTCATATTGTCCATATTTAAATCAAGTGAAATCAAATTCTGTGTCCTGGCTTTGCCCATTACTTAATTTTATCCCCACTTACATTTTAGAATCCAGTTCCCAGCATAAGAGTTACAGATTCCTGCATAGTGCCTAACAAAGCATTTCTGCCATTGTTTTTCCAGCATTTGGCTCCTAGGGCAGTAGGGCAGCAAGGGCCAAAAAACATGATGGAGGAGCTGAATATCACACACTGGTCTACATCTAGCTGCCAAATGTTTTGGTGATTGTAGGCTTCCTAATAAAACCTCACAGACAGAATATTTAAACCAGAGAGGATATTTAAGCCAGAGAAACAATAAAAAGGTAATTTAAACTTGCAAAGTGTGCTGTTCACAACTACTAAAACCGTATCTCGCATCTTCATTTGCTGCTCCGTACATATATGGTTTTCAGAGAAAAAGTGTATTTAATTTTCAGAACTGGGCAATGAGACAATGGTGATCAGCCTTCATTTTCCCTTGTGATAGTGAGTCTGCAAGTATCTTTTTCATCAGGGGAGGAAAGGACAAATTTAGTTTTAATCTTTCTCCATCTATAGAATTAAATCATTGTACTTGTAAATTATGCATGTGAAATTACCAACAATTTGGGCTTGAGCAATTTCCAGTAAAATGTGCTAATCCTGAATGTGTGATTTGTAGTGTTTCAGATAGACTAATTTGTCAAGGCTGACTGAATCCATTTAGTGCCTCCTTAAAGTTGTAGATGAATTTGATTTTGAAAAAGATTTACATCCTCTGCACATAGCAATAAAACTGTTGGAAAATTTCTCAGATCTATCCCATAAATTTCCTCCTTTCAATATCATTCAGGTCACACAGAAGGGGAACTGTACCAGGTCTTGACTAAAAATTAAATGTGAAATTAAATGCCTTCTTGGGTATCTACCTTGAACATTTGTTCCATATTTAATGCTAGGATAATGGAGAAAGGAGACTCAGAAGTTCTTTCCTTCTGAAGATTACCTTTGGGAAGAGCTTGGGTGGTTATGAATAACCAGGCAGGGACTTGCGGGTAGAATTAGAACAAAAGCCATTCGATTCATAAAAGTCTAAGAGAAAGAGAGAGTGTTACTAGTCTTAAATTCCCCCCTCCCCTCCTGCCATTCATCACCTTGCAGTAATACAAGCAATGAATGGGAGCGAAACACCCGTGGCACCAATCTCACTTCCAGAGATTAGTGGATTACGTTTCTTTCCTTCCTATTTCTGAGTGAAGGCAGGAAGCATGCTTTCATTCTGTTCCACAAGGATACCATGGAATTACTTAGTATCTTCATGAAGCCCATTCAGAGCAAGGGTAGGCTTTTCTGGGGCTTCATGGGGAGAAAAGGCACTCCTCAATAGCTAGGAGCATAACTCTCTTTCATCCACAGGTGCATAAAACATGCAATGCTTTGGATAATATCATTTCATAAAATAAGTGGTGTATAAATTGATTAAGTAACTAATATTATATTTTACAGGGGGGGCATTCCTCCCTCTCTTCTTACCCTGCTGTTCTCCTCAGTCCCCACTTAATTTGTGGGGCAAAAAATCCAACAGCTGTGACTCAGTCAGTGCTAAGAAAAGCACACCATTTTAGTTAAATGCGGCCGAGGAAAATGAGCGTGATTCGGGAATGGTACAGAGACAATGGAATGAGGTTAAGAGTCCTTAAATACCTATTAGAATCTAAGAGAGTTAATTACTAAGGGAAGGAACACACTGAAGGAAGAAGCTAATCTACATATTCAGGAGAAGAATGATGTGAAAAGTCCTTTGGGGACTATATTACTTCACCACGCAGCTGAGGACTCATTTGTCTGCAAGAGAAACCCCGAGCAGTGGAAAACCAGCAAATTAGAGGGGGTATGTTTGGATTTATGCCCTTTTCTCTTGAATCCTAGATTTCAATGTACTTCTGTATTATGGGTCTGTGGACTGAGCAGTAGAAAACATATTTATCTTGTGGATCCATCTTAGCTGCGATCACTAGTAGCTAGTCTAACTCTTCAATAGATATAAGCCCATTTGAAGCTTACAGTGCAGCATTCTGATAATTGCTCTCATTTCTTATTTGGACATTCTTTTAATAATTCATCAGGAAGTATCTCTTTATGTTTTGTCTTGGTAGAGGCTTGAGCATTATATGCTACTTTTATTTGTCTTTTTAAATAAAGTGTTACGTTTAAAGAGAAACAAATCTATGTGGCTGGCTTTCACAATGCTTCCCTTTCACTTCCCAAAGTGAAAAGCACTCTGACTTTTCTCTTACAAGATTTTTTTTTCCCAATAAGCTTCCCAGAAGTTTATTCAGTGTTAAAAATACAATTGTTTATATTGCTTATATTATATAAAAAGGATTGGGCTAGTGGGGCACGTGCTGTGGCAAAATAAACTTTAGGCTGCACTCATATTTGTGTCAGCTGACTTCAAGACTGTCCGAAATAAAAACTTAAAGATTAAAAGATGGAGAAGCTTTTTTCCCTCCAAGTACAATCTTTCCATTTCCGGCAGTGTGGGTGCATTTGAAGACATGGGATGTTTAGCCACTGGCTGAATTTAAAAAGTGACTGCCCCAACTTTTGAGATTGGCCCTATGGTCTGGTTGAGAAGATTCCAGGGAAGTCTGGTCCACAGAGCTCTCATTTCTTCCTTGGCGGGACTCCTCTCCTGTGATGCTCTGGACCTGGCTGAGAATGGAAATCCGCTTTCCAGTTCTGCATGCTTGTTACTTGGGCAATACAATTAGCAACATGCAAGCTTTGGCTTCTGGGCTGTATTCAGGCCTTCACCCTTGTTTCTGGGTTTAATATCTCCTCAGGGTTGCACCACTGAAATTTGGCAGCCAATCATCAGTAGCAGCAGTGTAGTTCTCCTCCAAATCTGGGCAGAAAAACAAAACAAACAAACAAAAAAATAGCTATACTAAACCTTTTGGATTGGTTTAGCATGTCCAAAATAGCAGCTCACCTCCTTCCCAAAATTAGACCCTCCCACTTGGATGACATCATCACAGAATCATCCAGATCCTTCAGCCCCAAGCGTAGCCTCTGGCTTCCAAAATGTCTCCCAGCCTTGATTTAGATCCACTTACATTTCGTGTTTGTCCTAACCCTGAATTATAGCACTATTTGGTTACTTTACTGTTTTTAGAAGGTTACAAGGCACACTTGATTTCAGTAGAGAGGAAACTGCATTTTGAACCTATCTACCTTTTCCAATATAATTCAATTGCTGTTTTTAATCCCAATGTTATAAGAGTGGTTTTGTTTTTCTCATAAAGTAATGTTTATTTAATTCAATGACTTCCATTCTGAAGACAGTAAATATAATTGGGAGTGACTAAAATCAGACACTGGGCAATCATTAAGGCCATTTTACAAATCTCAGAATTAGCCCTAGCAATATATATTCTTCTAATATCTAGAGTTGACCACCACAAGATACTGTAGAGTTATCTGTAGAGACTTTTTAATTATTATTATTGCAACTAGTGCGGCTTATGGCTACTGAAACATCAACTGCAAAGTTATTAATAGAGACAAATGACATCAAACATATACCAACTACCGCATTGTTAAATTCCAAGTAATGGTCATGGAAGTGTGAAGTCTCTAGCCCCATTGGAGAGTGCTTTTCTGGCATTAAGAATCTGACAAACCACAAGGTTGAACAGGGCACAGTCCAGAATTCATAGTAATGAGGAGTCAACCAAGATGCAACTATGTGTAACTTTTGGCAATGCGAAGTAAGAACAATTTAAAGCATAAAACAACCCAGGATTCAAGAGGCAGATGGCATTTTAGGCAGTTCCACACACAGTATCCTCCCAGGGTATTTCCTCTGAATTCATGCCACACAGCCTGAGAATGGGGAATCAGATATTGAGATAATGAAATGTGTACATCTGCTCCATGCAGACACCAAAAAATGTTCCTTCAGTAACAGGCAATGTCATATTGAAGAAGGCCTTGGAAGCAGCATTACAAAATATTGGCCTATCTATAACAGCTCTGCATTCTTAGAATTTTCCAAAAGTAAAGAAGGAATCAAAGGTCAATATAGATATTGATCTGCAGAAAGTTATTGCTAGGAGTTGCCCTTGTTTCAATGTGTTGCCTTCATCCTTACTGAAAGAAACCACCATTGTATTGATTTCACCAGGAGGCTCTGTCCCTATCATTTGGAAGCAGCTGAAACCATGGGCTGTGGGTTGCTATACAGCTCATTCTGTGATGAAATATACCACCTGTATCTGACTCCACTTTTTAGTATGTTTCCTGGCAGACCAAACAAATCCTACCTCTCAATTATCCTCACAGACCATAATGATGTTATCACTTCTAGAATTGCCTAATTTTGCTTCAGAGCTTGCATTATAGTGACATACAGCAATTATTCAATCAGATTAGAAATGAATGATGTAACCCAGAAACAAATGATGCAACAAAAACGTATGTACATTTTTATTTTAAGTTATTTTGTTCTGTCTTACAACTCAGTAACTTTTTCTTCTGTACTTTTGCTTTTTGACCTCAAATTATGATAATCAGATTTAAAGATTTTGAAGTATTTCATGGACTTGGTATTTTAGTAGCTTAGTAGTTTAAGGTTTTAGTATTTCATGCACAAAGTATTTTCTAATGTAGTGATTTAGTTTAAAGTATCTAACCTTTTAGCAGTCTAGTACTAGCATTTTATTCCTCCATTTTTTGTCACTTTTATTATACTATGTGCAGTCTTGGTCAGAATTGTAACTGAGATATCTGATCTGAGCCCTAAATAGAAATGCAGCTTGGTCTTACTGCCTAGTATCCCCATTGATTCAAGAAAACTTTTTATTTAAAGTGGCCTAACTTGCCAAGAGCCTTGGATTCCAATAGCCCCAGAGAGATGGTGGTTCTGCTGGGGCTTCTACACCAGAGGAGATCAGTGTGACCTGCTCTGGCCAGAAACATGCTGGCAAATTAATTCCATTTTCACTAGAGCATTTGGGACAATGGACTTGCCCAGCACCAGTTTTGTGCAATCCCTATGCCCACTATTACATCTTCTGAATCCACAAAATTGTGACTTTGGTCCACATGCCATTACATGACTGCAGACCCTTCTTGGACCCATCCAATTGGAAGGATGTCCAAGAAATGTCCACTTAAGACTCCTTCACCTCACTTTTCATCCTCACTTGTGCTACAGCATGATTCTTGCTCTTCATACCTATACATGCAAAAATAGCACATGTAGAGCAGAAACTATACAGACTTCCGTGACATCCCACCAGGATACGTTTGTGGAGGTTTTGATATATATTTAACACAGGCTAGTCAGGTTTAATTTTACTGGCAAGGCTGCCCCAACCTAGTGACCTCCAAATATCTGAAAATACAACTCATTTTATTCACAGCCATAATTGTTATTAGGACAGATCAGAAGGGGAGAAGCTGTGGAAAGGCCACTCTCAGGAGATTGTTAAAGCTTCAAATGGGGGAGGTGCCCAAGCCCAATGAAATCATGGGAGAAAAATAACTCCTCATTTCTAAAACCAGCCTTTATGCATTTATGAGGGGTATTGGGCAGTGATATTACTGCTTGGTAGCTCAAATGTAGCCACATCTGAGATCAAGAACAATGATTTGTTTGTGTTTAACCTCTCTTTCACTGAAGCTCCAAAATGTTCATTCTTGGATATAGGCTATTGGACATGATGGAACTTTCTCTGCAGGTCTGGCTAATGAAGCATTACCTTTTGCTTTGTAGAGCTTGTCATTTATTCTAGCTTTCTAATGCCTTGCAAAGTTGCATGATTTAGTCGTTCCTTAATATAGCACCATTCATTGGAATTCAGATGAAAGACAGTGAAACCGTATTGAGAATTATCCCCTCTTTAATGAAATATCCCCAGGATCCAAATCCCAAAGAATTTTTATGAATGCAAACCCACCATTTGGTATTAATTCATTAATTCATTAAGAGAGCAAAATATATTTTATAAATATCTTTTTTATAAATATCTTTTGTGAGTGTTTCAAGGTGTTTCTTCTACAGAGAGCTCCTACAGCAATATTTGTCACTCTATTCATGGTTACAGAATCTGAATTGTAAGTGCTTCCAGCAGTTGGATAAGATGTTCTAAAACGTAGATATACATCCAATTACTCTCTAAATCTCTAGGAAAGGCAATAGATGCCACTCTCCCATATTTTATTTCAAACTTATTTAACAGCATATGGTTAGAGACAGTTTGATTGGAGGTGACCTAGCAGCTGTGCAAAATGATTTGATTAGATTTGCAGTGCTGAACAGAACAGAAAACAAGAGCAGCATAAACCGTTCAAAGTTTTCAGGACAGATGTTCTTGCAAAGTGGCTTTTACTAACAGGTAGCGTGCCAAGGTAAAGCAATATGCCAGGAACATTTGGCCTGGCTAAGGCAGATGACTGTAGAAAATACAGGACTTTAAAAAGTGGAAAATAAATCCATCCATCATATTTAGCTATAGTTAAATTTGAAAGAACAAGAGTAGCTATTTTTTTCCTTAAGAAAGTAGAGACACAGATAATTGCTGAGAAACAGCAAAAAGCCAAAAGGATCATAGGACTGTAGCCAACTTCTCGATTTCCATTTTAATTGGAATTAAAATTCCAAATGCTGTTGGCATCTTATAGCCTCTTTGAGATGGCAACCGTCAAAACCAAGAGATCGTAAAATCAGTTTTCATATATAAAATAATTTTGCATGTCATTTCCCAGATGCAGTCAAGAGCAGAATATTATTTCATATTAATAATTCTAATTCCAGTGATAGTTAAATATTGTTTTTTTAATAAATAAATGTTATTTAACTATTACAATAATCAAATCCTTTGGATCTGTAAGTTTCAAAACTCATCAAGCTTCCTGTCTTCTTCCTATTGGAAAGGAAGGGAAGTGTAAAACTGTCACCTAAATAGACTTCTGCTTATTGGTTACAATGGAAGGGATTCTCTCCCACCATCCCCACCATAATTTAATTAAATAAAATACAACAGGAAAAGATTCTTGGGTTATATGAGATGCTCCAATATCTCAGCACTCTGGTTTGGGCATTGGATAACCTTACTGCAATAATGAATTATCATTTGCTGATAATAATACTAATCTCTGAATATACCTGGAGGAAATTATGCTAAATCACTGTGTCCATAGTGGGTAGTTTTGTAATTCTATATCTATTATACTCTAAGGAAGCCCCAGAATAGTAAATTTCATCTTCCATAAATGAGAAGTTAATTCTCTGCTAACTGCATGGGACGTGAGTCTCAAAGAGCTGGTATCTCAAAGAACATAAATATGTATTTCTTATATTAATATTCATTCAGCTGCAGAATCCAACTAAAATATTTTACCAAAAAAGAAAAAGGAATCACACATTTATAGTTCACCTCAAAGATAGTGTGACTGGGGAATTCCCACACCCATGAGAAATTTACAGGGCTGTTGTTTTATTTAACTGTGCATGAAATACACGCTATAGCAACTGCAAATCAGTGGGAGCTTAAGAACAAAGCACTTTTGACTAGAGGAACTTGCACCTATAGAAAGATATATTATTCCAGGAACATATACAGTCCTCCAAGCGGCCTGAAATTATACATGTGAATGGAGTTGTTGATGCTCATAATGCCCTGTATAAGTTTAAAACAGCAACTGAGTTTCTTAGACTTTGTTCAAGCGAGCCTCTAAAAATGAAGAGAGAGAGAGAGAGAGAGAGAGAGAGAGAGAGAGAGCGCTGTTTTCATATCCTCAAAATAAGTGAAGAGAAGGCCAACTGTGAAAGGAAAGACGGACAGCAATTGGAACTCTTCTCCTGTTTCCTATAAAGGAAACTTCCCTCACTATTTTAGGAGAGCTGGCTGGCCCTTTGAAAACCAAAGAACGTGGCACTAGGAGGAGACAGGAATGAAGAAGAAGGAAGAAAAGAAGGAAGACTATAGAAACAATGAAGACCATGGCAATGCAGCAAACATTGCTGGAGAGGCACAGCAACAGAGTAGAACAGCTGTGGAAAGCGAGATGCACCTGAACGATCAAGTGAGATGCGGGCAATTTGAGTCAGTCTCTTCCATGGGGCCTGGGTGCCAGCATCTGGAAGGCCCAAGTGCTGGCAAGAAAGAGTGGCCCAAAAGTGTGAGAAATGAGGAACAGCATCGGAGGCAGCCACAACTATCATCCCATAAAGGAGACCAGCCATCACTACTCAGGCAGCTGCATGGAACAGGAATTAGACCCCAGCTAGAATAAATACAATGAAAGCCAGTTTGGTGTAACATGTTTTTTTCTGAGCCCTACTAATTTGATGCATTCTGCTGGAGGGAGGGGGGAAACATATGAATTGGCTTATGGTGCTTTGTTGCTTCCACTAAGTTCTTGGACCAGTTCTTTGCTTCTGTGCCTAATCAGTTTATATTGTGTGAAATATTTCTAGAATGAAAGCTCAAAAGAGTTTTATCAGATGATTGCGTTAGAGCTCATACCTTACTTCTGCCTTCCATTTATGTTTTGGAGCAAGATTTTTTTTTTCATTCTCATCTATTTACCTTCCGAAAAACTGATGGCCTTTGACTAGCCCTACTTATCTCAGAAAGGATTTTGCAGATTGGAAGCCTCTCCTCTCAATGGCAGCCATTTGATGCAGAAGTGCCCACAAGCCCATCCCGCATGCTGGGCTGGGTTAGGCTGGGTGGCCAAGCTAGTTGGTGTGACCAGACCTGTGCAAATGGAGAAGCAGGAACTCCAGGAGGAAAAAAAAAAAGCACCTTTGGAGGTTTAGACTTCTTCCCCCTCTGAACCTCAACAAGATCCAGTCACACCAGCAGGGACCACTAAAGAGAGGGAGGAAGGGAGGACTTCAAATGTCTGCCTGTCTATTGCTGCTGCCTTGCTCTGTCTGTCCCTCTTCCCCAGAACAATGGCCTGGCTTAGGTTGGCCTGCCTTGGTCAACCTCATTATGGAAAGGTTGTTGATAAGAAAGAGGTCTGGGACTGTGTTGACTCTGTTGGCTGTGGCCTATTACAAAAGAACAAACAGCTGCCAATACTACTAGGACAGAGTATACATTGGAGAGTGGTGGAAAAGGAAACCATCTATGACGGTTACTGCCAGAATGGACAAAACTGATAAAAAGCATGGGCAAGCCAAACTCAGTCACATGGCTTTTCTGCATGGACAAACAAGACCTGAAGGAGATTGATTCCAGTGTCATAGACCAACACATTCATCTAAACCACAAAATGTGGTTGAGGGACTCTAGGTTGCATTCAGGTGCATGTCCTCCAGTTCTCCATAAATTCCATTTCTATTATTCCATATTGTTGTTGTTGTTCAGTCGTTAAGTCATGTCCGACTCTTCGTGACCCCATGAACCATATTGCGCCAGGCCTTCCTGTCCTTCACTGCCTCCCTGAGTTTGCTCAGTTTCATGCTCATTGCTTCAGTGATGCTATCTAACCATCTCATCCTCTGCCGTCCTCTTCTCCTTTTGCCTTCAATCTTTCCCAGCATCAGGGTCTTTTCCAAAGAGTCCTCTCTTTGCATTAGGTGACCAAAGTATCTGAGCTTGAGATTCATTATCAACCCTTCCAATGAGCAATCAGGGTTGATTTCCTTTAAGATTGACTGGTTTGACCTCCTAGCAGTCCAGGGGACTCTTAAGAGTCTTCTCCAGCACCACAGTTCAAAGGCATCAATTCTTCGGCGTTCAGCTTTCTTTATGGTCCAGCTCTCACAGCCATACATTACTACTGGAAAAACCATAGCTTTGACTATGCGGATCTTTGTCGGCAAGGTGACGTCTCTGCTTTTTAATATGCTATCTAGGTTTGCCGTAGCTTTCCTCCCAAGGAGCAAGCGTCTCTTAATTTCATGGCTGCAGTCTCCGTCTGCGGTGATCTTGGAGCCCAAATAAATGAAGTCTGTTACTGCTTCCATTTCTACCCCTAAGGCTTATAATACCTGCTGTGTATTGTAACCAGAAGATTGACTGATTGATTGATTGATATATCGTAGTCATGGAAGACATTGTAATGTAAATTAACAATAGTATGCTGTCTTAGTAAACTTCCAGAATCCCCAGCCTTACAGAAAAAAGGAACCATCCCCAGACCCATAGATGTACAGAACATGTTCACCCACATCAGACTATTAGTAATTCTTATTTCTTTTTTCTAGTAGAGTGTGGTTTTCTGAGGAACAAATACAATAGTATTCTTACATTCCACAGCATTCTTGATGAGAAGCCAAGTCAATTAAAAGTGCATAAAATACAAACCAATAAATATGTCAATAGGCTCACAAATTGACCTCTCTCTTTGCATTATCACAAAGACCAGCTATCCCATACTGAGGTTAGAGTTTATATCCAAATCTTTCCCAGCACCAGGGTCTTATTCCATATTATCATCTGCTATACAAAGGGCTTGGGGGCCTCCTATTGCTTGACTGCAGCCTGCCTCTCCCCCAGGAAGTAGAAAAGTTATATCCCTGATTTGGTAAGAACATCCACATCACATAAAATGTCAGTGTGTTCCCTCCTTCTAAAGGAACGGGATTCTTGAGTCACACGAAGTGACCAACTATAACTGAATGCAGGGAGCTGGCATTTTTAGCTCCTTTCATACAAATTACATGCTGCCATAGCACTGTGATGTCCCCATGTTTCCACTCCTACAGCAGCCAATGATGTGGAAGGAAGAAAGGCTCAAGCTGCCATGAAGTCACAGTGCAAGGTAAATTCTTCTATATACTAACAGAGGAATCAAGACCCATCCCCATCATTTTAATTTACATTGGCTCACACAGCCAAGTGTAACAACCACAGCCCATGGCTTCCATGAAAGCCTATTAAATCAGCCGTAAATGTGGATTCAGAAGGAATATCTGTATCTATCTATCTATATACGTGTATACACACACGCACAAACAAGCCCACTGCAAAGGTATTTTCCTCTAATACAGCTGATTGGTGATTAGTTGACATCAGCATTTCCTGAACATCTCCGGCTAAATGCACAATTGTCCTGAGCTTCTGTTTGGCTAGAATTGCAGCATAAGCAATTTTCACCTGTCTGTTGAGTGCTCACATAATGTTAGTGCAGTAGGTCATAATTGGAATTCATCTATAGATATACTGAAGTATTTTATGGCTATTTTTGCCCAAAGAGAATTTTCCTAATGCTGTGTTATTTTATCATAATTATATTCTGAATCCGAAATATTCTGTGCATGTTACTTCAAGGGTGGCATTGCAGATTCATTTAGTTCCCTATGGCTCCATTATTAACGTCTTTCAAATTTGCATCATCTTAGGTTAAAAGCGATTTCTGCCAAATCTTCTATTCAACACATTATTGAATTTTCCTTGAATAAATCAAGGAAAGGTTTTGTGTGCACATTTCTTATTTTCTTAAAGACTCCAGGGAGCAAAACTTAATAAAAACAAGCCAAACTTTAAAAAACCCTTCTGTTACAAAAAGATATATGACATATAAAAAGTTCTTTTGAAATATTAAGCTTTACAGTTTCTTCTTTCTGTGCGGAGTTGTTGCCTTTGAAGGCAACAACCGCGTGGAGTTGCTGCCCTAGCCAATTCCAGGCTACTAATATCGCTAGCTGGCCTCACCGTTGATGGTTCAAAGATCAGTTTCTCTAACAAGAATAACAGCTGTAGCCATGGGAAATAGTGTTCAAGTTGTGGGTGTCGTTGGGCTCTCCCATCTTTTTGCTCCTAATGAAAACAATTGAATGGTTTCACACCTCTTGATAAACATAAAGTGGTTGGCTTGTCTTTGGCTTAGTATGGCGTGAACCTAGGCTTGAGGGTTTGTAAATCATGTTTTATGATTTAGCATGTTTTGTGAAGCAGGTTATTATGGCACGCTCAGTAAATCATGGCTTAGCAGTACAGGTGAATTCAGCCCTTCTAATTCCCTTCTGATCTGTTCTTTTAGCTATTTCCAGACAACTGACTCTGCAGCAGAGCACGTGAGGAACACAGTCTTATTTAATTATTTTGCAACATTCTTTCTGCTGGGGTCCCATTGTATAAATACGCCAAGATCCATGGTAATAAGGTTGCATTTGAGCAAGGTCAAGAACAGTAAGAAGGGGGTGCAGCAGATACTTGCCAGTAGATTAATGGAGGGATTTTCAACATTTCTGATACCGTGGCTCCCTAAAATGATAACATGAATTTGTGGGACTCCTCCCCGTGGATATAAACGAATGCTTTCATTTTTTCAAAGTAATTTTTATTAAGAATTTTAGCGATCATAAAAGATAATACAAAATGAAATCAAAGAAAGAAAAGAGAAATAGAGAAAAGAGAAATATAAAGAAAAGATTAAAAGTGCAAAAAAGGAAAAAGGAAAAAAACAGAAAAAAGACACAAAAAGAAAAGATATTTAAAGAAGTGACTTCCGATCTTCTTTACAGCAGTTACAAGCAAATTTAATCTCTTTCCTCCCTGTTAGAAATTATGTTACATGAATCACTTCTTCCTATGTCCCAACCATTTTCAGTCAGCAAATCCAAAAATCATTAACAGTTCTTTCTGGTTTCTGCAAAAAGTCCATACAGGTTTTCTATTATTTTGTAATTATTATCTTATTTCTGATCAAACAAGTCAATTTTGTATTCTTTTCTCTTATGCAGTATTCTGACATTCTTGACCCTTAACTTGACTTCAAAGTGTTGTTGTAGGACCTGATCTCCATCCATATCTTCCTCCTCCCATCCTAAAAGTATTTTTAAATCTTCAACAACTCTCTCTTTACTGTTTTCTCCAAATTGTTCTGTAAATACTCTTGGTCTCTGAGAAGATTCGCTCTCATGTAAATCCAATAGTAATCCATTATCTATGTCATTTTCCATCTCTTTACTTAATACTTGTATTTCTTCTGTGTTTATTATTTCTGTTTTGTTTTCCACATTTTCTGTTTTATTTTCCAAAATTTCCACCTTGTCTTTAATTTGATTTGGCTCTCCACTCAATTATTCTGCAACTTTTTCAAAATTATTTTTCATCTCTTCTTTTATCTCTTCATTCACTCCTCTTTTGAATGAGGTATTAACATAAGCATTTATAGATGCTGTTATTGTAGCTGTAACGTTTTTCCCAATTCTTCAAAAATCTTTTGAAATGTCTCAAGTGTAATACATTTTTCTGTCATTTCTGTATATTTCACTACTTTTCTAGTAACAGCCATTTCATCAGGTATACAAATAAAACTACCAAAATCAGGATAAAAAACAGAAAAAAGTGTTTCCTTGTCTTAAATCAGCTTCTCTTAAATTTCTTTTTAAATGCTGCAACTTGCAAACCACTAGCAGACTGTAAGCTATTTCTGGCACTATCTCACAGCCCATATTCCTTTCCTTCTAGCCTCTTGCTTAGTGCTGTAAACTTTTGCAATTTCCTCCCCACACCCTTCCTCCCTTCCCCCTAATTCCATCTACAGCAGGGTTTCCTAAACTGTGAGATGCAGACAGAGCCCAGAGGTGTGAAGAAACTTTTCACTGTACATTGTTACAATAAATCTACCTTTCCCAAAGTTTCATTGTACTGTTTCATTGTTCATTTGTGTTTATTTTGGTATTTGGATTTTTAGGGGAGGTATGTACATTAAAATTACACTAAAGGGAGGTGTGATGGCAAAACATTTAGGAACACCTGCTCTACAGAGTGAGCACTGATGAGAATACTGTAGAAAAAAACTTCTGTCAGGCATGATTAGTTGTCTTCTGAAAAGCAAACATAGTCAGAATGTTGAAGAAGGAGGAAGAGGAGGCGGACTCTCGGGTGTCATACATGACTTTGGAAACAGTAGGGTGCTTTGCATTCAGCATATTTTAGCCTCAGACTGGTACAGCTACTCAGAGAGGATCTGGCAACCCATCATCCCATTATCTTACAACTCTGTTTGGAGGTAGTCACCCAGCCTTTGAAAAATGCTGCCTTAGGAGTTCAAATTAACTTCTAACCAGGCCCTGAGTTTTAATCAAACTCTGGTGCTAACTGAGGCTATCACTGTTGTGTTTGCAAGCCAAAGGCTAAATGCACCCATTCCTGCCAAGATATAATTTGGTTTAGTTTAACTCTGGAGTACAGGGTCAATGGCTGTAAATTATGTTCATAAATTAGTGTGATATATGGCTATGGCTTTTTCAATGAATGAAAGTTAAAACCAAGTATGGTTGAACACAATATGTAAGCCCATCCTTATGACTTGGGGGACACTGAAATATCTGCTGTCTAGTCTGTCACAGTAACTCGTGAAAGTTTTTGATGTCATTTTTTTTTTCCACAAATGTATTCATTCATGGACTGAAACAACTGAGTATATCACTTGACCCAAAGTCAGTGGAGCACATAACAAATGGAACCCTAACCCTAACCCTAACCACTGGTTCCAACAGGCTTATGCTGCTTTAAAAATACACTTTAAAAATGGTGCTTTAAAAATATGCATGCATGCTATTAACTACAATCCCCACATACTCTCTGAGCATAATAACCAATCTTCAGACATCAAAACATGAAAAACAGACATATGAAAAATATGGATATGGACTGGAAGGTAGTTATGGAAGGTGATGTTCAACTCTGGAGGCAGGATGTTCTATATGCGGCAAAACAGAACAAGTCCTTGTCCTCCCTCTGATATCATTGGAGGGGGAATTTATTATTTATTTCATTTCTAGCACAGGCTTCAAGAAAATTTAACCCTAACTATTGTTGAGCAGTTGGTTCAGCCTGTAAGATAAACCTTAGATGACCACAATCCATAAGACTTCATACAGATTCTGATACTCATGTTGGCTTTTAGCATAGACTGCAAGAAAACATAATCCTAAACCTAGTTCTAAAGTTCATGAACATTTGGACTCAGTACTAAGTCCAAATGATAATATGAACCTAACAGTAGTGCTATCCAAAAAAAACCTCACCTACATTCCCAAACTCCTAGCCATTATTTGCATAGATTTCAAGGAAGATTAAAACTAACCCAATTTCATCCTAATGCCCCAATATAACTCCAGTATGAAGCAAAGACCACAGCTGCCCATAAAGATTCAGTTTGATTGCACTATTGCACTAGTTTTAGCACAGATTTCAAGGAAGTTTAAAACGAACCCTAATCTTAAGAGAAATACTCCCCGCCAAAATTGGTCAAGCTCCAAATCATAACTTTCATATAAAGGAAAGATCGTGACTATCCATAAAAATTCAACCTGATACTAATTATCAGATTAGTTTTTAGCCTTAACTTAAATGAAGCCTAAAAATGGCTTAAGGCCTAAATTATAATTCTAATATGAAGCAAAGACTACAGCTACCCATAAAAATCCATCCTAGTTCTAACTATCAGACTAGTTTTTAGCCCAGACTTCAAGGAACCCTAACCCTAATTTGACTTTAACACTCACTACAGTAAGATGTTTTGCCTAAAAATTGCCCCCAGCCTACTTCCATTGTACTACATGCTCCTATCAGAAGTATGTATGCATGGTAGGATTGTGCACCTGGTTCAGTCACCTGGGCCACACTGTGCCATTGTGCCTATGGGTCTCTAAGTTGCAACTTGTGTGACCTCTTGGAGTATGTTTAGCAATGATGCCCAAGTACCTACAGGAACTCATGTCAGCACTGCCAGTGGACTCCAAGGATGACAGGGGAGCAGGTCATCAACCACAGGAGGGGCAAGGGACTGGGGGTTATTGGCTTTAAAGTAATGGAGGGAGGAGGTACTTTGAGACTTGCAAGATTGGTATCAGCCCTTTGAGGTAGTCCAAACAAGAAGCAGCAACTATGAGTGCTAACACTACCCTTATTGTAAGGTTACAGTAACAGAATCTTGCAAGTCTGAAAGTGCCCCTCCCTTCCCTTACTTTTACTCTCCCCAGAACTAAGGAGGGTCCCTTCTGAGACATTTTCTACACCCCCACCCCTCTTTCAGACTCAGATTTTGTTTATCAGACTGCAGATTTTCTTCCTGTCTTCCAAGGTCATTCCCACACACCTTGACACATGGGGAAGAAGCAGCTGCAATGGTGTTATCAGTGGAGCTGGACTCTGAACCCCTCAGGGTGATGGTAGGATGTGGTGGAAACGTTGATGACATAGCCAGAAAGGAAGGTGGAGAAGTTACATCACAGGGATAATCAGTTCACAGCTTTTTGGTGCTTTCCTTTGCAAAGAAGAGGAGGAGATCAAAGAGCTGCTCTCTTCTGAGCAATGGCAAGGGATGCTTCTCCAGAGGTGAGCATTGGTCTAGGAAAGGCAGCCCCAACTGGAGCAGCAGAATGATGACTATCACCAATTGATTGGTGCCACCAGTTTTTGGGTGGGCCTCGAGATTATCTGGTCCTTCTTCTGCTATCATGATAGGGCAAACACAGGCTTGCCAGTCCACACAGCAACTTTGGATTGCACATGGGTGGGGATTTTTTCTTTTCAGAAGCACCAACAGCAGGTCTGCATGCCCATCCATAAGCCGGATGCTAATTCCTGGAAGAATAGAGATAAACCAACATGTTTAGTAGTTTCTGGGCTGGTTCATTTATGCATTTGATTTATACTCTGCCTTTCTGCTCTAGCAAGCACTCAAAATGGCTCTGAATTAGTCAGAATTTCCGAAGTGTTGCACCATATACACACAAATGATGCTGCAATTACTATTGTAACATTCTTTTCTTGAACTGGACATCCTCTCTCTCCTTGCACATACCCAATAGTAATTTTGTTTATTTAGGTATATTTCCCCTTTTCCATGTATCTGTTCACGCTGTTTTAGCACCAGCATGGCAAAATATTTACAGATTCTTCCATTTTCCCATCCCAAAGATCTTTAATTTAACATTAGCTACTGAAGGAAGAGGAGGTTGGCTAGTATTTACTGCTGCAAATATACCGTATTTTTCTGAGTATAAGATGATACTTTTTTCTAAAATCCTTACCCTAAAAATTGAAGGGCGTCTTATTCAAGGAAGTCAGCCGAGGAGAGAACCACGCGGTTGCAAAACTGCCCATACTCTGTCTCTGCAGGCAGGCTTCCTCCTATTGCTAGCCTCCAATCACGAGTGAAATAGCTTGTCTCCCAAACAGACTTCCTCCAATCACGAGCCTTATGTAACTGACGTCAGCTGATGCTGAACAAACCAATTAGAGGAAGTCTGTTTGCAGAGACAAGCTATCGGCAGTTTCACTCGTGCTTGAATGTAATCAGTTATGCAAAAGAGCATGGAAATAGAGCTGCAAGAGACGGTTTGGACCTCCTCCCACCGAGTGTATCAGGTAAATGTTAACTAATTACTAAATAAAAATGTGTTCTGCACTATCTTTAAAATATTGATTTCTTAATTTAGGGTTGGAAAAATGGGGGTCGTCTTGTACATGGCGGCATCTTATTGTTGGAAAAATACGGTAAATTATTTCTATCCTTTCATTCCTGGTGCTTATTCTCCCCACACAGTAGGCAAAATCCCAGTTTTGTATCTGCACATCTTGCTGAGCAGTTCCCATATGGCACAGCAAGCAAAAAGAGGCTCTGCCAAATGAAGATCCAATTATAGGTTGCTCAATTATTGCATTTGTTGCTATAATTACATTTTCTAACTGTAAAGGGTTGCCATTTTGGCAAATATGGGGCATCTGCTTGTGGGACTTGGGAAAATGCATCAAAATTCACTTATGTTGTATACATACTCTTCTGGGATATTTACATTTATGCAGACACACTCATACTGAAAGATTGGGACAAAGAGATTGCTTGGATATTCAGATCAAGGGTTCCCATTATAAATCCCCATCCTCTTATTGAATCAATTCTATGAAAGCCTAGATGAAAGAGTCTGGCTCATGATGCCTAAGTAATGGAGTGCCATTCATAGTCTCACAGAAAATGTGGTCCTGCTCACCAAGAGCTCCAGTTCCACCTAAAGCATGATTGGGAGCAGTAGGAAACTAAGACCTGCTCAAAAATAACTCTTTGGCCCTGCTGCCAAATGGGAGAAATCAGATGTTGGTCAGCTCCAGAAGGGCAAACTCAAAGGGAACCTCTTCCTCTGGTCTGCCCTTGGCTATGAATGAGTGGTTGGACCTGGGCTTCAGTCCTATCCTCACTGACACCCTTCCCAAGGTGCCCACATCTACCAGCAATTAATGCTTCATTATAATTAGGTATCAGCAACCACAGCTAGGACATAATTTTATGCACTGGTCTGAACTATGACGGACTTGAATGTTGCAGAAAGTCTTCCTTCTAGCAGTGCTCTTTTGTGATATTTAATTATATCTCACTAGTACTGTCACAAGTTTTGATACCCTTTGGAGGCATAGGATAAAGATTCATAGATAAAGGCTTTCTGCTCCTCGTTCTACACATAATATGTCTCAGGTGGGATTTCAAGACTTGACCAAATTCAAGGGTTGCTATGTGTATGACTGTCAGCCCTTTAAGATAGACCAGAATAGGAAGCCAAAGTCATGGGGGCCTATATGCGAGAGTCAGGAACAGGGGGGTTAAGAATTTACTCTCGTCGCCAGAGCAACGAGGAACTGATAAGAGGATGAGACTGAACCCTCCCTAAAGAATGCAAGGGAGGTTGGGAGGGTGACCCTGGAATTTGCTCTCACTCTGAGAAGATTTCTGTAACGGGAGAAAGGCCATTAAACCTTGCTGGATTAAATCTGTACTGTCTCCTGGAGTTTCCTGGGCTAATCCTGACACTATACTACTTTTATTATAAAGGTATAGTAACAGAATCTTGCAAGTCTGAAAGTGCTCCCCCCCCCCCCCCACCCCTTTATCTTTGTGAGAAGTAGGCAAAGTCTTGTCTGAGACATTTTCTCAGGTTACAGTTCTGACCTGGACTCAGGCTTCTTTATCTGACCATTGTCTTGGTAGCAACTCTTCCTTCTGTCCTTCAGGGCCAATCCCTCTTCCCACTACAAAGACACAGTTATTAGTCATGCCATAGTGAACTTACCCTGGTAATGCTTTATCAGACTTCCTTAGCACGTAAGCTAAGTGATGTCATCAGTAAGAAGTTGTGCTGCCTGCTGGCTGGAGCCACGACAAATAGGATTTATTTTATTTATTTATTTAATATAATTTAGAGATACACACTCCGAACTCCACATGACTCTGGATGGGTTCAATTTTAAAAAGCTTTTTTTTTCTTTACAATAAAAGACAAAACAGATCATAAGTCTCCAGAAAGCAAATTCTACATAAAAACACCAACACACCTTACAGGAGCTCAACCATCACTCTGCCCCAAGGCCTGGGGGAACAGCCAAGCTTTTAATGATTTTCTGAATGAGATCAGTATGGGAATTGTATGGATCTCAGGGTCATCTATAATCTCAGGGCCCACCATAAATAATAGCTACAACTGATAATGCTGTAGCCTTTTTAAGCTTGCTTCCTTTGTCAGTAGTATCTTACTCTCCCACTATGTTGTAGCTGCAGTATGCAGCTGATAGGAGACCTTATGGTTTTGATATTATTTGGTGATTTTAACTTTCGTCCATTTACTCTGATTACACTGTGGATATTTTATAATAAATTGCCGTTGTAACCCAATGAGAGTCAACTGATTGCAGCAGGCTAAAATCAAATCAAATAAATATTTCAACATTCGCCTGGCATTTCATCTACTTCAGAGGAAAATAAAGGCTTTAGGGATGATTTTACTATTTTTAATTCACTTGATTGGTGAAAACTAGACTTTTTCTTCAGCCTATATTGTCTCACTTCTGTATGTGTTTGTGCATTCTAAAGAGTGTGGTTTCCCATTTAATTCAAAAGCAAAGACAACATACAAGTCAAGTATTAACCTAAGAATGAATTTGGAATGAATCCTTATAATAGTAATCCATAACAAAGAATGTCTCCGCTTATGTCCTTGAAATAACATTTATATGAGCTACTACACATGGTGCTCATCCAGTAATTCCATAGAAATCTCAAAATAAAGGTAACCATTTTCCAACTCAGTAAGTTGATCTGCTAAATAAGGAGAATGGACTTAATTTTTTTATATTTTTATTCTAAGCCACTTAGACAACCTTTGTTATCAGATGGTCTATAAACTTTGAAAGTACATAAATATTTTCTGATTTACATGCATATAGGTGGATGGCAGAGAATAGACAGAGATATCTAATCTTTGAGAGAAAGTAGGTTAGGGACAGATCATCATGGAGAAAATCTACCTATGTGGTCGCTAACAGCTTGATGGCACATAATGCGGTCGACACCAGCTTGATGGCACATAATCAAAAAAAACAACGACAGATCCAAATAATACAGCAGCCTTTGGTTTTTGATGCAGTCAAACAACACAAGCCCAAAAGTTCCACTTTAGTTAGCAAACTCATCTGGGGTCAACAACATACCAAGAGAGACAATGGTGAAAGTTAAATGCCTTGCTGAACCAAACCTTCACTAAAGTAATATCTTTATCTAAGATCTGCGATGCCTACCTTCTGATCAAGCAATACTTTTTCAAGCAGATAGCTGGAACACTGAACGGACACTGGGGAACGTAACATATTTTGCTGAATGCATGGGGGATAGATCACCGAATGAACCCTTCAAAGACAAAGATAATAAGGCTTTCTTCCGCATCCATCCTTTTGCTTAATTTATTATCCAAATGCTCACAGCAAAATCTTTGCCATTGATTATTTAACTCCAGCTAGCGCCACCATTTGCTTGATCCCATTTTCTTTTAATTTTCTTGGCCAGGACTTTTGTTGGAAATAAAATGCTCATGATGTAGACATGTGTGTGTGTGTTTTTCTTTTCTTTTCTTTTTTTCTTTTTCATTTCTAGGGGATAGCTCAGCAGTACATTGCTGCAAAAACAATAGAACTGTGGTATATAGTGGTGTAAGCTTTTGTGGCTTGGAAACGTAGCTTCCAATGAAGCAGTTTGTAGTCCCTGAAAATTTATACTACAATACATCTACTCATCATAAAAGGTGGCTCAAAATTCTTCAAAGTGGCATACTTGCATTCTAACCCATGATTCTTGTTCTGCTACACAAAACCCAGCTCACAGAATAGTACTGTTGTGTCAGAAACGATTCATTTGGAAAACTAAAAGCCTTACTTTTAGTTACTTACTAAGTAAGTTGCTTAGCTACTTTGGTTACTTGCTAAGTACTATAAGCCTTACTTTACTAAGGTTCCAGGTATATCATCTTTGTTGCTCTCTAGAGACAGATACTATCATAAAGAAGATGACTTGAAAATAATCAAATATTGACAGAGAAATATATGTTTTCTCTGATTTCTTTTTTTTTTTTTTTTTTTACTGAAGCTGACAATGTTTTCTGAGCCAAGGCATATACTCTACACAATTTTATACATATGGGCAAATGTGGTTAAACAATATCCATAAGGATATGTAATACATCAAGAACTGAGAAATGTCTTGACCTAATACATATATCCCCCCTACCCACTCCCCCAACCTAAGCCCAACACCCAGAAGAAATAGATGAGATATCCCTATCTGGAGAACTAGGGCCATAACTTTTCTTTAACCTGTTAAATGCTTTGCTGAATCAGTGCTTCTCCTAAGCAGCATTTTAGAACTGTAATTCCTTCCCCCTGTTCGATCAATATATTTCAACCAGATAGATGGAAAGTGAATGAACACTGGGCTGTGAAATATATTTTTCTTATCTAATACAGGGAGGATAGATCACTGGAAGAACACATCAAAGGCAAAGATAATAAGCCTTTCTTTAGCAGCTATCCTTTCACCTGATTTGTTTTCCAAAGACCCCTAGCAAAATCGACACAAACTTTCATACGCATATTCATGTGTATTTCTTTTAGTACACATTTTTGCATGCTCCACTTCCTAAGAAATGTATTTTTGCAAGCAAATTTTCCTAATGTCATGCGTTTTGGTTTATTGTATTCACTAACATTCACTTGCACACATTTTCTTTTAATATACACATTTCAGTAAGCATTTTTAAAGTCAGACGACTGCATTGCAGCAATCGGTAAAAACATGCATATTGAAGTATAATTCCATTTCAGTTCACATATTTTTGTGAGCAGAAAAGAACAAATTGGGTAAGTCCAATTGAACTCCAGACTGAATTCATTTCACACCCCAATTTCAGTTGCCAATCTCTGTTTTTGCTTGTGATATAACTGGGTTGAATTTATGTGTGACTGATCTAGGACCCCACTCCCCAGTCCTGCAATGCTGCTTCATCATGACAGAGGGGCTGTTACTGGGACGAATAAGTGAAGAACACTGGGAATGTGCCAAGAATATACCATCCCAGCGGGGTCACCCAAGGTGTGAAGGTCATCCCCACTGCCTAGCTAAAGCAAGCAGGCATCTCTATTGGGCAGCAGAGATATAGGAAGAGTCTGGAGGTGAATAATCACTTTAGAGCCAACAGCAAAGGCATCATTTCATACCGCACAGGAGAAGGCAAGGGTAAACCACTCCTGTATTTTACCAAGAAAACCACACAGATAGACAACATAAAGTGATTGATGATGGTCAGATGGCACTCAATATGCTATTGAGGAAGAGCTGAGGATCTTTCAGAGTACTAACAATGTCTATGATGTGGCTAGATTAAAGCCTTTGGGATGTCCAGTTGCTGATGTTGCCATGCAGGAAAGGAAAATCCAAAGTTGCAAAGACAAATTACAAGGTGAATATGTAACATAGGAAGCATGAAATGGGAATGCTTAACATAGTAGAAGATGAAATAAATCAACTATACATTGACATCTTAGGCATCAGCTATTTGAAATGGACTAGAATTGGACACTTTTTGTCAGAAGATCATTCTGTTTACTACTCTGGACATGAAAAACAAAGAAGGAACAGCATTGCTTTCATAGTCAGGAAGATTATAGCAAGAACAATACTTGGTTACAGTGCAATCAATGACTGAATAATATCAATTAGACTTCACAGACAATCCTTTAATGTTTAAGCTCCAATCACTGATGCCAAATAAGAGGAAGTTGATGAGTTTTGTGATCAAGTTCAATTTGAAATCAACAGAACAGGCAAGCAAGATGTACTGCTTGTGGTTGGAGACTGGAACGCTTAAGTTGGAAATATTAAGAAGAAAGATGTTGGACTGTGTGGTCTAGGAAACCAAAATGAAGCAGGAGAATGTCTTACCAGTTTTTGCCTATCCACTGATTTCTTCATTACTAACAGAGTCTTCAAGCAACCACAGTGATGCCTATATATAGAGACATCACCATTTTTGGAGTACACAAAAATTAAATTGACTATATTTTTGGTTCAGCTCAGTTATAACAGCAAAGATGTGGCCAGGGGTTGACTATGGAACAGATCACAAATTACTCATGTGCAAGTTCTGAGTCAAACTAAAATAGAAAAAGAAAACCGACAGTTTCCATGATTTGACCTTGACTATATACCACCATTTTCAAGGAGAATATCAGGAATCACTTGAAGTCCAGGACATCATTGATAGGGAACCAGGGGAACCATGGCATGAAATCAAAGAAGTTGTTGTGAGAGGAAAATTATTAGTAGCCTTCTATATGTTTTAATGTTAGTTTAGATTGCATTTAATAAAGCCAAGTTAGCTAAAATGTGACCTGTAGGGCAATGACAGGAAATGTCAAATGCAAGACTAAGCAACTTGTTGATGGGAACAGACATGACAGGGACGAATAGAACAGGAAAGTATGGTAAAATTAGCACCAAGGAAGTTATGATCCAGTTGCTAAACCTAGGAGTCATGTCTGTGGTTTGTGGTTTTAAGGGATAAAAAGGATTGCAACAAGGGGGTCGGTACCCACTTGATCAAGCTGTCTACCTGACAGCTCGGTCAAGTTGGTCATGGCATTGCAATGTGAATCTAAGTGAGTACCTTGTATGCTATTGGTTGAATTTTACTTGCTTGTTGAACTAACATTTAATAAAGCTTTTAGAACTTTGAAGTGACTTGTTTATGGTGTGTCTGCCTCCCGTGTTTAACGTGGTTTTTCCCCTGACATTGTTAAGGATGAATGTGGAAACAAGCTGTCAAAGATCAAGGAACAGAAGAAAGCAAATTGGACATCAGAACAAACAGTGGAATTTGCCAAAAAAAGAGAAGAGAAGCCAAAGCCAATGAAGGCAAAAATCTCAGGAAGGAATTTAACAAAGATTTCAAAGAACTGTTAGCAGAGACATATATTACAACAACATCTGTAAAACATTGAAAATGGAAATAGACATGGAAAAGCAAGGAAAATCTTCCAAAAGATGTCTGAACTCAGAAGACATTCTGGGTCACATTGGCTAAGGAACGTTGCCCA
Organism: Liasis olivaceus; assembly: GCA_030867105.1. NCBI lineage: Eukaryota > Metazoa > Chordata > Lepidosauria > Squamata > Pythonidae > Liasis > Liasis olivaceus. The sequence goes on along the minus strand of CM061348.1, from coordinate 123,474,714 downwards.
GTAATGGATGGTGGGGGGAGAGGACAAGCCTTTTCTGCCATAGCACCAGCCCCCTGTAACATTCTCCTTCCAGAGATCAGGTTGGCCCTGATCCTGCTGGCATTTTTTAAGGCCCAAAAGACCTGGTTCTGTGACCAGGATTGAGATCTCGAGCATATGAAGGGACCCATTTCTTGCCTATGTTGGGTATTTTAATTTTTCTTGGCTGCTGTGTATTTTAATTTTTATATATGTATCTGTTTTTATTCTTTACCATTGTTTGTTGCCTAGAGTCATTTGTTGAGATAGGTGGCTATATAAATTAATAAATAAATGTTCCAACCTCAAATTCATATACTGAAGGACACCAATGGATAGACAGTAACTGATTCAAAGAAAATTAAACAAAGATGGAAGGAGTAGAGTGAAGTTCTGTGCAGCATAGATGTCAACATCCAAAATATAGAAGATATTCCCTGTTTACAAAAAACCCTAGTCCTAAAAGATGAACCTAGGTGAGTACTCTGGTCATTATCACCTTTGAAGGCTATAGGAATTGATGGAATATCTACAAAATATGGCAAGCGACAGAAGAAGAATCAGTAAAGTTCACACCAAACTATGCCAGAAAATCTGGAAAACAACACAGTGGACAACAACAGATTGGAAGAGATCAATATAAGATTTGTTTATGATAGTCATTACCATCTCCACCCTCTCAAATTACATATGTTTGCAACTGTTGCAAAGAAGACTGGAAGTCACTTCTTTAGATATCTTTCTTTCTTCTTTTTTGTTATCTTTCACTTTTTCTTTTACTCTTTTATATTTCTTTCTTTTCCTACTTTTTCTTTTATGTTTCTGTAATTTTTTAAACCTATGTAAAATCTTCTTATAATAAAAATTACTTTAAAAAAAAGGAAGAGATTAATCTACATACCAATACCAAAGAAAGGAGATTTAATAGAATGTGCAAACTATCAGACAATATCTTTAATTTCACATGCTAGCAAAATAATGCTTAGAATCATCCAATGTAGATTAGAGACCTTCATGGAAAGGGAGATCCAGATATTCAATCTAGCTGTAGAAAAGGCCAAGGAAAATAATATGTTTTTGTTGATGCATGCTAGATAATTGAGAACACCAAAGAATACCAAAAAGAAGTTAATATGTGTTTCATTGTTTATTAGAAGTCCTTTAGTTGTGTTGATCATGTATAGCTGTAGAATTGTCAGGTTTAGCCCAGGAAACTCCAGGAGACCATACAGATTCAATCCAGCAAGGTTTATTTGGCTTCACCCTTTACAGAGAATCTTCCCAGACTGAGAGTAGTTCCCAGGGTCAATCCATAAACATCACTAGCATTCCTCAGGGAGGTGCCAGTCTCATCCTCTTATCTCTCCCTCGCTCTTTGGGGGATGAAAGTACATTCTTGATCCCTCTTGCCCATACTCTCACAAGAATACGCTTAGAAAAATGGGAATACAAGTGTCAGGTTCAGCCGGCACGGCACTCCTAGGAAAACCAGCCAGCCGCGCTGAGCTAATTCTACCACCTGCTTGCAAGCCAGGGAAAAAGAGGAAGTGCGAGCCGCGGCTGATTAATGGGCCGCCTGCGCCCACTTAACAGGAAACCGCAGGGTGGAAGTTTTGTATCCACCCTGATAAGCGGCATGCGCCAACAAAGAACGAAGCCACAAGCCACGGAAAGGAGATCACCGCGCGATCAAGCAAACCTCGGTTTTGCGCGCAATTGAAAGGACCCCGAGGAAACCAGCCCACACCAGAGGGGCAGTCAATCAAGGGACAATGGGATACTGGCTGAACCGTCCATCTGGACAATTAAGGGGGATTATTGGGGCACCGATAATCCATAGCATGTAACATGACGACGGGGCGAAACGTGGGAAGGGGAGAGTTATAAATTGTACAATGAAATGTGCCAAGCCAGTCCTGGCTTTGTTTGTAACTGTTGCGTTACACTTGAGTAAACCTCTTTTGTGAACCACACGTGTCACGGGAGTTTCTCTTGACAAACGGGGCATTCCTTACAACAAGAACATCTCATTGTCCTAGGCAAAACCTATACACAAATCAGAAAGCCATTGTACAGAGGGAACATGGTAAAACAGATTGGTTCCAAGCTGGCAAAAGATCATTGAACAAATCAACCCACAGTTTTCATTCAAGGCACAAATGACCAAGCTTTATTTATCTATTCCTTCATTTATTTATTTAGCTGCCCATCTCACACCAGTGACTCTGGGCAGCTTACAAGATCAATCCCACCAAACAACCACTGGCGCCCAAGGACCCCACTCACCACCAACAGCAACATCCATCCCCTGACCCAAATACCTGTGAGAACTAGAGCGGGAAGGGTTAAGCACGTAGTCTTATCCCCAGAACAAAGAGGTAGAGATAAGAGGATGAGACTGGCACCTCCCTGAGGAATGCAGGATGTTTGTGGGGTGACTCTGGGAATTGCTTTCACTCTGAGAAGATTTCTGTAATGGGAATGAAGCCAATAAACCTTGCTGGATAGAATCTGTACTGTCTCCTGGAGTTTCATGGGCTAATCCTGACAATACCTGGGGTAACAGCCAGTCTTCAATGCCAAGTGAAAAGCTAACAGAGTTGGGGCCATCCAAATCCCTGTTCCATAGGGCAGGTGCTGCCATTGAGAAGACACAACTCTGAGGTCCAAGAAAATGAGATTGTTTAATAGAAGGACCTGGAGCATGTCCTCTCTACTAGATCTGGTGGGGTGGGCAGGCACAATATGAGAAAGGTGGTCTCTCAAGTAGCCTTATCATATTTTGGACACATTATGCAAAGACCCCCCTATGCAAAGTCTAAGGTGCTGGGAAAGGTGGGAGGAAAGAGAAAAAGATGACCATCAACAAGGTAGCCGGAGTCAATTACAGTGGCAACGAGTGCACCATTGGAAGACTGAAAGACCACACTGGGGACCGATCACCTGGAAAAAATCTATGTATTGTAATCTCTAAGAGTTGACACTGACTTGATGGCACATGGCTTTGGAGGAAGCCATTTTGCGGAAGGCATATTTTAGCCACTTTAAGAAGCTAAGAGAATACATTACTGAAGGACATCATCAATTTTTTATTTTTTTATTTTGCAGCAGTATTAACATTTTTATGAAGCATAAAAATTCCCTCAAGGCCTAAAGCTAGAATAATTTTGTCTGCTTCATTAATAAATAAAGGAAAGCAATAACTATCTGCCCTATCCATATAAAGGTTCAATGCTTTTTCTTGAATGGGAAGACTCTACTGTCCTGGAACTTTCACACTGTTTTTTCCCTCCCTGATTCCCAAGTTGAGCCCTGATTCATATCACCATGTTAATGTCAAAGAAGCTGCCACAGGTTCATGAGTGTGATACTGACAGAGCAAAGAGATTTTTCTGAAGCCCAACATGGAATGAGAATGTGACTTCACCATGTCAGGAAATGAAGCACCATAATGTCATCTCTCATTTAGATTTTCTTTTTGATACAGTGCAATTTTCTCCCAGAAAACCATCCAGAGAATATCCAGCCTTGATTGATCAGGTTAATTCAGGAGTATCCACAGAAGCTTCCTGCTTTTGTCAAAATGCTGAAAGCACCATTGGTCCATAAGTTCAACCCCCTTTGTAAACGTGAGCCACATCATAACACATGCACAAAAGAAGTGGGTTTTTTGTCATTCCCACCAATTATCCTATATCCTTCCTGGCTTATTCATATGAGTGACCCCAACCCCTCAGGGACCATACAGCCTGGCCAAAGATAAAGTGCTAGGGCAACTATATCTTACTTTCAGGGAGTTCTAGCATCAGAATCTCTGAAGAAAGTAAAGATCTACTGGCATGAACTGTCCTGAACCCAACAAAGGTGTTTTTCTCAGTTCCTGGCTGGGAGAAGTTCTTCATCCCACTCTGGGATTCTTTATTGGAGGTTCAGAGGGCCTTAAGTCCAGTAAATCCACACTTCTCTTTTGTTCTGTGGTCCACCCAACATTTAATCCTTTTAGTCCTTTTTGACAATGCAGTTCCTGCACAGGGAAAGAATCAAGTTTGGAAGCAGTGGGCATGAGGAGTGGGCAGAAGAGGTTTCAAGTCAAGTTTTCATTTGCAAAGTCAGAGTTATCCCTCATCTCCCCAGAACCTTAGGTTTTATGGATTTAGAATAAAGTCACTTGCATGCATATCTACATATTCCCAGAAGAATCATTGTTCAGTAATGCTGAAATGCCTTAGAGGAAAAAACACTGTGAGTTATCCTGGCCCAGCTTGTGGAGAGAGCATGTGCAAAATAATTTTACCTGAAAAGATGAGGAGGAAAGGCAACTTATTGAAAAAATCACAAGGATTGACCTGAACATTCTGTCATCATGCAGTGGCAAATATAACTATGGTCTTCTCTAACTTCATGATTTGTTGTGACACTTAACAAATCTGACAAGCAACTGATTCCACTTAACCTGCTAAGGGTCACTTGTTTTGTACTGATGAGAGAATAATAATTCAGAGGATTCTGAAATTGAGTTTCTGCTGAATTTTGTCTTAGGAGAACATCTGAGAGAAAGGTGAAGGTCCTTGCTTCAAAGAAACACACTGATAGAATTATGTGGGAAGAAAGGGAGGGCATCTGGAGCCTACTGAATGCCGTAACACAAGCTGTTGCTATCTTGGGTCTGCCACCTGTATTGCATTTCTTATTAGGAGCATATTGTGTGAGGAAACACTCCTGGGCAGAAGGTGACCTTGAGAAAAATGTGGTACTTTCACTGCTCAGCCAAAACCAGTGAGAAATTTCACAGGGAAAATGATGTCAACATTTTTGCATTTTGCAGAGGGAATTCAAACCTTTCTCATTTCGAAACAAAAGCCTTGATTGACCTACCTAGCATAACTTTTTTTTCCTGTATTTTACAATGCTTTACATTTCTGCTTTCTGCATTTCACTATGCAATTTCTAAATAAGTATTCTGAAATGGTTCAGAGGCCAGTAATAGTGCCACAATTCTTCAAAATAGTTTTCTTAAATATTGCAATAATAGTTACTAACAAATGATACATTTAACAACATGTGCAGACCTAATTCTGACTGTATATAACTTGTATCCTAGCAGAATTGGCTATTACATTAAGTTACCACATATCTGAACAGGCAAAGGAGGACAAGGACAATTGGAAAGAAGGACAAATTTGTAAGGGTGGGGGAGGAGGACATGTTGTTTAACTTTCTTGGCATCCACAACAAAAATTACAGTGAAAAACTGTAAATGTACTTAGGCCTCCATATATACCTCAAACTGGCATGCTAAAGGACACCAATGGATAGCTAGTAACTTATTTAAAGAAAATCAAATGAAGATGGTAGGGATATATTAAATTCTGTGCAGTAGAGATGCCAACGTTCAAGAAAAAACTAAAAAGATATACTTACAAGAACCTTTAGTACTAGAAATGAAGTTAGATCAGCACTTCAGTTGTTACCAACCTGGAAAGCTCCAGGAACTGATGGAATATCTACAGAAATATGGCAAGCAATATAAGAATAATCAGTAAAGGTTCCAACCAAACTATGCTAGCAAATCTGGAGAATGACACAGTGGCCAACAGATTGGAAGAGGTCAGTCTACATGCCAATACCAAAGAAAGGGGAGTGCAAAGTATCATCTTTAATTTCACATGCTAACAAAATAATGCTTATTTTGATCATCCAATATAGATTAGATCCTTACCTGGAAAGGGAGATGCCAGATGTTCCAAATGGTTTTAGAAAAGGCCAAGGAACATGCGACATTTTTGCTGATGCATGCTGCATAACTGAGAATGTCAAATAATACCAAAAATAAATCAATATGTGCTTCATTGACTGTAGAAGAGCCTTCAATTGTTTCAACCATGTCAAGCTGTGGAATGTTCTTAAAAATGAGAATCCAAGAACAATGTCCACATGCAAAACTGATATACCGGATATGAAGCCACAGACTGGACAGAACACTGAGAAACAGACTGGTTCCAGGTCAGCAAAGAGTGAGACAAGGGTGTATACTCTCCTCTTATTTATTCAAACTATAAGCTGAACATATATTGAGAGAAGTTGAATCCCTAGAAGATGAGTGTGGTTTTGAAATTGGAAGAAGAAATATCAATAGCCAGCACAATGCTGATACTACTCTGATAGCTGAAAATGCAAATGACCTACAAGCTCTGGAAATGAAAGTCAAGGAGCACAATGAAAAAATGGGATTAAGATTAAATATAAAGAAGGCCAAACTAATGACAACAGGTACAATAACCAGCCTTAGAATTTGAAATGAAGATACTGAACTGGTGGATGGCTTCTGCCTTTTAGGATCAGCTATCAACAGTAAAAGAACCAGCAGTCAATATACCACAGACTAGCCCTTGGTGGAATAGCAATGAAGGCCTTGGAAAAGATATTCAGATGCCAGGATGTGTCTATATCTACAAAGATCAGAATTGTGCAGGCAATTGACACTCTATGGAAGTGAATGTTAGATTTTGAAGAAGCAGGATAGAAAAAATATTGACAGTTTTAAACTTGGATAGCCAAGAAAACAAATATATGGGTCATTGAACAAATCAACCCAGAGTTCTCATTCAAGGTACAAATAACCAGGCTCAAATTATCTATTTTTTAAAATCTATTTATTTATATATCAAATTTGTCACTGCCCATCTTGATAAAAAGCAATTCAAGCTATCATATTTTGAACACGTTATGTGAAGACCTAGCTCTCTAGAGAAAGCTCTAATGCTGGGAAAAGTGGAAGGAAAGAGAAGGAAAGAATGATCAGGAGCAAAGTAGATGGACTTTAATCTACAGTGGCAAACCTGTTGGAAAACCTGAAGGGCCAGGTTGGGGCATCATCCTGGAGAAGGTCTATTGGGTTACTAAGAGTCAATACCAACTTGATGACTCATAGTCAGTCAATGATCATCATCCTATAAGACATAAGTCTTGATTCTCTGCCTCCCCAAAAGATTGTAAAACTTCTAAATACACCTCATCTAATTCAATAACTGATGAAATCCACTGTAGACAATGTTTTTATTGCTTAATGTAAAAATGACAATTCACAGATCTTAACATAGTGATTGTAAATTGCTTCAAATCCTGATTAGCATTCAACTATGTAGTTCAAGACTGTCCAGTCTGTATCATCATGACAGCTGGCTAAAAGGCTGCCAGCTCAGTTCAGTTAGATCTGAGCATGTTTACAAAATAAAGAACCTGTAGATAAGCCACATATCAAGAGCTACAGCTTAGTGCCCTCTTAATCTCCTCTTGCTGTCTTGCAGAAACATAGTGTTTTAAACTACTATCCCTCCTTGAGAAAAACATCTGTGATTCCATCTTTGATTTATTGATCGATAAGAATCAAGAGCTCAGCCATTTTTTTCTTGGTTTTAAGCAAGTGCAGAAGACAGCCATACCATGTTTCAGCTACTGACCAGGGCTGCTTCAAGTTGTAGTTCAGCAACATTTGAAGTTGTACTTATTCTTGATCTAAATAAAAAAGAACAACATCTTAATGCTGAAATAATTTGAAAGTTTAATGAACAGAGAAGAAATATTCATTAGTTTTTATTTTCTTATTGAAACAGAGTATTTTTATAGGAAATCAAAATAAGAATTCTGTTTAGTGTGGTTTTGTCCTGGCTACTAATTCTCTTCTACTTTTTCACTTTTCTTTGTTTTTTTTCTTGAATTAGTCAGATGACCAATCCTATCTAATCAGGGATCACATATTAAGTAAGATAACCATCAGGCTAATGTGACAATGGTATAATTAGATACCACTATAAAAAACACATTCTAATCTGATGGTGCCTCTGAGGTTGTCTGAAAGCAATTAGGAGATGAATTAAATTATGGAAATGAATAAGCCTCATTTTTAGAAGGAGTCCCAAAAAAGCTAATGGAAAGAGGACTCATATTTTTATGCTCTACATAACATAGGAAGCAATGAATGGTTTAAACCAAATCTTGGTCTTCAGAATGGAATACCGATTACTATTATTTTTGGTGGTGGTTGTGGTGGTGGGGGTCACACAGTCAGCCAGATGTTTAGACTGGATTTGGCATTTTTATCCTCCTATTGAGTCCTTCCCAAGGACCTGGGATAGGCAGATATGGTTGTTTGATGGTGTTAAAGGTATCGTTGCAGGATGTCAGCTGTTCCAAGTAAAGCCAGTGGTGTTCAAGTGGTGTTCCAGATGTTTTGGGACTATTGGTGCTATCTTTGCTTTCTTTTGTCATAGTCATTCTACTTCTATTTGCAGATCTTTATATTATTACTATTATCATTATCATTATTATTATCATTCTCATTATTATTATTTGTTATTTTCTATTATACACAAATGCAACCAAGTCTTCCAACCAAGTTTTCCCCTTCTTGCATTTTGAGCTTCATCCTTTCCGTTTCTGGCTTCTATCAGTTGTTTTCTGGTACCTGAGCACTTCATTCCAAGTCATGAAAAATTGGCCTTTGCTTTGTTCCATTATGTAGCATCATAAACAGACAATCCTTGAAGCAGCTATGAATTGTACTATATCTTTAGTTCAACCCCGTGAAGATACTGTCAACAAACATGCCACCGTCTTACCAAGCTCTTACTCTAATGCTGTTGAAATATTTATCACTTCAAATGGCCGCCTAGAGACTGGTGTATTGCTTTGACTGGCATCTGTTTTTTATATAGACATTCTGGAGAAGGAGGACTTCCCCTCCAGGAATCCTTCACAGCTAAATGCACTTCTTTTATTTTTATTTTTGACAGAACTGTTGTCCCATATAAGCAAGCACTGATTTCCCTCAACTGCTATTCTCTACAAGAACAAGCTAACATTCAGGAACAGATGGGCCAGCCCTGACTTTTACTCACAAAATTGTTAATGAGCTGTCCTGAGAAATATTCTACAAGACAAAGTAGCTTTTAAAAATATATTTTTTTAAAACTGCAGGAAGACACATACCATAGTAGGTCTTTCAGTTGGCTTCTACTTTTCTTCATCATTAATTATACAATGTTATCTGCATTAATTTGCTTAGATTCCATTCTGGTAATACTGTCCACAAAACACGATGGGAGGACAGAAATTCTTCCTGTTACACGATAGGCCCAGCACTTGACAGAAGTAACAGTATTAACCAAAGCTCCTCTGCAAAAGTGAGGATGGGATGAATCGAAGATAATTAGGAGTGTCAGCATGCCTTGCTGGATACTAGTCCATGTCACATTCATCTGCCATCTGAGATAATGAAAGAAATATAAAAGTGTCTCCTCTCTGATGGCATCCACTAAGTGAAACTGCCCTGGGAAGTTCAGCTGTCTTCCACATTATCTCCATCAGTGCTTGAAGACATATTTTCTTTTCAAAAAGCCTTGCCTTTTCCTGCCATATCCCCCACCCTTAATCTTTTACTCATTCTTGGCTCTTTTCAAGTTTTTCATCGTATTGCTGCATTTTGCATGTTTGTTGATTTGTATATACTTTGGGAACTGCTATGGTATGTTGCATCAAATCATTATATTATTTTCACTCTCTCCAAATAAATAATAGAAGATGGGGAATAAGCCTCTGACAACCTTAGGTCTCTAAAAGTGTAAAATCTCTAAAAATGCAACCAAAAAAGAAAAATTGGAGATGGAGAACTGACAACTCTCTTGGTGGTATCAGTGTCATCATCACATCTCCTGCAGTCCTTAGAGCTCAAGTAATTGGTTTAAAAATGTTTCCATAAAATAGTTGCCCACTCCCATGTTAAACACAGTCAAATGCCTTGGAAGGCAGGGGGCTGTTCTTCATAAGAGGCTTTTGAGCAGAGACAGGAAGGAGGCTATAGCAACAAGTTACTTCGGTTCTTGGATTAGACGATCTTTTCATCTCTGCGATTTTAGAAAATCATACATATCTTTGTTAATTATGGCATTAACCTTACTCATATCAAGGACAAATAATCTGTTTCGGCAGTAGCAAAGCCAGTAGGTCTGATGATTCCTAATACGGATGAAACCAGTCACATAGTGCCTGCCTTCTGGTGCTCAATGTAACTGAAAACACCACAGAGGATATACACTGCGTAAAAACAGAGTAACTTCCTCCCCTCCAAGAGGAGGGATGGAATTCATGTGAAACCTCATACAAGGGGATATGATGTAATGTAACATCTGTATCACCGTGCTCTGAGACCTTAAGGGAAGGTAGGCTGTATATACTATTCTGATAGATTCTATAAATTTCTTCTTGCAACACTGCTGAGCACCAGGACCTGGATAGTTCTTGAAACTAATGCACTGTATATAGTCATCCATGAATTTAATTCCAAGGAGAGGGTTTGAAGGCCATAGAATAAGTTCTGGCTATGTATATCTAACAATTCCTAATAAACCTGCCATTTACTGCTTCCTGCTGGTCATATAACAAAGGAGGATGGAGGATGGGGGAGGGGGTAGAAACCTGATGCTATAGAGACATAGGGCTCATTTGCCTAAAGCGTAGTGAAAATGTTCACAATGGAGTTCATCCAATGAGTTTCAGACCTGCATAGCTTAATCTATCAGGAAGAGAGATCCAAGGGACAAAAGATCTAAGGCTGATGCCTTCTCTTGGTGATCTACACACACATTCACTATGGAAGAGTATATCTTGAAACAGGAGATAGGTTTTTCCCTTTCACAGATGAGCCTGTTTATTTTCATCCAACAGGGAGACAAATTTGCCAGTTTAAATAAAGTGTCTGTATGAGGTGACCAGGAGAGATGGGGGAAGGAAGAGAAATAGCACCAACAGGGAGATTTGCCCCTTTCGATATAGATAGATATATAGAGATAATGTAGATTGCTGGTATTAAGTCCTCTTGCCTTTTTTATATCTTGCCTGTGGTTCCGGTCTCTTTTTCTCTCTCTATTTCTGCCTGCCTTTTTCCTCTTTTGCCTGTTAACTATCTTTGATGTTGGTGATGTCTAATAATAAAATCAAGCTGCATTTTTGGCTAGCTAAACTGAGTGGCATGTGGGCTTGTTCTGCACTGACTGGGAGTTTGCTGGATCTAAACTGAAATGGAAATTACCCACAGGAATTTTCCAACAACAGCAAAGCACCTGTTATCAGTCACATAAGCATCAACATCAGAGCTGCTGCACACCATGGCGGTTTCTAAGCAGCTAATGTTTATCTAGCTGTAAGGGCAGAGAACTGCACTGCTTCTTTCATTATTGTGAATTTGTTTCTAATCTGCGCTGTTGGGTTTACTAGTACAATTTCAAGTACAGCAGTACTTACTATGAGAATCAGGTGGGGAGGGGTAATATGGAATGCATCACCTTCTGTTTTGGAAATCTGACTGTTTGTTATGCACAGCCCTGGAGACTGGCTGAGGAAAAGCATGTATAATTGCAGTTTCTAGACTGGTAGCCATGTTAATTTTAAGGTGTTTGCAAATGAGCTTTCAAATTCTGCAGCTCTATGGTATATGAGCAACACCCACTACACTCTAAAAGGATTTATGTACTATGTATTGTCGAAGGCTTTCACAGCCGGCATACGAAGGCTGGTGTGGGTCTTCCGGGCTGTGTGGCCGTGTTCTGGAAGTTCTGTTTCCTAACGTTTCGCCAGCATCTGTGACCGGCATCCTGCCCTCTGAAGATGCCGGTCACAGATGCTGGTGAAACGTTAGGAAACAAAACTTCCAGAACACGGCCACACAGCCCGGAAGACCCACACCAGATTTATGTACTGTACACCGATCTGACATCAGAAATGGCGACATCACTAAACCAGTGGGGATGACATTTCAGTTCTTCAGGATACTCTGTTGCTGATCTCAAGATTTACAATGGATTTAGAAAGTCTGATTTTAGCATGAAACAGCAGAGTTAAAATGTGTTAGAAGATTTAATACCATCCTTATTATTAACAAAAACCAAAGTTCTTATCACACTACTTAGATTAACTAACTATTCAGTGGGAAAATGACTGTGTCACTCCTACTACTGCTTTGGTCATGATAAGTAATTTCAGTGTTGTTCAGCTTTTCTTTAACCATCTGCCCCCAGCAGTAGTAGATGTACATAATGGTCCCCTTATAAAACAATGTTCCCTACACCTGATAATCAAGATTGTAATCCATGAAAGTTTATGTGATAATAAAATAAGATTCATTTCTGGGTATGGTTAAGGAGGCCTTAACATTGTCAGAATTAAGAACTAAAGGTTGTGCCAATGGGGAAGAGGGGTTATTTAGCACACTTACTGTCAAGATCTGGGAATTGCATTACCATGATACTCTCATACTGAATATGATACTTAGTTCAAGTTCAAATTCTAAATGATTGTAACAGGATATAAATGTAATAAATAAAGAAATAAAATTGCAGCAATATGGGTAGAACAGATTTCTGGCTGTAGACTTTCCACCTCTGACTCACAGAAGGTTATTGAGATGAGAAGATCTGAGAGGAGGCTGTTCTCCCTTCACTAATTCTTCCTTTTGTAATGGGAGTGAGAAGAGCAGAATATGCCAGTATGGCTAGAAACAGCCTGGAAAATACAAAAAAAAAGCTTATAACTGATGTGTAACTGTGTAATTTCAAAAAGGAAGGTTTGTATTTTCTTTTGTTTAAGGCGAAGACACTAAAACTGAAATTTAGACAGGCATAAAAAGGATTATTATTTTCAGTTCCATGGGACAATCGGCAGCCCCTGCATTTAGTTTTAGTCCCCTTTAGTCCCCTTCCTGCGAATGGGAAAACTGTCCGTGGAAAAAGCGATCACCCATAGGAAGCTCCTGCAGATGGTAGTTTTTGCATATAAAAGAGAGAAGGCAGAGGATGCAGAAGAATGGCTCAAGTACACAATCTAGCACTTCTTAACACAAGCCAGTGTGACCATCTGCTGTGCTGCTTGAGAATGATGGGAGTTGTCATCAGACACATCAAAAGAGATCCAGATAGGAGAAGGCTGGTATATTTAGTGGTCTTTATTTAATGGCTGAGACAGAAACAACCTAAGTGTTATCAGTGCTGAAAATTCATATCTGAAAAGTTTTAAAGAAAGCTAAAGAATAGAACACATAGTTTTATTTGTTTGGACTACTCTGTGCTATTACCTTTTCCTGTTATTGGGGTGGGGGGGGTCACTTTATCTTGCCCACTCTCTTTTTTTTCAACTATAGAGTTATTCTCTTTATCTTAGTTTTGTCATCCTTCTCTAAACTTTTTTGCTCCTCATCCTTTTCCATCTCATCATTCTTTCCTACCTCAGCTTCAGCTTTTTCTTCTGTTTCTAATTCATGTGATTACTCACCACCCCCTGGAGAAATAAATTCATTTGAAGCTGAAGATGCTAATCTTGAAACCAGGGCTTTTTTTTTTTTTTTAATCCATTCTGCCTTCTCTTTTCAAACCCACCACCTCTTGTTCTGAAGTAATCTCCATTTCTCAACAATTTTCTCAACAATATTTCTCAACAATAGCTGTGGCTGCCTGCTCTGTATTTGCCATACTGCTTTCTTAACAGCTTTTTCTTCTATTGCCTCAGCTAAAGCTTTTATTAATGCCACCACTTTTGAATTTTATACTGTTGTGTCTGCATATTTTTACCTATCAAAACCAGTTTTTCTCTCTCCTTTCTCATCTTCTCCAGATCTGTCTTATTTTCTTCTTTCATTTCTTCCAGAGCCATTTTTCCATAGAGTTTTCCCCAACTGTTTCTGCACCCTAATTTGCTATTAGTTTGCTTTCCTGTCTCCTACCACTGACTTAATAACAATTTCCCCTCCTCTTCCTTCTCCTCCTTCCTCTTCCTCTTTCCACTGACCTTTCTTCTCTATTTGTCACCTCTCCCTAACATATTTTTTCCTATCTATAGTCACTGCTTCTATTAGGGATACAAATATTAACAATGCTAAATGTATTTATTGTTGCCTTTTTGTCCTGCATACAATACATGTACTATATACCACAATGACCTTTCCCATAAATGATATGAACTTGTATTCCATTATGCCTACTTCAGACAATCCTGATTCTACTCTCCTCTCCACCGATACTCTTGCCGCTGGTAATTTGAAGGATCTTTGCCTCCTAATCATTTTACCATTACATATTGGTTAGGGACAATATTTTTTTTAACCACCAGTTCTGAATTTTTAACTGAAAACAAAGCACCTGTGTTTACCATTCGTATTGTATTGTATTGTGTTGTATTGTGTTGTATTGTATTTTTTACCAACAGTCACAGACCTTCTTATTTTGTCATTTAACATCACAGTTAATGATAAGAAATTCACAATGGTACACTTTTTTCTTCAGTTTTACATTTTTGTGGCACTTCCTTCTGCGGTTCTGGTTTTCTGTCAGCCGCTGATTCCTGAAACAACAATCAGCCTTCATGGATCAATCTTCCAGACTGAACTGAAAAATAGCTCTTGTTATTTTCCTTCCCTTTGCCAAATCTAAAAGATAACTACTCCATTTAGTGCAAATTATGTTGGCAGTTCTCCCTGTTCCCGGCCCCTAACTTCTAACTGTAACTCAGGAGGAACCGAAAATCAAATGGATGTAAACATTCATTCTACCATCTTCTGTAGAGTGTCTAATGTGGCCCCATCAAACCATTTCTTTAGCAATTGGACCAACTGTGTACCTAAATCCCGTAAGACTTCCCTGCTTTTTTCCTTTGTTTAAAGGTAGCCTATAGCCCCGTTTGTAGCTGTTAAATCAAACTTGGGCTGACTGTCATGACGTTCTCTTCTCTCCCATGCCATCCTCCAGCCACTGTCTCAGAGGGGTGGGCAATCTTCTGCACGTATGTACACGTTAAAGTTCTGGAGAACAACAGTGATGTTCAACTGAATGTCAAGCCGCAACATTTCCTTGTCATGCTGACATCGAGCCTCTTCCTCTCAGCTCCATCTTGAATTTCACCTGCTTTTCTTTTATCTCCAATTCTCTTAGTTTGTTTTCTTTCCTTAACAGCTCTAAATATTCAGTACTTGGCTGACTTGGACTTTCATTTCTTCTTATGGATTTTTCTTGTTAACAGCTCTTTTTTTAGGCAGTAACAGTCTCATAACTTCCACACTGACTCCCTCCTACTGGGGGCTGTTTCCCACATTCCTTTTTTTAACACAGTTGTACTTATGGTCCAGAACCTGGTAGCCGTTTCTGTTTTTATCAATGTTCCTTTCTCCTCACATTCACAGCTTGTTTTCCGCTGTAACTCTTTTGTATGTACTTCCTCAGTTCTTTCTAGTTTTCTCGGGCCCTTTCCAAGTTTTTTTTTTCCTTCATACTTTCTTAGTTCTGTGATTCCTGTCCTCTGTTTTCTTCAGGCTTTTCCACAGAATTCATACCCCACCAGCACCACATGTGGCGCATCCCGTCTTTCATTAGGTTGGAATAAATATATGAATAAAATGTCACTGCCATTACTCCCAAGAGAGTTCTTATGTTTTGCTTTGGACTCATGTTGACATTGTTCCTACTCTTTTTTTTTTTCTTTGCCCAGAGAAGCATCTTAGATCTGGGTATGGGGACAGCATTAGATTCTGTCTCTTAGAAGTCCAGCTGATTATGAAGAATTAAAATTGTATTTAGCAATAACATGAACAGATAATATTGTGTATGATGTTTCTGTTTAAAGAGGTACATCAATAAAAATCTTCCTCAATTACAGAATGAATGTCTGGCCTGTCACAAGGGGTTACCAGAGTCTTTTTTCTTTTTGTTTACAGTATAATTGTTGCCTCCTTTTCTTCTCCTGCTTTTTATCCTCTCCCAGGGACTTCTCATACTTGCTCAGCCACAGCAAGGGCATGCCCTGGCAACCAGTGGTATCCGCAGCTTTCCTCTGAATTATTGCAGCCCCAAAGGTCTGTTCCCTTTGGGGCACGCGTGTGATGTTGCAGCGTACATAGAAAAGGGGTGTGGCTTGCATCAAAATGCTGTGAACTTCCCTGCATCACTCTGATCTTTTGTTCCCCCTGTCCCCTTTGCATGCTGCTGTGTCCCCATAATACTGCCTTCATCTTATCCTCAGTACCTGATGCAATTTAAAGTTGTCCTTTGCTGTTCCAATTTTCAAGTAGTGGTTTCCTATTTAAGCAGTCAACAAACTATAGCAGCTTTACCATGGCATCCTTTACTGACCATTTTGTCAGTGGTGCTCTCATGTGTCAGTGGTGCTCTCCTATGTACATCAGGTCTCTAAGATGATCCTTGGCTCAGATGCTTGAATTGCCCCAAATCATGGCTGATCCACAACTGGGGGATTGTGAAGTGAAATGGGAGAGAGCCAGCTCTCTCTTTGCCACTTCACAAGGCAACCCCCAACAGGACCCATCAGCTGTTTTTCAGGCTGCTTTTGACGATCGGTTTAGTGCTTTAAAGCTGTGCTCTTTTGAACAGGAGTTTAAAACTCTTTTGGAAGAGTGACAAATCCGTGCTCAGAAGCAGTCCAAACACAGAACATTTGCAATGAGGTGGTACAGCAGAGAGAGCTGACACTTGCACAACTCCCCCATCCCCACACCCCACATGCCTGTCAGTTACTATTCAGGCTATTTGGGTGCAGCTCCTTTATGAGGGATGACTTGGTATTTACACCAACTTCTCAGAGGTTGAACCTGTTCAGATCAGGTTTCTGAGAGATATTCCTCAAGGGCATCAGTGCATGCCTTGTGCTGTTCTTTGTATGGAAATAAGACTACTTAAAGTTGAAGCCAGGATATGGACCAGCATCTTTGAATTTTATTTTGATCTATTTAGTTTCTGGAAATTATAAACCACCCAATAGCCAAAGGTCTCTGGGTAGTTTACAATAAAACATGCTAAAAATACAATTTAGGTTCAAATGTATATAATAAAATCAAATAAAAACCAAAATAAAGCCATCATGCAAACTAGGCAGTCTAGGTAGTAAGGTGGTCTTTCAGAATCTACAACAATACAAATTAAAATATGATTAATATTCAGTTAAAACTGCAATTAAAAAGCCTGGGAAAATTGAAAGGACTTCACCTGGCACCCAAATGACACTACTGTGAATGCCAATTAAACCTCTCTGAGGAAGACAATCCGTCGGTCTGGGTAGGTACATATAGGAGGTAGCACTCCTTCAAGTAATCTTGAATTATAGTTAAAGCTTTCCATTCTCCTTGTAGACTTAGCCCTATTTGTGTTAGCTGATCCCTTTATCTCAAAAGAGAAGAAAAGGCTGGAAGAGAAGCTGCATTATTATGGCTTCCTTCCTCATGCTTAAATAACAATGGATTATGACTCCACCAGGAAGAACCTCAGACAGCAAATATATGACATAGAGCATCAGATTGAAAACAGTCTAATTCTAGCTGATGTTTTCTTTGGCAATCAGGTCACTAGCCATAAGCCTGCCAGATACCTCCATCCAAGTACCGTACTAGACCAACATTCCAAAGAGCTCTGATGTTTGCAGGCTGCAATGCCTTGCAAACTGTAGCCCACTACAATGAATGCCTTGGTCACTCTAAGTCAAGAGCCCTTGAAACAACAGCCTACGTGCTTCTTCACTCTCAATCTTATCAAGATCTGCAACACAAATGTGTAAAACCTTTATTAATTCAAAACCCAGGCTGTACTGACTCTTGTTATCCTAACTATCTTTTAGCTGTATCTAAAGAAATACAGCAAGCAGAAGAAGAATCAGGAAAAGTTCTAACCAAGCTATGCCAGCAAATCTGGAGAACAACACATGGCCAACAGATTGGAAAAGGTCAATCTGCACACCAATAACAAAGAAAGGAGACTACACAGAGTGTGCAAATTATCGTACAATACCTTAATTTCACACACCAGCAAAATAATGCTTAAGATCTTCCAATGTTTTTTGTGATACTGAGGTAGTCTTCCAGCTGGCTGGGGCTTGTTTGATATATATTGGGCTTTTTCCCCCTTATCCTTTTAATTGTAAGCTGTCCAGAGACACTGATGAGTCAGGTAGCCTCTAAATCAAATAAATAAAATGAAATAAATAAAAGACTAGAACCCTACAAGGCAAGAGAAATGCCAAGTGTTCAAAGCTGGCTTTAGAAAAGGCCAAGGAATATGAGGCATTATTGCTGACGCATGCTGGATAATTGAGAAAGCCAAAGAATGCCAAAAAGAAGTCAATTTGTACTTCATTGATTATAGAAGGGCCTTTGAATGTGTCAGTCATGTCAAATTATGGAATGTGCTTACAAAAATGGGAATCCAAAAACATCTCACTATCCTCATACACAGGTCAAGAAGCCATAGTCCAGACACAACATTGAGAAACAGACTGGCTCCAGGTCAGTAAAGGAATGAGATAAAGCTGTATACTCTCCCCTTATTTATTCAAACTATATGCAGAATATATATTGAGGGAAACTGGATTGCTGGAAGATGAGTATGGTTTTAAAACTGGAAGAAGAAATATCAATAGTCTGCACTATGCTGATAACACTACTCTGATAGCTGAACTTGCAAATGATCTGCAAACTCTAATGATGAAAGTCAAGAAGCACAGTGAAAAAAATGGGATTATGATTAAATATAACAAAGGCCAAACTAATGACAACAGGTGCAGCAACCAGCCTTAGAATTCATAATGAAGATATTTAAGTGGTGGATAGCTTCTACCTTTTAGGATTGACTATCAATGGTAAAGGAACCAGCAGTCAAGAAATATGTCAGAGACTACCACTTGGAAGAGCAGCCATGAAGGCTTTGGAAAAGATATTCAGGTGCCAGGATGTTCTATACTCACAAAGATCAGTATTGTGTAGGCAATGATTTTCCCTGTGACACTCTATGAAAGTGAATGTTGGATTATGAAGAAACAGGATAGAAAGGATATTGACACTTTTAAACTTTGATGTTGGAGAACACTCCTGAGAGTAACATGGATAGCCAAGAAAACAAACAAATTGATCATTGAAAAAATCAACCCAGAGGCACAAATGATCAGGCTCAAAATAACTACTCTGGACACACTATGCAAACAACTAGCTCTCTGGAGAAGTCTAAAATGTTGGGAAAGGCAGAAAGAAAGAAATGAAGAGGGCAACCAGCAGCAAGGTGGATGGAGTCAATTATAACATCAATGGGTGCACTTTTGGAAGACATGAAAGACGAGGTTGGGGTTAGATCATCATGGAGAAAATCTACGTGGTCACTAAGAGTTGACACAGATTTGATGGCACATCATCAATCAATCAACCATTTTGCTAGCCAGACTGATACACTATCCTATAACATCACCAAGTTCTGTTTAATAGCCAGGAAGTCTGGCAGGACATCACTAGGAGCAGTTTCATTTGATTAAAGTTGCTAAAAGTTTAGTAATAACAGTAATTGTTAGCCCCCTATTTATTTGTGTCTTGTTACAATTTAGGATGTTCCCTTCACTGAAGCCTTAGTGCTAACAAGCTCAGTGTTCAAAATGGCTATTCTATTCTATTCTATTCTATTCTATTCTATTCTATTCTATTCTATTCTATTCTATTCTATTCTATTTTATTCTATTCTATTCTACCTTTTTTAAAAAAATAAACTTTATTTCCATCTTGTTTCTACATTGTTTTCTGTTACTTAAAGCTAATCAACAAACCAAATAACATACTTTCAAGTTTATTTGAGATTATTCAGATCTCTGAACTCAAGCTCAGCTAAACTCAAGATGAACTTGGAAGCTTGGCAAGTAAAGAATCTCTTCGTCCCCTTTAATCGGGGAACTGATCCCCAGGCTTGGAGATGTGGTAGTTGAAGAGAGGGCAAGTTCTAATTCATGGTTAAAACTCCAGGTCTATCTATCTAAGCCATCACCAATCACAGCAGGGCTGGAAATGCTGAATTTCTGCTGGTTGTTGACAGACCTGCCTACATGAGCAATAAGGATGCCATTCTCCAGCTGCAAGCTGGAACAGAGACAATTGTCAATGGGGAGCAGCAAAATCTATATTGCTGTAGTTTTCTGCTGGCTAACAGGAAGGCATAGAACACTTTAACTGAGCCATGGAAAAGACCTCCACCCACCAACAGGTTTTCTCTGTTACTCTCCAAGTTCCCTTAACTTAGAAATAAGTGTCTGGTTAACCTTTTCCTTTGGTTCTAGCAGAAAAACAACTTTCATTTCATTCACAGTTGGCCCCGCTGTTGAACTACTCTTATTGTTAGGAATATTTTTCTCACATGCATTCAAACTCCGTTTTCCTGTAAATTAAATCTATTATTCTGTGCCTTGCATTCTGGAGTGATAAAGGAAAAAGTCTTGGTATTTTCTACGTGACATCCTTTCAGGTATTTGAAAAAAATGCTACAATATTCTTCTTCTCAAGCCTGCATTTTCCTGGTTACTTCAATTTCTCTTCTTAGTTTTAGTTTGTAGTCTCTTGATTAACCCCAATGCCCTTCTCTGAAGCCATTCCAGTTCTAAGAGGAGCACCCAAAAATGAATACAATGTTTGAAATGGGATCTGACCACTGTAAAATAGAGTGGAATGATGACTTCCCAGGATTAAACTATACTTCGGCTGATACAGTCTGAAATTGCATTTCAGTCTTCAGCAGCCATATCACCCTGCCGACTCCTATGTGGTTTGTAATCAAGCAATATTCCACATCTTCCTCACAGGAACTATTGCTAAACTAACTAACTCCCATTCTTCACCTGGACATTTGGCTCTGTCTCCTAAATGCATAACTTTGCACTTGTCTCTATTGCATTTCATTCTGTCATTTCCAGCACATGTTGTGAACCTCTCAATATCATTCTGAATTTCATTTTTGTCTATTAGGGTGTTAGCTGTCCTCCTCAGCCTTGTGTCAACTGCAAATTTAATAAGCATTTTCTTCACCTCCTCATCCAACTCATTAATAAAAATGAAGAATACAGTTTTCAGGACTGAACTTCATGGCACCTCACTCAGTATTTCACTTTAGTTTAATAGGAACCACTAACAAGTGCTCTTTGAATATGATTTCAGGCCAGCTATCTGGCCACTTAACTGTCATGCCCTCTAGCCCATATCATTCATCAGAAAAGCATGGGGCATTTTGTTAGCGCTTTATTGACATCAAGATATACGGTGTTACCTGTAAAGCATTCTCACTATCCTGGCAATATTCCACACCTGGGCGAAAATGACAGTGAATTCAAAGAAACTAATTTTTACCTAGACACATAAATCATGTGGGCTGCAAGTCTTCAGCTTCTTCTCCTTTTTTAATTAGTCACAGGAGGAAAATGAGCTATGCAGAACACTGAAACCTCAGCTCCAATCCCTGAAAATAGACTTTAGGTTTTACCCATGTACCTTCATTTATATTCTTTCGAGGGCTAGAAACTTGCATTTCCAGGGAAATACACTTGAAGGTTCATTTCTATGCTTCATATTACCACATTTTCCTCTTCCGTGAAACTGCAACTGATATACAGTTCTAGGCAGGTCTTGGTAACACAAAGCGTCCACACCATTCCTAAACAACATCTGTACCTCTCTCCCATAGTTCCTATCCTTGAAAACCTCAAATGAACCACAGCTCAAAAAAGTGGCAAATCTCATGAAGTGTTGGTGATCTTACATGCGACTTCACAGGGTTTGTCAACATTCTCATATGAGATCTTGGTGAGATCGCTGGAATCTCAGGAGATGTTTTGTGAGATTCCTTTTTTTAAAAAATCAGATATATAACCCTTGCAGCATGATATCTAAACTCATGCCCCATGTAAATCAGCAAACCATTCCATTCCCCCACCATGCAAGCTCACAATGACTGTGTCACTCGGGACAAACTCTTTCTTCATGGAGCAAATACCCACTTGGGTATTTGTTATCCCTCCAATTTGGGCAGAAGTGCAAAATAATGAGTTGGCTCCACATTCTGGCCTTTCTGCCTTCAGAATGGACTTTTAAATCAAGTCCAGAGAGCAGTGACTGAAAATCATTCAGGGGCTGTCTGCTCAAAAGGTCACAGAATGAAATAGTGTAAGATAATTTTGCTATAGTTTATAGTGGTGCAATCTCCATCACAAGGGGCACCACAGGAAAAAGTGCCATTTAATTCAATTGGCCCAGGATCTTCAGGGTCTAGAAAGACAATGGGAATAAAGGAAACTGTCTTTGAGAAAAATGACTCAAGGAAAATATAGACAACAGTGGTGTATAAAGGTATTCAGGATTGGGAAGTTTGTAGCAGTTCTCAAAATAAAAAGGGCACATCCTTGAGGGCCTGCCAGAAAGGTTTCAATTTGCTGTTGGATGGAATATTACCAGAATTTTTTTTTTTTTTCATTATGGTCCAGAGACGTGTGCATGGAAGCCAGGGCTACACTGAAAATGATTTATGGACTTTTCCTTTAATTACCCCATTCTTCTAAGGACTCATTCATTTTATTATTACTACTGTTAATATTTATAGAGTGTGATTAACACACGCACACACATATATATATATTCCTATAGAAGAATGCTTAAGAAGATTCCGTCTAATAGCACTATAAATTGGGACAGCAAGTGAAGCAACTGTATATTTCTAGTTATTTGTGTGCTATGATATTTGTATTCTGAGTCTGACCTCTGAGTGAGGTTACAGAGTAAATGAGTAATCCTAATCTTGCCAATTTATTACGCTGTTATGGAAGGAAGCCTTCAACATGACTAGGAGATAGTGAAGCATAATTTGCATTAATTCAGTGGTCAACACATTTGATTGTTGATAAGGAACATAAGGAATAGATTGGTCAGATGTTTGAATCAGAATTTTAAATAGTTCAATAGCTGGAAAATGTTGGGTGGGCCCAATCCCCAGCAGGAGGATACAAATAAGCAAGTTCAGAGTGGACATAATAACTTATTTCAGGATCAGCTCTCTACTGCACCACCCAGGCAGGACCAAGAAGGAGCCATGCCCAAGACCCACAGCTAACAGTGTCCTCTCTGCTGCCACAGTGAGCCAGAGACATGGGCAACCTCACTCAATCCATCATTAACAATCCTGTGACTGGTGATGGATGATGACATCGTCGGAAGCATGCCACATGCCACACTGCCTTTCTTCATCTGCTGAACCACAGTCAAAGTCACCAACAGTGACATCCACTTCTCCCCTCTCTCTGGGTGTCTGCCATCTTTCCTGCCCCAAAGGAGGGGCACAATAAAAGATAAGGAGTAAAACTAGCTGTTTCTTTCCCTTTCTTTTGCACCGCTCCCTGCTACCCCAAAGCACTGTTTAAAGCAGTTCCTCCATTCTTCCCTTTTTTCATGGGGCAAAGAAGAAATGGAGCGCTGGCTATTTACTGTTTGCTGTTTGATTCCATCTCCTCACCAGATCACTTCAAAATAGAAATATCAATGTAAGTATCAAAAGCATGTTTAATGTCATGCATAATTTAGGCATCACGAACAGGGCCAGAAGCATTAAACAAGATGTTCTCTCCCTAACCCCTTAGTGAGTCATGTGCAAACAGAAATGTGTGCAGTTTGTATGGATGCTAATTTAAGGCAAAGAGGTGGCGGATTCTTGCCATCAACTAGCAGTAGGATTTAGGCAACATGACGACATCTGGATCTAAATCTGGCTTTTGTTCCAGTGGAACCCTTGAGGGATTGCCAATAATTCCACCATATTTAGGAGAATATTTCAGGAGTCCTCCCAAAAGAGTGATTCCATTAATTACTTGGGAGTGTCACTCAACACATATTCCTGTCCTCAAATCACAGAGTGCCAAAACGGAGCCATTTTTCCCCCACCCACTCGTGATCATAATGAAAACCTCCTCAGCAGGTTTGCCAGTGCTCCTAATATAACGTTTCTCTGCAAAGTTCACATTATTTTCAGAAAGAGATCTGTCTACTTTAATATGAATATGCATCTGATCCCTCTCAGGCTTTACTTTAATCACAGTTAAAGAGCAGAGTTATTTTATAAATAATTCCTGTTACTGATGGAGCAGTATCACCCCAGAGGGGTACCAGATTTCCACATTTCCAATGCATTACAAAGCTAATGTAAGAAGGATTTGCTACAATTAAGAGAAAGGATTAGGGAGGATATGTGTAAAAGTGTTTGATTAATAGAGAACCGCAGTTCCCTCTCTGCTGTTTTTCAGTCATATAGCAATTTTGTTCCTTTCTTGTTATTTAGGTTAACTCTATTGTAATATGTAAGAGGGCCCCCCAATCTTTTTGGACCTGTTGACACTGGCCAATTCTGATATTATACTGGGGCAGAATCACAAAACAGTTGCCACAGTGATTATGTGTCACAAAATGATTACCATGATGGCCAATTACAAAACACACCAGAAGACAAAGAAAGCACTGGGCTTAACTTTCTAAGAATGTTCTTCATCCACTAACATTTTTGGAAAAAGAGGTTATACTTGAGGCTGGTACTTTCTTTTCTAATATTCTACCTTCCTATTTATTTTTTTTTAATAAAAATTGATAGGGCAAGAAGTTAAAA
This sequence comes from Liasis olivaceus, assembly GCA_030867105.1. Classification (NCBI taxonomy): domain Eukaryota; kingdom Metazoa; phylum Chordata; class Lepidosauria; order Squamata; family Pythonidae; genus Liasis; species Liasis olivaceus. The sequence continues at coordinate 123,450,214 of CM061348.1, read as the reverse complement.
GGGGGGGGGGGGTCAAGGAACATATTGATGAACACATTATCACCCTGAAACCCAGTTTTGGAGGCCCAAATTATTTCAGCACTTACCCAGAAAAATGTTTAATTAGCTTTCATTACAAATGTAAAGGAAAAGTTCAAATTTAAATAATAAATTTGAATGTAGAACACTGCCAAGGCACTGAATTCCACTGCAGTACAATCCAATGCAATTATATCCAGGAGTTTTTAAAATTAATTTTATTAAGCGAAACTAAATAATAACAGGAAAATATAAAAACATACAACAGTATTAATAAAATAATATAACTTCAAAATATAATGGTGATAAAAAGGAGGGAAGGGCCTGAAAAATTATGATCTAAACAGAACTTCAAAAACTTTGATATATGGTAGTCCTCGTTTAGTGACTGCCTTGTTTAGTGACTATTTGCAGTTATGACAGTGATGAAAAAGTAACTTTGCAACCAGTCCTCGTATTTACAACTTTGCAGATCTGTAAAGCAAAGGAAAGCTGAAGTAAGATAATAAAATCATGATCCAGCACCATGGGATGAGGTATCATCAGTATGCTGATGATACCGAATTGTACATCTCCATCCCGGGTGACCTATGTGATGCTGTGTCTACCCTCTTGCGGTGTCTGGAGGCTGTAGGGGGCCTGGATGGGGGCCAACAGACTTCAACTGAACCCTGGTAAGACAGAGTGGCTGTGGGTACGGGGAGCCTCAAGATCCAGGAGTTTATCATCTTTGGTTCTTGATGGGGTCGCACTACCCCAGACAGACCCGGTGCGAAACCTGGGGGTCCTCCTGGACTCACAACTCCTGTTCGAAGAGCAGGTGGCAGTCGTGGCTAGGAGGGCCTTTGCGCAACTTCATGTTGTGAGGCAGTTACACCCCTACCTCAATCAGGAGGCCCTCTGCACGGTCACTCATGCCCTGATCACCTCCCGGTTGGATTACTGTAATGCACTCTACATGGGGCTACCCTTGAAGAGTATCTGGAAGCTACAGCTGGTGCAAAATGCGGCGGCGTGGACAGTTCTGCATGCCCCTAGGAGGGCACATATAACACTGCTGTACGTAAGCTGCACTGGTTGCCAGTCTGCTTCCAGGTCCAATTCAAGGTGTTGGTCATCACCTTTAAAGCCCTTCATGGCACAGGACCAGGTTATCTGAGGAGCCGTCTCGCCCCAGTTACTTCAGCCCACCCCACTCAGTCCAGCAGAAGGGACATGTTGCAGACTCCACCAGTCAAGGAATTTCGACTGGTGGGGTCTAGGCAGAGGGCCTTTTCTGCTGTGGCCCCCGCCCTATAGAACAATGTGCCTCCCGAGGTCCGGTGGGCCCCCACTCTCATGGCCTTCAGGAAAGGGGTGAAATCCTGGCTGTGCCAGAGGGCCTGGGGGCCAGATGGGGGCTCACACCAGTGGAGGTGGCTTGTGGGGTGATTGACCTTGCCCCCCCACCATCATCTTGAATGTTTTTAATATTTATGTACAGGGTTTGTTGTTTAGATTTGATTTTTAATGGATTATTTATTTTAACTATTTATGTGGGGATTTTTAATTGTTGATGGGGTTTCTGATTTTAATTGTGAGCCACCCAGAGTCATCTGTTGGGGGGAGATGGGCGGCATACAAATTTAATAATAAATAAATAAATAAATAAATAAATAAATAAATAAATAAATAAATAAATAAATAAATGTTTCGCTTAGCAACCACTTTGTTTAATGACCAAGCTGTGGGTCCCAATTGTGGTTGCTAAATGAGGACTACCTGTACTGCACAACGCTATTCAGAAGCAAGTTCTGTTAAGATTAACGAAACTTCCTAAAAGTGTATACAAATGGAGCCTGAGTAATATTGAATTGTTTTGATTGTTTTAATGAAACCAAGCATCAAGTACATAAGCTGATACACTGTCAAATACTGTGAAATGTTAAATCTCATTGCATACCTGCTACTAAACACATACTAAATACTGCCACCTGATAATCATCCATCAAAGACTGATAGATATCCAATATCGATTTTAAACATCAAGTGTCAAATGCAGATAAATATTAGGCAAACTGAGAATGTCAGAATAGTTTACATCAGAAGCCCACCAGAGAATTGTGGGAAGAAAGCAGCATTCATCGCTTTCTAGAACTATAGAGAAATTCTTATTTCTTCATTTAAAACAAGATGAGCAACCTGCAGTCTAAGGTCACATGGTTTAATCCAAAAGCCCTTTGTAACAGGCTGGTTCAGGTCACTGCTAAGAAATATATGTTCCTTTCCTATCTACTATTCTGGAAAAAGAGAGAAAAGGAAAAAATGGGTATGCCCAGTTACTTTTGGTTCTGGAACCCCAAATGGTTGCTTCAGCCAATTGTGAGGGCAATTTGGCTGTGATATCTGTCACCCCAATGATTGCTGGGATTGATTCAGGTGATTTAGTAGGCTAGAAAAGTGTCCCCTTCCTCCCTCATCACTCCATGTGCATCCTTCCTGAAGCCTGGTGGAAGAAGATGACCATCCCTGATAGGAATGTAATCACTCTTTGGTCAGTTAATTCAGCCCTGTTTATCATGACCCAAGTAGATTATTCTTGGAGAACTTGGGGTCTTAATTTTAAAAAAGGATGCCTATCCATGAACATTTATATCCTAATTTATAGGTACCACAGATCCCAAGACAATTTGCAACAGAGATTACTGGGGGCAGAGAGAGCTTTATGGAAAACAGTTTTAGACCTTCTAGTCCCAACATTCCTATCATGGAAGATTCAACATGTGTTGATCTTGTCCTGCTAGATGAGCTCAACCTCACGCCCACCAAATTTTAGAAAACAACTCCCATCAGTCCTAGTTAGCACGGTCAGTGATCAGAGATTATGGGCTGTGTTACAGGATTTACAATCCAAAGTTATCTGGTGTTGAGGACATGTGCAAACAGCCTCCAGGATTTTGGGTGTTCAAAATAGTTTCACAAGAGTGAGTGGGGAGAGGGATACCAAAAGCAACATTTCCTGGAGTTTAAGTATTTATTTAGAAGATATTTATAGTCACCCAAGTCACTTAATTGTGACTCCAGGTGGCGTACATCAAATAACCCACCCCAACATAATATGACAAATAAAAAGCCATGGAACATTAAACAAAACAAAACAAAATTGAAATCTATAAACCAACATATTAAATAACATATAACTGGGACTTAGCAATTGTACAATCCACCTCCCAGAAGATGGGCTCTCATATCATCTTGGCCCAACACCTGGGAAAAAAGCCAATTTTTAAAAAGTTTTCCTGAAGGCCAGTAGTGTCAAGGCCATCCAGTTCATGGGGGTGGGCAGATTTATCCAAAGGCAAGTGCTGCAACAGACAAGGCAAATCTCTGAGATCCCTTCAGATGACATTGCCTCAAGGAGGGGATCTGGAACATGCTAGAAGCAGCCAATGTTACTCTGACCTATGGCGTATCCCTCGTATTGTTTGCCAGATTCCATGGTGGTCCATGGAACGTTCTGCTTCTTGGCAAGTTGCCTTGGTGCTTGTACTGTGTTCAGGTGAAGGAAGTTCACCTGCTGCCCCACAACAGGCAAGCAGGGGGGAAGAGAAGTAGGGCCTTTCCCTAGGGCTGGAGCTAGCAATGAATCACTCTGCTCTCCACTCCCCCCAGGCTACAAAGCCTGTGGATTTAATCGTGAAAAATAGTTGAACTATAAATCAGTTGTTACAGCTGATAAGCAGTGGAGTGGGAGTCAAACTGTGAGTAGGTACCACACTGAGGTCTCACTGATACAAAGAGCAGCCTTTATTTAAGCTTTACACCCAGACAGTCAGTGTAGCGCTGCAGAAAGAAATGGCGTTTGGGATTGTCTCAGCTGGGCAAGAGTTACGCATGCCCTTCTTGACCTGAAAGTACAATTCACCTCTGTTTCAAGCCCTCTCTGAGACCATAGTGCTCTTTCCATAACTTTTCTTTTCTTTTTCTCTATCTCTCTTTCTTCTTTTGATGATGGGCTTACAAAATACTAACTGCAAAATATAACTCATAATCTTGCCACTCACAGCACTGTCTCTGATATAAACATTTTCTTTTTCTTCCTTCCACTCATGTCTTTCAGGATGCATACTTGTCTGAGGGTCTGCAAAACAGTCTGAGGGGCTGCTATAATGGGTTAAAGAAGGTCATGTAAAAGAAGGTCAGTTGTAAAAAAAAAAAAATTAAACAAAAGCATTGAAGACCTCCAAATCCCTCTCACCTGACCTGCCACCATTCCTCTGCTGCAATTAAAAGCCACTCTGAGTTGCAACAATGAAACAATAGCAGGTTGGCAATTCTGCAACACCGCAATTTCTCAGTAGTTGTGAAAAGCCTGTTGCATATTGCTACAGTGGCAGATTTGAGTGGTGGGGTTCTAATAAATGCAGGCAGGAAAAAACCATCTCCAGAAACAGAATTCTGAATCTATATGGGGTGGGGAGAAGTAATGGCTGGCTTACTTCCCCCAGAGCCCAGGTGAGGCAAGAGTTTCTGCCAGTGGGAAAATAGACTGCCCCACAAGGTCAGCAGATCTTCTGTGATTCACAGGAAAATGCCTTTTTCAGAGTCAAAAATAAATTGTCTCAGCTCTACAGAACAGGTGCCCTCAGGTGAAAAGAGACCTTTCCTTCCAATCATCTTTTTTGCCTTTCCTTTCTTTTTTTTTAACTGGAGTTACCAGGACATAATATGGCATATGGTTCTTAGTGGCCTGGTATGGCTGCAGTTGTGCTGGTGTGAGTCAACAAAAGGAGAGAGAGAGAAAAGGGGAGAAGAAGCTCAATTTTGGCCTTGAAGGGCAGCTGTGCTGTCAGGAGGGCTGATGAGCTGACCTGGCTGCTAGCTAGGTAGAGACAGAGTCCCCCTGTTTCAGTCTGGTGTATAGGTGATGGGGACTAGAGCCCACCTCCTCAGTTGCAGGGGGACATGCTGTCAGTCTGACCCAGAATTGGAGGGAGGGAGAACGAGAGGAGAGAAAATGAGTATGACAAAGACTGTTGTAGAGGGGAGTGGCTGGAGAGAAAAGGTGGGGAGTAAAGTTGCTTGAGTGTGCAGAGCAGCTGTTGGTTCCCGGGCAGAGAGGGAGAAGAAAAGCCTACTGCTGGCTTCCCTGGGGGAAGAGAAGTGAAGTCCCAGAGAGACGACATCTTCACCCAAGACCCAAGATGGGAAGGAAGGAGACGGCTATCTTTGGCAAAGCCCTGGTCTCTGGGGAAGGACTGGCCAGAGGACCCCAAGAGAGGTTCTTCCCCCAATGGAGGAGATGGCTGAGTGGATCCAAGGAAAGAAGATGAGGGGTGCTGAGCACCCTCAGTCGTAGATCCAAAACATTCCTTCCTTTTACTCTCTCTTGATAATCCCAGAAATGGGGGCGGAAGTAAGCATTTGGGAGGAAAATTAGAAAGAAATAGTCTCTGGGAAAGAGACTTAAGAAGAAACCCAACACCGGGTAGAAGCCAGATCTTGTTGCAAACATCTACTGTAAATAGTTTTGCTGTACATAGAAGTATAAAGGCCTCCATTGTCTTGGTTTCTATATGCCAGTTGCCATCCTTGTAACCCTGACTACATATCCAAATCTAAAGAACCCAGTCATACTGTGACGCATATGCACTGAAAGCTATGATGTATCACTAAGTAATGTCCCTTTTCTCATCAAAGACATAGTTCCTTCAACTTTCTAGCCATGGATTCACCAGACCAAAGAGCAGGAAGGGTTGTCCAAACTATAAAAAATCGGAGCTTTTGCCCTAAGCTCCCACATAGATATGGAGATGCTTTCCTTTATGCCATAACCTAGCTTTCTTAACCTTCATAATATCATTGGTTTGTCCTTTTCTCTCTCTTCCAGTGATCCTGAACAGCACAAGCATATATGCCAAGATGGTGCCAAGTACTATAGGAAAAGGTTTGCAATTGGTGTTAAGCTGCCTACAGTTCCATAAGAGAATGCAGAAATTTCAATAAGCAGCAACACTGGGGATATTCCAAAGGGAACTATCATTGTTGATGTCTGAACTCACAACATCATAATATTCCTGCAATGAAGGCAGGTTGTGGTTTGTAGTTCACCTAAGATTAATTCACTTTTACTCCTAGTCAGTGAAGCTAAGATAAATCCTTATTAAGCTCAGTAAACTGTGTCTAGGTAACACTATGGTTTAGTTCATGGTTTTTACAAAAGAACATGAGATTAGTCCAAATTCCTCTAAATTAGGAAGCTCCAAAAAAGAATCATCTTATCATGGGTTGGCATAACTAGTTCCTGATCAGTCCTAGCTTCTGGTACTTTTTCAGTTGTTTACTTGTACACCAGTAAAGCACCTTTGCTACTATACTTCATGCTGTGTAAATATGAAGGACTGATTGGTTATGTGACATCAAGTCAGTGTTGATTCCTAGTGCTCAAATAGATAGACTTTTTTTTCAGGACGATCTGTCTCATCCTAGTCCTTCAGGTCTTCCAATGGTGCATCCATTGCTTCTCTAATCTAGTCCATCCGCCTTGCTGCTGGTTGTCTTCTTCTCTTTCCTTTTCCCAGCATTTTAGGCTTTTCAAGAGAGCTAGGTCCTCAACATGTGTCCAAAGTATGATAATTTGAGCCTGGTCATTTGTGCCTTGAGTAGGAACTCTGGGTTGATTATCCATTTGTTTGTTTTCTTAGCTACTCATGGTATTATCAATAGTTTTCTCCAAAGTATGAAGGAAAATTCCACTAAAGTTCTTTGGATGACTGTTTTATCATGCCATTAAAATGATCTTTTACAGAAAATTAATCATCCTAACAATGCTAATATAATCCTGGAGATATCCTAATATTTGTTCTTCTACCATGCCTTTCCATGTCTTTCCAAGCTGCAAAATCTCCCATTTTTCCTCAAAAACCAAGCCTATTAACAGCATATTTCAAGTGTTCAGACATTTCATAGCACTTCATTCCTGGTGAGTGGTCTTTTAATCATATCCATCTACAGGAATATTTCCCTCCACTTCCAAGTTCTCCATACCTCCATGAGTTCTGACTACTGTATATAATTCACAATCTTCATGGAGATCATTTACTGATGCACTCAATAGATTGCATTCTCCCCTCTCTCCCCAATTCAGAGCTCAGCTTTGAAACACCCAGAGATGTTGACAGCTTCTGTTTACAAGGGCTTGGACTCTCACTGAATTCCACTTCTCCCTGTTCCCATTCACTCGGCCAGCCAAAAACATTCACTGAGCTTGTGTAACTGCAAATAATATTGAAGTTGCTTCTTTTCAGTACCCATTGGTTCTTAAGAAACACATGCTGCTTTCTCTTTGCTATTTTCCCTCACCCTTCATTCATAAGCACTGCTTAACACATCATGCACCATTATTTTTAATATTCATCCCCTTTCATGAATCAGAATGAATAACAATTTACAAGCGCAGTCAAGAAAACCTTGACAATAAAACCAAGTACCGATAGCTGTCTCTATCTATACATATAAACAGATATAGATATTTTAGGGATAGCACAAAGAATCAGGTCACCAGCTACAACTGAGGAGCTGTACTTCCTCCTCAGCCTGAAAGATATCCAGTCTGACAGGAAGCACGGAAGTTCAGTGAACCTCACATCCCACTCAGAGAGTGCTTAGCGGTTTGCTGAGTTGTCTGCCATGGGAATTCATGAGCAGTTTGCATGGGGAGAAATAAGACAGCCATGCTGAGGGGGCAACATGAACCCTTGCATCAATAAAATTGGTATTAAGCAATACAAACTCATCAAAGTCAACCATGAAGTCACCCATAAAAGAAATGAAACAATATGACAGGCATCATAAAGGAAGGAAGTACAGGTAGTCCTCACTTTGTGAGACTAGGCCAAAGCTAAACTAAAGATGGAGAAGGCTTGTAAGCAGAGAGGACAAAAAGCCAGGAATCTTGTCTATGAGATTCCTTCAGGGAGTGTCAGGATTAGCCCAGGACACTCCAGGAGACAGTACAGATTCAATCCAGCAAGGTTTATTGGCTTCAGTCCCGTTACAGAATCTTCTCAGAGTGAAAGCAATTCCCAGAGTCACCCCACAAACATCCTGCATTCCTCAGGGAGGTGCCAGTCTCATCCTCTTATCTCTACCTCTCTGTTCTGGGGATAAGAGTACGCGCTTAACTCTTTCCGCTCTAGCTCTCACAGGGAGGTAGATAAGAAGGAAGCAAGTCGTTAAGGAAACAAAGGAAAAATGTCACCTGAACCAGACAAAGGAAGTTGGGTCTGAGCACATGGAACCACCACCACCCCCATCCCATCAACAGCTACTAGACTTGTAAATTAACAAGGCAAGAGTAGCTGCCAGTCTTGTGAATTAACAAAACAAGGACTTTTGGGGATAAAAGGGGTTCCTGAAGCCTGCCCACCCCTTGAGTCGTCGTTGGATCCAAACTTGGCAGCTTCCATCCCTCTAGCTAGTGCCTGGCAACCTAGTTGAGAAGGACGTGGGTACGTGTGGATAAGTGTGTGTGTGCATGTGAGAAAGAGCAAATGTACATTGTAACCAGTAAAGTTTTGCTGTTACTTTAAATTCACTGGGTGTCCGTGTATCCCAAAGAACCTGTTGTGCCTCAGTGTTCAGTTGGAAGTGATTTGTGTGTGTCCCTAATTATTTCCCGGCTATTGCCCAGGGCAGTGTCTTGTCTGCTCTCTGGAAAACCCAGGTAGAAAGCAAGGGGGGCTTAGAGGATCTGCATGCCTCAACAGGCTGTGAGTGTGTGAGTGACCATAAGCTGAACCTGGGAGTGCCTGTAACAACTTACTGACTGCAGTTGGGACTGGCAACTCTATCACTAAGTGGTGCAGTCATTAAGTGTGATGTCACGTGATCATGCCAACTTATAACATCAGTTCCGGCTGCAGTCATTAAGCAAATCATGTGCAGTCGTTAAGCATAACATCACATGACCTCAACTTGTGACTTCCGGCTGGCTTCCCCATTGACTTTGCTTGTGGAAAGCTGGCAGGGAAGGTCACAAATGGCAATCACGTGACTACAGGATGCTGCAACCATCGTAAATGCGCACAGGATGCCAAGCACTTGAATCGCAATCACGTGACCATGGTGAGGTTGCAACGGCCACAACTTCAAGGACCAGTCATCTCTTTTTCAGTGCCATTGTAACTTTGAATGGTTGGTGAACAAATGATTGGTAGTACATCTTATTCATCTCACTGGATAGCTCCCAAGTTGGGAATCACACAACCATTTGTGTTGGACAATGCCTCTTCCTAAAGAATCCTCAAATGTAAATGGAACCTGACAAAATACAGGCATGTAAACAACGGATCGGAAGCCAGGGCCCAAAAGCCAAACCAGCCCTTCTCCCCTTAGAACATAGTAAAGGTCTGAAAATAAAGGAGCAAATGACAAGAGGAAGATTGTTGGGGGGGTGCTTACAATTTCCTAACCAAACAGAAATACTGGTTTCCCAGTCCCACTCTCATGGCCTGTATTGAATTTTTGTTTCCATTACAGTGATCCTTTCTAAACTGCATCCACATTGGCGCGTGCATGTTTTATCCAGTTCAGGGTCTTTGTTATTTTACTAGTATAGTCGAGACTCTCCCTGAGGTTATTTCCTGCTTTTTCTGTCAGTATCTTTCCTACCACAATTTTAATTTCTTTAGGTATTTTTACGAGTATTAGGCTTTCTCTAAATCTGACAATACTGTATTTCCATTTTATTAATTGCCACTCTGAGCAACTTCCCCTCCCACAAAATCATAAGTTTTAAAGATGTTGGATCAGACTGACTAACAAATGGTCCATGATTTCTCTCTGTCTTTCTCTCTCTCTCTCACTCTCTCTCTCACACACACACACAGACATTTGGTGCAAAATCTCCTATTTTCTTCCCCTCTAAACAGAGTATCAGGCAATACACAGGAAAATGGGTTGATGCCAACTTCAAGATTTGGAAATGGGACTTTGAGTACAGAAGCTTAGGAAAGGCGGGGGCCACTTTCTAATCTAGCCTTCTCTCGTGCTGCCTCTGCCCTTTTTGCACACTCTGCACGTGGCAGAAACTGGAATGATGAGGCCTTTGGGGCAGACTAATTTTATAATCCCAGCAAAAGAACCATCTCATCCTCTTCTGAAGAAAACTACTGATCTGATTTCATTGATTAGGTAGGAATACTGCTAAAATTCCTGACATCTCAAACTCCAGTTTCCATTCCTCTCATATAATGCTTAAATCCAGATACAAGCCTTCACCTGCACACAAAGTGACTGTAACCTAAATCCAGCTTCCCTCCCTGCCATCATGACAGGCAGAGCACTCTGAGGGCATCATGGTACACTCCATACCATCATTCCTCACAAAGACAAGGCTGGGTCATGTCCCCTGAAGCCCCAGAAATTACTCTCCAGCTCTATGGGAAGAATCTATCTGTATTTACTACCAACCCCAGTTTATAGAATTACATCTCAATGTTTCTATGTTAATACAGATTGTGATCATTAAATCTGACTGCCAACAATTATTGAGTAAATTCCCACTGAACAGCAAGTCATAATCAGGATATTGCAAAGTTTAAGAAATCACTGATTCTTTCTAGTAGCACAGCATATTTAGCCTAAGGACATTTACCTTCTTAATACACCCAGGTACACTACACAATCCTTAGATTCATAAAGTGTTTTCTTCTCTTGTAAAAATGATGCATCTTTAATTTAATACCCTATATTTTATTTATCACAATTTATGCCCCAACTCTCTTATGAGGAAGCTCAGAGTAGCTTGCAGGGTCATTCCTACCTCGCTTTTATCCACAAAGAAAACCTGTGGATTAAACTTAGAGTTACTGTGGGACCAAAAAATAACCTATGAGCTTCATGACTAACCAGGGGATTATATTTGGGTCTCCCTGGGTAAGAATTTGGCTTCTGATAAACCAACCTGCCTTTAACTCAACAACAGACCTTACCAGTAATCAGAATAGAGCTATTTTACACCTGCTATTTTATTTGTTGCTTTCGAAGGCCCCAAACTGTTCTTTCCATCACCAGGGTTCATCTTGATATTGTAATTTATAAATAGTAAATGTGATGTGTGCCATATTTTGAATATTTCTCTGTGTAAACAAACTTCCATGGGTATAGTAAGCTGGTACAACTGCACTTATCTCCCTAATATGATAGCTTACTAAATGCAAGGAGCTTTCTGTATGCCTAATGCCTAAACTTACAGAGAGTCAGAGGGAGAGAATTTTTATAAATTTCATACAAAAGCTGAGACAAGTTTCATCTCAATCCCAAAAGGTAATGGATTTCTGCTTTGTTACTATAATAAAACAGCATTCTAAATCTAAAAGCAAAACATTTCATTTTCCACCTTTTTCAGCTGCTCTGAAACAGGAAACAATAGACAATGTGGAATAATTTTTTTAGAATGGAATACTCCCGTCTAGTATTTGTTTTAAAAGCAGCAATGTCAGATTTTATTTTCCAGGCTGGGTCTATATTTTGTTTAAGTTTTACATATCCAGAAGTTGTAACATTGCGGATGAGAGTTGTGATAATTGAACAAACTGTAATACTGGACAAATCAACTATATTGTGATTGTGTAGAACCATAGTCTTTTCCAACAAGTGGGCATATTTCTGATCGAAAATGCAGTTTTATGTTTCTAAAATACAGTTTGTATCATAGGATCAGCAATAAATTTTTTTAATATAATTTCTTCCCGTCAGAAGCTATATAAAAAAGTGATTGGCTCCCTGAGTTAAATGCAATGGTTAGATTCACAAGGATGTGAACCAGTATTGTTGAAGGCTGGTTTGAGTACAACACTGTATTTATCTGAAAGAAAATGAAGGAAGAATAGCTTCCTCTACACATATTTTATCTTTAAAATTCCTGAGAATGGAGGTAGATTTTTTTCCCCCTATTTAATCTTCGGCAGGGGTGGCATTCATCTTAAATTCTGAATCATCCTCCTTCTGAGAAAATGCAGTACTGTACATAGATTTGTTCCCTGGCAAAATGCTAGAACAGGAGGCTAGCCGATCATTTTACTGAATTGTCTAAGTTGGCTAACAATGACAAGGTTTCTTTGACTGCCCAGGAGATGCTAGATGGACATGTACTACCAGAGGGATGTGACAGCCCTTTGCTCAGATCATCAAGTGATCTTATCAGAGGGACCTCCTGATCTAGCAACCATGCAAAGAAAAGATGGCTGTATATATAAGCTAGATCTCATAATACCATATGGGCTCAGTAAAAGCCAATTCTACTTTCAAGTCAAACTTGCCTTTTGGAGATTTCACAGACTGTCCATGAAATCACCAAGAGTCAAGTTTGACTTGGCCACTGCCTTTTCATTTCTTGAGTCCCCAGTCTTGTCTATAGCTCTAGTATTTGTCTGTGGTCTCCATCAACGTATTAGCCAGGACTGACCTTGTCCAAGGTCAGGTTCAGCCAGGGGCCACAACTGCTGCATATTCACCAATTGTATAAAGAATACCATATATTGAAACATTTCATTCTCAAAGATTCTGTAACTTCCATATGTCTGCATTTTTTATGGCAGCCCAAGGAGGAAGAAGCTGAAAAGTTTTGAGTTTAGATTCACATTTCTTCTTTGTTAGTCATGCTGTGTAAAGACTGCTTGATCTATAGTCTGAATTGCTACAGTCTAGAGTTCTATCACTCCGGCTATCATTTTCTACATAATGTGCAACTCAATTGTTTTATTTTCCCTCTCTCTTTTTAAGGATCCACAAACATCTACCCACACACATTAGCAATTATAACCATTCTTTAGGAGTAGAGTGGAAAAACTGGTGGCACAAGCTGAACTGATGAATAAGTTCTCAAGGAGATAAATATTCAAGGAAGAGAGAATACTATAGACTTGTAGCAATATGAGTCACGAATAACAAAATAAATGTAACATTATCTGGCTGGTTCAGATATAGACTGAATATTTCACAAACAGATAAATCCGCAGTCCAGCAGATAAACCAGCAGATAAAAGGGAAACTTAAAAAAAAATCTTGTCCACATTTCGCTAAAGAAAAAAAAATGCTGTAGAAACAAAATACCTTATTTTTCCGTCAATAAGATGCCCCCATGTACAAGACGACCCCCACTTTTCCAACCCAAAATTAAGAAATCAATATTTTAAAGATAGTGCAGAACACATTTTTATTTAGTAATTAGTTAACATTGACCTGATACACTCGGTGGGAGGAGGTCCAAACCGTCTCTCTGCAGCTCTATTTCCATGCTCTTTTGCATAACTGATTGCATTCAAGCACGAGTGAAACTGCCGATAGCTTGTCTCTGCAAACAGACTTCCTCTAATTGGTTTGTTCAGCATCAGCTGACATAAGGCTCATGATTGGAGGAAGTCTGTTTGCAGACTGAAGCTATTTCACTCATGATTGGGGGCTAGCAATAGGAGGAAGACTTTGCAGAGACAAAGTATGGGCAGTTTTGCAACCACGCGGTTCTCTCCTCGGCTGACTTCCTTGAATAAGACGCCCTTCAATTTTTAGCGTAAGGATTTTAGAAAAAAAGTATTGTCTTATAGTCAGAAAAATACGGTATATGTTTGATTCTGAAATTACCTATGTAGTTCCAGGCTGCTAAAAATCATAATGGCCTTCTTGTATTTAATCCTTCAATGACATATTCAGGAATCCCCACCAACTTTCCAAATTGACACCAATGGTTATCATTTCGTAGTGAATCTTCTGGTTTAATGCAGAAACAAGCTGTACAGCTGAGGAAGACTGATTTGAATGATGTGACTTGCACTCTCCTTCTCCCTCTCTTAAAGTGCTGTGTAGAATGAACAGCAGAAGTAGAGCATGGCAAACCCTAATGTTTCCATGTTGACCACACAATCTTTTCATTCTCATTCTTCTTTGGGCTATATAGACCTTCCCAGGTAAAATAGTATATTTTGCCAATATTCTCTCAAGTAATTACACCCATAGTGTTAGCAGTGGGAAGTCTCCGGTACACAACATAAATCTCCATTGCGCATGCTGTTTTGACAAAGGCCAGTGGGACCCTCACTTATTCAAAAACCAAGAACATTTTGCTGTCTTGAATGCTTGTATGAAATACTGATGAAAAAGTAATGATATCAAACACTATACGCTCAGATGCAGATAGACACGGATTTAACACAATTGCACCAAGTTAAAGGTAGGCATGAACTCCCAGCAAAGAAATTAAGAGTAACTAGCCATAATGAGAAAAGCTGTGTTTGCTTTGCTTGCTATCTTCATTCTCTCTAAAGTCAGAAAATTGATAGCAGTTCCAGGGGACCTGATAGTCCATGGGTGGTAAAAGATTTCCAAATTGGAAGGAGTCGGGGGTATTGTTTTCTGTCACATGAGGAAATGCTAATAATGTGTCAGCACGTTTGCATGGAGTGATAGAAAACATGATTTATTTCAGGTGTCAGGAGTAACGTTATTTTTCATTAGCCAGGAGGCACATTAGGAAGATTGGAGCTAACCCACACACAGATAAATGTACTGCAGAAATGTATGAGACGAGAACGTTCACCAATTTTATCTCATCTCACAGGTTGATTTCTGTGAGAAAGATGGCACTGGTCTTTGTGAAAAAAATAAAGTTCCTTAGAAAAATATGCAAATAATTGTTCTCTTTTCCTTCAGTCAGAACATGGCGGACACAATCTTGCCAAAATTCTGGTTGGAAGGGAAAAAGAAAGAGGAAAGCTTTCCTCTGAAGCCTCCAACTATAGTGCTGGCAACTGGATAGCCTATGTTCAAAAAGTTACCTTATACAGGTGAAACTCGAAAAATTAGAATATCGTGCAAATGTTCATTTATGTCAGAATGGCAACTCAAAAGATGAAACCAATATATGAGATAGACGCATTACATGCAAAGCGAGATATGTCAAGCCTTACTTTGGTATAATTGTGATGATTATGGCGTACAGCTTATGAAAACCCCAAATTCACAATCTCAGAAAATTAGAATAGTGTGAAAAGGTTCAATATTCTAGGCTCAAAGTGTCCCCCTCTAATCAGCTAATGAATCCATAACACCTGCAAAGGGTTCCTGAGCCTTTAAATGGTCTCTCAGGCTGGTTCAGTAGGAATCACAAGCATGGGAAAGACTGCTGACCTGACAGTTGTGCAGAAAACCATCATTGACACCCTCCATAAGGAGGGAAAGCCCCAAAGGTAATTGCAAAAGAAGTTGGATGTTCCCAAAGTGCTGTATCAAAGCACATCAATAGAAGGTTATGTGGAAGGGAAAAGTGTGGTAGAAAAAGGTGCACAAGCAGCAGGGAAGACCGCAGCCTGGAGAGGATTGTCAGGAAAAGGCCATTCAACAGTGTTGGGGACTTTCACAAGGAGTGGACTGAGGCTGGAGTTAGTGCATCAAGAGCCACCACACACAGACGGATCCTGGACACGGGCTTCAAATGTCGTATTCCTCTTGTCAAGCCGCTCCTGAACAACAAACAACGTCTGTTCAGAAGCGTCTTACCTGGGCTACAGAAAAAAAAATAAGAACTGGTCTGTTGCCCAGTGGTCCAAAGTCCTCTTTTCTGATGAGAGCAACTTTTGCATCTCATTTGGGAACCAAGGACCCAGAGTCTGGAGGAAGAATGGAGAGGCACACAATGCACGATGCTTGAAGTCCAGTGTGAAGTTTCCACAGTCTGTCTTGATTTGGGGAGCCATGTCATCTGCTGGTGTTGGTCCACTGTGCTTCATTAAGTCCAGGGTCAACGCAGCCGTCTACCAGGAGATTTTGGAGCACTTCATGCTTCCTTCCACAGACGAGCTTTATGGGGATGCTGACTTCATTTTCCAGCAGGACGTGGCACCTGCCCACACTGCCAAAAGTACCAAAACCTGGTTCAGTGACCATGGGATTACTGTGCTTGATTGGCCAGCAAACTCGCCTGACCTGAACCCCATAGAGAATCTATGGGGCATTGCCAAGAGAAAGATGAGGCACATGAGACTGAACAATGCAGCGGAGCTGAAGGCCGCTATTGAAGCATCCTGGTCTTCCATAACACCTCAGCAGTGCCACAGGCTGATAGCATCCATGCCACGCCGCATTGTGGCAGTCATTGCTGAAAAAGGGGCCCAAACCAAGTACTGAGTACATATGCATGCTTCTACTTTGCAGAGGTCCGATATTGTTCTATTTCCAATCCTTGTGTTATTGATGTCATGTAATATTCTAATTTTCTGAGATTGTGAATTTGGGGTTTTCATAAGCTGTATGCCATAATCATCACAATTATACCAAAGTAAGGCTTGACATATCTCGCTTTGCATGTAATGTGTCTATCTCATATATTGGTTTCACCTTTTGAGTTGCCATACTGACATAAATGAACATTTGCACGATATTCTAATTTTTCGAGTTTCACCTGTAAATGCACTAAAGCTTGCTAGCTTTATTTGTTTATTTGTTTTTTAAAATATGCTTTACTGTTGTTTTAAAATTGTGAAGGTGTTTAAAAAAAAGTACTTAAAAAAAACCCTGATACCAGCACTATAAAGTTGGGGAAATCCTGATTTGGAAGCACCTGGATGGGTTTTATTAAATCGGTTTTATTTCCAGTAGAATGCAGGACAGTATGGTAGGCACCCAGTGAATAGATCTGATCTAGCAACTATGTTTTAGAACCCAGCGACAGCAGCAGTAACTCGAAGATCAACGGAACAAACTCTGGGTTAGAGCAGAGTATATTTATTTTCAACCTGATTACTTAAATTATTTTCAACCTGATTAAATTATTTTCAACCTGATACTACATTTTTCTATCATAAATTATACTCAAGACAGTTGTCAAATTGAAAATATATATATTTTTAAATTAATAATAAAGGCAAAATACAATCCTAACCATAAAACCAATAGACCAAGAATGATAAAATACTGGCATAAAAACTTTTCTCTAGAAAGCTCAAGGGGAAAAAAATGACTAGGCATGCTATCATAACCAGCATATGCAGTTGTCTTCCACCAAACCATACCACTGATATCTTAGCATATATCTTAGCACATATCTTAGCAGTGTCTAAATACTGAGGCTGGGTTCACGCACTGCGATGAGCCATAGTATTGTTTGTTTGGCTTTGACTTAGTACATTGGATGAAACCAGCCACTGTGGATAGCAAACTATGGTTTATATTTTCTCATATTGAAAGAGTCCAGAAATAAACCATGATTAAACAAACCAGACTGAAGGGCTGTGCCTGGCAAGGTTCCCAGGCAGGCATCTCTCCTAGCCTTTCCTGAAGATTGCAGAGAGTAAACCTGGGCCTATGAACTGATGAGATATCTATTGGCCTGGAGTCCTCTAGGATGTCAATCATATCAACTTAAAAATAGATGAATCAGCAGTCCATCAATTAGGACATAGATCAAGAAAAGACCTCAAAGATTAAGGAATCTTTTTTGTTTTCAGTGTGAGGTAATATGCTGTCCAACTACTTGTTTAAGATCCTGGCTAGGCCTGGTCTGACCTCCCATGGAAGAATGTTCAGAACAAGCATGAAAACACTGTGTTGAATGAGGCATATCTCAGTACAAATTGCTTCACTCTGCCTAATCAGAGCATTTTTGCACCATCCTTTGGGAAACGCTGGAATGCTCAACACTCGTCGGCTTGAGCCTTGGAATGTCATGAAGATGACATTTCCATAATTCTTCATTAGGCAATAAGCCTTAATCTATACACTTGGACCACTGGGAAATGCCCTTTGGTTGGCATTAAAGCACTAAGCATGAACAACAGCAAATAAGGGACAAGATAAAGCTGGCAAGAATCTTGATAATTTGAACAATATCAACCTCCACCTCTCCACGAATGTTTGACAGTGAACCCATGGCTGCCTTGTCATGAAGTTTGAAAGAGATGAAGCAATGGATGTCTTTTATTTTGTTTGCACTTTGTAGGAAAAGAAATTGCTATAACTTTTGATGCCCTGGAATTTTAGGAACAATTCCCCAGAACTCCTCCAAAGTGAAGTTTTTATGTATGTAACAAAAGGGGAAAATATTAAATATTAAAATATGAAGAGCAATCATAGTAAATGCATACAAGTATTGTTATGCCAATGTGGAATCAAAACGCAGGACACAAATGCAGAATAATCAAGGCTTCACTGCAGTGTTTATTGAGCAGTACGTACTGGAGGGGGACCCCACCAGAAGTTAGTGGGAGGCAGTCCCCTACAGGTAAAATGGATGCTCTGACAGTTCTACGAGAAGGGGAAGGGAAAAAGAACGTATACGCATACATATTCATATGATGATGCAGGCATACCTAAATAAGCAATAGTTCTCAAGTTACTCTCTGCCCCTCTGTTATCTGTTATCTGCTAGTAAAACAATAGTGTCACAGAGAAGAAGAAACAAATTAGTTCAAGGTGCCAAATGCCAGGAAGAAGGCATCCTCCCTCAGGGCAGATGCCCAGGTTGCTATGGGAATGTTTGTGATAAGGAGTTTACAACTGGCCTGGTTCACATCAGCTTCAAGGATGCTTCCACACTCCTTTATGTTTCAATCTTATTGAGGCAATTCCATTCATCTGAGGCCTCTAAAAACTTGTCTTTTTCACCCAAAGATTCACCCAAAGTTATATTTTTCTCACACCAATTAAATTTAATCAAACCTATTTTTGTCCTGCTTCACACAACTCAGTATGCAAAATACAGTATACTTTTTATCAATGAACAACATTGCAAAACTGGAAAAGGGGACTATGAAACCTCCCCATCATGGATAACCCAGTCTCTGATTCCCCATCAGTCTCCAAATAAAATAGATATAGATTCTTGGCCACACTGATACTGTGAAGTGGTTTTCTTTCTTTTGTGGCTAATGGTGGTGTTAGGAAGTGTTTGCTGATGGTATCTCCTCCTCTATCTCAACCTGATTGCTATAACATTAAACTCATACATGAGCAAAATAATATGTAAATGAGTCTGGCCTTACTATTGCTTAAATCAGCTCCAATAACATTCTCCATGGCAGAAACCATCTATATCTGATGGGCAGAAATGGGGAACAGGAAAAGACACACAATCCATTTGGAATTCTCATGGCAGAACCCACTTTCCTTCAGAGCTGGTTGGGGAAATCTGGAAGTTGAAGTCCAATCATCTTAAAGTTGCCAGGTTGGAAAAACACTGATCTAATCTAACCCCTGCCTAGTGCAGGGATCCCCAACCACCTTTGTTTAAACTTCTCTAAGAAAGGAGAATCCACCATCTCCTGAGGCAGTTTGTTCCACTGATAAGCAGCTCTTAATACTAGGACATTTTAATGGATGTCCAACTGAAATTTCTTTCCTTGTAATTTAAACTTGTTACCCCTTCTCCTGAAACACCTCTGAATGCTTTGGTCCCATCTTCCATATGACAGCTCTTCAGATACTTGA
The DNA here is from genome assembly GCA_030867105.1 of Liasis olivaceus. Lineage (NCBI taxonomy): Eukaryota > Metazoa > Chordata > Lepidosauria > Squamata > Pythonidae > Liasis > Liasis olivaceus. Next base: position 123,430,738 of record CM061348.1, on the reverse strand, counting down.
AAACAACCATCATGTTAAATATACCCAGTGTCTCCAACTGTGCCTCGTAAGTTTTTCTTCCATCTTGGCTGCTTTCCGCTGGACATCGATCAATTTAATATTTTATTTGCCCTTCATTGCTCACACACTATTATACCAGTGTTTCTTTGGCCTCGTTTGTCATTTAATGAGCATAGGTTTTGACATTTTCCTATTAATTATCTGCCTCTGATGGATCTAGTTTTTTTCTCCCCTTTTCCTTTGATTGCTTCTCTTCCTGATAGCTGATACTTTGCTATAATTCCTTCCCTTGATTTGTGCATATGTACATTTCTCTGTGTTTCCTTTTCTGTTGAAATTTCAACAGCCTTAAGGACCCAGATTCAAATGATCTAGGTGGCCGCTAGGAGTCGAAAATGACTTGATGGCGCACAATCAATCCATGAGTCCACAGATTAGAAAGCCAAGATGTAATTTAATAAATTAATAAATATTGCCCATATTATGCCCCTGTTTCCCTTCTTCTCAGATTGTAGGGGCACTACTGTGCTTCTGGTTTGTAACAAGGGAGCTATGCACAGCACTGATTGGCTAAGCCCTGTGACACTCAGAACGTTTTTGCTCAGAGAAAAGGTTCTTCTTTCCAACCCAACAAAGTGTTGCATAGAAATTATGAAAAGGGGGTCAGGGCTTTATCTGTCAATAGGATAATGCTCTCAGCGCTGAACAGAACAGGACCACATTTGTTGTAGGGAAAGAAGCTGGGCAAAGAAAGATCAAGTCTGAAAATGAGCTGGAATCAACAGGGGCTTTCAAGAAAAAAATCCCTGAAGGATTGCCCGGAATGTTGGCAACTGCTCCAGTCTAAGCCCGCCCCTTTTCCATCCTGGCCACATGGCCCAGAACAAAGCAGACCCCAATCACCGTGTGCTTCTTAGTGCAGATGTGTTCACAAACATATGGTATATGTTTGCTGGTATACAGCTTGGAAAGAATTCCTAAAACCATGCCCTGCATCCTCTCCATATCCTGTTGGAATTTAAATAAATTGAAATGTGGTTTTTAGAGGATCCCAAATGATTGCTTGATCAGTTAAACATGTGAAGTACCTCCAGCAGGGAAAAGACTATTATAATTCAATACAGCCATTATGTGTGTGTCCTGCCTTTGAGCAGGGGGAAGGAAGCTCATCTTTTGGGGCCCCGTGACAAAGAAACCAGTCTGTGCCTGCTGAGTAAACCACACTGAATACAGCAACACCAATTTTGGAGCAAATATATAACAGCTGTCATTTATACAAAATGGGAGAAATGTTTGCAGCTTTGTTTCAATGTTTATATGTGCCTGGTTCAGAGATCAAGCTGGTCTAAGTGACATTCTGCATACCAACTTTCAGTACTGGAACAGAGGAACCAGGATGAATGCCTGAATGCAGGACAGCCTGTAGATTCATAATGTGTAGATTCAGCTACAAACATGTACAGTATATGTGTGATTCAGTGATGGATCACCGACTACTGAGAAATGCCCTTACTTCCTTTTATGCTTTCACCCTTCTGCTTCATATTATAAACAAACATGGGTAATCCCCCCCAATAAAACTTCTGGGTTTTATGCCAAGCACCTGTCTTTTCATTTGCTGCAAGCAACTCAAAACATGTTTTTATTAATAACTTCATAAATAGAGCCCAGCTGAAAGCTCTGTTGAGATTTCTGGATAATTAGGATATGATAGTGGCACTGGCACGTGAACAGCAAAGGGTTTTTTGAGCAAGAGATTGTTGTTTGGTGGAAGAGCATCTTCTCTGCATACCAAATGCACCTCCTAGAAATGTTTGATTTGGCAGCTTATAAATAGCCACTTTTATAATTTATTTTTAAAAGCATTTGTATATTGATAACATCACTTGTATTCTTAATGGAAATGAAGAGAGTAGGAGTCAGACCATGAGTGACAACAGAAGCTATGACATTTGAAAAGAGAAGATAAAATAATAGCATTTCTTGTTAATTTGGACAACAAAACTGACAATTCCAGGAGGAAAGGACAAAAGGGAAGGGGATAGGGGGAGAAAAACATATAAATGTAAGAACATTTTTTTCTGGTTAGAAACAACATTGAAAGAAAAGGAAAGTTTTCCCAACAGTTCTTTGCTTGAGGAGTAGAAGAAACTATTTCCTAGGAAGGCAAACCTGCCCTACCAGTTAAAATTCAGCCATAAACTATCAGCCCTACAAAGTAGCAGGCTAAGAAACCAATGCCATGTAGGTCAGGATTACTATTTCTGTAACAGCTATAGTAACAAAATCTTGCAGTTCTGAATATGTTTTCCTCTCCCTCCCTTTATTTTCATGTGAACTAGGGAGGGGCTTGGTTGAGATGTTTTCTCAAATTACTTTCTTGGCTTGGGCTCAAGCCCCTCTTAGCTGACCATTGCCTTGGTAGCAGCTCTTCCTCCTGTCCTTCAAGGCCATTCCCCATACAGAAATGCAGTTCTGCTTGCGGCAAGATGATCCACCCTTGCTTTCCAGGGAGAGATTTGGCTGTGGAAAAAAAGCAGATTAAAAATACATTTGCATTAGTATTCTCCTAAAACATGCACTTTTCTTTCAGTAATGATACTATCCCTGAAAACAAGAGGTTTTTAAAGGATGGTGGTAAAATGTGTTGGCCATCCATTTGGATGTTTTTAAAAGAGACCTGGAGAAAATCTGTGGAGGATCAGGCCAGGGACCCAACTGCTGATCAAAAGCTATGAGCAAGGATTACTCCATTTGCAGGTTCATTGTTAAGTGGCTACATGAAGCAGCTCCAAGCTTACAGGTACCTACCCACATAAATGAAAAGATACTTTTGGAAAGTAGAGCAGGAAACTCTTCCTAAGCAGGTGACCATTTACAGGCCAAGAAGAGAAAATGTGGATGCCCCAGCACAGATCGCCAGGTGGATAAAAGCCAAAGTCCTTCTGCTTCAGAAGAACATCATTTACTTCAGGTGTGGTAAATTTATGTCTGGAATTCTGAGTTTAGTTTGCAAACTAACAAGCTACTATAATGTTCAAGAGCTACTAAGTAGAACAGTATTTCTCAACCTTAGCAACTTTAAGATGAGTGGACTTCAGCTCCCAGAATTCCCCAGCCAGCATGGCTGGCTGGGGAATTCTGGGAGTTGAAGTCCACTCATCTTAAAGTTGCTAAGGTTGAGAAACAGAACAAGAGGGAGGTACAAGGTAAGAGACAAGACACGATTATTGTTAGGTCCCACGTTTTCCTCTCTAGGTGAAAGCCTCACCTACATCACAGCTGTCAGGACGTTGGACTGAGTCTCAGCCAGACTCAGCATGCTGTAGGGAACTCCTTTTCTGTATTTAGAAGGAGCATGGCCAAAGAACAAAAGTGCTGACACATAAATACAAAGAAAATGTTTCAATCCCCAAATAAGTTGGTTGTTTTTTTTCTCAGATCTTGTGAGTCATCAGAGCACACTAGCCAAAAGTTGGTGGGAAGTTGGAGAAGGACAAAAAAAGACATTTTGAAATGCAGGGTACATGTTCCCTTGCATGCTTGCTAGCAGCTGCTCCTATGGATCAAGATATCCATGGCTAATAGTCTGTTTACTACCTACTGAATGACAGGCAGCATTCTTCAAATACCAACTGCTAGGGAGGAAGAGGGGAACATGGTTATCTCTGTGGCCCTTTTGCCTAGGGTTGTGATTTATCTGGTTGGCCAGTGGTTGATGCAGAATGCTAGATCACATAGAACCTTGGCCTGATCCCACCAGGCTCTTCCTATTTTACTTATTCTTAATAGACAGCTGTGAAGTGTATGTGCTGTGTGTGTGTATGCACACCCTGACCCATACAGCTTCAGCGTTTCACAGCTTCAGATTTCCAGAAAGCAATGCCCAGATTGAGACTAAAGCCCTGTCTTCACATGTAGATTTTCTTCAACCAAACTTGACTTCTGATGACTTCATACTCATATCCATCTAGCACTCTTTCTGAGCAGCAATATCATAAGCGTTTGTCATTACATCAAGATGTTTTTTCTGAATTCCCAGTCTAGCCTACAACCCTGGGATGTTCTGGTAGTCTCTCCCCCCAAGTCCTAACCAAGTCTGACCCTGCTTAGCTTTTCTCAAGGACAGGCAAAGTCAGTTCAGTCCTGTCATCTGCTGAAGGAGGCAGCCTAAAGCTAAAAGCTCTAAAAACACTTGAATTCTGAGTACAACATTTTCCCTGCTGAGTTCTATTCCTTAGTCTTTAAAAAGATCAAGTACAATATGCTGATTTTTATGGAGAAAACTTCTACATTCGATGTGAGTGCGTAGTCTTTCTCCAAGGTTTCCTTTAAAGCAAAGACAAACCAAAAGCTACTTTCAAAAAAGCAGCAAGGTTCAGTGATAAAGAGATGAGGCACAAGGCTGCTTGGGCTTCCCTGCCTATTTACATACTTATTTATTTGCAGGCAATATTCTGCTCAAAAAGCAACCATTCCCATGGAGGTGGGGATACACAAGACACCATATCCATTTTTTCCTTGCAGCGTGACAAGAGCAGAGGTGGAAGAAGGGAAAGAACTTTTGAATGAGCAGGTAGCTCAAAGAGTCTTAATATTCACTACTGTGCCATACACTTCTCTTTTTTTTCAGCATGTGTGTGTGTGTGTGTGTGTGTGTGTGTTGCCTCATTTATTGAAAAAAAATTGAGAGCACCCCTCTGGGTAACACAACTCTGCAAACTGACTGTTTTCAATGAATACTCCCAGGGAAGTACGTGTAGCATTGTAGCCTAAATTTAAGTCTCCTACAGATAGGTTGGTATGGAATAACCTTGGAATAAGGTCTCTGTTGCCACCTCAACATTTTGGAATATACTACCTGCAGAGTCATGGGGCTAACATCTGTATTAGATTTTTTTTTTTTTGATAATGTAATTCAAAGTTTTAATTACAATAGTAAAAGATAATGCAAACTAAAAAGAAAACAAAGAAAAAGGTGCAGGAAAGCAAAGAAAAAATGGAAAAAAGAAAAAAAAAAAACTAAGAAAGCAACTTCCCACCCTCATCAGGACGAGTATAAACAATTTCACTCTCTCTTCACCTCCTCTTAATTAACAGATATAAAGCTCTTCATCCCATAACTCATCTCTTAACTATAGGCAAATCCAATAAGTAACGTCTTCTCCAGTCCAACCCTAACCCTAACCCTAACCCTAACCCAAACAGAGCCCTAAAATAATAACATTAATTAGCAGATATAAAACTCAGCGTTCTACATCTTAACTCTTAACTGTAAGGAAATTCACATTTAGAAGGCATGAAGTGGTCCCAGTATCTTAGTGTGAACAAAAGACTAAAATTTAACATGACAAAGAGGGGCAATTTCTCCTTTAAAAAGAGAACAAGCTCACAAATATCCCTTACTGTAAGTGGAAAGACAATTAGATACAAAGCCAATTTAAATACTATCAGATTAGCATAAAATAACTATAGAGAAAAAGGCTTGAACACCATGTTAACTGTAAGCAAATCCAATACACAACATTTTTCCATTCCAGATGTCAGCAAATCCAAAAAGAACTGCCCAAAAAACATGTCCCATTTTAACCCTGTTCAAATAAACCGACTTTGTGTTCCTTCTTTTTACATATAGCAATCTTGCTGTTTAATCCATTCAGATGATTGTTGATTCTTGTTTCAAATTTCTTCAATACTTTAAACAGCCTCTTTTGTAAGTCCAGCAAAAAGTAATTATTCCAATTGCTCTCTGGGATTGTCATTTTTATTTCCTTCTTAATTTTTAAAGCCTCATCCAATTTGTGTGTGTGTGTGTGTGTGTGTGTGTGTGTGTGTGTCTAATGACAAATTCTTGTTTCAAATTCTTGTTCATGTTGTTCTCGAATGGACTCTGTTGCATATATTTTTCTGTATAATCTTTTTCTGGGAATAGACTATTCCCAAGAAGACATAACACAGCTAACATTATTGATTCAAAGTCCTGATGCAATTCCACAAAAATGTCTCTGAATGCCTTTATAAGTTGCTTGTCTTGTTATGTCTCCAATATTGAAAACAGTTTTTCTTTCCCACAAAAATACATTTATTCTTTAAAATTAATTTCAAAGTCTTAATATTCAAAATCTAATATTCCAATGTTTTCTGACCCCTTAATCCGTTTAAAACTTTCTATAGCCAAAACCTTGTCTTGCTTTTTGCTCTTTCTTTTAAATTCTTAAAGGTTATAAAGATACATCTTCATTTTCTTATATTAAAGATTGAAGGCACTCAGTTGATGTTTCCAGCCTTGTCATTTGAAGGTGCCTAACTTCTTTAAAGCAATTAATAGGCAATTTCTGAAAGTGATTAGCAAAGGAAGTGGAATTTGGTGTCCTTTGAAAGACTCTGTTTGTGGCTGAGCAAATATGGCAAATTCCCTTGGCTCCCGGTTCTCCCACTCTCCAGAGACCACTGCTTTGCTGTCTCCTCATAAGAAACAGCTATATGGAACACAGCTTGGGTGATCTTGTGTCCTCTTTTTGTCCAGAGAGAGTCGAAGGAGCCAATTTACTCACTGGCTCCCAATTCTTAGCTGCAAACATCAGCTCCGCTTTTCACAGAGCCATCTTCAATCTGCCATTCTTCCTTGGAAGTCTGCGTTAGCTTTTTAAAAGACCCTTAAAGCACATCCTTTTTCACAGCTAGCTTTAACTGTTAACTGAATTAATTTCATTGTTTTATTGCTATTTTAACTGTGTTTACTGTCTCGATTTTAAATTAGCTTTTATGGTCAACCACTGAGAAACTTCAGTAGTCAGCAGTATATCAAGTCAAATAAATAAATTTAAACTCTTGTACTAAATAGAAGGGATGATGAATCTACAGTCTAGGAAAAAGCAGATTGGTTGACTGAGACCCTACCCCCTTTTTCTTTCCTTATTCAATCTTCTTCCATTCTTTAAGAACAGACTTCATGTGAAAAAATAATGATAAAGAAGATGAGATGGCACAAAAGGCTGTCACACTGTTCAAAGTAAACCAACCTGATTGTCAGTCCCTGGACTCTTGTTCAGATGAGAAAGCAGGTGCTAGAAACAATGTGCTCTTAGTTTACCTGGAAAAACCTCAGGAACAGAGACTTGAAATGTTTGTAGGCTGTGCCCTCTAACATAATAGGAAACTAAACACATTGAGTTGTTGCAGAGAACCTCATAATGTTGAAAAATTGCTTCTAAACAGGGCTGTTTCTAAAAACACTCAAAACAACAGTGAGACAGAATGGACTTACAAAGATACATGTTGAAACTGACCAGAACCAGAAATAAATGGATTTAATCCATCCTGTGTCCCATCATGCCATGTATCACCCACAAACATAAATAAAGTTTCCTTTTCCTATCTCATCCCCTTTTTTCTTCTGTGACATGTCTTTTAAGATTATAAATTTAGGGACAGATAACATCTGAATTTCATTATTTGGTAAGTTGCTATGGAAAACTTTCAGGTTGAAGAAGGGCTATAAATAATGCTGGTAAGAAAAAATGAGTGTTATTTGGGATCTTCAGAACTTTTTTGTTCCAAATTTAATTGGCACTATCCTTTTCTTTAGACTTTGCTCATCCTCAACTCCTAGAACTACACTAGTGTGAAAAAGCATTTGCTGTCTTTCGGTTTTCCTGAATGTTGCATATGTTCTCCACTAAATGTTATTAGAGCTTCATGTGGATCCTGCTGATACAGAAAAGGAGTCTTGAACTGGCATTTGATGACTGCTTCCTTTATTTCATAGACAAAATCATCCAATGTGTGATTATTGTACGAGAGAGACAGAAAGTTTCGCCTATAGGAATAAAACCAGTGTTGAGTCATCAGATAAACAGACTACAAATCTGGCAACATGGTTCTGCAAACTAAACATTTTTAACTCTAGGGCATGATGGCATGAAGAAAAATGCTACAGTTCTCCACTCACAATTTAAGAAAGCATTAGAATTATGAGGCTCCTTGACTGGATCAGAAAAGGTGTTTCAATCTCTTTGGGCTCTCAAGGGCTTCTCAAGGCTCCTCTAAGCTGGGCACTTGATGAAAGAGTTAATCCAAACCTGCAGAGGTGTTTGCAGCTGTATCATGCTTCAGTAAAACTGCCTGTGCCAAGGTCTGTCTGAAGAGTTCATCAGTGGTCAAGCAGAAAAGGGAATGAAATGTCTCCTGATTAATAAATAATACACTACCTTCATTAAGCCATTCACAGGAAGTGGGGAAATGGGTACAGTGGTCAAGAGGCAAGAGGCTTTTCATCCTATACTTTTAATAACTTTGATGAATAGATTAAACTGGTCTTGTAAACAAAGTGTAGCATATCCCATAAGGAATTCTACAGAATTTCTGGATGCAATCTGGCTGGCTTCTTCCAAGATTTTCTAGTTAAAATTAATCAAAGCTGTTTTTTGAAGTGTGTATATTTCTTAGGACATTTAGAGCATACAAATGTAAGAACGGCCTTTGCAGATCACTCAAAAGGCTCATCCAATTCTGCATTCACTTCCGATGGAAGCCAGCAGACCCCCTTCAGAAGTGTAGAAGCAGAACATAAGTATTAGAGTCTCCGTCCCCAGTACCGACAGCCATGCGGCCTCTGATCAGGGAATAATCCATTTGCATAAAAATGATTGCATAATAAATAACATAGAATAAAAAAGAAATGACTAGGAGAAAAAAGAGCAAAGAAATAACTTTGAATAAATACATTAATAGTCAAGTAGGTAGCAAAAGGACAGGGAGAGGAAAAATAAAGAAAAGTCTGGGCAAAGAGAGGGGCTTTTAATTTAAAATGGAATCCTTCCATGGTGGGGACCTGCTGGCTTCCATAGGCAAGTGGTCCTTCATGATGGCCCTGCTACTTTCTCTTTATGGAGAAAGCTATGGCTGCTGCCCAGGAATAAGAAGTTCCCCTTTGAATTTTCTGGTTAAAAAAAAACAAAAACCTGGGCCTTTAAGAAGGTTTCAGGTTGGTGCCAAGATTATATGTGATTCTGTTAGAGTGCAGGAAAATCATAATTACTTCTAAAATCTTGGTTTCTGCTGCCTGCAGTTACATGGGTGATGATGATGATATTTTAACTATTTTGGATTATATTTTTATCAAACTTTTCCCTTTAAGAAGCTCAGAACGGTGTACAAAAATATTTCCTAGCTCAATTTTACCCTCAAAATGACATTGAGGGGTGGACCTCAGACCAAGAGAAAATGGGGGATTTTCCAGTTCTACAAAAAACAACACTCCCAAATTATTTATTGGGGGCTGCATTATGCATGATAGTCATCTCATTTATCGCTACCAGGGGTGGTGGGATAAATAAGTAAATATTAAATAAACAATATTTATTTATTTAACTAAATAATAATTTGGTTCCTTTAACATATATTATAAATCAAAATGTGATTTCCTTATTTACATCTTAGTGTTCTGTGTAAAGCCAGTCAGTTGTTTTGTAACCTGTGCTTATGGTGGTGGTGGGCAACTTCCTCTGGGCTGGGAACTGCCTTTCTGCCTAGTTGGCAGGCTGCAGGAAGCCTTCTGGCAATATGGTGATGATACCAGAAGAAGCAGGACCTAAATTTGGGGGCTGTGGTGGGGGGATACATTTTTAGGGATCCTTTTTTTTTTTAATGCATCATTGAAATGTAGCCATTTTGCTACTGAATTTCAGTGGTGCCATCTCGTATTTGGAAAAGATATTCAAATGCCGTGATGTGTTTAACCTACAAAGATCAGAACTGTGCAAGCTGCAGTATTCCCTATGACACTCTATGGAAGTGAAAGTTGGGCTTTGAAGAACTAAGATAGGAAGAGTACTGATGCCTTTGAACGTTGGTGTTGGAGAAGACTCCTGAGAATACCATGGACAGCCAAGAAAATGAACCAATGGATCATCAACCCAATCAACCCAGAGTTCTCACTCAAAGCACAAATGACCAGGCTCAAATTATCTACTATGTGTCTACTTTGAACACATTACATGAAGACCTAGCTTTCTGGAGAAGGCTCTAATGCTGGGAAAGGTAGAAGGAAAGAGGAGAAGAGGACGACCAGCAGCAAGGTGGATGGACTCAGTTACAGTGATGATGAGTGTACTGTTGGAAGACCTTAAAGACCAGGTTAGGGACAGATCACCATGGAGAAAATCTGCGTGGTTCCTAAGAGTCGACAGTGACTTGATGGCACATAATCAGTCAAATCAAACTCAGAATGCTGGGAAGCTGCAAGCTGTCTTGGGTTATGGTTTAATATTTGGGATAAACTCAGTCAACTGTGGTTTATTCAATTAACCATGATTAAGCAAATCATGACTTAGCATTCTGTGAGAATGCAGTCAATATCTTACAGATACTATGAATCAGTGCCTAGCAATAGGCAGAAATACACTCTATGGTAAGTTCAGGCCTGCAGTCTGAAGCAGGACAGTTGAAACACAGATTTAATAGCTTAGACAAAATTAAATCTTTATCTAAGGAAGGAAGTACCTGCTGCTGCTGCTGCTGCTTTTTTTTTTGCTCCTACTTCCTTTGGCATTGCTCCTTAGTCCTGACCTACAAGCCAGATGTAATGAGAGTTGTAGTCCAACACACCTGAAGGATACTGGGGATGGAGACACTGGCCCTAAGGAATAGCACACAAATGCATATAAAGGAGCTCAGAAATGGAGCCCAGAAATGCTTGCTTAAAAGACGATGATGTATTTATTATTGGAAGCATTTAAATCCTGAGTTTCAGCTTGAAAGGCTTCTAATGTGACTTGCATAACACAAAAACAGGCAGTCCATGTCCTTTAATTGATGCTGGGACATGGAAAAGAAAGAAATGGGGAAGGGGCGTGCGATTCTCCAAGTTTTATGGCTAAGTAACAGTAAAAAGTCAGATCCTTCCAAGGCTTTTCTCTTTGTTCAAAGTAAAACAGTTACATTGCACATTCAATAGAGAGCAGGCAGGGCCTCGTTTGGAACACCCCCTTCTCTAGAAAAGTCCCCTTAGCTAAGCTGCCACCTCCTCCTGTGGGATTATCTTGCCACTTCAGAAATCCTTTGCTTCTCTTACTTTTGGTGAAGGACATGTCTTCCCACTCTCTAGTACTCAAGGCTGTGTGCACTGGCCCTACCCTATTTCATTCCATGTACAGCTAGTCACTCTGGATTATCAAGAGGGGAAGAGAAATCACCATTTGGTCAAATGCCAAAAGCTGCAAGGAAGAAAAAATTCCCTTGAACTAGAAGGACAAAATCCAAAAGCAGGAAGGGAAAGATAAGGTGTTTATACTTCTTTATCTGATTTGGTCATCTGTTCCATTGTATCAAGAACTGAAGGATAATAGGTAGGATTAAATACTTGAAGGACAGATTCTGAAACATGAAAAAGGATGTGAAGAAATGCTTCCAGCAGGATGAAAAATGCACAGCTCCTTCTCAATGGATAAGAGGAATGCCCAAGAAAGACACTCTGAGAAGCAGGGAATCGGATGTTGTCAGACTGCAGCTTCCATCATCTCTGACCATTGGCCATGCTGGCTCAAGCTGGTAGGAGCTGGATTCCAATGTCTTTTGGAAGGTCATGGATTGTCCACCTCTGCTCTAAACAATAGTATACAGAGCACCAGTTAGAACAGAAACTGAATTAGAAATAAATGCATTATTTGCTTACGACCCAGAAGATCAAGTAAACAGATTTCAATTTTGTGAGAAATACTCAGTTTATTCCTTCTTTATTCTTAGTTTACTATGTATAACTGCTTCCTGTGTGGCAAGTTTCCCTAATCCAGAGCCACCAAATTAAGCTAATCTAATTCCATGATTTGCTGCCCAGCCCGTCTGGTCATAATTCCACACTGCCACCCCTGCTTTCAAGATCTGCCAACTGTGCTTGTTTACAACACTGCAAAGTTCACCCTGCTAAGCAAATAGGACCACCAGGACATAAAATGCAAGAAGAGTTATGGTTGAACTGCAGAGAGAAGCAGAACTATTTTGCAAAAGGGACAGAGAACTCGGGATTCTGCAATAAAAGTCACTACAAACGAGATCTGGCTGTTGAGTCATTAAAGTAACACAATGTCTAGACAGCCTAGGAATGACAAGCCCTGGCCCACAGATGTTCTAACTGGAGAAGCCAATCCATGAATCTTTCAGCCAATTCCTGACTTTCATCTTTAAAACCCTAAGTGGCTGGGAAAAGTTTTTCTTCCTCATCACTACTAATCCAAATCTGAAGTTCTGCAGAGGAACTCCCCCTGGTAGGGATATCAGTGAGAAGCTGGTTTCCATGGGGACAGCCCAACATTCTGCAACAAAGTGCCTTCAGGCACATAATAGCTTGATTCCCCCCCTCCCCCATTTACTATTGTTTACCAATTTTATATCTCCTATTTTTCCTGATGCTAATGCCCAAGGCAGATACCAATAATAGGTATTGGGATTTTAAAGCTTTAATTATGCAAGCAATTACAATAATACAATTTAATATCTAATTAGCCTAACTTGAGAAGCATGTTAAATGTCACCAAATGCAACCAATTAAAAACCACATCTTAACCACAGAAACCTGACATACAGAAGACTTTTCCTGCCAATAGAAAAAGGCTGATGGGTGAACTCAACTAATGAGGACCTAGTTCAAGAGTTCTCAAAATTTGTAATTCTGTAATAACCAACACATCTGTGTGAAACTCCCAATACCCCAAATAAAATTAATTATTTCAGTGGGATTACTGTTGGGCAAGAAATAAACCACTTAATAATTAAAATTTAATCTATATATTGAACAAAACAATGACAGAACCTTACAGTTTTAAAAAATATATCACTTTCATTGGAAATAAATCCTAAAAGGTAATTAAATATAAAGCCATGTTTTTAAGAGGAAAAAGAATCTTGTTTACTGTTGTATACTTCCTGAATTCTGGATTTTCTTACTGTATTGGGATCATCATTCTCTTTTGTTTTTCCTCATTTGTTTTGGATTGATATTTGCTCTTTACAGCAGCAACTATAAAAAAAAACCTTGAGTCACATAAATAGGATATTGCCCATGGTCCTAGCTGTCTCACTTAAATATGCCTTTTGCCTACTGATCCCAAAATTCAGGGAGATACATAGCTAGCAATTTTATTTTGAAAGAAGTGTGAGAAGAAATGTCACAAAGAATTGCTCCACCATGATAGTACTGAGTAAGTCAGCTCTCAGCTTAGCATCAAGTAGATTCACTATCTTTAATAACACCCACATTTTTATAGAGATTCCAAAGACTATTCAAAAATAATAAATAAATTTACACACCATTGTTGGTAGACTTGCTGAAGACTCACAAATATTTTCTAGAAAGCTGAAACCCAACTTTTGGCAATCAGTGTTGATGGGGTTTTAATATCCAATAATAGTTTGTCACATGATTAATAGGTGTCAGTTGTGATACCCTGCAAAATTGAGAATTTTGTCCATTTCAGCTGTGTTAAAAAGCCACATTACACTTTAGTCAAAGTAAATAAAACTCTGTTGACATTTTTGACATAACAGTGAGTTTCAACAGAACAGAGTTTCAACATTCTGTAAAACAGACAAACAAGCATAACATCTGTTCATTTCAAAATAATATCCTATAAAATAAATTATAATGTACAGAATACAAGATTGTTGGCAGTTCATAGAATTCTGGTGCCTTTCTTATGAAAAGGAAGCAAGTAGAAAACCCATTTGTAAGCTCAGTAATAGTAAAAGTTCAAGCTCTACCACCCTGCCTAAGGCTATTTATTTATTTATTTATTAACAGTCTCCCAGGTTCAGAACCCCATGGTTCATTTAACCATGGCTTAATCCACCATGGTTACATGAACCATATTTAGCCTAATATATGAACGATGTATGGAATTCCAAAGCCTAACAAAAATCACCCAGAGGGGCCACTTTTGTGTTTCCCTTTGGGTCATGTTGCATTTTAATTTGCTGCCCTTGTCTTGCAAAAGTCCAATGACCTTGTGTTGGGGGACGCATACAAATCCATCAATGCATAAATAAAATCTGAGATTCTCATACCAGAGCTCTTCATTTTTTTTTGAAGACAGGGAAGGGTGTATCATATTGCAATAATCCTATGATAAATTAGTCCTTCCAAAGTAGTAAACCCCAAGGAAATTTCATTTTCTATGTGGAAATTTAAAGCTTGCACAATTGAGGTTGCTCCGCAATGCTTAATAACGATACATTCAAATTCCAACGTGGGTGAAATGCTGTGTGTGTGTGTCTGGATGGATGGATGGATGGATGGATAGATAGATAGAAGCTCTTGCTTTAAATGGGATTCTCATCAGAAGAATGTGTATCGCCTCTTTTGATTAGTTAAACAATGCCTCCCTCTGTTGGATACACCTGGTATTAATTTGCTTGCTTTGTAACAGAAGAGGAAAGTTAGATTTTTGGCAGTGCAATTTAAGGGTGCAGTTAATTAATTAGCATATGTGTATGATATTTAATTCATGTATAAATGCATATATTTATGCTGGTGCTGGTGCACATCCTGAGGTTGCTATATCACCATGCTGATGCTGGAGCACGAAACCAGCAAGAGAAACCATCTGCTGCCCAGAGAGTTTAATGAGCTCATGGAAATTCTGCAGAAGAGATTTGATGCAGGCCCCCTTTGCCGTTTGTCAGGGTTCAGCTGCCAAGACAGACCTGAACCAGCATCTGTCTAATGACCTGCTGATATTTTCTGCTGATCCTGTCTTTGTGGCAAAGGGCTAATGAGAAAGAGGCAGGATTCAAACAGACTATCAATGAAGACAGATACGTAAATGCAGTTCCTTCTGAGTGGAGAAGGTTAGCTCTTGTTACCCCCAGTATTTTCAAACAGGAGTTGTCTGCAGACAAATCCAGCCTTTCCGGTAGGTCATTGTGCACAAGGCACATTTTGGATGTTGGCCTTGCTTTATGCAAACCAGCAGAGAGCAAGTCAAAGGAGGCTCTTCTGGCTAATTTATTTCAAAGGGAGAGCTAGAACTCTTTGAACTTCTGTGTCAGCTCCTTTCACTCAGGAACATCAAAGCCTCTTGCAAGGCAATTAGTTAATGAGTTGGTCAGCCTTTAGGTAGCAAAGAAATGAAGCTGCCAGCTGGGGAAGAGATGGCAAATTGATCAGTCTAAGAGGGCTGTTCACCCTGAGTGAGTGGTTTACAATGAGAGCCTGTCCCTTTCAGTTCTATTGAAAAGAAAGCATCCCTGACTGTAATTGAACTTAAAGCAATGTAAATATGCACAGGACAACTTTAAAAATGCAAACTCCTATACTTTAGTGTTCATCCAGGAGGTCTAGCCATGCAAGGAGACAAAAATGCCTTCTAGCATTGGAATGTGCTCCATGCATAGATCAACTCTCATGTGCTGTCCTAAACCTGAATTTTCTCCAGGAAACATATATTAGAGACATCTATGCAGATTAACTGAAAAAAAGGTAGCAAGTTTATTACACACATTGCTGCCATGATCTAAATATGCATATCTTAAATACATCATTCAGAAGCAATTAGCAAACTGCTCACTGGGTTGTGTGAATGCAGGATGGAGCCCTGTATAATTCCCCAGCTTTGTAGAATCTGGGGAAAGCTATGTCATGCGAAAAATGCTGTATTTGAAAGAAAAAAGAAGAAAAAAAGGATGACCCTTTACTTTCTGTCTACAAACCTTTACACTTCTCCCTGCAAAATTATCTAGAGGATATAAAGACTTCACTTCCCTCTGAAAACAATTGTTTTTCACTACTTTAGATACAATCTTGCTTTCAGAACCATTTATTTGTATCCTGCTAGGATTTCTGCTCAGACTGTAACACAGGTTTTACAACACTTCCAACTATATTCTCTTCTGTGGCTAGGTGATTGGGTATGTCACACTGCGTGTGCACACATGCACACACCCGAAGCAGTATGACAGATATTTTAAGAAATTGTCTTTAAATCAGTATTGTTTTAAGTAGATGGTAAGGTGGGAAGCTAGAACCCCCCTATTAGCTCTGTACTCTTGAATCAAGCATGAGTAATCAATTGTTGTTACTATACAGTTTGTATGCCTTTTGGTTGGTGGGATATGAGCAACAGTATGTTAGTTTGCAAAATAGGATCTAGTTTAGCAATCCTACCTTGCACAGAGTATCGTGAATGTGATTTGAGTAAGACCAGGCTTTCATGTTGTTTGTGGCAAATCAATTGAAATGACTTTGAGCCAGTGACCCTCTCTCAGCCCAACCCACTTCAAAAGATGGTTGTTGTTGGGTCAGTGTTGCCATCCTGTGAGACCTAGGAAGCAGACCTTCTCCATAGTAGCCTTTGCCCTGTGGACCACCTTTCCCCTGAGATCCGGCAGTGCCCCTTCTGGAAGGCCTAGAAGAGCTGGCTGCTCCCACAAGCTCTGAGGTATGATGAGGCTGGAGCCCAGCATAGTGGCATCTGTGATGGAATGGAATTATGAAGGCCACACTCAGGGAGGCAAACATCCTCTTTTGTCTCCTGAGGCGCGAGGGAGAGATAAGAGGATGAGGCTGGCACCTCCCTGAGGAATTCACTCTGTTTTCATAGCTACTGTGGGAACAGAGTTTCAGTCTGGGAAGATTCTTGATAGAGGCTGTAGCTAATAAACCTTGCTGAACAGAATTTGCATGGTCTCCTGGAGTTCCTCGGCCTAGGCCTGACAGCATCTGACATATGGGGGACTGTTGCTGTTGGGGGCCTGGGAAATTTTGTTATGGTTTTATGGTTTTTTGATGTTTTTATCATTGTTTTGTGAGCTGCCCAGGTTTATGGTACATAAGATGGGTGGCCATATAAGTTAAATAAATCAACCAATAAATAAATAAACAAATAAATAGGATATGTACACTGCCTTAAGATGACCAACAATAAAGGTGGGATAAAAATCAAATAAATAAAATACATACATACATACATACTGTCAAAACTGATTGGACTATGACAAGAGAGTACAGAAACAGTGATTGGGCCATTTGGAGACCCAAGAATGAATGATGTTAGCTTAGTTAATATTAGCTTAGAAAAACATCTGTTTTTTACTTCCAGGTGGAGAAAATGGCAAGCTGATGTGTCTCTGAAGAGTAGAGATGCCACTGAGGTGAAGACTGGTGACCAGGTGGTGAGCACAGACCAGCGGAGCTTCTCCAGACAAGGAGAAGCCAAGAGATTGCCCATGTGTGCTCTGGAAGGCTGCTTCTCATGAGGAAACCCACAGGATCCAGAAAGAACCTGCAGGCAAACCAGGGATAGAATGCCAGGAGCCAAGGAAGAAACATCAGGCTCACAGCCTCAGGCAGAACCTGACTTAAGGTCACTGGGCTCAATCCAAACTCTACTTACTAGCACACATTTGGAATATAATTATTTTGCAAGTTACAGATCTTCTAAACAGAAGAGCAACTAGGCCATCTGGTGAGTGTTCCTTCGATCTGGGACAAAATCAAAGTGAAATGTAAAGAAATAATAAGGATTTAAAACTAATTGAAAGCAAAAAGTTTATTAAGAGTTTGAATTATGAACATTTAAAACAGATTAAGGGACCAGTTGAATTTGGAATATTGTTTATTTTAAAGTACTTTGGACTTAATTAAACAAATTAAATAAATAATACATATCTTCATGGGAAAGAGGATTGTTTAACTTTCTTAAGAGGACTGATTGGTGGATTTTCCTAAACAAAGAGATAAGGGAATGTTGTGAAAGATCATATGACTATAGAACTATGTAGAGCTGGATGGGTCTAAAGGGTTAAGAAAATAGAGGGGAAAAAAGAAAGTCTCCCTTGTTTTTGTTGCTTTACCTTTTTGGATTACAAATTTAAGAAGAGAAATGGCTAATATTAGGAAAGCAATGAAAGAAGGGAGGAAAGGACTGTCAACAGAGCAAATAGGGATTATTCCAGATACTGTACAAAGAATGTTGGAAAAATCTGAAAAGAATATTGCAATGGCAGTATCACTGATTAAATCTTGAGATTTGATTACATTTGAAGGGAGAATGGAAGAAAGATTTGCAAATATGGAAGAAAAGATGAATAAAAATTTGAAGAATCTGCAATACAAATGAGTGAGACAGAAACAATAAGCCAAGAGATGAAAAAAGATTTAGATAATGTGACACTATTGGATTTAAAAGAGAATGAATTTTCTTTAGCCTAAGAGCAGCTATAAAACAACCTGGCAAAGTAGTAAGGTGAGGGTTGTTGAAGCCCTAATAACATTTTTAGAAGAGGAGGAAGAAGACATGGATGTAGAAGTGGACAAGGTATACAGAATTAACACAAGAAATGAAAAGTTAAGAAATGTACTAAGAAATATACTTGGGCATCTTGTCAGAAAGAAGATAAGAGACCAGGTTCTATGACAACATCTTAACACTAAGCTAAGAATTAATAACACCAGAATACTGTGTAAGAGAAAAGAATATAAAATTGACTTGTTTGATCAGAGATAAGACAGTAAGTACTTTTATAAAACACTGGGAAACTCTTTATGGATTCTTTGCTGAAAATGGACAAAAATGAGTTGATTTCTGGATTTGCCAATTGAAAAGGATTGAATATGGGAAGAAGTGAATTATGTAATGTAATCTTAAAGGGGGAGGAGTGATACTTTGTAACTGCTGTAAAGAAGATCAGAAATCATTTCTTTAAATATCTCTTTTTTTATTCATTTATTTTCTGCAGGTCTTTATTTTCTCTATCTTTCCTTTGTTTCTCAATTTCTTTTTCTATATTTTTTCATGTTTATCTCTTACTTGCTTAAAAGTCTCTAATAAAAATTGTATTAAAGAAAGAAAAAATGTCTGTTTTGAAGGCATAGATCAACAGGACAAAGGAATAAATCTAAAGGCATGATTGATTTGTCTAGGATGAATGACTGAGTGCAAGGAACAGTCAAGATTAAAAGAGGCAGATAAAATGCAGAGCAATTTTTATGGAAATTAAAAATATATATTTTGGAAGTGGTGAAAAAGAATAAATGAGCCTCAGCATACTGAATGGAATTAAAATAAAAATGAGGAAATTATTTGGGATAAAACTGAAGTAGGAGAATGCTGGAAGGGGTATTTTAGAGATTTATATGGGAATTATAGTGATATGTTGAACAGTAGAACTGAAATTAAGGCTATGTTGTGTTCAAGGAAAAACTGATGAAAAGGAAATTATAAGTACTGTGAGAATGTTGAAAAATGGTAAGGCTGCAGATAGAGATGGTGTTACTGGAAAAATGTCAATATACAGATTTGGTCTGTTTATGGCATGGCACTTGTTTAATGTCTGTGTGAAGAGTCCATCTGTGCTTGACAAGAGTATAATGGAATAATAATGGCATTCTTCCCTATGGAAAGGTAGCCCCCAAACTATAGAAGAATTAGTTTATTAAGCGTGTTTGGCAGAATTCTGGTCCAAAGGTATAATAACAATGAATAAAATTTAGGAGGTACAGTGCAGCTTTATGCAGAACAGCAGTTCCACAGAACATATATTTAGTCTTCAGAGGTCTTTGATATATGTATGAATGTGAGAAAGAAAGTTTATTGTACATTTGTTGATTTAAAGTTTACGATAAAGTGACTTGAATTATGGAATGTTTTCTGTGAGTCCGGCGTAAAAGCTTGGTTGCTGAATGCAGTAATAGTAATATATGATGAATGCAAAGCCTGTGTTAGAATAAATAAAATGCTTAGTGTTTTAAATGCTTAGTTCGATACTGATAAGGAATAAGAGAAGCAGGTGTGATGTCCTCCTGGTTATTTAATGCAGTTATGCTTGTCGTAACTCTAGAGATGTATACAGAGATGTTGTGGTTGTGAACGTGCATGTTTTTGTATGCAGATGATGCCACACTATTGCCTAAGAACTCAAATGATTTGCAGTGATGGTAAAAGGCTGTAATGGGTACTGACTGGGTATCAAAGAGCAAGGCAGCTGGGTTTGTCAAGACATTGAAATGAATGGAACATGGATGGTAAAAATTACATTAACTTAATTGGTGTACCTTATCAGAATGCTCATTAAAGATGAAGAAGTGGGTGAGAATATTTGTCGTGAAATACAAGTGAAAATGGCTTGTATATGGGAGTGCTTCTGCTCACTTTGTTACACAGAAGCAAGAGTTAGATATGCCAGGAAAAACATATCAATAAATTGAATGCAGTGAGAATTGGGAATTAACAAGTGGAGATGTGGGGGGAACAAGGATCAAGAATGAATGGGTGCTAAATAAATGTGGACTGAGTGCAAAAACAAGTGGTCAGCGCAAAAGTCAGACATGAAATTGGTGACATAAAGAGAATGAACATGGACTGAATTGCAAAGAAGATATATGAAGGAAGAACAAATGGGTGAACAGGAAGGCAGAAAATGTAGTTGGGTGGAATGGATGAGATCCTTAAGAAGAGGGAAATGAGAAGTTTAAAAGATAAAAAGTTACATATAAAAGTGTATGGACATGGTAGAAGGAACGATGGTTTGCAAGGACAGAAAGATAAGGAGTTGGTGTAAACCAGATTAAATTTACCTTTCTTTTTCTTTTATCTCCTGCCTCCAAAAATCTTTTGCTCAGTATTCAACAGCTTTTCTGCACTTTGCAGAAAAGGGAAGAACATGATGGGCATGTTGTGAGGGTTATGTACTTGATTAGACTAAAGCTTAATGTTGTTCTTAGAAGGAAAAGTGTGCCATTGAATCTTTAGCATCTGGCAGACTACTGACCACAAGCATGTAGATAGATAGGGATTTCCTCAGTGTCTCCTCTTTGTTTTTCACCTGCCTGCTCTTTGAGATTGCTACTCCTGGGTCTTCTTCCTGCTTTTGCTCCCAAGGCAAATACCCATGCAGCTCTTTTGCTTGCTGATTCTCCACCTAATAAAGTGTAATTAGCTAGGTAGTAGGCTTTGCTACCTCCTTCCTGGACTTCTTTAAATAATTCTTTTGGTTGAAGTTATAAACCTGTTTCACTAATCCTTGCTCAGGGTAGATTCCCATTGTCGGGAATGCTCTCACACACACACATGCACACACACAAACACACTTGCTTTCTTCAACTCATCTTCCTTCTCTGCATAGAGAATCCCTTCTCTCCCTGGTACATATAGATATCAAGCTACTTCTCATAGATCAGGACTGGTGCCACTATGGATGTTCAAAGTCAATTCCATTGGCCTGTTGGCCCAGCTGATAATTACACTGCCAAGCAATCCAATATATGCACTGATTAGAAAAATGTCTCCTCCATGAGTCTCGAACAGTTTGTCTCCAAGATCTGCCTACCCCCCTGGTTTGGTTCCCCTGCTGTGCTCTAATTAACCCTCCCTCCCTCTTTCTCTTACCTACACTTCATAGGATTTTAATACCTATTTCCAAAACAAAGCACAGAATGAACCTAAAATAGCTAGAGCAAAATATATCACAAAGCTGTTAACCCTGTCATAAAACAATAGCAAAAACAAAACCAATAAACTTAAATAGAAAAGGGAAAACATTATAGTAGATGCTGTTTCCAAAGGCACCAAGGTTAAGGAGCACCTTAGTCTGTTTCTGGAAGGATAGAGGGGCTGCCATACAGGAGCTGACATTGATGCTTTATTCTTTGCTCCAAGCCTTGGCAGCATTCACACAATAAATTTAATATGGTAACTGAATTAACCCATTTTCTGAGTTGCACGGTACATCAAACTATATAATGATAATTACAGAACATGCTAAGCCACCCAAAAACTAATCATGTTGTGTTCGCATATTGTGTGAATGCAGCCACTCTTTAACTGACACGGTTATGGGTAAATGTTTCCTTTGGTGTGGACATCATCAACTTTTTTCCCTGGGATTGTTGCCTGGGATTTCAGTGGCATAATTGTCAAAAATCCCACCTTTTTGAGCACAAAACATACCAAGACTCTAATGCAAATATTCTCAAATTCAGAGGGGTCACAAGCAACTTAGAGCAGGGTCACAATGAAAGAAAAACTGATCATGGGAGTACCATGTAAACTTCCTCTGGACTGTGCTTCATGCTTTACTCATGCAAGTCAACTGTGGGCTGCTCTAAGCAGAGCGGGAGTAAATTCAAACAGTGCTCCTGTTTTACCTGCACAGATAAACTCCCTCTGGGCTTTGTTCTTCCTTTTGCCAGCACAGGTAGGCAGTTGTGATATCACAAAGTTTAAGAAACTCTGTACTATATCATTAAGTTTTGATTATTAAAAGTAAGCAGCATATTTATTTCTGGCCAACCCTAACATAAATAGGACCGTTAGTTTTATTTATGGGAAGTCATATATATTTATTTATCATTTTAAGGAACTGAAAAGTTTCAGAACTACTTGTTGTAGTGTCAGCCCTAAACCAGGTTTAACAGTTTTAAAAAGCAAACAAAGCAGTCTCCCAGTTGCTGCACTTAAAATGCAGGGATGGGGAACCAGGACCCTGACCTTTGTGTCCTTACTCCACCCCCCCCCCAAAAAAAATTAAGTGATTCCCACAGGGAATGAAATATGGTTCTCTGAATAATTTCTTTCAAACCCTCTTCCTTTTTTTTCTTTTTCTTCTTTTTCTAAGCATCTGGGAAAGCAACTTAAAAGACCAAGGAGGCCAAACAGACTGGCAGAAATGTGGAGGAGGATTTTAGTAAAAGAAACTAATATGGAAACATGTGGCTGTGGTCTGAGAATATATATTAAAAAAAAAAAACTGTAACAGATGTTAAAATGTGTATATGTGAGAATAACATAAAACCCAAGAGAAAAGAAAATCCAAGAAAAATCCAAGGGATAAATTCCATTTTATATTCATAACATTTATATTCATAACATTCCATTCACAAAAGGAAGACTGGCTTTTTTTCCCCAGATAATTTAGGACAAGTCTGGCAACTTTTAAAGGACATACCTGTGTCTTTTCCTGGGATTGTGTGGCCACCCTCTGTGGCTGCCATGTGACATTTGCAGACTGGGATTACATTTGTCCTCCTGTCTCCTCCAAAGCACCTTTTTGGGACTGAATCTAAAACAATGCACAGTCCTAGCAAAGAGAGTCTTATGTGTTGAGCTCCTTCACAAACTAAACAGAGTCACCAATAAGTGACATTAGAAATTGACCTAATTAATAAATAAATGCCTGTGATCCAAGTGAGGAGGGCTTGGTGAACCTTCCTCCCTCTTACAGGTAGTCCTCGCTTAACAGTAGTAATTGGGACCAGCAACTCTGTCACTAAGCAATGCAGTCGTAAAGCATGACATCACGTGACCACACTGACTTACGATGGCAGTTGCAACAGTTCCAGTTGCCACTGTTAGATTAATCCCACATGGTTGCAGTGTCCCACAGTCACATGATCACCATTTGCGACCTCCTGCCAGCTTCCCCATTGACTTTGCTTGTTGGAAGCCAGCAGTGAAGATCACAAATACGATCATGTGACCGTGGGACACTGCAACCTTCATAATTGTGAGCCATTTGCCAAGCGCCCAAATTGCAATCACATGACCACAGGGACACTGCGATGGCTACAACTCTGAGTAAGTCGTAAGTCCTGTCATTCAGTGCCGTCGTAACTTAGAACGGTTGCTGAATGAGTGCTTGCTTGACTAACTGTATAACCATACTTTGTGTCAAGGTAGCTAGGTTAGGCTGTTGTAGTGTTCCCTAAAGGGGCAGCACTTGGTGAGTGTTTAGATGACTTCACCTGGGGCTCATTTAGAAGTGTTCATCACACAACAGCTGCAGCATCTTCACTGGCTCCTGATTATCCCCCAGGTTTTAAATACTTGTGACATATGAAGCCTTTCATGGCTGTAGCCCCACATACTAAAGAGTTTGCAGCATTTTCTGTTTCTTTATGAAAGAAGGCACGCATTATACTTATTGTCCCAAGGAGGTTCTCTTCCTGTTTGCTGCTCTCTGAGTACAGTTTTTACAGCAAAGGGTAACACAAGAATTATTCCTATACTTTAGCCTTTTGAAAGCCTATTAGTGGTTAGAGCATTGGATGGAGATCAGTGAACATAGCTTCAAGTCTCCACTGTGCATGAAGCTCATCTGGGAACTCTCCCACAGTATAACCCGCCTTTGTGTGTGTGTGGGGGGGGGGTGCCTTTGAATCAGTGTTGACTCCTGGTGATTGGCTGGACAAGTCCCTGCAGTTTTCTTGGCAAGATGTCAGAAGTGGTTTGCCATTGCCTCCTTCCTAGTGCTGAGAGAGAATGACTGGCCCAAGATCACCCAGCTGGCTTTTTCTCTACAGTGGGACTAGAACTCAGTGTCTCCTGGTTTCTAGCCTGGTATCTTAACCACTACACCAAACTGGCTTACAGGGGGAAAAAATGAGGGGATTTCCATATAAACCCCCTTTTGCCAGAGAAAAAGTGAGATATCAATAATAATGATTTGTTGTTGTTATTCTGCAAAGCACATTCCAACTGATCAGCTCCCCTGGAAGGTGATATTTCAAGGCAAGGGACAAGATCAGCAATGGCACTGATGATGCCTGCTTAGGGACTAATCAGAACAGTGCAATTTCTGTAATAAGGGCCTGTTGCAATAAACTGAGTAAAAGAATGCTAATGACTACATCTGTATCAGGCAACACCCGATTACGTTCTTCGAGCTATTTGTCAAAGGAGGGAAGTTGCTGTTTTGCAGGCCTCACAAGCATCTTCCTCCTTTGAGTTAATGGTAGCCAGCAGAGGGAGCCACTGCGTTATAAAAGCGTCTTTTTGCAGAGAGAGGAAGCAAGCCAAAAAGATCTCTCCATAGGTAAAGAGAGGAGAGAAGGGAAAGCAAACAAGAAGAAAAAAACCTCTCTGCTCACCAGAAGGAGTTTGGTAGCATCTTTCCAACTAACACATTTTATTAAAAGGCATAAGCTTTTGGGAGCTGCAGTTCACTCCATCAGATGCCTCATGCAGAAAGTGCAACCTGTCTCTTCCTGATCTTATGCCATTGTAGACTAGTACAGAAGACCCAGTTTGGTGTCGTGGCGAAGGCCCCAGGCTAGAAAGCAGGAGACCCTGAGTTCTAGTCCTGCCTTAGGGCAAAGCCAGCTGGGGGACCTTGGGCCAGTCACTCTCTCTCAGCCCTAGGAAGCAGGCAAGGGCAAACCACTTCCAAAAAACCTTGCCAAGAAAACTGCAGGGACTAATCTGGGCAGTTACCAGGAGTCAACATTGACTTGAAGGCACAAATAAATGAAAGAACAGCACAGCTGTCCTTCTAACAGATTCCCAAGGGTTTTGCCAAAGTTGCATCAGAAATCCAAGGGCTCTCTCTGTGTATGTTTCTCATCCCGTGCCTTGGTGTGGATAAAGGGAAAAGCCAGGATTCAGAGTTGAAAAGAAGCTAAGCGTCCCCTTCCCATTTCCTACTGTCAGCACACTGGAAAAACTGTTTTCCAGTAGAAATGCAGCTCTGGGAGAAACTCTTTCCTCCTACCTTGCTGATAACTTTCATAGAACTGTAAATGAGATGCTTCTAGCACACTGGGGCTATTAGAATATACTGAACTATATTTCTTTATAATGTACACAGTTCAGAAATATACCTTTTCTACTGTCAGTACATCTTTATTTTTTTGACATCCCTGTTCTTGCCCTCCCCCTGGACACATTCATTACCAGATATCAGAACAGGCAAAGGAGCATGAGGACAATTGGAAAGGAGGACCCCCCTGGACACTGTGCTTTAAACAGGATAATTAAGAATTGCTCTACAAGAACTGAACAAAATTAGTGGTGGGACAGGTGACCCTTGTCATCCATATCTCAGTTCATAGTTTTGTGTATCTGCAATAGATAATTACAAACCAAATCTTGGTAGATGTATAAAACTTTTCATACACTGTGATTTTGGCCTTGCTTTTTCTTACTTTATGTATGCTTCAAATGGCAGAAGTGCTTTAGCACACACATTGACTATATTTGTTTCTGGGCAACGAACCTGTTATTTGCTCCCCCTTGCTTAGTCAGCACAGTTGCAAGGTGGCTTCATCCTCACAGCAGTTGGCCTTTCTCAGAGCCACTTGCTTATCTGGTGATGGAGGGAGTCGTATTTAGCCACTAGCTCACAGCTCACAAGGGCTTCGCTCTTTCACAATCTCAGCAGAGGGGCTTCTCAAACAGGCCACCCAACTCTAGAGCTACCTGCAGATTGCTCCGATGGCAGAGCGCTGTGCAGAGAATGGCCTACGGGCAGCACTAACATCCAGAAGCTCTTCCACCAACATTATGAAGGCGTAGGGTTACCAGATGTCTGGCAAAAGGAGGGCACATCCTCCTTTTTGTCCTCATGTCCTCCATTCAGCAGGCATAGCCTTAAAATCAAATATTGTCTGGCTTTTCAAATTTTTTTCTTAAATTTTATTTTGGATTGTTTTCTCAACAGGCGTCATTAAAACTTTTGTGCATTGTGACCTTGTAAATTGTGTGCTTCTTTCTTTCCCTCATCCATCAACAGACTTGACAACCTAGATTTACGTTCTTTATTTCCTGAGTCCAGCAATCAGTTTCAATCCAGCCCCTTCAAAACTATGATTACTGTAGTCGTAGATCATATGACCCATCGTATGTTTCAATGGTGGTTTGAAAAGCGCATCACTGTCAATTCTATATTATGACCAACATATGTTCTTGAAAATAAAGATTTGTTCAAAAAATACTGCGATTGAAAAACCAGTCTGATGTTGAAAAAAGTAATTTCCTATACATGTAGGCCTAGTACATTTGGGGGGGGGGGCAGTTTTTTGCTGTAATTTTTGTCACAGATGCCAAGAAAGCGGAACAGTGTGTCCTCCTTTTCCCCATTTGTCCTCCTTTCTAATTGTCCACATCCCCCTTTGCCTGTTCTGATATCTGCTAATGAATGAGGTGTGTGGAACACAACCACTACACTGTGTCCATTATGGCACTTAACTCGAACTAAGCAAGCACAAGCATCTTTATTTTTCTACAGGAAATGTTAGACAGATGCAGAAGTTTTTGACAGCCGAATGTTAAACATCATGTTCAGATGATTATGTTTAAAAAAAAAATAAATGTGGCACTACTTCCAGATTGCGTATCCACCTTCTCACAATCCACAGCTCAACTGTATTATGGCTTAGCACAATCCATGACCCAGACACAGGTTTGTAAGCCAAATGTTGTGTGGTTTAATGAGCAAACTGTAGTTACAAATAAATCATGGCTTAGCATATTTGAACCTAAATGTTTTTTCTTTTTCTTCTTCTTTGCTTTGCTTTTTTTCTTCTTTTTTTTCTTTCTTTTCTTTTTTTCTTTCTTATATATGTTCTTGTTAGATTTATGTTTGAAGAGTTTAATTTTCTATATTATTTGTTGTATTGAATGTAGTCTGTACATAGCATTTTACGATAAAGATATATGCTAAAAAAAAAAGAGAGAGAACCTACCCAGGTCACATCAGAGGGAGGGCATCAGGAAGGAGAAGCCCTATCCCCTTCCAATTTCCTCCAGACTATGTTTGTTCTCAAGCGGGGGGGGGGGGGGCTGGGAGTGGCCCCAAGAGGCCCAGCAGAAAGCAAGGCTTCTTCCAGAGAAATAACCCAAAGCATTTGGGGCCTAAGAAGAAAAATATAAACGGTGCCCCCATAGGAACAAAACCGCAGCCACTGACAAAATCAGGAACCTGATCTCTTGCCTAAGGCAACCTGCCTCCGCCTGTGGAGTCCAAGAGCCAGATTTGACATCTTCCAGATATCCTGGTGGGCTGCATAGTCACATAGGCCATGCTGCGCTAGGCAAACTTCCTGGAAAGCAGGCTTTCTTATTCCGAAGGGCAAGGCTTGCTTTTCCAACTAGAACATTTCCTAGACTGACACCATTAGGCATTAACTTGTCTCGAGAAGGTAAACATAGCATTGTTCACCTTATTCCTATGTCAGCAAAGCAGCAAATTCTTGTTAGAAAACCAAGGATAGGCTGATGACACATCTAAGCCGCCAGCATCCAATCAACATCGACTGAATAATTGTATATCAACATTTGTTTTCACAATTCAATGAAAGATTTCAGCACTGCTGAACTGCCCCCATTTTCATCTGGTAAACACAAGGAAGCTGATAACAAGCAGCAATTCTCACAAGAGGTCTAGAAGTATGAGGCAATTTCTGCTAATTACAATCCCCCCCCCCCATTTAATCTAGCATTAGAGTTGGCCTCTGGATCCAGCAGGATCAGAAGGTTCCAGAATTCATTCTGACTTAGCCTCTTTTGGAGGTGATACAGCTTCACTTCTCCCTCTAACATTGTTCAGGGTTTCTGCATGGAAAATGCTGTGCAGCAGTCTTCCCAGCCTTGCACTTTCCTGGAAAGCCAATGTAAGGTGGCTTATTATTATTACAATGATTAGTACAGGTAGTCCTCATTTAGTGACTGCCTCATTTAGCAACTGTTCGCAGTTACAATGTGATTAAAAATAACTTTATGATTAATCCTTCCATTTACGACATTTGCAGATCTATAAAGCAAAGGAAAACTGAAGTAAGACCATAAGCACCGTCGTGGTTTCACTTAGCAACCACTTCACTTAACAACTGAGTTGCCGGTCCCAACTGCGGTTGCTAAACATGGACTACCTGTAATGGACATGAACTAGGTTCAATTCTCCATTCAACCATGGACTCCCTAGTTGATTTGGGGCTTTTCATTCTCTCTCAGCCAAAGGTGTTGGGGGGGGGGGGGGTTCTGTCACAAAAGTCAAGATGGTGGCTGAGAGATTAATAAAGGGTGGGACTTTGACTGCCATCTTGACTTTTTTGACCCTCCCCCGTGGTTTACCCTCCTGTCAGTTTAACCAACCTCACAGGATTGGTGCTGTGAGAATAAAATTAAGAAAGCTGCTTGTGTTAGCCATCTTGAGCTTCCAAAGGAAAAGCAGGATGTAATTGCCACCCCTAAATAGAAATGATTAATAAATTCCCATCCTCCTTAGCCAGTGTTCAACACATCTGAAAGGCATCAGACTGGGAAAGGCTTCTGCACAAAACACAGAACTTAAAGCAGCATTCCCTAGGCTTGGTAATGAGACAACAGGCCAGGGATACCCAGCATTTTTTTCAAGCCAAGGACCATTTTTGGTTTTTTTTTTAATACTCCACAGAGTACGTGAAGTCAGGAAAAACAGAGGATGCTGTCTATTATGAGAAACTGGGGTAGCTCCAGATTCTAGAATGTCTGGGGAAACAAAGGTGAAATATTGTATGTTTAATTTTTGAGGCAGAGTTACTGGGAAAAGTAGAATGTGATACACTCCTATCTCCATTACATATTTGGTAGTTTCAATGAGTTGGATCTTAGGGATGGCTTGCACGAATTGAAGGCATTTGCACTCATGAATCATGGAGTGGGGGGGAGATATTTGCAATTTCCCCAAATCCCTTCCTTCATCCTAAACCATAGTTCCCATTGTTTTAGAGAGATCTCCAACCCTCAGGAGCAACTTTAGGACAGATGCAAAGCAGAATGCTGTATCAGAAAGGAAGCAAAAATGGTCAGCTCCTATGATTCAATTCACTAGCTTTAATATCATAATATTTTATCTCTTGCTTTCATATTTTCATGTGGGCTCAGCCATGAGCTGTGCTGACATGCCAGTGTAAAAATGATCAATCAATATGGGATGTAATCAAATTTGGATTACAGGAGAATCTTAATGTCATCTGCATCATAATTTCTTCTAACACTTAGCTTCTTTTAAGTTTTAGCAGCGAGGATACATTGTGGATTCCAAATAAAGCAGTGCCTAATTCTATCTGTCATGCCAAGGCAGGGGAAAAGCAACCCAATGCATGTTTACTCAGAGGTAAGCCTCCTTGATTTCAGTGTGATTTACTCCCAGGTAACTGTGGATAGCCTTAAGGAATCAGCTTTCATTTTGTCCTTCACTTGCCACACATATTAAAACTGTCCAAGCTTCAGATTAAATTATGATTTAGTGATACACTTGTGTCCATGAATTGTACCTGCATCCAGCCGAAGAAGATAATCACACTTTATGGGTCTGTTCTTGAGAAGCGGGAGGAATCATCACATGGGTGAGGCTATTTTGATAATGGTCATTTGGGATTCAATTACATCTACTGAAATGGCACATGGGCTTGGAGAGAAGTATGTTAAATATGGTTACAGCAAACATATCAAGGATTTTAAGGGTGGAAGTAGGAGCAATTTGCCTCCCTGAGACTTCTAGCTCCCATTTCCCCTCTTAAATTCCATCAAAATCATTAAAAAGGTGCAAAGTCACTTGATATCTCCACCCTCCAGTTATTCAGAAGTACAAGATGTAGTCCCCAATTCTTAGAAAACTGCCCACCAAACTGGTATTATGGCTTATCATGTGGAACAAGTCTTGCAAGCCATACAACTGAACCTTGGGAGCAGTTGGCTATTGTCTTTTTCCCTTTAAATTGGGAAGTGAGGTCATTTAGAGGTCATCCCACACTAGAGCATTTGCTGGCCCACCATCACCTATGAGGTCCAAGGTCAATAAATATAATATAAATTAGGCACAAGAGGAGTCAAAATTCAGTCTGAAGTTCAAAGAGCCAAGCAAGGTTCATCAGCCAGTCCAGAGGTCAGAGTTTCAGGTTTCTTATACAAGCAATTGGCAACAACACATCAGATGTAGGAAATCAGATGGTTGTTTCCAACTCTTACATAAGGCTGCAGCCACCTGTTTTTAGTTAAGGTAGCATCTCCTTGTTTGGCAAGGGGCCTCATTGAGAATCTTTCCTCTGCTCTCCACTCTACTCAGGAAGTCCAAGGGTTTGGAAGTCATATGTCATCATCTAACTGCTCCAGCTGTTCTGATGCTCCCTGTGTTTGATCAGTCTCAGCTGATTCCTGACTTGATATCTACTGAGGCTGGCTTTCCACTGGTTTAGCTGGAGTGGGTTCTTCAGATTCAGAATCATCTGAGTCCTGGGCTTTGACGCTAACAGCATTGGCTGACTAGTGACTCTCCTTAAAGGCCTAAACCCTTATGACATTGGAGAGCTCTTTCTTGCCTAACATCCCAGAGACCTACCATTCAGCAGAAATGACTGAAATGGGTTCATGCCAAATGTAAATCTACAATAGTATTTGTTACATCTTAAGCATCCCACCTGATACATCAGATAATCAGCTATTTTTGTTAGTTGAATTAAAAAACGTAAATTATTGACTATGGAGGGCACGGGAAATGGCCTTGAAAGACAGAAGGAAAGGCCACTATCAAGGCAATGGTCAAATAAGAGGGGCTTGAGCCCAGGCCAAAAAAAATAACTTGAGAAAACATCTCAAACAAGCCCCTCCCTAGTTCACACTAAGATAAAAGGAGGGAGAGGGAAGCACCTTCAGACTTGCAAGATTCTATTACTATAGCTGTTACAATAAAAGTAGTTCTGACTTACTGTATGTGGCATTGATTTGTTAGTCTGGTCTACCTTGTTGGGCTGACACTGATTTTAAAATATAAAATTATATTAAAGAACCCATTTTCATTATCCTGTCATTCCTCCTCCTGACCCCCCCAGATTCACAATTCATGGGAAAGCATTCCTGTTGTCTAAATAAATGTAAAACAGGCAAGGATGTGACTAGCTTAAAAAATGCCAAATTCTTTAGCTCAAATCCAGAGAAAAAAGGAAAGTGCTGAAGGCAGAACAAAGGAACACCAGATGTTTCTATCCAATGTTTCACATGTTTCACTCTTTCTAAATGCCACATCATGTTTGACCGCAACATTCAAGAAATAATTAGTTTAGGCCTCTCCTGCTCTTCTTTTTCAGCTATGGTAAATGGTTCAGCAATGTGTTATGATAATATAGTAGTAGACTTACGTGCCTGGAGGAACTGAAATGCCATCATCTAGCTTCCTGAGCTATTCATTTTCCTAACCAACCTTAATTCAGGCATTGATGTAACATGAGAAGAATTTGGGTAAATCGCAGCCAACAGAAAAAGAATGGCAGGTGACACAAATGTTGTAATATATGCTTTAAGGCAACCCCCCCTCCAAAGCCAGGCACCTCCAGTTGTGTAAACTTCAACTCCCAGGATTCCATAGTCAGCCTGTCCATTACTGAGAATTCTGGGAATTGAAGTTTGCTCTTTTGCAGGCCCCCAGGTTGGAGAAGAATGTTTAAGGAATAGCAAAAGCCCTGGGAGATTCCTGAATATGGATTTTGCCTGCAGTTGTCAATCTGGAAATGGATTCCATTGAAATCAGCGGTATTTAATCTGAAAAATTAAAAAAAAAAATCAAATCTTGTTGTTGCTCTTATCCTGATTGTAAAATGTAATTAACAGGGGATTTACATCCCATTTAGCTTCCCTCCATCCTCCAGGTAGATTACGGATTATCATGAAAAGAATATAATCAACCTGATAATAAATAAATAGATAACCTGTTTTTTAAAGAAGATTCTTCTAATTATAAACAATTTATATATGGACATCTGCATATAATTTACTAAAAGCATTGATGCCTGGCATCAAATCTGTTTCCAAGGAAGAGTTCTGGAGCCACTGTAGTAGGAGGTGGGGGTCCTGTGCTTTGTTTCAAGCTGCATCTACTTGATCAGAAAAATAAAAAAGATGACGTGAGACCGGCTAAGCTAGAGCGGGTGGTAAAGATCAACTTCAGCAGTTTACTTTTTAGTTGTTTTGCAGACCACCAAGGCCACCATGGGAACTCTTCATAACAGGCCGTACTCCCCATAGCACCCATTTTGCTGATGTGCCCACATTATACATTCGAAATTCGGAATGTGCCCACCAGCCCCAAAAAGCTGTTCAGAGAAAGGTTAAGGGGAGAAAAAGTTTAAGCTTCCTAAAAAAGCTGGATTCCGCCCCAGGACTGCGTTTTGATCATTCCCACATTACAAAGGTGCGTGTCTGCCGCAATAAGGGTTACCGTTTTACTGTATGGGTAATGTATAAAATGGCGATGATTTTATAGAAGCGACTTTTATTTCCAGCGACCTATCATCTGTACCCGAAAAAGTAAAGCCTGCGAAACTTGCTTCAATATGATGCCTCCTGGAGGTGTCCGCAAAGTTACCAGAATGGAGCTCGAGTCGAAACGGACGTTTACGGCCTCGAGTTTTCCAAGGCTTAAAGCTCCCGTTTAGGATCGGAACAGGAGGGGAGGGCGCGGTTGCGGGATGCCAAACCGCCTCCCTCCCGCTGCAAAAAGGAAGCGCCACCCCGGGTGGCGAAAACGCCCCCGACCAATCGCAGAAGTCGCAAAGCGAAACCGCTTGGAAATAGCCAGGGAGCACAAGTCGCTTCGCGGCCGCGTGGTGTCCCCCGAGCGGACCGCGGAGCGCCCGACCCGGCGCATCCCGGGAGACCGCCGTCCCGCGTCCGCCTCCCATCCCGACGCTGATTTCCAAGCCGGGGCAGGTCTGACCCAGTCCCGCGCGGCACGTGATCTCCGACGCGGAGCTTACGGGACGAGAGGCCAGGCGAGCACCTGGAAGGCGGTCGCGGAGCTCCTCCTTCCCGCCCCCAGGAAAGGCGCAGCGATCCCCGGTAGGGCAGCCGCGGGAGCGGAGCAGTGAGGCGCCGGCGCTAGCTGCCGAGGAGGAGGAGGAGGAGGAGGAGGAGGAGGCTGTGGGGACGCCGTTCGCGGGTGAAGGAGGATACTGGTCTCCCGAGCGCGTCTGGAAACTCGGGCACAAGCATGGCTTTTGGAAAGAGCCAGAAGGATCCCTTCGGCACCCCGGTGGGCCGTCTGATCGGTAAGCGGCGCCCAGCGGGTGGCTCCTTCTCTCCGCGTTGGCCGGGGCCGTCTCTGAATTTAGCGGCTCGGTCGTGAACCGCCGGCTCCGTGGCGAATCAGGTGTGCTGGACTGGACCAGACTAGGCGTGCGAAGCTCTTGAGTTTGTGTAATGAAGGGACTTGGGGGGAAGTTCTCTGCCCGTGGCCTGGCTTCCCATGGGACTCATTTCTGGTCACTCCTGGTAGACTCCCAGGCTGTTACCCGCTGCTTACTGGTGGTGGACTTTTCCGTTGGAAATTAGATTGCTGCATGGTGAATAGAAACAGTACAATAGCTGAAACCTATCTATTCACTAATGCCAGCCTAATGCTACAGAGTCCTTGAATTCTTGGTGATCTTGGAAGACTTAGCAAATGAAGAGAGTGATAGGAAGAGAGCACTGGCAGTTTACAGTTTATTTGATAAGATTACTTACAGGAAACTTTAGTCAGCCACTGAGGATCAGAACTTCTCTAAGCTGCACCTTCCATGCTTTCTGAACTTGGCAGTCTGCAAGAATTTTTAACCACAACAAGTGTCCAATAGAGGCAACCAGCAGCACCTGCCAAAACCTCCACTTTCGGTGCAAAAATTATGAATACGGGTATAGGCATTGACGTCTGCTGGTGTTCCTGCATCCTTCAGGGCAATGGGTGACCTTCCAGAAGTTGTTGACTAAGGTTGATGGTACTGAAGGTTCAATAGCATCTGGAGGGCTTTAGGCTCCCCATCTTGGATGTTCCTTTGTTGTGACCCTGTGGCTCCTTTGACACCATTGGGAAGCATCTTTCAACCAGCACACCATGTTGAAACTCCACCAAATGCAATCTGTTACAGCTAGCTGAATTTCCTAAATTTAAAAGTTGGCTGACAGATATGTATGTATTTATTAGTTTTATATTTGGCTGTTCTCTCATTTTTACTGTAATAGTTTTAGAAAAGCCATCTTCTAAATCTAAACATCCTACTTTGATCATCTAAAATAACAATTTGTTCCTAATTGTCTAGCTTTTTAACTGTGAGCCCAATCTTTCTTTTGGCAGAGAAAGCTACTTTTGGAACCTTGCAGACTGAAGAATGGGGCCAGTTTATGTATATCTGTGACGTTATCAACATGACTGAGGAAGGGTAAGCTGGTTGATGTTCTTTGAAAAATTATTTCCTACTAAGAGGAGTGTTTAATTTTTAGATGTGAGTTCAGAGGATGTGAGTTCAGTTTTTCTTCATCAATTGCTGCATTTTCGTTTGCATCATTTTACTCTCCAGCAATTGGGAAAACTTTATGTCTGGGGGCAAGCATGCGCCAGAGGGGCGGACAGATCACTTTTTTGTTTGTTTTGGCTTTTGGGGAATTTGAAAAGCTAAGAAGTAAAATAGATATATGTTAAAGCCTTTCAGGGGGCTTTTTGTTTTCACCACAAAATTCCTGAAAACATTGCATTGCAATTCTGGTTGTATGATCTGGGAAGAGATTTGGAGTGGGGGGCGGGCGCTAGAAAAAGAGAGTCTGCTGACCAGATCATGTGGAGTTTGTGGGTTACCCATTTCAGCTTTATAGGAAGTTGTGGGGGACTTCTGCATCTGTTGCAATGTATGCCAGGAGTTGCCAACTTTCCCCCGTCCCTCTAGCTTGCCTTTAAGTGTGGCTTGACTGACATAAATCTCAAGTAACATTTTCTTTCCATGCTGTGAAATCTTCACCTTGACATTTGTTGTCACAGACAGCAAGAAAGGACTGGTTTGAAAATTGGCACACACATTGCTGTATGTTTGTTATATTATGATCATTATTGTTGTTTCATGAGTTGGATTTGAATGTGAATTGCCCAGAGTCTCTGGAGCTGGGCAGAACATAAATGCTAGTAAATAAATAGTAAACTAGTAAATTGCAGGTATTAGGAAATGACAGGTGATCCAAGCTTCCTGGTAGCTGTTCAATCCTGCCTCCAGTGAAAACTCATATTTATTATGTGCATGTTTATTAAAAGTGGCTGTAAATTAACCGCAGTGTACACTTTGAAAACATGGTAAGTAAAGCAGCCCTGGGTAATGGGTAATTCCTGCAAACTCGGCTAGTTTTATTGGTTTTTGGCCCTTGAATGGGTGTAAGCAATAGCAGTAGCTATTCTTACTCCTGAATATTCATGCAAACTGCAAGTGAAACAATGAGAAAAATTGGAATTTGGAGATGCGTACGGTTATTTAAGCACTTTTTGCTGAATGTGATTCAGGATGAAATCCTATATACTTGTTAAATAAACTGATCTGGAACATCTGGGCAGAAAGGATGTTTGCTGAATTAACAGGCCTAGAAGAAAACAAATGGGAATGAGCAAGTCTTACACAAGTCAAATTCTTTTGCTGATATTTATTAATTACATTGGTGTCCTGCCTTCAAAGAATGCAGAGAAACACATTATCCTCAGAGCAACCCTGAGATGTGGGTTTGCCTGAGCAAGTGTTTGCTTGGTGAGTCTCATGGCTAAATAAAACTCATGCCAGTACTCATTCCATTAGCTATATTTCCAGGGAATCTGTGATGCAGGAATTGCAGAACATCTAGTAGAAAACATCCTATTCGAGGTGTGTAACTTTGCAAAAAAGCAGCATACTGTTTTGAGCGTGTAATTTTATATGTATCCTGAGATTCTTTTTTTAAGAACTACAATACTAGCTCAAATTGACTTCAGATTGTACCATAACTCTCTTTTATGGGTGGGACAAGGCTGTCTTTCACTAGTATTCAAAGGAGTTCTAGGTATTATTCAAAACTCCCCCAGGTATGCACCATAGTTGGATATTCACTAATGACTGCTATGTAGGGTGACTGCATATGTATCCAGATATTCCTGAAGTGATAGCTAACTCTTTTGTCAACATGCAAAAAAGTGAAACAATTTTAGCCTATTGCACGTAACACAAGGACGGAGGCAAACGGCATCTGTGTACGACATTGCACAAATTATGCAACTTGCCTTTGCATCAGATGCCACGTTGCCATTACAGAATTGCACCTTTTGCATGATGATGTGACATATTGCTATTGTGACTTGTTATGGAGGTTGCTGCTGTGATGGGAAACTCTCATGAAAGTGCTAAACTTCCATTACTAGCATTGCTTGCCATTAGCCATGATCATTGAGACTGCTGGGAATGGTAGTTCAGCCCTGGAAGTCCAGAAATGTGTTATCTGTGATATAGCTCAGCTCACTGTGCAAAGTAGCAGTGAACACAGTGGCTAGAGTCTTGGATGAGTTATCAAGGTCTTCATATCTGGTCCCTTGCATAATTTTTGAACGTAACTCTTCCCTTTCCACTATATTTAAGTACATATAGAGTGGTATCTTTTGGCTGCTTTCTCTCAGTAGAGGAAAAGAATCAAAGTTAGTCTTCTCTAACTAGCTGTACTTTAGATGTGTCAGGTTATAACTCCTGTATCTTTAGCCACCATGGCCAAAGAGAGTTATAGTCCAATATATTTCGAAGACAGCAGGCTGGGAGAATCATTACTTCAAAGAGCAATTTTTGCTCCAAGCAAAGTTGGAATAAAATAAGCTTTGTCTTTCATTGCTCGCTCCTGTATACACATTAAGACAGAGGCTGATGTTTGTATGCACTTAGAAGGGTTTTTTATTGAAACTGCTAGTCCTGGGTATATTTTTTTCGGGGATGGGTTTGGTGTGTTTGGTAGGGATTATCCTCTGGACTGCAGCCATAGCATTTTATTTATACTTTTGCAGTAGAACCTGTTCTTCTTTTTTAAAATGTTTCCTGGATGGCTTACCAAAAAAAAAAAGAACACCCCAGCAACAAAGCAACAGCAACAAACCCCAAACCAAATCAACAAAAAACAGCAACCCATGTGAAAACAGGATAACCCAGCCAAAGGCAATAACAGTGTTATTGCTATCAGCACTGCTGCCTTTGGCCCTACCCTCTAAGCAATTTCCAGGCACACAAAAAAAATTGGCACATTGTTTTGAAAGGTATCTCAGTTCAATTTAATTTATTAAATTTGATATAGCCTCCCACTCTATTAGATTCTTGGTGGCTTACACAATGCAGAAACCATAATAATGGTTAAAAACAATTAAATACAAACAGGCAGCCTCGGCCAAAACAACCAAATGATATACCATATAGATAGGACGGGGCCCCCACAAATGCATCAGATAAGCACATTAACCTCAGGCCAGGGGAACAGAGCCAGGTTTTAAGGGCCTTCCAGGAGCCCCGGAGAGTGGGTGCCATTCATATCTCCGGGGATGCTTTTCCAGAGGGCAGGGGCTGCAGCAGAGGAGGCACGCGCCCTCGGTCCCATAAGGTGACAACGTTTAATAGAGGGGACCTGGAGCATACCAGGCAGTACCAATTGGGGATAGGCAGTCCCTCGGATAACCAGGCCCAGTGCCATGAAGGGCTTTGTGTTACTCCTTTGAAAGAGTCTTTACAGTATGTCTTCGGCTTGGGGAGGTCTATCTCCTGCCTTTCCTAACTACACTGACTAGGATTGATGGGAGCTGCCAGCCAGAATACCTGGAGGGAACAGGGTTGAGGGAGAATGCCCCAAGTGATAGGGGTTTTTGTTTGCTTGCTTGTTCAGCTTTCAGAGAGGAGGGGGGGGGAACAACTTTGTGGGCTTTTCCCCCCTGAAACTTTCCAACTTTCCTTGGTTCTGTATAACCATGGATATCTGTGGGGTTGGCTAAAGAGAAGCCATGTTTACAGGGAGAGTAAGATTATATGAGTTTTGGCTTGGCTTGTGTGTCAGTCAGTGAGAGTAGCCAGTGTTTAGCAGCCCTCCAGCCCACGTCCAGTTCAGCATTCGGTGCTTTAAGTTGCTGACCACAACTGCATAATTGCCTGATGGGGATGCCATCACCGTTAGGGTAATGGCTACCTGTTGTAAACACTTTACTCTTTTTTTATACATATAACAGAAAATGCATATCTGTGAAGTTATGTGACTGAAGGCTGGTCATTTAACGGTTGGGTGGGGTCATTATCCTTTAATCTAGATCACCACAAAGATATCTACCATTAAGCTAAGAGTCACCAAGAGCAGCAGAATGTGCCAGTTTACAATGCGCTGAAGAACCAGAGGCTCTCTTGCCAGAGAAATTTCACCCCTGGGAGGGGGGAGGCTCTGAAGATGTGCTTTTCCTTTTGTGCCACGCAATCCGAAGTGGCTTACAGGCTTTGTGCAGCATTTGAAGGCCACCTTTCAAAAGGACCTGAAGTGGGCCTAATTTGGAGGCAGCTGTTGATGCCTTAAGTTTCCGTGAGGCTTAAGCTGGCCATTTCGTCTTTTAAAAATTACCTTTTATTTTTAAAAGATGAAATGGCCAGCTTAAGCCTCGCGGAAACTTAAGGCATCAACAGCTGCCTCCAAATTAGGCCTTTGAATGAGCCAGTGTCAAGTAATGGTTAAGATATTGGAATAGGAGTGGAGAGACCCAGGTTTGAGTCCCGACCTCAGTCATGGAAGCTGTTTCTCAGTCCAGTCTACCTCACAGGGTTGTTGTTTTACAGAAAATACAAAGGAGGACTGCTATATAATGCCACTTTAGCTTCTGATTGAAAGATGAGCTAGAAATATAATCCTCTCCAAAATGCAAACCCCCAGCATGCTGGCTTTTTTGCCCTGTGCAATGAAGGTGGGAGCTCTGAGCCACACAAAGACTTCTCTGTTCCACAAGCCCCACTTTTTTTGACATGCCAGGTTAAGCCATGGCTTCTATACCTTTCCTCAGCTCTATTTATTCAAAACCTCACCACCTAAAGAAGCTCCTTTGTTTGTTCCCTCCTGATCCTCTAGAGAAGACCCTGAAAACTAAAGAGAACCTCCCCATGCAGAGGCAACTATCTTACAGGATACCAGAAGAACACAGTTTTTTTTGCCTTTGAGCTTTGTGGAAAGGCTTGGAGGGTTATTACTGGAGGAATCAAAATATTGGACCAGAATCAGTGTTTTTCAGCCATGGTAACTTTAAGATGTATGGACTTCAACTCCCAGAATTCCCCAGCCAGCATGCTTTCTAGGGAATTCTGGGAGTTGAAGTCCACACATCTTAAAGCCATCAAGGTTGAAAAACCCTGGACTAGATGGTGGTCATGTGATAGATAAGGGGGATGAGCCCCAATTATCTCATTTGACTCAACACTCTATCTTCTGTTACAACATTCTTTTTTAAAATGGAGGTATTTAGAGGGGGGAAAAATCTCTTCACTTTTCATTGCAAAATTTGTAAACCAAATTTTCTTTTCTTCCTTTTTGTGAATGTATAAGCAGATGCAAAGCACGCAGATAACATAGTACAGCCTTCTGTCAGGTGGAGTACAGTTGTTTGTCTCCTGGCATGTCTGCCTTGATTATTTTGAAACATCCTATAATTAGACTGGAAGTGAGCCAGGATCCTGATGTTAACACCCCTGGTCTTGCACAGAGTAATTTTGTATTATCAGTATTTGGCCCGGAGAAGAGAAGAATCAATCTTTCCTTCTTCCCTTCCCTCTAACAAGCTAATCTGTTGCAAATATGGAAATAACTAAAGTCCAATTAATGTACTGTGTTCCTTAGGTGATATTGGCCTGGTTCATACATCATGATAAGCCATAAGGTGGCTTAGTATTTATGAAAAGCCCGTCAATATGGTTTTAGGTCATGGCTTGTGGCTTGCCTCAACATGTTTTGTGAAACCAACTAATTGTATCTTATTTAACAAGCCATGGTTAAACAATGCTGGCTAATCATGATATTAAACTCGGTCACTGATACACTACAGCTACAAACCTATATGCAACAACCTGGCGTAGATTTTTTTTTAAATTAGATTATTTAATAGACTGATAATGGAACATGCTTTAACTGAATCTGCTTAGTAATGAAGTACACTAAAGGGTTAGATAGGGAACATAAAGGAATGTTGTAAGGAAATTGTGGATGAAATTTTTCATTCCACTACAGAAGTTTGTACAATAGATGGTTAATTTCCAACATCAGCATGACCTGCTGTCTTAGATTATTTGTATTTGGTAAATGTTAATTCATCTATTTTGTCATCGTTGATATTGTCACACTATATTTTGGCCAATATAATACCAATTAAAGGGTAGGGATACGCAAATAGAAGCAGGCTGGATTTTCAGTGGTTAAGGGCTCTGGAGGCTACTAGAAGCAGGGAGTAGGTTCAGAGTCCATTTCAGTGTGACTCTGAATATAATCTTTTATTGTTTTATTTTACTTTCTCTCATATTGATAAGATCATTATTTTCCATGCCTCTAGGGGAGGCATCTTAACACTAACTATTAGCCATGCTACAGCATCTGGACTGATGGGAGTTGGAGTTCAACATTTTGAGAAGGCTATCGGGTTCCCCTTTCTGCTGTACACAGAAACAATGCGCTGAGCTTGGGAAACCATTTCAGTGAGGGCAAAACTTACACACTGTCCCAAACTATAGGTTATCCCACCTTCTGCAATAGGTATGCTATGCAATCAACTATGAATTAACATTTACCAAATACAAATAATGTAAGACAACAGGTCATGCTGATGTTGGAAATTAACCACCTATTGTACAAACTTCTATAGTGGAACAAGAAATTTCATTCTCTTGCAGAACATAGTGTGTGTACTCTCAGCGCCCAACTTATCTTTGTCGCTTTGTCACCTTGCTTTATTCCAGTCTTGATTTAATTTTCCCCTTTTTGTTTTTTGTTTTTTTTGGTTTTGTTTTCATTTCAGCAATATTGATTCCCTATGTTCAGCTAACATTATAAGAAAAATAATATGCATGTATTATTTTAGTTAATTATCAGTATGTTTTCTGATTTTATTTCTTCTAACCACAGACCCAAGGATGCAGTGAGAGCACTTAGGAAAAGGCTTTCCAAAAACTGCAATCATGTGGAGATTCATCTTACTTTGTCTGTAAGTACAACACTTTTGATCCTTATGAAATAATTGCACAGCACCAAACAGAATTTGTAGTTTTCCAGATAAGTGTTTTGCGGGAAGATATGCCACAATTTTCTGAGGCATCAAAATCAGTTTCATGGCATGGCAGTTGCTATTTTTGGATCAAATTTACAGAGTGTCATTTGGATCCCCACTAGTTTGATAGACAGAGGACTGTTGCTTCCATTGAGAGTAGCAGAAGTACTTTGAGTACCTCACTTGCTTCCTAGACAAATGGTAAGGGTTGAGTCAAGACAAGGAGAAGGGAAGGAAACTAAGACAGAACACACTCTTATGAGTTTTAAGGGAGTACCAGCATTGTATCCTGGAAATTAATTTAGCACCTCCAATTCTATTTACTTATTCATTTGTTGGTCTTGCAGTCTGCTATTCCTCCAAGAGCTTAAGACAGTTTCCATAGGGATCTCCCTTCATTTTAGCCCCATAATAGCAGGCCTCAGGATGGACTGAGAATGACTCATCTAAAGCTAACCAGGCATCTTCTGTGCTTAGTGTAGACTAGGGCCTAGGTCTCCACAGTGCCCATAACACCTTAACCACTATATCATATTATCTCCTCCTCCCCCCCACCTTTCTCTTGAATAAATCTGGAACTAATACATAATATTTCTATAAAACACCAAATTTTTAAAAAATTAAAAACTTTAAAAAATACAGACAATTTCAAGCACTGTTCAGAGTGCCAGTTTTTTTTAACACTGTAGCATTATCAAACCCACTCTAAAATAGAGAGCTCAGCAGCTCAATCAGTATATTACCTCTTTTTTTCTTTTTAAACTAAGTATTCAAGATAAAGATTGGCTTGGAAGGGAAAAATGACACCCTATTAAAGGAATTGTTGTTTAACCACAGAAAGTTTTCTCTGCAGAGCGTTCCACTTTACAGTAGTATGAAGTACTATGGGAGTAAACACTGAACCAAGTCCATTGAGACATGTAGTTTTAACCACACAAAGGTGTTGATGGCTCAGAATCAGATGTACAAACATAGAAGAGAGATCTTCATTTTGTAATTAAAAAACTTCCTAAAATATTTGATCTGTAAAGTGGATATGAACAATTAATATGTATATTGGTTAATGTATTTCTATACCTGCTGGGTTTTAATTGAAGAAGGCACTGTTTGAATAACTGGATTATAACTTTATTACAACATAACTAAGATGAAGGATGTTAGGAGTTGTAGTTTAAATAATAACTGTAGGGCAACAGGGTCTTTACCTTTGCTTTATTTGCAGGCCTCTACTGTCTTTTATTTTGGTCAAAGTTACAGTGCTGGATGGAAGCTTTATATTTACAGAACTGTAGTCTGGTTGTATGAAACTTTAAAAGTATTTTCAAGTTAGATCATGGTATTTTAGCAATAATAATATGTGCATAATATGTTCAAACAGGCTATCACATTTCAACTGTGATTTAGTGTGATATATGAACCAAGTTATAAGCTTTTGAAATGAGCCTTCATCATACAGCAGTCACTATCTTGTACATTTAGCCACCAGCCCAATTTCCAGGATGTTGTAGCAAATAACATGCCATTTTTAAAAGTGTAGTTAAATGATATGGGAGCCAGTTTGTTGCAGTGGTTAAGACACCAGGCTAGAAAATGGGAGACTGAGTTCTAGTCCTGCCTTAGGCACAAAGCCAGCTGGGTGATCTTGGCCAGTTACTCTCTTTCAGCAATGGCAAACCACTTCCCAAAAACCTTGCCAAGAAAATTGCAGGGACTAGTCCAAGCAGACACCATGAGCCAACACTGACTCAAAGGCACAACCCCTCCCCCCCAAAAGTTAAATGGTGTGGAGTATGTGTGTGTAGATAGCTACAAGCTCTGTGTGTGAGTGAACATTGATACCTGAATGCCATTTGTCCCAGCCATACATTAAGACAAATAATAGCCGGAAGATGTTGGTTAGAATTACTTGGACCAAAAAAACCCCACATGAATTTCCTGCATAGTAGCCCATTAACCCAGTCTGACATTTTTTATGGGTGTTGTCTAACATTCCTATGTAGGCTGTAATCTAGGCCAGTGCTGTCAAATGGTGATATCAGTTAGGGAGTTTTGGGGCAATGTGGGCTGGTCCATTGCTTAAACTTATTGTAATGGTAGACAGGTTAAAATTCCTAAGTAGTTGTTTTTTTAAGGCAGGCGCATAACATAGTAAAAGTGATCTGATAGTTCTTGTACACAGGACTACCTCATTGCTTCTAATGTGTGATTCAGCTTTTG
The DNA here is from genome assembly GCA_030867105.1 of Liasis olivaceus. Classification (NCBI taxonomy): domain Eukaryota; kingdom Metazoa; phylum Chordata; class Lepidosauria; order Squamata; family Pythonidae; genus Liasis; species Liasis olivaceus. The sequence goes on along the minus strand of CM061348.1, from coordinate 123,386,719 downwards.
GAATTTGAGGACTTTGCTTTGCAAAATAATGATTACCATACTGTATGAATGAAGTCCTGCTGATTTAGATTTCCCCAAAGGTTTGATACCACCTAATATTTGAACCCTTCCTTTCAGAAATTATAGGACTGCAATGATGGCTTTTTTTCCCCAAATGACTAGCTTTCATTCCTAATTTGCATTTGTATTCCTGCTTAGTTTGCAAAATTTTTCAAAATATGTGAAGTTTTGTAGAGCATCATGGATCTTGTTATATACTACCTTTCTTCTTTTTTTTTATATGCGAATCAAGGATATACAGTACAATTATATCCAGTCTCTACTGTAGTGAATCATCATTTATCATTTGACAAATGTGAAAAGTAGCAGTGGTCCTTTGAGATTGTATATCTTATGAGAAAGTAGAGACAAACTCTTATCTGTTGCTCTTTTAATCAGGGATAGCCATTGCCTCAAAATACTAAATATAATGAATGAATAACCCTATTCACCATTTCAGAATTCTTTCAGTGAAGTCAGTTGTGTATGTGTGTGTTTCTGTCTTGCGGATTTCTTGCAGAAATGTTTTGTGGAATATAAAAACCCATAAACTTTTATGGGCTGGGGTAGAGCCAGTTTGGTGTAGTGGTTAAGGCACCAGGCTAGAAGCCGGAAGGCCGTGAGTTCTAGTCCCGCCTTAGGCACAAAGCCAGCTGGGTGACCTTGGGCCAGTCCCTCTCTCTCAGCCGTAGGAAGCAGTCAAGAGCAAACCACTTCTGAAATCTTGCCAAGAAAACCGCAGGGACTTGTCCAGGCAGTTGCCAGGATTCAACACTGACTCGAAGGCACTATCTGTCTATTTATGGGCTGAAGCCTTTTTCTCAGCTGCTTGAAGAATTCATATAGACAGGTGTCATGAAAAATAAAACACTGATGCTTTCACAGTAAAGTAGGGCAGAAATCTAGATGTTGTGCCAAATTTCAGGGTTTGTGTGGTTATGTGGAATTTGATCGGCCGTGAATACAGGTGCAAACAAGATGTCTGTTAGCTCTGTGGCTCAGGAGAAAATTGTGTTGTGCGGTGTGTATGTTACCAACTTCTCTGCTTAATCAGAGGAGCTTAGTATGGTTGATTATCAGGTGTGCAGGAGCACACTTGCTTATTTTGTATTCCGCTTTTCTTCTGGCAATTTGTGGAGCAGAACATTTATCAGCAGGGGTGAGCAAATAGTTTAGATTGATAAGTGGTCAACATTTTTCAGGCATCAGTTTGGGCTGCCTTGGTGTGTGATATGCTGGTGTGGGGATTCAGACTCCTGGGTAGGTCAACCAAACTTCTATGCCCGCACCCTCTTCTTAGTAACTCTGAGTCACTGCTGTAAGTATTTTGAAGTTCTTCTGAGTTGCAAACATATGTACTAAAAAAAAAAACAGCTATTGCTTCCTCTTGGCATGCAGGTTAGGTATCAGACTATCTGCCTCCTGTTTATCTTCCCTGCCTGCTCAGCACACTTTAATGTTAGAGGGCTTGGTGCCTTGGAATAATTTATCTAGGGATTTATTCTGCAAATTTTATTCCACTATATGAAGTTTAAGTAATGACGATTCCATATACCTTTATAGTTACATGAGTTGGTGGAATGTGGGAACATGACTGACCTGCAAATAATTTCTCTTTACCTACAAGCAAAAATAGAGGCATCTGCTTAGAACAACTGCAAGATTTTTCTTCTGCTCAACTCAGCATCTTCTTTCTTTACCCCAAAGTCAACATTATGAATTTGGAGCTGGGCATATGATTATGTACTTATTTCATTAAGATGTGAGGGAGTTTTGATATTTGAGTGAAAAATTGGAGATTAAAACCTGAGGAGAACTGATTGTGGACAGGTATAGCATTGAGACAAAATGGTGCCCCCAATTCCCTGCCCCATCTGTATGGATTCTCTTTTTCATCAATTAAAAGGAGTCATATTTTCAAATCAAGATTACAGAGTATTGTTGTGGGCCATAGAAAAAGACTTAGAAGGCTGCATGCGGCCTAGGGGAACAGGTTTGAGACCCCTGATTTAGGGAGTTGCCTTCTGAATTAGTTTTGTTTCCATAACCTAGCCTCTGGATTGAAACAGCCACAAGTTCTTACTATTTACAATATTTAAAAAACAAAGTGAGAAGGAATATTTTTAGGTAGGCAGCCAACACGGCTGCTTGGTAGGTAATCTTCTTTAGTATTAATAAACTTTGGGTGTGTCAGATCTGTTTTCATGGGAGATTACTTATTAGCTTTATGTGTAAATAAACAAGTTGCTGGATTTACTGGAGCCTTGATAGTTCTGTAGGTCTTTGCCAGTATGTTTATATGATTTTTGCTGCCGTAGAAATCCAAGTGCTAATTGAAGGATCCTGCTGCTTCAGGTCATCATAAAGAAGATCTGTGGGAGTTGAGCATTTTCCCAGGCAAATCTGATTTCAGAGATCTGGGTATCACAGTGCTGCAGCTTTCTCAAATGCAGTTGCGCGATCCCCATAATAAATGGCTAGACTAGACAGAATGAGCAAGATGTTGGTTTGAAACAATAATGGGATTAGAAATTAGATGACTTTGAGAATCAAGAAGTTCATTCACCTTGGAAAATGTGAGCTTGAAGTAGAGCTTTAGGGATAGGAGGGGGTAAAATGGCCTCTCATTTGCAATGTTGGCCTCTTTGTAATGAGCTGCATCATTAAATGTTATCTGGAGCCAAAGGGTGCCTTGAAGTTTGTTACTGTAAGGGCAACCCATTGGGCAGGTTTTTCAAGGGAGAGGTACACATCTGAAAAATACATTCATTCCCTCTTGTCTCCACCAACGTGTTAGGCTAAAGGACTTTGGGCAGGGGTCAAGGGGTGGATATTTTACTTTACATGTAGATTTTCTTCTTCTGAGAGGTGCAGTGTCCCCTCTCTGTAATCTGAAGCACTAAAATTGAGAGTTTTACCGTATTTTGAAATATGTATATTGAATGCATGGTAGATACCTCTGTTTCACTCATTCTTTAGATTTACATCCTGCCTTTCATCCAGTTAGAGTGACACTTAATATCTGACTTATGTATCACCCCAACCTTAAAGCAGATTGTTTGATTTGGCTTACAGAGTTTCATGAACCTCAGCCATTGTGGTTTGTAAACTATTGTTTATGGTTTAGGTAATGATGGTGAATCTGGCCAGTTACATCTTATTCAACAAACCATATTTAAGCAAACAATGAGCCTAATCCAATGAATGACTCTGGCCAAAGAGTGCTTAGGATGGGATACAGTTATTACAGTGCCAATAAACCAGTGTAACCTTTGGTTTGTATTGTGTTGTGTATTAGCACTAATTGTCACAGCCAGATATGGAGTAGTGGCAAGATGCAAAGCTTCTTGGAGTACAGAGAGAAGGCATGCTGTAGATGGGCATAGTGTCAACTACCAACATCACAGAGGCATTTCCAGCATTCCAGAATCTCCTTTGGAGACAGAAGAACAATGTTTTGAACATGTAACACATGAGGTGTTGCTCTAGATAGTGTAAGTGGTTAGTGTGAGTAGTTACTTTAACGCACAAGTGAGCTCTGTGTGATTGTCTGGATATTGTTGAACTCCAATTCAGTTTTAGCATTTCATGACCATTCCAACAGCATCTGGAGGGTCAGTTTGGTAATACCTTGGTATGTTGATAGTATCAGGTGTCTCCGAGTAACTAAGAAGAAAGGACTAAACTTTCTCTGGGAATCTAAAATTGAAGGATTTGTGTTTAATACATTTAACCCATTCAATTGCCTGGAATGTAGGATAATCTCCTTTTCCTCAATCCAGTTATTTAAACAAACAGCATGAGGTCTGTCTCCATTTGTGAGATAATATAATCTATTTAAATGGCTCCATTTTGTTTGGAATATGCTTGGAGTGCTTGCCTGAAATCCATCACTGTGCAAACAGAACTATGCTTTCATGAAAAGATTTCCTCCACACCCTTCCCAATTTGCTTCAGGGGATGCCCCTACCACCAGAGCAGTTTTGAGAGCAAATAATGAACTGGAACAGAAAGGAAAAATTGTGCCCCCCCCCCCCCCCCCATTTCACTGACTAAACAACTCCTTTAGCAAAACAGGACAAAACTAATTCATGATCCCTGTTGTATTTCCTGTGAAGTAAATAAAAAAATTGCAGATTATGGTTGGCTCATGGAACCAGTTTTCCCTAAGAAGCTGTTGAATTACCACCTTCAATGGAAACTATCTGGTTTGACAGTCTATCAAAGTTGTACGGAACTAATGACTCTTACTTCATTTCAAGAAGTTATTTGATAACCCAGGAAGCTGCTTCAAGCTTTTTTTCAAGTCTTGGCAGTACAACTGTAATTGCTTTCTCCTTCCCATTTTGACCTGCAGGCAAAATGTTCTTCATCAAATGGAAACAGTGCTTCTCAGGGTTTTAGCAAGAAGGTTGCACACTTGGAGACTGGCTTCCTTCTCAATTGCTGGAGAATATAGATGCCTTTCCTCTTGGTATGCAATCTTTACCTGCCTGGGGCATGAAACTCCACCAGTTTTTTCTTTCCTTAATTGCACAAGATCCTGTTGAGAAGTTCTTAAGATACTGGAAATTAGAGAATTTTTGTTTGTAAAAACAAGTGATTGTAATCCCATGAACAAGTGTCATAAGAGTCTTTGTCTGTGGCAAAAATCAGTTCTCATGTATGCTAGCTGCATATACCAATATTGGAGTTTGTTCCTTCATTATTTTCATGTATTTATTCTGTTAAAAACATAATGAATGCATAAACTCCATTGTGATGTTTGTATGCTATCTTTCTGCTCTTTTAGAGCCCTAACATGGTTGTATTCTCTTGCTCTAGGCAAGTTCTTAATAATAGGAGTACAGTACTAGGAATTACAACTCAAGTCCACCAGCATCCTCTGATTTACTCCAATATGCCTTTTTTTTACATTCGTGTTCTTCCAGCTGCCACTACTGACCAGTGTTCCTTCTTAAATCAGGCACTAAAACCCTAACTTCTGGTTGCACTGCCAGAGATAAAAACAGTTGTTCAAAACTGTGGTGGATATACAGTATGTTTGGCAACAGCAAAGAAAATAGGTTCCCATGTTATGCCTCATGTGTGCCGTTATGCTTGAATTCTTGTGTATTGTTTTGTGGATCTTCTGCCATTATTGTAGCTATTTGGGACGCTTTGGTATTCACTTTAAAATAGGCTGCCATAGGATGGCCCTACTGTTAGGCAAAGTGAAGTGGCCAACTGAGGCAGAAGAAGGGGCAAGGAGTGATAACTGGTGAGAGATTTTTGAAGACAGAGTTTAGTGTGCCATCACAACTTGTTTTGTATTCCTTAAATTAGCCTCTTCCCTCAGATCCAGAGGACGACATTGTTCATTATCAGTACTGAAATGAGATGCATATCCTTGCTCTTTATGAATAATATTTATTTTAGAAAATATTCTACTATGCAGGATGTTCCACCATTCAACAAATTCACAGTTTGCCATTGTTTTTTGCATCCAAGTATTTTATAAACTATTTGACTTTTGTGATGCTAGTTTGACCTTTAATAAGAGTCAATTTGCATGAGGAACCTGGCTGTCTTCTTGTGTTCCACTCTAGCCTCTCCAATCCCTTAAGATAAGCTTCCTTTTGGTAGGTTTTGTTCACCTGACTGTGAATGCTAAGAGTCCTCTGGACCATTCCTGATTGCTGCTTTACAGTTTTGTTCCTTGGAGATTCAGCAAACCCTAACATGATGATCATCTGGGAGGCTAGTGACCTTTCTGTTGCCTAGACATGAGTCTCAGTGCAAACATGTAATTTGTTATGCAGCCAGATGAATCGGAGTTATAGTTCAGTATTCAGATTAATGTTTAATCCATAACGCACAAATAAGCAGTTGGAAAATGGTAAGATAAGATGGAATATTTATTCACCTTATTAACAAACACAAGTATTTACTCTCTTGGCTTTTAGATCAGTACAGAATTAACAAGTAACAATTCTTGGGTTCACACATTGAACTAAACCATAATGTGACTTATTTCTCTGGCTTACCATTTGTGGGAATGGACTCAATAAACTATTGTTTAAATATGGATCAGTAAAGAACAGCTTGAAACCTTGGTTTGCTGCTGTTTCAACTGTGACCTGGCATGATGCATGAATAGAGATGCATTATCTGTTTGTGATTTATTGGCTTATACTTGATCGGCTTTATCCCCATCCAAGCTTCTAGTCAGTCTGCAGAGGTACAAAGGGGAAAAAAGGAAGAGGAACAAACCTAGAATTAGCCAAACAAGCCATTATTATTTTGTTCATCCTCTGGCTTCCCTCTGACATGTTCAATAAGCTATGGCTAAGACAAGTCATGGCCTATTGAGATCCTCTGGAAGAACTGTAGAATTCCACTAATGGTATTTTCAAGAATATGGTTGAAAATACAGAGATAACAGAGAGCACAATGGCAAGTATGTCACATGCTTTTGTACTTTTCTCTCCCTGCTTATTTCATATTTTTGAAAGAAACTTATCCAGGTGTTTGTTATACTGAATAGTTTTATTTTTACTAGCAAGGTTTTCTGAACATATGTTAGCATATATGCTATTATCTAGACTTGAACATTTAATGTAGCCTGACATCCCATATGTTTTTGGAAGGTCCCCAATTTTCTGGAGTAGCTTTTGAGGAGAGGCACAAGCATTTAAATTCGATTTTAGTCTTATTGGGATCCTGCCCTCTGTAGGGGCTGATTGTACTAATATTTCACAAATATATGTGTTTATGAACACATTTTAATGTGGCTGCCTAAATTATGTCAGGTTTCATATTGTACTCCAGGCCTCTGTTTCTGAGTCACAGGATAGTTCGAAATGTCCCAGGTTCTGAATGATTCCTACTGGGTTTTATGGGCAAGGAATTAGAAAAGAAATATAGCAAATTGATATTGTATATGGTAACTGCGGCAAGATTATTGTATGCAAAAAAGTTGGAAAAGCAATGAAATACCTACAGTGGAAGATTGGATTATAAAATTAACTGAACTTGCAGAAATAGTGAAGCTGATCATTCTGGTCAGAGAAAAAAATGATAGGAATTTTTTAAAAGACTGGAAACATCATATGGACTTTTTGTTGAAAGAAGAAAAAATTGAATTGATGTTTCTGGGATTCAGGGATTAGAGAGGGACAAAGAGGCTGGGAAAAGATTAAGAAGATAATTACACGACAGAAAGAAGGGGGAAGGCGTAATTGTGCTTTATACTTTTTCTTATTTACTTCTTTTTTCTCTGTTTTTTAATATTTTATCTTTGCTGTTGTTTGTTTTGTATATATTTACTATAGTGAAAAATTTAGAGAGAGAGATACAAGAAATGTATTAGGTTCTTTTCAGTCTGCTTAATACTTCTATGTGTCACTGTATTTCTCCAAGTTAGGTTGTTATGGTGGCCGGGGAAGGTGGGAGAAATACAGGTACCAGTGATGAATTTCCAGTATATCTGGCATAAGAATTAAAGTGGAAGTGAATTTTTCATTCACAGGCCTTCTCAGAAGATTATGCTTGTGAAGAGATGCCATCTTTAACTTCATATGCCCAGCCAAAGTATAGCAGTACAAAAACTCTAGTAATCTTTCATTAAGTCTGCTGCTGATCATTTTATCCATATACAAGAAGTCCTGTAACAGAAGATCTCTACACTCAGGCACCCAGCCAGCTGCTTGAAAGGATTAAATGAGTATGTCTAGATTTGCTGGAAGTGGGGTGGAGAACTCACAATATACAGCACAATGAATATTTACATTTCACTGTAACCGATATGACTCAGAACCACTTGATTGCCTAATTGGGGCATTCTTCTCTGATGAAAATAACCGTTACCATGGAAGTAGCTTCCATTAGTTCATTCACAAATGCCTTGCCAAAAAAAAAAAGCCTTTTAATTCACACTTTCAATCTAGTTGATATAGCTTATTGAAAATAATGGGAGGACTAAACCACTCTCATGGAATACAGTATGAGATCCAGCCCATAAACTACAGCTAAAAAAGGTCACTCTTCATCACTGTTTGTCCAGGGAAAGTACAGTAGAGGGAGAAGCGTCCCTAATTTCTTCATTTAACTTGCAGAAAATGTTTTCCATACACAGAACCACTTTGAACCTGCCTCTGTGAGCAAACGGGTTAACTGATTAGCATGTCTTTCATGATACCAGCCAAGGCGTTTTGGTAGCTGTGTTATGGTTGACCTTCCCTATGACAACCTCCTTCCTTCCTTCCTTCCTTCCTTCCTTCCTTCCTTCCTTCCTTCCTTCCTTCCTTCCTTCCTTCCTTCCTTCCTTCCTTCTCTCTTCTTTTTTTAATCTGGTTTTCTTGCAAGAGATTTTCTAATTTCTGATTTTGGGGTATTAGGTTCCCCTACTGCCACTGCTTTATTGTTCTAAATTTTTTAGAAGATTGCTTTTTAAAGTCCATACTTGGTGGTCAAAGCTGCCCCCTTTTTAATTTGGCCTTCTGGAACAGTGAATCCCCTTGAAATATTTATTGGCATTTTCTGTGGGGGTTATTTCTGGTACAGACACAATGACACTGGTCCTTTGTTGAACTGAAGCAACTGAAAAATTACTAGCACAATGGTTACATTTTCACCATTTTTAGTCTATTTATGACATTACACGATGATAATGAAAAAGCCTCATTTGGACATGAGTTAGTGTTAACAAAAAGTAATATTGTGTGCTCTCCTTACCTTTCTGCCCTTACAGCAGTCACTAGGAGGAAACCAGAAGTTTAGCTTCCTTTTCTAAAAACTGCAATTTACTGTTATGGATGAACGATGAACTAGCCAGTGAAATTGTGGCTTCTCTTGATTGTGGTGTAGTGCAGAAGTTGTCAAACTGTGTGCTGTGCCCCCCCTCAAGGGATTGTCAGCAAATTTGAGGGGGGGGGGTGTTATAAATTTCTGGATTCAAAGTTGGTGGGCAGAGAATTCAGCCCTCCCAAAAAAGAGGCCTTAGCAGCAGATTTCACCCTAGTCAGTTAGTTTCCAGGCATGGAGAGGAGTTCAGATCTCCCCATCCTCAGCCGGCTGACTGGGGTGATGTGGGTTGGCATCTCAGGTATCTAGAATGCAGTGCAAAAAAACCACACATTTGGAGACGGCTTAATCCTTCCAGCAATTATGAGTATCCCTATAATTTCTTCTTGTTATAGTTATTACTAGTACTACTGCTATTGCCATTGCAGTTTCAATTGGCATGATTAACATACATTTACTGTTTTACATACTGTTTTACATGGCACCGTAAGGTCTGAAAACCCTGATCTAGAACAAGAGTTTACAACTGTTTCAGAGCTGAAGGCCCGTTTTTCCTCATAGATGATGTGCTGGGGTTACTCTCTCATATGATAGGGCCATGGCAAGGCAGTGAGCAGAGCCTTTTCGTGGCATTGATTTAAATTAAATCTCATAACAGGTAAATTTAATAAAGCTAATATAATTATGCCCCATGTGAATAATTTCTTCCTTTTGTCACATTACAAATCAAAATTCAGTACCAATTTCACAGGGCATCTTGGGGCTGCAAAATAAGCTTTGGGGACAGTATTTAGCCCTGGGGATTCAGATTGTACACTGTGGTTTATCAAACAAGATGTTTATATTTACAAATCTGGTTTGATCCCCTAAGCCACAGTTAACCACTGGTTAACCACAATTGTGGTTTTAGACTTAAATATAAAATACAGCTAACTGAAAATGAAATTGCTTCCAATCTTCCGTGGGAGAGTTGATGTTCTATGTGTGCCTAAGTCTTGTGTATGTAATGCTAAACTATAGCTTTATTTTAGAGTTGCAATCTGAAATAGATCATTGCAAAATTACAGGATAGCTGTGATACAATAAGTATCTGTTTTTTAATTGGTCATTGGAACTGTTGGTGATGGGAAGGATATCATTACTGAAAGACTGAACTGCTTTCTCATTACATGATTTGGGATCCCAGAATGACGTCATTTAAGCTTAAGGTTGTTATTGTCTCTTTGTGTTGCTGTTGTGATCCACAAAGTTTTGCAGCATTTTTACTGCCTTTCTAAAATGAGTTAAATAATATATTTTGATAATGTGCTCTGAAGATAGTACCCTTCTGCTGTATTCATATGCACAGTCGATTGGATGTGTCTCTGACGAAACAACAAAACTGTGCCATACCAAAAGTTGCGCTACAATTTTGGCAGAAGCTTCAGATTTTATGTCTAATTTTCAGAGTCCTTTAGAATTTCCTTAGAATTTGTTTGAGCTTTATTGCTAAAAAAATGGCAGATCATGCCAGTAATTCCCCCCTCCCCCTAGCTCCATGGAATCTCTGTCACTCTGCAGCCTCCCTAGTTGTCCACATTTCTGATAGAAAATGTCCCCCATGAGAGAAGCACCTTCATGCTATCTTCCCTTGGGATTTAATTGGGGCAAGGGAAGCTGGAGAGGCTGTGGACCACTGGAGAAATGATCATACACTGAAAGACAAGACGCTCAAATGCATCCCTTTATCACTTCGTAAGGTCAGTGCATGAGCCCTGTGTCATACCCAGGAGAGTTTTATCAAAGTTTCTTCTCCTTTAAAAAAAAGAGATTTTTTTTTTCTCATCAGATTGAATGATTATCATTGAAGAGCATGCAAATCAGAAAATATTTTTCAACATTTCCTACCATTTCAGGTTCAAAAGTTTCTGAATATTTGTTGTGGAGAAATAGTCATGGAAGATTATTCTTCTTTGCAGACTTCCAAGAAGCCTCTGGTTGATCATTGTGGAAAACAGTGCTAGTTAGATGGGACTTTCATCTGATCCAGCAAGGCTTTTATGTGAAGGAAAAGATATCTTTCACAACAACAGAACAGCATTTTTTTTTAATTAGGAACACCCATGACTGTTTCTTTTCTTTTTTTTAAAGGGGGCAGAGGATGAGCCAAATTAAAGCATATCTCAGTGATAGGTTATATTTTCCCTTACATTTTATACATTGATTATAAGTCTTAATGGGATGTATGAACTTGCATAGGACAGCATATTTCATCAATAATCTTAGAATCGACATACTGTTCATCTTGTTTCAGTAACTCAGTGCTGAAAATCTATTTTCCAGAAGGGATATTGAAGAGAAAGATAGTGGGATCTGCATATTCTCTATGAGCTTTCATTCAAGAATCTTCTAGTGATTTTTTTTCTTCAGCTGTTTCATGTGTGACATCTGAGGAAACATCTGCCACTGTCCCCTCTTAATTCATGGATAGGTGCTCTGCTCATTCGGCTAGCAAGACTGAATGGATACAAAATCCATATATGACACTGTCTGCCCCCTCACCCCAATCTGACCTTGGAACCAGTTTGCAGAATCCTTTCAAGTTATTCAGGCAATATTGGTGTTCTGTGTATTTTAAGAAACTGCAATAAGAGAACCTTTGGCTGAGGAACGCTCAGTGGTACAAAGAGAAGCTTGGGATGATAACTGGTGGCCTAGGTAGCAGTGAAAAGTTGGGTAGGAGAAATGGAGATGAAGGGGTTTTCATAGGACATTGCTACCATGGAAGTGGAGCTGAATGAAACTCTTCATATTATTGATGCAAAAATATCTGGGTAACAGGTATTTTTTGGAAAAAAATGTGGATAACACAGAAACCATCTTTTTACAGCTCCTTGAGATGTGCGTGAAGAACTGTGGTCCGGGTTTCCAGTCTCTGGTTGTGAAACGGGATTTTTGCAAAGATAGGCTAGTAAAACTGCTGAATCCAAAGTTGCACCTGCCAGTGGATATGCAGGAGAAAATTTTGACTTTTATCATGGTAAGCTTTTTTTTCCTTATCTCCTTTTTGCTCCCTCTGTGAAATAAATATAATAAATGTTTCATGACAGCTGTACTATGATGCCTGGGAAGGGAGTGTGTGGGAGCCCCCAACTAGTTTCCCTTTCTTTTCTTTGAAGCTATGTATGGAGAGCAGCAAGTACAGAGAAGGGTAAGGAATCTGTCTGTTGGCCTGGTTTTTAAGTGATTCCTTTGTGGTTGCATAAGGTTCCCTATCTGCTCATACTGAGAAATTGTAGGGCATTTGCATAGCTTTCATTCTGTGTTTTTTCTGTTCTTAAAGTTATCTTGCCAATCAACAAGTACAAGAAGTGGTTTTGATTATAAAGTGGGAGTTTCTATTCACCATCAATTATCATAGGATCATATGGAATCACAAATTTACTTCTACATCTGAGTAGGCCAAAACAGGAATAGGCAACCTGTGAGTCTTCAGTTTTAGCCTTCAGTTTCCAGAAGCCAGTAATAATAGATTGTGGAAGTTGTGATTCAAAACATCCAGAAGCATCAGTTTGCTTACTTAAGGTATAAAATTTACATTGTAGCCCCAAGAAAAAAAGTCACCCTTACTTTCACAGATCTATGTTCTAATCTCTGATCCTTATTAAATGGTTGACCCAACTATTTTTGAGAGTTGGTAACTGACTCTTCTACATACTGAAATGGTTTTGTGACAGTGCTTCCATGAGATAAAATCAAAATTTAACATGTTCTATTATACATCTAGTAATTTCCCCGCATGATGTTGAAAGCTAACTTTTCACACAGAGGAATAAACATTCACAAGATTGCTGAATATGAGAAATGCCAGCTTTGAGAAGAACAAAAAAAGGAATGTTAAATCAAAGGAAGGCTCCATCTAATCTATTGTCCTGCCCTCACATCACATGTCCGTGACACCTATGGATATGGAGAGGCATTTTGCCTGTCAACAGAAGTTAATGCATGCATTGTATGAAGACCACAGTTCTTTCTGCATTGCAAGTCAGTTTAATTGGATGACCTCTAGTATAATATAAGAACAGGAAAACATCTGCAGAATATGTAGCTTTATAACCTTCTCTCTCTGGCAATCACTTTTTTAGGTTTAATCTTGTCTTTTTCTGCATGTTTTCCAGAGCAGGGGTTGGCAACTTACAGCCTGTGAGCTGGATGTGGCCTGCCAGCTGAAATCATTCAGCCTGTAGTCCCAAAAAGAAATATATCTACCCGGCCCACAAGAGAGAGGGAGAGAATGGCCGTCCATTCAGCTGCTCTTGTGAGCCCTTGCCACTTCCCTGGGTGGCCATTTTGATGGTGGCCACCAGCCACCTCAGCACAGGTAGCACAACAAGTGCCCTGTCCAGCACTGGTGAGAGTGAGGTGGAGAAAGAGAAGGAAATGGTAGTGGCATGGCCTCTGGCTCTAGTGGGAGAAGGTTGCCCATCCCTGTTCTAGAGTATCCATTTTGAGACATTTGAGAGATCTTCATTAAATCCTTGGGGCAGCTTTATCTAAACCTTTGATTTGGTTTTGATACATAGACATCTCTTAGTGTTCCTAAAATAATTCCATTGCAATACCAAGGAATCACTTCACTTCATCTCGGTCTGCCCATGTGCTAATTTTGGCAAGATGGGAGGGGAGAATTTGATGGATCAGGTTCTTTTCTGATCCGGCCACATTTCTCTGAGAGTCTTTTGAAGAAATAGCTGTTACCCAGTTTTTGCCCCAAAATGGCAGTTGTCATGTTTTGAAGGGGGTTTAATCAGTTTCAGGAACTGTAACCTTTTTCGCAAACAGACCTGGGCCAGGGGCTTTCAGAATGGTGTGAATGTGAGTGAAGTCAAGGAGGTTTATCTGGAGCTTCTCAAGAAAGGAGTTGAATTTCCATCCTCAGAGATCAACAGGAGAACCACTAAGGCAAGTGCTGTGTTGGGAGCTGCTGATGTGAAACAGGTTCTGCAAGTTGCAAAATCTGCACGTGCAGAGAAGGAGTGCTAATTAACTCAATAATGTGTATTTGCCACAGTGATTTCCTTTGCTTAGGAAACTAGTCATATGTTTCTGTCTTGGAGCTTTTAAAAAAATCTAAGAGTAGGAGGAATAGTTTAAAACTATTTCTTAAACAGGAAATGTAGAGGTTGAAGGTTTAAATCTGCCCACAAGATCCTAGTAACCCAGGTTTCTTTTCCAGGATAAAGGAAATTAAGTGTCTGGATTGCCTTGTAGGCTTTGCAAAATTCCACCAAAATATAAACAAAGCTGAACTTTTGCACAGAAAACACAAGACATCTTTTGAAATCAGGAAAGCAGTATAAATAAATGTTTTTTGATTTGTAAAGTATGCGGTATCCTTTAAAAGTACAGGGAACTTTATTTCCCAGAATTCGTAATGATTTAGAATTCATAATGTATACAGGTAGGTTTTGATTAGTGAATGAATCCAATGAAATGGATGCATTATTCAAATTCGCACTATTTAGAGTGACATTTCTATGGAAAATATGGTAAGTTAGTTCCAGTTCAATAGAAATAGGTGAAAAAATTTAAACATAATTTTGTACATGTATATTAATGGAATTAAATCAAGGATAAAGGAATTTACAATAAAGGTTAAAAAGAATATACTTTTAATTTAAATTTATGGTTAACAAAGTCACACAGTAGTTATAGAAAGCAAAATAAAAGCAAAAAAAATTACCATAGATTCAGGCATCCCAAACATCTCATCCTATTTTAGCATTGCTATGACCATGTTCATGCTGTTCACTTACATCAAATTTTTGCTCTAATGTAATATTGGCTTCTTTTTTAAACTTGTACCGTTTTCCTTTGATGGAATCTTCCTTTTCTCCATTTTGCACACACGAAGATTAGCAGCGTCTAAAACTGGAACCAGGCACACACAAGCCTCAATTCTGTATGTGCAAGCATCGCATTAACTGAATGTTGGGTCGCTTTAAACACAGCCTGGTATCAATTTACAATTTGCGCTAAATCAAATATTGCATTGTTCGAAATTACGCTAATTCTGACCTACCTGTATACTCACTCTTTAAGCTGCCTCAGTGAATAGTGTTCACTTTATATAACTGTACTACTACTAGTTTTTTCATTATAGGTACTACATATTTTTCAACGTAACACTGAAATTAATCTACCAATTGTAAACATTACATTAGTATACTGTTACTTAGTTATTGTTTGGACCAAACAAGGGATCAGTGCTTAAGATCAGTTGATTTCTGATGGTAGTTTAAAGACTTCAAGATATTGCATTTTAAATATGATTTATCTACAATATTTGCTTGGCAGTATACTCATCTGAAATGTGTACTGTCTAAACAGTGTGGACTGGATGCATTAGCAACCTCCAAGGTATCTGCAATTTTAGGATCCATAACAGATGCAGTACTTGAACAGAAACCCAACAATCCAATTTTATAAGAATTTAAAAAGTAAAATGAAAGTTAGCATTAGTTATATATCTGAATTGTGAAATGATGTTCAAGTGTATTCCTAAAATACAGAATTTGTCATCTCCTGAAAAGCTCTATCAACCCTGGGGCACAGCAAAGAGGATAATTTTATGCAGATGAAAAGAAACTTACCCTACTAATGGATACAGGATATGAGTTTGTTCATAATCTAAAAGTGAGCAGATGAAACAACTTGTTTCTATGTGGAGTAAATTTAATGTTGAGCTTAAGGACTGAATTAATTTTAAATCAATACCAATGGATCCGATGTGGTCGTTTCTCTCTTTCTTTTTCTGTTAATTAGCCTTTTTCTCCTTTTTGTCACATTTAGTTTATCTAAAACACCATAACATACAAATAATGAACGAGCAATATTGTAACATAGACAGTATGTTAATCTTCATAATTAAGAGAAAGAGATTTGACTAAGACTCATGCCGTTGAATTTAGGGCTACAATAACAATTAAACTGTGATTGACAGCTTAAAGGCATTCCTAAATATATTTGCATGCACACACAGACATGTACGCCCACAAAACAGCAATTGAAAAAAATAGAATTCTTAAGGGGTTGCATGAATTTTCCCCATTTTGATGTGTAGGATAAAAGTGTGGCCTATTTGAAGTACCTCCTGGGTTTAAATGTTCAAAATCTCCTATTTATATCCACAGCCTTTGCCTACAGGGGCATCATATAATTCCTCCCTGAAGTGCTCTTCACAACCCCTCTCCTCAGCTGCAGTAATAACACTGATTCCTGAGCAGGTACGGTTTATTCCTTTGAATATTCTATAGATTAAGCTTCATTATCCTGACTTTTTGAGCACTCATGGGCATAAGTGACACCGACCAGTATTGATATATTGATTCTAATGGATTCTTTCTGTACAAATCCTGAAACTCTCAGTTAGATTTGGATGAGAGTGTAGGTGTGTAGTTTATCTCTGACTACCTTATCAGTACACTTTAATTCAGTAGATGCCTGAGGGGACGGGCTACCCGCTCCTGGTTGGGGAAACGAGGCTGAATTTTCAGTTTAAGAACAGAAGAGCAGGGACATTCTTCTCCTTGTAAGCCAATAAGAGAAGGTTCAGATATAAATGTTGATTTTTTTTAAAGAAGCACAAACCACAGCAGGTCTTCAATTTATTTTGTATTGGATCTTATGCTTTTGAACAGGTTGGAAAGCTCTACAGTGAACTGGACATGGTAAAAATGAATGTCAGGGTCATGTCAGCAATACTGAAAGAAAATGTTCCTGGATCAGAAAACCCAGACGATATGGCACTTCTACAGGTAGTAGGGTTTTTGTTGTTGTCGTTTCTGCTTTTGGCTGGGGATGAAGATACCTTCTCCACTACCTTCAAGCACTGCCATTATACAGAAGCTTAGCAGGTAGCAAGAACATGGGCAGCATATCACAATTGAGAAAAGCTGTAAGTGAGATTTTATGTTCTGGCAATTCCTCAGTTGTTCCCTGAACTCCCCAGAATAGTGATGGTATGGCCAAGAAACTTTCTGGACATAGTAAGATGCCTTTTCATCTAGCTCTTTTCTTATTAATAAAAAAATAACATTAGAAACAGAGCTATTTTGAGCTAGAAACGCTACTGGAATGGTCAGAACAACTCATTTCAAACTTAAGACCAGCTGTTTCAAATCCTGAAGCATTTTGAACCTATCAGTATAATGATAGAGGAGAAGATAATCATAATGGGAAGATAATATAATGGAGAAGAAAGTATATTGAGAAAAAACAAATATCTTCCAACGGTTAAAAATCTCAGCAAACTCTGGAGGATGTTCAGTTGGAGAATTGAGAAGAAATAAAATGAAGATTCTCATAAAAATTACTCCTTGCAAGGAGACAAAGAACAGATCGTGATTAAGATTTTCCATCTGATAACTCTAATAATGAGCAACTGTTACTTGCCAAACACAAGACTCCAAAACGTGTGGTGTGCGAACAAAAGTCACAAGGAGGGGGCAAAATCTGTTCTTTCACAATCACAGCATCTGGTTAGGTTCTCCTCTTCACTGTCCACTTTAAAAATAGCTATTTCTTTCACATTATTTCTAATAAGCATTTATAGCAGAGGTAGCCCACCATTTTCCCATAGTGACAGGATTCCCTCAGTGGCCATCTGTCAGACTCTCCATGGTGACCGTAGCCAAAGAAAGGATGGAACAGTGCTGCTAGAACTAAAGTATGTGGGACACTGATTGTCTAACATACCCCCCTTTTTATATATCCTTTTTATCATATCCTCTCTGATATCCATTTTTTTCTTTGTGACACAGCAGACTGTGAAGAGCAACCTATTATTTCCAAAAGTCTGGATTGATCTCTTGCAGAAAATTAGGCCAGAAGCTACAAGTTGCCTATCCCTGATTGAATGGAAAATATTCAGCATGGAAAATATTTTCCCTTTCCTTCCAGTCCCTTTTGATACTTTTTAATAAGGTGGTTTTGTGTGGCATTATGTGTAACTTCAAATAATGAGATTAGGTATTCAGTAAATGAGGGAATAAATTACCTCATACTGTAAAATGCTAGGTCTGTAATCAGATAACATCACCATTTAAAACTGCTGTAGTAATATCAGCTCATGAAGAAACAGGAGTTATCCCAGGGAGTAATATGGGGATTGTGTCCCGTTGTTTGTTTTTAATATGTCATGAGATTCTGCAACAGAACCTAATTAGTCTTTAAATACCATAAGATTCTGTAGCATGACTGTCCCTCTGGAGCCTGTGTGATTTACGTGGTATTTATGTTAACAATCAATAGATAATGCTCCAGTGATTTCCTTATGTTCCTGTGTTTGTTTCCTTTATGCTAGAATTGACTTCGTCTAGCTAAGATCTGTGTAGCCCAATCCTGTGCATGCTTATTTGGGGATACATATCCCTGTGTTCAGTGGGATTTATTCCCTGTATCTCAGTGAGAAGCAAGATGTTAACCCTATTCAGAAATGTCCAGAATGGCCGAGTACAGAAAAATAAAGTGAAAATATTAAAGTGAACATTAAAACCACGTTGAACCCTTCAAAAGCAGAGTAGTCCCATTTACTGTCCCCTTCCACTTAAGAAAGAAACTTTTAATGCATTTCTTTCCCCAACTGGAAAAATAAAATCATGTTCAACAATAGTTTTGGGTCTTCAGCTTCTCCTTTCCTACAGCAGGGCCTCTGAGTTCCCAGAGGTGGGTTTCAGTGTTGGAATTCTTTTTCTTCACCTCGAACAATCGTGCAGACACGGAGGCAACCTCTTAGGGACTATAAGATTGTACACTAAAACCTCTTATGATTATGTCTGATGCTTCCTGCTGTGCTGGTTTTACACTTCTATTTCTATCTCTCTCCCACATCTTTTCTGAAGAAAAATAGTATGTGCTTGAATGAATGAAAGCTGTATTTTGTAAAACAAATATACAGGTGAAACTCGAAAAATTAGAATATCGTGCAAATGTTCGTTTATGTCAGTATGGCAATTCAGAAGGTGAAACCAATATATGAGATAGACGCATTACGTGCAAAGCGAGATATGTCAAGCCTTACTTGGGTATAATTGTGATGATTATGGCGTACAGCTTATGAAAACCCCAAATTCACAATCTCAGAAAATTAGAATATTACATGACATCAATAACACAAGGATTGGAAATAGAACAATATCGGACCTCTGCAAAGTAGAAGCATGCATATGTACTCAGTACTTGGTTTGGGCCCCTTTTGCAGCAATGACTGCCGCAATGCGGCGTGGCATGGATGCTATCAGCCTCTGGCACTGCTGAGGTGTTATGGAAGACCAGGATGCTTCAATAGCGGCCTTCAGCTCCGCTGCATTGTTCGGTCTCATGTCCCTCATCTTTCTCTTGGCAATGCCCCATAGATTCTCTATGGGGTTCAGGTTAGGCGAGTTTGCTGGCCAATCAAGCACAGTAATCCCATGGT
The DNA here is from genome assembly GCA_030867105.1 of Liasis olivaceus. Classification (NCBI taxonomy): domain Eukaryota; kingdom Metazoa; phylum Chordata; class Lepidosauria; order Squamata; family Pythonidae; genus Liasis; species Liasis olivaceus. The sequence goes on along the minus strand of CM061348.1, from coordinate 123,367,440 downwards.
CATTGAACCAGGTTTTGGTACTTTTGGCAGTGTGGGCAGGTGCCAAGTCCTGCTGGAAAATGAAGTCAGCATCCCCATAAAGCTCGTCTGCGGAAGGAAGCATGAAGTGCTCCAAAATCTCCTGGTAGACGGCTGCGTCGACCCTGGACTTAATGAAGCACAGTGGACCTACACCAGCAGATGACATGGCTCCCCAAATCAAGACAGACTGTGGAAACTTCACACTGGACTTCAAGCATCGTGCATTGTGTGCCTCTCCATTCTTCCTCCAGACTCTGGGTCCTTGGTTCCCAAATGAGATGCAAAAGTTGCTCTCATCAGAAAAGAGGACTTTGGACCACTGGGCAACAGACCAGTTCTTTTTTTCTGTAGCCCAGGTAAGACGCTTCTGAACAGACGTTGTTTGTTGTTCAGGAGCGGCTTGACAAGAGGAATACGACATTTGAAGCCCATGTCCAGGATCCATCTGTGTGTGGTGGCTCTTGATGCACTAACTCCAGCCTCAGTCCACTCCTTGTGAAAATCCCCAACACTTTTGAATGGCCTTTTCCTGATAATCCTCTCCAGACTGCGGTCATCCCTGCTGCTTGTGCACCTTTTTCTACCACACCTTTCCCTTCCACATAACCTTCTATTGATGTGCTTTGATACAGCACTTTGGGAACATCCAACTTCTTTTGCAATTACCTTTTGGGGCTTTCCCTCCTTATGGAGGGTGTCAATGATGGTTTTCTGCACAACTGTCAGGTCAGCAGTCTTTCCCATGCTTGTGATTCCTACTGAACCAGCCTGAGAGACCATTGAAAGGCTCAGGAACCCTTTGCAGGTGTTATGGATTCATTAGCTGCTTAGAGGGGGACACTTTGAGCCTAGAATATTGAACCTTTTCACACTATTCTAATTTTCTGAGATTGTGAATTTGGGGTTTTCATAAGCTGTACGCCATAATCATCACAATTATACCAAAGTAAGGCTTGACATATCTCGCTTTGCATGTAATGCGTCTATCTCATATATTGGTTTCACCTTTTGAGTTGCCATACTGACATAAATGAACATTTGCACAATATTCTAATTTTTCGAGTTTCACCTGTAGGAAGCTTTTTTTAATACATAAACATTGCAAATGATACATAGGAAAGGTGTGAAAATTCAGTTTCATTCACAGGAGCCTGTTTTCTCTGAAGGTGACAGTAACCTTTGACTAAGTGTACATTTTAGATAAAGGTTTTTCAATTTTGTCATAGCAATCATCTTTGGATGCAGGAAAGGGTGATGAAAGGAATGAAGTAGTTAGAGCAATTTCCCTTATATATTTCAACCTATTTCACTGAAGAGAAAAATAAGTCAATTGGGGTGTTATCATCTTCAAGATTTCCAAAGGTATGCATGATGAGGAAAAGGATAGCTATGTTTGGCTTTCCTGTAATCTTACAATTTGAGGTTCAGAAAAATCCTACCTTTTGTACAATAATGTACAGAACTTACTATCACAGAATGGGGTGATAACCACAGTTGTTGATGGTTTGTAAAAGGGTCTTGATCGCTAAGTGGAATCAGATTCCTGAAACAGCTTGCATGCATGCACACAAGGACATACTCCAGATCAGTATCCAGCCTCCATCTAATGGACAAAATCCATCTGAAATACTCTCAGTGGAAAACTAGAAGGTCTCTGTTCTAAGGCCTGACTCACGAAAATGCTAAGTCAATTTTAAAAAGCCCCCCAAAAAACCCCTTGGTTTCTTAGTCATACACTCTTGGTTTGCACATAGTGCTAAGCCACAATTATGTGCTAACCATGGGAAAGAGCCCCAGATGTGTACGTTTGCAGAGGTTCTCAGGCCAGAATCCCAGCCACCTTTGCAGTGGCTCACTAACTATTGCTTATCCTTCCCTCAATCCCTCTTGCTCCTGAAGAAAGCAACAGAGAGACATTGCTGCCAGAGATGTTTCACTTGGTGACCATTCCCACCATCCAGCTGTAGTTCCAGAACCTGGAATGGGAAATTAACCATTAATTAATCCTAACATCCAGGTTTAGCCCACACATAGAGCTATTATTTACATAAATCAATCTATATTTTTAGTTTATTGTTAAGGCTCTCTCCCCTAAATATAATCTTGGCTGTGACTAGAATTTGGATGTCACACTTATACCCACTTAAAATATGGCTTAGCATAATGAGAACACACATAGCAGGTGATTCAGACTAAGTGCAAAACAAACAATACTGTGGCTTAGCATTATGTATGAACCGGGCCTATGTCTTAGTATTATGGTCCTCTCTCCTGTCTCAGAGGGAAACTTATAAAAAGGAACACAGTAAAAGTCTTTTTTTATTAAATGTATCATGTGTTTAAAAGTACACATCAGCATTTTCTGTGATCCGTGAATGAAACTCATTCTAAAAGCCTCCCATTCCTGCAGGAATATCCCTTGTAAAATTCAGATATAAACCCTTCCATAATCTTTGCTGCTGCATCCTTCATGATACTACCTAAAGCATTTGCTGTGTCATTATAATCACCAAAAGGGAGAGAGGCCTGTGGCCATTTCTAAGAATTACTGAAGTTTTGTGGTGTGTCAGTTTAAAAATATGGCATGTTTCCTCCCTAAAACAAGGCATGGGGTGGGGGTGGGGGAGTAATGAATTAAACATAGTGTTAATGGCATGTTTTTTAATGCCACATGGACCTGATGTTTTCAATATTTTCAGCATCTCTTATTTTTGCTATTCAAATGCAAATAGAGAGCCTTTTACCTTTTCTTCCTTGATAGAAGCTCTACAAGACATCTCGGGCAATGCAAGAGAGAATTATGGAATTGCTAGCAACTGTGCAGAATGAAGACATGATTGCTGAACTAATACAAGTGAATGAAAATCTAAATAATGTCTTATTGGGACATGAAAGGTATTATTTACTGTTATTATTGTTATTAATGTTATATATGTAGTCTGTGCTAACAAATAATTATGCCTTCACAAACTGCACAATCTCTTATTTACTCATTAACTCATTCATTTAACTCAACAAAGGGGTGAAGGAATTCTGGATCTTAAGTTAGGGACAGCTCATAGAAATAAATGAATAGACTATGTTCTCTGTACTGGACAAGTATAAAGCCTAATAAATGGATGTTTGAGTATGGAACAAAATTCAGCCTTTTTTGAAAAGCACGTCACAAAGAAGAAACAAAGAGGGGTCCTTACCAAAAGCTCAAATATCTGTAAATAGGTTAAAATATATTATTTTCCTTAGTAAATTGCTTATAAAAAGAACTATAACATAACATCATCTGTAACTATAACATGATGTCAGGATTTGCTCAGAGGCTGTAAGATGAATCAGATATCAGCCATTACAGATTTGGGACAAAAACTGTAAACTCAATCAAGCCAAGGCTTGACCATTAATATGAAAGTGAAGTCCTAAACTCCACTGTCCTATTATGGAAGAATGAAACTGGTATGTTAAGTACTATATCAGATAAAAAGTACTATATCAGATAAAAAGTGCAATACCCATTCCTCCCTCCTACCAGGAATACATGTAAGTACCGGAGGGTTGTGCAATGCCTTTTGCAGTACAGGTAGTCCTCACTTACTGTGAGAGCTAGAGCGGAAAGAGTTAAGCGCGTTCTCTTATCCCCAGAACAGAGAGGTAGAGATAAGAGAATGAGACTGGCACCTCCCTGAGGAATGCAGGATGTTTGTGGGGTGACTCTGGGAATGGCTTTCACTCTGAGAAGATTCTGTAACGGGACTGAAGCCAATAAACCCTGCTGAATTGAATCTGTACCGTCTCCTGGAGTTTCCTGGGCTAATCCTGACACTTACTGATCAATCATTCAGCAACCATTTGAAGTTATGATGGCTCTGAAAAAGGAGACTTGCAGCCGTCACTGCATCTCTGTGGTCACATGATCACAGTTGCAGCATCCCACGACTATCTGATCACCATTTACGACCTTCACAGCTGGCTTCCAACAAGCAATGTCAGTGGGGAAGCCAGCAGGAAGTGTCAGGTCATGGTCACATGACATCATGCTTAACAACCCGCGGTGATTTGCTTAATGACTGCAGCCGGAACTGATGTTGTAAGTCAGGCGCAGTCACATGACATTTCACTTTACAACCATGTCACTTAGTGACGGAGTTGCCAGTCCTAATTGCAGTTGGTAAGTGAGGACTACCTGTATAAGAAAAAAAGTGCTCAGAATCTCATGAGACTGATTTTATATTTGAAGTTTCAACTAAAGCAATCCTGTGGATTTAAATATAGCTCGAGATTTCCATCCTAGGCTGGTTGTAATATTCAGTGTTTTTTTAGCCTACAAACTTTTCTTTTTCAGTCAGATTTGGGAGTTGGTTTGAGCTGATTGACTGCCTTTATGGAGAGTTATCAGCTGGAGTTACTTTGGGCCATGAGTACTGGGAGGATGAGCAGACTCTAATTGCCTTACTCATTTGTAAAGACAGTTTCTTTTGAAATAGAGTTCCAATTGAAGAACAAAAGATTCTGGTTACATTTTGACATAACAATAAAAAGTGATCTACCATGAAATGTGGATGCAACTCTTGATAAAAAGAGCTTTTATTACAGATACTAGGGAAGTTACTAATACAAGGAAAGCAAGGAACTGCAAGCTGTAAAACTCAAACCATGCATCTCTTTCTCTCACCTGGATGAGAGCCACTGGGGATTTTTTTTTTTTTGGCAGGAGAAGCCCTTGACACCTGTATGAGTTACCATCACAGGTGCTTGGCTTCTGCTAGGCCTCATGTACACCTATAGGCAGGGTAGTCATTTTACAGGGATTTCAGAACACAGTGTGTTAGCAAGCAAAGAAAATTGCATTGATGAGCGGGGAAAGACACGACACGACCAGTTTCCACCTAGTTGGGACTCATCACACATAGGTAACCGAATATTACTCTGTGGGGTTCAGACTCTCTACGGGGAATTGTACTGGCAGACCTTTGCACTAATACAGTGCATTAACTTTAGAAGCTATCCAGATCCTGGCACTCAGTGGTTGCAGGAAGAGGTGTATAGAGTTTATCAGAGTGGTGTATACAGTCCACTTTCTTTGAGCTGTCAGAGCAGAAAGGTAGCGATGTTACATTACATCATGTTCCCGCATAAGGTGTGTTACATGACTTCCACTCTTCCTGTTTGAAGGAGAAGAAATTTCTGTTTTTACCCAGTATATATCCTGTGTGGTGTTTTTAGTTAGCTTGATCACCAGGAGCCAGGCACTATGTGACTGGTTTTGTCCTATTTGGGACTTGGCAGTGCAAACATCCTTTGCCTCCTAAGGCCTCCTGTTGTATTCCTACCCTTAAGCCTTTTCTCAGAAGCCCAAAAAATAGGTGAAATTAATCAGAAAAACAGAGATTTGGGACAGGATTTAAGGATGGTTAAAAGCAGGAGGCATCTGGGAGACCTCCCACTGTCATTCCTGGCCTTAATTTTGAAAATAAACTAAAGAATGATTTTAAGATGTTGTTGAAATTTGGCAATTATTCTATCAGTTTTGGGTGCCAGAAAGTTGGAGTGCTGGGCAGGGCAGTATTGCATGCAATTGGAATATTGAAACAAGTTTCCCACCCTTGCCTTATAGGCTGCCTGTTACTATCCTGGAGTGACATTACTGTACTGTACTGTACTGTGGCCCTTGTGCCTCATGTTCCAGACAGCCTCTGTCATGTACATTGATTTCTGAATGTTTGTGCTGCAAATTCTCAGGGTTCTACTTTGATATGCCTCCTTCCACATTGAGAGATGTATAAGATAGGTACAGGGAAGAATAGTTCTCCAGAACTTTCCTTAACCAACAGTTCTGTACACAAGGAATGAGCAGGTAGGTGGTGCTCTGAAACCCTTGTTGTTCACTTTTGAGGCATGTGCTGCTTGTAGGAACACCTACATGTTATTTCACAATAGAAACAAAACAGATGTATTTCAATTGTTCCAGTAATACCTCTGCAGTTTTGTTTCCTTGTTATGCCATCTGTGGCTTAATAGTGCCTAAAACCTCATTATGCTAAGTCATCACAGACTGTTAAATGTAAAGTTTAAAAATAAAGGGCAGGTATCTCATGTAAATATGGAGATTGCTATTTAGAAAGTTGTGTTTTATGTTAAATAAAACTTACCATAATTGCATCGTTTGAAATGTATTATATTGATTACACTATTTTATACAGGTTTTCTAGAAACAGAGTACGTTTCTTGGAGAATCAGAGAATCCAAAATGAACGCACAGCAGTAAGTAACCGTTAGTCGTTTCTACTGTTCTAGAATAATATTTTGTTGTTAATCCTAAGATTCTGAATGTTTTTCCCTTCCAAGACTAGGGGTGTTCACAGAATTAAGTTCACTGGGTTTAGCATGGTTTATTCTTTTAAAAGTTTTCATCTTCCTACCTTCATTGTATGCTAGTTAGTAGAAAACAAAAGCATCCAGGGAGGAATGAAGATTTATAACTCAGTACAAATCCACTTCTAAGCATGATTAGGAATGAAGAGCTTCTAGAAAGAGAAGAGGAAAAAACATGTTACATATACAGGGAAGCAGCTATTAACAACTGCCTTTATCTAAATCTCACCTGGCAGAAGACATTTCTGTTTTGTTCAGTCATATTCACTTGTGCATTGCTCTTCTGATTGGTACAGAATCATAGGTCACATTCAATATAATTTATGCTTATCAAATAACAGCTAACAAATGAAAAACTGAGCAAGATTTCTAAGGAGTTCTTGACTGGGCAGGAACCCTTGAAGGAAGTAGATTATTTCATTCTGGCTTCTGAGGCTACAGTTGATATTTCAGTGGTCTTGGCTAATGAATGGATTGTCTTCACCAGGAAGGAGTCAAGAGGAATATGTTTCTACAAGCAGTCCCCTATTCGCAAACGTTCGTGTTGTGAACTTTCACTGATACGAACAAGATGGACCCGGAAGTCAGGACCGGAAGTTGGGCTGGAAGTCGGGAAAAGTGGGAAAGGGTTCGTTTGCAGCCCGCTGAAAACTAACCCTTTCCCACCTTCTCCCACCTTCCGTTTGCACTGGAGGTTTGCATTGGAGTTGGAGTTCCCAGAAAGGGTTAGTTTATACAGCGTGCTCCATCGCCGGGTGAGGAGGAGAGGGAGTGGTGGCAGAGGACAGGGGAGAGAGGGCGGAGGTCTCCTGCCTTGCCCACCAACAGAGCACACCGCGCCCCACTGGCTTGTGGCTTAGTGCAGGGATCCACCCCCGCCTCTCCTGCCTCACTCACCTGGTGACACATTGGCAGAAGATAGGGCTCCACACCACTGCCCAACCTCCTGCTTCCTCCTCTTTTTTTTTTTTACTTTTTACTTGGTTGGACTTATGAACAAAATGGACTTACGAACAGCCTTTTGGAACGTAACCTGTTCATAAGTAGGGGACTGCCTGTATTGATCTTCTGGACTTGTCAGCAACTTTTGGCATCCTCAAATATGAGGACATGGTGAAATGGGGATTTTGTTACTTGTAGTGATTATGTACAAAAAGCCTATGGAAACCCCTTGTTCAACATCAGGATGGTTGTATCAGGGATTTCACAGGGACCCATATGCTGTTCTCTATGCTTTTTCATTATTTATTGATTTGATTTGATTTTTGATGCCACCCAACTCCAACTGACTCTAGGGGGCTCACAAGTTTAAAAAAACAACAAAACAAAAGCAACAAATAAGAATACAGTAAAAATTAACCCCCCCCCCCCCAAAGATTACAAAATAGTTACAAAGTGGAAATCCAGCAAGCATGTACATCTGAAAGAGGTCAATCCACCCTGCCCCAAGGCCTGGTAGAATAGCTAGGTTTCCATATGAAATCTCTAGGAATGATAAGTATTTTGGGGAGAGATGCACCACTGTGCTGATGAAACCAAGTATCATTCTTCTTGCCATCTGAATCAGATAAGTGCATGAAGATGATGAATCAATGCCTGAAGGCTGAAGTGGATCAGAGGAGCATAAATATGAATCCCAACAAAATGACTGTTCTTTAGTTCAGGGTTCTCAAGCTACAGTGTGGCTCTGAAGATGATCTGGAAATAATTACCAATGTTCTGTCAGGAACTGTTGTCAGAATCCATATAATGTCTTTTCAGGAAAGACTTAACACAGGCTGTCTAAGCTGAATTAGAGATCCTTGTGTTAACCTGTTGCAAAACCCTGCAATACTGGGAACTGAATATCTGAAGGAATGCCTCACTATACCAAGTACTATACCAGCTTGCCTGTGATCTTAAATCATCCCATCCCATCATGAAGTAAAATATAGCAATTGGTTCTGCTCTGAATGTGGAATGCTCTCCACCGAGTAATATTTCTACCCCCAATTCAAAATAATTTCAGCACCGAGCTAAGACCCACTACTTTTGCTAAAGATTCCTGGAAGAGTAGCTGGCACTGTAACAAATAAAGTGGAATTTGTGATTTTGTTTTTTAATCTTGTGTTGATTTTAGCTACCTTTATTGAAGTGATGCTGTTTGTTTTAGTATTGTTGTTACCTGAACTGCATTATGGCTTATGTGGGGCAGGATGCAAATTGAATGAATAAGTAAATACAAGCAGTCTACAGGTAGTTCAGCGACCATTCATTCAGCGACTGTTCAAAATTACGGTGTTGAAAAAGGAGGACTTACCATCCTTGAAGCTGTGGCTGTCCCAGCACACCCCCACAGTCACGTGATCGCAATCTGGGTGCTTGGCAACCCATTCACACTTACGACCAGTTTGGGACTCCGGTCTCTTTCTGCTTAACGACCCGCACAGTCCTGGGTTTACAACGGCAACTGGGACTGTTGGGATTGCCATCAATAAGCAATGTGGTCACATGACATCACGCTTTACGACCGCATTGCTTAGTGACTGCAATCCTGCTCCCAATTGCAGTCATAACTCAAGGACTGTAATCACTGACTTCAAGAGACCCTCGTTGCCTACAAAATGTCTTTCAGTGAGTGATCATTTGCAGTTAGAGGCATTTAATTTGGGCTTAGAGGCAAAGTAGGCATAATTTCTAACAATTTTGTTTAATTTTAAGGCCAGTGGCAACCAGCCATCTGCTCCTTCCTGCGATTTGCTTGACCTTCAGTCAAGTCTTCCTGCTGCTGTGCCAAAGCCTGTGAGAAGTGACCTTCCCCAGTCTTCAGAGTTAAGTAAGTAAAAAAAATATACTCTCTCTAATGCTTTAACATAATTCTAGAAGCTATGTAGGAAAAAAATAGATTTCTTTGAGTTCAACTGTGCAGATTTATGCTTCAGAGCTGCGCTATGAAATGTATTTCAAATAAAGGTGGTGGCTTATCTTCCTATCAGTGTTTGGGATAGTTTCAAATGCATTTTGGCTGCCAGAGAAATTCCGATGACATTCAGAGCAGGGGCAGCGGGTGGACTGGTTAGCTGAATTTCTTTAGAGGTTGCCTGTTTGGGGCTGCATTCGGTGATTTATAGGGTAACCTCTTTTTCCTCTCTCTGCCCTCTCCCTGGCCCAGATGGCAGCAAAGGGGTAGATTACTCTTGAAGTTGCATGCAGAGGGGGCAGAAAATTTGGCTGTTACACTGCATAGCTCTAGGCTTATGGGATCCCTATCCCCAGTCTAATCCATAAGACGTACTGGTTGCCATGTGGAAGGCAATATCAATATCAGTATTGGTATCTCATGTGTGTCTATGACACATAAATGTGCCTAAGAAAAGGCTTAATACTAAGCTCCCTAAAAACATGTTCTTACCAAATGCTGGCTAGATCTGGTTCCTGTATTTGAATATGTGCAGGAAAACTCTGCCATTCAAGATTACTCACTTGCTTCCCTTTAGAGTATCCGCCAAAAAGTGTGGCTGTTCCACATCCTCATTCTGCTGTGCTATCAATATACCCTCAACTAAACTCACCCAGTATTGCAAATGCTTCACAGACCTCGTAAGTAACGATGTTTAAAGTCACGTAAATGTTTAGATAAGCTTTGAAAGTTGTTAAGTGAAAAGGGCTCATCTTTGGAAGTTCATCCAATAACTGGCTAGGCTTCTAGCAAATTTGATTTTCATTAATCCTTCATTTTAAAAGCTAATTTATGTAAAGCTGTATAGCTATTGCAAATGAAGCAACAGACGGAGAAGCATGGCAGAGACTAATAAAGTAGCTGAATAGTTAACCGTCCTGTGGTGGGCACAGAGGGGAAGCCAGGCATTTCTATTATATTTTCTTGCACCATTTTTCCTTTTAAAGGTTCCCAACAGAAGCACAAAGCACATGCCAGGTGATCCCAAATGGTCAGATGTATGTCAATGTGAGTAGCAAACTATAGTCTGGTTCAGTCGCAAGCATCAGAAAAAAGCAATCTCGTAGAAACTTTAGCTATATTCACACTTTTGTAAACCGTGACTTATAGTTTAGTGAGTTGCGTCAGCACACCCAGTAGGTGTTCACTGTTGGAAGAAGAATTAATCCTATCTTTCTCAGATCATTGCTAAGGATGCCTAATGCCTAGAGATCAGTAGTACACAAGAAATACAAAAAGGTAATAGGCTGAATTTATTTTCTCAGTGCTCATCATTTTGTAACCAACATATACCACATGAATACAAGTACAGATAAATTTTAAAAATCACCAGTCTGAAGTGGATTTAAAAAAAAAAAGTATTGTCCAGGATGCAGAGTATGAGGAGTCTGATTCCATAAGCCAAAGGCAGGATGCTTTGAATTCTCCTTGGTTAATTCCACTGGATTAATGCAGCCTAAACAATCCTGGGGATCTTTTCTAAACTATTCACTCAGTACTGTCTAATTTATAGAGAACTAGCAAAAAGCTAGCTTAATATATTTCTGTTTATACTGATAGAAGCCTGAATCGTTTTTATTATAAACTTATGTAGTGCACAGAAAAAAGAATGAACCAGTTTGTTATGCTAAACCATTTTTTACAAACCCATCTTCCTGCATACCTGATTTAATTTACTTAATTTCCTTAGGTAAACACATGTTTAAATCCAGAGCCCTTGTATGCAGTAAACATTCTAAGTAATGGTACAGGAAATGCACCACCAGCAGGTAAATCTTCATTATTGCAATTAAGAGTTTAGCTATATAGAACCTGCGACTACAGTGGTTGCCAAATTTGTGAGAAATCATCCAAAGTGGGATGATTCACTTTGGATTCTTTTTATTTAGAGGGCATATGTAGTGGAGAAGCAAGTTCACACCATGTCAGATGAATCAGTTGCACTGTTTAAGTCTGTCTGTCTATCTGTCTGTCTGTCTGTCTAGCAGCCTGCCTTATATTCAGGAGCTCAAGATGTACGTAGCCCTCCCTTCTCCCATTTCCCCCGACAATAACAACTCTGTGAGGTAGGGTAAGCAGAGAACGCAACTGCACCAAAGTCACCTAGTCAACCTCTATGGTTGAGAGTGGGTCTGGATCTCACCATTCCTAGTCCAACATCTTCACCACTATACCATGCTGGCTCTCACATTATGTCCATATGAGGACATTGCTTCTGGAGGCAGGATGGCAGTACTCATTATATCTAACCAGTCTTAACCCAGTCAGTGTGTGTGTGCATGCGTGTGTGTAGACAGCATCCTTCATAGCAACATTACATTTAGCAATTGCTCTATATTCTCCTGATATTTTATTTAAAAAGTGTGTTCAAGTGTATAAAGTCTGCTCATTCCTGAATTTTACTGCTGGGGGAAAATGTTGCCCAGGTCCTAGTCCCTTCACTCATCCCTTCCATATATAATTTTTACCTTTTACCCTAGAGTTAGAGTAGAAGATGGGATTCAATATAAATGGGATTTTTGTTTCTTAATACTTTTGATTAGCAAAATAAAACTTCACAATCTTTTTCTTTTTTGTCTCTGGCTTTCTTTTTCCAGACGTATCAAAAAGCAACTCGCATCCTCCTAATTATTATGAGCTAATGGAATTTGATCCTTTGGCCCCTTGTGACAAAACCGAGTAAGTGATTTTCAGAATTACTAAATTGCTGCTTGCGTGTTTGTTTTATTCTTAATAGCCCAGGCCAACACCGACAGCTTTTCTTATGACAGTGCAGCAGAAATATGATACTGTGCGTATTTTAAGTCACTAGGGATGGCTGCTAAAATTGAATGGCCACATATTTTTCTTCAATATTTATTCATTTTATGTTACTGAATTGCATCCAGTAGTACCCATCCACTTGAGTGGATATCTCTTTTGCCAGTCCCCCCACCTTCCCTAGCACATACTAGGGAAGCAGCAGAAGAGAGAGAAGTGTTACTGGGTGAGCAGGTACCTGTTTATGTAATAATGCATTCTTACCATTGTAACAAGCAATACATACATACATACACTATTCTCTATGGGGGTAAGCAACATTTAATGCAAAGCACAGAAAAGAGTAAGTGTAACAGCCAGTAGCTTGAAGGATGAGGCATCTTTGGGCGACACTATGCTAGCCTCCAAGATGGCACCTGGCTCCAAGACAGAACAGAGAAGTATGTCAAAGACTCAAAAACTGCATAAAGAAGTAGAAATACCTCAGCCATATACAGCTGTGAAGAAAAGTGCGGAGCTACATCCATTGAGTGGCTCTGCCACATGATGAGTGATGAAAGAGTGAGAGGCTGCAAAAGGAGAAAGATCAGCTCACAAGAGAACTGGAGAATGTTTAAGGCCATCTGAACTGGGGCCACGCTGGGCTCTCAGGAAGTATAAATAAAAGCCTGAATTCCCACACAGGTTGCTGGAAACAACATTCAGTCTACTCACTTCAAATTTCATAGCCCATTCTCACTTTTCCCAAAGAACCTGACTCTCACATTGTGACCTGGACAACCTCTCAACTTGCCTTCATATGTCCATTGAAAGTGACCTCTGGTGTTCATTATACCCATTTTTATATTCAATGTAGTAACTTTTTAGCATCTCACAGTTCTCAGATGCACACATGTATTGCTTGTTGAGAACTCAGTATGACCTCAGAAGGCTCAGGAAATCCCACCACAGCTGTAAATCATACTTGATGGTTAAAGTCACTTATTTATTAAGCCTCCTGATCTGCAAAAAGGAGAGAAAGGAAGTTGAGGAGAACCCAAAACTAAGCACTACATAAAATTATTATGAATTGAGAGGCAAGAATATTGTGATTGACAGATGGCAATATTAGATTAGGTAAATACATGTAATTAGTTCTAGAATGTCACCCCCTAGAGGAAGGTGGGAAAGATTATTTTTACCCTGACCTGGTGGCCTCCTCTGTTACATACTAGTGTCCCAGAGGTTCCTGTAAGTCCATCAGAGCAGCATTTGAGAGGGAAGGTGAAAATGGTCTATTTGTGGTATAGTGGAATGTCCTGTGAGCAAGTAATAATTAGACAACTAAGGAAAAAGTTATGAATTTGCCTTCCTGATAAGCCTGTCAGTTAAGAATTGGGTCGGGTGTCATAGTATTATTCATCAAATATGTGAGATAAGTGTATCTGAATCACAAATTGAAGATACTTTTATTACTAATGAAAATGTGAGCAGTTTACTATTTTAACTGCTGCTTAGCTGAAATGTGGCAGGACTGGGTCAAAGAAAATTGGGAGATGTGCTGCAAGTAATGTTTTATTGTTGGGGCACGACCAAGAGGCATGTTGGGCAAGTTGTATGACTATCCCTTAACTCTCCTGTTTGTGGATATTGCTTTAGTAACCAATTTTTAGATTACTCCTTGCCATGAAATGTTTATCATCTGCTTTGATTTCAGACCTATTTATGAAGAAATTGATCCACACCTCTTCAAAGCACAGGTTAACATCAGTTGCTAGAAGCAGATGCCAGTAACAAGAATTTATCTAACAACATGGTTGATTCTGCTCATTGCTTCAAAATCTGTCATGTAAAAGACAAACTACTCAGTAGGCAGAAATTTGGGATAAGGTGATTTATCAAACTATTCAACAGAAGACACTTCAAATCTAAGTTATGTATCCTACATACCCTACCTTAAGTACATTGCATCAGGTTCAACTTATTAAAAATACAAGATTTGCTTCTACAATCTTTGGACCAAAATCTACAATAGATACAGTGAGTGTTTTTCAAACATCCATTCTTCTAGAAGTATAACACTCAAATTGCAACTGATATTTACAGAATCTTGCACCTAGAGTAAGTTACTTTAATAGAATACTTCTGATAATAAAAGCAAAATCTTTTCCAATGGGAAGAACTATACCGCATATGGCTGAATAATTGATTGGTATCTAGTAGAACTGCTTATGATCCCAATAAAAAAATGTGAGTGTTGAATCGATGACTATACCTGTAGAGGCCCAAGCTCAAATTCAAACTGTTGAGTACAGGGAGAGATCTAGCTATTAATTAAATCTTGCAGTCAGATTTCCTGGCAGGCTACTTGGTAGGACAGACCTTACAGTTTGTCTTTAATGTCACTCTTTGGTGAAAAATAATTACTAACCAGGTAGCTGAAGTTAGATTTCCTTGCAGTATGTTTCCTGTTCTTCTGATAGTTAGCCACTGTAACACTTCTCAGTTATGGAATGCACTTTAAAAGGAAAAAAAAGAATAGGCACAAGCTACTGCAAAACAAAGCATATGAATCACTAGCATTCGTGGCATACTATGGTAGCAAGCCTTGTTCCACTTCGTTGTCTTAATATACTTTCATCTATTTTCCTAGATTATTTCATTCTCTCTCAACAGGAAGCTAAATATGTATGTAGCAGTAGCTTTTCTAAGTTATTGAGGGCTGCGTTGGGGGCAGCTGCAGCAAGGCACTACCAGAATGCCCGGGGACAGCAAGCATAAAACATCCCTTGCGTGGTATTTGGGGTGACCGTGCCTTTGATTATATTATCGCTGTTGCTTTCTGTTATCCCCAACAATTCAGGCTATCTTGAATAACTAATACTTGGTCGTGGGATCATATAAAAGGGTGACTGAAATAAGTGCCTTTTCTCTCTAAGTTGTTTCCAGATTTAGTGTCCAAACTTATAATAAATTGGTACCCTTTAAGTCTCGAGTAAAATGCATACCATTCTTTTATGTTTTACAATGGCTATTATTGACACACAATCCAAGTAAAGAATCTGGAAAGGAAAATTGAATTAATGGTAGCTGATTCTAGCTTGTATTTTATGTATGATATTTTGTGGTACATCAGATCCACTCTCCCAGATTTGCTCTGGACTGTTGAGGGATCTTCCAGAAACATTAGGGAGATACGTAGGGAAGATTAGGGAGAAATACAAAATGAAGTAGTGTTGGGCTTAGCCTCCTATTTTCAGGGTGAATGTGCTTTGCAACATTGTCAAACCTATAAAGTTTTTATATTGGGGGGTGAATCTTCTGGCCCCTTTTTTGCCCCAGATTTCCACCACATAGTGAAGTGAACCATTTGTGGTAACAGCCTTTTGAAATGTAACATGTTTTAGATATTGTTTGACAGTTTTCAATTCATACTGTAACAGTGATGTTCATATCTTCTTTTGGAAAAGCAGTTTGTCAGGTTGTTTCAAGCTAAAAGCCCATGTTAACAGAATCATTTTCTCAACCTCCTCCTCAAATACAGATAAATTTATGAGAAAAATCAGAGCACCATCATCCACTCTGAAAAATTGGTGCAACAAATTCATGCTGGTTATTACATTTTAATCCACTTTCTGAGTTTGCAGAAAACACATTGGATTTGTGCAACATGCTAAGCCACAGAAAATGTAAATCTTGGTTAGACCTGATCAAGCTTAATGTGTTATACAAATACAGCTGTTTAGTCTTTATTTGACCTGGTTGTGTGTTATTTCATGGGAGAATGAAACAGAAAGAATAGAATTAAAGTGTAAATATGTTACCCTGAAGAAGAATTCAAGAGGAAAGGTTTAACTCAGGCTATTATGGGAGGGTAAAAAACAGCCTTTCAAAAGTTGTTCTTCATTTATTTCCGCTTGTAGGTAACTCATCAAAAATGTGAATATAGCTTTCAGAATAAAAAGCTGCTACACGGAACAATTGAGTTTTAACATAACACATTCAATGATATCATCTGTACATTTATTCAAACAGCTTACAAAACTTACCAAATCATGCTACTTCTGATTTAAGGTAGGCAAGTAAAGTCAAGTCTAGTAATGCTGCATTTATTAAATAGGCACCAAATCTCCAAAAAGTCAACAATTTGTTTTCCCCTTTGAACCACTAATCTATTAATATTTTAGATAACTGTGAAATTGAAGCTTAAAAAAAAATTGTAGCATGACCATCATAAATTGGCAATTGGACAGATCTTCCTGTAAGTGAGAGAGAGAAATGAACAATATAATCACATCTCCAAACAGAAGACACAGCAGTGCATATTCAGCACATAAAACATAATGCCTGAATTGTTCAGCATCTTCTTCCTAGGTTAAAGAAGTTATTTTTACAGTCAGTGGATCATCAATAGAGAACTGAAGAGAGATTTCTGATGCAGAGTCTACATGTTATACTATTAGTTATAACCTGGAAGTGGTGGTTTATATCCTTCTTTTGCTTCAAAAAATGTGTAAGAAAGAATAATCAAATTAACTTTTTCCATCTTTGGGTCTTCTACAAATTCAGGATCAATGAAGAAAAATACTGGCATGTCCACTTCTTCATGAGGATTGAGTCTTTGTTCTTCAAAACAAAAGCACTAAGAGAGAGAAAAAAGGGGGGGGGGGGTTCAAAATTGAACAGTCAGCTAACTTCTGTTTTATATTAACCTTTAATTCAGATCAATACATTTTTTAAAACAATCTGTTAAAAAACAAATAAAATTTCAAACCAACTTTCTTTGTCAAGTAATGATTTTATAAACATTTTAGAATCTGCCTGAATGTAAAGCAATTAAAGAAACACTAACATCAAAAACTAAGTGCCACTGGTGAACATCCCTGTTTTGTTCATATTTCAGGGGAAAGTGAATATTTTGAACTATTGGAAATATGTTTATTATGCTATAGAAAAGGTAACAGTCCTTAAAGAGAAAAAAATGAAGGTGCGCAGAAGTTCTGAATTCAAGAGGACCACAACAAGAGAGGTTGGGATCATACCACAAATCTAATTCTATAAATTGCTACAAATATGGATTTTCAAAACAGATTCTAGTTATAAATGATTGAGGAAGTTAACCAAACTGAGCAGCACTTACTTGTATCTTATTGAAATATTGTCCAGCTTCAGGTGGTAGTACGTTGTAAGTAGATATTCCAATTATTGGTTTATCAGTGGGATTCTTTGCTTTATAGAAGGCAAGCGCAGTTTCTCCTGGAACCACCTATTTTAAAAAGTTACAACTGTCATGTTTCTAGCTTCTCTCCATACTTGCTCTTATATCTTACAAAATGGCTTTTCAAACAAAGTCTGTACACCAAGTTACATTAAAGGTTCAGTAATCTGAGGTGGAGCACCTCTGTTGGCATTTTATTTCAAAATATTCATAAAAAGCCATTTTAGATTGTATGAAGAAACCAACCAGAATTCAGTTCACTCTTAATACAGATGGAACACTGAGATTAGATTTTCATAGCAGAAGAACTCTAAAAAAAAGTATCTCTAAACTTAACAATATAGTGTTCTGGTCAGAAAGATGGAACAGCATGTTATGGTTCACGCTATCTCGTGCAAGCACATTAATGGTACATGCAAAGGTAACATTAGCATAGAAGGGCATTTCTATAGCTTCATAAACTGCAGTAGTGCATGTGGCAAATAGGCAGTGGTACTGGTGTTAAGCCTGGCTGCCATCTATATTTGCTACTAGCATAAATTTAATTCTAAAACTAGTAATGCTAACAGAAACTAGTCGTGCAAAATTTATTGTTTGATTCAACTTACATCCCACCTATCTATTTAACTGAAAAGGAGCCTCTTACTTGAAACCTCCTGGTTTGGGAATCACATTCTTGGTATTTTTATAAGAGCAGTCCCTGTCATTGGTATTTGTAATAAATGCCTGTGAAAGAAACTTCATGCAAAATTCACCTACCAGATTTAATCACTTACATAAACTTCAGTCTGCTGAGGCTTGAAATTCCACTGAAGACTTGAATGTACATCTGAATTGAAGGTGACTTTAATTATGCGGTCTTTTACAGGTTCCATGGTCTCAATCTGGCCTGAACTGTGACCTGCTATAGTTGACCCACCAAGCCCAGTTGCCTGAAAAGAAAATAAGCTGTAATTAAAATAACCTGCTTGAAAACAATTGATTTTGAAGGCAAGAAGAACAGAATATTTTTTCACTAGAGAGTAATTATTTACTTAAAATTAGCAACACTTACTAGAGCTGTGCAGTGCTTTAGATTCAAAGGCAAAAAGATGTCTCAGTGTCTGCAAGGGTGCTCATGGAATATCTCTCTGCAGCTCCTTAAAGTAACTGTGTCTTTTAACAGGATCGTGCAGTTGCCTTCTGCAGTTGCAGCAAGATCCTGGGAAAATATGAGTTTCGTTTAAGTAGTTGGAGAGAAGACCAATGTGTGCATCTGTTAATGCTTCAAAGCAACTTTTTGAATCTGAAGTGCTCCACAGCCATTTTAATCTGAGCAGCAGTTGGTTTTTTTTCCTAAAAGTAATGCTGGATCAGAAGGTTTATCAGTATCTTACTCTTCAATGAGGCCAACTAAATGCCTATGGGGAACCCACAAGAAGGACATTAAAGCAATATCCCATGGAAATTCAGATGTGCGCTGCATCTGTTGCTAGAGGTAATACTGTATACAGTGGTACCTCAAGATACGAATTTAATCCGTTCCGTGACTCTGATCGCAAGTCGAATTGGTCGCATCTTGAAGCACGTTTTCCCATAGGGTTCAATGTAAATACGGTTAATCCGTTCCACCCTCTGAATTTGGTCGCATCCTGAAGCAAATTTCCCCATAAGGTTCAATGTAATTACGGCTAATCCGCCCTCCGAATTTGGTCGCATCCTGAAGCACATGTCCCCAAGTGGCTAGGAAATTCCCCAGGCGCGCTTTAGTCAGCCCTAGCACAGAAAAAGGAAGTGCTAATGAAATCTGAGAAAGGCTCCCGTGCGCACAGCCGGGAGCGGGAGCTCCCCCCCCCCCGCTTAATTCCGCGCTCTTCCCTCCCTGCATAGCCCTTGGCGCGCGGGACAAAAGCACAGTGAAAGGAATGGGGGGGAAGGCTTATGTCGCGCACACAGCGGAGCGGGAACTTCCCCACCCCCGTCCTGCTGCTTAATTCCTGCTTAATTCCTCGCTCTTCCCTCCCTGCATAGCCCTTGGCACGCGAGAAAAGCACAGTGAAAGGAATGGGGGGAAGGCTTATATAGCGCGCACACAGCCGGGAGTGGGAGCTTCCCCCCCCCATTCCTCCGCGCTCTTTCCTTTCTCCATAGCGACAAAAGCACAGTGAAAGCAATCAGCGCGCTGGGGGGAAAGGCTTATGTCGCGCGCACGCACAGCGGAGCAGGAGCTTCTCCCCCTCCCCCCCCCATTCCTCCACGCTCTTTCCTTTCTCCATAGCGACAAAAGCACAGTGAAAGCAATCACCAGGCCAAGGGCTATGGCCAAAGGAAAGAGCAAATTTCCCCACAAGGTTCAATGTAAATACAAACAGTTCTGAAACATATGCATTTTATTTTTAAACCACAAAAACATGAAAAAAAGCACAGTATGAAGAGGGAGAATGGGGTGGGGAAGCAGTTATTGTTTGGAGGGAGAGTCCCCCTCCAAAGGGACTTCGGGGAGATCTCCTTCAGGGGTTTCCTCTCTTCTTTGCCTCTTAGCTGCAACGCCTTATTCTTGCCACGCCCGCTCTGCATTTTCTTTGGAGCCATGCTGACAAGCACACCAAAAACCTTCCAAACGCCACAAAACACACCACAAGCCTCACCGAACGCCTCCTTGCTACCGCGATCTCGCCCACAGGAAGCCGCGACCACGTGGCAGCAGGGCAAATGGCTTTTCCTTTTCCCTTTCTCCATAGCGACAAAAGCACAGTGAAAGCAATATCAGCGCGCACGCACAGCCAGGAGCAGGAGCTCCCCCCCACCCGCGCGCTCAGATTTCATTAGCAGTTCCTCTTTCTGCATTGCTTTCCTTGGGCTTTTGTCCTCCCGCTCACATTTCATTAGCACTTCCTCTTGGAAGCCGCGACCACGTGGCAGCAGGGCAAATGGCCGCGGATCCGGTTCGCAGCTTGAGGCGGAGTTCGCATGTTGAGGTAAATTTTTGCGGCCAGAGCTGGTCGTATCTTGAAATTTTCGTAAGATGGGGCGTTCGTATCTTGATACGTTATTCACCATATAATTACCATGATACGTTATCTTGATACGTTATTCACCGTATAATTACCATGATAGCCCCACCCTTCATGAAACTCTGAAATCCCCTTATAAAGCTCTCTCTCAGCAGATTAGCACTTTCACGTAATCTGAACTTGTCATTTCAGTCAACTGACACCATTCTGGTCAAAACCATAATAAAACCAGCTCATATAAATTATGTAAATTTATGTTTCGTTTGGATTATTTTTGGTACAGTAGGCTTTGTTAGTTATGTTGAGGTGATATCTGGTTGCAATTTTTGTTTATTATTTGAAGATTACTAAATTGGAGATTGTTAAACTGAGATTTTACTACACTGAAAGCGGAGCATCACTTTACAAGGGCATGAACAATTGTGAAAATGAAATGTGAGAAGCACGAACCAAGGAAAACTAAAATTGTCAAAACAGAAACGAAGTACTAAACTGGGAGGGGGAGCAAGTGATATTGGCAATGGCTAAAGGGACATAAACATGGAAAGTGCTGAGACAATCGGGTTTGGCAAGCTGGTTGCCTATGGCATTTTGACACCAAATTATTATTATTATTATTATTATTATTATTATTATTATTATTATTATTATTAATTTGACTTGTCCCCGCCCATCTCCCCACAACGGGGGACTCTGGGCAGCTTACAACAAACTAAAATCGGAAATACATAATTAAAAAATTATAAAAACCAAAGTTACAAAGAGAAAGATAAAAAGGCTAAAGAATCCAAGAGGCCGATAGAGGCCACACCAGGCTGCTAAGGGGCCAGCCAACCCCATTTTTGATATCCTCCCTCCCCGCCCCAGGCCAGATGGCAGAGCCAGGTCTTCAAATCCCTCCGAAAGGCCTGGAGTGAGGGGGCCTGTCTCACCCCCGGGGACAAGATGTTCCAAAGGGCGGGGGCTACAGCAGAGAAGGCCGCCTTCTGGACCCCGCTAATTGAAGTTCTTTTACCGCAGGGATCCGGAGCATGCCCTCTCTGTGAGATCGGGTGGGACGGGTTGAGATCGTGGGGGCGAGGCGGTCCTTCAGGTAACCTGGCCCCATGCCATGTAGGGCTTTAAAGGTGATAACCAACACCTTGAATTGGACACAAATTGACATCAGTGATACAGCTAAGCAATTAAGCTAAGAAGTAGGGAATGGAAGGCATTGGGAAAACTGACAAGTGGACTGATGCGCTGACCACGTGCAGCAGAAGGAGAGAGGGGTGAGGCACACTAGCCTTGCCCTATTTACCTCAAAAGACCTCTCTAGATTTTGTTTCAGCCTGAACCTTGAATAACCAAAATGTTCAGGTTTCAGTTCTACCAAACACAGCTTATCCACACCTCTGTGCGTAATTATTATACTTCTAACACACAGACACACAGACACACACAGAGTAATTATTCTTGGCAGCTCATAAACTATATAAACAAAAATTAAAACACCTATGCAGAGCTTAAAAACAATCAAAATAATCATAATCATAATGATAACCATATCAGCTCCTACAAAATGTCAGAATATAAAAATGAGCCAAAAAAATAAAACAGAAAACATGGGAGATGCAAAAGAAATGCACAAATTACTGAAATTACTGCAATCATTCCTCACACAATCACATTTTGCTTAAGATTTTATAAAGAAGGACCATAGCTGGAGAGAAAACTAACAAATGAACAGGAATATTTTAGAAAAGTCAGAGGAGCATGAGATAGCAAACACAAGACGGATAATGGATAGAGCAGGGGAATATGTGGACGTTTACCTCTGATTTACAATATTAACCATAACAAGGCCTTTAATGGCCAGACCATGGAATATATTAAAGCTAACGGATGTGCCAAAACAATTATTCTTTTGAAAAACCTTTAAAGTGACAAGAAGCCAGTGTAAGAAGTGAATTTGGAGAAATGGGGGAACCTCTATTATGGGGGTTCATAACAGAGAAGGAAATGAGGCAAAGATGCATGACTATTTATTTCAATGTATTCAGTGAACATATTGTAAGAGTGGGATTGGAAGAAGGAATCAGTAGGTCAGCGTACACTATACATTTGAGATATGCAAATGTAACCACTTTGTTAGCTGAAAGTAAATTTACAAGAGCTCATTATGAAAGCAAAATCAGAACACCAAAAATCCATGATACTACTAAATTTTAAGTCCATAGTAATGTCAACCAACACACTTCGTGTACCTGTAGTTGATGGAAAAGACACGAAGGTCATAGATTCGTTTTCTTGGGCACAAATACAGATAAAGATGGGCAGTGTGTTGGAGAAAAGTAATTGGGAATAATACGTTTAGACAAGATCGTGAGGGATAAGGACACTCCAATAACAGCAAAGATCACAACAGTTTTAGCAATTAGCAATCTGTACATAAGATCGCTCCTTTATTCTCATATCACATGCCATGGGCCACAAGAAGAACCACCCCCGTCCTCGCCCCCTAAAATGCAGTAGCCCTATGGGGCAGGCTGGGGTGGAGAGGGAAAAGTATCATGAGCTGCAGGTCGACCCCAACCTCGCCTCCGCCTACCCCTCGCCCCGACCGCCCCTCACCTGGCAATAAAGGCGATACAGCGGCACGGCAGCGTAGGATAAGCCTGCCATGCCCACGACGCCGGCCGCCAGATAGGTGAGCACCGTCCTGTTGCGGCGCTTCCATTGCTGCTCCTGCTGCCGGCGAAACGCAGCGAGAGCCTCCGAACTCTTCCCGCGCTGCTCCCCGCGGAATGCCTGGCTGTTGCCACGGTGACAGAACCTAACCGGCCTCCAGCCCCAGCCTCCCACCGTTCGGGCCACCAGCAGCCACCCCCGTGCGCTTGAACGCATGCTTTTTCCTGTCACGTGAACACTCTCTTTGGCTGCCTTTCGCAGTCCGGCGAGCGCGATTAGTAACTATCGCGAGAGTACCCAAGGTCAAATCCAGCGGCATAGTCGCTTTCATACCGCAAAACTTCTACGCTGTCATAAGAACATTCTGACTACGGCGGCCGTGGGGGGTAAGTTCGCGTTTTCGTTACCTGCCGCCTCTTTGCTCCGCCTCCGAGTTAGCTGCAAAACTCCCTTCCCGCAAACTGAGACGCCCCAGGCTAAGCTTGAAAAGAGATGCGTGCACTGCAGTCTTGTTCGTATCCAGGCTCACCCCTGGAAATAATGGGAAAGCTCGGGGCTTCAAAGGACGCAGTCTAGGGATTAAACTGATTTGCAAGTTTTTAAGTGTCCGGTCTATTGATCACCTACTTTGTTAGGAACCAAAGGGGCTGGTATTCACATCGAAGCACATGAGTAGGATGAGGGTACCGGACTTGTACGGGGGAGACCCCATTCAGCCACCACGAAGCTCCCTGGGTGACTTGGGACTAGGCAAGATATTTCAACTGACCTACCTCTCAGGGTTGTTGTGAGGATAAAGTGGGGAGCAGGTGAAGTACTAGAATACGCTGTTTTGGGTTTGTTGGCCGCAAAGGCTGGCAGATTCATTTACCTGGTACATAACACCAATCAGACACACTGAGCCAGGGGAAGTCTCTCTTGGTCACTTTACTGAAGTGCTTCAGCAAAGAGGTTCCCATCTCTCAAAGGAGAGGCACCTTGAGCCAAGCTTTCTGTCAAATTTTATACATTTCATGAGTGAGGAAGTAGGTACAGGAAAAATATAATTGGTTAGATTTTGTCACATTGTTGTGCAAGCATATTTGGTTCCATGTTACATACTAACATCCCATAATGAGCTTAGCATGTTCTATGTTTTCTAAAATCCACCTTAGGGGTGTGTGTTTTACTATCCTAATTAACTTGTAGGTTACAACTAGGTCAGCTGGTGGTCTCGCAACTCTGATTTTTGAACATCTCAAAACCTTATCTTCCCCTCCACAGAGCACCCTCCTTGCAAAGTACCCACAACCGAACCTTTCACTTGTTATTATCCTCTCGCAGCTTAACCACAAACGTTCAATAGTGTGCTCTAGTGTGCAAGCGTTAAAAGATAAGATTAATGTCTGCTAATCAGCTGCCCGGCCCTCAGGTTCCTGAAAGGAAGACAAAATCATTTTCAACTAATAGCCAAGATAATCGTTCTCTTCCACTGTTGTGCCAGAGTAAGTACATAGTATTTAATGGCACACAACCTTTCCTGTTGGTTGCTGTCTGTGTTCTAGTTTGGTAGGGACAATATCACATTCAAGGTTTGTGGCCCAGGAGCAACTTGAGTTCTGTGTCTTCAGGAGTACAAGCACGATTGCCTTCATCCGCCCTCTTTTCAAGTGATATTCTTCACATACACACATACACGTTGATCTGCATGCTGGATTAGAGTACTGCAATCATAGGAATAGAAAATGTGTGGTAGATAATAAGGGAGGTCAGCATGAGTAGCTGGCCAGATTCCCCAGGGAAGAATAGATGTGGGAATGATTGGAATTGGTACCCCTATTTAGAAGTGGTTTCTATGGGAATAAGGAGGGTAAGCTGATCCTTGTAATGACTAGTCAGGGGAGATATGCCAGGGAGTGTCATTCCAGTGAAAGGGGGACCATCAGTGTGATGCTGATCTGCACTTCTGGCCCTACAACTTCAGTCCTGGGGCTTGGTGGCCAAGATTGTTGGTGGCCTCAAGCTACTGCTGGTAAATGCCATGAGACCTTGCTCATCCATGATCTGGTAGTGGTTGAACACTTGGACCTAGTATGTAATACCAGAACCTGATCATTTGAGAGTGGCAACATTGCCATCTTGGAGATCTGCCATTTCAGGTTCTATAGCAGCCTTCATGCCTGGGGGTGGGGGTTATAGATCTGTAAGGAAACATTGATGTTGGCCAGATATTGGGAGATGAGTGTCCTGTTGCCTGGGAAGGTCCCTGCCTGAACTCCTGGACCTGATCTTTGGGCTGATATTGAATCCTGTTGCCTTTTGGAGTTGGAAGACTTTAGTCCTATTTCTTGGTTCTGGGAAGGCTCAGTATTTCACAGCTTCCATGTGACAGTGGGCTCATTCCAGATAATCTTAGGTCCAGCAAATATAGGTAATCATACATTGGACATTGCATTTGTCTCAGAGCAGTTGTCAGGTGATCTACATATGGGGCAATCTCACTTAGTCATGGCAATTGGATCATCTCCCAGTCCAGATGAGATTGACTAACACTTGGGATCCCTGCAAGGCAGATGGATTTATTAAGATAATTTGCCCTATATGCCTTATGGATCCATATGGATTCTAGTGGGTACTTGGGGGATTCCCCAGCAATTTGATAAGCAGTGCTTTTGATTGCCTGGTTAACCGCTGGCATCAGATGGCAACCTGGGCTCTTGGCGTGATTGCTCCCATTGGTCTGTCTGCCAATCTCATTTAGCTCCTTATTTTACTGAGAAACTCTGAGAGATGCTTAGAGCAGTGTTGAAAAAAGACAAAAAGGAATCTGATTGAGCATGGATTTGGGCCTATTCCTTGGGGCCAAGCAAGGTAATAACTGTTTCCTTTCATTGTGTGTTGGCAGGCTATTGTCCAGCAGCCTTGTTTAGGGTAGTGAATTCTCTTTTTACGGAAGAACGAACATGTAGATTTTTCTGCATGCTGTGACCATTTTATCCAGCACTTTGTTGACTAAAGTTGTGTAGACTCACCTTAATATTGACTCCTCATGGCAGGAGTCTGAAGTGGTGACTGGGGTGACATCTTGCAGTGTTAGCTGTGATCTGCCCCTTCTCTTGAAGCCCTTCCTGGATTAGACCAGCTCTGACAATTTTCACCCAGTCTCTAACCTCTCCTTTTTGAGGAAGATTGTGGAGCAGTAAATTCAGTACCAGCTGTATCAAACAAACTATCAAAGAATGTGTTTCTTTGCATTAGTTCGAATATAATCCATAGTAATTGTGTATATGATGCCCTAATGGTGTTCTCTTCTGCTTTACAGCAAACGGTCAATTTTAGTTGTGAGCCTGTTGGAATTTTCCATCTTAATGACATTTGTCCACAGAGATGGCATCCCCAGACTCAAATCACCCTGAAATGTAAGTTATATATAATGTTTACACATCTGTAGACCTGCAATAATTAAATACAATATATCTGATTTATATTATCAAAACAATTCCTAATATATTTCTATGAATCTTGGCATGATACATACAGTTAGTGCAGAATATAAAGAAAGGAATAAGTGCTTTCATACATGTTACACATACATGCACACATTACTGTGTTCTTATATGCTGAGCTAATAAGATTCCAGAGTGATATATATTTTGTGATCACTGACAGTAAATAAAGTAAAATACCAGCGGAAGAGAATATATGTAGCTCAGGGTTGAATGTAGAGTCCTTGGTACTCTCTGGTTCTCTCTCAGCTTCAAAGGAATACAATTCACAAGGGAAGAAGAAAACAACAACACACTACCCTTCCTGGATATCTTCATCAGCAGAGGAAACTATGGCAAATTAGAGGCACGGGTTTACCGAAAAACAACCCACACTAACCAAGTGCTTCATTACCAAAGCATTACCAAAGCAACCTCCCACAAGAGGAACTGTCCAAGAACATTATTCAAACGAGCACAAAAACACCACAGCAGCCCAGAACACCAGAAAAAGGAAACAGACTGCCAATTCAATATCTTCCAACAAAATGGATACCAACGCAAAAGTGCCTGACCACTCAACCGACTACAGCACAACCAACACAAGCTATGAGAAGGTTAACACTACCATATATCAAAAACATCTCAGAAACAACCAACAGACTATTATAACTACACAGCATCACCGTAGCACACAAACCAACGAAAGTCCTCCAAAACATCTTAAGTAAACCAAAAGACCCCGTAGCCCAAAAAGAAAAAAAGAGGAGTCATCTCCAACATACAGTGTAAGGACTGTAACAACCACTGGGTAGGACAGACAGGCAGAAGGCTAGCAGAGCACATCCATGAACTCCAACTAGCAGTCAGAAGACATGATGAAAACTCCTTAATCTCACAATACATGGACAGACTCAACCACAATTTCAACTGGGAAACTGAGCATCCTAGACCAAGCCAAATCCAAAATGCTAGGGAATTCCTGGAAGCTTGGCACTCAGACAAATCAGCCATTAATACACATAGAAATAAACCATATTTACACACCGTTCAAAAGAGACAACAAAAAACTAAGAAGGAAACAAAAAGAGCAGGACTCATCCTCTCCAGCAGCCAACACACAGATAAGCAGGGATTAATACCAGACAAACAAACAGAAAACAATGCCCTAATCAAGGAACTACCAAGGAGAAAACCTCATCCCCATCAACACTGGCAGGGCAAGCTTCTGTATATAAACAGGGAGCAGACTCCACACTCACTAGCATTGATGACGTTACCTAGTTGGGTAATGAAACATCTGCAAGCAAACAACCAAGCTCAGAGATCACCAAGGATTTCAAAGTAAAAACATGTTACTGTGCTTTCTGCTGTTCCACTTCTTGGTATCTTGTATCCATGGAAGCTCCACAGAGTACCTTGTACGTCTGTGTGTATTCTGAAGAATTGCTGCATCCTTCTATCGGGAAGAGGTGGTATTTTTCTCTTCTTACTTGCAAATTAGTTAGAACATACAGTTGCCAGTATCAGAATGTTAACCACTTTCTCAGCATTATCTTATCCCCATTGCAGAGCTGCAAAAAATGGTAGATAAATAGGTAAGGTAGATTAGAAATATAGAAAATGTGTCAAAAATCAAATCTAAAATCTAATCTTGAAGAGTTGGGAAGGAGACACAGGCTTGCTAAAGTAGATCAATCTAAGCATTCTTGGTGACAATAAAATATTATATATACATTGTCACAAGAATTGTCATGTATATATAGCATCAAATTCATTATTTTATTTATTTATTTATTTTGGTGCCTTTGAGTCAGTGTTGACTCCTGGTGACTATCAGGACATGTCCCTGCAGTTTTCTTGGCAAGATTTCAGAAGTGATTTGCCATTGCCTGCTTCCTAGAGTTGAGAGAGAGTGACTGGCCCAACGTCACTCAGCTGGCTTCATGCCTAAGGCAGGACTAGAACTCACGATCTCCTGGTTTCTAGCTTAGTGCCTTAACTACTACACAAGACTGGCTGTCTTATATGCATAGGATATATTGAAAAATGTTTGCTTCCTTCATATACCAATGTAAACATAGACTTTTAGTCAACTGTTGACAGCTAAAATAAAAAGCAGGTGAGGTTGCAAGTTCTTGAACTACAGTGAAAACTTTTAATGGAATCAGCAAGAATTTTGACTTGGAATTACAAGTTCTATTAGGTTTAGCCCATAAGTATCTAGCCCAATGTTCTGTTTTCAGTTACAGAAAACCAGATATGTCTGGAAGTAA
Source organism: Liasis olivaceus (assembly GCA_030867105.1). NCBI lineage: Eukaryota > Metazoa > Chordata > Lepidosauria > Squamata > Pythonidae > Liasis > Liasis olivaceus. Next base: position 123,338,755 of record CM061348.1, on the reverse strand, counting down.
GACATAAGGGGATAAGCATTCTGTGTAACTTTTATTAATGCCCAGCATCGACATTCAGATTGTAAGGAATTAGCTGGTAATTTGTCTATAGAAATGTAGTAGAAGATAATAATTGTCTTGCAGTATCATTCTGAATTTATCCTGCTCTGTTTTTCTATGCCACTATGTTCATGATGGATAGGTACTGGGGAGTTTTAGATGATTATAAGTTGCTGAGTAAGGAGTTATATTTCCTACATGTGCTGACACAATCTAATAGACATATTGTTTTAAATAAATAAAGATAGTTTAAGTGTTATGCCAAGAGTATTATAAAGAATGAATCCTAACATAAACAAAAGAAGTTATAGTTTATTATAAGTCTTCTAATGGATAGAAAGATAGCAAAATGATATATTAAAATCCAAAGAAAATGCAAGTAATCGTTATACTATTTAAAAATATAGTTCTTCATGCCTATTGAATTGTGCAGGGAGAACTAATCTTTGCTGTCATATGTGAATTATCCCATGTGAGAAGATTAACTGGAAAGAGAGACAACCCTGATGTTTTAGTAACATAAAGTATGATGGATATAAGCATTATAACCACTGCTGAATATGAAACCTTTCAGTGCTTTTTAAGATGGATTTATTTCATTTGCAACAATTGTCTTTTGCCAGAAGATGAACGAAAACCAGAGAATAAGGTCTGTAAAATATGTTTCATAGTTAGACTTTAGATAGCTGTTCCTAGCAATGGTCTGAAATCTTATCTAAACAGAGGTATTTTCATCTCTGCAATATGTAAAGATTATTACAGGTTTATTCTGCAGCAAGACAGTAGCAGTATGGGATTCTTACTCTTTTTGTTTAAATGGAGAGTTTTGTTGCTGTAATGGTGTATTATTTTAGAACTGTATATATATTTAATATTATACTTTAATGGTGTTACTGCTGTGATTTTTGTGTACCTTACTCAGGTAAAGAGAAGTGACTCATGGATTTTTTATTAAAAGAATTTCCTCACTTACTGAAATTTCTATCCAAACCTCTCCCCTAGATGCTACATACATATAAAGCCTGTAACTTCTTTTGGATTTATTTTACAGAAACACAGAAATGAGGCGTATGGGGGATTTTTGTTTTTGTTTTGTCTTCCAGAACCTTAACAAGATAAAAAACATATTGATTATAAGTAAATTATCATTCAAGAAACTGTTTATTTGTTTATCATTCAGTGATCAAAAATGATCTTGAAGAGAGAGGGGCAAATCATAATTGATTAAAATGTAGTCATAATATTCAGTGACAAAATGCAGCATACAATTACGTGTTGCTGTGGTTAGCATGATCATTTTCCACTTGTAAACATTTATGAAAGTATACAAAATGCTAAAATTCATACTTCTGAAATGCAGTACATTCCACTTGGAATATGAACCTATATTCTTTAGAACAATCCTGGACTGAATTATTGCTATTACTAATATCATTTAGTAGGAGCCCTTTAGAACAACCTTCTAGGTTATTGAGGGGGGGCTGTTATATACAGCAAATAAAATGTTGCTAGGTAAGCAGGTCATGACTTCATTATGCACCTGTGTCCTTTCCCCCCTTTTTCACTTTCACTTTTTATCTTGATTTCATATTTTTTTAAAAAATGTCTAGTAACAGTCCAAGCTGATCTACCTATCTTTCAGCTTAAGTCTGGAAGAATATAGAGAAGACATAAAAGCAGGCACCTATGTACCGCATAGCATTTTTACAGATCAGAGTGATGACAGGTGGCCGACAGTGTAGATCAGAAGTACACAACAGTGTCCTTTATATTCATGGTACATGCTGCCTATTTACCTACTTTCTGTCTCTAGGAAAGTGCTGCCAAGGTAACAGTGTCCTAAGGAAATGTATCACATTTCTTTGGGCACAGACAAGAGGGTGGGAAAAAGTTGCTCAGGGTGGGGTAGAGTGACCATCTTCTAACTTTTTTTTTATCTGCTTCTTATCTTTTTGCTTATTTGTTTTGAATTGCATTGGAATGGATTCTTTTGTTGTAAAGATAGTCCTCATTTAATGACTGCCCTGTTTAGCAACCGTTCAAAGTTAAGACAGGGCTGAAAAAGTAACTGGCACTTACGACTGTCACCACATCCCCATGGTCACCTGATCAAAATTCGGGCACTTCACAACCGGCGGGTGTTTATGACCTTTGCAGCATCTCATGGTCACGTGGTTGCTGTTTGCATACTTCACAGCCAGCTTCTGACAAGCAGGGTCAATGGAGAAGCCGGCAGTAAAATTGGAAATCATGGTCACATGATGTCTCACTTAACAACCGCAGGTGATTTGTTTAATTACCTCAGCAGAAGTGACATCGTAAGTCTGGCGTAGTCAGTGATGTTTTGGTTAACGACGGCGTCATTTAGCAATGGAGTTACTGGTCCCAGTTGTGGTCGTTAAGTGAGGACTACCTGTGTTGTGAGCTGCCCAGAGTTGTTTGGAGTCAGGTTGCATCTAAATAGAATTTAATTTAATTTAATTAATTAAATTAACTTCCTGAGCTCAACTGCAGGTGCATAGCTCCACAAAAGAATGATAAGAGCACTGCAGGAATTGAGCCTAATTTTGTAAACAGTGTTTTATGTTAGTACACACCATCTAAATAGAAATGAAACCTCCTAAATGGGCAGCTGGAACACTGAAAGGAAACAAATGAATTCAGTCACTTTTTCATAACCATTTCTAAAGATACTTGTTTTTATGACCTTGAAGGCAGACATAATAGGCTCCATGTTTTAATTTTTAAAAACATTCTTTCATAAGTTTTAACCACTCTGAAATCAACCTTTTCTTTTCTATTTCAAAGGACCATTGTAAGCCCTCATGGAACCAATCGATCCATACACCATGTTGCATTTTCAGACTGCCAAAATGGATTAGGTAATTAGATTACGTATTCAATTTACTCTAATAAAGTAGGAGTGCCACTATGCTGTTCTGGGCAGGTGGTCCACTCTGATGTAGATGGGATTTGAAATGTATACAGTTATTTAGTAATTACCATGGTGTGTTTACCACAGTGAAGAAAATAAGAAAATAACCTGTTTATATCTTGCTTGTTTTGCTTGCTCAACAGGCATTAAAATTATTGGAGGCTGTCAAGATCAATCTGAAGAAGAGAATGGAATTTTCATAAAGGAGATATTACCTGAGAGGATAGCTGCTACAGATAGTAAATAATTACTTGTAATCTTCATTTGTGGCAATGCTGCTAAAAAAAAGAGCTGTATCATTCCATATCTTGATTTTTCAATTTTTTTTAAATTAAAATTCCACACATACAGGCCATCTTCTCTTTCCTTCCTCTACAGCACTCCCTCATTCTGTTCTAGAAATTCCTTCCAACCCTCTAAAGCAGAAGGAGATTACACAGGAGAGGCTGGGGTCACCACATCCATAGTTCCACTGATGGAAACAATCCTATCAGTTGAAAAAATTCCTTGGATTTCATCCATTAGATTCAAGTGAGAGAAGTTTAGGCACACTATATACCTGATTTAATTAGGCTTGCAACTTCTCTCTGGATCATACATACAGTTAAACATGTTGGTGGGTAGGTTATCATGTTGTGAAAAAAGCTAAACTTAATCTGCAGGGGGATTAGAAGAAGTTACTTTTAGCTCCAGACAGTCATGGAGTGCTTTGGAGCTAAATTAAGTTTTCCTATCAGCTGTGTTGACCAAGTAGAGTGGGAAAGCTTCTCTAACCCCACCTTCTCTGTCCCCATTTTACTTCCCATAGTGTGGTGGACAAAGGACAGGAAGGGTGGAATGGATGGCTTCCCCCTGCCATCTCTGTCCATGGGGGCTCCAAAACCTGTTGGGTTACCATGGACTTTTTTTTTCCTTTAACTTTTTTTACTTTCCTCTTTACTGGAAATGCAAATTCATCTTTTTATTTGCCTTCCGACCTCTTATGTATCAACTGGCAGGACTTCAGAAATGTCAGTCCCCTCTTTAACCAGGACACTGCTGACTATGTGTTGTTGGTGCACAATGGTAGGCCTTTACCAGCGGGGAATAAATAACCAGGTCATAGGAATGCAGCTATTAATATTTAGTTCACTAATTCAGGGCAATAAGATGAGATTGAGGTACTATATAATAATAGGTATGTCATATAATAAGATTCATATGATAGTTAAGTTACCTCAACTATAATGTCCTTACATGATATTAGAAGGGCATGACAGAAATGTTCATGCAAAAAGAGTAAAATAAGTCAAACATTAAAAAATGGGATAAAAGACTAAATGAAAATGACCTTAAATCATTATGAAGTCCTATATAAAGATATAAATAAAATAAATGTAGTCATTCAGTAGTCAGCTAGAAAGTAGCTAATTACTAATTTCGTAGCTGTGTCATACTGCTGAAAATATATCAGAAGTAATTCTGACATTTTTTTGTCCAAGTGTTTTTTTTGTGAGGAGTTTTTTTCTAAACAAAATGCTTTGTTTTCTTGATGTAGCTGAATTAATTGTCATGATTTTTCTTTTCAAGATCGATTGTGTATTGGAGATTTGATTTTAGAAGTCAATGGCCAAAAATTATGTGGTGTAACTAATGAAAGGTAAGCTCTAACATTTAATTATAAGCATGAACTGGAATGGCTAGCATTTATATTTACCTATTAGTATTTTAGATCAGATTAGCTGCAGATACATATCAAGAAAAATGCCATTGAAGCTTACAGGGTTCTGTCTGCTTGCACTAGAGCAAAATGGCCAAAATGCGGGGAATATATGATCAACCAGGATATCTGTGGATCCAAGGTCCCATGGTCAATTTCTGAGAATACATCTTAAAAAAAAGAAAAAGAAAAACATAATTTTGAAAAAACGGATAAATTGCCATTTCTGGACACTTTTCACAAACATCCACATAGAGTGCATTGCAGTACAAATAGTCCTCATTTAGTGACTGCCTCAAGTAACTTTGTGACCAATGACAATAATAACTGTTCTTTTGATAAATTAAATGTTATATCTAACCTATGACTGAATGTTGAGATATATTGTTCTGGATTCTTATCTTGTATTCTAGTTTCTTCTTGCCTTACAGAATATTAAAAATGAAAACTTAAATTAAAAAGTTTTAGGAATGTTCAAGGGTGTGGATTGCCTTCTTGGAATTAAATGGTAAAGACCAATAGTTGGGTGTCTTCAGCACGTTGATGGCATTCAGAGCTCCAAATGATCTCCTCCAGTGGTTTTATATAGATTATATATATAGGACAAGATAGAGACCTGTGGAACATGATAGATCAATAATAGTCCCTTAGCACCTCTTGTTAGGTGCAGTCCTAACAGGAAGGGCCAGAACTGTTGTAAGATAGTGTCTCCAAGTACCAGTCCTGCCAGATAGCTCAGAAAGATACCATAGTCCAGCAAATAGAAAGCTAGCAAGAGATCAGAGAACTAGCAGGATTGCACTTCCTCCATCTAGTTTCCAATATAAGACATCCATCAAGATGATCAAAGCAATCTTAGTTCCATACCTCAGGCAAAACTCCTATTGAAATTGGTTCAGGAAATCAGTTTCATCCAAGTGTGTCTGGAGCTGTGGGGCCACTTAATCATATTACCCAGGAATGAAAGATTAAAAACAGGTCTATAATTACAGTTATACAAAATGGGCTTTTTTAGTAAAGGTTGTGTAACTGTTTCCTTCAAGCAAATGGGAATATATCACTCCCTTAATAAAATAATGATCGCCTCTTTTAACCATGGGGCCAGTCCCAATCTGGCTCAGATGAGTGAGGCAAAGGACAAGTAAGCTGGTTGTGGCCTTCAACTCTCCACACATACTCCATCCACATCCTCAAGTTGAAAAAGAACCCTATGAATGGGACGTTCCTATGACCTGCCCCAACACTAGACTCCAAATCAAAGTGAATCCAATCAACTTCATCTGCAAAGATCAATAACAATTGCCACAGTGAACTTCCAGCTGCTTGGGTCTCCTCTAACATCTTCATGGACGAAATGCCACACAATATGAAAAAGCATCACTGGCTTGTTCCACGCAACCCAAGTCAGAAAAGGAAACTGTCTTCACTATATCCACTGCCGTGAAGAATGAGTGCAAAACGACCTTTAAGGAGGACCCTAGTCTATGTTTGGACAAAAAGTTCCTTCACTTGTGCTTCAACAAGTCTGTTTGCCTGGGATTTTTAATCTCTAGAATCATGCATCATGGCCTCGTTATGCCAACATTTAGTATTGTTAAAAACACTGAATATGTAATAATTCAACTAATGGGAAACAATTACATAAAATAAATTATGGCAATGCTTTTGTAGCACCTCAGTGGAGAAAATCAGTACATTTAACTCTTCATTTTTAACTTTTCAGAGCTGTTGACATATTACAAATGGCATCGGCAACCAATCACGTGTCTTTACTTATTGCCAGAGATGAAGATGCAAAGTAAGAAATGTTAAATTTCCCCAAGTCCTAGAAAATTATACTAGATCCAAGGCTGACCATAGATCTCAACATATCCCTATTATAACTGATGACCTTAATTTTTCCCTCTCTTTACTTGATCTCTTCCCTTAGAACTTCTTTTAATAGTGTGGGAACTTCCTTCTGCTCACTGCAAAAATGTATTAATAGTTTTCAAGTTTTCCTGCAGGCTAAAAAACAAAACAAAAAAAACAAAACAAACCCATCTCTATCCTTTTTGAGAAAAGTAAAGAGCAATTGTTGCCACTTTAATAAAATCAAAAGAGAAGTTAAATTAGATGGGAATCATAAATGTATGTAGATGATTCCTGCTGTCTGTTCTTGAAAACTGAAGTCTGAAACTTTGTTTTCCTCATCTATGAGTTTTAGACTTGCGGACTTGTAGTCTATCAAATCAATAATTGCAGCAGGTTCATTGATAACCCTATCTTATGACCTTTATGAATAGAGTTCTCATCTAGCAGCCTTCTCCAACCTGGTGCCTTCCAGTGTCTCTAGACTACCATTACCAATATTCCCGGCTAACATTCCCAATGGCCTTGCTATGTGAGGATTCTGGGAGTTATATTGTTCGCATTATCTCTGGAGGACGCTGCAGAGTTGAAGAAAATTGTTGTTAGACAATCACGCTAATACAACATTAGTCTACATTAGATTTCCCTTTTTACTATTACAATTCTGCTAGCGTGGACATATGCATGTTTCAATCTATCTTGCTTTATTTATTTATTTATGGTTAATACCTGTGGGATCAAACTAGATATTATCTAAGCAAAACTTGCTCACCAAGTTAACTGGCAATTGTGGGGAAGCAGCTCCTATAGGGAAGGTTTTATAGGGATAGGAGGGGGATTCATCCCAACTTGTGCAGGATTTCAAGCTAGTTTTCTTCTAACCAGGCCTTTGCCTGATTTTAAAACCTGGCTAACCCCTTATACATGAAAACAGTTTTTAACAACTGAATGCACAAATGCTTGTTCTCAAGGATTAGAAAAACATGCTAGATATGCAAAATCTTGAACCTGTGGTCAAAGAAAAAATTAGAGACATTCAGGAAGCAAAAGACAAGAAAACTAAATATTGAAAATAAAGAAATTGGTTTTGTTCCTTCCTATAATGGGGGTTGGAGCATTCTGCCTTTTAAACTCTAGATTAACATTTAGCAGTGAGAAATACTGGCTACAGTTACTTTGAAAGAAAAATGGCTAATTTCCTCTAATATTTTAAATAACACTGTGCTTCTGGGCACTCTTCATTGTGTAATTGCCAATTATATGCAAATGGATTTCTTCTCTTCCTGTTCTATAGATTGGAGATTCTTAATCTGCTTCTAGCTAAGAAAGGCTGACCTAGTTTTTTTTACTAACCATCTTGAATAATTAAAACCTATAAGCAGTTTGGGCATTCCAGCAGATCTCACTACAGAACAGAATTAGACTCCCTCTTGCTAATCTGTAATTCTGTTGAATATTGGGGTAGGTTTTTTTATTGTACCCATACTAATATGTGTTTTTAACTATCTTTAAATCTACACTGGTAAATTGTTACATAGATATATTGTTGTATATGATATCAGACATCTGTCTGATCTTGGAGGCTTTTTCCATCCCATATTAGCCAGGATGAGCCTACTCACTGTTCTCTTCTTGTGATAACAGGAAAGAGAGTATAGTGCTAAAGAGGTAGGATTAAGCCATATTGAACTTAATAAGATTTACTTCTGAGTAGATCTTCAGGGGTTAGTATGGTGACTTTGGTATTATAGAAGAGACCTTCTGATCAATTATACCTGTGTTCCCAGGCTTCTAGATATTTGTGGGAAAAAATGTGTAAGTCTTTCCTTTATAAAGGATTGAACTTGGTGCATTTGCTGTTTAAAATCAATTCTGATTTCCAGAATTGTGCTGTTTTGATCATTCTGCTTATAGATTTGTTAAATCTATGGAGAAAACCATAATATAACCCTGGCTAAAATAACACATTCCTCTTCTTGTTTGTGTGCAGAGAAGTTGATCCACTTTGCTACTCTCTACTGATATTTTAAGTGGTGACAGATTTCCAGATTTGTCTGACAGGAACCTCTGAAAAGACAGAAGAGAATGTGGAAAATTACTAGTCAGCCTTAAAAATCAAATGGGGAAAGCATAGGTGTTTTGGCAAGCCCCATTTTGTATTGGAATCTGCAAATCAAAAGAGCCTTCAAAAAAGTACATCAAGGATTCTTGCTGTTTCAAGTCTGTCTTTGGGAATGGATCAGTCTTGCATATTCCACGCCACACACCACCTTCAGCCCATATTAATATGTAACCTGACTGCACTGCAGTTGGAAACATGATGGAAACAACCTCATAACTGTCAGAAAATGTACTTAAGTTGTCTATTGTCTAACCTTTAATACCACTATTCCTGCTTTTCACAGGATATGAATGTATATTGGTATACTTGTTAACTGCTGCATAAAATACTAAGTAAAACCCAGGATTTAGCCCAGCAGCAGCAGATAAGATAAACATCTGTTTTTTTAAAGGTCTTGGATCAATGCAGTCTAAGAAATATCAAATGATGTATCATATCATCAACTTGAGGCCCTTCGAACAGTCACTCATGCCCTGGTCATCTCCCATATAGACTATTGTAATGCGCTCTACATGGGGCTACCCTTGAAGAGTATCCGGAAGCTTCAACTGGTCCAGAATGCGGCTGCACGGATTATTTTAGGTGCATCAAGATCAGCACATATAACACCTTTGCTCCCTGAGCTGCATTGGATGCCAGTTTGCTTCCGGGTCCAATTCAAGGTGTTGGTTATCACCTTTAAAGCCCTACATGGCATGGGTCCAGGGTACCTGAAGGACCGTCTCATCCCTGTTACATCAACCCGTCCCACCCGGTCATGCAGAGAGGGCATTCTACAGACCCCGTCTGCAAGAGAATTTCATCTGACTGGGTCCAGGAGGTGAGCCTTCTCTGCAGCAGCCCTGCCCTTTGGAACACCCTTCCCCCAGAAGTGAGGTTGGCCCCCTCCCTTTTAGACTTCAGAAAAAAACTGAAGACCTGGTTTTGTCATTATGCATGGGGTGGGGATGAGAATAGTCAGTTTTGGGGATGGCTGGTTCCCTAGTCTTACCTTTGACCAATATTATCTGGTCACAGGCTGAAATAATACCACCATCGCTTGGATTTTATTATATTTAATAATTGTATTTTATACTGTATTGTTCATGTTTTTATTGGTTTTAAATTGTTTGGTTGTGAACCGCCCAGAGTTCCTCCTTGTGGGGGAGTTGGGCAGTGATATAAATTTGATTTATAAATAAATAAATAAATAAACTTGTTAAAAAATTATTATTGCAGGAAAGAATTTCTGGCCTTGATGGGGAGGTACAGTTCACACAGTAACACAAACTCGAGAAGGAATTCCCCAACACAGCTCCTAGCTGGTAAGAAGTTAGTTATGTTTTCACTATGCAGTATAAGAACAGTAGAGAATGCTTCATAGCCTGATGGCCTCCATTAATATTTCAGGTTGGTAGAGATGCTTTCACGAATTGGAAGGTAGACCTTTAACCCAGATTTTATGGGCTGATGTTTGATGGACAGAAAGGACACTTCAGTTCAATCAAGATTTTAAATATATATTTCTTTATGGGACTGAACAAGATAGTAGTAGTGTTATAGTGCCCCCTAGGGGTTCATTTGTATATTTTCAAATGTTTGGTGGTTTGAGAACATCTTGAGCCTGTAATTCCAAAATGTGCCATGTAAATAATTAACTGTATTCTCAGGCAATCAGTGGCTTTCACTGCTGTGTTATGATTGTACCACAGTGAGAAGGAAAGCACCAGTTAGCCAGCTGTTCAGGACTATTTCAGGCCCCAGAATCCTATATTGCGCATAGGTTACCATGTTGTATGCCAATTCCAGTCAATTCCCTCCACTCTAATATGGGAAACAGTTCAATCTCTGCTTTACTTTTTAAAAGGGAGAGAGCTTAATTTTTGATAACTTCAATTTTGTGAAAGTGCTTACAGGTTTATTTATTGCCCAAAGAATAAAAGATTTGGATCACTTATACATTAGAAGTTGCTGGACAAAGCAGATTGGAATTCCACTGCAAAGGATGGTTTCTGGGCCTGTCAGCTTGTTGTAGCTGAATAACAGTTGGTCCTTGCCTTTTTCCCAAGGAGCTCTTGGTAGGATGATTCTTCTCACATCCCATTTTCTCTCACTGTAAGGTAGTGTAGGTCGAGCTTCATAACTGAATGGTGATTTGAAACTAGGTTTCTCCAGCCCTAATCCAGCAGTCTGCTAATTTATAATTCTGTCTGTCTTACCGGAGAGCCATTTCTGCCCTTACAGGTGGGCATTTAATTAGTATGAGAACACTCATAGGTGAAAATACTGTTTAATGTGGTGTCTTAGTTTTAACTTGAATGCAGACATTCACTACGCAGTAAAAACAGCCCTGTGTATGAATTCAGTGTTTAGCAGGTTCCTCAGAATTGTGCATGCTTGTGCAACATATTTTGTGGTTTAAGGCTTCTCATATGTTCCACATCTTTGCCTATACATGGATGGTGGTGTGGATTCATGTCTTCTGGTCCTTCCAGCTGCTGGTTCTCCCTTTTCTTCATCCCACTCCCACCCATGTTAAATATGGATGCCTTAGGAGAAAAACAATACAAGAGCAGCTGCTCATGTGGAAATATCAGCCATTCTAGACTAGGTAATTGGAAATAAATGAAGGAAACATAGAAAAGGCCTCTTCCGTTATATGGCCTCCCACCCCCCACCCCCCCACCCCCCCCCCGCAACCTTCCTGGAGCACAATGGACTGAATAGTGACATAAGCCAGGAGTGGGGGGAGAGACAAATTATACAAATGGCTGAGATGCGCTGGGAGGGGGGGGGGGGAGTCCCACCTTTTTTGTAATTGACAGAGTGGGCTTTGTTTACTTAATTTAGCTTTAGTGCTTAGACTATAATTTCTGTATATTTCCACTTTAAAAAGGCATGGAATTATACTTCCAATTTGGGGGTATTGGGGATGCAGCTGGAGGTTGCTCCTGAGGCTGTAAAAGATTTGCGGGGCTGTATTCAGCCCTGGAATGGCCAGTCTCCTCCCTTCCTTGATGTCAGTGAACTCACTTGAGATGTGTATAACAAGACAATGTGGCCCTTGGGTTGGACTCTGTTTTTCACCTCTACTCTAAAATAATAGGAGGGCTGAACTAGGCCTGGCAATCTTTGTGGTACTGAGCAGTTGTTTTCTGTAGAAGATACTTATTTTGTCTCTGTGACTTTTTCCCCCCCACCTTCTGAGGTAAAGGTGTTGATAGCTTTTCTTCAGGATCATCTTCAAGGTCAACGAGTCCTCCGCCATTGCATCCAAAGGACACTGTGGCAAGCCCCCCAGGAAGGCCCGCTGTGGTAACTTCCCTTCAAGCTACCACAAAGTAACTATTGAAGTTCTAAAGTATGTTTTTCATGGAGAGTTTGTGGAAAAGGACAGGATGCGGGGGTCAAATCATAGGAACATTATCATTTCCAAAGCCTTCCTTTTAATCTAGGATTGTGAGCTGTCGGTACTGAAAGAAGATCCTTAAAGAGACATTGGTTTCAATGTTTGTTTTATATGCTTGTTTTCTCTGCACAGAAAGTGAATTAACTATGAAGAATGTCATAGCCAGGCTGTGCTGCCATTCTTTCTAGTTTACTCCCAATTATTTTTCTTAAATGGCCTCAGTTTTTAAGAACATATAGGAAATTGTCTTATGTCAGTTCAGAGCTAATCCTTTCCATCCTGTCCCACATCCAGTACTGTTAGGCCTTTCCTGTCACCTGCTCCCGAATCTTTTAAACTCGAGCCTCCATCCCTGACCTATGACGCTTCCCTAAGGCCTTTCTTTATTTGCTTCTTTTCCCTTTTCAAAATAAGCAAAAAAAAAAAAAAAAGGAAGTCTTTCTCGGAGTAGATCCTGAGGGCTGAGAGCTACCACAAATTCCTGGCTGGGTACTCCCATCCATGATCCTTTGTAGATGCAGAAAAACTTTGCCTGTCCCCATTTTTCAAAACCTGGAAAAGAAGTAATGATGTGGTCACAGTTGCTTAGCAACTGTGCTTTTCTTTCGTGGACCCAAGTAAAATTCCCAGCTTTTCTCAGCGGCGAGCAGACACATATCCAGGAGACAACAGCAAGGCCACACATAATTTCTGGGACTGATAGTGAAAATCACCCAAGAGCAGGAAGCCTAATGGGTTCCAAGAATGGTGTCTGTAGGCATATTGGCCTCCATGACTGCCATGCTGGGGGGCCGAGGACTTAAAACACCCTTGCTGGAAGTAGTTGCCTTGCCAGCCACTCAGAGCTTTGTCCCCTACGATACAGTATTTAAACCAACATTATTGAAAAGCCTTGTGTCCCTGCTCCTGTTCCCTAGGTTCCTGGCTCCTAACCATACCTTGCACTACTGTCTGCTTCCTAGCTTCTGATCCTTTGCTACCAATTCTCATCATCCTTGTATTATGGACCACAGGTCATTTTCCTGATTTCTTGCTATCAAGGAGTTTCCAGAAAAATATATAAAATGTCTGTTTTCCCTGGTCTTGGTTTACCACTAAACTTCATCAAGTTCTTTGATATTCCTATTAGTACAAGTTTCTATAAAGCTCCGTTTTTATGCATGTAGAAACAGCATTGCCCAAGAAATCTGCTGCCTGAGGTGAAGAATAAAATGCTACTTTGCCTGATTCCACATGAGATGCCCATCAGACCAGGAACTGAATCCTAGCAGATGGCAGTGTAGTTAGATGAAATGGGGTAGACCAAGTGATTTTGCCTGACAACACCATCTTCCGTCAGCTCATTTAGGAGAGATGCCTTATACTCTAATGGAGGCCTAGAGACAGGTTGCTTTCTGGCATGGTTTTTGTTATGCAGTTGCCTTGCCTGAAACACAGCATTTTATAACGGAGAGGGGGAAATTCTGGATAAATGTCTTTTATTTGTTACCTTCCCTTCTATTCCTACCACTTTTTAATCCTTCTTTTAACCCACAAATTCCATTAAGCAAATGAAGAGAGAGAACTCCATCCAGATATAGCAAGTTGCAGCACCCAGAGTAAAAACTGAGTTTAAATGTATATTCATTTGCCACATTCCAAAGGCATACAGTAGTGGATTCTTAGCCTACTGGGAAAAAAACAGTCTTTACAGAAACAGAATTGCACAAGAGGCCCTGCACCAAAGTTTCCATTTTGCACAGGGCTGCTTGATTCAACTTTCTGTTTTCAGCTGCATATAAGAAGGGGTGGGGGGAGGAGAATGGGGTCTCCTGCTTAATACTCCTAAGCATACCAGACATCAAAGCATGGCTATGAGAAAACAAAAGGGGATTTTGCTGCAAGGTGTTCTTTGTGTTTGTTCTCAGTTTCCCAGTCACTGACCTTTTAAAGCTAACTTTGTTTCTTCTTCTCTAGTGACAGCATATTTCAGATTATCAGTGTTTCCAAGGAAACGGGTCTCGGCCTGCAGGTTGTAGGAGGCATTGACAAGAATGAAGGGCCCTTGGTGTATATTCTGGCAGTCGTTCCTGGAGGTGACTGTCATAAGGTAGAGAAGGGAAAGAGGTGTTGGGAAGATGGGTTCTTTCTCTGCTTTTCTCTTTACAGTCCAAGTTGGAAGTGAGGGCCATTGGTTGGCATCTGCCGAAGTCTTGGAAATGTTTTTCAAAATTAAGATGAATCTCTTATTTAGAACAGCAGCGAACCTATTGCTAGGTCCCTCTGAATTTTGCCTCCCCCAAATAAAAATGGGCACAGATTCAATCTCACCATCATGGTTGCCATCTTGACAACCTTGACAAATACCCTGTGGATACCTCTGATGTTAGATTTTTCTGACAAATATTTGCAATAGGAATGTATCAAAGCTGGAGTATAATCTAGGTTGATCCAGGAGTTGCCTGGGTCAGTCAGCTATCAGTACAGAGTCGTCTTCCTCAATGCAGACGTTTTACCAGTGAAATGCCGTTTGATTTGATGTTTTCATTTTTCTTGTTCCATTGTGCTTTGTGTTTTAAAGTTTCATCCTATGCTTTTAAAAGAGATATCATTTTAGATATGATATAAATTCATATATATTTTTGAAATTCCCTTGATTTTGATTTTGAAAGGGAGCCATATTGTGTGCACTGATCTCCCTGTGTCATCTGGATAGCATCCAAGTACCTGAAATGTCTCATTAAAATATGGAGAAGGTGGTAACACTTGGCTGACCGTGTCTGTGCTTGAAAGCTAAACAGGGTCAACCCTGCTTAATTCTTGGATAGGAGATCACCAGATAATTTCAGGATTGCGGGCTAGACTGGGAAGTTGAAAGCCATCATGGAAGAAAGCAGTGACAAAAGCACTTCCATGTCATTGTCAGGATAACTCATGAGTCAAACCCAACTTAAGGGTTTCACTTTACATATGTTTAATTTATACATTATTACAACAAGAATATAGACAGCTGTTGATAAGTTAATTCCCATTTTCAAAACTTCCAGATCTCTCTCTGCAACCAGAACTCTGGTTATTTATTTCAATATATTAAGGTAATGGTCTTTTCTATCAGTTTGGTCCAGAGTTGGTGCCAGAATTGGGCAACCTGGTGCACTTCATATGTTTTGGGCTGCATTTCCTATAATCTGTTTTTATGTGCCATATTGTCTGCAACTGGTAGATATATTTTGTAACATTCAGATGGAGTATATTCTATTTGCAGTCATTGCCACAAGAGGTCACTATTGTTGCTTGTATCAATATGCATTAACACAGCCTTCCCCAACTTAGTACTTCAAGATGTGCTGGGATTGCAGTTCCCATGTTGGTTGGAAATTCAGGGAGTTGCAGTCCCAACATATCTGAAGAATGCCCAATTGAGGAGACTATGTTATAAAAGCTATAGAGGGCTAATCAAAAGAAACTTTAAAGAACCATCCAGATGCAAGTGCTCAATAATATTGTAGCTGAAGTTATACATCGACATTTAAGAATGCAACCAGTTAGCATCTTCTGGACCATAGGAATATAGAATGTTACTAGAGACAAAAATAAAAATGGTAATGGTTTATTATAGACATTGATCTGCATTCCAAGAGGTACATGCATTGTTTTATGTGAGCCTTTGCTTCATCACAAGCATCTCACACTGACAATCCTGCAACTCCTGTTATTCCTTTTTTAAAGTATCTTGCTTCCTGTAGGTGTAACTTCCTTTATTTCTTTTATGATGTCTTATTGCTGCATGCATACAACACAGAATTTCTTTAAAACAGAAACCCCAGATTATCAGCATAGTACCTTGCTACTGATGTAAAGAATCTCTCTAGTACTACCCTGAGAACTAGCCAATTCTAAAACAGCATTCTTCAGTCTGGTATTGACTACAAATCCCTGACTGAAGGCTGGTGAAGGCTGCCTTAAATTATTGATATAAAAATCAATCCGTCATGTTTGTGTTTTCCTGATCTTCACTGAAGTTGTATGTGTACTGTAGTCATTGACAGCAGAGCTTCTATTCCCCATCCCTTTGACAAATTAATCAAGCTCAGAGCTGGATTAGCTAGTACAGAAACTCTCACGGACTATTTGTGGCTTAATTCTATAACTATCATCTGTAGTTTAATGTAACCTTAACCCTAATCCTCTCAGAGCTATTATTTAGGCAAATAATAATAATTCCCCTATCTAATACCAAATCGATTCACCAAGGGGTTGATGTTAACTTTCCCTTTCTGTGAGAGTCAGGACGAGAGGGATCAAGAACGTGCTCTCATCACCAGAGCGACGGGGAGGAGTTAAGAAGATGAGACTGGCCCCTCCCTAAGGAATGCAAGGGAGGTTGAGAGGGTGACCCTGGAAATTACTCTCACTCTGAGAAGATTTCTGTAACGGGACTGAAGCCAATAAACCTTGCTGAATTGAATCTACTGTCTCCTGGAGTTTCCTGGGCTAATCCTGACACTTTCCAATATATTCCCTACCAACTTTTATGAAAATCCTCTTGACTATTATTTGTAGGAAGTCCCCAGCTATGCTGGATAGATTAGGAAGCATGGAGAAAGTCTACATAAAGCATTATTCTGAGCCCTGGTGAGTTCCTAACTTCATTTTCTTCTCTAAAGGGATAAAGCAAGAAGTTGGTACCATTTGTGCGTCCTTATTTATCCCACCCCAGACAGAATACAGTCTTCTGCTTCTTATTCAAGACAAACTAGCAGTATTTTGAATGTCTGGTATTACAGAGAATAAGATTCTTGCTTCCTTTTAATTCAGTAGAAAGAACAACTGATTCTAAAAGAAACCAAGGCATGGAATCGAGTAAATGTTTTTTTCAGAAACATATACAATATGGCAAGATTTCCTGGAACTACCTTCCATGTGGTATAAACATAGTCACCTTCAGTGCCAAAGAAAGATGAGAGTTATTTCTCCCATTCTCTCTTTGGTTGGAGGATATGCTTCAGAGGGCAGTAAGGAGTTTATATCCATTTTCTTTTAGGAGTAATCAAGCATACTTCTGCATTCTGATTAATAGGTGAGAGGCTGCATTATGTCCTTTAGGAGAAAAGGTAATTTTGCTATCATCCCCTTTCCCTGCATGCAACATTAGTTTATATATTGAAAAGTACCTAAGCCTTTGGAGGGGAGAAAGTGCTCATTTGGACGACAAACCCCAGTTGCTCAGAGGTGAAACACAACATTAGTTTTATCATATGAACTGCCTTTCAAAAACATTTTTTGCTGTAATAGCTACTCAACTTACAGAGGATATGTTATATTACCTGGCTTGCTATTAAGTTCTACATGTCACTGTTTATTGGGAAGACCTACTCATGGTGAATGAGTTAAAACAGAATGCTTTGGGAATGTGAGCATAGAACAGAGCAAGAAACTAAAAGCTGTTTGTTAAGGCAACATCAGTTGTATGTATCAGCCCTCCCCTGCCCTTTCACTCTTTCTTTTTCAGTCTGACTGATAATAACTTAGCTTCCCTTCACAGTTATAGATTTACAGAAGTTTTCATTAAGCTGTTTGAACTGGTTGTAAAAATCAGCATGAAATTCTGTCCTCATTATTCTTGTTAGGATGGTCGACTGAGACCTGGAGACCAGCTTGTATCTATTAATGAGGAATCATTGATTGGAATCACTTATGAAGAGGCAAGAAATCTAATCAACAGAACAAAGCCGAGGTAACCACTTGTTACAAAACCAAGCCTCTGAACATTCTTTTTCATAGATTAGATTTATGCATTTAGCTCTTAAAATTGTCAAAAGAATTTTGGACAAGTGCTTTTGAAAATGTGTATATTTTCCTTTAGTTTTTCTAAGCACAGTGTCCAAGACATAGAATATTACAAAATTAAGATCTTTACAATTAAAATACTTGCCTAGCATATCAAAACCACTAAAAACAGGGTAATAAACTTTTATCTTATTGAATTTTATTTATTTACTAAATTTGATTTGCTTCCTGAATAGCTAGAAAGCTACAAAGAGGTCTTTATTAGTACTGGAAGGATTCAGCATGTGATACCTTTTTTGTTCATTTAGATCAAATACCTCTTGGGAGATAGCTTTCGTCCGACATGATTCTGGTCCTGGTCAGGTGGAAAATATGCAGCCATTCTCCAATCTGCCAAATTCAGAGAGATGTGGACTACAGAATAATCTACTGAGCCTCAGTCCAACATTGTCTTCTAATAAGAATGTTGCTGCCGAGAAGTCTGTTCTGAATATGGCAAGTTTAACCTGTCAAATAAAAGTTTTGCTTTCCTTAAAAAATTGCTTTGCTTTGAATAGGATCATTATAGTTAGGCACTACTAGATCCTGGCTGATCTCGAAAACCTGAGCAGGGGGACTTACATAGTACTTTGATGGGAAATCATTAGGAAATAAGAAGGCTGTGGGCTACTCAAGGAATAATAATAAAAGAAATCTTGGAGGATGGCAGTACCAAGCAATCTGCACAGCCATCCCCATGAAGTCAACAGGAGTTGAGCTCATTTTAAAGAGGACTTTATGGTTTAGTTTTGCAAAATACATGACAAACTGTCATAAAAAAATTATATAAAAATCAGATTTCTTGCAATGTTGTACATGCATTGACTAACTTTATGAACTTAGAAGCAGCTATTGTCTTTTGTAAGTGCATATCCAAATATTTCCAAATAGGTGAGCATTTATTTGCATAAGGTAATTCCTGAGCAAAATTTTAAAAAGCAGTTCTTCCGGCTTTTCTAGATGGAGGGCATTAAAAAACAACAACATTATTTTTAAATGTATATGTCGTCCAATTCCCAGTGACTCTTTTGTTTATTGCTAATAGGCAATAGGAAAAGAAAATAAAGTCATAAGAAAAGAAGATGGGATTACTGATGCAAGGCAACTGTAAAGTTTTATGAATGAGGCACAGCTATTATATAAGAAGTATTTTGTTTGCAAACACCCACTGTTCATTGATTATCTATCTATCTACCAGCGCTTTCAAGGCAATTTGCAATTTAAAATAGTTTATACTAACATAATCATGTACACTTTCTGAAAAGAAGACAGAAGAAAAACAGAAATTAAGAAATTAAACAGAAATCAAACTAGTTAAGAGCCAGCTCTTCATTCTCATTATTGCCAGCTGAATAGGACTGGGTGTCATGCTTTGTTTCATTCAGTTGCTATCTCTATTATACACTTCTTTATGCAGAAAGCTTTCAAAAGAGGAAAGTAAGAAAATTCTATATATGACTATCAAATGATCTAATGAGCTAGATAAATTATACATCTTCAACTTAAAACACCTGGCTACCAACTAATTAGTACTATCACAAATAATGTCTTTGAACTCTTGGCTTGGACATGAAACAATTCACAGAAATATCTTGTTCTGTTTGGGTTGGCTCTCTCCAACCTTATGTCCTCTGTATATGTTGCATTTCAGCTCCCAGCTGACATGGTTTCTGCCATGTTTCTTGGAGTATTATGTGGGCGTAGGTTCAACATATCTGCAGGACACCAGGCTGGGAAAGGTTGCTTTGGATGAACAAAGTGGCTGCCTGAATTGTACTACACAAGGTGGGCTCATATTTGCCCACTTTAATTTGCTTTATGAAAAAATCTCTGAAAAACATCTTTCTTTCCTTTGAGGAAAAAGTCATTTTCATTTATTTTTAAGGTATAAGTAGCAGCATTAGTCTGACAAAACAAATGAAACAATGGGCTTGTGAAAGACATAAATTAATATTCAAAATAATTGATCATCTATATCAACTTTTAAATTAGATGGCACTTCTCCTCTGGACAGATGTTCACAGAAGAGATATTTTTGAATAGGATAAAGGGGGAGTGTATGTCCTAGAAGGTGTGGGCTGCTTTCTCCATTATCAGCATACTTCGTTTATGGAGAAATGTATCTATAAATAGAAACATGATTTCATCTAGGCCTTCTGGAAAAAAGCAGTACACAAAAAGCATGTTCCTCTTTAAAATAAAAATTCACCTAAAGGCATGCTGCATTTCTCAGAGAAATTTCAATGCACAGAATAATATGGTTATGCAAAATTTTCAAAAGAGATGCTTTACAAGACCAGGTTCCTGTATGAAGCAACTTTTTAAATGGATAAAACAGCTGTATCAACTACAAGACTCGTGACTGCTTCAAAAGCTTCTTCTACAAGTTTCCATATCTTGTGGATGCACAGCCATTTTGCTTCACGGCTTTGCACAGTCAGAGAGGCCTAAAGAATAATGTTTTATTCCACTGAGTGGTCCACTTTGGTTTTGTGTTTGTTTTTGATATTGACTGAGAAGAGCCTTGCGCTAGGTTAGACTAGAATTCAAATTCAAATTCAAGTCCCAGGAAGTGAGCTCCATTGAATTGTTGGAATCTATGCATATGGTTATGCATATGATTGTACATTTATTTAATGTACAAATTCCAGCACCAGAAGAAAGAACAGAAGTAGGGAGAAAGCAGAAAGGATATTCTACAGATTTATCAAGCTGTGTTTGAGAAATTCTGCCTTCAGTGTTTCTATAACACTTGCATGCAGTTTTAATACATTTGCATAAGTAATATAGAACATGGTGTTTATTTTTAATGGCATTAATAATTTCTAGCTTCTTAAGAATTGGCATGAAATAGTGAAATCCTCAGTGCTGCAGGTTTAGTTAGAAGGTCTGGAGAAATGCCTTCATCTGACAGGTTGTAGATTACTTAATGCATAGTTCCATATGCCCATATTTACCTTTACCTTTAGGCAATGAATTATACTCAATGCTGTTTTGGATCACTTGTACTCAGAATGATCACTTAAGCATTCTCTGGGTGAAGCAACCAAGGGAAAAATGATATGAACTAGCCCAGATTCGGAAAGCGACGGAAGAGTCAGTAGCATATAGTAAATTGATTGAAAATGTTTCTCAGCGTAGAATCTAACAGGTTGGTGGGTTCCTTAACTAGGATCTCTCGGATAAAACTGCCATGTTAGAAATCCTGAGTGGTTCTTGGTTTGATTGACTTGGTTATCATTGATTGACACAGGGTTCTGATAAAGTTGCCTGTTGTTTGCCCTATACTTGCTCTTCCGTGGGGCTGCATCATAACATTAGATGAAAAGTATTTGCAGAAATACCCACTTTTTCTAAACCTGTTTGAGGGGAAAAAATCAATACTATCCAAAGGTTCTGCTAATCTTTATTCTATGGACTAAGATTATGGTGGTAAAAGTACTCAGATGGCTTTATAAGCAGACCTTAATAGTTGTTACATTAAACTTGTTGGGCATTAGGCAAAATGTAAGCACATTTTGTCTCCATAATAGGCAAATGATTTGGCTAATAAAAACTTGACATTAGTATTTAGTCTGGGACCCAACCTACTTCAGTAAATGGTACTTCCTAATGTTTATGTTTTTCTTTCATAGATGAAAACTGGATTCAAGAAAGGAGAACAATTTTCAGCATTTTCTACAGACAACAGTTCCATTGATGTATCAACTGGGGGTAAATGCTTATTCATTTGTTCACTCTCTCTCTCTCTGTTGTTATTATTACTTTTCACATGAGTTTCCTTTTCTTTAAAAAAACACTATGTGGGCCCTTTCTTTGATAATGTGAATGAAAAACTGAAATGAATGAATTGTTGAGGCATCTTTTTTCAGTATAATGACAACTGAATGAGGTTTGATTGTCCTTGTTTGCAACATTTGCTTGTATAGTGTAGCTACTATATGGCACTTAAATTGACAGATTGTAGTTACAAATCTCAGGGTATAGTCCAAACTTTAGTTATACCAAAGAAGATGCAATATGGTAATTTAGACTTAGGTGAAGCAAGAAGGCCTTTGTGGCCAGAGTATGGATGGGAATCCCTCTAAGAAACCATATACACTGCTTTAAGTTTCATGATGGAAAAAATATGAGATATGAATTGAATTATGAGATGCTTTTCAAAGTACGTTGCAGGGAATTTGGGGATCCCAGAAAGTTATAAGGGGTTCTTCTCTGAAAATACCAGGAGCTATGGACAAACATACTCATAATGACTGATATTCCCTAGAATGGACAGTTGAGTATGTCCAAGGATGCAGCCATGTTCCAGCAGCAATTGTTAAATCCAGTAAGCCTGGCTAGAACCCTGCCTGGACACCATCTGTGTCCTTATATATTCCCAGAACTTCCTGCAATCCACAGGAGTTCAGATTTTCAAATTCCTCTAGGAGCAGTCAGGAGTTGAAATTATTGATCCAAAGAATAAGACTTTCTGAGCTCAGATTAGTAAACTGTATTAAGAAAAGAGACTGAAGTAGCAATACTGTACAAGAATTCCATCAAGTACTTTGCTTTCAAATGAGAAAAATATATATATATATATATATATATATATATATATATATATATACATACACACACACACACATATAAACACACACACACAGAGACATATGGCAAAGCACTTAGTTTCTGTTTCTCTTTCTCATGCTCTTTCAATGTAAACAGAGAATGCCTGCCTCTTTTAAGAAGGTGGGCCAGCTTGCACCTGAAGATTATTTACCAAATGCCTACTAGCCTCTTTATCAGTGTGAGAACCAGCTCTTACACAAATGTGGAAGGGTCCTTGTCAGATAGATTGATGTGGAATTATCCCAGAAAGGTGCTTTGGGGTGCGGTTTTGTTTGTTTGTTAGGTGTCTTTGAGTTTATCTTGACTCCTGACAACTTCATGGACATATCCATGCAGTTTTCTCTGGCAATATTACAGAAGTGATTTGTCACTGCCTTCTTCTAGGATGTTTTTCAGCTTTCCAGTCTAGGTAATAGAGAACTTCCATGGCTAAGGGAGAATTAGAACCTGGGTCTTTCCACATGTAGTGCAGCCAACCACTATACCACATTGGCTCTCATCCTAGAAAGCAGATAGTTTGAAAACTGCCAAACCTCTAGTATTTGTAATCAATATGCTCACTTCAGTATTCATCAACTCCATACATCAATATCAAGTTATTATAGAAATTAGCCTTTTCAGTACTGAGGCATTTATACACACAAATACATTTGTATATGTACATTAGAGACATACACACTAAAGGATCTTGTTTAAAGCATCTCTATCTAATCTGCACTTGATTGCATCCAGTGAAGGGAACTTACTACTTCTCTGAGTAATTAGTTCCACTATCAAACTCTACTGGACCATTCTTGGAATAACTGAATCAGCAGGATTCAGAAGATAAACAAAACATTGTGTTCTCCATAACATGAATTTTGCAGGCTGGTATAAATGTCTATAGATTCCTTTAATAATTTGGCAGACTATTGCTTATGTTGATTGTGAGTCCAGTGTAAGCATATTGTTTTATAGTGGGATGGTACTGAGATTACCGTATTTTTCCGACTATAAGACGATACTTTTTTCTAAAATCCTTATGCTAAAAATTGAAGGGCGTCTTATTCAAGGAAGTCAGCCGAGGAGAGAACCGCGCGGTCGCAAAACTGCCCATACTTTGTCTCTGCGAACAGGCTTCCTCCTATTGCTAGCCTTCAATCACGAGTGAAATAGCTTGACTCTGCAAACAGGCTTCCTCCAATCACGAGCCTTATGTAACTGACGTCAGCTGATGCTGAACAAACCAATTAGAGGAAGGCTGTTTGCAGAGACAAGCTATCGGCAGTTTCACTCATGCTTGAATGTAATCAGTTATGCAAAAGAGCATGGAAACAGAACTGCGGAGAGACGGTTTGGACCTCCTCCCACCGAGTTTATCAGGTCAATGTTAACTAATTACTAAATAAAAATGTGTTCTGCACTATCTTTAAAATATTGATTTCTTAATTTTGGGTTGGAAAAATGGGGGTCGTCTTGTACATGGGGGCGTCTTATTGATGGAAAAATACGGTAAATATCTTTGTCCAGATTGTAACTAGGCATAACTATATAAATGTATTCCAGAATAATAATAAATAATTGGCTTAATATAATTGTATTAGGTATATTCCAGTTTCCATTTGTGCTTCAAAAAGCCAGGAAAATGAAAATTAAACAGCTACTAACTATGCAATATAAGCTTTAAAATTTTGCTGAACCTCATGTGCTATTATGAATAATGTAATATTCACAATTTGCATTAGTATTGCAAGTCAAGTTCAGATAGGAAGGACTGATCTAAGCAGATATGGAAGAGGTGCAACTACCTCTATCACTTAATAGAGAAGAAATTGAAGAATGAGTGAAAATTGGAATGAGCTTTGTACTATTATCTTAAAGCAGGAATTCCCCTGCTTTATAAAGCAGTAGCTGTAGTGGCAGTAGTTTATAAAATAAATGTAGAGGAGTTTTCACAAGTTATTCTAAGGTAACATTGGGGTTTGTAGGTACCATTGGCTCCCTTATTTGCTTGTTCTTTGGATTGCTTGGAGTTCAGTTTCCCAATTCAAGGCAGGGAACAGAATGAGGCAATCAATACTTGCTCCAGTAAAGCAATATGATCATGCAAAAATCATTGAGTTGGTGCCTCCTGGGTTATAGCAGCTTTTGAAGTAACAAAAATCCCTTCATCCTGCTCCACACAAAAAGGGACAAAATAAATTGTAAGCTCTAACTCCCCCCTCCCCCCTTGTTTTTATAAGATCTGAGCTCTTAGTAGGAGGGTAGACCTGTCTGGCTATCAAGACCTCTTTCTTCCAGTATATATATTCTATATGAAAGTTGTAATGATGGCATGATACCATAGTTTGGCAGCCAGGTACTTTACCCTACAACTGCAACAGTGGTTATTCAGCTTCTGTTTGGGGGGGTGGGGAAGGGAAGGGAGGATAATGGCTCACTTGAGTCCAGATCCTGGGTGCAGAGCAGAAGTAAGCTGTTAACATGGGTGCCTGCAGGATGGGGTGAAAATCTGCATGGTGATACAGACATTGTTACAGTTGAAGCCCCAGCCTTTTTTTGACAAGGGGCAGGGCTGTGAATTTAACAACATGCCTGCCATCTTGCAAATTTTGCCCTCCATACCAGTTGCTGTTATATATGTAGAGAAAATCAGACTAGGCAGATTTTTGCTGCGATTGTGAAACTGACAAAAATTGACAAGAAGTATTAAATGGGATCTTCTGCTAAATATATGTCCATATATATCCACCAATAGCCCAGTAAAAGACTATCTTTTCTGTGGGCGTATTTTAGAACTTGAAATGGCAATATATATAAATATACAAGTTATTTCTGAGTTGTGTTTTTTGAACAATAGCTCCCTCCTCACCTACTTGTATGACCACCTATTTTAAAACAAAGAAGTTTAAGGATAGTTTGTGATACAGCTGTTTCAAAAGAGGAACATTTAGTTTCCTTGGAATGTATCTCAATCTTTGGAAAGCATGAAGCAGATCTCTAACTCCCATTCACAAATATCACTTGTTTAGATGAAGGGATGAACAAGAATGCAAATTACTTAAGGCTGCAGGTTTCCCATGCCCTGTGTTACTCCAGTTCTGTATTGGGAAGAATAACTTAATATATATTGGCGACCCTTCTTATGTCGTGCCAGTGGTGATGCTGGTTGGAAATTATAATACAACATACAGTAACTTGAGACTATCAGTTTGAGAAAGCCTGCATCATGGGGCTAGTGTGATTTTGAAAAAGCAGTTAGTGATTTGCCAAGAGGATCTTTCCAAAACAAAATGCTTGCCATAAGGACAGTCTTCATAAGTATATTCACAACTAATCTGTCTCCTATGTTTTGTTAAAAAAAACATATCACAGGTACAAACCATGTGCTTCTATCATAATGTGACCTTTACTGTTTCAAGAACACCTTTTTGTTCCACACTGTCTTTATCAATTACGCCCCAGGTATATGTGGTTGTATTTCCCATCCCTCTTCATTTCTTGGTGGGTAAATATGAAGGGGCTCAGCAGCATCTATAAGTTTCCATTTTAATAGCATCTTGCTTAATATTTAAAGGGGAAAAATAATCAACATTTGGCATTCAGGTGATTAGCTGGGTTGTTTGAACAGCAGGAGTTCAGAACATATCCTTCAGCAGAAAAAAAAATCCAATTAGATTTCCAATTAATATGCAACCTGTTGTCTCATAGCTGTTAGCCCCTCCTGGAGAATTGATTATGGACCACAAAGAAGGAAGATTTCCCTCAATCCCTCAGTTCGCCTCAAAGCAGATAAACTAGAGATGGTAAATATCTCCTTATTTTAATTTTTGTTCTTATGTAATTTGATAACAGAGTTTCCAAACTCACATTTGATGTTACTTCAAAATAAAATTACTGTTCCACTTGGGTCAATAATTAATTCATCAAGCTTATAAATTATGCTGCATCTATATTGATATGTGGTAAAATGATTTAGTCAAGATTGAAATGATCTACCTGTATCAATATGTTTAGGAATTTGATGCTCCAATTAAAGCTGTGATTTTATTTGCTAGCTTTAGAAATGCTTAATGTTTATTTGTTGTTTTGCAAACAATATAGGATGTTGATTTATTCATTCTGCCCAACCCTGCCCCCCCACCAAACAGCTGGAAATAAGTCACAAGTGACTTAGAGTGACCCTGCATGTTTTCTTTTGGCATTCCAGCTGCAGCAGCTGTTATATTTGAAGAGGCAAGCCATTTCTTTAGCTCATGCAGCAAATGTTCCAAAGAAAGTTCTAGTTATGCCTGCAGAGGCCATATTGTATAGAGTGCCATCTGTAAATTTTGACTTACAGGTTGAACCTAAAGGGCCATGTGTGGTTTTCCATTCATTCAAGTTTTGTTTGTTCTTACCTAACCAACATGTTTCCAGCTATCTTTAGCAGGAGGGCCATGTAAAACTCATGGCATCAAACATGCTGTCCTTTTTAGTCAAGGCAGAAAAAGAAATTGTCCAAGATCATAAGAGCTGTCTGAATCAAGCCAAGAGCTTGTATAGTTCTGCATTTTCTTTTGTTATCACTGCATTCATACCTTATATATAATGGATATATACATCTCACCTTTCTCTTGGAACTAAGGATAGTATATATAGAGGTTTTGCCTAATTTTATCCTCACAACAATAACCTTGCGAGATAGATTTTGCTGAAAGAGAAAAATTGACCCAAAATCCCTCAGTAAAATGGGGGCATGAACCTGGGTTTTCCCAGTCCTTGTCCAACATTCTAAATGCTACACCACACTGGCTGTTTCCACAATGCCTCCCTGATTTCATCACCCATCTCAAGCGCATCCTGAGCATTTTGGCCAAAGAGATTATAGCACGTTCTGCAAACTAAGATATTTTGAGAGGTTTGATATAATCATCAAGTTCTG
Source organism: Liasis olivaceus (assembly GCA_030867105.1). Taxonomy (NCBI): domain Eukaryota; kingdom Metazoa; phylum Chordata; class Lepidosauria; order Squamata; family Pythonidae; genus Liasis; species Liasis olivaceus. The sequence continues at coordinate 123,311,396 of CM061348.1, read as the reverse complement.
TGGAGAACTCTACAACCTTTCTCGTTTCTGTCCAGATATGACTACTATATATGTTTCTGACTCTCCATGCCATCAAATTTCCATTGTTTCCTCTGCATCTATTTACTCCTTTAAAACCAGTTCATACGCTTTGGCTCAAACTTCTGGCATTTGGCATTTACTCAGGAAGAGCTGTACATAGTATCCCTTTTCCCCATGTGTGCATTTTCCCTGTAGTTTTTTGGCCTATTTGTTTATTTATTTTATCCAATTTAGATGCTGCCCGACTCCAGACTGACTGTAGGTGGCTTTTTTGGATAACGATCATGTTTTATACTTATTTCTACTCTTTCTCCTTTTGAACATGCCAGGGTACCTTTAATCTTCATTAGAGAGAGATGATTCTTCCTTGGACCAGATGCTCACCAATTTCAGTCATGCTTTTCTGAATTCACTTGAAATGACATTGTGCCACAGTTTAATTTTAGTGCTAGCATTCTGGTTCCATTCTGGCATTCTGGTTCCATTCTGGTAGTCTATTTTGTAAAGTCCAGGTTTGTTAGAAAATGTTCCCTAATACCTAAAAAATCTAAATTCTTTGTCTTTAGCATCACCATCCAGTTCACTTCAACCAGCCCTAGCTATCCTGTGCACAAAACAGGTAGCCTTTCAGAAAACAATATTTTTGTCTTTCAAACTTCCCAGCAACCTAAATACAATTTATTTCAATTATGACAAAATTTCTTTGGCTCTCAGCTCCAGTTATCAATGGCTCGGAGCAGTTTGGGACTACAATGTGTCCTGCTTGCCCAGGTTGCCAAATAAATCAATGTCAACAAGATTGGATTCAAGACTTCACAAAGAAAGGGAAAACTAACACGCAGGGGGGTTCCCATCTTAGTATAGCTGAAGAAAGAGGCTAGATCTTTGAAGGCAGAGGCAGTGCTGAAACAGTTGCAAAATGTTCATTGTGGAAGTGAATTATCTGCGAATCTTTTGCCAACCTGTAGTTTCCAGGATTCTTCTCCCTAAAGGTTAGCACAAGATGTGCCTTTTTATAGCATCTTAGTTCTCCAGAATTTCTGAGAGATTATTTTAGTTCTGAGACCATATCAACAAGTTTGCTAATTCTTTAGCATGAAAATAATTTGACTCTAAAGTTTTCAATTCCCTTAAGATAGTTACATATTTCCTGACCAGCTTCTCAGACTTGAATCCTCAGTCGCTCCACTCATGTTACATTCATGAGTCTGCATGCATTTAACTTTGGAGTTGACAAGGGTGGAATAGGAGGTCACCCATTCTTCCTTCATGCTGTTGTGTCACCATTCTTTCTTACATTCTTGCTTCAAGCATATCTGAAAAAGGTATTTTTGTTGCTGATAGTATACCTTACCATTCTCAGCTTGTTCTGAATCCTAGCTTTCCTGAGTTTGTTTACCTATCCTTTCTTCCATGTACTTGTTTTCTGATCCTCATTAAGCTTTTTGTTTGATGTCTATTTTTTTCTGAAATGGAATTGTTTGTTATTGTATATCTAATAATACTCTCTCCTTTTAAAAAAATATTCCTCCACCAAACCTTAGACTCCTTTTATAAGTAAAGTCTCATTCAAGTCAAGCTCAACTCCTCATGACCATGAACATGCCTATGTGGTTTTCTTGGCTACAATACAGAAGTAACTTGCCATTGCTTCTTCTGGAATATTTTTTCAACTTCCCAGTCTAGCCCACAGCCCTGATAATTGCTGGTCTTCCATTCAGGTTCTAACTAAGCCAAACTCTGCTTAGTTTCCAAGTCTAAACAAGGTCAGTCTGGTAATGCCACCTGCTGAGATAGGCTTCTTTTAGATGTTAGTATCTTTTTATTTAATTATACTAAAGCATTTAATTTCATTTTTCAACTGAAAAGGCTCCTGGACAAATTTACAAAAATTAACAAAGCAGCCCTTGCCCTCAGGCTTGTGAATTAAAACAATATGGCACAAAATGAAAATGAATTGGGCAAGAGGAGAAAAAAAGTTCTCAGAAGTATTCTTTCCCACAGGAAAGATTAAAGCAAATTCCCTGAAGCTACTCCCTATATGACTGAAATATGGAACCACTCTGGTCTTTCTTTTGCAAAATGTTCTTGGAGTGCAAAGGGTGGAGACACACAGTAGCCATTGATCCTCAGACTAATGGATCAGCAGAAGCTGAAGTCTCAGGGTAATCTCTTCTTTGAGCTGAATGTTTTTTTTCTAGAAAAAAGAGGAAAATCAAGCTCCTTGCAGTTTTTTCTTCTCTGGCCAGTAGAATCCAACCTAGCAGTTCTTCAAGCTTGCTAAAATCTAAATAGCACATTTGACTATAGTCATCTAGATTTTTCATAAGATCATGGGATTCTAGCAGTTCCAGTTATTACCCCACCTTCAAATTCCTGATACTTTAATATCATTGACCAATGCTTCCTTTTTGTCTAGAATCAAGTCAAAGATAGTCAGTGCCATTCTTCCTTTATACATTTTTCAAAGAGTAGGTTGTCAGAAACATATAACAAGAATTTCTTGGAGATCCCATACTTTGTCAATGAATGAATGAATGAATGAATGAATGAATGAATCAGTTTTATTACAATCACTGATGCATTCATAAAAGAAGAAATAGTAAACAAAACTCACAAGACTAAATAATTATAAAACCGATGTCAAATTACAAATTATTTTACAAATAGTAAAGCAAAATTTATCCACATTGAGAAAAATGAAATCACATTGGCCAGACAATAATGATTGTGAGTAGAATGAATCCAGGTAGCCTAAAAACCACGAACTTCAATTTCTCATGTGTCCTATTCTAGGATGAGACAAAAATCAGTTAAAATCAGGAGGCCAAGGTCATGGGATGGAAAAGTAGCTTTAGCCAGTATGAGGGGAAGCATATCCAAATATGTGCCTCAATATTGGTCATGCTGGCCTCGAGGTGCAAATCTATATTACACTGTGGAACTTAAAATATGTTCCTTAAAAATTTAGATTGCACCCTTTCCAAGAGAGTGAAGGAGCTATATGGTCGCAATTGGCCTCTGAACAGAAGTTGTGCCTGGACTCTGCCAAAAGTACTTTCAGCGCATCAGATATGAATAATGCACCTCCAGAATAATAGAAAGATTGCAGGATCATCATTTCTGTGTAATTTGAACAATATACTCCATATGCACCCTGCATTTACCAGTAGCATAAAACATTATCCCTGACTACTTGAAGATTTTAACCTGTTCAACTGAGTACCTATCCATATTTAGTCAAATTTTCCTCTTGATATTTGAAATGTTCCCATTACTCCTTATGCTTGCTTCCTTGAAATATCTACAATTTGAGAACAAAATCCTTGGTTCTCAGTAGCGTAACCTATTTCCCCCTCTAAGCATTTTTATCAAAATACTTTCATCACAGATGTGCTGTTTGCCTTTATTCACAGATGTTTTTCAAGATTATTGACCAAGAGGAATTTGTTTTTATTATACTTCTTTCCTTTTCACCTTTAAATATTGACAGAAGAAAAAAAAACTTGGGAGTTGCAAGGCCCATTCATTTTAAGACTTATTATTTTTGTATATGATATCACCCATGCTTGAAAAATTGCTTTTAGAATTTGTTCTCCCTTTTGTCCTTTTAGAAGGTATAATGTTGACTCAGATTGCATAAGCTGCCTTTAAAAAATGCTCCTCTTAAATCTATGTTTATATGTGGGAAAGCAGTTGGTAAATGGCTCTTATATATAATTTGTAAGCAGGCTTTATTCATGTGTTTATGCCAAAGAAGAGTACAGTCTTCTCGGCCTTGCTGCTCTGAATTTTTCATCAATTTCAGTCAGAACCTGCTGAAAAGAATGGGGTTATAGAGCAGCTTGGGTTTGATTGAATCTGAAAGTTGATATATGTATAAATATCTGCAGACAGGATGAGAACATTACACAGTGAGAACAATTTCTTCACATAAAAAGGTGCACTTAACAGTACCATTTGAGTCTAAACTGAACTTTCTGTTTGTGAAAGATAGAGCTACCATACAGGTCTTGTTTATAACCCAGAGCTACAAAGCAAAGTCTAATGCCCCTTTTAGATTAGAAAACCTGAACTCTCCTCACTTTCAGCCTTTTTCTTTCATTTCTTTCATTTTTTTTTTCTTGTCCAGGCTCTGAAGTATCTTGGGATTCAGCCTACAGAAGAACAGCAAGAAATCCTAAGGCAACAGCTAGCAAAGGATTCTAAAGGAACAGTCTGTTTTGGAGGTAATTAACTGAAGGGACCTTTAAGAAAATGTAACAGAGATTTCAGAATATCTCTTCTGCATAAAACTCTTCCTGACAGAAATCACTAAACGTGCTTCAGGGTTGACTGAATATTCTGTAAGGCATTGCATGAAGCACCTATGTATATTGTGAAGGTTTGCATTCCCATTTCAAAGGTGTTCTTCTTTGTTAACCAACATATTTCTTACCTGCACAGCTAGCAGGATTAATTTATAAATTAAAACACTTCTTAGGCAGCTTTATTCCAATATACTTAAGAAAAAGAATACATGTGCAGAATAAGTTAAAAGGTATGGGAGGGTTAGTGGGTCATTTTTGCAGATGATAAATAAAGTTGGTTAAGAAGATCTTGTTGTCCTTGTATCTGTTGTGGGCTTTCCATAGATATATAGGTTGCCATTAAGGGAACAAAATTTAGGACTAGACAGACCTGATCCAGATATTATATTTTATGATAATGAATGAAAATGTAAGGGCTGGTCCTAGGTTCTTCAGAGTGGTGTCTTCACATACCCATTCCATAGCACATCTTCCTCATTTTCTTTGTTCTGCTCATCTTTACCATGAAGCAAGAATTGAGTTCTGCTCAAGTTTATTGGCTTATTATTATTTGGCTTTTGTTGTCATAATGCTTTGTGGATTACCTTGAAAATAGAGTGCAAATTACATTTTAGTTAAAGTTTAATTAATCAATTAGAATTGGTTGAGGCTTAGGATTACATACTTAACCATGGCCCCATCCCATTCTTCTGTTCTAAGTTGATAGAATCCCCATTCCTATTGGTTGTCAAATTTCTGCACTACAATAACCATTTACAATAACAAAATTTAGAGGACTGTCCATATCTTCTGAAAGAGTTGCTTCTCAACACACAGGAGCACATGCAAACTATTTCTCTTTGAATCATTCAAATAGTCATTTTCCCCAGCTTAACATAGTTGCACAGTAAGCCTATCTACTTACGTGGGCATGCACATTCAGTGGCTAGCACTGAAGATGTTACCTAGCTGGGTAATGAAACGTTTGCAAGAAAACAACCAAGCTCAGAGAACCCCAAGGACTCCACAGTTCAACCCTGAGCTACACATATTTCTCTTCTATTGGTACATTCACTTAGCTTTGCATCAGTACCTCTTCTGAAGGATTTGTGGCATTCTATCAATTTAGTTACTTCTTTAATAAAATGGTATTTTATCCTTATATTTGGTCTAAATGGCAACCATGGTGTGTGTGTGTGCTCTTCAGATAAGAAAAAACAAGATCATGATATGGTATGCATTTTTAGTTTGGAAGGTAATCACAAGTCCATAGCGTGCAGTTTTTATTTAATAGTAATTTGTCTAAATGATTCTGAATGTATGAGGGAAGAAGGAGGAAGCGTGCAGGCTTTCTGTCTGTCTCTCTCTCTCTTTGTGCCTTCAAGTCAGTCTTGACTCTTGGTGACCATACAGAAAAGTCCCTGCCGTTTTCTTGGCAAAGTTTTTCAGAAGTGGTTTGCCATTGCCTTCTGCCTGGAGCTGAGAGAGAGTGACTGACCCAAGGTCACCCAGATCCCTTGTGCCCTAGGTGGCACTAGAACTCACAGCCTTCCAGTTTCTCGTCTGGTGCCTTAACCACCACACTGGCTCTTTTTAGCTCTTTCTGTTAGGAAAGACTGAGTTTTATAAAAATGAAAATAGAAAGATTTTTTTAAAGCTATCATTTTGTAATATATATTCAAACATTTGCATCCAATTTGGAGGTGTGCGGATTGGATGATATAAGAAAAAGAGAACTAACGTTCTGAAATAAATAGTAAATATCTAACTGGCAGTGGGTCATTGGATGAAAAGTGTAAATTGATTTTTCTGTGGTTGACACTACAAAGTTATTCTAACTTAAATTCTATGTTAGATTTTGTTCAGGTGGCAAGAAATTTATTTTCTCAGCAGCTGGATGAGGCTGGTCAAGGCCCTGTACATGAATTTGCTAAGTTATTAGGTTCACAGGTAAATAATATAATTTTTTTCCTGACAGCCTTCCAATAACTATGGTGGAATTTTGATTTTAAATTCCTTGAAGACTTCCAGCCCACTATGGTCTTTCAAGAGAATGACTAGAAGGGATAGAATTTCTAGGAGTGCTCATAACAAGGCACAAACTAGTTTCAATGCTCTTGTATGATCATGGTTTTCCACAAATTATAGCTAATTATTGCATGCATTGTTTGTTTGTTTAAAATAGTCTTCCCTAACCCAACACCATCCAGATGTATTAGATTCTGAACTTCACTTGAGGGCAGCAGGTGGAGAAAGCTTATTTAAAATAATTGGGGATGACAGATTAGGCACTAATAGCAGCAAGGTGCTGATGCCCTGGAGTTACTTCTGAGAGAGAGCCCTATGACTGGCTGCCTGTGGGCAAATTAAAAACTTTTCCTTTAAAGATCCCAGCAATTTTTGAAAGTTAACTATTTGATTATCTATAATTCTCACTCTTTTCTACTTCTTTCATGTGTTATTTGTTTTGTTGCCATTTTAATTGTAGCTTGTATGAATTTAACTAGCCCAATTCCTTCCACTAATGTAAATAGTATTGGGGGGAGTATTGGGAGGAGATGGGCGGGTGAGAAATTTAATAAATAAATAAATAAATAATTGCGGCTAACTACTACAATACACTGTCTAGTATTTTGAAATGCAAAAATGAAATAGTTCTCCACCCACCCTCTTTAATTGTACATGTTAGTTTTGTAAGTTTAATTTATCTATTTACATAGTAGAGAGGACTTTCTGCTAAGTCGGCTGGGTTAGAAAACTTAAACATTAGGTTAGATAACAGACTAAGTTTATTATTTTTTCTGTTATCTGTATCCATATATTCCCTCATGCTCAACTTGTGCTCCTAATTTTTCAATGCATACAGCTTGTATCCTGTGATCTTCTGGAAAGACACGAAATGGAAGAACTTAGGAAAGAGAAAAATGAAGCTTTGAAAGAAATATGTCAACTGAAGGTGACATTTTGCTGTGATCATTTTAAACATCTGCAATAATCTTTTCTTATTTTAAACATATTGCAGTATCTACCACTTAGTAGAAAGGTGTGGTAGATGTAGAATGATTACATAAAATTAACATTCTTTGCTTTCTTTATTCTATTAAAATTTCATAGATATGATGCAGTTTAATTTTGCTCTTGCGATGAGAGAGAGGTAGTGTAAGTGTCTTAATGCCATTTTTGGATAGGGAGAAGAAAATATGTAGCAGTTATTTGTTTTTCTATAAAATGTCATGATATGCCCATGTAACACTGGCTCTGTGAGCTGCACTGATTGCCAGTTAGCTTCTGGGTGCAATTCAAAGGACTGATTACAGTTTATAGTCCTTTGTGGCCTAGGGCATGGCTATCGGTGGGACCACCTAGCTCTGGTACTTTCTACCCATTCTGTATGATGGTGGGCATGCTTTGGGTTCCATTAATCAAATAGTGTCACCTGAGGACACCCAGGAAATGGGCCTTCTCTCTCATAGTGCCTCCATCCCCCCAGATATCCATATGGCCCCAATCCTACCTATCATTAAAAGTCTCTGAAAATCTGACTGTTTCCCCAGGCCTTGGGTTAGGGTGGATGACAAGCCCCTTTTAAGATTTTAGGATTTTCTATATTTGCTGAATGTCTTTTTCCGAGATACACTTTGGGTTTTTGTGTCTTTTGGGGGTTCTTTTACTTTTGATGTTGTACGCCACCAGAATCATATGGAATTGGACAGCCTTCTTAAATACATACATACATACATACATACAGTCCTGTCCCAGCTATTGTTCACTAATAATTATTTCTGATTGCTTTTTATTTTACATATTAATATTTTTTTTATCCATTCCATTCCCATAAAGCCATTGGTTTTGTGTATGTTGCCCTGAAACCTTGGGGGGGAAAGTTGGATGAAAGCATAATTTATTTTTAAAGTATCTTCCCTGTTCATTAGGAAGAGGTAAAGTGGCTCACAAGTTAAACACAACCCTTGGGGACTACATGGGTACAAATATGCAGTTTTTCAGCAACAAAAAGGGAATGTTTTGCTATTACCTTCTAGGATGTTTTTTTGAGTTCCCAATCTAGTCTGTATGTGTTAGAATTCCCTTGTAACTTGATATAGTCTTCCACATGCTAACCTTTTATGCTCCCACACACCCATCTAATGCTCCTTCCTTTCTTTTAGATTCTCACTTTTTATATACTTCTATTTTTTCATTATATACACATACATACACACTGTGTGTGTGTATAAACTAAGACTATATAAAAATGCATTTCATATATCTTTTATATCTTCTAGCTTTTCATAAATTTTTAGATTTTTTTTTTTTACTCTTGATGTATCCTTTATGCTTTTTTAATGACTGTACCTTTTTTAATGACTGCACCACCTTCCTTATGCTGTTCTGTGACCATAATAAAGATTTGATTGATGCTTCTTAACAAGCACTATAGATTTCTAGTCTTGTACATGTGCTGAGTTTTAAGCCTTTTTAAAAATTGTTACTTAGTGTAAGATTTTAAATGTACTGGCAGAAGGTTTCTGTCGTCATAATTTTTGTTTCATTAGTTCTCTACTAACTTCATGGAATAATCACTGTTCCTGTGTGATTGCCTGCAATAAGACTTAATTTGTTTAGTAATTAAAAACAAAAAATATTTCTTTGATTATGTCCCTTGGATATGTCCCCAGGAGAAAATTCTCTGCAGACTTCTACAATATGTCTTCAATGCTGGCAATGTGTAGTTGCCATTGCTACCTACTACAGTGAAATATTGTTGGACCATGTGTATGCTTTAATTTGTAACTGCATTGCTTTAATTTTGATTATTTTTAACTATGGGCCTCACTGAACCTATCTATGTAAAGCTTTGATTAAATGGAATTAAGAGAGACTGTTTAACCAACTGAATCAAATGTAATGAAGTCATAGAAATCAGAAAGCGCAGAATCTCATATGTAGAGGTCCCCTGAAATTGTTTCTGTAAAGAAGGGAAATTGAGAACATTTTCATCAGGGACTTTAAAATTTTTCCAGTGTGGACAACAACTCCCATTAATGCACATTAATGCACATGATAGGAATTAATCCAACACATCTGCAAAGCACAGGTTTGGGGATGCCTAACATTATCATTATTTTCACAAATGCTTTTGGGCCCTGCATAGATTGCCAAAGCATTCTGACAATGCTTGTTTAAAAGTATACATCATAACCCAGAAAAAGGGGCAAGTAGCATGGAGCACCCCATGCTGGGGAAAGGGCAAGAGGGAATAGCAAGGTGCACTCACTCTCACAGGCTGCCTTCTACTGTGTGGGAGTTTTGTGGCTTGCCCTGCTCACCATGACAGCTAGTTTGCAAGAGTACCCGTAACATGCTCAGAAGGTATCCACTGACCCAGAAACATGACCTGCCGCTGGGAAGGAGATTGCCTGTCTAACCAGCCTTCTGAAGTAGTTTGGAGCAGAGGAAGAATTTGTCTCTGTGAAGAAAATAAGGAGTCTTGGCCTGTGATCTCAGAAAAATGGGATCAACTTGGAAACAATTTTCTGGGGGAACACATGGTCCTAAAATCCACTTCCAATGGGAAGAAAATCAGTCACCTTGGTTTATTTGTTATAGAAGGGAATCACATATACAGTGCTGTGCAAAAGTTTTAGGCAGGCGTGAAAAAATGCTGTAAAGTAAGAATGCTTTCAAAAATATATAGTGTAATTGTTTATGTTTATCAATTTACCAAATGCAAAGTGAGCAAACAGAAGAAAAACCCAAATCAAATCAATATTTGGTATGACCACCCTTTGCCTTCAAAACAGCATGAATTCTCCTAGGCACACTTGCACACAGTTTTTGAAGGAACTCGGCAGGTAGGTTGTTCCAAATATCTTGGAGAACTAACCACAGATCTCCTGTGGATGTAGGCTGCCTCTCTTCATGTAATCCCAGACAGACTCGATGATGTTGAGATCAGGGCTCTGGGGGGGCCAAACCATCACTTCCAGGACTCCTTGTTCTTCTTTATGCTGAAGATAGTTCTTCATAACATTGGCTGTATGTTTGGGGTCGTTTTGCAGGTCGTTGTCCTGCAGAATAAATTTGGGGCCAATCATACGCCTCCCTGATGGTATGGCATGATGGATAAGTACCTGCCTGTATTTCTCAGCATTGAGGACACCATTGATCCTGACCAAATCTCCATTTGCAGAAATGCAGCCCCAAACTTGCAAGGAACCTCCACCATGCTTCACCATTGCCTGCAGACACTCATTGTACCGCTCTCCAGTCCTTCAGTGAACATACTGCCTCCTGCTACAGTCAAATATTTCAAAATTTGACTCATCAGTCCAGAGCACCTCCTGCCATTTTTCTGCACTCCAGTTCCTTTGTTTTCGTGCATCATTGAATCACTTAGCCTTGTTTCCACGTCGGAGGTATGGCTTTTTGGCTGCAATTCTTCCATGAGGACCACTTCTGGCCAGACTTCGCCAGACCATAGATGGGTGTACCTGGGTCCCACTGGTTTCTGCCAGTTCTGTGCTGATGGCACTGCTAGACATCTTCCTATGTCAAAGGGAAGTAAGCATGATGTATCTTCCATCTGCTGCATTGTTTCCTTGGCCAACCACTGCATCTACGGTCCCCAACAGTGCCCATTTCTTTGTGTTTCAAAAGAGCTTGAACAGCACATCTTGAAACCCAGTCTGCTTTGAAATTTTTGCCTGGGAGAGACCTTGCTGATGCAGTATAACTACCTTGTGTCTTCTTGCTGTGCTCAGTCTTACCATGGTGTATGACGTGAAATGGTCTTCCTCACCTTAGTAGCAGAGTTTGGCTGTTCCTCACCCAGTTTTAAGCCTCCTACACAGCTGTTTCAGTTAATGACACAGCTGTTTCTGTTTCAGTTAATATGTTTCAACCTACATATGAAATTGATGATCATTAGCACCTGCTTGGTATAATTGGTTAATCATATGCCTGACACTAATCCTACAAGATCCCTGACTTTGTGCAAGTGTAAGAATTGATGCTGGTTTGAAGGCAAAAGGTGGTCACACCAAATATTGATTTGATTTAGATTTCTCTTCTGTTTGCTTGCTTTGCATTTTGTAAATTGATAAACATAAACAATTACAATATATATTTTTGGAAGCAATCTTACTTTATGGCATTTTTTCACATCTGCCTAAAACTTTTGCACAGTACTATATATGTGTGTGTTGGAGTGTCTGAATTGCACTTGCAGTTCCCCAATTTTTAAAACAAATTGTTCAGTGGAAATAGCCTCATTCCTTTTGAGGAGAGTCTGATTCCTCGTTTACTTGCATCCTGACAGATGTATCCATTACAAGGAACATTAGGATGGCAGCCCAATGGTAGCACTATGGCAAGTTTCCTCTTTGCTCTCCAACATGAAATTTGACCTACAACAGTCTCCCTTTAACAATAATGTGGACATCTGTTTCTTTTTCTCTTTTCCCAGCATTTTATTATTTTTTTTTACCCATCATTTTAATGGAAATTAAGCATTTTTCTCTCAACTATATACATTACATTGTCCTGTCTTTCCCACAGGGTTTCAGTCATTAAGATGCTTCAGACAAGAAATTAATTTTTTTTCTTCTTTCTTGCCTCCAGCCTACCTGATTGATGTGGCACACAGTGATGTCAAGCTGTCAGTTTACTGCTTTCAGATGCCTTTAGGAGGGAAATGTCAATAAAAAATAACAAACCTGTTCCATTTTTTAAGAGAGCCTAGATATCTTCACCTTTAGTGTTGCAAGCTAACTGTATTTGCTGTTTGTTCATGTGACAGTCGCACACCCATAATTTTTTAAAAAGCACAAACAGCTATGCTGTTTTGTAAATCCATAATTGTTTTTAAAAGTACAAGCAGAATGAAGGGGGAAAAGGGATTGTACATAGTAGCTGTTCCCCAACACTCTGGAAGAGAACAAACCAGCCAATCTGATGAATGACTTTCTCTTGTTAAAAGCACGCAGCTGAGGCATTTCTAATCTGCTCTTCTGACTGCTTCAAGTCACTCTTGACTTGATTGCTTTAGTAAAGCTGCAAAGAAAATAATTGATTTTGATTAGCAGTATGGAGAGCTTGATATTCCCTATAATGTAGCTATAGTTGTTGTTGAAGAACCAGGAGGAGCTGAAATGCTGCTTCTGTGCATTCGTGTGTCTGCAAATCTGCACGTATGCGCATACTGTGAGTAAGCAGAATTTGAAATGTCTGAACGGAATGAGTGACTTGAAACAATGTGACTTGTTTAATTTGAATCTATGTACATTGCCAAGAAAATCACTCCTGGAACCAATGAAGCAATGCAACAGGAAATTTTCCTTAGGGATCTTCAGAGTGCTATTCTGTCTCAACTATATGATCCCAAATAAGAGGAAGTTGCAGCCCTCTTCATTTTTTTTCACAATTAGAAACAATCACCTTTTCATTGGTGGACCAATATATTGAGATTAAAGTTGACTTGCCTCTATTGATAAAGTTGGTTTGGGTGGAATGGAATGGAAAGTGACTGGTTCCTCTCCAGATGAGTAAAGGAGGAGTCTGTGCACCATTTCCTTGATAGTGGTTTAGGTGATTGCCAGCTATGTCCCTGAAAGAAACAGATTCTGACAGGTGGTCGGTGAAAGCTATAAGTGAATAATTGATTTTTTTGAGTCTGGTTTATGGTGGGTAGGGTCAGGGAGCTGATGAGTATTAATCAGATGCAGCCCCTTGGGATATCTCCAGGCCAGATGGTGGGATGATTAGAGCTGGATGATGTGGTCTGATATTGGATAGGAGGGGTCTCTAGGGGTTGCGGAACATAGGACTGATGGGAGTAGAAGGCAGATGGGAACACCTGTCGTAGCAGGAAGAGAAAGATATGGCAGGAAACACGGGAGGACCATGCTTTGAGAAGGAGGTTTCAGATTCTCAGAGGCTTTGGTCTGTTTTCTAGGAAGCTGAAATCATTTATTGGTAGTTGCTTTGACCAATCAGATTTGCTTGTATCAAAGGGTCAGTGATGGGTGGCGGTGGGAAGGCCTCTGAATTTACTGCTTAACTTACCTTTTCTCTCTGTGTGTTACAGGAAGAATTGGCAAAGTCAGAACGTGTGAGAAAACAACTAGCTGAAGAGCTGCAGATTACCAAACAAGTGTGTAGAGTATTTGTGAAGTTACATTACGTAATTTAATCTGGGTTTTTTTCCACTAAGAGATATTCCTTGTTTCTGAGATAACCGTTTTCTTTTTTTTAATAACAATTTTTTTTAGAGTCTTCAAATACAAGGATAAAAGACTAATACAAACTAAAAAAAATTATAAAGAGTAAAGAAAGAAAAAAGAGACATGCAGAGAGATAGAGGAAAGAAAAAAAGAAGATATATAAAACATTACTCCCCCATCCCTCCAGACAAGTATAAACAGCTTCAGTAATTTAACACCTTCTCTAGTATTTCATAAAAGAATTCTCTTCTTCCCATATCTCATCTCTTATCAATAATTAGCAAAAGCCCATTTAGGGCTACCAGAGATAACAACATATTTATTTTAACTTTAATCAAAGAAATCTATCTTATAGTCCAGTTTGTCACTTTCTGTAAAAAGTAAAGCAAAAGAAATCTCTCTCCACTTACACACAACTCCTAAAAACCTCGCCCTTCAATCCTGGTCAAAAAGAAATCCCATTTGTAACTACCAGAAACCACAACTTATATTTTAACCATAGTCAAATAGATTCACTTTATAAACCTTCTTTTTACTTTTAAAAAGTTTAATCCTGACAAATAATGCCCCACACATTGATTCCTTATCATTTTCTCTTTGTCTTCTTTCAAGAACAGCCTCAATAGTTTTTCTTTGTCTCTTCTCAGGAACAGCTTCATTAGTTTAACACATCCGTTTTGTAAATCCATAATAAAAAGGCTTTCGAAATCACTCTTTTGGTGTATTATTTGTATGTCCCCTTTCATCTGTAAATCCATTTTAGCATCATTTTCCATTTTTAGATCCACGACATCTTTTTTCCAAATCACTTTTATAATCCAGCATTTTTTAAACACCAAATCCACATTCAAATCACCCTCAGTCTCTGTTTTCTCTAATAAAATCTGATGTTCTTCTATATCCCCTATTAAAGTGTCAGACAGTCTTTTCACTAAGTTCTGGGTACACTGCTCCCAAACCACCTTAAACTCTTCTATAGTCATATAGTATTGCTCCATTGTATTACTGGGTCTCTTCCTCTTTAAATGTAATTGGTTGCTCTCTCTGGTTCCCTCAGTCAAGTCCCCTTATCATCTGTTTATTTTCCAGACAAGGAAACTTTCCCATGGGAGGATTTCTTACAATTAATTTCAAAATCTTCATTTTTTTTTTGGTAATTTTTAAACACCCCATAGGAAATATTCTTTCAAGTTCATCTAGCCCCTTAACTTTTCAAACTCTTTTGCTGTTCAAAAAGTTTTTTTTTCTTTTTAATCCTTAGACTTGCATGTGGTTTCTTTCATCCAAGGCAGAAGGAGATTCTTCCAGTGTAATAAAACTTGCCCTTTAGAAGGTTCTTAACTTCTAAGTAATCCATAAAAAGCAAGTTCCTAAAGTAATTAAGAGAGGAAGAAGGCAGACCCAGTGTCCCTTTGAAAGGTGCCAAACTGCAGCTTGGGCAGAATGTTTTTCCCTCAGCTCCCAGAACTCTCAAACCCACTGGAGATCGCTATTTTGTGATCTCTTCACAGGGAGATTCTGTATGGAGCAAACTTGTGGGTGATCCTTGCCCTGGAGAGGGGTTCCACATTGCTGTCCCTGGAAGTCCAAGATAACTGTTTTCCATATTTCATACCTTGATTACATAGTTTATAACGTAAGTACATCCCCTAATAAAATTAGATGCTGAAAACAATATTGCCATTTTATTGTGTGTGTGTGTGTGAATATAAAATGAATTCTATCCTTCCAGTATAATGTACATAAGGTTTATTCCAGTTTTTCCTTACAATATAATGAGGAAGGAATGTGAGGCTGAGATAGCCTCCTGAGTACAGATTGGCATGGAATCATTATTTTATGCTGTTCATTCTGTGTTGATTCACAGAGTCCTGACATCTTTCTCCTAGACCAAAGTCTCACTTTTTACCCAGAGAGAGAGAGAGAGCGTTTACACATAATTTCTATCCATTTTGTGTTTTTACCCAAACAATGAAGGTAAGGTGGGATAGGTCTTCTGAGATGGCTTTCCCCGGAGAAACACATTTGATCCACATTCTGTTGTCTTTTCAAAGTCAGCCAAACCTTTTTTCTTCTCTCCAACCTTTTAACTGTTAGTTTTATGTGGCAAAATGTTCTGCTAAATACTTATATCTCTTCTGTCTTAATTTCTTTTATGTAATGTTAGGGTTATTTAGTTAGTAATTATTTAGTAGTTAATTGACTTTAAATCTTTAAACTTCTCACCTCCCTCATTTTCAGAATTTCATCAGCTTCTCCAACCATGACTTCTGCTTTCTCACAAACTATCAGATTATATTAAGTACATTAAGAATTTCGTTCAGGCAAAATAAGCAATGTAAAATGAGTATCTTTTAATGAAGTTACTAACAAATAAAATAATTAATAATTTGCCATCTTTTCCTGATGCCTCACTTTGCCTAATAGTTTTTATTTTATTTTATTCATTTATTATTTAAATTTATATCACCACCTACCCAACACACAACGCTGGATGGTTAACAGTCAATTAAAATAGCCAACAATAAACAAAGTTAATTTAAAAACAGCACATTGTGCCCAGGGTGATTCAAAACACATACAACCACAGCCCCAAGACAGCCTCACCGAATAATGTGGCCCAATGCTCAGGGGAAGAACCAAGTCTTCAGTGCCTTGGAAAAGGCCAACAAAGTCTCCAGGGGTAGGCTGATCCATAGGGCAGGACCACAACAGAGAAGGGATAGCATTGTTTAATAGAGAGGACCTGGAGCCTGTCCACCCTGTCAGACCACGAGTGGCAAGCAGAAATGATTGGAGATAGAGTTGGCTTTGGGACACAGAGCTTGTGAGTCTCCAGGCTTTTACAGAATTCTCAAATATTTTTATACTTTTTCTTGTAGCCATTCTTTCTGAAACTCTACATGTATTTGCAACTCTTTGGGTTTGTTTGGATCAAACAGTACTTAAAATAACTTTTTTCTAGCTGCTTCTAAAGGAGAAAAGATTTATTTAAAGTAACTTTACACAGTCAAAAACAAAGGTGTCAAGCTAGCTTGAATGGTACATTTTAAAAATAGAATTTGATTCCCTGCAGGAAGCCAAGGCATCTGTGGAGGAGACGAGAACCTTGAGAAGCAGAATCCATCTTGCAGAAGCTGCCCAAAAGCAAGCTCGTGGAATGGAACTGGACTACGAGGAAGTAATCCGTTTGTTGGAGGTAGAAATAACCAAGCTGAAGGCTCATCTTGCTGATCATAGTGGCCCAAATAAAGTAAGCACCTCAGTAGTCTCTAGTAGAGTTGCCATGGTTTCCTTGCTGTTGTCAAGTATCCTGTTTTTCATTTTTCTTCCATTTGTTCTCCTAAAATAGGTCACTGTTTGTCTTGTATTATTCAAGAGCTGGAATTAACGTGTTGTGAAGGGAAGAGGGGCGTAAAAACTATGAACTTTTTTTCTTCAGAGATCTGTTTTGAGTGGCAAAACATGAACTTTGGCTTCATTTGGGTTGCTGGCCAGTATGGCGTAGCTCAAGCATATGGGACATGGAGTATATTGCATTTCTATTTGATATATATTTTAATGAATACGATGGACAAAAAAGCTTTATTTTTATTTGGAAACTAAAATTACAGTCCTATAATCCCTTAGCTCAGTCTGAGCTCCAGTGAGCTCAGTGGTCCTTAGTATGCATATTTATTTTGGTTATTTTATATAAAATATTTACAGCCTATGTGGAGGATTTTTATGGTGGTTAATGGGGTATTATAGAGGTCATATAGTAATAACATACAATTTATTTTTATATATGTTTAAAAGTTAAACCTTTATTTGAAGTGCTTTCATTTTAATGCTGAAATTAAATCGTGGCTGTGGCAAGCAGATATTCTATCTGATTGGTGCATTTTCCAGAAATGGTGTAACCCTTAAAGCAAAAACAATTAAGTTGATGTTGTGATTGGTAGAAATAGGCTGATACAGCCCATACATTTTACTATAAATTTTATTCACTTTACAACAGACCACAAAGAGTGAAATATCCCTTGATTTCACCAGAGAACCATGGACCAAAGAACCAAGGACTTTTCATCATACAACAGACTAAAGGAAATTCATTGCCACCTTGAGGGCTAAAAGTTATTCTGACCCTAGAACAAAGGAATACTAAGTCAGGAGACCAGATCAATTCATATATCTGCAGTGGGGATGGGCGAATTTCAGGGTTATATAATTTGGGTCTTCATATCTTGTTTGTAACAAAGGGTTCAGTCAATTTTTGCACTGCTTACATAAAAATACTCTATTTCTCCTTTTAATTTGACTTAATTTAATTACTTAAAAATAGTTTTTCATGATCTTTAAGGTACAGACACAGGAAAGAGTGGACTACTTTTGCATTATAATAGACAAAGTTACAAGGGAATTATCTGAGCTGCAAAAAAAGCAATACTTTAATTTAAAAAAAAAAGTGTTCCTGGGTAGTTTTATGTATGTATGTATGAAAAAAAATCTCACCTCTATGGGTGGCATGTGTCTTCCTCAATCTCTGGTCCTCTATCGCAGGCCTGGGAGTCTGAGGGTTCTGCGTAGTATCTTAGCTGTTCCTAGCACTGCACTCTTCTGGACAGAGAGCTCTGATGTTGTTCCTGGGATCTGTTGGAGCCATTCTCCCAACTTAGGAGTCACAGCCCCGAGTACTCCTACCACCACAGGGACCACTTTGGCCTTTACTTTCCACATCCTCTCTAGTTCCTCCTTCAGCCCCTGGTACTTCTCCAACTTCTCATATTCCTTCTTCCTGATGTTGCTGTCACTTGGCACCACTACATCTATCACCACCACTGTCTTCTGGTTCTTGTCTACTACCACAATGTCTGGATAATTGGCCAGTACTTGCCTGTCCATCTGGATCTAGAAGGCCCATAGGATCTTAGCCCTGTTATTCTCCACAACCTTCTGTGGAATCTTCCATCTGGACTTGGGGGGGTGTCTAGCTCATACGCTTTGCAGATGTTCCTGTACACAATGCCAGCTACTTGGTTGTGCTGTTCAGTGTATGCTGTTCCTGCCTGCATCTTACACCCTGCCACTATGTGTTGGACTGTCTCTGAGGCCTCTTTGCACAATCTGCACCTTGGGTCCTGTCTAGTGTGGTAGACCCGTTTCTATGGATCTGGTGCTTAGTGCCTGCTCTTGTGCTGCTCTGATCAGTGCTGTCTTTTAGTCCAGCCCTTTCCAGCCACTGATAGGATTTCCCAATGTCAGCCACCTCAGCTGTTGATGGTACATCCCATGCAGGGGCTTGTCTTGCCATGGTATTTCCTCCGCTTGAACTTCCTCCCATGTCTGCTGCTGCCTGAGGCATTCTCTCAGCAGCTTATCTTTGGGTGCCATCTTACTGATATACTCCTGGATACTCCAGGTTTCGTCCAGGACAGTGGCTTTGACACTCATCAGACCCCGCCCGCCCTCTTTGCACAGCAGTACAGTCTTTGCACACCAGTACAGGTGCTATTTTACTGATTTACTCCTGGATGTTCTGGGTTTCGTCCAGGACAGTGGCTTTGACATTCACCAGACCCACCTACCCTCTTTCCAGTTGGTGTACAGTCTCTGGGTATTAGACTTGGGGTGGAAACCTCCATACATTGTGAGGAGCTTCTGGATCTTCACATTGGCAGCTTCCATGTCCTCCTTTGGCCAGCTCACTATACTGGCAGGGTATCTGATGACTGGCAGGGCGTACGTGTTGATGGTGTGGATCTTGTTTTTCCCATGGAGCTGGCTCTTCAGGACCTGTCTTATGTTTGGATGTTGTGGTGGTGCTTGGATGTTGCTGTTTTCCTTGCCTTTTAAATGTGCCTGCCACAGATCTACATGTGTCTGTGGGATACCAAGGTACTTGTAGCTGGCCTGTATATCTGCTATGTGGCTTGCTGGTAGTTCCACCCCATCAGTCTTAACTACCTTCCCTCTCTTTACTACCATCCATCCGGCCACACTTCTCCAGTCTGAATGATATCCCAATGTCTTCACTGTAGATCTGTGTCTGGTGGATCAGCGAGTTGATGTCTTAGCATACAGCTTGATGTCATCCATGTAGAGGAGGTGGCTGATGGTAGTTGCACTCTTGAACTTATATCCATATCCAGTCCTTGTGATTATCTGGCTGAGGGGGTTCAAGCCTATGCAGAACAGCAGCGGGGCAGTGCATATCTTTGGTGTATGTTGCACTTGATGGCCACTTGTGCAAGCTGTCTTGAGCTGATTTCCATTGTGGTCCTCCACAGTCCCATTGAGTTCTTGAGGAAGGTCCTTAGTGTCCTCTTGACTTTGTACAGTGCTAGGCATTCACATATCCATGTGTGTGGCACTGAGTTGTAGGCTTTCCTGTAGTCAATCCAGGCTGTGCTTATATTGTTCTTTCTAGACCTTGAGTCTTGGGCAATTGCTCTATCTATGAGCAACTGGTGTTTTGAGCCCTTGGTGCTATTCCCAATGCCCTTCTGAGCTGTACTCATGTGATCCTGTAACTTGGAGGCTATAAAGCCAGCATGATTCTATTAGTCTGTGTCACTCTCATATTTGAGGTAGGCAGGTGAAGCGTTAGGGGGTCTTTGCCCAAGCACCCCTACTGGTAAGGTAGGTACCAGCCAGGATTCGAATCCCAGTCGCCTACATCAAAGGGCAGCACTCTAATCACTATGCTATCCAGCCGCTGTATATATATAGCTGATATATATATACACACATACACACACACACACATACACACATACATACTGAAGATGGGGAAATATACATGCATTTAACAGTGCAAGTTAAGGCCATCTGAAGTTGCCATGGGTGATAATGTTTTATGTTTCAGAACATACACACGCGCTAACTCAATATAGCATTTCTCTAAATCTGATTCTTGACTACCAATCACAATTTTTCTAGGTGCTTGAAAGGCATAAACAGGGTTTTGTTCCTCCCTATTCTGAAACTCTAAAACATAAATACAGTAAGTGCCTTTTAGCAAGTGCTACAGAAAGCTTATAACAGAATCTGAAAAGCTTTGTTATAGATGAACTTTGGTTACTTTGCCTTAGTGATTTTGTTTGTCTGGTGAACAAAATGCCAACAACCTGCCCTTGCTGCTACATTCACTTTGCCTGAGGCCTGAAACAGGGCAAAATAAGGGTCTCTGCATATAGAATCCCAACAGGACTGGCACATCAGTCTTAATTCAATAGTCATAAGGATAGTGTAGATGAACTGAAGATGTAGATTTAATTAAGAATAAAAGTAGTGAAACATGTATCAGAAAGTATGAAGTTTTGTCATCTAGGTTGTTCTGGATGCATATGAAAGTAGGAATCCATATGTTGATAACAATTGTTTCACTCCAATGCATTGTAATAATAGAAGAACCAGAGATGAATTTTAGAGAAAACGTTCTCAATGAACATAATGGTGGGGGGGAAATTACTTTGTTAGGTGACATGAATGGATGGGTGAGAATGAGATGAGAGGCTACAGAGAAAATGACTGAGCCATTCTAAGACCTAAGAACTCATGAGACTGGTGAGTGGTGAGTACCTATTTAGAAAAGAACTGTTTGCTTCAAATATGTGGCCTAAGCATGTCTGTTCATAATTATACATAAATATGAAAGTATGCCCATTGATAATTTTATTGATTAATAATAATTTAATATAATCAAAATCATTTATCATTGTTTATGATGAAAAATTGAGAGAATTAGTGAAGACTACATCGGTGATCAGGGGTTTGATATACAAACCAATCATTTTTGCTAGCCTCAAGAGCAGATCTTGGTGGGGGTGGAATGGACATAATGGAATAAAAGGAAAGAAGTTAAAGAAATGAGTAAAAGCAGAATAATGGCAGGAAGAGAAAGTGTAGATCTTGTATGAAAACTATTAGAAGATATATTAATTTTCCAAGAGAAGGTAGGTAGAGTGAACATAAGGAAAATTATGTAGAAGGTGCTTGTAACTGAATTAAAAGAATGCCACAGAATGTCACAGAAGTATGTGGAGTTACCAACAGAAGAGAATATATGTAGCTCAGGGTTGAACTGTAGAGTCCTTGGGGTTTTCTGAGCTTGGTTGTTTTCTTGCAGGCGTTTCGTTACCTGGATAGGTATCATCTTCACTGCTGATGTAGTAGCACTGAAGATGTTACCTAGTCAGGTAATGAAACGTATGCAAGGAAGCAACCAAGCTCAGTGTGTGGAGTTATTCAGTTGAGAATTATGAAAAAGGATACTTTGTGGAATGATGAAGTAAAAAAATTGGAGATTATAAAAATGTATATAAAAAAATGCTGCAAAAGATATGGATGAAGAACGATATAATAAATATATAGAAAAAGTTGTTGCACAAAGTATAGTCAAAGAGAGCAAGGGATGGTTAAGATTAAAAAAGGTGGAGAAAACACAAAATTATTTTAATGAAGATTTTTTAAAAATTAGAAATAGGTGAAGAGGGCTGGGAAAAAAAGCTTCCAGCTCAGTGAATGGTATTAAAAAATAAAGTAAAGCTTGTGATGAAACTGAAATGAGGGTTAGGATTAGGAGTAGTGGTAAGTTGAAAAGAGGAATTGAAACAAATGCTATAAATGATCAAGAAAAAATAATGAAAAGTGCTGTGAGAATGTGCTAAAATGGCTTCTGTAGGTTTAGTTGGTGTAACTGGAGAAAAGTTAAAAGTATAGATGTGTTTTGCTTATGGGATGGATAGGAAAAAATCCTTCCTGTTAAACAGAAGGATTTTGTAGACTTTTCTAAAGCTGTAACTCTAAATAAGTTTAACAGATAGGATGAAAAAGATTTACTTGAGAGTAAACTTGCATTGCTCTGCCTGTATACACATGCACACATACCTTTACAGATTATAAAATGCAGCACCCAAATTTCTTTCTGCTCATTTCACATTACAAAGTGCCGATCCTTAAGTATAGCCTGGATCCAGTCCCCTATGAATGCTGTTATTGTTCCCCTATACAAAGGGAAAGATAGAACCCTTGTTCAATGTGCCTGGGAAGGTGTTTAGCAGAATTCTAAGTGAGAGATGGCAGTGAACAAATATGAGAACTGTGGTAGAGCTTTATACCAGTGAGGCAGCATGTGGATGAGACTTTTGCTCTTCAGCAGGTAAAAAATGCAAGCAAAACGTTTATTGTATGTTTATTGATTTAGAAAAATCATATGGCTTGCATTATGAAATGTTTTGTGTGACGATAGCATTGAAGGTTGTAGCTGAATATGACAAGAATATATAAGATGGAAGTAAAGCATGCATTAGCATAAATGGATTAACATATGATTCAGCCATTATCAGGAGTAAATCAATGATATGTGATGACCCCTTGGCTGTTTAATGTAATTATGGATGAATGTATAAGAACTGCTTGTGATGATGTTAGAGGCAAGTTGTTTTGTAACATGAATGTACATGAACTTTTGTATGCAGGGAATGCCATGTTGTTGGCTGAGAATCTAAACAATTTACAGCAAATATTACATTGATTATGTACTTAAATTGAGAGACAGTGTAAAATTAAGAGAAGCATGGAATAGTGGTTAAAGTATTGGACTGTGACTTGGGAAACCCAGATTCAAGTCCAGTCTCAGCCATAGAAACTCACTGAGTGGCTTTGGGCCAGTCACTCTCTTTCAACCTGACCTACCTCACGGGTAGGTTGCTGGTTAAGGAATAAAATGAAGGGAGATCTCCATGTAAGCTGCCTTGAACTCTTGGAGGCTATAATTAATTAATTAATTGAAAAATAAGGATTTGAAAACTAATGTGTCAAAGACCAAAGTGAGTTGAGTTTGACAGAGACCATGAAGCAAACAATTGTAATTTATACATGCACGATAAAAAATTTAGAACAAGTAAATGAATTTCTACACCTTGGTTGAATATTTACAGAACATGGGAAAATGGATGGAGAAATTTTATTTTGGGCAAATTTTAGTAGATAGTGTATGGTATGTGGTCTGTTGTGAGGAATTTCAAAACAAATGAAAATGGCTTTGTAAAATGGACTGGAAGATAAACAAAAGTAAACTGAAGGCAAAGAAGAGTTAGGATCAAGAATGAAAATGGATTGAATAGCAAAATGAATGACCAGTATAAGAGTTCATTGAGGTCATGTAGGAAGAATGAAGAAGGATGAGTTGTGAAACAAATACATGAAGAAAGAGTGAATGTGTCAAGAAGAAAGGGAAGAATGGTAACATTATGGTTGGATGGAATTGATAAGATCCTCAAAGAAAAGAAAGGTGAGCAGTTTAAAGAACAAAAGATGGTATATGGATGTGGTGGAAGTAAGGATGGTTTGCAATGTTAGAAAGGTACAGAGGGGTAAAATGGATGGGGTGAACTGGATTTAGTTATTTTTCTTTTTCTTGTCTTGTCTTTTCTTTTCTTTTTTCTTTTCTTTCTCATGCCTTTCATTTCTTTGGCTTGCTATTTCTTACTTCCTGTGTTTTACATAACTTTGCTTATCCCAAAAGGAAATCATGTGATGGGTATGTATGTAACGAACTGCCACTTGTTGATCTTAAAACCAGTAACTCTCCTTGCAACCAATATTGATTCAAAAGAAAGTTCATTTATTAAGAATAAGTGTACAGATCCAAAGCATTGCTGAGACTGAATAAAAGCGCGCCAAAAACTGCTTTTCTTTCTTTTCCCCCCCTTTCTTCGCCCTTAGTTCTTGTCTTCTGATTCCCTTGCTGGCATGGCCTTGAACATTCCAAGGCTTGTGATAAGAAACCATCTGCATCAAACGGTCTCTCCTTCCTACTCCCCCTCCCCTTTTCCAATGGCAGAACCGCAGCATGTAGAAAAAATCATTTTTTTTTAAACTAGCCATATAATAATCTACTATAAAATCTTGCGAGGATTCTGACATACTGCCCCTCCACAGAAAAGGATGTCAGTCAGATGATTCCTCTTCTTCACTCTAAAATGAAAAGCAAAGATACACATAATACAATAACCAATCTAATTGTTAAGGCTTTGTAGGATAAGCATCATAAAATTTTTTAACTAAACGTGGGGCCTTTACATGTTTCTTGTCAACCCATTCAGCCATTGACTTGGGAAAATGTTTCCACTGAATTAAAAATTGAACCCCCCCCCTGTGCTTTCTGCTGTCCAGTATTTCTTTAACTTCAAAATGTTGTTCTCCTTCAACCATCAATGGTTTAGGAGGTACTGGAGAGGGATGCCACTGAGAAGACTCCTTATATGGTTTAAGCAGGTCGCAGTGGAATACTGGATGGATTTTTTTAAAGGTGGCAGGCATCTGTAATCGTAGTGAAACTGGATTAATTACTTTATCGATGACAAAAGGCCCTATGAATCTTGGAGCGAGCTTTCTGGAAGGTTGTAATGATTTAAGATGTTTAGTAGATAAAAGAACCTTATCTCCTACTTTCCAGTCTTTTTCTGGTGTTCTCTTAGCATCTGCAAATTTCTTGTATGTAGCTCTGGCCTCCTGCAACGAGGCAGCAATCTGAGGCCACACTTGTGTCATCTGCTGGATCCACTCATCAACCGAAGCGACTTGAGTGGTCTGCTTAGGCAGTTCTGGGATGGGTACAAAGTCTTGTCCTGTAGCTATTTTAAAAGGGGTGAGACCAGTGCTTTGGTGCACTGCATTATTATAAGCTACTTCAGCGAATGGTAACAGTTCATCCCAATTGTCTTGTTGGTAGTTAATGAAACATCTCAAATATTGTTCCAATACTGAGTTCAGACGTTCACATGATCCCGCTGTCTGGGGGTGGTAACCCGAACTCAAGCCTTGCGATGCCCCCAGTAGTTTTAGGAACGCTCTCCAGAATTTGGCAGTAAACTGGACCCCGCGATCCGAAATTATCCGTTCTGGGACCCCATGAGCTCGGTAGACATGTTGTATGAATAATTTAGCCAATTTGGGTGCTGATGGAATGGCTTGGCATGCCACAAAATGTGCTTGTTTGGAAAAAAGGTCTGTAACTACCCAAATAACAGTCTTTTTGTTGCTTTCAGGCAGGTCTACAATAAAATCCATGCTTATTTGCTTCCAAGGAGCTACAGGGTTTGCTACTGTCTGTAGAAGCCCCATTGGTTTGCCCCCTCTCTTTTTGGCCATAGCACACGTGGGGCATGTGGCTACATATTCCCCTACATCTTTTCTCATTGTTGGCCACCAAAATTGACGTCTGATCAGATGTAATGTTTTCACAAAACCAAAGTGCCCAGCTGTTTTGCTGTCGTGACTTCTTTGCAAAACCCACTTTCTAGCATCTGCAGGGACATATAGCTTGTCTTGCCACCACCATGCCCCTTGTTTGTTTACTAGCAACTGGCTGTTGCTTTTGAACCACTCATCCTGAGCAATCTGGGCATTTAATTTTACCAATAACTCTCCTTCTGGTTGTCCTTCACCCTTTTTTTTCTGAGCTCTAGTGACCACTCTTAGGGCTGCTTGGGTACATGGAATTACTGGAGCGACTACTTCCTCCCGTTTGCTATTGTGTTGAGGCAACCGAGACAGAGCATCTGCCAGAAAATTTTTCCCCCCAGGAATATACTTCAGGGAGAAGTTAAATCGATGAAAATATTGTGCCCATCTCATTTGCTTTGGTGACAGTTTCCTCGGTGCCGTCAAAGCCTCTAGATTCTTGTGATCAGTCCAAATTTCAAATGGATGGGGTGACCCCTCTAACAAATGCCTCCAACAAACTAATGCCCAGCGTACTGCGAACGCTTCCTTTTCCCACACCAACCAGCGTCTCTCAGTCTCTGAAAATTTCCGGGATATGTATGCACAAGGAAACAGTTCCCCCCCTGCCCCCTTCTGCAACAACACAGCTCCCACTGCTACATCCGAGGCATCTGCCTGTATGACAAATGGCTGTTCTGGATCAGGGTGTTTTAAGATTGGTTCAGCCGTAAACAGACGCTTTAAACTTTGAAACGCCTCCTGGCACTCCTTAGTCCAGGCTAAGGGGGCTCCAGGTTTTGATGCCTTCGCCTTGTCCTTGCCCTTGGTTTTCAACAAATCGGTAAGTGGGAGTGCTACTTGGGCAAAGTTGGGTATAAACTGCCGATAGAAGTTAGCAAAGCCCAGGAAACTTTGAAGCTGACGCCTGGTTTTGGGAGCCTCCCAACCTGTAACGTCCCTCACCTTTGCTGGGTCCATTTCAATTCCCTGATGCGAAATTCTATATCCTAAATAGTCAATTTGCTGTTTATGAAATTCACATTTGGAGAGCTTGGCATACAACTGAGCTTCCAGTAGCTTTTTTAGCACCTTCCTGACTAATTGCACATGTTGCTCCATGGTTTCAGTGTAAATCAGGATATCGTCCAGATAAACCAACACCCCCTGGTATAAATACTCTTGTAACACCTCATTTATAAGTTGCATGAATACCCCCGCCGCTCCTTTTAATCCGAACGGCATTATTTCATAACGGAAGCACCCCAGAGGCGTGTTAAAGGCGGACTTCCATTGGTCTCCTTCACGTATTCGCACCCTGAAGTACGCCTCCCTTAAATCCAGCTTGGTGAAAATTTTCCCTTTGGAAGGGGAGTGGGTACCTGTTGTCAGCAGAAATGGCATTTAGCCCTCTATAATCCGTGCACAAACGTAGGGAGCCATCCTTCTTTTCCCTAAATAGCACCGGTGCAGCAATTTGAGAATGCGTAGGTACAATAAAGCCCCTCTTTAGATTCTTGTCAATGAACTCCCGCAATGCTTCCAACTCTTTGGGTGTCATTGGATACATTTTCTTCCTTGGAAATTTAGCCCCCGGCTCAATCTCTATGGCACAGTCACTGGCACGATGGGGGGGTAGCTGATCTGACTCCCTTTCGCTAAACACCTCCTGCAGGTCGCGGTATTCCTTGGGAATCTGGATTGCAGCTTCCACTGCCTTTTCCCCACTCACAGCACCCATCTCTTCATCTGACAACGTTTCGGTAATTCCTTCAACTTCCACTCCCCCCTCCTTCGGGAAACGCAAGATCTTCCCCTCCCAGTTCACTTCTGGGTTTTTCCTTTTTAACCAGTTCATGCCCAGAAGCACTGGGTTGCATGCCATGGGAGTCACTAGGAATTTAATAGTCTCTCTATGGTCCCCCATAGTTAGTTCAAGCTCTTCTGTACGATACTCCACCGGCCCTCCCCCCGCTGGCGATCCGTCCAGCTGGGTAAAAACCACAGGGGTTTTGAGTCTCTTTAAGCGCAGTCCCAAACCCCGGGCAAGATCAACAAGTGGCAGTTCGTTACATTTTGCTGAGACTCAATAAAAGCGCGCCAAAAACTGCTTTTCTTTCTTTTCCCCCCCTTTCTTCGCCCTTAGTTCTTGTCTTCTGATTCCCTTGCTGGCATGGCCTTGAACATTCCAAGGCTTGTGATAAGAAACCATCTGCATCAAACGGTCTCTCCTTCCTACTCCCCCTCCCCTTTTCCAATGGCAGAACCGCAGCATGTAGAAAAAATCATTTTTTTTTAAACTAGCCATATAATAATCTACTATAAAATCTTGCGAGGATTCTGACAATGTAGGTATGTGATAAAAAGACATCTTCCTCCATCACCACTCGAAGCAGAAGGTTACTTGTGGGGCTAGAAGGTGAAATAGTGAAGAATTGCCACCCTGTTTCAACATTTGCCATATGTAAGAGCAACAGCCTTTTGCCTAACAGTAGGCTAGTTCTTTTGTCTACAGAAATCAGTGGAATCTGTTCACTGGTGTGAGATATAAACTGAGCTCACATGTTCAGATGTGAACTAATCAGTGTTCTTTATTGTTGATATTTTCTCAGTAACTATGAATTGGTGCCATAGACTTTATAAGAGGAAACAAGAGACCCTCACAAGCCAAGTTCCACAACATAGCAAACTATGAGGCTTAATTAGCCTAACCCTATCTGCTGGCTCCTCCCCCTGAGCAATGTGGTTTGGAACCCCCATCTTGTGTTTTCTTACAGTTAAATGTGTAGAATGCATGCTGTGTCTGGCTGGAACTAATCACAGAAAACAATTCACGTATGCTGTGAGTCTTCTCTAGAGTAGCCTGTGTTCAGATAAAATACATAATCATGGACAAGCCAAATTATTTGGAGACAAGCTGACATAGTCAAGCTAGCCAAACCATATAATGATTTACTATGTCATGATAATCATGACCATCATGGGTAGTTTGCTGCTTGTAACTAGTTAACAAAGGATGGAGAGAGTGGGAAAAGAGCTCAGTGCACAGAATGCCTCTGCAGAAGATGACTAGCTGCTTTGCTTTTTCCTGACAAGATTTCAGAAAGGAAAACGAAGTTGCTGGAACTTTGGGAAGGGCCCTCTGCAGCTAATATTAGCATCGGTTGTTGGAGAATGAGTCATTTTTAATAATCCCTGTTTTGTGCTAATTTTCTCTTAGTCACAGTAGTTTCCTTTGGGGAAGTCAAGGAACTTCATTGATAAAAAGTCTTGTCATAATGCAGGAATCCTTTTTTTTTTTTGGGGGGGGGGGAGGAACCTTTTGCTTAATGTTTAGAGGAGTTGAAAAGTGCATCTCCCAGCATAATCAAATAATAATTTGTGGCATCAGTTTGTCTTGTGTCCCTCTGCTAATTTTTGAAGAGGAGGAAGCAATAATTTTATGAATTGGAAATTTAGCTGCAGTCCTAGGCACAAATACATGCAATTGTGTGGATGTGAGTAACATAAAAACCTGGAATTAAGTATACACAAGGAATGGTAGCAAGATTTTAGATTACATAATAAATGGGGGCAGTTTTCATACCATGGGCTACAATATATTTAAATATAAAGTTGTATTTTTTGGAAGAGGAGAATAGTACTTGTAATTTTTTTATCATCTTAGAGCTCAGGATATCCATGGCTAATATTTAAGTAGCATGCATGTCAAAACAAGTTCCTAGGTTCACCTTATCACACCCTAGCTTGCCCAAGAACCAGTACTTGGAGTCAGAATAGATAGAAGAAAGCAGTTTAAAACTGGCTCAGCTCTTATCATTCCTCTCCCAGACTGCTAAAAGAAAAACAATCAGGATGAGTGCCCAGAAGCAAAGTCTGCCTTCTTCCAGCAAAGGGTGGCTCACACAGAGCAGAAATAAAGCTGTTTTTCCCCACTGTTCCATTTTATTGCCTGAACTGAAGGATTAGATGAAACAGCTAACTAAGCTGACTGTATGCCCCAGTCAGCTCTATCCTCCCTGTGAATATCTGCCACCCAAGGTGGCTGCCTTACTCTGCTTATAGAGGAAGCCCTGTTTTTTCCCATGCTTGTCATTGATAGATGTACAGCCCATGAAAAGGATTGCAGTGTGTCATGTTGCTTCTCTGACAGCGAACACTTTGTTCAGATTTACAAATCAAAGGAATAGTTAGTGAAGCTTTAAGGACACATGACTGCCCCTTTAAAAAAATGGATTGGCTTCTCCAGTATTCTAATCACCTTCGAATTCACTTGACCCCCATCATAAAATCTTCTATCTTTGCATTGTATCTGGATGCTGGATCAGATCTTGTACAAGTAACACCTTTGTGCCCCTTTCTCTCTACCTTGACATTTAGGTTCTAGTACTTCTGCTTTGGTGGGCCACTTAATTTATTTCTTTCCTAGGAGAGTGTGCAGGATTTAAGGAAGAGGATTACTGTGCTTGATTGTCAATTAAGAAAATCTGAAACAGCCAAGAAGACCTTTGAGGTGGCAACTGAAAAGTTGCTACAATTTGTCGAGGTAACAGCAAATTCAAATATTGTTCTTCCTTAAAGGGACCAGAGCATTTTGATTGCATTAGTTGTTAAAAAGATTTGTTATTAAAAGTTATTTAATCGCACTATTACTAATGGGTTATAAACTTATTCTCTTTTCTTCTTTTAAGTAAACACTAACAATTCAGAAAACAGATCTAGAATATCCCTGTAAAACCTAAGTCCCTTGGTGAGCTGTACAAGAACTGAAGGAAGTTCTTGTACAAGTCTCTGTGCAAGAACTTGATACTATACAAGGGCAGTAATTATTTTATAATTCAACAGTTGCTGCAAACCTAGAGTTTATAACTCAACTAAATATTGCAGAATTGTAAAACTAGATTTTCACCTTAGAGGATTCTAGATTATTTGTCTCAGAAATTCCAAGTAAGACTTGTTTTTTTGATTACTGAGACAATGTTTAATAATAAGAAATGTCCTTGCTTTTGTTTTTGCTTTGTTATTGTTAGTTTTAACTTGCTTAGTGGTATTAACCCTGATGCCAGGTCTAGAGGGATGCTGCTTATGCTGTTGTGATCCCTTTCCCATCTGCCTTCTGTATTAGTCATAGTTGCTTTCCTAGCAAACCATTAAGGAAGGAAGAGGAAGCCCTGGCATCTGATCCAATTTTCATTCCTTCCAACCTTTAAGAAATCCCCAAAGGGGTTCATTGGCAATACTGTCTTTGCCATCTCCAGTATCCACTCTCTCTCTAGTTCTTCCATTGTTACGACTTACAGCTTCATGTTGATACAGAAACTTGGGACAATGTATCTGGTCACCAAATCATTGCTCAAATCATATGAAGCTAGAAGGAGTCCTTGTTTCTTCTCTTTTTGATTGCATCTCTTAGATACTGTCTTAGAAATGTATTCAGAGGTCATGATTTGGATAATGTATAAGGATAATTTTCACTACATTCCTTGCCATAATTTGACCAGTGGACTAGGGATAGTGCAAGACATTCTTCCAATAAGGTGTAGAACGAAATTGAAGTTGGCAGAAACAGCTTGAAAGAGTGGGGTGATCTTGTCCACACCACACAAGGCCAAGCCTGCCTCCAACTTTAGCTCTTACATAACACAACCATAGAGTGCCAGTTGCAGATTGGATGCTGATTTGTTTCTACTGTCGTGATACAACAGCAGAAAGTCATAGGCACCTGAAAGATAAGGCTGTTAAGTGCCCCAGTGAAGGCAACTGGAAAAATCAACAACCATTAAGGAGGGTATTAACTTTACTGTTGATTTCAGAAGGGTATGAATTGCAGACAATAAGGCTAACATAGCTTAAGATACAGGTATATAAAGCTGTGTGCTTTCTGAATGCAGACTTTGAAGACTGATGATTGTATAACCAGTGAAAGAGAAAGCGATGCTGTTGAGCTTTTGGAAGTGGCTATTTTATTTATTTTTCTTACTTTCTATTTGCCTGTAGACCGTACCTGAAATACTGTTAGATAGCAGTAGTCCTCCAGTCACTTTAAGGTAAGAACTATGTGCTGTTGAAATTAATCTGCTGAAATTACCGTATCTTGAATTAATACTGAAACTCTGATAAGAGGACAAAGAACCCAAGAACTGATTCTTCAACTTTATTACAAAACCCATGCAGAACTTTTTTTGCAGATTTTTAAAATTAGCATTATGAAGTTGATACCCAGAAGATTCTGTTTGACAGAACAAGTAGTCTTATTTTGATATGGATAGATAGAATTGACTGCAAAAATATCTGCTTTGCCAAAGGCTAAACAACTGTTTGTCATGGAGAGTGGACCTGAACACAGTTCTCTCAGTTCCACTCACCCATCAGCTGAAGCTTTCTTATTCCTGTTGAAAATTGTCTTCAATTTTTGAGAACAGAATAGGATTTTGAGAATAGAATCAGATTAGGTTAGAATCTATCAGAATAGTAAATACAGTCCACCTTCCCTTAAGTTTTGAGAGCAGAGAGATGTGAATATAACATTGTGTCATGTTCCCATGTATGAAGTTTTACATGACTTCTACCTAATTAATAGCCCTTTTCATGTATTGATCTAGATCACTATCATGTCAGTATCTAGATCTTAGTGTTCTGTTGCAATCTAGTGTGATCATTCATTTATAGTTACATTTTTATTTTGGCCACCAGATGCACTCTATTATGTAAGGCAAGGTCATATTTTTTTCCCATAAAGCCCAATAAAAATAATTCTGGATTCATCAGAATATTAATCCACAGTATATTTTGCATCATTGTATGAATTTGCACCCAAAATTCCTTTGCTTTTTCACAAATTCACCATGCATGGTAAAAAGTCCCTTCTTCCTTTTCACACTTCCAACACTTATTTGATATTCCTTTATACAGGTGAAACTCAAAAAATTAGAATATCGTGCAAATGTTCATTTATGTCAGTATGGCAACTCAAAAGGTGAAACCAATATATGAGGTAGACGCATTACATGCAAAGTGAGATATGTCAAGCCTTACTTTGGTATAATTGTGATGATTATGGCGTACAGCTTATGAAAACCCCAAATTCACAATCTCAGAAAATTAGAATAGTGTGAAAAGGTTCAATATTCTAGGCTCAAAGTGTCCCCCTCTAAGCAGCTAATGAATCCATAACACCTGCAAAGGGTTCCTGAGCCTTTAAATGGTCTCTCAGGCTGGTTCAGTAGGAATCACAAGCATGGGAAAGACTGCTGACCTGACAGTTGTGCAGAAAACCATCATTGACACCCTCCATAAGGAGGGAAAGCCCCAAAAGGTAATTGCAAAAGAAGTTGGATGTTCCCAAAGTGCTGTATCAAAGCACATCAATAGAAGGTTATGTGGAAGGGAAAAGTGTGGTAGAAAAAGGTGCACAAGCAGCAGGGATGACCGCAGCCTGGAGAGGATTGTCAGGAAAAGGCCATTCAAAAGTGTTGGGGACTTTCACAAGGAGTGGACTGAGGCTGGAGTTAGTGCACCAAGAGCCACCACACACAGACGGATCCTGGACATGGGCTTCAAATGTCGTATTCCTCTTGTCAAGCCGCTCCTGAACAACAAACAACGTCAGAAGCGTCTTACCTGGGCTACAGAAATAAAGAACTGGTCTGTTGCCCAGTGGTCCAAAGTCCTCTTTTCTGATGAGAGCAACTTTTGCATCTCATTTGGGAACCAAGGACCCAGAGTCTGGAGGAAGAATGGAGAGGCACACAATGCACGATGCTTGAAGTCCAGTGTGAAGTTTCCACAGTCTGTCTTGATTTGGGGAGCCGTGTCATCTGCTGGTGTTGGTCCACTGTGCTTCATTAAGTCCAGGGTCAACGCAGCCGTCTACCAGGAGATTTTGGAGCACTTCATGCTTCCTTCCGCAGACGAGCTTTATGGGGAAGCTGACTTCATTTTCCAGCAGGACTTGGCACCTGCCCACACTGCCAGAAGTACCAAAACCTGGTTCAATGACCATGGGATTACTGTGCTTGATTGGCCGGCAAACTCGCCTGACCTGAACCCCATAGAAAATCTATGGGGCATTGCCAAGAGAAAGATGAGGGACATGAGACCGAACAATGCAGCGGAGCTGAAGGCCGCTATTGAAGCATCCTGGTCTTCCATAACACCTCAGCAGTGCCGCAGGCTGATAGCATCCATGCCACGCCGCATTGCGGCAGTCATTGCTGCAAAAGGGGCCCAAACCAAGTACTGAGTACATATGCATGCTTATACTTTGCAGAGGTCCGATATTGTTCTATTTCCAATCCTTGTGTTATTGATGTCATGTAATATTCTAATTTTCTGAGATTGTGAATTTGGGGTTTTCGTAAGCTGTACGCCATAATCATCACAATTATACCAAAGTAAGGCTTGACATATCTCGCTTTGCATGCAATGCGTCTATCTCATATATTGGTTTCACCTTTTGAGTTGCCATACTGACACAAATGAACATTTGCACAATATTCTAATTTTTCGAGTTTCACCTGTACATTATAGACAGTGTAGCCAGTGTCATTTACCATCGGTACATCATTTTATAAAAGTTCTGTCTTAAATTATGACACAATGTAAATTTCACACTAGTTTCCCACATTTTCTCCCATATTTTCATATTTATATTATAACCAAAGTTTGCAGCCCATTTCATCATGCAGTCTTTAACCTGCTCATCCTCTGCTTCAAAAAATGGTGTTAATTTATACTGACAAATATCGCAGCTCAGAACAGAGTGTTCTGGTAAGGCAATCCTTGACTACTCTTAGGTTATAGATGAAAATGAATATGCATTTAGTGAGATAAACAAGAATATTGTAACACTGTAAAGAAACACTTTGTTCTTTTTCTGATCATTTCATCTAGTGACAGGAAAGCCACGATCTCTTCAAAAATGCTCCTTGCACATCTGGGACGGAATGGCCATACTCTTGCAGCATCTCTTGCAACAGAAGCCAAAGAACTTGCCAGATCTGTCCGTGCCATTCTAGAAGCAGATTGTGAGTCTTATCAGATTTTTTTTCTTTTTCTACCCTCTTTTTTCTCTTTCTTTTCCTGTCTTTTCCACCCCACCTTCTTTCTCTTGTTCTTTTTTAAATGTCCCTAAAGAAGAATATTTGGCATATTTTGGGTTGTGCCATAAATTCATTATGTGGTTTGTCAAAAGGAAAGAAAATAACAATCAGTGAAATGCTCAAATGGTGACAAATGTAATAATTTAGATAAACTGTATTATATGTACTTGGGAATCTGGAGTTACATAATTGGAAAAAAATGGTTGGTGTATACATTCTCAGTCTATAATTGTATCTATTCTTGTTTAACTGCAAACATGCAAAGCAAAAACTAAAAAGAGCAAATTGTGATTCAAATAGATGAAGCTTTCAAATTATATGCTAAGTATCCCAATTTTTTTTCTGCCAGTAGGATGATGCACATAGAAGTACTCACATCTTCATAGTAAGCAGAACTAAAAAAAAAAAGAGTTATATTTAAATATACTGCGTGGGTGGCTTTATTAGAAGGTCATTCTAAAAGTTACAGAGAGGTCATCTTCTATTTCTTAAAGAAGACACATGACCCCAGTTAGCTAAACAGATATTAGAGAAGATGTTGCTTCTGAATTTATATATGTTGGTGTTACTCACTTGGTTACAGAGTGATTTTGAACTGGTCACTTGTAGATCAAACAATGACCTTTCGTTTGCAGCATATTTCTAGTATTTCCTTTGTCAAATAACGAAACAAACCTGTTCTCTTGTGTTAATTCCATTACTGAATTAACTTGTAGCACTAATTTGTGAAAAACCAAAGGGGAGGCTTTTGCCCATAAAGCCTTTTATTTCAAAAAGTGTGTCCCACTGTAGCATTCTATGTATCTTCTTTTAAGACACTCTATTTGACTCATCAAGATAATTACATCAATTTAATAATGTTGGCTTTCTTTTTTCTTCTAAAAAAAATATCAAAATAGTTTGTGGTAGCAACCCAACAAAGAAACTATGTGTGAGTTTCAGGCTAAACCATTGTTTAACTGTGATAGAAAACTATGATGAGAACAAGCTGCATGGATCCAATCCTATCCTATCCTATCCTACCCTACCCTACCCTACCCTACCCTACCCTACCCTACCCTACCCTTCTCCACTGTGACTACAAAGAAGAGTTCAGTCTTTTTTTTCTTCAGATTCAGATTAACCATTGGTCTTGCTTTCTGAATGCAACAAATTGTGGTTAAACTTAAATGTGATTTGCTTGAAAGATGGTAACTTCTAATCATGGACTATATGTTGGCTTGTTGAATCAAACTATGGCTAAGGATTCAGATGATGCTATATTTTGATGTATTAAAACTGGAAACAACAACTTCCAAGCTGTTCACTATACAGGAAGGAGTTTTGTAATAACATAGTCAGATTCACTGAATACCATTGAGTCCCTAACTATGGGATGTTTAGTTTTTGCAGGCATGGTTGCTCCATTAACCAAATGCAATGAATATTTTCCTTAATGAGGAGTGAGGATATATTCAACGTTAATCAAGCATATATATAACAATATACACTTTTACTTAGCAACTGCCTAAAAATAAATATCCTTTGTTTTTGTTTTTGTACTGTGGAAGATACTATATTTGCACAGGCATTTATAAGGAAGGAACTGAAGATTGTATAATAGATTGAACAGAATTTTTAAAGTATGTTTCAGGAAAAAGGTTACAGTTTACTGAACTTCTACCCTGGAGATGATTCAGATAATTTTCCTATTCTGGAGGGATGTGATTAATGGTTAGCATCATAAATATTTTTTCTATGTTTTTATTTTGGAGGTAATTTAAGTGTTGTTCATTCTTATTATAGCTTGTTCAGGAATTGCTCACAATTTCAGTTAGTGCTGATGACCACAATTTCTGAAAGAGGATAAATTGTCATTTAAATTTGCGTAATCCAAATACACACACAGACACACACTCTCATATTCATCCTTGCTATAATAATAATATAATTATCTTTTCCCTTTCAGTCTGGAAAATGTTGTTAATGGCATTCAGATTCTAGAATCAAATGATAAAAATAATAGTTGACCTTCCTGATGAAAGGAGGATGAATTTTCTAACTCAAACAAGACTATATAATTTATTATTACAAGGTATTTATGGAATACTGATAATGCTGCCAAAAAGTTAAGCGCTTTTAAATCTACGTTTAAATCTTACATTGCTTTGAATTAAAACTATATCAAGGCAAGATGCAAACCAGCTTATGCTTCTGTAAGAAAATGTCATAAAGTATTCACTGATATAATGATTAATTTAAGC
The DNA here is from genome assembly GCA_030867105.1 of Liasis olivaceus. Taxonomy (NCBI): domain Eukaryota; kingdom Metazoa; phylum Chordata; class Lepidosauria; order Squamata; family Pythonidae; genus Liasis; species Liasis olivaceus. The sequence goes on along the minus strand of CM061348.1, from coordinate 123,274,311 downwards.
CAGTATCTCATTTAACTTTTTATCTTGGCAGAATCACTGCAAGGTGAAAGTTATGTAGGACACTGGATTTCATGGATCTACAATCAGAAGCATTTTAATTTGGCCCAGACCTTTTAGATCTGGATTAACCTGAAAAGGATATGTTTTCTATACATTACCTAAGAGTTCCCCTTGCAGCCTCTGTCCATTTTACAAACTTACCCTGATGGATAGGAATATGAAGTTTGCAGAAGATAGTAGGACATCAGTGTTGGAACATCCAGGACAACAAAATATGATAGAAATGTTTTCTTTCCTGGTTTCCAAAGATGTTACAAATGTAGACAGTAGGGATATCAAACCCCCTGCGATATACACCTCTCATGAGTCACAGCACCTCTGTTCATAATCACAGGTACATAAGGTAATGTCTGCAGAGGCTGGGAATGGGGGAACTATAACAATCAAGATTTCCAATAGCTTTTTATGCTGTTCTGCATGTTTATGGCAGCATTTAGGGAACAGTAATGCTAAGTGATCCAATTCTCCTATTTCTCTTGTTACCACATCCTAATAAGTAAGATGAAAGCGGTTATGAGGAAAGCTTAGATTGTTTTGTAGTGCAAATGCCTGGTCCGTGCTGGCCCCAGTTCACGCCTGGTTTATTTTTTCTGAACCTTTGGAGGATGACTGATTGAATACATGCCATCAAGTCAGTGTTGATTCTTAGTGACCACATAGATGGATCTTTTCCAGGATGATCTATCCCCAACTGGGCTCTTCAGATCTTCCAATGATGTACCCATCAACACTATAATTGACTTCACCCACCTTGATGCTGATTATTGTTTTCTCTCTCCTTCCATTTTTCCTTGCATTATGGACTTCTCAAGGGAACTGGACCTTTGCATAATGTGTCTAAAATATAATAAACTGAGCCTAGCCATTTATGCCTCAAGTGAGAACTCTGGATTAATTTGTTCGGCTATCCATTTGTTTGTTTTCTTAGCTATCTATGGTATTCTCAAGAATACTAACAACATAATGTAGATTCCTGCATCATTTTCAGTGCAGAATATGCTGCTAGAGAGAGACACTGTTGACCTACACATAACATGAAAGTCTGAGAATTTCAGAAGAAGCCAAGAGAGCTTCAGTAAAATTACCGTATAAACATATAAGCCCATCCACAGATCAGCTGGCCCTTGAATTTTTTACCAAAATATCATTAAAAATGTGCCACCCATGGATAAGCCAACTCCATTTTTCATGTTATTTTGCTTAAAAATTCAAGGAGCTGCTTATCTGCGGGTGGGCTTATATGTGAATATGTATATACAGGAAACATGAGTGCTTTTAAAAAGTACTACTGTACATACTTGTGGATAAGCCCATCCTTGGATAAGCCAAACCCGATTTTTGGGGTTATTTTGGCATCTAAAATTCTTGGCTTATCCACAAGTATATATGATAATAAGTTTTCTTAGCCATCTTTTTGTGTGAGAGAATTTATTGTGTTTTGTTTTGTTTTTTTCTGTATATCTAAATATATTTCCACAAAGGAAAGTTTGAAGTTGATGAAAAGCCAGAATATTGTAAAAATATGGTTGCATATAACATTCTGCAATATCTTTGCAGCCAGAAAATATAAGCCATTGGTTATTTACATAGGTTCTTTACCTAGTTCTCATTTGTACTTTAATATTGAACAGGGAGTTTAAGAGAAAAGAGAAGGTGTAATGTGATGTTGGTGACTGTATGACTATAAAGGTGTAATGTAATTAGATGATAATCCAGTTTTCTCATGCCTTCTTTGGATTGTGCAAGGCCTATGAATTTCAGATGTATGGGCAATACTGTCAGTGGAAAACACATGGATAAAAAGTCCCATGTGCATACCTCTTTAGGCACCTGCATTCCACTTGGGCATTATTATAAGTCAGTTCAAAATCTTGAGATGCCACCATGTAAACATGGTACTTTCTGCTAATCCTTCAGGTGATTCAGGTTGCCAGGTTGTCTTAAGAAGGTGCAGAAATTATCAGTGGACTGAAGCAATTCTGCAATGATGAATTACACTTTGTGGAGAGTTTTCTGTAATTAGACAAAAAGATGAGCACAGAGAAATATTAGGATGGTTCAATGAGGAGAAGATTATGTTCCCCTCATGCTGAGATTATGTTCCCCTCATTCTGTAAAAGGCCTTACTTATCAGTGATGCTGGAAGAATATAATATTTACAAGTTACATTTACCGCTTATATATGGTGATATTGCTAAAATGGAGTTTGCATAGATGAAAATGATCTTATAGTGCAATACCAAGACATAAAGGGAGAGGACACCTTTGTTCTGAAAACCCATCAATATTATCTAAGTACACATAAGCAGAGGATACTTTTTTCAGTCTAGGAAGGAAGGAGGGAAGATTTTTCTGCACCAAACAGTTTAGTTTTATATGTGTTTGCTTTAACACATTAGGAACTATTCTAGGTATGTATATTTGGAGTTTGTACAAGCTTGCATTCTTTTCATCACTACATACTTTGTGGCTCATCAGAACAAAGCAGTAAGGAAGTGTTTACATGCCTGCTTTTTTCATACATGTGGACTTCCTGCTTCTGGCTTAATGAAAGTAACTAGGGTCAGTATTTACCTTGTCGCAACACACTAAATATTTTAAAAGTGATCTTGCTGCTTTAAGTGTCCTTTGGGTACAAGACCTAGATACAAAATTAAAGTAATATATATAGTAATGGTACTACTAGTACTCGTAACTAACAACAGGAGCAGTGGTTCAACAATTAAATATGTACTTTTGAATCCATTTAAAGTCTTCTTCATTGTGAAATTAATTGAGAAATGACTGCAATATATGAATCCATACTGAACATGTTTTCATTATAATGGCTATTTGGAGAACTCACTAAATGTATTTTAAAAATTGGATTCATTTTCTAGAAGCAAGAGCTAATATTTAATTATAATGCCATCCAGTGACATCTTTTGAACATTCCTGTAATGTTCTTACCTTTCAGAATGACTAAAATATAACCTCAAATCTAGTACAAATGGATTACTGTAGTATATAATTTGAAACATTCACAATTTCTTAATGAATTTGATTCTGAAATAATTAAGCACTCACTTGTTTCCAAGGAGTCAGATTATTTATAGTAGGAGCCTAATCAGTCATTTTATTAAGAAGCAACTCTTAAATATTTCAGTGAGATTTGCTTTCAAATATGTACAGTTGAAGTTTTAAGCTAAATCTAACCAAGATTCAGAATACAGTAAACTTCAGTCACTTTTTTGTTTTGTAGTTGTTTTTACACAATTTATAGTTGAATGTTCTTAATAAAAGAATATGCTATGAAATTTCTCACTATTGTGATGAACCAGTAGCATATATTATAGTTCCAATCTCAACAGAATTAAAATGTACAGTCTTTTAATCTTTTCTAAATCTGTTGCTAAAGCAGTATCTCTAAAGTCCCCATAGAGCACACTTTTTTTTTTACTTATACTGTTTACAGTATATTATAGAATGCAAGTACTGTGCTGTATAGTTCCATTCCATTCTACCTCTTCCTTTTTATCCTATGCACTGCTTAATATACAATTTAGCACTTATACAAATTTTTAATCCACTGACCTTTGGGTTTGTTTGTGTGTGCATGTGGTTGTGTATGTTTGGTTGTAGTTCATCTAATCCATTAATAGTAGTATGACAAACACAGGATAGTGGAACAATACAAAATAAATATAAGTGATGCAATAAGTAAGGATGTAGTTGTCCAAAATTCTTACTCATTTTTTGCTTTCTGTACTTTTTGATTACAACTTTGGTATACTTTTTGATAACTTTATATAAATGATAAAATATAATTTTATATAATATAATAACAAAAAACATAAAATTGGATTACCTAAAGTTTATAGATTAATATGCTATTATTTGATTTGGCAGTATGTAGCAACATTGTTCTTCAAAATATTGTTTGAATTGCTAATTAGATTTCAAGTTAATGGCTTTAATTTTAGGAGTTTCATCTATGAAAATCCAACTTGTTTGGTTTTCTCTGAATTTAAAGAAAAGCATCTCTACTATAGATGTTATACAATCTGAATGATTAACTGGCTTCTAAACTGATCAAGTAAGACAAAAGATAATGACAAACTGTCAATAACTCCTGGAGATTACATGGACACAGCCTTGCAGAGTTGCCATTGCCTTTTTCTTTCTTCTTTTATATATAATTTTTTATTAAGAATTTTGATTACAATAGTAAAATCTAATATAAATTAAACTTAAAGAAAGAAAAGAGAATAGAGAGAAGGTGTCAGGTTCAGCCCAAGAACCACAGCGAGACAAATCCAGGAACAGTTCAGTTATTTTATTAGCTTACACCTAGTAGGCAGAATCTCACCAGACTAACTCTAACCCCCAACGACAGCAACTAAACACTCTGAATTCCTTAGGGTGGTACCAGTCTCCTTCTCTTCACTTTCACATGCTCTGGCTGTGGGCTGAGGAGATGCTTGGGATTCCTCTCCCCCTCGCTATGAACTTGGATCTCCTCGCTCATGTCTTCCATCACATCAGGAGTAAAAAGTGCAAGGAAGAAGAAAGAGAAAAATAAGAATAAAGAAAGAGAAAAGAAATTATAAAGAAGTGACTTCCAACCTTCATCACAATAATTATAAACAAATTTTATTAACACTTCACCCTCTCTAAAGTTACAAATGTTTATCTCTTCATCCCATATCCCATCTCTTATCTATAAACAAATCCATAAAACATCATCTTTTCAGTCCTGATGTCACCAGAAAGTCTGTGAAGGGTAGCCAGAAGTAACAACATATCTTGTTTCAATCTTGATCAAATAAGCCAACTTTATATACCTTCCTATTACTTCTAACAGTCTTTAGTTCATTCAAATATTGTCGTAGGATTTGATTTCTCTTCATTTTTCCTTTGTCCCATTGCACAGAGTTCTTCAAGGCTTTAACTAGCCTCTTTTGTAAATACTTATACAATACCTACGATTGCTTGCTTTGGAGGAAAGTAAAAAAAATGGCTAGAAGAGGCCCTTTGGAGCAGCCATTAGAAGATAAAAAAAAACTTCGTTACATTTACTCCAATCAATGTTCGATGAATTAGGAGCTAAATTTAAGTCCCTTGAAAAAAAGATAGAGGAAAAATTGGATAAAATGGTTAATTTTGAAATGGAGGTAGAGATTGACTTTAATGTGGATTTGGAGTTTTAAAAAATGCTGGATTATGAAGGTGGTATGAACAAAGATGTTGTGGATCCAAAAATGGATTTAAAAATGCCAAAGGATAAGAGTGATATGCAAAAGGATGACAGGATAGATTTACAAATGAAACCGACTGAAAGGGGAAATACAAATAATGGAAAAGAAGAGTGACTTGGAAAGACTTTTTATTTTGGATTTGCAAAAGGAATGTGTTAAATTGGTGAGGCTGTTCCTGGGAGAAATTACTGGGACTGTTTCTGGGAGAAGACAAGGAGAGAACAACAGGGAATCAACTTGTGGGACACTATTTGAAAGAATTAAAGATTAAGCTCTTTAAAAGTAAACAGCAGGTTTACAAAGTGAACTTATTTGATTATGGTTAATATATACGTTGAGGTTTTTGGTAGTTATTAATGGGATCTTTTTCTGACCAGGATTGAATGATGAGGTTTTAAGGATCTATGTATAAAGGGGGAGAGATTTCTTTTTTTTTTTTAGAGGAAATGATAAGTTGGATTATAAAATGGATTTACAGTGGAACCTTGGTTCACGAACGCATCTGTTCACAAACAATTCGGGTCACGACCAGCTCAGGCTGCAAAAATTTACCTCCGGTCGCAAACGCTGGATCGGGTGACGAACAGGATCCGCGGCCATTTTCCCTCCCATGTCACATGGTCGCGCCTTCCTGTAGGGAGGGGACTCTCCCTCCAAGCAGGAAGTGTGGCCATTTTCCCTCCCGTGTCACGTGGTCGTGACTTCCTGTAGGGAGGGGGCTCTCCCTCCGAGCAGGAAGCGCGGCCATTTTCCCTCCCGTGTCATGTGGTCATGACTTCCTGTAGGGAGGGGGCTCTCCCTCCGAGCAGGAAGCGCGGCCATTTTCCCTCCCGTGTCACGTGGTCGCGACTTCCTGTAGGGAGGGGGCTCTCCCTCCGAGCAGGAAGCGCGGCCATTTTCCCTCCCATGTCACGTGGTTGCGACTTCCTGTAGGGAGGGGGCTCTCCCTCCGAGCAGGAAGCGCGGCCATTTGCCCTCCCGTGTCACATGGTCGCGACTTCCTGTAGGGAGGGGACTCTCCCTCCGAGCAGGAAGCGCAGCCATTTTCCCTCCCGAGCAAGGTTAGCTTTCTCTCTCTTCATACTGTACTTTGTGTCATATTTTTGTGGTTTTTTTAAAAAAAACATGGTTCAGAACGGATTAACCATATTTACATTGAACTTTATGGGAAAATTTGATTCCGGTCATGACCATTTCGGGTCGCGACCAGAGTCGCGGAACGAATTAAATTCGTGAACCGAGGTACCACTGTATTTTTGATAAGGTTAAAATATATTTCTTATTAAATTTATGGAATATTTATACTTATATATGATAGCTGCAATAAGGTTGTTGACTTTGGTCATTCTTTTTTCTAATTTTCCTTTCTTTTTCTTATTTTCTTCCTTTAATATTAGTTTTTACTGTTTCTATTTTAAAATTTAATAAAGTTAATAAAGTTTTTTAAAGTTAAAAAAAGAAAAACATCGATCAAATGAACAGTTAGGGTATGCAGACATTTTGATTTGATAATGGAATTTATGATCGCTGAAATACAACATGCAGCTTTGGAAGCAAGAAATAATACTGTCCCCCAAAGCTAGACTATTTTCTAGCACAATTACTCTTTGTGAGCAGGAGCAATTTGGTGGGAATGTTGATGAAAGTGTTCTGTCACATTAAATTACTTCCAGAAGGCTGCAGGAGAAGTCATGCAAGGGAAACCTTTAATTCTAAATGCAGCTGAAGACGAACAGTCAGTTGTGTCAACTTTAATAGATAGAAATTGGTTAAAAAGTACTGGAGGTAGAGGATGGACCCCTTCTGTGAATTCAAAAGGTAAAAATAATGCTGTGGAAAAGGATTTAAAGATTGAACATCATCCGTCTTGATTCGTTTTGACTTGGAGAATTATTGCATATATACCCACATTTATTCTAAGCTGGCACATATTGTATTTCAAGTATCTTCAGTGTTTTAATAGTTTATTTACAATGGTTGTTAACAGAAGTAACAAAAAAATGTGAGAATATTCTGCTAATGAATAACCGACTTGATTAACACATTTGCAGTCAGCAAGGATGCTTTAAAAAATACACTTGCCCTGATTTAAAACCATTCTTACTCATGTGTCCCTGTTTTAAGTCAAAATGATGTATGTTAGCTGACCTGGAATAAATTAGCTCCCCTATGTCTTGTTATTTCCTAACTCCTATGCTTAGCCTTGTATATGCCAGCTTCGGCAAACCAGCTACTGCCAGCTTTAATGAGAAAAATGGTCTATATTCATTTGTCAACACAGCATATATGATGCGTTTTATGAATACACATTGGTAAATCCAGTTTGAAAAGCTTACAAAAAATGTAATTTAAAACAACATCATTGCAGACTAACATTACAGCTTTAGCTTTTCTTATAAGAAGCTAAATTCCACTGAAGTCAGCAAGCTTCTTTATAGATAAAACTTACGTTGACCCTGGCAATTAAGCTTATAAAATACTACTATTAAAAACCAAACAACTCTCAGCAAATATAAAAGTACACTATTATGCAGAGCTAGATGACATGTGTCTTGGTCATTAACTGCTTCTTGCTAATTTATGTAGATGAATTCACCTTTCACTGTCATCTGTGGAATTTAACATGCTAAATGAACATATTATAAACTAAGATCTTTTCAAAAAGCATAGGCAGTGTGTTTTTATTTTGTTTTTTTGGGGGAAAAATGTATTTCCTAAATAATGAAGAACCATCTGACTTTGCCTATGTCAGAGACTATAGTCATTCTTGTATTTTTTTTTTTTAAATATGATTGTCGAATATTTGCAGAACTCCCAAAGATTTCATTAAGCAATAAGTAGATATTCTGGGTAGCAAGCATGAGTTCTTGTCCTTAAAGTCACCTGATACAATTGGAATGCCACAGTTTTTGCACCTGGCATTCTACAGTTTATGAAATCTATAATAATGAAATTGAAAGGCAAACTTGCTAAAAGTTTTCAAGAGGACTTATTGAAGGAAAGGGAACCCCTATAAGAGAGTCACTTTCATGTGAGATGGGTGGCCATATAAATACAATAAATAAATAAGCAAGCAAGCAAGCTCATGATCTATCTTGGATAAGACTCTATCAGATAAATCTTTAGCCACAGGAAGGAACTGTAATATGTCACAGAAGATTCTCTGTTGGGCAGAAAATTTGATGCCACAGGAGATATTAAAAGTATATATTATAAATATGGGGGCGGGGGGGGGGGGGCCTTGGTGTTCTGCACTCATCCAGTTAAGAGAACCATCATTTTTCCTATTAATTTCTGGCCCAACTGTCCTAGTTACTGACTACACCACTGGTCTAGAAACTATAACTTCCAGGACTAGTTCTGGCCTGACACAGCTACCAATGGCCCCTCTTCCAATATGGTTGGAGGTTTATTATGAGGCTTTTTTTAAATAAGTTTTTTTTTTAATTTCCCTTAAGGAAACCTATATGGTTATGATTTTGAAGACTGGTAGAAATTGTGCTGATTGTGCAAGCCATCATCCAATTCCTCTGTTAAATATTCATGCCAAATTTTTGACAGTATCTTCTAGCATGTACACTACAGATGATATTACATTTGATTGTCCTATCTTTCAGATTACATTGATATTTTAGATATACATTTTGAAAGCACCTTGAAATCAGCAGTGGTGGTCTCACTGAATGTGGAAAAGGCCTTTGATGATCCAGTAGAAATTTTTTGCAGAAATATACATTTCCTTATTTATTAAATTAAATGACATTGTGGTATTCTAATACTTTACCCAGGATTATTACAAATGGAACTATTTCCTCATCTATCAGATTTCTTGTTTAACTCATGAGTGCCCCTTATCTCCTCATTGTATTTAAATTGAACCACTGGCTTGTTCTATCAAAGGACTTTCTGGTCATAAAAGTGGCTGGAGATGAACACAAATTATCATATGTTTTGTTGCTTGCAATATTTAATTGAATTAAAGCCTTAAGTACCTGGCCTCATCAGTTACCCAAAAATTAATTTTAAAAAGTTTGCTAGTTATTGAGCTCATAACCTTGTGGAAGTTTCATCATTCCCAGTAGAAATAATTAAAAACTGTATTTCAGCAGTTAATGATGAAAGCACTATGAGACTTTTTAGTGCCATTGTATTAAATTCAGTGCCGTTATATTAAAAATAGTATCCAGGAAAAAAAAAGATCAGGTCTTTGTATCAGTAAAAAGTATATGTGAATTTACTGTTCTACTGTGGTATAAATCCTCATAAGTGAAAATGTATAGCTTTCAAAAAAAACACCATAAGTAAACAAAAGGGTATTGAACAAAGAGTCAAGACCCATGTGCTTCGCTACTTAAGTGGTGTTGAATTTCTGCTTTGGATTAAAACAAAAAATGTTTTTATATAACCGCCTTCACCACCCACTGCAGCACTCAAGTCACCGTATAGCATGGTAGCAAATAATATACCAGTACTGCAAGCAAAATACAGCATATAAATAATATTCCAAGAGATGAAGAACTTGAAAGCAAAGGCCAGTCTTACTTTTGTCCAGATAGCATAGTCTGCATGCCAACGTTGGAATAGTTGCCTTACGTGACCACTTGGCGGCTTTCAGTTCCATCAACCATGGTATCCTTTTGGATTGGCTTAAGGGACTGGGAGTGAACGGCACAGTGCTATACTGGTTTGCCTCTTTTCTCTAGGGTCAATTCCAGTCGGTGATAATTGGGGAAGAGAGGTCCTGCCCTTGGCCCCCACTATGTGGGGTGCTGCAGGGTTTGGTGCTTTCCCCTCTCCTATTTAATATTTACATGAAACAGCTGGGTGAGCTCATAAGTCACCATGGGGTGAGGTATCATCATACACTGATGATACCCAACTATACATCTCTGCCCCTGGCAAATTGAGTGATGCTATGAATGCCTTATGCCAGTGCCTGGAGGCTATAAGGGTCTGAATGGGGAACAACAGGCTTCAACTGAACCCTGGCAAGACTTTTTGGGTTTGGGGTCCTGCTGGTTCTGGGACTGTACCATATTTGGTGCTGGATGAGGTGACACTGCCCCAGACAGACACGGTGCGCAATGTGGGGGTCCTCCTAGACTCGCGACTCCTGCTTGAAGAGCAGGTGGCAGTCATGGCTAGGGGACCTTTGCATGGCTTTGTGTTGTGAGCCAATTGTGCCCCTTCCTGGATTGGGAGGCTCTGCTCACAATCGCTTGTGCCCTAGTCACCTCCAGATTGGACTACTGTAATGTGCTCTACATGGGGCTGCCCTTGAAGAGTCTCCAGAAGTTTCAGCTGGTGCAGAATGTAGCAGTGCAGGCAGTTATGTGTGTCCCTAGAAGAGCACATATTACACCTCTGCTTCACAAGTTGCATTGGCTGTCAGTTTGCTTCCAGGTCCAATTCAAGGAGCTGGTTTTGATCTTTAAAGCCCTTCATGGCATGGGGCCGGGTTATCTGAAGGACCACTTTTCCCCAATTACATCAGCCCCCTCCCATTAAATCTGGCAGGGAGGGTATGCTAAGCTTTCCATCGGCCAGGGACTTACATTTGGTGGGTCTCAGGAGGCAGGCCTTTTCTGCCGTGGCTCCCTCCTTGTGGAACATTCTGTCTCTTAAAGTTAGGCTCGCCCCTTCTTTGCTGTCATTTAGGAAGTCCCTCAAGACCTGGTTATGTCATCAGGCCTGGGGGTCTTTGAGAACCAGAGACATTCCTACATGGCTCCACTGTAATTGATATTCTGCTCTCTCCGTGGTGTTTGTATATTTTAAGATTTAAAATTTTTAAAATTGTTGATAATGTTTTTATTTCAATAATCATTTTTATCTTTTTATAATTATTGTTTTTATCTGTTATTTTATTTAATTGCTGTACGCCACCCAGAGTTGCTTTGTGTGAGCTGAGTGGCTATATGACATATAAATAAATAAATAAAATAAAATGAATACAAATATATAATTCGATATACATCTCTTTCTCTTGTTTATTATTTACTATTTATTATTTAGACATGTGTTTCAATCTCTGGATGTTATTGCATGACCTTGGAGAAAGGAGTGGATTCTAGAAAACTACCTGGAGAAAGAGAGAGATTCTAAAAATCTTTCATTTTCACTACCCTGTATAGATTCTGTTTCCAGTAACTTCAGCAATCTGCATGGCCACACATACTCTGAATAATTTGAGGTTATGCAGAATGGGTAGTAAGAAGTAGTTCATGTGTACTGCACTTAGTTCTTTGAAATCTAAAAATAATATTGTTGGTTGCACAGTCAGCCAGATGTTTAGACTGGATTTAGCATTTTTATCCATCTATTGAGTCCTTCCCAAGGACCTGGGATAGGCAGATGTTGTTGTTTGATGGTGTTAAAGGTATTGTCGCAGGATTTAAGCTGTTCCAAGTAAAGCTGCCTTTTGCAATTGACTGATGGTGATTTTGTCAATGGCGATAGTCTTCAAGTGATATTCCAGATGTTTTGGGATTGCACCCAAGGCACCTATTAGTATTGGTCCTATCTGCTTTCTTTTGCCACAGTCATTCTATTTCTATTTGCAGGTCTTTGTATCTTGTGATTTTCTCCAGTCCTTTCTCTTCTGTTCTGCTGGCTGTTCTATTCCTGGATATTGCAATGTCTACTATCCATTTTATGATTATTATTATGGTTGGTTCCACCATCAGCCAGATGTTTACACTGTATTTGGCATTTTTATCCACCTATTGAGTCCTTCCCAAGGACCTGGAGTAGGTAGATGTTGTTGTTTGATAGTTTGATGGTGTTAAAGCTGTTGTTGTTGTTGTTGTTATTTAAAATTCTTACCTCTAGTTTTCCATATGGTGCAAAACATTGTGTTAGGCATGTCTATAGCATTGTGTGGTAGGGGTCCATATTTCAGTGTTTCTGAAAAGTTAGATTGGGACTAACTTCTGAAGCATTTCCAATCTAATTCTCCAGTGAATTTTCATGGAGAGGTGCCTTCTCCTTAGCTCTGCACATACTAGAAATATTCTGAACCTAGAATATGGAGCCAACTCCAAAAGAAGCTTTGTTGATTTCACTCTCTTTGATGGCTGAGAAGGAAGAGAGATTGCTGTCAGTAAAGAGAGAGCAGTTGCAACCAGTATTATAACACAGCTGAGAATTATACTCCTATCTTCAGATTTCTGGCAAATCATAAGAACCTGGTCATTTGTGCCTTGAGTGATAATTTTGGATTGATTTGTTTGAAAATCCATTCATCTGGGGTTTGTTTGTTTGTTTTTGGCTATGCATTGTATTCTTGAGAGTCTTCTCCAACACCAAAGTTCAAAAGCATCAATACTTTTTCTATCCTATTTCTTCAAAGTTGAACTTTGGTTTCCGTAGAGTATCACAGGGAGAACCATTCTTTTTTATGAACTGAACCCCAATATATACTATCTGAAATTGAACTCTAGCTTGTTTTGCTTTCTTAAGGGAACCTCTTTTTTTTTCATTCCTGAAAAATACTGCAGAAGGCTCCACAAAAAGCTGTGATCCATCAACTTTAATGGCATTTGGGTTATGAGACTCAACTGAGAGGGCTGGAGAATGAGTGCCCGAGAAACAGGCTGAGGACAATGCCTCCATCCCCCGATGGTTTTGCTATATAGAATCACGGCGCATGGGCAGAGAGTTTAGAATTTTCTTCAAAAAGGAAAGAAAAGAATAGACAAGCAAGGGAATATAATAGTCTTAACTGGCATTCTCCACTTAAATGTGTATTCAGAATGCTGTATTACAAACTCATCTTCAGACCATAAGCTCAGGTTGGTTTCAGCTTACTGAGTGCAACAATTGTTCACTTTTGATTGCCTTCAACAAAGTATGCAAAGGTGTTTTATTGCTTTGCTCAGTCCTGTGCGCTCATTTCTTCTAGCATTAAACTCCTGCTTGGATTAAAAATTAGTCACAGCTGGATTTTTCCGTTTCGAGTTTAATAACTCTCCAGATCCATGAAGCTTTCTCTGATTTGAAATAGTGAAAGCCTTTGGTCTGACAGAGTTATATTGGTTTCTTTTGATAAAGATGATTTTCTAATTAGATTTTGAAAGATTCAGCTTGCCATATTTTTTAAATGTCACCACAATAAGTAAAGGAACACTTTATGTTCATTTATGAGTTCTTTCTAACTACAATTCCTCATTTGTAACTGGCAGAGCAGTACTCCCATGTGTTGTGAGGATAATGGCAAGTAGGAATTAGTTTTGTTTTTCTCTAATAGGGAACTGTTGCTAATCCATATTCATGCTATCTTTGCTCAGCTTTGAAATGGGTGGAGTTCACTACATGATTGAACATGAAGCACTCCTTGACCTTTAATTCAGTGCTAATTCCCAGTGTAAGATCTGTTGTTGTGGGCACATCTTGTATTGACATAACATTGTGCCAGATTGGACATGCTTAATTATGTTCTTCATTGGTGAAGTGCCATTTTATGTCAATCAGCAACAATGACAAATTAGATCTAATTGTTTGTACTAGAATCTGCAACACAGGGAAAAAAAATAGGAATGTTCCTTTAGCAGAATTTTATTAAGATGAAAATATATTTTTCTATCCTATTTCTTCAAAGTTGAACTTTGGTTTCCATAAAGTATCACAGGGAGAACCATTCTTTTTTACAAATTGAACCCCAATATACTGTATACTATCTGAAGTTGAACTCTAGCTTGTTTTGCTTTCTTAGGGGAACGTTTTTCTTTTCATTCCTGAAAAATAGTGCAGAAGGCTCCACAAAAAACTGTGATCCATCAACTTTAATGTCATATGTATAAATGTCAAAAATATATAAAATATATACTGTATATATACCCAGAAGTGAGGCAGGCCCCTATTCTCTAGACCTTCTGGAAAGCAGTTAAGACCTGGCTCTGTCAACTTGCATGGGGTGAGAAATGGGGCAACCAACCCTGGGGGTGACTAGCACCTTGAAGATGCTCCCATATGTTAATATCTTTTCTGTCAGCAGCACCTTGGAAGATATTATTATTTATGTATATATTTGGTTTTATTGTGTTTTATACTGTTTTATTGTATTTTAATTAATATTTATTTGTTGTTTTTATTGTAAACCAGCTAGAGTCGCTTTCTTGTGAGATGGGCGGTGTCCAAATTTGAAATATATATATATATTTCTGGATAGCGTAGCGGCTGGATAGCGTAGTGGTTAGAACACCGCCTTTGATGCAGGAGACAGGGGTTCAAATCCCGGCTGGTACCTACCTTACCAGTAGGGGTCCTTGGGCAAAGACCCCCTAACGCTTCACCTGCCCACCTCAAAAATATGAGAGTGACACGAACTAAGAGAGTCATGCCGGCTCGGATGTCACCCGGATTAACAAGGTCCACATCAGATGTTGGGGAACCAGGACAATCTGATGTTAAGTGGGCTACTGGAACAAACCATACATGGACGAGACAAGAGAACTTGGAATTGATGGAATGCTACTACAACAGCAGACCTAATGAGAGGGGATATATGAAACGTATGAGGGAGCTATGGATTGACAGAAGGCCTACATCCACACTAACTGAGAAACAACTAGTTACCCAACGCTTCAACATAGTGAAGAGGAAGCTGCTCTCACAACTTGAGATAGACCAACTCCACATTACAACCCGGACTCAAGCAGGCATAAGATCATGGATAAACTAGCTACAGTCAACCCTTGAGTCCGATTACCAAGGCTCACTGAAGAAGTACCATCAGATAGTATGCTAGAAGATGCCAACAGAGCCCTCCAGACAATCCCTACTTCCACCATAACTAAAACCAATGAATTGGTATATGCTACAGCCACTGTAATCCTGGAAATGCTTGGCTACATGATCAAGAACAGCAGTACATACCCACCCTGGAAAATGAGATTGGAGGCTAAGATCAAGGCAACTCGGAGAGAAGTCAGTCAGCTGGTGGAACTACAGAAGCGTGTGGAGATTAGGGATAAGACTCAGCTACCGAAAAAATATATGGGCCTGACTCCATCTGAAGCCCTAGAGACTACTAAACAAAGGCTCACAGCACTGGCTACCAGGCTAAGGAGATACACTAGAGAAGCAGAGGCCAAGAAGATAAATGCCCTGTTCTCCAAAGAACCATCCAAAGTGTACTCCCAACTGCAGTCCAACCACACAGTAACAGCTGAGCCACCAGCAGCGGAAACTGAACAGTACTGGAAGAACATATAGGAGAAAGAGAAGACACATAACACCAGTGCAAAGTGGCTGCAGGACCTGAAAGCAGACCATAGCAATCTCCCAGTACAAGAACCAGTCCCTATCACAGTAGCAGACATCCAACAGCGGGTCAAGAACATGAAGAGCTGGACAGCACCTGGCCCAGATATGATCCACACCTACTGGCTAAAGAAACTAACAGCAGTGCATGAATGCCTAGCAGCACAGATGAACCAACTACTAGCAGCAGGCTCCCACCCAGACTGGCTAACACAAGGAAGGACAGTGCTGATCATGAAAGACCCTCACAAAGGAACAGTACCATCCAACTACCGGCCAATAACCTGCCTCCCCACAACATGGAAAATTCTATCAGGCATCCTAGCTGCCAAGCTACAAGACCATATGGGCCAGTACATGAGCACAGCTCAGAAGGGCATTCGGAACAACACCAGAGGCTCAAAACACCAGTTACTCATAGATAGAGCAGTCACCCGAGACTCAAGATCTAGGCAGACCAATCTGAGCACAGCCTGGATTGACTACAGGAAAGCCTATGACTCAATGCCGCACACGTGGATCTGTGAATGCCTGGTGCTATACAAAGTCAACAGGACACTAAAGACCTTCCTCAAGAACTCAGTGGGACTGTGGAAGACAACATTGGAAGTCAACTCAAGACAGCTCGCACAAGTGGCCATCAAGTGTGGCATATACCAAGGTGATGCACTGTCCCCACTACTGTTCTGCATAGGCTTAAACCCCATCAGCCAGATAATCACAAGATCTGGATATGGGTACAAGTTCAAGAGTGGAATCACCAACAGCCACCTCCTCTACATGGATGACATCAAGCTGTATGCTAAGAGTGAATGAGACATCGACTCACTGATCCACCTGACACAGATCTACAACGAGGACATTGGGGTGTCATTTGGACTGGAGAAGTGTGGCAGGATGATAGTAAAGAGAGGGAAGGTAGTTAAGACCGATGGAGTGGAACTACCAGTGGGCCACATAGCAGACATAGAGACCAGCTATAAATACCTTGGTGTCCCACAGTCACACGGGAACCATGAGGAAGAGGCAAGGAAGACAGCAACATCCAAGTACCACCAAAGGATAAGACAGGTCCTGAAGAGCCAGCTCAATGGGAAGAACAAGATCCATGCCATCAACATGTATGCCCTGCCAGCCATCAGATACCCTGCCGGTATAGTGAGCTGGCCAAAGGAAGACATGGAGGCTGCCGATGTGAAGACCTGGAAGCTCCTCACAATGTACGGAGGTTTCCACCCCATGTCCAACACCCAGAGACTGTACTGGTGTGCAAAGAGGGCGGGCGGGGTCTGATGAGTGTCAAAGCCACTGTCCTGGACGAAACCTGGAGTATCCAGGAGTACATCAGTAAGATGGCACCCAAAGATGAGCTGCTGAGAGAATGCCTCAGGCAGCAGCAGACATGGGAGGAAGTTCAAGCGGAGGAAATACCATGGCAAGACAAGCCCCTGCATGGGATGTACCATCAACAGCTGAGGTGGCTGACATTGGGAAATCCTATCAGTGGCTGGAAAGGGCTGGACTAAAAGACAGCACTGATCAGAGCAGCACAAGAGCAGGCACTAAGCACCAGATCCATAGAAACGGGTCTACCACACTAGACAGGACCCAAGGTGCAGATTGTGCAAAGAGGCCTCAGAGACAGTCCAACACATAGTGGCAGGGTGTAAGATGCAGGCAGGAACAGCATACACTGAACAGCACAACCAAGTAGCTGGCATTGTGTACAGGAACATCTGCAAAGCGTATGAGCTAGACACCCCCCCAAGTCCAGATGGAAGATTCCACAGAAGGTTGTGGAGAATAACAGGGCTAAGATCCTATGGGCCTTCTAGATCCAGATGGACAGGCAAGTACTGGCCAATTATCCAGACATTGTGGTAGTAGACAAGAACCAGAAGACAGTGGTGGTGATAGATGTAGTGGTGCCAAGTGACAGCAACATCAGGAAGAAGGAATATGAGAAGTTGGAGAAGTACCAGGGGCTGAAGGAGGAACTAGAGAGGATGTGGAAAGTAAAGGCCAAAGTGGTCCCAGTGGTGGTTGGAGCACTTGGGGCCGTGACTCCTAAGTTGGGAGAATGGCTCCAACAGATCCCAGGAACAACATCAGAGCTCTCTGTCCAGAAGAGTGTAGTGCTAGGAACAGCTAAGATACTGCGCAGAACCCTCAAACTCCCAGGCCTCTGGTAGAGGACCCGAGATTGAGGAAGACACGTACCACCCATAGGGGTGAGAGGAGAATTTTATATATATATATATATATAAAAAAATATATACTTTTTTGTGAGCAGAAGCAGGTTAAAGAATGGAGAGGCATGTAAGATGAAGGCACACACTTTGTAAAACTTTTCAAGTCTTGTAATAGTGAACAATACTTAGTAAGAAGTACTAGACATTTTATGCAGTTTGTTCTGTCATGTTCACCTTATTTTGAGTTGGGAGTGATGGGGATCAGTTTTCATTTATTTTATGGGAAAGCAAGGGAGGAGTACTCCAGTGCATGTTCTTTTCTAGCTGAGGCTCAGAGTTCAAGTCTGTGTTTGCATTAGTAAAGCTTAGAGCAGAATACAGTAAAAAATAAAATGTCCCATCTCTTGTGGAACTGGCAGTATTGGGAAGAGGTGGAAGAAAAAGAAGTGCCTAGGAGATAGACTGCTGCATTTATACATTGTGCTACTGATTGCTACAGATTGCCTGTTATATGTGATAGTTGCTGATGTGGCTGAGGGAACCTTCAGGGAACATATAAGGAAGCCAGTTCCCCAGAGAGTAAACTCACAGAGCTAGCAAACAGGAGTTTGGAAGAAAAGGTCAAGGAGGAAGGATAGTTTTCATTGTTGTTCATCAAAGGAACACAGAAATTAAGAGGATTGCTCTTGCGACCTGCAGGGGAAGTGCCATGTTTGTTTTCCTCCATGAAGATGACAAGAGTCGAGTCAAGAGCAGACTCCCAGGGGAGGTATGGCAAACTGAAGACGTCTCTGCAAATGTGGAGCCAACAACCACGGCTAAGACCAAGGAACCGGTAATTAGACCAGTTCCTTAGAACCAGATAAGGAGAGGATGGAAGTTCACCCATATGTGCTCAAGACAGCTGCTCCTCACAAGTAGACCACAGTGGTTTTCTGTGGGTTTGAGCATCTGGAGGTGACAGGATCAGCCATTTTGCTCACAACTGCAACATTGCCTTTAAAGGACACTAAGTTTGTAAGCCTCACTTTCTAATCGCTTTTGGAAATTGCCTATTAATCATCTTAAAGCCATTAAAGACCATTGGAACGAAAAGTTTGAAAAGTCATTGAGTGAGTGTATCTTCAACTCACTCAAAATTGTTCAAAAGAAAAATTAATTATAAGCTAAAGAACTTAAATAATTTGAAATAAACAGCGAAAAGCTAAATAAGATTTTGATCTTAGAAAGTTATAAACGGATTAAGGGCCCAGATAAATTTGGAATATTGACTTTTACTATAAGACTTTGGAATTAATTATAAAAAAAATACCTTCTCATGGTAAACAGACTATCTTTGCTATTATAAGTCATAACAAAGGTAAGTTACTTTATGATTTTAGAAACTGGACACTAGAGGGGACTAAAGATTCTAAGCAGACGCTAAAAAAAAGAAAAATACAAGCTTGTTCTTGATGTCAGTTAATACTGGGACTTACAAATTGACACAAAATGTGATCACATTGGAAACATTAAAGGAGATCTTTGAAGAATGGTGCCAGAAATTAGTAACTACAATATCAACACTGTCGGTAATGATGTCTGCTTCTAGGGATAGACTATGTCCAAAAGACGTTAATGAAGGAATGGCAGATGTGGAACAAATTTTATCTGAAAAGACAGAGAAAGTACCGAAAGTGGAACTACAAATGGCAGGCCAAGAGAATGATTTGGAAAAGGACGCTTTACTGGATATATAAAAGAAACTGGCTGAAGTTTTAAAAATTGAAAGGGAAATATAAATGATAAACCAAGAGAATGACCTGGAAAATATTTTCTTACTGGATTTACAAAAGAGGCTTATTAAAGCCTTGAACAAATCTGTGTGATGGGATAAAGAAGAATTGAAAAGAAATCAAATCCTACAGTGTTTGAAATAAAGATTAAGACTGTTAGAATAAAAGGAAGGAATATAAAGTTGGTTTATTTGATGAAGGTTAAAATAAGACTCTTCCCCCCACCCCCCAAAAAAAAGTTCTGACAACCCTTTATGGACTTTTTGCTGACACCAGGATTGAAAAGTTGATATTTTAGGGATTTGCTGATACATAAGAAATGGGATATGGGATGAAGAGACATCTGTTTGTAACCTTATAGGGAGTGAAGAGTTACAAAATTCATTTATACTTGTGATGAATGTTGGAAGTCACTTCTTTATATGTTTCTTTTCTTTTTTTTATTATATTCTTTCTTTTTCTTTTTTCTTTTTCTTTTTTTTCCTGCACTTTTTATTCTTTTTTTTTCTCTTCTCTTTCTCTAAGTTCTATTCTCTCTCTTAATAAAAATTATATTAAAAAAAAAGAGTCCAGTCAAGAATGTTTGGGTAGGAATTCAAGGAGGTGGTGACTACAACAATACTATTCTGAGGGTTTGCTATAGACTGCCAGCCAGGCAGATATAAGGATAATCCCCTCCTGGACCAGATTGCCAAATTTCAGGGAGGAAAGACATATTAATGATGGGAGGCAACTTGTTCATGAGTGGAAGATCCCCAAAATTCCTCAGTGATTCTGCTGACTGTTTTATCTTCCAGAAAGATGAGGAAGAGGCAAGGGAATCTGCTGTCCTAGATCAGGTCCTAACAATGGAAAAGAGATGGTTGAAGACTACCTAAGACTACTGCTAACCATAAAAACTCATTCTTATGTGAAATCTGAAATAAATTTGACTGTTTACCCCAAAAAACCCTAATCCTAACCTCACCCTTATGCCAATATCAATACTTACCTTAACCATTATACCAGCACAAGAACTGTAATATACAACTACTAACCAGGAAAATATACATATGGAGTCCTTGGGGTTCTCTGAGCTTGGTTGTTTTCTTGCAAACGTTTTGTTACCCAGCTAGATAACATCTTCAGTGCTAGAATGGAGTGGGGTTTGCACTTTGTTAATATACAGTAGCTTGCCCTGCCACTGTTGGTGGGGATGGGCTTTTTTTTTTCTTGGTAGTTCCTTGATTAGGGTATTGTTTACTGTATTGTCGAAGGCTTTCACAGCCGGAATACGATGGCTGGTGTGGGTCTTCTGGGCTGTGTGGCCGTGTTCTGGAAGTTTTGTTTCCTAACATTTCGCCAGCATCTGTGACTGGCATCTTCAGAGGGCAGGAGCACAGACAGGAGCAGTTCTCTCTGTGCCCAGGATGATGTGACCCTTTTGTGGGTATTTATAGAGATCAGCGAGGGTGCCTGAAGGGGGGGGGGGTTGTTGGGGGGGAGTTACTGATGGAAAAACACAACTTCCAAACACAACTTCCAAACAATCTTCAGACCCACCAGAAAAATACAACAAATGCTAAAATCAGCAAAAGACAAAAGGGATCCCCTCACCGCCACAGGAGTATACCGCATACCATGCAGCTGCAGGCAAGTATACATCAGGACCACAAAACGCAGCATCCATACCAGGATAAAAGAACACGAAAGACACTGCAGACTACAGCAACCAGAAAAATCTGCAGTAGCTGAACATGCTCTCAAGCACACTGGACACAAAATCCTATTTGAAAACACAGAGATACTGGACAACACCAACAGCCACTATACCAGGCTATACCGGGAAGCCATTGAGATTCACAAACACCAGCACAGTTTCAATAAAAAAGAGGAAAGTCTAAAAATCAACAAAACCTGGCTACCAATCCTGAAAAATACAGCCTGCAAAAAGGTCAACAAACTCAGCTCAACCACCAGGACGCGTGAACAATTCACACAGTGAACATGCTAATCACCCTCAGCAGCCACTCGTTAACAACTCAATAGAAGAAAAAACCCTGCCTAACCCCCAGGAAGATACACACAGATTCTGACACTAAAACAAGCAGCCACTCGTTAATGCCAGTTCAAATATTTTTATGGGCATTAGTTTGAGGTCAGGGTCTTCTTGAATAAAGGTTAGTGTTAATATTTAAATTGGCAATAGGGTGAATTTACAGCTAGGGTTAGGTTGAGGTGAAGACTATGGTACATTGTGTGGGTGAGCATTAAACTGGAACAGCTAAAGACAACTTTAACCTGCCTCAGCTAAGGAAGAAATGAAAGTGACATCATGAGGATATGTCATATAAAAGTTGTTACCTGGACATATTTGTGCCATGGCTAGGAGGATATGAGCCCTTTGTCATACTACTGTCAATTGGCCCTAGACTATGCCAAATCCTCCCAGAAAGAATGTTTTGTAGAGGTGGCCTTCTGCAGAACTGGAATACTGCCTCTGGCATAGAAATAAGTAATTACAACTCTTTTTGTAGAGATGGAGCTTGATGGAACTAGCCATCCTTTCCTAGTGCTTGGCTTTTAACTTTCACACTGTGAACCAAAACCTCTGTTGTTTGCCTGCTCTTTAATCATATCAGTGAGTATGTTGCTTGGAGAAAGGGTGTGAAAGTGCACAGGCTTGGATACTCCTGCATATTATTTAAGCACACGGGCATCTTCACAGGGGCAAGAAGGGCAAATGATGACACCTGCATAATGACCCAATTTTGCAACTGCCTGTGACTTACATACTTGCATGATTACCTCATCCCATGGATTTTGAAATCATCACTGTTTGCTAGGTAGGTTGGTAAGTTGCTATTTGCATCACATTTTCACTAAGGAAATTTCCTGGTAAACACTTGCATTACTAGGTTATTTATAACCAATGGCAAATGTCAGTGAAATCAAACTCTTTTCTCCAGACAGAAATTCAGTTAAATAGATTATGGTGGACTTTCTTTTCTGATTGGCATTAGGTCAATAACCTATAAATTAATTTGTGCACTTGCAACTCTTCAGCTTTATGTGCTTCAGAAATAATCTGCCTGCCAAAGCTTTCAGAGGTCCTTTCATGGTAGACTAAAAGCTTAACTAAGAGGAAAAGCTTTGTTTTCTATCAACAAATTTTATATAGATTGCCAGTCTTCTAGTCTGCACTTTACAAAACAAATAGCAAGCTTACAAGAAGTCAAGGTTGTATACATCAAACAGAGCATTTAAACCCGTGAGACCTGTGTGAAGAACCATTTCCTGACTTCTGAAGGAAATTCACATTTCCTGTGTCTGTAGAGCAAAACCACTAGCAGGGATTTCACATCTAGCACTTTAACCTCAGGAAATGAAGTCGGAGGGTTGGCATCATCAAGCACCTATAGCTCACTGCAGGAACCCTGAGTTCTGCTCTGCTTCTCCTCCTTGTTGCTGATGCTTGTTTGCCTACATTTTCTGAATGAAGAAGCAAACAAGCAGTCAGGACCAGAAACATGGAGGAGAAGCTTCTGTCTCCATTCCTCTTTCCTTTTGTATTGGGTCCAAAGTAAGAAGGCAAAGACAGATAATTGCAACAGGAGTAAAAACAAAGGAGACTCTCTGAGCAACATACAAACTAGGAGCTTGCTCGCTTTGGAAGTGATGGGTCTTTCAGAATTGGGTCTTAGGGGCATGTCCGTACTATACATTTAAAACTATTTTCCCTACCAGCTGTATAGAAGTATAACTTCCATTATAGCCAGTATGGCCAGAGGACAGCACCTTATTTGTAGGGAGTAAGGAAGATTACCTTGATGGAGATATGCAAGATCCATTGCTTGGGGCGGTGGGGGGGGGGCGTTTAAGTCCAGAATGAGATAACATTTGGAAACAGCTGAGGCAGATGCCTCCTTAATGCACTTAACTATAAGAAGGAAGAGGAGGTACTGAACAATCAAACTTGCAAGATTCTACTATTATAGCCAATCTCAATAAAAATAGTTTTAGTCTATGAAATTGATTTCCTAGTCTGGTCTACCTAGGTGGTGCTGACATTATTAGAGAAGGCTAATTTGAACCAATTTCATCCATGAGCTTTAAAGCAATAATTGTACTGAGTCCTTAGAGCATCTTATAAAATAGATGGACTTGATTATTGCCATATTACAAATGAGTGGAGTAAGAATGAGAAGTTGTGGTTTGACTAAGCATGTTCATGAAAGATGAGATTCAAACTTGGGATTTCCAGATTAGTAACACTGATTTACTAAATGCTGAACATGTTTTAGTCTTCTTTGAAACTCTCATGTATTGAAGATTCCCTAGTTTCCACCTCTTCTCCTGAAGTACTTTTCCCATAGGTTTT
The DNA here is from genome assembly GCA_030867105.1 of Liasis olivaceus. Taxonomy (NCBI): domain Eukaryota; kingdom Metazoa; phylum Chordata; class Lepidosauria; order Squamata; family Pythonidae; genus Liasis; species Liasis olivaceus. Next base: position 123,250,424 of record CM061348.1, on the reverse strand, counting down.
CCAGTTCTATTGTCTTTTGCATCTAGGCCTATCTATAGATAATACTTTAACCACCCTTAACTTTAATTCTCCAAAGGGCATCTACAGTATTATCCCAATTAAGTCATTCTTTTCCACTTCCTCAGTTGATGCATGCCCTAGAGAAGTAGAGGAAGAGAGATTTCCAATTATGAGACGGCAGAAGCATAGAAGGGAGAGGGAAGTGGCAGTATGCCAGTGCCATACAATGTTTAAAGTGTTGGATTTCAAAGAAGATAACCCAGGTTCAAGGTCAATTCAACTGCAGAACTCCCTGGGTGCTCCCTGAGTCAGTCACTACTTCACAGAGCTAATGCTGTGGAAAGAAAATAAACAGGGACACCCCCATTTATCCTATTTTGAGTTCTGAAGTGAAATCTAGAGTAGAAATGCAATATAAAATATGCCATAAGTTTTATACAACATTTTTGTGTATATTGACACCTGAATATTCAATAATCCATTGGCCATTATTCTGATGGTATAATATAGACAGCTATTAGTGACAAATAGGTATCTTGTTGAAATCTTTGCAGCTGAAAAGCATGGAAAACCCTAGCTGAGATGGTGAAATTGACAGCTTTGATTAGAGAAAAGACATTGGATAATTTTAATGCTAATTGGAAGCCCCTTATGGACTTTTTGCGGGAAACAGAAAAAAAATGAAGTTATAATATATGGATTTGATGATTAGTAAAATTAATAGATTATAGAAAAATGGATGTTAAATTGAAATCTTAGAGTAAGAGTTTGATGTATGTTTTAATTATATATGCTGTAAAAGAAGTCTGAAGTCATTTTTTTTTGTATTTCTGCTTCTTTTTCTACACTTTTGCTTTCTTTCTCTTTATTCTTTTTTTTCTATTCTCTTTCTTGATTATTCGTTCTTGCTAGTTTTTATATTTTTTTTAATTTAATAAAGTTATTATATAAAAAAGCTTTGCAGCTGAAAAGCATTGAATTCAGGCATTTGATTGTTAAATAAATGAACAGATTTGTTTGGCATGGTAGAAATTATAAACTATAATTTAAACATACATTTTTGTTTCTTCTTTCATCTTTTTTGTTCTTCATTTTACAGATGTAAAATAATTGTTATTTTGAAATGGAAGCTCATGCAGTGTTTGCAAAAATTCAGAGCAAGTAGATTAATGTCTGTACCCAAGCAGAATGTTTACTAAAGATGAGAAAATGAATGGAGAAATATTAAGATGGGTAAAAGCTTGTAGAAGGGTAGCAGATTCTATGTGGCCTGTTGCAAGGAGTAGACATTTGTTGAAGAAGTAAACATAGCTGTGTAAAAGTCCATGCTTCTTCCCACTTTGTTATATAGATGTGAGAATTGAATTATGTCAGGAAAAACATAAAAATATGTTGAATGCAATGGGAATGGGTTGCTTAAGAAGTATATAGCATAAAACAAAAAGAGGGTCAAAAACAAATGGGGATTGAATGAATGCGGATTGAATACAAAAGTGAGCAATCAGTACAAAAGAATTACATTGAGGTGGTTTGGTCATATAGAGAGAATGAGTGAGGATTATATTGCAAAATAAACCTATGAAGGGAGAATGAAGAGGTCAAGAGGAAAGGAAAGGCTGTGAAGATCATGGTTGGAAAGAGTGGATGAGATCCTGAAAAAGAGAGAGCTGAGAAATTTAAACTACGAAAGGCAGTGGATGAATCTGTGGATGGATACAGTGAAAGCAAGAATGGTTTGTAAGGACAGAAAGGTATAGTGAATGTGTTGATGTGAAGACTTCCTTTTTGTTTCTTTTATCTTCTGCCTTTAAGTTCTTATACTGATTATTTTTTACTGTTTTTTGTGCTTTACAAAATATTGTTTACCTTGAAAGGGAATAGTTTGATGTATATATACACATGTCTGAATGTGAAGTTTGCAGTACTGAGAATGATTCAATCTGTTATGTTTCTCTTCCCCCTTGACCTAGGTCTGCCTTATGGATGGGAAAAGGCCTATACAGCAGATGGAATCAAATACTTCATCAAGTAAGTGCATCACTGTCAGAAGGCAGTTATAAAAATAGATAAATAAAATAAGGATTTTATCATCTTAGATGCATATGACCACTAACGAATATGATCACTATGCTGGTAAAAACATCCTCTAGCTGACACATACTTTGAAACATCATGGTTATGCGTATCTATAGAAATGTTGGGTGTGGAAATAAAACAGAGTTATTTTTTTTAAATAAGGAAAGCTTCTACGGATGGCATTTCTGTTATTGTGTTGTCTTCAGATTGTGTAAATCTTTTGCCTTTTACTAAGAATTTCCAGGGAAAGGAGCATTTTTAGTGTGTTAGCCACCCAAGTCACTTGGTGAGATGGGTAACCATATAAATCTAATAAAATAAAGAAATAAATTTTACTTTCTTCCTTTCAAGCTTTAAGCAAAAGCCTATCAGATAATCATATATAGACTCTTACCATGTTAGCTCCACCCAGACCTCCTCATTCTGATTTCCACATTTGAGTGTAGCTATTGGTAACAGTATCTTAATGATTTGGGTACATTCCCACAACTTGGTATCCTGGTTACCCCAAACTTCTATACATCAACAGATACTCACATACTCTTTGCTGTAAGCTGCACTCAAGATATGGAAGTATGTCACAGCAGGGCTAAAAACACAGATCTCATAATCTTCTACAGGATGACACACACACACACCCATGCCCAATTAACACATGAACTGGGTTAATTTCTTGGTTCTGGGATTAAGGTGTTCTTGATTAAAGAATATGTCACTATTAATTGAAATACTCTTTTCTTGGCTGTCATTCATGTACTCCTAAGCTCCCTACAGTATGTACTGATGTGGCTTAGAGATAGCAATCAGACTACAAACTATTAATGGGGAAAAGATAAGTGCAGTTAACTCATTTGTCTCAGCAACAGCCAGGATTCAAAACTTTATTCTCATAACAGTCTTTTAACTCCCACCCAAATGGTTCCCAGATAGGAAGCAATCAAAAGAGAGGAGATTCCTCTTGTTCAGTGTTAGCCCAAGTCATCTGGCTACCTCAAATGATACAAATTTGATGCTGATGCATACAAGTTAGGATTCCCATAGAAAAAGATGTAAAAATATATCCTTGTTCAGTAATGGTTTCAACCCCTTTATAAATTGTTATGTTGTTGCTGCTGCTACATCTACTAATCACTAATTTCTATCTGAGTTTAGCACATACACTTATAGCACACACATGCACTGAAGCAGTTTACTTCACTTTGCTGCATGGCACAAACAGCCTGATAAAAAGGGAGAGTGTGCAAACAAAGCCTTGACTCAAAAAGCAATACGCTTCGTTCATTGAATTAAAAACTCTTCTCAGAATGCAGGTTGGAGGCTAGTCAATAAATCACTCTGCTTCTTAGCATTTTGTTTGTTTCTATAAAAGTACTAGAACTATTTTTATTTTATGTCCTATACCTCCTTCATGGGGGAGAGGGGACTGCGTTTGGTGTCAGATTAGTTTTGTGCTTGTTCTTTCTGTTAATCAATATAAAGTCATCACTCAAAATGTGTTGCACATTTAACAACAGCAAACTTTTATCACCAAAGCAAAATGAATGTGTGAAATTTCATCTCACTCAATTCAAACAAATGACTTTTAAAGATTTCCTCTGAAACTTCAGGTAGAGGTGATACTGAGAAGTATATTTTTTATAAAAGCTTAAAATAGGTTACTAATCCTCAGGAAAGATGGTGATCTCTCCTCTCTCCCTAAGATTGAAAGAATGAATATCAGCTCCATTTTTCCATTTGTTATTTAAACCTCTGGTAATTAACAGATTTTCTTAAGGAGCTTCCTTTGGAACAAACCAATCTTCAAAGAATTTCACTGACAGAAGCACTTTTGAAACAAATATAATAGGCTGAAATGAGATTTAGGACTGCCAGAAGATCTCTAAAGTTTAAACATTTTAAAGAAGTTTTTAAAAATTCTTTATACATGATAAATATACACTAGCACCTTAAAAACAGAAATACAACATTCCAGTTTATACATCACACTTTTAGTGAGTAAGCATCAAAGTTTTAGTCAAATAATCCTCCTGAAAAGACTGTGGCAAACTTTCTTTAGCTTAGAGCATACAGTGCAGCTTTATGTTATAGAGGAGACAGAAGATTGAACCAATATGGCACATACTGCTTGAAACTGCTCCTAATATTGCCTTTTTAGTATTATTTACTTTACCTACAGCTTGTATATATTTGGTTGTTCCTGGGGTATGGGGTGATGTTCCTCTTTTATCAGAACTGTCCATTACTAAATAAAAGAGGCTTTAAATTTCCTAGTACTAAACAATATCAAAATAAACAATAACCAGAACTTCAAATTAGATGACCAGAAAAAAGGGAGTTGGCGCTTCACTGAACGTCATCAGTTAAATAGTTTCAGGATTAATTATTTTGCATGGTCATGTACACACACACACACATATATATATAGAGAGAGAGAGAGACTGTAGATTTAACCAGAAGGAAAACCAGATGGGAGAGGTGGTCATCAACAGGCCAACTGGAGCTCAGAAGATTTCCAGTCTTCAAAGGCTCCTCCTCCACATATACTAGAATATCCTCACGGGAGGACTTCTGCCAAATAACAGGGAAAACACTACTTTTAAGCCAGAATATTTTAGACTGGCTTCCGCCTGCCTCAGCAAAGAGTTAATGACAAGATGAAAGTGCCATTGTGAGGACGTGTCCTCCGCAAACTCTTAGTTGGGCAAACAGGATATATGGATGAATAGAAGAGAATATGTGTAGCTCAGGGTTGAACTGTGGAGTCCTTGGAGTTCTCTGAGCTTGGCTGTTTTCTTGCAACTGTTTCATTACCCGGCTAGGTAACATCTTCAGTGCTAGAATGGAATGGGGTTTGCTCTCTGTTTATATACTGTGGCATGCCCTGTCAGTGTTAGTGGGGGTGTGGGTTTTGTTTTATTTTTTCCCTCTGGTAGTTCTTTGATTAGGGTATTGTTTATTGCTGATTGTATGTCTGGTGATAATCTTGGTGTTAATCTCTCCTTATCTGGATAATGATTGCTGGTGAGGAGATGTTCTCGTCTTTTGTTTTCCTTTTTGTTGTCTCTTTTGAATAGTGTGTAGATGTTGTTTATCTTTATGTGCCTGTTGATGGCTGCCTTGTCTGAATACCAAGCTGCCAGGAATTCCCTTGCATTTTTGGATTTAGCTTGGTCTAAGATGCTGACAGTTTCCCAGCTGAAACTATGGTTAAGTCTATCCATGTGTTGTGAGATTAAGGAGTTTTCATCGTGTCTTCTGACTGCTAGTTGGTGTTCATGGATGTACTCTGCCAGTCTTCTGCCTGTCTGTCCTACATAGTGGTTGTTACAGTCCTTACACTGTATGTTGTAGATGGCTCCTGTTTTTTCTTCTTGGGCTACTGGGTCTTTTAGTTTGCTTAAGATGTTTTGGAGGGCTTTAGTTGGTTTGTGTGCTCCATCGGAGATGCCATGTGGTTGTAACAGTCTGTTGGTAGTTTCTGAGACGTTTCTGATGTATGGCAGTGTGATCCTTTTCATAGCTTGTGTTGGTTGTGTTGTAGTAGATGGAGTGGTCAGGCACTTTTTGATAAAGTTGCATGGATATCCATTTTGTTGGAAGATGTTGTATAGGTGGTCTGTTTCCTTTTTCTGCTGTTCTGGGTTGCTGCAATGCATTTGTGCTCGTTTGAATAATGTTCTTACACAGCTCCTCTTGTGGGAGGTTGGGTTGTTGCTTTGGTAATGGAGTACTTGATCGATCTGGGTTGTCTTCCGATAAACTTGGGTTTCTAATTTACTGTTGCTTCCTCTGCTGATGAGGATATCCAGGAAGGGTAGCGTGTTGTTGTTTTCTTCCTCTCTGGTGAATTTTATTCCTTTGAAGATGTTGATAGTTTCAGCAGAGTTATCAACATCAGAACAGAGCAGACTGTCAAATAACATCAAGAGAAGGAAGCAAGTCAAAACAACAAAAAAGGAACAACTAGAGAAAACACATGAAACTATCAACAACATCTTCAAAGGAATAAAATTCACCAGAGAGGAAGAAAACAACAACACATCTATACACTATTCAAAAGAGACAATAAAGTTTTCCATTTTACCAGAGGGAAAAAATAAAACAAAACAAAACCCCCACCCCCACCAACACTGGCAGGACATGCCACTGTATATAAACAGAGAGCAAACCCCATCCCATTCCAGCACTGAAGATGTTACCTAGCCGGGTAATGAAACGTTTGCAAGAAAACAGCCAAGCCCAGAGAACTCCAAGGACCCCACAGGATATATGGATGAGGCATGAGTCAGAAGTCATCCCTCAGTGCTGGTCAGTTATCATCCAGACCACAACAGAAAATTATTGTCAAGTTACAAAAAGGTATCTTTTCTCTAGAAAAGAAAGTTCTCAAAAGTGTTTGTAATCAGATGGTCCCATTCAGACTTTAGCATACGTATATTAATTATATAAACAAAAATTAGTGGAAGAAGTAAATTTCAGTCTGTTCATTCACTCTTTGGTATTGAAATAGCTGCCGTTATGAGGGTCTTAAGATTATTTCCTACTGTTCTGTTTCCAGTGAACAAAATTAGGAACATGTCTTGGTTGTCATGGTAATTATAATTCCCCAAATCATTGTAACTTTTAATCTACTGTGCCTGAATCCTTCAGTTTTGAGCTCAGGGCTATGCTCTCAACTGCATTTCAACTGGAGGTGACAGCAGTTTATTAGAAGCACACAAGCAGTTTTTCATTGTTGTAGGGGAAGACAGTATAGTAATGCAGACAAAGGTTACATGAGAGGCAGTTTACAAGCATGATGGCATACATCACATTAGAAGAAGGCATGTGCCTCTAACCTTTTATGTGAAGCTGTTGAGCCCATAATAGTCCTGTTGTTGTAAAAGTGGGGGCAAAGTAGACATCTGGGGTTGTTCCCATCACCTGCCAGCAATGCATCTCTGGTTTCTGTGTCAAACAGTCTAGAATTTGCACAGAAAAATTAATGGTCACAAGTCTGACATCAGGACTCAACAAGGACGAAGTAATAGTGGAGCATTTTAACCTCCCAGGACATTCCAATGTAGATCTCAGAGTAGCAATTTTGGAACAAAGAAACTTTGCCAGCACAATTGAGTATGAAACAGCTAAATGTATGTGTGTGTGTGTGTGTGTGTGTGTGTGTATAAATAAATAAAGAGGTTTCAGGCTATTTCAGAAGGTCTGAACAAACACAGTGGGTTTAATACATTACAGTTTTTAATTGATAAGATACTTGTACAGTAATCTGTCTCCCATGGAACCTTCATCTGCATTACAACCCTCTCTTCCCCTTCTCTTCCCCTCCCTCTGCCTCATTCCCAGTTTGCTTCCAAGTCCAATGCAGGTATTGGTTATTACCTTTAAAGCCCTACATGGCATGGGTCCAGGCTACCTGAGGGAACGTCTCACCCCCATCACATCAACCCATCCCACCAGGTCAGGCAGAAAGGGCATGTTGCGGACTGCGTCAGAGAGAGAATGTTGGTTGGCGGGGCCCAGGAGGAGAGCCTTCTCTGCTATTGCCCCTGCCCTTTGGAACATTCTCCCCACAAAGGTGCAGTGGGCCCCTACCCTCCTGACTTTCTAAAGACCTGGCTCTGCCAGCTTGCATGGGACAATAAGAGTTTTAATTAATCCTGGGGGTGGCTGGCACCCTGATGACGCTCCCTGAACTACTCGCCAATTACCATAAATTCTTGGAATTTATTTATTATTTATTTAAGATTACTTTTACATTGTATTTTTAATTAATTTTATCTTCTCTGTAAACCATCCAGAGTCGCTTTTTAATGAAATGGGCGGTAACAAATTTGATATATAAATATATAAATATTTAGATCCCATATCAGTCAAGCCACTCTGTTCATCTCATGAAATAAGCCGCAGCTCAGGAAAGCTTATGCCTTTAAATAAAAATTGGTAAGTCTTAAAAGGTGCCACTAGACTTTCTTCTGATTTTTGATTATGAGAAAAGCATGCTGGATCTGACTTAAGAGACATAAGTCCTGAATTGGCCTTGTGCTACTCAGTAAATCAGCTGTTTTTAATGACTGCCATTCCTGAGGTAAGCGGGACGCGGTGGCACAGCGGCTTAATGACGCTGAAAGTTGCCAGCCAGAAATGGCTGAAAACTTCAGCGGTTCGAGTCCAGCCTCTCGCGTTAAACAAGGTGAGCTCTTGTTTCTCCACCTGCAGCTTCTGTCAACCCAACAGATCGAAAACTTACGTGAGTAGATAAATGGGTACTCTCACTCCGGTGGGAGGAAAAATGCTGGCAGCGCCTTGCACAGAGAGACGGGACCAGTGGCCAGTAAAGCGCGAAACCGCGCTTGCCCGAAAAACGGGGTGCGAAGCAACAGAATCCCGCCTCCTGCGCTTGCCAGCTGGGCTATGCTCTAGGAAGGAGGCTCTGGCAAAGACTACTTCCGAAAAACAAAAAGATACAATTGCCTGGAAAACCGCTAGGGGGCGGTCACTGCAGGGTCAGTAATGACTGAGAGCAGACCAAAAAAAAAATAATAATAAAAAAAAATAAAAAAAAATTCCTGAGGTATAATGATGATTTAGTTCCCAGCTGTCTTTTCTAATCTCTGGGAAGCTTCAGCTAAATTCACATGTACCTTGAGGGGCCTGATAGGCAAGTTGAGTATTCTTGCTAATGAAAAAAATTGGCATAACAACATAAAAATGGACTACTGCAATTCAATTCAATTCAATTCAATTCAAAAGAAAAAAATAGTACAATACTGGCTTTTCTGCAAATTCCTATGTAGTGGAGCACAGTCAGAAATATTGACTCAGCTTCCAGACAGATGATGATGTCATGAAAACAATCAGGTCTGAAGCTGGTGCAAAACAGTGGTGTGAAATTTTCAGGAATTTGGGACATTTCTCGGCAATCCTTGGTTTTCTTCCCATCCACCTAGTTCAGTCACCGGCAACCTAAACAAAACTCCAAAATGCCACTTTACACCAACTAGATCCTAAAATTTCTGAACTTTCTCAACTATCTAGTCTAGTCCCATTCAGAATATATTTTTGCCACTTGGTACAAGTCCTTCATCAAACTGCTTCCTGCATCCTTACCTTCCTTATCATCTGTTCTTTGAATTTTGGCCACATGTCCTAGACATTATTTGATCCTGCTGTCCCCTGCTATAATGGTCTGTCTTTCCTTTATCCCTTGTTCTTCTGTAAGATACTGAGGTGAAGATGGATAGGATCAGGGCAAGACAAGTCCTGGTGATACTTTTTCATATCCAATAATTCTTTGAGAATCAAGAAAAACTACTATTTTTCTGTAACCCCAGGCCTGTTGACTACCAAATAAACAGAAGATATTAAAAGAAATGTTGACATTAAGGTCGAACCATCTGGTTTTGATTGTAAAAATAAGTAACTTCTCAGAGTGTTGGCATGTTCTGGATCTCTTCAAACTGTCTCTCCAGTTGCTCCAGAAGGAGATTTACTGTACTTGTTTCAGGTTTTTTCCTTCTGCTTTCTTTGGACTGTATATCCCCAGCAAAGCTGAAAGGTAAAAGCATTATGGCTAAGACAACGAGGATTTAATCCTATGGACAACATCAACATTTTGTTCTGTTTAAAGACAATAACATGTTTGTTTATAACTCTTAAAGTACATCCTTTCCCCAAGAAGCTTAGAGTATTATTTTATACTCACAGCACACAACAGCCATCCTGAAAGATAGATTTGACCAGTATTACTCAGTTACTTCCATAGATGAGGAGATTCAAGCTTAAAATAGCTTTACCAAAGCTAGTCTATATGTAATAATTGTTGGCTATAATACTTCATACAGGTGAAACTCGAAAAATTAGAATATCGTGCAAATGTTCATTTATGTCAGTATGGCAACTCAAAAGGTGAAACCAATATATGAGATAGACGCATTACATGCAAAGCGAGATATGTCAAGCCTTACTTTGGTATAATTGTGATGATTATGGCGTACAGCTTATGAAAACCCCAAATTCACAATCTCAGAAAATTAGAATAGTGTGAAAAGGTTCAATATTCTAGGCTCAAAGTGTCCCCCTCTAAGCAGCTAATGAATCCATAACACCTGCAAAGGGTTCCTGAGTCTTTAAATGGTCTCTCGGGCTGGTTCAGTAGGAATCACAAGCATGGGAAAGACTGCTGACCTGACAGTTGTGCAGAAAACCATCATTGACACCCTCCATAAGGAGGGAAAGCCCCAAAAGGTAATTGCAAAAGAAGTTGGATGTTCCCAAAGTGCTGTATCAAAGCACATCAATAGAAGGTTATGTGGAAGGGGAAAGTGTGGTAGAAAAAGGTGCACAAGCAGCAGGGATGACTGCAGCCTGGAGAGGATTGTCAGGAAAAGGCCATTCAAAAGTGTTGGGGACTTTCACAAGGAGTGGACTGAGGCTGGAGTTAGTGCATCAAGAGCCACCACACACAGACGGATCCTGGACACGGGCTTCAAATGTCGTATTCCTCTTGTCAAGCCGCTCCTGAACAACAAAGAACGTCAGAAGCATCTTACCTGGGCTACAGGAAAAAAAATAAGAACTGGTCTGTTGCCCAGTGGTCCAAAGTCCTCTTTTCTTATGAGAGCAACTTTTGCATCTCATTTGGGAACCAAGGACCCAGAGTCTGGAGGAAGAATGGAGAGGCACACAATGCACGATGCTTGAAGTCCAGTGTGAAGTTTCCACAGTCTGTGTTGATTTGGGGAGCTGTGTCATCTGCTGGTGTTGGTCCACTGTGCTTCATTAAGTCCAGGGTCAACGCAGCCGTCTACCAGGAGATTTTGGAGCACTTCATGCTTCCTTCCACAAATGAGCTTTATGGGGATGCTGACTTCATTTTCCAGCAGGACATGGCACCTGCCCACACTGCCAAAAGTACCAAAAGCTGGTTCAATGACCATGGGATTACTGTGCTTGACTGGCCGGCAAACTCGCCTGACCTGAACCCCATAGAGAATCTATGGGGCATTGCCAAGAGAAAGATGAGGGACATGAGACCAAACAATGCAGCGGAGCTGAAGGCCGCTATTGAAGCATCCTGGTCTTCCATAACACCTCAGCAGTGCCGCAGGCTGATAGCATCCATGCCACACCGCATTGCGGCAGTCATTGCTGCAAAAGGGGCCCAAACCAAGTACTGAGTACATATGCATGCTTCTACTCTGCAGAGGTCCGATATTGTTCTGTTTCCAATCCTTGTGTTATTGATGTCATGTAATATTCTAATTTTCTGAGATTGTGAATTTGGGGTTTTCATAAGCTGTACGCCATAATCATCACAATTATACCAAAGTAAGGCTTGACATATCTCGCTTTGCATGTAATGCGTCTATCTCATATATTGGGTTTCACCTTCTGAGTTGCCATACTGACATAAATGAACATTTGCACGATATTCTAATTTTTTGAGTTTCACTGTACAAGTATGATCCATTGGGCACTTGTTATTTCTTTCACATCAAAATCAGTACAACTTAAAAGCTCCAAATATGTTTTGGAATTTTTGTTCACTACTGTTGCATCTTTGCTCCCTCAGCTTTCAAAGTTCTTTACAACTTCACAAATCCAATACTTATAACTACTCTGTAAGGAAAAAGGATACCACCATCATCAATAACATCATCATCAATCATCCCCATTATTGAAATGGTGTCTGCACTAGCAAATAATTTTAAGGTGTGCAATGAATTTATGGTTGAGTAGACATTTCAGCTTGGATTTTTGTGTTCATGATCATTCTGCTGCTTAACTCTACACAGAATTATAGTTTGTTAAGATAACACATCAGGTTTCTAAATCTTAAAGCAAGACTGAAGAATGTATAGAATTCCTCACTACAGAGTTAAAATAAATAAGTATTAACAGATTAGTTGTCCAGTCTTGTCAAATATTAAATTCATGTTAAAAGATCTGATATTAGAATTAAAGGTGCTATTTTTAATTGTGGGTTGCATCTGAATTTTTATATTTGGGAGGCACATTAAGGATGTCACTGGCTAATATATATTGCTAACTAAGGAATGAAGGGTAGGAGAGAATGGAGGGAACAATTCAGAATAGTAATTTTGGATTCCTTAATGGAAAAGAAATAAAAGCCCATTGTTTTAAGAAGGTGAGTGTTTGGGTTGGGAGAAGTCAAATAAATGAAGGTGTAGAAGATTAGCTGGGAGTTCTAAAGCCAAGGGCTGTGGTGACTCTGGCAAGTATGTTTGGGGGGGGGGGGGGGAGGCAGGTAATTTGCACAGAAAATGAAAGATAACTGGATTTTACAGAATAGTCTGGCAACAAATTTAGAGAAAAATGTGGCAAAGGGATACTACGCTACATTTGATTTTAGCCCAAAGGCCAAGAAGCAATGTAGCACAGGGAAGGGGTTGAGGAAAACTTGTGGAGAAAGGATTAAGGTAAACACAAGAAAAAGGATTCCCTCCCAGATGAGCAGATGCTTGGTTTAGGGTAGAAGAGAATAAAGGAATCAAACTATGTTCAGTACCTTTAGAAGCAACCATTTTTATTCTTTCAGAGCTTTTATGGATTGCTTCCACTTTGACCAATGCATAGAGTAAGAATCCTGTGAGACGGCTTTTATAAGTGTATTCAGTAATGGAGGGGTGGAAAGGCAAGGATGATGAGAATAAGCGATATTGTATTAAAGGGTGAGAAGCAGAGAGGCAGCATTGCTTAAATAATGGCCATAAAGAAGGCAACCATAGTGTCCTTGTCAGTTCTGTGCAACGTAGCCCTGGGTGGGAGGGGGTTCCAAAGGGCAGACGCCATAACAGAAAAGGCACTAAATAAAATATATCTCTGTCCTAACTCTGTCTTATAGCTTTGATATGAAGGAGACTAACCTCTGATAAAAAGATAATACAGGAAAGTGAGTACATCTGGCAAATAGTTTTTTTCTTTACATTGCTCTTAAAATCAGCATATAATTGGGGACTTTGTCGATAGGTTTTACCACAGGCTCTGCCTAGAATTTTTCAAATTTTAAACGAGGAAGAGATAAACCAAAGGCCCCACATGAGGTATTTTCTGAAAGGTTAGGTATGCTGTTTGGCTTTTTTTGGCACCCATTTTGCCACATTTCCACATGGAAGAGTTTCTCCTTAATCTTCTTTGACCCCTCCCCAATGCAGGCTACCTTTTCCTCAAAATAGCAAAATCACAATGAGTCCTCTAATAACTTGTGCAATAATGGTTACTGAAGCTTAAATCAAGCACCTCAACACTTAAATATAACTGCAATTTAGTGTTACTAGCAAAGCCACTGTTGAATGTACAAAATGTTAATAATTAAGCAAGTAATTACTGCTGACTAAAGTAGCAGAATATTTGAGAATATGTATACTGGGAAAAACAAAATAGCTCTACCTAATTATTCTGAACTAAAATTATCTGAATTAAATTCTGCTTTAACAAAAACAAAACTAAATAGATGTTGCAGAAAACATAATTTTCTTTGGCCTCATTTTGTAGTTACCTTTGCAGTTTTGAAGTCACTGTACTATAGTGTAATTTTCTCTTTGCTGAATATTGCTTTTTATTTATCACATACTAGAAATCTATCGACTTTCAATTTGTTTCTCTTGCCAGATTTGTCTCCACTTATCTCATCAGTAAATCCTTTGTCACCCAAGACTATTTTTTTCTCTTTCAAATGTGGCATGCTTTATGGATGGTTTCTCGAGTGATAGATGGTACATGGATTTAGATCTGGTTATATTTAGAAAAAAATATTTGTTGACAAAAATGTGTAAAATTTAATGCAGTACAATGTTTGTAAAATTTAAATATTTAGAGCAAATGATAGCAGTTTGTGGGTACAAGTATTAATTCATTTTCTCCAGTATGGATAGAGCTACCTGATATTACTTTTTGCTATCACAAATAGCTAATGCTCTGAGGGGTGTCTACAGGTTATGGTAAAAAAAAAAAAAAAAAGTGAAGATGGCAGCCATGACAGTACAATCCATGTTTCACCTGCTTTTGTGCAGGGTCAGGGTCACCAGGCTCAACCCTTGCAATTGTGTGTGGAAGTAGGAATTGATAGATTGATTATAGTCGCATGTTACTCTAGTCAATGGTGATAATGGAAAAAACAAAGATTAGATTGGGGAAAATTGGACATTTTGAATGAATAAGATCCAGGGAAAAATATTATGTTGCTAAGGGAAGAGATATATGAAGAAGGCAAGAAATGTGTGAAAATAAAAGGAACTCTTAAGCAAGAGGTTCAACACTGAATGAGGAATAAGATAAGCTTCCCTTGTACAACAGAGATATCAAAATCCCTATGATAAATAGTAGATCTGTGTTGTGGACATGAATATATGCATTATGCTGTATATAGACAATGCTGTGTTGATATCTGAGAATGCTAATGATTTGCAGCAAATGTTACATAGATTATGTGATAGAAACAGAAGTACAGATCTGAAAATTAATGTATCAAAGGCCAAGGTAGATTGATTGACAGGAAAAATGGAGTAAACCATTGCAATTTATAAGCAGCAAGTAGATTAACTTCTGTACCCTTTTCTGGGGAAATGGAAAAATTTTAAGATGTGCAAATGTTGGCAATATGCTAGGAATGAAAATTAAAACAAGTAAAACTAATTGTATAAGAACATGCTTCTGCTATTGTATTGATGTGAGAGTTGAACATGTGAGGAGAAATATGAAAGTTGGATGCAGTGGAAACGGAGTACTTAATGAAATACTTTGTGTGGTTAAAAACAGAAGAATTAGTGTCAGGAATGAATCAGTGCTGAATAAAAATGGAGTGAATATAAAAATGAGTGACCAATACATTCAGGTTTGATCATATAGAGAATTATGAAGACCAAATTGCATAAGAGGAGGAGGAGTGAATAGGTTAAGAGGAAGGGGAAAAATGAGAAAATCATAGTTGGATGGAGCTCATGAGATGTTCAAAAAGAGAGAGATGATAAGTTTAAAGAAGAGGCCATCCAGTGTTTAGATGAGGTGAAAGAAAGGATGGTTTGAAAGGATAGAAAGATGGGGGAAAGAGCTATAGTGAATGATGTTAGTGTAAACTAGATTTAGTTTCCTTTTCCTTTCTCATTTCCTGCTTTTCTTTTCCTTACTACTTACACTTTTCTATATTTTGCATAATCTTCCTTCCTTTCTTCCTTAATACTGAGTTCCTATATACAGTATTTATAGTATCTGTTGAGAAACATACCAATTAATTCTCTTTTTAGCACTTATACTGTATATAGCCCTTATACATAAGGGTACAACTTTGAACCTGGTGTTCTCTAGATGTTTTGAACTCCATCCCTCTTCAGCCACAAAGAAGGGAGAACACCTGGAAGGCATTAGTTATACAAGGAAAGTTGTAGGTCCCTATTGTTACCTTAGTTGGTTTGATTAAATTGGGCAGGTAGGATGGAATCCTGTATATACTTATTTAGGAATAACTTCTTTTTCAGATCAGTTAATTGGCATGCATAGAAATCTATTAATGAAATAGAATTTCAATTGAGATATTCTCTGATCTTCTGCCTAAATTTGATCAAGTGGATTAGGAGGGTATAAATTCATTTTAGGTTGATACATGTGGCACTTGTTGAAAGGGATTACAGCATGGCATACTCTCCTTTAGAATGCCAGCCAGCCAGCAGTGACACCTGTGCATGTGTGTTGTGTGATTGGTGCCAATTTGGCTACATAAGGATTCACACTCAAAGAATGAATTCACTATTAGTTATTCAATATTCTTCTTATCCTAGCTGGGAAGAGGAGCTCTTTCTCCTTAAGTAAGCATAAAGCTTATAACTGGATTAAGATGTACTTTCTGAGCTGGGAACAGTGAAGTGGGTTTACAAAAATGGATTAGTCTCACTGTCTCTGTACATTGCTAATAGGAGTAGTTGCTTTTCACCTACCAAATTGGAATTAGCCATGTCAGTGCCTGTGTTCACCAACAGGTAGATTGTGGCCTAAATCTAGCTTAGAGTCATGGGCTAGGAGGAATGTCTTATGCAAAACACTGGGATAGAGGATATCACACTATTTCTTTGAGGGGCAATGTAAGTTTTATTTCTATTTATTGGCGTAAAATATAAAAATTAAACCATTATTAAAATAATCATTCATGAAGATGAACCAACATTTATGAATAAAGCTGTAGTTTGCATGATGGCTGTTGAAATGTAATGGGACATGTCAGATAATACCTGGGTCAAATTCTGAGATTATACTTATGATGTGTGAAGTTCTGAAATGTTAACTTTGATGGGAAAAATAATTCTACGGCAGCTGGTCTTTTTTCAACTGAACTATTCAAATCTCTTTTCTCTAATTAATATCTGCGTGGCTATTCATCTTCCAGAAATGAATTTGCTTTTTAAAAAATCCCTGAGTTGTATATTTCTTAATACTGAAATGCATGCCCTTCCTCACCTTTTAATTGGCAGAACAACTGAATCACTGTTCAGTAAATCTGTCTCACTTATCAAGGAACTACATTGTTAGTTTTTCACAACTTCAGGCTAGCTTTTTTCAAAAATATCTAGTATACTTTATCAGTGCGTAAGATCTGAAGTTGATCTATCAGAATAATTGTTGGTTTGTTTTCTAGCCATGTGACACAAACAACATCCTGGATCCATCCTGTCACTAATGTCCTTGCCTTGTCATGCTTGGAAGGGAACGAGGATGATGGTTTCAGAGAGCTTCCGGATCCCCAAACTTGAGACCATGGATGAAAGACAAACTGCTTCCAACAGTTTATTCATCAACTGAAATAAATAAAAGCTTAGTTATTGTTTCTGTGCAACAGGTTTTTACGCTAAACAATTTCCCTCAGAATATCAGTATTATACAGAAGAACCGGTTTCACATTCCAAGAGTTTAATTTTAATATTCTTTATGTCCCCACCATTACAAATTCATATTTTTTTGGAAAACAACCATGGAAACCTTCGTGCATTCCTGATAATTATTGCTGATAGCAGATGTGAGGGACTAAATCTGGTCCAAGACCTGGATTGTTCCTTACACATATCCTGCTATATTCTCTTCAACAGTGCTGAGTCCCTCAAGCTAGTCCTACCATGAGGTAGATTTAAGGAAGTAGATTCAGAAAGCTTTGGGGTGTCATTGAAAGGTGACAAAAATAGTTCATGTGTTTGTTTGGTTAATGCCTTCGAGTCAGTGTTGACTTCTGGTGACAAGTCCCTGAAGTTTTCTTGGCAAGATTTCAGAAGTGGTTTGCCCTTGCCTTCTTCCTGGGGCTGAGAGAGAGTGACTGGCCCAAGATCACCCAGCTGGCTTTGTGCCTAAGGCAGGACTAGAATTCATGGTCTCTTGGTTTCTAGCCTGGTGCCTTAACCACTACACCAATCTGGCTCTCTGTTTATTTGCTTAGGTATTGCGTTTTTAGTGGAAGGGATGACGCTGAAAGTTGCCGGCCAGAAATGGCTGACGCTTCGGCGGTTCAAGTCCAGCCTTCGCGTTAACAGGGTGAGCTCCTGTTTCCCCTCCCCCCCAGCTCCTGTCAACCCAACAGGTCGAAAACTCACGTGAGTAGATAAATGGGTACTCTCACTCCGGTGGGAGGAAAAATGCTGGCAGCGCCTTGCACAGAGAGACGGGACCAGTTGCCGGTAAGCGCAAAACCGCGCTCGCCCGAAAAGGGTGCGAAGCAATGGAAACCCCGCCTCCTGCACTCGCCAGCTGGGCTCTGCTCTAGGAAGGAGGCTCTGGCAAACCACTTCCGAAAAACAATTGCCTTGAAAACTGCAAGGATTCGTCCAGGCAGTCACTGCAGGGTCAGTAATGACTGAGCGCAGACAAAAAAAAAAAAAAAAATGTTGAAAGGATATTGAAAATATTCTTCCTGTAGACCAGAAGGATGTATTTGAGTAATTTCCACTGGAGTTGGGTAACCCATTCAAATAGACAGCACTATTTGTTCTTCTAGATCTAGAAATATCAGTCTAGCCACACTTTACATCTGATAGAGTGAGCTGTAGCTCACAAAAGCTTATGGCTTTTAATAAAATCTGTTAGTCAGGAAAGATGCTACCAGATTCCTCTTGATACTTTGTCACATAGACTAGCATGGCTGTCTTCTTACAACATTTCTACCAAATGAATGATATATCTGTCATCCAACTCTTCAGTTTCATAGCCTTTCTAAATAGTTTCAATACATAACCTTAAATAATTAGCTGAACAGTTTTACCTTACGCTCAGCCATAGTAACATTTCAGCAATCTGGAGATGTTTGGGGGGTTTTTTACCTATTAATTAATGGCTCTTCAGAAGTAGCTTGCTATGTCCAGTGTGTTTCTTTATCCTAGTATCATATTGCTGGTCAGATACATTGCCATTGCTTCAGTTTTTTTACTGACATGTCATGAAAGCAGATTATGTTCTCTTTAAAATCAAAAGATTTTCCAGCCCTGACTTACTTTCCTTTCTGCTTTAAGTTATAAGATGTATTTCATTATGCAGACAACTGCAAATAGGATATGTAGTCTAAAAATATAGTACCTTAGTATTTGTTAGTATAAGTAATGTTCTTAATGGTTTTTATAACAAAATGAGCTTAATGTTTAACTTTCTTTTTTTTTATTTCCCAGATTATGAGCCTCCCCAGTTTCTCACTTTTTCTCTTTGCACATGATATAATAGGCTAGTGAGAGACAATGTACTGTCATTGCATTCAGTCTTAATAGATGAATAAATGAGATTTGTTTCAAAGTTTTGAAGTCTGGTGTATTTAGTCTTCTCAAAGCTGTGACTGGCAATCATAAGGCTAGAAATTTTACTATAGCAGACTATTGTAGCTTGCTAACTCTGGAGTAAAGATAAAAGGCATATTCCAGAGCATGTACCAAACAATTAAGAAGCCAAAATCAGCCAAAAGTTATATATGGAAAGCAATTTATCTGCCCTCAAAGTGTACAGTACTTGCATTTCCTTCGTCCTATATATTGAACAGTTGTTTCATGAAGTATGTGAGTTATGGGAGCAGTAAATTACTATTCATATAATGAATGCCTGCTGGCAATAGAAGCATTTTGGGAATAGCTTTGCGAACTAAAATTATTTTAGGTGGCAATCCAAGATATAACTTAGGGCAGATCCTTACTAGAGACTTAGTGTCTTGCCGTAGAAGCCACCCCCTCAAAGTACAAGTCCCTCTAAACAGCTGTGAATGATATCTCCCTAGGATCATTCTAGTGCTCCCCTTTGGAACAGCTGTGTTCTCTTCCTTGGCATCTGCCCTTGATTCTGTTTATTACCAGGAAACCATGGGTTGCCAGAGATTGTTAGACTCTAAATCCTATCAGCCCCAGTCAGCCTAATTTGTGGTCAAGATGATGGGAGTTGTAGTACAACACAGATCTAGGAGGCCACAATTTCCCTCTGTTCATGTAGGTGAGGCAATGCTGGTAATATTTATTTCTATCATCGTCATCAACTTAGATATTTCATACACGCTACAGTCCAGAACTTTATAAAACAGCCGTTTCTTTTCTTTCCTCCTGTCAACTATCCGGAGGTGTTTTTTGTGCTGTGGCACTTGGGTAATTGATATGACATTTCAGTAATTACTGGGGGGGCACTAAATTTGCAACAAATTTGTAATAAGAAGGATGATGAAATTGACATGTAAATAATTAAGAAGGAATTGGGATTTCTGTGGAATCAAAACGCAGGACCCAAATGCAAAATATTCAAGGCTTCACTGCAGTGCTTATTAGACAATACGTACTGGAGGGGGACTCTACCAAGGAATAGTGGGAGACACTCCCGTGCAGACAAAAGAGACACTCTGATATTTATACATTTCAGGAAAGGGGAAGGGAAAAGGATGCATTCATACATATTCATATGATGATGCAGGCATACATAAGTAAGTAATAGATTTCAAGTAACCTTCTGCCCCTGTTTATCTACTATCTACAAGGAAAACAATAGCCTTACTGAGAAGAAACAAATCGGTTCAAGGTGCCAAACGCCAGGAAGAACACATCATCCTTCAAGACAGATGCCTTGGTAGTTCACACCAGCTTCAAGGGTGCTGCACGTTCTTTTATGTTTTAATTTTATTAAGGCGCTCCCATTCATCTGAATCCTCTAGAAATTTACTTTCTTCACCCAAAAAAATGTATTTTCCCCACACTATTATCATGATCATGATCATCAACAACAACTTAGATATTTCATACACACTGCAGTCTAGAACTTTATAAAACAGCCATTTCTTTTCTTTCCTTCTGTCAACTAACTGGAGATGTTTTTTGTGCTGTGGCACTTGGGTAATTGATATGACATTTCAGTAATTACTGGGGGGACACTAAATTTGCAACAAATTTGTAATAAGAAGGATGATGAAATTGACATGTAAATAATTAAGCAATTGCGAGAAGTTCCTAAACTCAGCATTTCTTCTGATATTTACTAGTAATGTTAAGCCATTCTGGCTCTGAAAGCAAAAAACAAACTCCCATGAAACTGTCGGTGAACTTAACCTCTTTATTTACTTTTATTTAAAGAAGTCTCTTCAACATGATTCATGATGAATCCCCACTTCAGTTTCTCTAGTATTTGTCCTAATTTATGATTGCCCTTGTCAGCTGAAGGCAGAGCCATTGTAGACTCATAGAGTGGGACTCAAAGAGTGGGATAGAGCCTGAAAGTTCACTCCTTCCTAGACAATCAGTTCACTATCCAGTCGCTCTTATGTTCAAAAGCTTTTCCTAATATTCAACTGAAATCTTCGTTCCTTTATTCCATGCCTCACACTCTGTGAGAAGTGTAACTTTTCTTCATGTGACTGACAACTCTTCACACTGAGAGAGCCCACTTAACCCAGGCAGCCCCCTTTCCCATTCAAATCTCCTTAGCAGTGGTTCTGGCAGCACACAATTATGTTGAGTCAAGGCTGTAGATTGGGAATAAAGTCCTCAGACACAAACCATGATATCCCATGAGCCCCTGAAGCCCTTGAGCCCTTGAAGCACCTTGAAGCAGGTGAGCACTGCCAAACTTCAAGTATCCCATGAGCCCTTGCAGCAAGAAAGGACTGTCAAGACTTTGTCAAGGTAAAGTAGGTGTGGTTTGAGCACTGTAGCCAGTCTGTGTTTGGAATGTGTATTTGTGTTGCCAAGTATCGGTAGGGAAGTGTACAACAAAGAGGCTTGCTTTTTTTAGCTATTCTTTCTGCCCAACTCTTTTTCTTAGATAACAAAATAGGCAAAACAGGACAACTATGGTTTGGTGTTTCCCATGGTAAGGGTAACTTGCATGGTTTATCCCTATGCAAGACAGGGTCTATTTGGGGATAAGTCTATCCCCTTCAGGTTAGTTGAATGGGTCAACTGACTCTCTTGTTAGTATCCCCTAATATACTACATCTCCTCCCCCAATTTAGTTAAGGGTGTTATGGGATCAGGGCCATTGTTGGTATCAATCTTCCCCCAGCATTCTCTTCTGAAAGCTATACATACTCAACTTTTTCCATCCTGCATAGCGTTTAGTTTCCAATACCACCATTATCTTTACCTTGGCTTCTTTTCACCAGGGGAAAAGCTTCAGTTGTTGGCTTGCAGCAGGAGGAAATTCTAAAGATGAGTTGCCCCCTCCAAAGTAAAAACTCCAGCTTCAGAAGCAGGTTCCTACAGCCTTGGTGTAAACTGAGAAGTTTCAACAGCAAACAGATTAAGAGTTTCCAGATTTGTAGTAATTGATATTGGGAGACAAGGAAACAATTATGTAATTCATGGAAAGTAATGTTTCCTTCTCATATTCAGTTCTTGAAAAAACAGTGTTTTCTGCCTTTAGATTTCATTATTGATTATTGATTGATTATGTGCTATCAAGTCGGTGTCAACTCTTGTTGACCATATGGCTAAATTGCCTCCAGGATGATCTGTCCCCAACCTAACTCTTCAGGTCTTCCAATGGTACATCTATCACTACTGGAATCAAGTCCATCCTCCTTATTGCCAGTTGTACTGTTCTCTTTCTTTCCATCTTTCCCAGCATTGTAGACTTCTCATGAGAGTTAAATCTCCACATAATATGCCCAAAATATAATTTGAACCTAGTCCTTTGTGCCTTGAGTGAGAACTCTGGATTGATTTGCTCTATGACACATTTCTTTGTTTTCTTGGCTATCCATGGTATTCTTAGAAGTCTTCTCCAGTACCATTCAAAAAGTATAAATACTCTCTCCTGCTTCTTCAAAGTCCAACTTTTGCTACCATAGTGTGTCACAGGGAAAACTATTGCCTGCACAATTCTGTTCTTTGTAAGACACATCATGGCATCTGAATATTTTTCCAAGACTTTAGTGATTGTCTTACCAAGTGCTAGTTGATAGCATATTTCCTTAGTGCTGGCTTCTTTAACTGTTAATAGTTGATCCTAAAAGACAGAAGCTATGTACCTACCACTTCAGTATCTTCACTGTCATTTATAAGACTGGTTCTGTACCTGTTGTCATTAGCTTGGTTAGTTTAACCTTAGTCCAATTTTTTTAGTGTGCTTCTTAACTTTAATTACTAGAGCTTCCAGATCCCTTGCATCTTCAGCTATCACAGTAGTGTCATTAGCATAGCACAGGCTGTTGATATTTTTCCTCCAATTTTAAAGCCATGTTCATCTTCCTTCAATTCAGCCTCCCTCAACATATATTCAGCATATAGGTTCTGTTCTGGCATTCATGTTTTCCTTCTTATTTATTCTTTTAAATTTGTAAGATGCCAAAATCTTTCTGGATTCAGGTGACCTTGAAATCAAACAAACAAATAAGGCGAGAGTTTACAGCCTAGTTTCACTCCTTTGCTGACCCGGAGTCAGTCTGTCTTACTATGATCTGTCTGGACTGTGGTTTTCTGTCCCTATGTAGGTTTTGCATGAGGACACTGAGATGTTCTGGGATTCCCATTTTTCTAAGCACATTCCACAGCTTGATATGGTCAACACAATCAAACACCTTTCAATAATCAATGATGCACATATTCACTTCTTTTTAGTAATCTTTGATTTTCTTGATTATATAGCATGCATTAGCAATAATGCCTCTTGTTCCTTAGCCATTTCTAAAACCAGCTTGAATATCTGGCATCTCCCGTTCCATGTAAGGCTCTAATCTATGTTGGATGATCCTAAGCATTATTTTGTTAGCATGTGAAATTAAGGACATTGTGTAATAGTTTGTACATACTGTTAAGTATTCTTTCTTTGATATTAGTATGTAGACTGACTTTTTCCAAACTTTTGGCTGCTGTGTCATTCTCCGTATTTGCTGACATAATTTGGTTAGAACCTTTACTAATTCTTTTTCTGTTGTTTGACATATTTCTGTAGATATTTCATCCAAGTTGATAGTGACCAGACAGCTGATTTGATTTAATCCTGTAGTACTAGAGTTCTTGTAAATAGGGAATATCTTCTAAGGTATCTTGGATGTCAACATTTTTACTGTATAGAATTTCAGCATACACCTTCCATCTTTGTTTGATCTTCTTTGAATAAGTTATTATCTGTTCACTCAAGGTTGGTACCTCCTTCTCAGTGCAGAGATCTGTTGGAAGGTCTTCCTTGTTTTTCCTCTATCTGTTTCCATCTTCACTGTCTTTACAGGTGTCATAATACTGCTTCTTCTCCCTTCTAACAGTTTTCTGAAATTCTTTGTTAAGTTCCTTCCTGAGAACAAAGTCTTTCCTGGCTTTGGTTTCTCTTCTGTTCTTGGCAATTTCCACGGTTTATTCTGACATCAAGTTGCTCTCTTCTGTTTCTTGGTCTTTTGTATTCTCTTTGCTCATTCATCCTTAACAACTTCTTTGATCTCATTCCACCGTTTCTCTGGTTCTCTGTCAATGACATTCAGGATTTCAAAGCAATACTTGATTTTCTCATTGAAAATGGTGGGTCAAGATATCATTATGGATCAAGCAAGAATGGTTCCCATATATACAATATATTACACAGCATCACAAATATAAACACTTACAGTATGGCTTCAGAGGGGGCCTAAATACAATACTTATAAATACCACACATTGGTGGAGGCACAAAAAGGGGGAACTTAGAAACCAAATAGCTGTTTGTCTGTTTATTTTGTCTCTTTTTTCGTTAATATGCACAAACAATAATAAGTAACAATACAGTGAAGATCTTAGTATTAAGTATTAAGCTTAAGCCAGAAACCTTTATTGTTTAACAAATAGTTGGTGTATTTTGCAGTTGTTTTTTAATGCCACATTTAGCTTTGGATGTAAAATTTAAATTACTTTATGCTTATCAACATTGACATTTTAGAAATCATAGTTAATATTTATATAAAACCATCACTTCCACAATCAGCCCCTGGCCCTGTCTTTGCTGTTATAACAGCTCTTTGTACTAATACAGTAATATATTTAATTTGATTGCTGTGTACTCCATCTGGTGATGTCCATCATTTTAGTTGTTTGAACACTGTGCTAGCAAAGAAGAAATCATTGGATTGGCAGAAACTGATAAGTTGCTTTGCTTCATTTCTGTTTCCTAGACCATTCAGCCCAATTACACTTTTCTCCTTGCCATTCTCAACTTTGGCTTTCCAGTCTCCTACCACATGCAGCACATCTTGGTCCCTGCTTTCTTCACTCAACCCTCCCAGGACACACAAACATACACTGCCATGAGGAAAGGAAGGAACAATCAGCTGATTAAACAGAGGTCAAGCGCCATCCATTGGCAGAATGCAGGCAGGGCCTCCGTTGGTGTCGCTGCTAGGCATGAGCCAGATCTGAGTTGATGGTGGGGAGGATCACCACAGATGATGCCACAGAGCACTGGGTCCCCTTTCAGTGAGGGGGAAGCAATTCAATTTTGTTATGCAATCTCCGTAGGGAATTGGGGATGGGAATATAGGAAGTAGTCTCTTCTCCAAGTTCAAAAGTGGCAGTTTTCCCAAATTACAGCCTTTTAACTTCCTTGCCTACATCTTAGTGTTTCCTGCCTGTACCCACTTCAGAAGAAGGAAAATCCACTAGTGAGTACTCACAAAGTTCCTCTTCCTTCATATTTCGGTATGTTTTTCCTTAGCTGCATTTATAGGCACTCGTAGCAGGGAGAAGAGGACAGAAGAATTCCAAAACCTGACAGACCAGTGTAACAGGAGAACCAGAAAGGTAAGATGTCAAAAGCACAAGTACATCCCAAAGCCATAATTGCTGTGGTTGGGGGGGACTGTCACACAAGAGGAAGCGAGTCAGGTAGGCCACTGGCATGCATGTGTCACAATGCAAGTCCAGCTAAGCTCCACCTGATGTTTGTTTCCCTGTTCAGCTTTTGTCTCCCTCCACCTCGGATAGTCACCAACCATGCAAAGGTCCACTGTCAGTCAGACAGGAAAAGCAAACTCTGCTTGCTTTTTGCATCTATCAGAATAAACACCATGAATGCTTCGAAAATCTCAGCCGGTGACAACTGTTATGAAAAGGATGAGCTGTCTGCACTAGCAATTTATAGTTAATTCATCCAGCCACCTCTATGGCATGTCACTAAGGAAATCAAACTTTGTCTCACCATAGTGACATTTGGGTGTCATTATAAATTAATAAAGCTGAAATGCACAATAAAAAGTGCAACGCATAGGGTAACAAGAATTAGGCACTTCACTCCCTTAAGATTTTGTCAGTCAAGCATGTGGGATGGCTCAGAATTGGTTTAAAATCCCCAGGGAATTCATAACAGCGACTACATCAGCTTCGGGAAGCTAACTACTGTATATCAGCTTTCCCCAAGGCTACTGGGATTAAAAAGTAAGGTCTCCTTCAGTCAAGCTTGACTCCTGGTGACTTCATGAACACATCCATGGTTTTCCTAATCACAATACAGAAATTGCATGGCGTTGCCTTTTTCTGTTTTTTCCCCAACTTAGTAATCTAATTCATAGTACAGCTCCTAGAGGTCTCCCCCTCCTCATGGCCAAAGAAAAGAGGGAGCCATCCCCACCTCTTATTTTCATGGAGAAGACAATTTGGAGAAGAAAATATCCTATTCTGAGGGTAGGTGAGGAACTCCACTCCAAGGAACAGAGGCAGTCCTTGGCCTTACTTCAAAAGCCCTATGTTACCAGTTAGTTCAGATCTCTGGCAAGAGAAAACTTCTCCTGTTCCAGTGACTTGCTGGGTGGGAAGAAGCTGGAGAAAAGGATGGGAACAGCAGGAAGAGAGAAGAGACCCTACCCATATTTTGGCTCCAGCATTGTCTATTACCAATGCAGCCTCAAACATACGTCTACCAAGGTCATACAGCCCACCACTGACATAAATTGCCCACTTATCTTTTAAGATGCCACTGATCTTTATCCTGAGAAGATTGGTAACCCAGAGAGGAAAGTTGGCTGTAGCCAAATCCTCCAGAGGCTGTCACACCCCAATTTTCACTCATTTTCTTTAAGCCATCCCCAGGAATGGTATCTACAAACGAGGGTTGGGAAGCTAGAAGTTCATATCCAGTTTGTAGTTCCTCCCACTCTTCACCTGGGCAACCAAATGCAATCTGTCCTTACCACTGTGTAGACACAAGGGTTGTAAAATTAGGAGTCTTAGCGAGGGAGCTAGTTTGGATATTCTACAAAAGCACACAAGCCCTGGAACGTACCACGTAGAAATGAAGGATGATACGAAACAGCTCTTAGGATACTGGGATTTCCATTGTTCATTGCAAAGATTACCTTTTTAAAAGTGTTTTTTTCTAGGTCATACCACATTTGCACAAAGTTATTTTTTTACTCGGATTTGTGCCTGTCGTTTATTCTTCTTTACGGTAAAACTCTTGGATTAAATACTTGGTTTTTCTTGCTAAAGCCACTGTAAAAACTGCCCATTTTAATTTATTATGGAAATATGCTTTTTAAAAAATCACCCATTGCAAAGATACAGCTTTTTTTCTTTTTCTTTTTGGCAGTTTAGAATTCAGCCCTGGCATTTGCTAAAGAAAGAGGGAAGAAAGACGTTCCATTAGAATGTCTTCTCTCAAATTCACCCTGAGGGCTCTTAACTATTCTAGGCATCATAATGCAGTGTTTGGCGTACTTCCAAAGGATCACAAGGCTCCAGTGAAACCAAAAGATAAAGTAGCCACATTCAGTTATTATTCTGGGAAAAAAAACAAATAACGTTTCAGGTGAATATTCTCATACTTGTAGAGTAGTGTCAGCTGCATAAGTGTAATGGCTTTATCCTGCCGGCACTAAGAACCCCCTCAAACTCTCACTGACATGCCTTTAGTACCATCAACAGCTGCCAGAATCAGACCTTTAAAACCTCCATCAAACAAACGTTATAATTGTTAACACAAAACTGTTTCCAGAAATCTCAAAAGGTACTTTCCACTGCAGAGCGAACTTTTGCAGACAAAAAAAAAGTCATGGAACTGAGTTGGGTTGCAACCAGAAAAGCATTTGAGGACTTGAAAGCAACCAAGACGCTTCAGTATTTCATTAGATAAGAAAGATTTAAATTAAACTCTTACAGAACTGTTTACTAATGCAGCCTTGGCAGCCTCAGAATGCAATCTGAGACTGTCACACCAGAAGGTTCTTATCAGTAGGAGAATTCAAAAACCAAGGGTGTAATGAATCTTCTTCTCATATATCACTTTTGCATGAACCATATTAGCTAAACTCCGTTAATTATGCCACTCTGAATTCAATTTGCAATTCTAATAGAATTGCACACATCACAGACACAAACATGCATAAACAGCTATCTTCTTTCTCTCTCTCTTTAGATAGCTTTCAGAGAAAGAGATAAAATCATCACCAACCAGAGAGGAGGAAACCCAGCAATTCCTAACTTTCATGGCTTGGCCATCCACTGATCAATGATATCAACAAAGAGATATTTTGCACAAGGACCAAGCACATGTGCCACATTGGTTTAAAGACTTATCATCCAAAGGCTACTCTCACAGGTGTGCCAACACAGCTAAAGCAAGATACACAGAGACATTCTCCATTAAACGTGAAACATATTTACTTGTTGTTTCATTCAGGAGTTCAAGGTGGCTGACACATTGCTCTCTCCTATTTTTCCCATAACCAACCACCCTGTGAACTTAGTTGGACTGTGAAACAGTGACTGGCCCAAAGTCACTTAGTGAACTTCTGTGGCTGATGGTGGACTAGACCCTGGGCCCCCCTGGTGCCAAACCAACACCTTAACCACTACACCACATTGGCTCTACATCACATTGTATGACTACAAGGACATTAGGAATAGCTAGTTGGTTAGGGAAGTGCCCAGAGGCTTAAAACATATACCAAATAAAATAAAAGCAGCAAGAACGAAGCAGGTAAGCCAAAAATCGACCATTGGGTGCTTCCAGAGTTAGACTGAAGCGGCCAGAAGTATAAGTATCATAGTCTGTGGTCAGGATAGAGCATCAATTGCCATATAGCCATGATCCCATCATCCTATATGGATGGGCTGATTGGGCTGTGGGCTTAACCACACTGACAGCCTGCACTAGCTCCTACTCCTCCTGATTCATTAATCATTCTATAATCAACGAGCTTTTATTCAATCAATTAAGGGCAACTTTCTTCAGGGGGATTTCTTCATTTCCATCAAGTTCAACCCACTGAGACAGCCCATAGGACTTAACAAAATGATTGCAGTCTGCTTAGCCAACTTTTGTATTATTACTGCATACAAGAACCACCACAGCTCTCTATAAAAGAATGCAAGAAAAAATACTTTTTGCATGGGGAAAACCTACATGATAGGTCAGAGTGTTAAACATGTCCTCCATGGTTTCTTCTATAATTTATTCCCTTAGAGTCACTCTCTCCTGTTTCCCAGATATTATTTCACAGGGAAGGAGAAGATCTAGACTGCAGACCAAACAGAGTGGGGAGTGGGCTATGGATCCACAACCCTCCTTAACACCCCTGTATCAAGTGGAAACCCTGAAGCATCCACTGGGAACCAGCATCTTTCCCCACTGGAAAAGGCTATTGGAAGATGGTCCTTGGCAACATCTGAAGAGTCACAGATTGCCCTAGACCCGGCCAGGTGGAGAGGCAGCTCCAGCAACCACCCGCTCAAAGCCTTAGAGATATTTTGGCAAAGCCCACGGTCAAGTGCAAAAGAAAGGGTAAAAGGTTAGCTGGCACAGCAACACACTCGAGGTGCCTTTTGCCACTGTATCAAAAGCAACGTTGGAGAATACATTCGGGTTCCTGGGAATGGCTCTGTATTGCATGACTTTTTACAGCAGATGCTGTGTGTAGCAAAGCAGTCAGTCACCAGCAGAGTGTGTTGAGAAGCCACATCAGCTCCTGGAGTGTTCGTGGGGCTTAGCTGCATTAAGCAAGGACATTTATGCCGTCATTGCTATAAATAACCTCCTGCATTGAGGATATATGGGAATACAGCTCAGTGTTCAACCACCAGGCAAAAATATTCACTCTTAGGTTCTCTCAATGGCTTCTTTTCAGAGATCTGTTTTTAAAAATCACAGATTATATGGAACACTTCCCAAACAATTTCTTTATATCTCAGAAAATAGTCACATTTCACTTTTAAAAAAAAAAATCAGGTTTGTCCTGCATTCAATAGAGAATGTAGTTAATAGGGTAAACTTCAGCCTATTTTGTTAATAGTGTAAATGTTAATTTTAACAACTGACATTTGAACAACACTTTGTAACCCAGACCAACCAAAACTCCACTGAATATAACTCACAGCTGGCTCTGTCCATGCAGTAGGAGAGCAAATTATGGGTCCTTTGCAGGTCGCACTCCCCCTTAGCAAGTGCTCATCCACATAGCTCATTTGCCCCAGCTCCAAGGCAGCCAACTTACTACATCTTCACAATGGAGCCTCCTGCTCCATGCCAGCCTTCTGAAGCTAGATCAAGGCGATCCAGCAGACCAGTGGTGTTTCCAGCCCTCCTTTGTTGCAGGAAGGAGAGGCCTTCAGAGATCAGTGACCTGCTGGGTTCCCCCTGGTCTGCTGCAGGACTGTCCCTCCCATCAGGCCACAGGCTCTGTACCTCTCTGGCCATTTGGGCAACCAGAGAGGACAGAACCTCTCTGACAATCCTTTGTGGCAAATTCCTGTTTGTTCTCCTTATTCACTCGCTTAGTAAGTTAAGTACTAAATTAGGTGTCCTATTATGTTTCCCCAACTGGCCCCAGCATCCACTTCTCTCAGCCTATGTCATGTCTCTCTTGATAATCACCAAAATTGCTACCTTGCCAACACTGTATGAATGATGCAGATAAGTTGCCCATCCTTAGATTGTTTTAATCACAGTTTTTTTTAAAAAAATGTATACTAAATGGTGGGGTCCACAGAATGGGAAATGTATGATTTCTGGGCTATGTGTCCTTATGTATTCTTATGGCCCCATGTCCAAAAGACTGTACCATCACACTTTGCTGGTGAAACGTTTTTTAGAATGCTTTATTTATCTGCTTAATTGATTTGTATGGCTCCCAACTCACAGTTGCAGCTATCTTATTAAAAACAAGTAAACAAAAGGTAACAAGAATTTTAAAAAAAGCACATTAAAGACCCACCATAATCACACTCTTAAACCTTACAGAATGGGCTCATCTAATATATCAGCATAATGCCTCATGGAAGACCCTGGTTTTCAGCCCCTTACTAAAGGCCAGCAAGGTCTGGGCCATCCAAATCTCAGGGGGAATGCTGCCCTACAAGGCAGGCACATCAACAGAGAAGACATGAAATAGCCTTGTTTCAGAAAAGAGCCTCAGAGCATTCTTGCCCTGCTGAATCTCGTGGGATGGGCAGTAATGATTGGAGACAGGTAAACCTTGTGCCATGAAGGGCCTTACAGGTCATAACCAGAATCTTGAATTGCACCCAGAAGCTTCCTAGGAGCCAGTACACCTGGCTGACTAGTGGCGTTATATAGGAGCAGCCCTAAGGAACTCATAAATACTCACACCACTACATTCTGGATCAGGTATAGCTTCTGTTTTATGTGGCTACGGTTATTAAAACAGCACTGAAAATAGCTGCATGAAACTCTTAGGCTTTATGCATCTATCTTATATTGAACATTTCAGAACCAGAAAAGCTCAAAAACTCAGTTGAAAATGTCAGCCCTGTCCACTCGGATACCCACTGCATCACTGTCCCCCTGCATCATACCTACAGCAGCTGTCAGAGCCAAAAATGAAATGAAACCAAAATAACTACCACACAACACACCTGCCTCTGCACTAAGATATAAACCACAGAGTACAGACTACAATGGCTGGGTTCATACATCACACTAAACCCAAGATTATGGCTCGGTGTGAAGTACAACACAGTAACTGGCCAATACTTGCCCAGTGAAATTGTTGGAGGTCCACATCTGATTCTAGCCAGTCCTTGTTGAAGAGATGTAGGACCTAGATTTGGGGAAATTCTTTGAGATGTAGCAACATTAATAAGGACATTTGAATGGTTATATTATTCATCAAACAATCAGGTCTGAGTACAGTTCCAATTCAGTAACCTGTAGGATCATACAGAGAAAAACTCCAACCTTCTTTGAGGGAAGTAAATAGACCTGGATGGCAACTGCAAGCCGACCATCCCTGGTATTGAAACAGCTGCCCTTATTTGTCTCTTCACTCAATGATAGGACTTAAAGTGCTAAATGGCTGGGGGTCAGGTTGTCAAAAGGAAAATACAATTCACCTTTTTTAAAAAAAATTGTGTTCATCAAGTCATAGGTACTCAAACTTTGGGGCACATATGGAATTCTGAATGCATGTTGTTAGTTCCCTCACAACATGGCTGCCATGGAGGGAGGACTTCTCTGTGGCCAGTCACAAAACATTCATTTACCAGGAAACAAATGGGTGAAGCTGCTCGCCATCACTCCCCCAGGGCATTCTTCACCACCTCAAGCTTACCTTTATCCATTTCTTTGGATCCCCAGAGACATTTGTGGAAATAAAGATGATGCCAGAGGCTGGTGTTTTATGCTGTAACATCCCAGCTTCTCATTTATTTTAATTAGAAACAACTTTTTTTTTAATTGAAGTCTGGTGAGGAATATGCCAAGGGAGGTATAAGCAAGCACACAGTAGTCCTCCTCACGATCCAAGGCCTTTTATATGTTTCATCTCCAGCAGAAATGAGATTAGTAGTAAAAATGGTAGACAGATAACTTTTTCCATGGCAGCAGATGATCAAGAGCCAAAGGAACTGATACTGAGAAAGTTTTTTTTGGCTTGCTTGACCAGAAAATGCATGCTGGAAACAAGGCAGAAGTATTTATGTTTGTAGCAGATATATGAACATTGATTTAATTTGAATCAGGAATGATTCTATGTAGATGATGAATATCAGAACAAATCTAGGATTGCTGTAGCTACAACAAAGCATTTAAGGGAGAATAAAATGGAAACTGGAGGCAGGCTGACATTTTCCTGTTGTACTATAAAACAACAGACTCATTAGAAAGCAGAGGAAGAAATGGCAACTATCATCTCCTCCTTGAGAGTTACCATGGGTCTATAGCTATAAAGCGTCCTGACTCATCAATCATGGGGAGACCAAACTGGCTCCCAACATTGGTCAGAGAAGGAGCAGCTGCAGGGAATTTCCTTCCCCAACATTTTCAAGTGGCATTGAGACTACCGTAACCACCACCCAGAAAAGGAACTGTTGCCCCAATGCTCACTTTGTTTTCCTCTAACCAATCTATTCATTGCAAGCTTGTGGACAAGGGAACTACCCTCTCTTTCATCATATGTATGGGGCTACAAAACTGTAGGCACTTTATAAATGAATTATAGTAGCAAGGGGAACAATAATAAAAAAAAGTCCAACTTTGTTCTACAGGCAGTCTAGCTTTTGATTTTTGCATGAACATCTGGAATGAATTACCTAAATTCCATTCCCTCCCTTTGAGAAAGAGGGGAAAATCTCTAATACAATTCAGCTAAAGAACCCTGTACAAAGAAGGCAAAATTATCTGGCCTGCCCTCTCATTTACCATATTTATCGGTGTATAACAGGCACTTTTTTCCTTAGAATTTGGGGCTGAAATCCTAGCTGTCTGTTATACGCCGATACTCAAGTGGGAGGGCTGGGAGAGTGGAGCCTTCATCTGAGCCAGGGCTGAAACCGGGGCAGCTCTGCAGAGCAGGAGGTGAGTGGTGGGTGAGCAAGCTCAGGCGCTCGCGCGAGCGGTGGGGAGCGCTGGTTTTCTTCATTCAGAGAGGTGCTTTTTCTTTCATATTACATATTTCCTTATAAGTGGTATAAATATTAATAAACAAAAAGTTCAGAGCTCCCTTTATTTTGCTTCCAAGTCATTTATTTTAAATTTCAGGTTTTTTACTCAAACTTCCTTCTTAAAATTAAGGTGCGTGTTATATGCCTGTGCGTGTTATACACTGATAAATACGGTATTTCCTTTTACAAGTGCTGCAGATAAAGTTATTTACACACTTGAAGAAGTTGGACATTTAAACAGAAGCCTGTCACTGGTGCTCTTAGGCAGTTGCCAGTATCCATTGGCATTACACTTCAAGTGGACGGGAGCTGCCATTTCAAAGGTCCCTTAATGCCCTGGACAAATGTTATGACAGGTACTCTGGAACTTCGCAGGGAATCCCCATGCCCAGCCAACACTTTAAAGGGTCCCAGCAAAGGGGGGGGGGGGTCAGGGGAGAAGAGTATCAGGTTGCATTTTGTCAAGGGCATCTTCAGCACTGAAGCCAACCCAAGTTCTTTTTTAATTTCACTGATGTGTCTGGTACAAACAGGCACTCTGAATATGGTCCATGTGTGCTGGAAGCTAGGTTGGTAACACATCAGGTGGCCTCTAATAAATAAATACATAAATTTTATAGGATGCCTGACATGTTATATATAAAATGTTTATATATAGAATCATAGAATCATAGAATTTTGGAGTTGGAAGGGACCACATGGATCATCTAGTCCAACCCCCTGCAATATGCAGGAAACCAATTAAACCATCCCCGAGAGGTGACTGTCCAGCCTCTTCTTAAAAACCTCCAGAGATGGAGAACTCACAACCTCCGTAGGTAGACTGTTCCACTGTTGTACAGATCTAACCGTCAGGAAGTTTTTCCTTATATAAAATGGTTGCTGATTAGAACTGTATACAATTTTATCAGAAAAGTTATGGAGTCTAATACATTAAAGAAAAACAGTACAATACAATACAATGGAGCAAATGAAGTAAGGAACGTGGTGCCATCCAGCCAAGCTGAAGTCTTGCTGACATTCATTTATTTCTGTGAGAAACTTAGGCTCCTACACTGAACTATCTGCCCCTGAAAATCTTTGACCAGGCTTTTAATGAACACTATAACACTATTAGCATCAGTGGCACTAAACAGAAAAGTAATAGAGCAGTTAATGGATTTTATAGTAAAAAATTAATGCAATTTTCATCCTCGCCACTTTTTTTTTTAACCTTTTGAGGCCATTAACATGCATGGACAAGCACCATTTGTAAAGAAAAGAACTGGAGTTCATGCATCACCAAGGATTAATCTGCACAATTTCCAAGGATGGCTGGAAAAATGCCTGCTGAAGGTTTTGCCTGTCAGTGTCAAAACGAGGGATTTAAAAGTCCAAGGGCCTGACTCCAAATAAGGTGGTGTTCCTATAAAAGTCTGGTGGGATCCCAGGTTTCCTGCAGGATGGCCTTCATTACAGAAGGCCGTGACCAGGGGCCAGTTTGCCAATCTAAATCACCCTGGTCGCAGAAAGCTTTGTCTTTCTCACCAGGTGCGAAACGTTCCCACATCTTTCCTCAGAACTTTGTTGCCAGGGTGGGAAAAAACTGATCAAGCAGATAAATAGTTGCTTAAAATAATTCAAACCCTTTCCCATCAACCAGCAGGGCTAACACTGTGGCACCTCAGCCTACTCAAACTTTCATTGAGTGGCTCCCTTATAATATTAGCAGCCTATTTTTCAGGAACTCGACACTTTTTTAAAAAAAAAGAAGGCCTGGGTGACTGGAGGGCACTGCCCCACTTGTATAACCACAAAGTTTCCAGGTTTCTGCTAACCAGGGCTGTCTGGATTTACAAATCCCACTTAGCCATCATGTGGTCTGCTTGGTTTTGATTTAATACTGTATAGTGTGTGAACACAGCCCTTCGAGGCTTCTAAACCTGCTGTACAGCTTAGTCCTATGGGTCAACCAGGCCACAAGGGCTAGATTAAAGCAAACTATGGCACAGGGCAATGTACCAATAGAAGAGAATGTGTAAAGCAAATTCATCTAGATCAGTGGTTCTCAAAGTATGGCCTGCCAGGGTCATTTATCCAGCCCGCTCGCCTGATTGGCCACCGCTGCTGTCTGTCAGAAGCAGAAATGTCGGGGCTGTGTCGGGAGCTGCAGGCGATGCACGAGGAGGGAGATCGCAGAGCCGGACATGACAGGTATGCCGGGTCCGGTGGCTCTCCTCCTCTCCTCATACTCCACGGGAGGGATCCTCTGTGTGCATAGGAATTGGTTCATGTTTTTTTCAAACTATAGTCCGCCCCCCCCAACATTCTGAGGGACCATGAACTGGCCCCCTGTTTAAAAAGTTTGAGGACCCCTGATCTAGATTATTTAAGTGATAAACATATTGTGTCTTTCCCAAATGGAGCAGCACACCGAACACTAAGCTATGCCAACTTACCAATGCCACTGAAGTCTCTCTTCTTTCTGCTTAATTTAGCCTTTTGCCCTGGGCCTGGGCCTGGGCCTGGGCCTGGGCCTGGGCAGGAGCTCTGCTTTTAAAGCCCAAGCCACACAGCCTGGGTCTGGGTCAACAGCCAGAATTCTCTTATTATTAGGCAGGTGTACAGTAGCATCTGAGAGCCAGCTTGGTGTAGTGGTTAAGGCCTCGGGCTAGAGACCGGGAGTTCTACTCCTGCCTTAAGCGCAAAGCTGGCTGGGTGACCTTGGGCCAGTCACTCTCTCTCAGCCCTAGGAAGCAGGCAAGGGCACATCACTTCCTAAAAACCTTGCCAAGAAAACTGCAAGGACCTGTCTAACCAGTCACCTGGAGTCAAGACTGACTAAAAGGTACAAATGTACACACTGTAACACCTGACTAAAGAAATCCATCAAGAAGTACCATCCGTGAATCACTCTGGCAAAAAGTTCAGTTCAGAATATGCATGAATCGCTATTGCCGGATTAGAAAAAGAATCACTACTGATTTTTCCATTGTACATTGTGAGACACCGATTTCCTTCCAGTTCTGAACATTCTCAGGCAAAGGGTTCAGTATTATGAAATCAGGTCTACTATCTGCCACAACAACTCCAATCAATCTGAGGGTGGGTCTCCACCACCAGGCCTCACAAGAATTGTAAGCACATATCTCGCAGCAGACATAAGAAGGTCTCTACTAACCCGACATCAGGATCTACTGAGTCCAGCATTCCATTGCCACAGTCCCCAGTCAGATGCCCTCAGGAAGCCCACCAGCGCTTTTTGAAAGTTAGCAGTAGCTGTGTTTCAAATATAATCAGATCACATAATCATCCTTCCTTTCGGGCTTTGCCTTTAGAGAAGACTGCCTCTTCCTTGCAATTTCTCACTCTCCCGAGTGACTCATTCAGAAAATACAAATGAGTGAATTGAAGATGAAAGCTAATGTTTATATTCACATTTTAAAAAATACTATTTTTCAGGGGCAAGAGTGAAGGGTGGCCTTGCTTTTATTGTAAAGAGAAAAAAAAAATAAATGTGCAATCAAACATTTGAAAAATATTGACATGCAGTACATATTTTCTGATGTGGAAACAAGAATGGATGCATAACGCAAAACCCATTTGCTTGTTCCTTACAGTACTTCAAACAAGATGTCTAAGTAAATTAAAAATCAATGCATCAAGCTTTGTTTGACATTTCCTCTAGAAAAGTTATATGATGTATGTTCTATATAATTAGAAGAAAATATAGTAATTTTTTAATGGCACAGTATATTTGCTTTGTACACAGTTCAATGGGCATAAATTAGGTCTCAGTATTTAAAAAAAAAAAATTAAAATCCTGATCACTAAGGCTGGCAAGCAGCCACCTATAAAACCTTCTTCTTATGCATCTGATACAGTTTGGGAGCAGCAATCATAAGTACCAGGGGAGAGGAAGAGAAAACACAGCTTGATTTTCTACACCTACCAAATAAGGTGTAGAAAATTCTGCTGGTAAGTGCTGCCTGACGTGGATTGTAGTGTTGTGTTTAATGCTGAAGTAGGTCTCTGAATGTGATTCCTGATTCATGGGCATGATAGACAGCCTCCTTTCTAAGAGAAGAGCATCCCATTTACATCTGGGTATCAGGAATGATTCAGTTGCACCTGATAGGTGCACCAAAATAGCTCACCACCACTGAATGCTCAAGAGCAGCGACTCAGCCAGAAACCCCTTAGCAGCCTCTCTTAAAGGCAAGTCCCGGAATGCAACAGAACTGTCAGACTACATTAGAAAAATGATCACACTGCACCTCATGCAGAGTGGAAGAGGCCTTACTTCAGTGCAACACGGCACGTGCTTTGTGTGAAGGAGGTCCCAGATTCACTTCCTTCCACTGCCAATCCCTTTCACCAACGTTTGCTTTCATGCACTGAAAAAATAACAGAGTGGAAAATGGAACTGCACCCAATAGCTTGTCCACCTGCCAACTCCATTTCCATATCTCCATGAGACAGATGGAAGAGCTGACAGGACCTGGAATTACCAGCTTGCAAAAAGAAAGGAGAAATATTCAACTTAATGCTCTGTGGCTTACCTTTTTCTGGCTCAGCTTATGCTTTCTGGCTTACTTGCATTTCTCTTTACTCTTTTGAACAGCTCCTCAACAGCAGTAGAGACCCATGATTCTCCAGACCCTGCTGAACTACAAATCGCAGGAGGCCCAGCCACTATGGCCAAGCTAAGGGATGCGGGGGACTGTCATGCGCCAACATCTTACCTGTCCCTGCTTTAGGATCTTACAGCTTTGACAGCAGCCCATCTTTCCACATTATTAGTAATGCTTTCAGATGAAAAAATATGGTTTGGATGCAATGGCTCCAACCAGCTTTAATCATACTTTTGCTGTGATTGGTCTCAGCAGGGTAGCATTGTCTGTTCTTTGAACTACCCAGGGTCAGGCCTAGCTAGGAGTTAGATGGGAGGGTCCAAGGACTTCCAGAGCTCCAGACTAGTCTGGAAAGTTGAAAAAGATCCTGAAAGAAGACAATGCCAAGCCTTTCCATGC
Organism: Liasis olivaceus; assembly: GCA_030867105.1. Lineage (NCBI taxonomy): Eukaryota > Metazoa > Chordata > Lepidosauria > Squamata > Pythonidae > Liasis > Liasis olivaceus. The sequence goes on along the minus strand of CM061348.1, from coordinate 123,212,041 downwards.
CATGCTAAGAAAATAGCATAGATGCATCCCACGTTGTTACCTGGAGTTGAGCTCAACTTAAAGACATCTTTATCATTTCAGTTGCAACTACGATCTCCAAATGAGACTGAACCTCCCCAGATGCACCAGAGGCATCCGTCACAGTCAACCTGCAGCAGAAGAGTGCTGAGATCCTTCTTTCTCATTCAGGGAAACAGCCTTTGAACCTGAGATCTCTGTCTCAGGATGGATAGGACTACACTCACACATAATGTAAGCTGATATTCTTTTGAAGCATAGTTATTGAAAAAGCCATCTTGATCTTATTCACATATAACTAGAAGTCAGAAACAAACTAACCTCATGATGTGTGATTTACCAATTATACAGAGATCCAGGCCAGAGGCTTTCACACAAATTCTCCTCCTGAATCTGGTTCTCAGGCTTAATCAGTCTCCTATCTCCATTCCAACTCTCATATAGTAGGGGTTGGCACACGGCATTGGGCACCTTGCCTATTTTGGACTAAATTCAAAGGACTGCTCTATGGGTTGACTCTTGCCAGTTGAAGCGAGGTCAGTCACCCTTAGAAGTGCATGTACTTAATTCTGCTGTTGTCTCAAACCTGAGACTGTAAACTTTGGCAAGCAGGAAAGCGGGGGGGGGGGGGGGGCATTGTGTGTACAGTGTATATCAATCTTTCAACTCATAAGTTTTACGTGATGACTAACAAGATCTATTTTTCTGAGAACTGGAAAGTTGTTAGACCTCCCCAAGTTATCTGAGAACTCACACTCAGAAGTGGTTTCAAACCTGCCTCTCCCCCTTAACAAATTACTCTCCAGCACAGATGGGGCACACGATGGGGAGGGGGAGTGTTCAAAGACATTTCACTCAACCATCCCCACTACCTCCACATGTGAGACATCAGGTTTCTTTGCCAGGAAGGACCCACCATGATGAATCAAAAACAATTGAAGGCCACTGATAACTAAGGCATGGCCATTATTGCTCTGATGTGGGCATATCAGAGAGGAGGGCTGCCAAATCCCAGATCTTTAATAGCAAAACAGTTTGAAAGAGAGGTCAGGCAGAACTTTGAATATAAAGTTTTATTTAAAGTTTAGGTTCAGTTTTTATAAACCTGAACCTAAAACAAAGCAACAAATATCCCATATATTAGTTTGAGTAAATGAACCATGTTTCAAACTTTCCATAGAGCAGACATTACATGGGGGGGGGGGGAGAAAATCCTAGCCGACGGGTCTTTCAGAAACAAGACTGTTAGCTCTTCAAGGTAGTCCAGACAAGAAGCACAACTATGAATACTAACTCTTTATTGTAAGGTTACATTAACAGAATCTTGCAAAACTGAAAGTATTTCTCCTCTCCTTTCCTTTTACTCTCCAGAAAACTAGAGAGGGTCCCTTCTGAAACTCTTCCCATACTGTTTCTGTGGGCTGAGATACCTTTTGTATGACAGTTGTCTACTCTGTGGCTCTTCCTCCTGTCTCCCAAGGTCATTCCCACATACAATTACAAAAACAGACCCCAGGCTCTGCCCCTTAAAAATCTGAATTGGTGGCCTTCCATTACATCCATCTTCCTCCAGTAGGACTCCCAAAATCCAGTTCCCCAAATTGCCCTCCAACACAGCATTCAGAGTATGCAGCATTAGACCTTGGCATATTTACCATTACCTAAAATCTGAAGGTAAATGAGCAGGCTGATTCGAACTACTGTATCTATCAGTAAGCAGTTATAAATATGTGTTTAATAATGTAAACATTCTGAATTGGAAGAATGGATCCAAGCAACTGAAGGGAAGACAAATACTGAAGGTTATTAGAAAATGCCGTTTTAATGTTATGTTTGTGCTAGTGCTTAAAAAAGAACAAATAAAGTATTGTTAGTCAAAGATAGACTGCTACACATAAATCTATCTAAACTGAAACTTGATGTCAAGAAATACATACTATTCTTTTTTTTTTCCACACCTCCCTTTAAAACCAGGTTTTCCAGGAAGGCTTACAAAAGACTAAAATTACACCACATTGCAAAATAAATAAAATATACAATGTAAGGGCTAAACTATGTAAATTAAACCCTGAAATAAAAAAAGCAGTTGCCTGAACAAAGTTTCTAAACAGCAACCATATTCAACATCAAAATATTGATTAAGCTACTAAAACAGTTAAAAACCTCTTTATCTGGCACTAATTGGACCCCAATATCAGCTTCCTCAGAGGCCCACTGATAAGGCCCGTTCCTGGGTAACTGTTTGCATGGAGGGGTCCCCACAGCAGGCTTCCAAAGATGACTACATGATATATGACAACTGCAGCAATATTATTACATGCTCAAAAGTGGAAAGGTTTGGCACTACCCGCAATGGAGGAATGGTTGGTGAAGATGGAACTTGCTGAGATGGCCAAACTGACTTCCTTGATCAGAGAAAAGACAATATCTACATTTATTGTTGACCGGAAACCCCTTATAGACTTTTGGCATGAAACAGAAAAAAATGAACTCATGATTTATGGTTTTGATGATTAGAAAAAAAAATCTAGATAATAGAAAAAAGAGAGCTTTTTTTTTGTAAGCATAGAGTAAGAGATTTTGTAATCATTTGTATTTGCTGCAAAGAAAATCGGAAGCTTCTATTTCTTTTTATCTTTTGTTTTTTGGACTTTTGCCTTTTCTTTCTTTACTTTAGATTAGTGTTTGTTAGTTTTTAATATTTTTAAAACTTTAAATAAAATTTATATATATATATATATATATATATATATATATATATACTGTGTGTGTGTATATGTGTGTGTATATGTGTGTGTGTGTATACATACATACATACATACATATATACACACACAAATACACACACACACCCCAAGATGATTACATGATATGGATAACAGAACAGTGAAGCCTTCCTTCAGATTCTGTGATCCCAAGCCATAAGAGTTTTAGAAGTTAATACAAGCACCTTGCCTTGGGATCAGGAACAACCTGGGAGCTAGGAAAGATTGCATAAGACCAGCCCAGCGTCTTCACTAATGGTAATTTAAGCAGTGTGCAATGAAAGGGGTAACCCAAGATACAGCAGAATAAACACATTAATGGATACATACAATCCCCAATCACAGCAAAGCAAACACCCTTAAAAGCCAGGTGGAATAAAACTCGTAGAAATTGTTAATCTGTAACTTAAAAAGTTGTGTGGTGCTTTTTAGATGTTATCCATCTGTTTGTTTACCTGGGAGTAAATCTCACTGAACTCAAGAAGACTTGCTTCTAAACACACGTGCCTAGGAGCGCACTGCAAAAAAACAATGAGACCTCCCAGAGGCACTTCTCAAAAGGAAGGCTGCTCTATCAAGGGAGTACCAATACTGAGCAAGTCCAGGCATACACCCTCTCCAACTTTGCCCAAAAATAATATGAAGCCTCTCTGGATGATCTATGGCACAAGAACTATCTATAATTTCGGTAGCAAAATACAGCTGGCCCATATTGTTCTTTTTTATACTATTTGCAGCAGTGGTACCCACAGGGGCCAACATCAGCAAGATGGCAGACACTCCATCCATCTTCTAGCCCATTTTCACACACACACCTTTCTGATGCCCTGACTGGCAGTATAAAGTAATAGAATGAATCAGATAAAAGCAGACGTTAGAACAACGTTGAGTCATTTATCGTTTCTTCTATTTTATTTTAAAAGCACAGCAGTGACTTTCTGGCTTAGCATGCTGCATATGACCAGCATTCTGGTCTATAAATCATGACTTATGGCTTAATAGGTTTGAACCAATCATGGCTTTTTCAACAAACCATGGATATACTATCCCCAGCATAGCAAAATGTGAGAACCCATATTTTACCTCAATGAGGAGTTGTGAGGAGAGAATGGGAGGAGAAAGAATCATATAAGTCACTTTATTTGAAATATTTGAAGGAAAAGAGGATTATAAATATACTAAGACATACTTTTTAAGCACCTATGGAGCCAAGCTTAATATTGCAAATTCTTTCCTTCCCTGGCTGAATAAATTTCACATTAAGATATAGAAACATCCCATCAACTGTCCCAAATTATAGCTGCCAGCTTCATAGTAGGTGATGTTTACAGAAACACTTTCAAAAGCAGCTGTCTCGATGTCTGCTTTCTTCTTCATCCCTTGAGATTTAAACATTTGTTTTCCATTTCATCTTATACCCAACTTGGCCTCCTTCCTTTCTTTCCCAACAGATGCTGGGAGATCAGAATGGTTTTTCATTAATCGGTCTCTCTTCAGACCCCTTTGTTTGATCCAAATTCTTATCTTCTGTTAAACATCAGGAGAGCCAGTTTGGTGGAGTGGTTAAAAGCCCTGGGCTAGAAACGAATGAGACTGCGAGTTCTAGTCCTGCCTTAGGCATGAGGGAAGCTGGGTGACTTTGGGCCTCTCAGTCCCAGGAAGAAGGTAGTGGCAAAGCACCTCTGAAAATGTTGCTAAGAAAATCACATGGGCTTGTCCAAGCAGTCACCAGAGGTCAAGACTGACTCAAAGGCACAGTGAATACCATGGCCTTTCCCTGTATCTAGAAAGGTCTTTTGTTCTGCCTTTCCCACTTTTCAGAAACATCTCCAATACTTTTGGTCTTCTTCCCCCCCCCCCCTTTAATTTCTTTAAAAGTCTTACTTACAGAAAGCTGGGTACAGTACAAAGGAAATAGTCTGTGTATATGAAATCACACGGGGAAGGGGCACATTGCTGCTGAACCCTGTGTCACCATGTTAGGGGGAAGAGCTGGAAGCTGAATTTCTATGTCAGCTGAAAAGTCACAAGGAGTTTCCTATCCCTCGTCCTACCAGTTTCAGTGGAATGGATGAGTTAAGAGTTAACCAGAGTTCTCTTTCTGTGGCCAGTTCCCACAGGCAAAGGCTGTTAAATTCCTGTGGCAAGTACATCCACAGAGCGAGCCAGTGGTGTGGAGATGAGAAAGGTCGTCTTCATTCCTCTGCTACCTCTGTTTTGGAGGTTGCCAATGTAACAAAGAACCCCATTCCCCCAACCAAGTCACTTGTGCTCCATCCAAAGAAGATTCCTCAGACGCAGAGTCCTTCTACCTACTCAAGTTTCTCAAAGGTTTTTTGTTTTGTTTTTTCAGAGCACCAGCCTTCCCCTCCTTTCAAATCTTTTATTCAGCTCATCAAGCTGGTGTAGTAGCTCACCCCACAGCTGGATGGAAGGACTGTGCAACACACAAAGGATCCCGCCAGAGTCCTGTGCACCATATTCTGGCATTCCTCTTCTGACTCAACTTCCATTTGCCAGGAGTGCAACACAGCAACAGTGCACTTATATACTTGTGGATCTAATCTCCGGGCTCTCATGTTGGGTGGCTTTTTTCCATGCTGGTTTGTAAGCCACTAAATATCCATTCCAGGGGTGTTCACAGGGTGAGGTCAAAAGCTCACCATGGACCGACTGAACCTCCGCCTGTTTTTCGATCACAATGACTTTTTTTTACCATGCCCTTCTCCATTCCAGTCCCCAAATGTCAGATACTCAAGCCTCTCCCCCACCCCCACCCGGTCTTACAATCCCTCCCGGATCTTCAGGATTCCCTTCAAAAATACCACCCTTGCTTTTTTCCAGCAAAGATACGACAGCGGTTGCCACTGATCTCACACAAATGAACGCTGCCGCCTGCTTTGGAAGGGCGTGTCTCCGGCAGGCCCTTTTGTATACAAACACGCCGTACGCCACCCGAGTGCCAGCTGACTAAGGATGAAGTGGTTTGTAAAGCAAGGTACGAGAGGCTTCTGAAAAGAATATGGAACGGTGTCGGGAAAGGGTGGAGCTGCTCGCTTTGCACCTTCCTCCTCCGATGGCATCCCTCTTCGGCCACTTGCCAGCCCATCAAACCCACCGGGATCCCAATTAGGGAATAAGCCCTCGTTAAATCGACGGGGCTTGACTACGGTAACTACGGCCAGGACCCAAATGTCAGCTTTCCTTCCTTGTACGACAAGCGAACTTCCCCAACCGCTGCCGCCGTCGGAAGCGTCCCTGTCCTCTGGCGCCCCTTCTCCTATCCCACCACTGCCGCCTCTCTACCCTGCCGCCGCCGCCGCCGCCGCCCCTCCGTTTCCCCAGCTCACTCCGTGGGCCCACCCACTCCGCCTTTCCTCCAATCCCTTCCTCGCGTTCCTGATGGAAACTCCTCCCACACCTCTCAAAGCCCTCTCTCTCTCTCGGCCCCGCCCCATGTTCTGAACTCACAGAGCTTCAGTCTCACCCCGGGAGGCCCGGCGGCTGCGGGGGGGGGGGGCAGGAGAGTTCGCGCATAGTCTCTTTGCGCGACGGCTCGCGATTGGCTCAAAGTAGGTCAACCCCCCCCGCTTTCTCACGTGACCCCGGCTGTCAGCGCCTCCGCCTGAGTAAGCATGGGGGGCGCTTCAACGTGGGAGCACAGCTGAGCGGGCGGGGTTAACCAAGGCGGAGCGCAATTCTCAGGTCCACTATATGATAAACTGCTAAAGTATGAAGCGGACGGGCAGGAATGCTTTCGTCTTTACAGTATTGGCCGAGAAAGAGAGGCATCTTTCTCCATCAAGTGGCGGACATGGAGGCGCAGAGAGCCATTTTGGTTGAAGTATTGGAGTTACAGTGACTTTGACTGACCCTTTACCACCTCTTTAATTTCTTTTTTTCAAGTTCTGTTATAAAGCAGTTTCATATTTTTCGCACAAAGTCTGCCAGAGACTAGCAACTTGGTTGGCTAAGTAGAGCTTCCACCTGGAGCAGCAGGAGACCAGATATTACAGGTGGAAATCAGTGCAAGAAGCAATAGGTGGCTAAATTTATCTTGTCTGGAGCAATTGGTTAGCCATGGCTAGGTTGTAAAGAGTTAAAGAGTTTTCTTCAGAATTTCATGTCAAATATTTCTCCTGGGGGTGGGTGTGCTCCACATTGATTTTCAAAGAAATTTAATAAAAATGGTGGTCTCCCTCTCCGACTGAATATCTCTGTTATGTCTGCTAAAAAAGATTGCTGCTTCTGGCAGGTTGTCAGAAGAGAGCATCGCTAACAAGGTTTCAAGGGGTCTTTTGACTGGTGGCAAAGAGTTGCAGGAAAGTCCCTCGTCCCCTGGAGAAACTTGGTGCATCCCAACCATATCCAAGGTATGTTTCACATAGTGACAAATGAAAATGTATTTATTTACTGTACTGTATAAGTAGTATTGTGTAATGAACCCAAACCCTTGTGTGTTTAACTTGAATTTTACTACAATAGGTTCTGTTCTTAACTATGGGTCGTCCTTCAATGGGGCATTCTTAATCCAGGGATGACCTGTAAATATGTGTTTACAATAGGCAGCTCCATTCAGACCATAACTAGGGGTGATTCTTGTTTAGATACACACTGAAAGGGTATTTAGCACCATTCTCTGAACTGGCTCTTTTAAGTATGTATAAATCATCAGTTACTGGGTATAGGAAAAGCCAACTACTTTTCTTACCTGGCTTCTCTAGTTTTATGCAAAACAAAACAAAAAAGAAAAATGTCCTGGATCCCTTTAACCCCCAGCCAAAGACAATGGCAAAACAAACACTGCAAAAAAAGATGATGATGATGAAAAAGTAAAAAAAAAAAAAAATCTGGTAATTACATAATCAGTCAACTGTGACTACGAACATCACATTTTTTTTTTTAAATCCAGCAGTTTTAAATAGTTGAATTAGATGCGCATTAACTTTTGGATAGTTTTTTTTTTTTTAATGTTCGCTTTATTGGTTATACTGGAGGATTTCTGTTATTTGTATGCTCCTTAGGGGCAACATTTTCTCATCCTCTAACCAGCTTTAAGAAAAAAGAGTGCTTATGGTAGTGGGGAGAGCATCCTTTGCTTCCCTACATGAAATGGCCTGTGCAGAGCAAGTTATCCCTGTTGCATAGCAACTGCATTCAGATGACCATGTAGAGGGATTGAATGCTGTTCTATGGAGAAGTGTTCTAATGCTCCTACCTGATCGGCTTCTGCTGTAATACATTCAGTCACATCTGGCTCTGCAATCAGAGCTAGGCAGTTCCAGCGTGAAGGGTGGCAGCTTTCAAAGTTTGATTATAAATCCTTCATCAAGTCATTTCCTACGGTTGGTGGCAAATGCATTCTCAAAGGTAAACTGAAAAAGCAAAAGTAACATACATTAGCAAAACTGAAAGCAAATTGTATTTACCTCTGCACTCACAACAGCACTTAAATTTTGCAGACCTCTTCAGAAGCGGTTCAAGATCTTGCATACCTGTTTTCAGGTGTTATTCAAAATTGCTCTGTGGTGTAAGCTGTTGCTCTTATTCCCCTCATATTCGAAATGGCAGGAACTGGGTGGGCAGAGAAAAGGCCCAGAGAAGCATAGGTTGCCAAACACCCAGTCTTGTGATGTGCTTCAGATGAGAACGTCTCAATTGGAGGTAAGTGCTATCACACTTGAGACCAACCCTCCCCAGTATAGCATCTTGAGGAAGGGTGGATTGCAATTCCCATTGTCCCCAATTAGCTTCTGTTGCTGGCTGGGGGTGATGGGTTCTGCAGTTCACACAATGGAAGGATGGCAAATTCAGGAAGGTGTATGTATCGGATTGGTGTTTTAAAAATGAGCAGGTTAAATAGTGAGATTAGAGATCGTCAAATATGAGGGCTGAAGGCAGGACTTAAGCAGAAAAAAAACATGCCAGAGAAAGCCAACGGGCACCATTTCCATACCATGGTAAGAAAGCTGCATGAGTGCAGGAGTCAAGCTGAACTTGAGAATTCTTCACCACTGATGACCTCTGAGCTTCTGGACCCCCCTGCGGTGATAGTTTTAAATATAGCCTCCTTTTCATCTTCCAGCTCAGAGATTTGTTTTTTGATCACAGCATTACGATTAACTGAAAGCCTGGCACACCCATAGAAACTGGTGCGGCATTCCAGTGTGCCTGATTTCCACACTTCTGTGTCCTCTGTATCTGCTGCTGAGCATCGCTGGCTTTTTCACAGCTTGTCTACAATCAGGGCTTGCTGCCCTCATTTGTTTGGTACTGTTATTTAGCTGTATTGGCCAAAGCTAGCAATAAAGAACTTGCTTTATTGATCTTTATCATATGAAAGGCATATTATATGTATCATGCTAGAGAGAGAATGCATTGAAATCATGCAATAACTGGACCACACAGAGTTTGGCTAAACTTTTGGGGCTCAAAACTGTGTGCGTCGCAATCAGCGTTGAAAGTTGTATCAACCCTCCAACTATAATTTTGCAGTAACACAGGTATTCCGCAATCCTGCAACCATGAAAGCCGTTTTCTTCTGTTCTAAAGTAAAGACTGAAATGCCTTTGATTCTGCCCTGAATTCTGTGATTCTTAAAAAGTTTCCTCAAAATAGCATGTTTGGAGATCAAAGAGGGGTGGTTGCTGCAGTCTTATGACTTAGCTGTGAAGCTCAGCTTTCCAAGAGAAGCAAGTTGCAATTTCCGTGTCCGGATCATGAGCAACTCCCCTGAAAGCAGAAAGCAGTCGAGGGCTCTGCTGCCCTTCTTGGCTGCTTGAGGCACTTTATCCACCATCTCAATTCTCACAGACTCTCAGCAATTTTATAGGAGTTAAAATAGCAGTATGAATAAATGTTACCTATAACAACTGCAGGAACAAAAGTATAAAAGTAATATGCAATAATGAGAAAATATACATACAAATAAATACAGACGATAGATAGATAGATAGATAGATAGATAGATAGATAGATAGATAGATAGAGGTAGTCCTCAACTTACAACTGCAATTGGGACTGGAATTTCTGTCGCTAAGTGATGCAATCATAAAGCGAGATGTCACGTGACTGCATCGCTTAGTGACTGCAATTCCAGCGGTCCCAGCTGCCTTGTTAACAGAGAATCGTGGGTCATTAAGTGAGTATCCACCCCAATCTAAGCCATTCCAGCCTCAAGCCTCAGTAAGGTAAGGGGCTACCTCCAACTCCCCCTACCCACCTATCTCCCCCCCATCTCTACCTTTTGGCTCCCCCCATCTCTACCTTTTGGCCCCCCTGCACTCTGCCTTGTGGGGCGGCAAGCAGCCTCAGAACTGGGTAGCTCTGGGGCTGCTTGCCACACCCCAGGAAGCCACAGCTGCCTCAGCCCAGTCCCAGGCACAGTCACCCTTGCCACCCTGCACTCTGCTGCCCCAGCTGACCTTCACCGTCTTCTTGCTCCTGCTGCTGATGAAGCATGCCCAGCCTGGCTGCTAGGCCGGGCTGAGGTTGGGCTTCGCGCTGTGGAGGGGAAAAAAGCAAAAAGCAGCCCAAGAGCCGCAGCACCCCAAAAAGCCCCTTTACACCATGCTCCTGGGCTGGGCTGGGGCTGGCTTCGCATTACGAAAAAATAATAAAAAGCAGCCTGAACCACAGCACAAAGGGGCTTTTTGGCACGCCACAGCTAGATAACATCTTCAGTGCTAAAATGGGATGGGGTTTGCTCTCTATATACTGTGGCATGTCTTGCCAGTGTTGGGGGGGGGTGTGTGGTTAACCTAGCTGGGTAATGAAACGCTTGCAAGAAAAGAACCAAGCTCAGAGAATCCCAAGGACTCTACAGTTAGTCTCCAAAGGCTTTTTGGAAAAGCCAAGTTTTTATGAAAGGCCATGGTGGAGGGGAGACCACCCTTATCTCAAGGAGAAGCTGTTCCAGAGACTTGTTTGCATGACTTCCTTTGTTCAGTCTGTATTGGGAGGAATCATAGGCTAATGGATGCATCCCTCTGTCTTCCCCTGGCTCACTGTTGAGCTGTATGCTGCTTATCCTAATGGCACCATTTGGTGACAGCTCTTATGACACAAGTCCCTGGTTTACTTCCATAGCATGCCTTCCATCTTATCTCCCCTCTTTTCCTCTTCCAGCATTGAGAAATAATCTTAGATATCATCTTTATTTATTTATGAAAGGGTGCATCAGTCAGGACCGTTCTGGTATAATCCTAGGTAAACATGCACAGAAGTTAACCCCACTGATCTCAGTGTGACTTCCTTCTGAGTAGGAAGGCATAACAGCTTGGGCAATTCACCTTTACTAGTCCTCCATTCTTTCGTATGCTTATGGGGTCAGCTGCTGCACTTCTGGCTTCAGGGCATCTGAGCCATACATGGAGATCTGTTTGAAAGTTCTTCACTGTGATTTTCCTGCATGGAGACACAGCTTTCGTGAGGACCATTCTTTTTTGGGGGGTTGAACAGAAGTGCAGGAAGCTAACATCTGCCTCTTCCAACCTGGGGCTTTCCTACAGCTCCTGTTTTCAACTACAGCTCCTGTTGGCTCCAGCCAGCAATGTCAGTTCTCAGGAATGATGGAAGGAGTCATCCAGAACTTTTGAAGAACACAAAGTTGGTGGGAGGCTGTTCTAAATCAGTGCAAAGCTGTTTTGGAAGCAAGCTCTAAAGTTCTGTATCAATTTCACTCCCATTTTCCTTATGGCATTGTAATCTTGGGTCAGGGATATAGCAGTGTCAAGAGATGCATCTAGACCAGCCTGCTCTGTGTCTCCTTGGTGCCTCTATTTAGGCCGAATATCTTAGCTCTTCTAGAGACAGTGTGTTCCTTGCTCTGAATTTAGGGGTTGCTGCAGGCTGACTTCAGTGCCCTGACCAATATAGCACATCTCAAGTAGTGTTTAAGCTTCCAAGTATAGGACAAACATTCGGCAAAAAATGCTATTCTAGTCTCTGGCAGCACTGATGGAGTTGGCAAAATGTGCTAGTGCTTGTAGACAATGCATGGTACCATTTTAAAGAAAATTCTGACTTTTTTTTTTAGAAACCAGGAGGAAATGGGTTAATAAGGTTCTCTAGACTCCAGAACTGCGAAATTAATATGTGGAACTGATGGATTCCCCTCCCTATCCCTAGTTTAGCCTTTTTCCAGACCACCTTGAGTTTGTGGGCTTCTCTTCTTCCATGGTTAGGGTGGCTTCTCTTTGCTATCATTTAGGAAAGAAGCGAAGACCTTCTGTTGGGCCTTTGGAGGACAATTGATGTAGTGATGACTGCTTTATATTGTCAATGGTTATTGTGTTTTATTATGGTAATCTGTGGATTTGTTATGGATGTTCTTTTTTATAGCTTGAAGTTTCATGATGTTTTATGGCATGGCTCTTATTGTTATGAGCTGCCCAAAGCCCATGACTGTGGGGTAGCATACAAATACTGCAGATATATAAATAAGTAAATGGGCTCGCTGGGGATATTGTTTTAGTTTTCCTTCCTATAAGTGCAACATGTCATCAAACCCACACAAGTTACATTTTACATTTCAAAAAGCGTGTTTTACTAGTCCAGCAGGAGCTCTGGCAAAGGAGAGACAGAGAACAACATTGTCTAGGCTGATTGCATAGAAAGACGGAAGTGCTGTATTCATCTTCTGGTTAGCTGTTTTCTCACCTGCACCTATTTTCTTGCCTGGCCACCTATTTTCTCACCTGTTTTCTTGCCTGGCCACCTATGGCTGCTCCTAATGCTGCAATCAGCCCTTCTCATCTTCACACCCTCTAAATGTGTTGTGACTGCAGCTCCCAGGATTTCCAGCCAATAGACACGCTGGCTGGAAATCTGAAACATGGAAGACAACACGTGGAGGGCATCAATTTGAGGAAAGCTGGCCTGAATACAAGGTTTGCTTGCTTCAACAGTATTGTTTGTGTAGAGAAAACTGCATTTGGGAATATTATGAAAACAGGATCCTGCTGGCCCTTTCAGAAGGCCTTGAAGAGCTGGTTTTGTTACTGAACCTAGGGCGTGGGGAGTGTGGTAGAGCCTGTGTCACTGTTGAGCTGGTTGTGGTTGTTTTTTAATCTCAGTTGCCATATATGTTATTTCTTGATTTGTTACAATGTTTTTAATTCTGTTTTTAATCCTTGTTAGCCACCCAGACTCATGTATTGAGATGGGCAGCCTACAAATTGAATGAATGAATGAATGCATACATACATACATAAACATCCCTTTCAATGAATGAATGAATGAATGAAGAATTGGCCCTTTACCCTGACTACTGGGTAGCTCAGCCTTACTGACCTAGATTGTGATGGAGTCGGCAGGCATCCTGTTTGCAGAGAATCTCCATAAAGCCCTCACAATAAATAGACTTTCCCTTCACATGCATATCATCTGCCACAATAATATTTCTATGTGTAATAATAAAACATGCGATAGTTTGCTTGAACTCTTCACACAGGCTGACTTTCTTTGAATAATGCAGCCATAATCAAAAGAACACCAACACTTGCTGAATTAATACTGACTTAAGATACTAAGTCAGTACTTTCTTTTACATATAACTATTAAGTGAAAATAGTCCTTTTTGCATGTTACTAGCTCATAAACATATACATGGATGACTGCCCCAACAAAAGTTCATCCTTTGGATGCCGAACTGCCATGTCTCCTTAATATATTTAATGATACAAATGGCTCCTCCTGTAAGTTAATGTCAAATGCTCTATCAGAGCGTAGATACTACTAGTTGGGGTAGGAATACTGAAATACTCAGCCAGTTAGGTTATTGATTTTCATGGTGCTGTTACTGTGACCATAATATCTGTTCTTGCTGTCATCCTGGGCCAATATAGACTTTGCCAAATCTTTTTAAATGAAATGATGGTTTTGTCGGTTTGCATACTTGTAAATAAATTATTCCTATTAGGCAGAGTGTGCATATCTTGTACTGGCATCCTGGATATGTAGTATTACAAGAGATATTACACAGTACTTTGGAAAATTAGGTGATATCTTTAACCTAGGGTGGACAGACATGTTGTTGCGTTACTGCCTTTTTGCTGAACACATAAAACATCAAGACAGGTACTAAAATAAAAAGAGCAAAAAAGATAAATAGACCAAGAAGAAAAATTGGGTGGGCAGAAATTTAACTAAAGCACAGACCATGGAAACATAACTGATCCAAAGCCAGCCAGAGTTAGCAGCTAGAAGGGTGTGCTACCTTCAGTCTAGAGATAACATCAAGAGTACATGCAAGAATCTCATAATGACAGTGGTATTTGGCATGGAGTCCATGGGGCCTTGTCATGACTGTCTCTTCATGGCTTCAGAGGAAAAGTGAATAAGGATCATGTGATGACAGAATGAATACTAAGCACTTGCCCTCCTTCAAGGCCAGCAGGCTCCTTCTCTATCTCACCACATTGTGAAAGGAAATGGAAGAGCTGTCACTTGGTCTTGTCAACCTGAAGGAAGTTATCTCAGGTTCCTGATTACAGATGCAGACTTTACAACAGGAGTGAGACGCTGTGGCACCATGAGACGCTGAACTACAACTCCCAAAGCCTCTCAATTGGACATGCTGGCTTGGGCTGCTGGGAAGTATGGTTCAGCAACTTTCAAAAGGCCACAGTTGTTCTTTCTGTGCCCTATAATGTCACATTACTCTGGTGTATTTTTCAGAGATTCTGCTATCAAGTGAGCCCACACCATCTGTGGTGTGCCCTCAAATTGGTGCTGCCTCTTAGTAACCCCACACATAGACCTTCTCCAGGATGATCTGGCCCCAGGCTGCTCCTTCAGGTCTTCCAACAGCACACCAATCACCTCTGTAATCAAGTCCATTCCTCTTGCTGCTGGTCATCCTCTTCTTCTCTTTCCTTCAACCTTTCCTAGCATTATGGACTTCTCAAGGGAGCTGGATCTTGCATAATGTGTCCAAATTAATAATAATTTGATCCCTCACCATCTGAAACCAAGGTACATTTCATAGTTGTCCTTAGAAGTACTAAAAATGGTTTCAGTTCATCCAATGACTAAGCCATGGGTGTCTATGCGGTGAGGCAAGGGGGAGCAGATTATGACATATGATGTCATTGTGCAACTGATATTTTTTATGATGAAGAATATTTTTCACGATGATTAGATTTTTAAATTTTTTTTATTTATTTTTATCCCGCCTTTATTATTTTTATAAATAACTCAAAGTGGCTAACATACCTAATACTCCTTCCTCCTCCTATTTTCTTCACAACAATAACCCTGTGAGGTGAGTTGGGCTAAGAGAGAGCGACTGGCCCGAAGTCTCCCAGCCGGCTTTCATGCCTAAGGTGAGACTAGAACTCCCAGTCTCCCGGTTTCTACCTGGTGCCTTAACTACTAAACCAAACTGGCTCTGATGATGATGTCATGCAAGTGTCATTTTGATGTCATCACAACTTGATACAGATGTTGCTATACTAAATGTGATTTATTTATAGCTTAGCAGATTGTGTGAACTCAGACAATGTAGTTTACGAACCATGGTTTATGATTACATCTGTGAACCTAAGCCATTGTGATTTATTTCATAAACCATGGTGAAGCAAACCATGACTTGTATGAACAAAGCCATTGTGTGGGTGCGCAGTATTTTAGTAGTATCAACATTCCATATAATGTAATGGTAGGTGGGCTCATTGGTTGATTCCAAATAGAGTCCTCAATGGCATAAAAATGATATAATAAAGAAATACAAGGATCTTTAATCATGTCATTAGATCAGTTCTTGGCACCAAAGCACAGTCTTCCCTTTTTAGGCAGCAACATATCTGCATACCATTTTTCAAGAAATTGACAGTCTCATGTTTTGCAACCAATATGCAGCTGGAAAAAAGACTCTGAAACCCTGCAATGGTACTATATCAACCAACTCATATTGATTGCTAAAGACATCTTGTCTGGAACCATAAATTGATGGCAAGTTGGGATTAAGAGGGGCTACTCAAAGCTTCCAAACTAGATACAAATTGCTCTCTTGTGTCCCCGTGGAACGTTATTAAAAGAGCTGCAAGTATTAAGGATGCTGATCTTCCACATATTGTGCAAAGATGTTGGATGGAAAAATGCTCAGGCTATTACACTGAGTAGTTTGCAGCAATTTTTGAACTTTTGTTTTTGAATTTTAAAAAACAGTACTTTTAACTTCTTCCCAAAGTTCTAGGAAATGGTGCAATACTTTATGCGGCTAAGTTAGGTATATTAGTTTGAAAGTTTGTCCTTGAATACATTTGCACTACATTATCTGTTCCTAAAAGTTATAACTGTTTGATTGCTACAATAATCCTAGAATATTTAACCAAGTATATTCACTTGTTTCATATCTAACGAAATTACTCTCAGCAAGAAACATTTCAGTCAGTTGTGCATGCCTCCATTTCTGCTCCTAGGTAGCTGTTAGGAGAAAGACCATAATACATGGCAACGAAAGACCAAGTGGTTTGTCAAGTGTCTTCTGCTGATTTTCTACTTCACTGTTTAAATCTTGCAATGCGGTGAAATCCTCTGCAGGTTTACTGAGAAACACTTTTTGTGGGTTTTATTCCTGGACAACTCTAGATGGGATTGCAGCAATAATTACAGCACCTTTGGCACACACCAGCCGACGTGTAATTTGTTATCATGTCTGGAATTCACAGGTAAGAACATAACATGTAGAAGCCTTTGGAAACTTACATTACGGTCCCAGTGGGGAATTCATTTATCCTGGCCCATTTTGATGCTGGAATATCTGGTATTTAGACTTGCCTTGTCTATCACAACCAAGAGTTGGTTTCACAGTCAATCAAGGACACAGGTCTGCCTACTTTTCCTGTTTAGCAACATATCACATTCCGCATATTCATATTCTGCTATGTGTTTTGCTTTGTGCTGGAAAGCATACTGAGGAAAGTACAGCTGTCCTGCCCTTCCCTCCCTCCTTCCTTCCTTCCTTCCTTCTCAAGGTTTCCGTTTTCTAATCCTAATCACAGATTAATATTGTTTATCAGTACTTCTCAGATTCTCTATTCATCCCAGATATTATATTTCTGTTTATTTTCTTTCGCTCTTAGCCTTAATGCTCATTAAGATTTCTGCCCATATTTATTTAAGCACATATCAAACAGAAATGCATTATGCATCACCTGATCCACAGACAACCTATGCCAGATATTACCCTTACTCCTGTCAGTGATCTCCCCAGGTTTATGTAACCTGGTGTCCAATAACCAGCAATTTGGTTTGGTTTTTTCATACGCGATGGTTGTGTTCCAGTGGCTATTCCTTCCTCCCTACGGACGATATTTATTCTCATGGCTATTTCTTGGGCAGGAGATTTGGAACTCGCCATGCCGTTGTCGTGTCCCACTTTTCCAATTAATCCATCACATACTTCTGCTCAAGGCTCACCGATAGCTTCTTAGATATTATTTTGCACGGAGTCTATTAGGACATTAGTTTTCTGTGGGGTAGATTATTTTTCTCTGCATATCTCAGTGCTTTGAAAAACACTAAACCTGTGATTTTCCAAGAACTGGAACATACAGAGAATTCTAATTTACTTATTTTCTTAAAGCGGGACAAAACGTTAGTGATTTCATGCATTTTAACATGAGTGACAAAAGGTAGAGCAAAGGCTAATGGTTTCATCCATTTAAAAAAAATCTGTAAATTCCTTTTTACCAGGAGATTTTTGAAGATCTTAGAAGCACATAAAGATAATGCAGAGGAGTAGTGGTGTCAGGCTGCAGTGGAAGAAGGGAAAGGACCAATGCTGTCAGCATCTTCAGCAGGTTGAACCTATGATCACACTGCATAGGTAGATAAGCCAGATTTAACGTTAGGATAATGCCAATGTGATATTCTGCATGCCTAGCATCTCAGAAGACGCTATATTGCTCTGTTGTAGCTACAGAGCTAATGTAGCAACAGTGCAAACGTTCCCCCAGCACCCTTGGAAATTCTGCTATCTGACAGCCACCGTATTGCACACTTTTCCTGTACTGTCCATGAAATGAAAGCACCAAGCAAAATGATGCCATGGCTGAGACATCAGGTGGCCTGTCCTAGAACAGCTTCTGCCACGCTAATATTGGCTGGATTACACATTACACTGAAGTCAGGCTTTTTTTCCCCAAACATGGTTTGTTGACTAACATGTAGGGTCTGATTCATACCTGAGGATGATGGGTGCCCTAAAGCAAATGCAAACAAACCACACTATGGTTAACCCTAAGCTGTGGAGGTATGAACCCAATACTGTATATAGAGTCTCTGGAAACCTGTGAGGGGCCATAGCACTTAGTGCACACACAAGGAGTTGTCAGGGTGATCCATAGCTATGATCAAAATGAAGGAGGGAGGTACTAGCCAGTCTGAGAATACTACATGGTCTACTCGCTGTACTCGGGTAATGTTTGCACTGTCCTAGGACTAGCTGTCATTTTGTTCTCTTCCCTTTATCCCAATCCTTGGGCTTACTATACTAATCCATCATGTGGCCTGTTTGAATTTGATTTAGTATATTGTGGAACCGATCATGGTGTCCAGTGTAAACTGTCATGAGGCACGGATGATGAAATGTGTCTTGTGATGTCTTGATCAAAAACCTACCTTTTGTACTTGCATCCAAATGATGGACATGGATGTAGAAGTCATGCTGTTTGCACCTCCACCTTGCAATGCGTGTCTTGTCATTTGCTCCCCTTCGTCCCCTCCTGTGGATGCCTGTGGAACCAGTTAAGCCAAGGGAAGGTGCATTCTTGTCTCTGAATGTACTATAGCAGTGTTTTTTTCAAACTTGGCAACTTTAAGATGTGTGGAGTTCAACTCCTAGAATATCCCAGCCAGCATGCTGGCTGGGGAATTCTGGGAGTTGAAGTCTATACATCTTAAAGTTGCTAAGTTTGAAAAAACACTGTACTAAAGCAAAGGCTAGGCAACCCCTTGTTAAGAATGTTTTAATTTGGATTCTGAGCAACAGGTTGTTCTCACTGACCACTCAGGTCACAGGCTCCCAGTTGAGGCCACGAAGCATTGTAATATCACTGCAAGAAAAGATGCAAATTATGTAATATGCATGAGTCACATCATGATGCAAATTACATACAATGCATTATTATTGTCATTTAGGAGATGATGTCCTGACACGTGTCATCACTGCAGTTCCCCAAACCCATGTTTTAGGCCATTTACAGTTCTAGGATTTTATTGTGTGATTTAAGCACTGTCTGGAAACTATGGTTTAATATGGAGAACCACTACTGTGGTTTATTCCACAATCCATGGTAAACACAAAGCATGTATAATGTGTAAATCTGGCCCATGTGAGTAGGATAGACAGTTATTGTGGACCAGTGTACAATTCAAAGGACAGGTTGGACCGGTTGGACTACTGATCCCAGCCAGAGTGGCTCCCTTCATGAAACAAAAACATGCCCCATAATCCACACTGTTTTACTGGAGTTCCAGTCCACGTTCAGCCTCTGCATAGGGGCTTTTTGGCTCCTTGTGTGTTAAAAAAAACTTGACTGAAGGCCATGCTAAGTTGGATTTAGGAGAATGTAGTCCCAGCCGATCTGGAGAGCTAGGAAAGACTTTGTAAGCGTACTGGATGATTGGACGCTTGAAGTTTTCTTTAGGGATGGAGCCAGGATAGAGTGTTGCAGATTGTGATGGAATATGAGTAGAATGAAGCAGATTTGGGGAAGCCTCAAAGTGAATCTGACAGTAGGATCTCACGAAACCTGCCCCATGGTGGATGGAGTATGGTGAAAGCTAAATGTTTACTAGCTTTCTGGGCACATCTGACCAGAATGATTCAACCCACACATTGGCATCTTGAATTCTGCCCCTCTTAGGTTTTTGTGCAGTTAGGAAATACCTGATCAGTGAATGGAGAGGCGAGCACTTTGGCAGGGAAGTTAGGTGGAAGCTGGTTTTGATGGAAGGCTAAGCAGGTTGCTCTCAGCTGGAGGGTGGGGTCAGCAAAATAAAACACCAAGCCCTCCTCTTGCTCTTAGTTTATTTCACTGAGTATTTGATACCAGCCCTGAAGCACAAATACCCCGTGAGCAGGTATAGAAACTAACGGCTGACAAGCCTCCCTGAGAGTTGGGAAAAAAGTTCCAGGACTCTGAGCTGCCTCCAGAAGCATTCAACCCCAGAGGAAGCACTACTGCATTGCTGCTCTTAACTGCAAGAGCAGGGTGTTTTTGTTTTTAAGTTGCCTCATTAAAACTCCCAGGTTAGCATGCTGATGTAAAAACACCTATGTAAAATCACAGTTCCCCACAATGAAGAGCAGCTGCTGCTGCTGCTGCTTGAATGCGAAGTAAGCTAGGCCTTGTCCTTTACTGAGGTTTTGGAAGCCTCAGTTAATAAATAATGACCATGGCTGCTTCACACACGTGGCACCAATTTTAAAAAGTCTTCAACTCCAGTTCAGAGGGCTGGTTCTGTCCTTTCAAGTCCAAAATAACTCAGAAGGAAATAACTAAAGGAAAGCCTTCTGGCACCTGCTCAACGTTTAGGCTCTCAGTGGGTTTTTACTGGTTGAGTTGGCAGAGGATATTAACCCATGGTTAACAGAATTATGGCTTACTCAGTGAACTCTGGAGCTGCATCCCTCATGGAACTGCAGCTAACCACACTGATTGGGTTTGTACAAGAGAAAATCAACCTCAACCCTTGGTGACTTCATGGATGCCTCTATGTAGTTTCCTTGGCAGGATATGGAAGAAGTTTGCAATTGCCTTTTTCCAGGATGTTTTTTTTTTAATTTCCCAGTCTACCCCAAAGCCTTGGGATTTCCTAGTGGTCCCCCATCCAAGAAGGTGTTGCACACAGGTGTTATGGGTGCAATTCTCTGCTCTCCAAAGCACCTTTAGAGATCAAAACTGAAGCCCTGCACAGCCATATTAATCAGGCCAGTGATCCTGCTTAGCTCTTCCAGAGCAGTCAAGTGCTGCAACTTAGCGAGGTCTTGTACGATCCCAGAGAAATACGCAAATGAACCACATTTCTGTATTAGGAGGAGAACAGAGTGTCCTCTCCAGAGAATTCCCTGGCCCTGCTATCTCCTGGGTGGTCAGCAAATTCATGTTTAAACATTTACCCTGGCTTTTAAGTACAAAGGATTGTTTGAATGGATCAAATGTGGCTAAGATTTTGGCTGCAGCCTTTAAATTTGTTGTGTTTCCGTAAATGGGTCCCACCCTGAAATCTGAGTGGTAGCAAAACATTTTAGATTAATAATAATTTTTAAAAAGTTGGTTTTAAAGCCATCACGGACTTTATTTTCATTTTATTTTTGTTTATAGATTAAAAAAAATTATTCTTTTATTCCACACAGAATTTCCACACTGCGAAACACGAAGGCCTCTCCTGAACGCGGGCCCTCCTGCTCCTCCTCAGCCCAGAGCCACCTTTAGATCGGCCTCCAGAACCGGGGAGAGCGAGCGGAGGCAGTGGAACGAAAAGCACCTAAGGCGGCAACGGAAACCCAACATTTAATTATGAGGGCCCAGAGCTCGCGAGCTCCGCCCTTGCCCGCCTACCGGGGAGCTGCGCTAGCTTTGACGTCATTCTGATCTGTGTCCGCACATGGGTGTGCAAATGTTCTGAGAGCGGCGCAGGTGGCCCCAGCCAGCTCTTAGGTCTGGGAGGAGCAAGGGAGCTAGAAAGCGCTGCTTGGCTGTCTGGCCGGTAGGGTTGCCTCTTTTTTTTTCTTTCTTCCCTTTTTTTTTAATTAAAAAAACAAACCTCCTCGGTCTAGTAGCCTTGCTGTTATTAATGCAAAAAGACATCCAGGGACGCCCCGATTCGCTCGGAACGAGGTCGTCTGGAGCCAGCTATCCCTTCACCCCAGGAAGAGAGCGCTCTTTTCCAAACGGAAGATTGATTGGGATTTTTCTCTCCATCCTCCCTCCTCCTCCTCTGCTAGTTTAACAAAATTGGCAGGGTGAAGGGGCGAAAGAGGTATGGCTCGACCTCTTCCTTTGAACCCAGCTTTCCTACCTCCAACTTATGGGGTGCTGAAATCCCTGCTGGAAAACCCGCTCAAGCTGCCGCTGCATCACGAAGATGGTGAGAGAGATGGAGGGGGGCAAGGGAACGAGGAACGTGGCAGTGGGTTTCCCTATCCCCCCACCCCCCACCCCCGCTCCGGTTTATGTCCTCTGCGGTCTGCTTTAGCCACGCGCGAGTTTTACCGAAAGCAGCGACCGAGCTGTGCGGACAGGCGCGCGCGTCTATCCTAGCGCCGCTTTGGAATAGGGTTGCGCGTCGAGGCGGGACGCGGGGAAGTCGCGCGACCGTAAGCGCGCGTTTGGTCTCGGCTTGCGGAGGCTGCAGTGCGATCTTAGCCACTTGGGAATTGGTTCTACTGAATCCAGTGGGATTGACTTCCATGTAAGCACGCGTAGGATTACCCGAGAGGTAACAACGATTCCTTCTAATCCTGCCGCTTTTGCCTCTGTATGTTAGTCGGAGGTAAGTCCTACTCAGTACCCTGGGCTTACCCTGAAGTAAGTATATCTGAAATAGCTGTATAGCTTGTTACTGTTTCTTGTACTCCAGAATTAGTGTGCATAGTTTGTTTATGGTGTATAGTTAAAGTAACTATACTTTAGCTGTACAGTTTATTTTGGTTGGCGGGTTCTGTGGTAAATCGGATCTGCTCTTTTGGGTAAGGTACCTTGGGATGAGATTTACCAAGAAGACATAAAACAGAGAGTCCACATCAGAGTGCTGTACTGTGCAGTCCTGTGGAGGTTGACTAAGAAGTAAATCCCCCTTTTTAGTGGGGTTTACTCTCAGGTAAATTGGCACGGGATTGCAGCATTGGTTTTAAGCATCTATCAACTCTTGCTCTTGTTTTATTTAAATGTCATAGCATTTGATTTCTGTGGAGATTATTTTGAAGAAACTGTGTGCCTGGAATTGTAGGCCCTCCCCATACTCATTTTCTCTGCATTACACGGGGCACAGATTTATCCATAAATGTGTACACACAGCTCCCCTCCCCACACACAATACACATAGACCATCTGAAGCCTGTATTAGATTTTTTTTTAAAATCTGGAGAGGCTTGTTTCGGATATACTTCCAGATATGCACATAAGTAAATCAGAAATTTTACCACATTCCTGAAATCAGAATTTGCAACATGTTTTTTTTTCCCCCTAAAGGTATACTTAGTACAACCTAATTCAACCTCTGGTCGAAGTTTTAAGAAGAGTAAAACCTAAACCTTGAATTATGTTTAACAAAGTTGAAGTCCTCAAACCATTAAAATCCAATGCAGTTAAGGCCAGTAATAGCTAAGGATTGTACAGCACTCAAAAATTCCCTATGATTTTCTAGGTAATCTTCTCTATCAACTATACCTTAATACTATAAGTGTAGTTTAGACTGATCTAACTCTTGTTTACTATGAACCAAATCACACTTTTTTCCATAGAAAACCATACACAAAAATAGAATATCAAGATTAATTATGTTCTTTGATGTAATGTGTCATTCTGAAAAGAAAGTTTTTGGGGTAAAAAACCCTTTAGATCATGATAGCAACTCCAAAATATTTCCAGTGCTGAAAGATCTGTGGATGGTAAATGTTCAAAGGCAATGTATTTAAACAGGATGACCAGTTGTTGAGAAATGCATGAAAGAAATTTAGAAAGTGGCTGTCGGTTGCTGTTTGCCAGCATAATGAGTCTAAATCCAGTGGATAGGAAGGAACAAGCTATAAGTTGCACAAAGATCCATAATTACCATTTTATTGCTATTTTGCTGTAAGAAAAATCTTTCTACCAAGGGTGGGGGGGATTACAGTTAATTTTGTAATTTCCTACACAGTGGACAAAAAGTTCTTATTCTTGGCTTCAAACAGGTGTGCATTTCAAAAAAAAAATCCCAGGCATAGGGGTAGAAGAAAGGGAAGATATGGATCTTGAAATTGATGCAGGAAGGAGCAAAAAGGGGGTTTAATACCTCCAGCCTCTCTCTTGCCGCTGCGAACTTATTTTTAACCAATCTTGAGAAATGTAGTTGTAGCTTCCCTGTGTAGTATTTGGCTTGTTTTATAGCTCCTCATAATGAATTTGGGTTCAGTTTCTAAGCAGCAAATGATGAAGATTGGACTAAATTAGGCTACTTTCTAAGATAGCACTTCCAGAATTCCTAACTAGCATGAATGTTGGCCTAGGTAATTGGGTTTTTTACAGACTTTTAAATGAAAAGGTCAGGGTGTAGTTTTCTTCAGGTTATTTATTTATATTTAAAATCTGGTATGTTGCCCTTCAAAATTGATTTGAAGCAGCTTACAATGCATTAAAAACACAATGTGTGTTCTGTTCTTCTTAAGCCTAGCTGCAATAGTAACTGGTTATATACATTACACAAAGCCATAGCTTCTTTTTATGATTTGGGTTCAGTGTAATGTATACAAACACAGCTACTGTCGTTTGTAAAGTCCAATGGCTGACTGTTGTGCAAATCCAGTTAGTGGTGGCTTAAATCAAACCATGTTTAACAAACTATGGCTTAGCACAGATATGTAAACCCTACCATTATGGGTGATTTCATTCAGTAGGATCTGATCAGGCAAACCTCACATTCCTCTGTGTCCATTTGAACAATTTCTTCAGTTCTCCATTCTGTTGATAGGAATGCTCTGATGAAATCTTGGAGTGTTGTTGTTTGAAGCTTGCAATTGCTTGAAGCCAAGAATGCAGATGAATTGCAAATTAAAAACTGAGGTGGAAAGCATACATGGGCTTAATGAGCTGAAAAGTGTATCCAGAGACTTTTTAATTCTGTTCCAAGCATAGAGCCCCAAACAGAGAATAACTACAAAAGGATTCTTTCTTTCTTTTCTTCCTAGCAAGAAAGTAGCTGAACAGTGTCTCTGTAAAAATCCTCACATTTCCTTGCCTTCCCCTTCCCTGTCTAGCATTTTATAAAGAAAAAGACAAAGACAAAAAACTGGATGACGACAGTACCAGTGCCACTGTCCCACAGTCTGCTTTTCTGGGGCCTACGTTATGGGACAAGACACTTCCCTATGATGGTGACACTTTCCAGTTGGAATACATGGACCTGGAAGAATTTCTCTCAGAGAATGGCATTCCGCCCAGTCCAGCCCAGCACGACCACAGCCCTCATCAACCTTCTCTTCAGCAACCTACCTCAGCAACACCATCTGTCATGGACCTCAGCAACAGAGCATCCACATCGGTCCACCCGACTATGGTTTCCCAAAACTGCATGCAAAGTACAGTCAGGCCAGGTAAACACTTAAGTAGAAATAATAGGTCCTTTGACTTATTGGCATCATTGGTGATGAGTTACATATACAGTGCATTCGGAAAGTATTCAGACCCCCTTCACTTTTTTCAATTTTGTTATGTTGCAGCCTGATACTACAATTGTTCAAATTCATTTTTTTTCTCATTAATCTACACTCAGTACCCCATAATGACAAAGTGAAAACAGAATTTTAGAAATGTCTGTACATTTATTAAAAAGGAAAAACTGAAATATCACATTGGCATAAGTATTCAGAGCCTTTACTCAGTACTTTGTTGAAGCACCTTTGGCAGCAATTACAGCCTCCAGTCTTTTTTGGTATGACGCGACAAGCTTTGCACACCTGGATTGGGGGATTTTCTGCCATTCTTCTTTGCAGATCCTCTCAAGCTCAGTCAGACTAGATGGGGACTGTCGGTAGACAGCCATTTCCAGGTCTCTCCAGAGATGTTCAATAGGGTTCAAGTCAGGGCTTTGGCTGGGCCACTCTAGGACATTCACAGAGTTGTCCCTAAGCCATTCCTGTGTTGTCTTGGCTGTGTGCTTCGGATCGTTGTCATGTTGGAAGGTGAACCTTCGGCCCAGTCTGAGGTCCTGAACCCTGTGGAACAGGTTTTCATTGAGGAGATCTCTGTCCTTTGCTCCATTCAGCTTTCCCTCAACCCTGACCAGTCTCCCAGTCCCTGCTGCTGAAAAACACCCCCACAGCATGATGCTGCCACCACCATGCTTCACTGTTGGGATGGTATTGGGCAGGTGATGAGCGGTGCCTGGTTTCCTCCAGACATAACATTTAGAATTGAGGCCAAACAATTCAATCTTGGTTTCATCAGACCAGAGAATCTTGCTCCTCACAGTCTGAGAGTCCTTCAGGTGCTTTTTTTGCAAACTCCAGGCGGGTTTTCATGTGTTTTGCACTGAGGAGAGGCTTCCGTCTAGCCACTCTGCCAGAAAGCCCAGATTGGTGGAGGGCTGCAGTGATGGTTGTCCTTCTGGAACTTTGTCCCATCTCCACACAGGATCTCTGGAGCTCAGTCAGAGTGACCATCGGGTTCTTGGTCACCTCTCTTACTGAGGCTCTTCTCCCCCAATTGCCCAGTTTGGCCGGGCAACCAGCTCTTGGAAGAGTCCTGGTTATGCCAAACTTCTTCCATTTGAGAATTATGGAGGCCACTGTGCTCTTGGGAATCTTCAGTGCAGCAAAAAATTTTTTGTAGCCTTCCCCAGGTCTGTGCCTTGCAATAATCCTGTCTCTGAGCTCTGCAGGCAGTTCCTTTGACCTCATGGCTTTTGCTCTGATACAGCATGCATTGTCAGCTGTGAGGCCTTCTATAGAGAGGTGTGTGCCTTTCCAAATCATGTCCAATCCATTTAATTTACCACAGGTGGACTCCAATCAAGGTGTAGAAACAGCTCAGCAACTATCAAGAGAAATGGGAGGCACCTGAGCTAAATTTCAAGTGTTGTTGCAAAGGGTCTGAATAGTTATGCCAATGTGATATTTCAGTTTTTCCTTTTTCATACATTTGCAAACATTTCTAAAATTCTGTTTTCACTTTGTCATTATGGGTACTGAGTGTAGATTAATGAGAAAAAAAATGAATTTGAATAGTATCAGGCTGCAACATAACAAAATTGAAAAAAGTGAAGGGGGTCTGAATACTTTCCGAATGCACTGTATATGCCACATACAACCTTTTCCATTCAGGTTGTGAATATGTGTTAAGCACTGAAGAAAAACTTGATTCTGTGCAGGGAATGGGAGGCTGAACACCCTCCTTGCTCCTCCATGTTCTTGCCCTTACCCCATTCAGGGATAAGATCTGAAGAGAATATTGACTCATGTTCACCAGGAGGACTGGTAAAGCTGCGTCTCCAATCTCATAAGGCAGTTCTCAAACTGGGTTGGTACCCCTTGAGAGGGCTCACAAGCAATTTAGAAGGAAAGTCACATTTTTTTCTAAACCTGAGTATACTTGCACAAAGAGAGTTTGGTGCTTTGGACTTTCTCTCCCCTTACTTGTGCGAGCTGGGGGCAAGTTGACCAGGCAAAACAGGAGCAAGTTTTACAGTGTTCCTGTTCTGCCTGCACTAGCAAAACGGGAGTGTTGTCAAAACTCACTCTCAACTTTGCTCCTTGTTTTGCCTGCAAAATGTTTGAAAACAGCTTGTGATATGTAGATTAAAATGTAATTATTAAAATTAAGCAATATACTTATTTTTTGTTCAGCCGTAACCTGAATGAAATAATTAGTTTTATACATGGAGAGGGCCACACATATTCATTTATTATTTGGGGAGGGGTTGCAATAATGTTGGCTAACCCCTGCCATTTGTCATTCAGACAAATACAAATAGATACCCATTTTGGAACTTCTGACTCAATATAGCAGGGTCGGTAAGATGAAGAGTGGGAAGTGTTGGAACAGAGCCCGCACAGGTTCTCTGCACAGGTTCCTATTTTCTATTCTGGCATAATATCTGAACATATTTTATGTGAAAATATCATTGATTAGCATGAAGTATTATACCAAGGTCATTCCATAATGTTATTTGGAGCAAGGAGGGAAGTCCTCAACCTGAAGCAACTCCCTGTGTTATTCAGGGAGTGTTTTTCCCAAGAACCACATAAGCAGAGCCAATTGCTATCGTCCGTAGCTCTCTGTGTGCAGGGAGCCAACCGGCATTTGTGTGTAAAGGAGCCACGGTTTGGCTGCACCCATGCATTTTCTTGATTAAATGCTGCCATGTTGGTGTGGGGAAACAGCTTTCCATACCTCTGCAAATTACCTGCGAGCTGCCACCACACATTTAGAAATAATGTGGTGTCTGAATGGATGTTTACAAAGGTTCTTGAGACTTGCTGGAACCACCTGAATTCCAAGTTCTGCATCTGTTTTCAACAGGCTAGGAACCTGTGGATCTCCAGATGTTGCTGAACTACAATTCTTAGCTTCCCTCACTACCGGTCAGGGTGTTGTAGTTCATTGATACCTGGAGGAAAGGTCCCCAGCCAGAGGGAGACAGCAAAAATGCTAATAACAGTACTAGCATGTTCTTGAAGGGATAATGGAGAAATACTAGAATTCACAGTGAATTTGAATAATTCATTCTTCATTGAAGGAAGTTTTGTATAAAAATTAATTATATCAGATTTTTAAAACCTTTTTTTAACATTTTCTGTATAAGGATTTTGCAAGTGGTGAAGTTATTCTTAGAATTCAGGTTTACTTTAGTGAGGTTTTGTTACAATGATATTGGTGGTCTCCCTCCTAATTACAGCATTTCTGCATGGCATCTGAGAATAAGATCTCATCTGACAGATATCTGTTCATGAGCATACATCCAGGAAATGTCATAGTCCCCTTGTTGGGCTGCCCGGAAGACGACTTGAGAATCTTGTAGGGAACTTGGAAAATTCTCTTGAAAATGGCTCCATATGATGGTATTCTGAAATAATCATAACATTGTTTTAAACATCCTTTTTAAATAGAGGGGCAATCTAGAAATGTTTTAAAATTAAGCCTGCAGTCCTAATTACATTTATTAGGGAGTAATCCCTATTGAATATTGTGGGATATCCAGGACAGTTCTGTGCATATTTACAAGCGGCCCATCAAACAAGCAGTTAGGAAAAGGAGAAATATTTGGTGGGGTGGGTGAGATGGCCATTTTATTTACAGTGCTTGAAGTAATTCTACATAGTATTAGGGAAATCTGTATGAACTGCAATTCAGCCTTACCTTTAATTATCACTTGGGTTTATTTATTGCTTATCTGACTTCTGCTGGAACGGGAGCTTGTTATCAACAGCAGGAAACCAAGCTACTTGCTCTCTGGTCCTGGGATGGTCAGCCATGCTGGGAACAGGAGGCTGTTGTCAAAGGCATCAGATAAGTCAAAATAAATCATTGGGAGTGGAAGACAGTGGTATGGAAGATCAAAGCCATGGACTGTCTGATTATCACAAACTGGGAGGAAACTGATGATCTAGCTGCGTTTTTCTGAAAAGCAAGGCCTGAATCATACATGCACATATGCTTCAATTGATGATTTTGTGACTGAATGCTGATTTCAGCTGGAATTGAAATAAATGGGAGAATTTCAGATGGAGGCAGTTCACATTTCTCTGAAAAGGTATAAAATACTGAATAGTAAGTGATAGGAACATGTCTGTGAATTGGTTCCAACTAACTAGTTTCTCTGCACATAAGTGAGCATGGCTTCCCAAGTGCAGTTCCACATGTGCAGAAAGTGCTGAGTTGAAAATTGTGCTTGATGTGCAGCGCACATGACAGGGATACCACAGCTGGCTTGGGCTTCCTGGCACATACGCTCTCTGAATCAGGTGTGTGATTGGAAACTTATCTTGGTGGCATTTTTGGTTTGCTTTTGAAGCTTGATAATAACAAGTTCCCATGTGCAGCTTTTAAAGAAATGTAACTTGTGGAGCAGTACTGAAAAGAAACGTGATGGAGAGGAAGTATTTTTAAGGGGAGAATTACAAGTTTTGGCACTGGAATTGACTGCAGGAGAAATGTGGGTGCATTGAGGGGAGAAGGGATATGCAAGGCCAGAGGGCCTAAGAAGGCAAGTAGGCCCTCTGAGCTTGGCTAGTTCCTTCTGTGAATTTCCCATCAGGTCTTCCATGAAGATGTGTTGGAAACAATTGCTCCTTTTCTCACTTGTGGATTTTCCCTAGTGATGCTTTCCCTTGCATTACAAGCCTAGCTCTCTCTGCTCTCTATGCTTAAGAGGTCAGGGTTTTTTTTCCAACTAAAAGAAAGCCTCATGGGGATCAGCTTTATGGAAGCGCTTTGAGATGCCCCGTGGTGATATCACATGGCATCCCCACACATGGAACTCTAGTAAGAAAGCAAAGGTGTTTGAGAGAAGGCAAAGATGAGGCAAGTATCACTTTTGGTGGATAAATCTTCCACCTGCAGGGAGGATTTGATGTAGGGATGCTTTCAAGACAACGTTTCTACCCCATGTGTTCTCAGATGGCACACCATTCTTTGGATTGTGCCAGGCTCCCTCTGTATCTTTGAATAGATTCTGTTGTATGCCTCACACGGTCAAACACGTGATGGAGGGAAGAGCAAATTATTAGAACAATAATTCTTGCCTTCACTGTACACTTTTGGGACAGCAGGAAAAGCAGCCAATCTTTTAATGGTCACTTGTCAAGGTTAATTTGCAACTTCTTTTACAGGTCAGTCCTTGCTAGGATGTATGCTCTTGGTTGATTTTAGAAACTGTCTCTCTCCCCCTGCCCCCTCTCCCCTTCCCCTGGTGATTTGCAGTACTTTCAGGAATTTCAAAGCACACTTCTAAAGTTTCTTACTGCCAAAAGTTATTTTGATTGCAGGTTTTGTTGTTAGCATCCACAAATGCCCCTCCTATTTAAAAATCATGCCCAGAGTTTCCTTAGAATCTCTAGGCTGTAGGCCAAGAACTTATTTTCAGTCTAGATCTGCAACATGTATAATACAGTAAAGCAATGGAGGCTTTGCCATATCCAGAGTTTCTTTCCCTCACCCCAAGTGACCCAGCTAACACATACACATTTTGAGCTACCATAGTCAAGGTTGAGATATGACCTGTTGCCTGCTTGGATGTCCTGTCATCTTTCCCATTAGAAACAATTTAAGTAATAAAGCCCACGCTTTCCATTCAGAAGAAGAGAATTTCTTTCCCCACAGTTTCAGTTTAAAAGATCATGTAATGAACTAGTGTCACATTTTGGGGGTCCTTGTGTGTGAAACATGCCCCCAGACATTCCCCAGCAAGCTAACTAGGAAGTGGATGATGGGCAACACCTCTGCAGGTAGCCTTTGGGCATCCTGACACTGATAGGAACAGTGGGCAAAGTAACTAATGAAAATTTCCCAGAATGCTCCTGTCCCTCTGGAGAAACCAAAACGGTGTCTTTCATGGCTTTCCCAAATGGTGGTTGCAGCAGCTTTTTGTGTTGGTGTGCCAAACTCTGAAATGAGTTACAAGAAAGTCTCCCCAATTTTTAGAAAGGAAGGATGCAGGTAGACACACATTCACTGATCTGTGCTAACTTCCTTCCTCACAAGGCAATTTGGCCATAAAAATAGCCTCTGTTGGAACCAATGGAAGCTATTTAAATCCTGATTGCCGTATTAGACTGGGGGGGGGAAAACACAATTCTTGAGTTGGCAGATAATGGGAGAAGAGCATATATCTGCCTGAAGGGGAGTGTGGGTTTAGGCCTGGAGAAGAAACTGACAGGCCAGATGAAAAACCTCACAAGATTCTTCCAGTCTGCAGCCGAGTGATTACCTGTGCGTGATATACCCATTTGTTGCTTGAATTTGGCTACCAAAAGAAAACTTATTTTATTTATTTATTTTATTTCCTTATTGCAAATATTTGTGTACTGCTTTCCATTAGAAATCAGGAAGCTGTTTACATTAAAGTAAAACAAAATTAAATGTTATGGCCTAATTCCTAGCATTTTTCTATTTTTACTGTTCTGTGAAACTCAGGAAGTATTATAAGATTGGGAAACATGCAGTTCCCTATGCTGTATTCTTGGTTACATTCTGATTATGGTCTGATAATGATTTGGTTATGTAATGATTATGTATTGTCTAGTGTCATTTGAGGGGGTCCCATGGTTGTGTCATCTCTTGAACAATAATGTGGAGATCAGCTTTCCCCAACCTGGCACCCCTTAGTGTTGGGACTGCAACTCGCAGAATTCCCCAGTCAGTATCACTTGGGGTTTTGGCATTGCTGGTAGTGTTCTGGAGACTTTACTCTAAAACATCTGGTGCAGAAACGTGACAGCTCAGGGAAAAAACAAAACAAAAATTTGGGGAAAAGAGATAGAAACATTAATGGAAAAATATGAACAATTCAAGAACAGTGGTGGAATAGAAACATTCAGAAAAAAATGGGAAAAAATCAAAAGGGGATCCCTTCCCCCTTTTCGGAGGATATGGGGGCCTTCATACCTCTGGAAGAGAAACACCAGGGTGGGAAAGATTAATATACACAATGAAATCCTACCTCTGTCTCTCCTCGGTGATTATGTTCAAAACCTAGTAAAAATTGGGGTATGAGGCAAATTTATGTTGACAGAGTGAACAACGGCCATGGCTTATTTTCCTGAAGCTCAGCCTTGGCATCTCTCTATAATGCCAGGCAGGCCTTTACACTGGAAGGTATAAAATGAAAATAAATAGAAGTTTCCTAGAGCAGGCACATGCCTAGATGCCAAAAATCTTCCTAGAAAACTTGCCATATATTATGAAGCACAGGTAGCATGAATGTTGGAGAGAATTGAAAATAAAAGTGCTAAATGCTCTACTCAAGGGCTAGAAAACAGAGCCATTGGTGGTTCTTATAGCTTTGTGTTAGAACTGAGGGAGTTTCTGCTAACTTTAAAAAAAAAAAAAATTCCAAATCTAATGGGGAGATATTATGCTGGCATCTGAAAACTGACAAGCTAAGAGTAAGGAAACTCTACCTTTTTTCTCTAATTGCTGGTCACTATGTAATCATTTTATTGATTGATTGAGTGATTGATTGATTGATTGATTGATTTACTCCCTTGCCCATCTCCCCCAATGGGGGACATTAAAACCATATCAATAACATAAAACATCAAAATTTAAAAACATTACTAAAATTTTTACTTTTATTAACATTGTAGATGTATGGAATTGTCCACTTTTTAAAGGTTTGCAGTGGTGTATCTGATTTTGTGACTACTTTGTTATGACAATTTCATAGAACTTATTTGTTACAGTCAGTATGCAATCCAGTGGGAAGGGGAGAAGTGTGAATTGGCCCAGGAAACAGAAGAGCCTTAAATGGTGGGATTCTTCTATTTATCATCAGAAGCTTTGATGCTCCATTTTACCATCTTGTTCTATCACATGCAAAGGCCTAGACTAAGGTGATTGGATTCTGGCCTGCACTGTTTCATGGTGCAAGTATAGTTTCCTCTTTCTTTAATAAAGCTCTCCCTGCAAATAATAAATTCTTTGCCTGTATTCCACTGGGGACATAACTATGTTTGGTCTTTCTGTGTGATGTGTGTTATGAGAACATTTTAAAAAACGCCATTTTTCCTCCCACCACAACCCAGTCTGAAATACTGCAGTCCTGACTTTTACTATTTCTTTCTGTCTAATGTATAGATTAAGAGATTTTTGAGAAGCTGAATCACAATGTTTGACATTTGGAAGCTTAAGATTCTTGAGCATAAATGCTTCAGCACAGCCATTAGCTTTATTTTAGCGTGTACTGTTGTCCCTGAAAATGTTATAACTATAGTTAACTATGATAATTCCACCAGTGAAGTGGTCTTTTACTGAGAAAGAATTGCCAAGTTTGTTTAAGGGGATGACTATTTTCAAAAAGCTTCAACAATAGCTGTTTGTTACTGTGATGTAAAAAAGGCAGCTCTTGGGTTTGGTGGTTGAATATGCTGAAGGGTGCATAGGGATGTTTTTAGGATTCTGCGGAGAAGTCTCTAAACTTTGGATTGTGCCAAGCTGTCCTTTGTAATTGTGGTGGTGAAGACTGATAACGGCACACAAGCTGGATAAAGTGCCAAGATTTCTGCAGATCTATTGGAAAACCACTTTGTTACTGTGGAACCATCAGCAATAAAGTAATGCACAGTATAGTCATGATAAAAATATTCAATGTGTTCTTGGGCACATGCCCATTGAGGTCCAAGTGGAGCCTGGCTGGCACACGTGCATGCACACTACACTCAGTGTCTGTGCACTGGGTTCCTGGCAGACATTTAGGGATTCCTTGTGAAAGAGATCAGTAAAGAAAGTGTTCCTTGGAGATAAGTATGAAATGTGCTGTGCTGAGCTTTCCTGGAACTCAAAAGAAGTGTCACATGGCATATCACAGACAGATATTAGGTGTAGGTCGAGTGCAGAAGATCCCAGGCTTAGTCGTAGTCATTTCTGATATAAAGCATCAGGTGAGAGAAGAACTCTAGGTCTGAGAATCCTGAAAATTGGTGTCAGAGAATAAGCATAACTGGGCTAGATGGACCAATTCCTAACATTATCTTAGCCTTCTCAAACAGATACTCTGCCTTCTGTATGTGTTGGACTACAGAATCCACCTTCTTAAGCCAGCACGTTCCTGGCCAGGGCTGGCAAGAGATGATGGGATGAGTCTAGCCAACATATGAGGGTGCCAGGTTAGTGAAGTTGATGCTATTTTATATGACACTGCAAGTGGAATAGCACCCCTTACTCTAGTTCATAACGTGTAGTAACAAAACAGAAGCCAACCATTTCTTGCATAGTTCCTACCGAATTGTAACCAATATGACAGTGCTCATGGCAAATTATGCTTCAATAGACTTTATTCAAGAGGATGTACTTTACCGTGGTATTTTACTCTAGTATTCTCATGCTTCATGCACATTTTCCTATGCTGATTACTGTAACACTCCATGAAATCATGTGAAGTTATCCCCAAATTCTCGGGAAACAGTGGACTAGAAATGGCTCAACTTTGTCACTGAAGTATGCATTCAAGTTGTTGTGTACTCTTTCTCTTTTTCTGTCTTTTTTAGAGGAGAATTTTTTATTGCAGTTTCTTCCTTATTTAATAGCTGAGGGGGCCTATTAGGCCAAATCTTATTCTGGTTCCTCATTGCTTCTTTAATTCTCTGAACAAACTTTTAACTTTTGTTACTACTTCAGATACGTTCATCTAGTACAGGGGTCCTCAAACTTTTTAAATGGGGCCAGTTCACGGTCCCTCAGAATGTTGGGGGGCCGGACTATAGTTTGAAAAAAACATGAACCAATTCCTATGTACCCTGCACAGAGGATCCCTCCCGCAGAGTAGGAGGAGAGGAGAGCCACCGGACCCGGCATACCTGTCATGTAGAATAGTCCAGCTCTGCGATCTCCCTCCTTGTGCATCGCTTGCAGTTCCCGACACAGCCCCAACACTTCTGCTTCTGACAGACAGCAGCAGTGGCCAATCAGGCGGGCAGGCCAGATAAATGACCCTGGCGGGCCATACTTTGAGAACCGCTGATCTAGTAGATTCCATCTTGTGATAAATTTTTCAGGCAAAATGGTGGCCATTTATAGAATAGGGTTTTTATTGTCACCCAGAGTGTGTTTGTCTTCAGTGACTCCTCTCTCTCTCTTCCCCCCCCACCTTTGCTCTGCAACAGGCCAACTTCCCACTTATTTTTTAAAAATTAAAATAATGTTTTTTTAACAAAATAAAGTTAGATGAGCAGGAAATTTGACCAGCATCAAGGGAGGAATCGGCAGGCACATTCATTTCCTGTTTCTGAGGTAAAAGTACAACAGAGCTGCATACAGCAGGCTCACCCCAATGCCTCTACTCAACTGCTTACTCCTCATAGGGTTCATCGGTGGTGGTCAAGGGGGCAGCCAGGAATATTGCCCATATTTTCCAACTTCCCTGGTTTGGGTAAGACACTGTCCAAAAAATCCGGGAAATTCCAAGATTTTTTCCAGCAGTGGAAAAGAAAGCTCAGTCATAGACAGAGAATGACGCTTTGCTTAAATGAAAATATGGAATTATTTCGGGAAGATATATTTCAGGCCAAAGGCCAACCCTTAGTTTAATTTGTAGAAATAAAACAGTAGAAAATGATGTTTAATCAATAGCCTCTAATTATGGATTGTTGAGAGTTTGAGTGGACAGTGATAAGTTCTGCTTCATCCTCAGTTCCCATTCATTATCTTGGTTTGGGCTTAGGGCAACAATCCCATAGTGACAAACACGGCTTCAGTCCCAGTTACAGGTAGTCCTTGACTTACAACCACAATAGGGACCGTAAAATTCATTGTTAAGCGGTGCAGTTGTTAAGTGAGGCATCACGTGACTGCACCCAATTTTACGACCTTTTTTGACACGGTAGTTAAGTGAGACATCTTGTGACTGTGACTTGCTACCTTCCCTGCCAGCTTCCCCACTGACTTTGCTTCTCAGAATCTGGCCGGGAAGGTCACAAATGGCGATCAAGTGACCGCAGGATGCTGCAACCATCTTAAATGCACGACAGTTGCCAAGCACTGGAATCATGATCACGTGACCGTGCTGCGATGGTCGTAAGTGCAAGGACTGGTCATATGTCACTTTTTTCCACTGCCATTGTAACTTCAAAAAGTTGCTAAACAAATGGTCGTAAATCGAGGACTACCTATACAAATATCTTCTTTTGTGATTCTCTCCCTTTAGGATTTAAGAGACAAAATGTCTCTTAGGAGAGGGGTGGAAACAAACAGAGAAAAAAGAATTTCATATAGTACCATGTGCAGTCTATTGCAGAAACCATGTCCCTCTTCCTTATCATGCTATGTCAGGGAGGTAGGTAGCTATAAGCTACCTCTAATCTGAAAATGTCTTGAATGTGAACATATTTTTTCTGAATTGTTGTAGCTGGGAAAACTTGCAGTGGTCTAACCAGCCCCATTTATGGCATAGTTCACCCAATTCTCCATCCTGGCTTGTTTTGATCTTTACTGCCTGCCTTTGTGCCTCCCTCTCTGTATGTAATTTTCTGTGACCCAGCCTAGTATTGGTTATCTCTGTAGCACTGACATTGCCTGATGATTGTAAATAACCTATACCGGGTGCTGCTGGTTTGAAGTTTGCTGGTTCCCTGGTCCTTGGACTCTCTACATGGGTTGCATCAAAGCAAAGGGGGCTAGCCCATCAATCAGGTCTTTTCCAGAGCCAGGTCTTTTCACATTGGCTGTTGCTAAAGAGGGGAGGGGAGGGGGGAGAGAAACAACTCCTGAGTGGTTTATACTTTGGATCTGTAGCGAGCATGTATTTCTCTGGAAAAGGAAGACAGATATATCCCTTTATTGGCTCCTGACCAGATCTAGAGTGAACCTTAAAGCGAAATGGAAAAGTTTGGCAGTACTAGATGTTCTGTGCAGTGACGAAAGAGAGTGGGGAGAAAAAGTCATATTCCCCACTCCTCCCTTCCTTTCTCTCTAGTTCGCCAGAAACTGCAGTTTAGATCAAAAAGAGATGTAGAATACATGTAGGCAAATTTAAAAATAGATCCTCCTGGATGTGAGGGAAGAAAATTGCTGAATGTACTAGCTGGAGGAAAGAGCCCATGGCCTTTTCTGATGTAGAGAAGTGAATTGTAACATTCCCAATAAAATTGTAATTAATCACTTTACTCTTAAGTGTTTGCAAAACATGGAAATGGCAAGGAATATTGAGGAGAGTGATTAAATCTGAAGATCAGTAGTTTACTTTCCAGGAGATTTGACAGAGGCAACTTTTTAATACAATTGACTGGAAATTTGCTTGCACGATTCTGCTGCATTGTGCAGGAGATACAGAGTAGTTCTGTTTCCTGTTCACTGCCAAAGGGCTAACCCAGGCAGACTTTACAATGATGTAGAGGTGAAAGGCTTGAGCAAAGCTGGGGAAGTTACAAGTGCACAATCCCAGTCAGCCGCAAAGTTCACTGAGAAACAGGATAGAACAAGTCAGAGGCTAATTTCATGTGTCTCACTAAGGTATAAACCAGAGCTGTACAACAAGGCTCTAGAGCAGGGTTCTCCAAAGTGGTCAGTGTTGACCCCCATGGGTCAATGGGACTATCTAAGAGGTCAATATTATTATTAGTAGGAGTAGTTAAAATAGTATTTATTAAATTATTTTTATATAATAAATCTTTGGGGGTTGCTGAACAGTCTGAAACTTCACAATGGGGTTGATGAGCTGAAGAGTTTGGGGACCCCTGCTTTAGGCCATGTGTGCCCTTGCCCTGTATCTCCCCACCTGAGCACCTCCAAAAGTCTACACCAAATTTTAATTCGACGGAAGAGGAAAATTATTTAATATGTTGGTTATAATTATGTCCCCTATATTTGATTATTTTAATGTCAATTACATTTGAATGCAAATTCAATTCAATCCAAATTATTTTTCCTGGCCTCACCTAATTTTAGAAATATAGCCTCTGATGTAGCATTCAAAGACTTACTGTGGCCCTCGGCCAAAACAGCATTGCACACCACTAGTGCGAATCACACACTTTACAAACCACAATAGCTGGGTTCACACACCATACCATAATCAAACAACAGCATTATTATTGCAACTAAGCTATTTTTTCTCAGCTTAGTCTAATTCATGTGATTGTTCAAATTAAACATTGGAGAGAAGGAGGAAGAAATCATGCGTACTTCTCTGATATGAAAAAAGGTAGAATAAAAATATAAAGAGGGAAACAAGTTGATATTGTGCTCTTTGGTGTCAATAAATTTACTCTAGTTTAATGTTGAAATTAAGTGAACAAATGTGATAAATCAGTGGTCAGATAATCCTTAGCCCTTGTTTTTCCATCCAGACTGCTACTTTTCATTAAGCACAGACCTTAGAATTATTCATGCAGCTATTTGTCAGTGCAGAAAGCGAACAAGATCTGTTATGGGAGTCACTCTGTAGATAGAATTGTGAAGTAAGGTTGGAGGAGGAGGGAAACAGCTTTGTATTTTTTGTGACTTTTAACAGCAGGGATATGCAAAAATCTGTAAGTGAAGCTTTTCACAGCAGGGAGAGAAGAATGTACACCTGCTAATTGCATCAGATCTGGATGCTACTAAAAGCACAGCTACAGTCCATCTCCCAATGTTTCACACATTTTGTTTATTTATTTAACTCCATTTTGAGGCCATTTGACTCCTTAACAATTCTGGTGGTTTACCATTAAAAAGAAGATGGATGGATGGATGGATGGATGGATGGACGGGCGGGCGGGCAGCCAGCCAGCCAGCCAGCCAGCCAGCCAGCCAGCCAGCCAGCCAGCCAATGGAAAGTAACTCAACCAAGAACATCCAAGTTTTTAATAGTTTTTTGAAAGTCATTAGGGTGGGAGCAATATATATCTCAAGAAGGTGGTTATTCCAGAAGGCAGGCACTACAGAAAAGGCACATCTCCTGGGTGTCATAAGGTGACACTGTTTGATCAACAAGGCCAGAAATGTGCCCACTCTGCCTGATCTCACTGATGACTCCTGGATGTGTGGACCTAACCTGAAGATGCTAGGATGTCATCTGATCGATATTATTGTGCATTAGTGATTATGGGTCTGGCAATAAAGAGTCTGTGTAAAGGCTTATGTGGAGGATAAGAGGTGAGAGTCTGGGTGCCCCACCTTGACAAAGAGTTCTTCTACACAAGCCTGAGCAATTGCCTTACCTCATGCACAGAATTTTGTGTATGTCTTGGGGGAGAAGGTCCAGATCAGTCTTCCCCAACCTGTCTCCCCTTAGATGTGTTATAATTCTCACCCAGCATGTATTACAGTTCCAGCAGATCTAGAGGCATCAGAATAGGGAAGGGGAATCCAGACAACATATCCCTCTCATATTCCCCTTCCACTTCAATCATCTTTTTTCTTTCCAAAACATCAATCAAGGTACAGTCTTTTCTGCATTCAGTGATCTTAAACAGATCTTCTCCCATATTGCAACATGTGTTCTAGATCACTGCAAGTAGCAGAATTGTGAGAAATGAGACTACACTGAAGATTGTAAAATATATTTTGTAGATGCAGCTGTGAACATTTTGGAAATACGTCTAAATTTTCTCAACATGAGGCAATTTAATTAATGCTTTGCTTATCACTGCATTTAGAATGTGGCATGTATGTGTGCGTTTATTTAACTGAAGCATACTTTGCGTTTCTTTGGCTGAGAAGGACTCCCCAAAACCAATAATACGATAGCCCCTACAGGCATACAATCTATTAGCTGCAACATCAAAGGGAAGGGGATTTGGAAGAAGCAAGTACAAACACTAGTTGTTTGTTAGGAAGCTCTTATTGCACCCGGTTGGTATAGAAACAGTCAAGGAAAGGAAAGTTGCCAAAAGTTTCCTGTCTAATAGAGTCATTCTACTTCCCTTCTCCCCCTTTCCTCAGAGTCTGTCTGTTGCCTAGTGCTGTGGGAAAACAGTATTTATAATTAAAATCTAAAAGTGCCTCAGCTGAAGAAAAATCCATACTCTTAAGCATCACCACTGGAATCTCTGCCATATGAAATTGTGAAATGAGTATGGCAGGGGTGGGAGACTTACAGTCCTCCAGATGTTACTGAGCCACGACTTCAAGAAGTCTTCAGCTGTATGGCCAAAGATAAAGGATGCTAGCAGCTGTAGTTCAACAACACCTGTAGGACCAAAAGATTCCCTTACCGTTGTTGTATATTTACAATTCATGTAAACACAGTTACTGGCTGGAACAGAATGAAGTATTGTTATTCAGGCACTTCCAAGTCTGTGAGTCAATGAACATCATTTTAGCAGGACTGTCAGTAGTTGTTTCTTGTAAGGCTTTTTCCACTTGTGCTTATGTCAGCAGTGATAATATCTACCATCTTATTTTCTGCTGGCCTCCTTTTTGATTGCCTTTGATTTTTTCCAAGCATCAGGATCTTTTCCAGTGATTCCTGCCTTTGCATTATGTGTCCAAAATATTTCAACTTTAGCTCTGCTATTAGTGTTGGAAGATTAGCAAGAGTCTGACCATGGTGTGCCAAGTTCTAGAACAAGACCAACCTTTTTAATAGTTAAAACAAGACATCTGTGTCACCTTGAAGACAATATCTCAGAAGACACTGAGTTGTTTTTGCTGCTATAAAATAAGGTTATTCGTCTGGCATCCTTTGCTTAGATTTTTATTTTGTTTTATTGCTGCCCAGGGCCCCTTCTTTGAACTTTCTGGAACCAGCTCAGTCCCCTTCCTTTTCTTTTTTCCCTTTCATCTGCTTGCCAACATTGAATATGGTAATTCTGAACTTCTCCAAGTTCAAATTAAGGAACCTCAGTGACATTTTTCATTTGAGGAATGCATCCTTTTATTTTCCCCTCCTGCCCTAGACTTCAGGGAAAGTGTACAATCAGGCCGTACTGATTGTTCTGATGAATGGGATTACCTTGGCTGTGAGTTTTATGTATTTTATGGTTTTGTATATGCTTATATATTGTTTTTTTCCCTTGTTTTTAAATTATTGTATTGTTCTTTTTTGTTGTTTTTATATTTGTTTTAATTATTTGTAAGCTGCCCAGGGTCATATACATGAGATGGGTGACTGTATAAATTTGAATAATAAATAAATAGTGAGTGAGTGCAAGGAAGCTGATGTACCCCCATGCATCCTCATCCCCATGGTGTCTCAGCTATCACTACGACTTGTTGGTGTTCCCTGCCTGGGTTAATTCAGCTTGCTCTTGTTTGCCAGGGGAGGGGAAAATAATAAATAATTCACATAAGCCCAAAAGGACCTTGGATAACCCTGTTAGATCTGCAGGGCTTGATAGCTGGCAGGACAGCAAGCTAATAATTAGAGAAGGAAAACTTGCCAGGTGCCTCCAAATCAATGTGTTCTTTCGATTAGCTTGTGCACTTGTCACTGGCAGATGTCCGAAGCGAGCTACAGCGATAAATGAGTTGTGACAAAATGTCCTCCTCTGATGTGTAGCCACATAAATAGAAGGCTACATGCATGGTTTTTGGC
Source organism: Liasis olivaceus (assembly GCA_030867105.1). Classification (NCBI taxonomy): domain Eukaryota; kingdom Metazoa; phylum Chordata; class Lepidosauria; order Squamata; family Pythonidae; genus Liasis; species Liasis olivaceus. The sequence goes on along the minus strand of CM061348.1, from coordinate 123,170,381 downwards.
AGAAGCTCTCTCATTGACGATGCTGAAAGGGCTGTAGCAAACTTTTTACCCAGTTATCCTTCAGGAGCCTGGCCAGCAATGCATTCTCCTCTCTGGAACATGACAATAGGTCAGAGATTAAGCGCTTGGTGTGTTTTTTTGTTTTGTTTTTTATAAAAAAAGAATAAGAAAAAAGTAGCTGCTTGGTGCTGCTTAACTAAAGGGCTACACCGCTGAATACAGCTTGCAGCCCATAACAAAAAATAAAATAAAATGCATTGCTGTGCATGACAAGGATGCCCAAGCAATTTTTCCCAACCTGTGACCTATCAATGTATTCAGCTAGGAATGATGGTAGTTAAAATCCACATGTCTGGATTTTAAAAGGGCTATCTTAGAGGCTTTGTTCAGGTAGTTCAGTAATCCTGGGATAGGAAAAAAGTACTATAAACATTTTGTTGAGGGCCAAGAACCACACTTGACCTTTGAGGGACACGTCAGGGATTGCATTCTCCACAGTAGGTGGAACCAGGGGGGAAAAAAGTGGGTTGGGGCAAGTTCAGGTAATCTGACTGAATTTCAGTTGTATTAATGAAATACCCTTCATAGTGTTTGCAGTGGGTTTTGCTGAAATCAAGTGAGATGGAGACCTGAGTGGAAGCAAAGCAAAAGAGCTTTATTCTCTCTCTGGGTTAAACGGTTTGCAAAGCGTGGTGGAGCCTCCCATCAACAGGCTGATAAGGCAGGTCCACACCCTACTCAAGTTTATACATCCTTTTATACATTCTATTCCCGCGGATTTCTTCTAGCCTACTTTCCCATTGGCTGGTACTTGTAAGCGCACAATCTTCCGACCGCCTAAACTTTTCCACCATCTCCTTTTCACACCTTTTTTGCATGTGGCTGATACCGTTATCTCCACCGGAGTTGAACAATGCAACCCCCCCCCCCCAGGAGGTGGGGTGACTTTTCGGTTTTAAAAGACCCTATCTTTTAAGGAAAACATCTTTGTTAGAGAAAAACATCTTTGCCTACGTGCCCCACTTTACTTGCTTAGAATGGTTCTATTATTTTACAGATTAAAATGGGTTCCTCACAATAGTTTCATAATTACAAGGGTTCTCCATGTAATTCATAATTTCCCTTTTTCCTTATTTGGAATTGCAGTTCAAGTGACAGCTTGGCAGTGGGTTCTGGGAGACCATGGTTTTTGTATCTCCATTAGAGATCAAGTGCAGGTGATGCAGAGCTCTTCTAATAATAATAAATAAACATTTCTTTACAGGAGACAGCATGATTTAACCAGACTTCATTCAGTGAGCTAAAGCTTCAGCTCTACATAACAATTGCCAATATGAAAGAAAATGATTTAGGGTCCTTTCAGGACAATTAAAAAATGTCCTGTATTCTTTTAGTGCTGTAGTATCTTGTATATAACCACTAAGTAAGGATTGGGTGAGGATTGAAAAGAAAGGGGGCTTAAATCTGTTCATTGTTCTCATTCTGGTTGTTCTGTAGCATAATGGTGCCAACTTGTTGTGAGATAATATAGGATTTGGGCAGATCTTAATCTCATGTTTAGTAGCCTGGTCCAGTGAGGTCAAGAAGAAATCTGATCACTACTTTCATTTGTGAAAACCATTGTCTTGGCTTGCGCCCTCTTCTGGTGGTGAAGACCCTGCACTTCAGCATTCCTCCTGTGCAACCAGATGGTTGCTTACTTTGCTCAATGTAATACTTTGTGTGTGTGAGAGAGCGAGCGAGCGAGCATGTACACATATATCTCCACGTTTAAATACCACATACAACAACAGAAGTTTTGAGGCAGCAGATGGGGTTGCTAAGTCTTGTTTGATAGACCTCTTGTGGTCTTAGGAGCTGAGTGACTGAAGTGATGGATCTATTTGTGTGCTAGAGAAAACACTGCCTGTCAATCACTGCCTTTCCACTGCTTGAGAGACATAAAAGCCTATCCAGTGGCAATTTAAAACCAGCCTGTTCTATGTAACATGAGTTCTTTGGCTGGCTGTCCTTCCTCTCAAAAAGATGCGTGATTTTCAAGCACCAGGCAGTCACGGAACAATATAGTCCATGGCTATCCATGTGAATGTGGACTCTGGCAACATCTTATCCACCTGCTTTTTATAGTAAATTTATGCCAAACAGGGTGCTGTTGAGAACCAATAGTGGGGTCTTTCTGGCCTGATCTTTAGAATTAACCACTGGTATCCCAGGAAGGGATTATTATTGACGCCTCCCCTCCAGAGTCGTTGTGGAATATATACTCCCAAGTCTCTTACATTACATAAGTATCATTTTTGTTGTTGTTGTTGTTATTCAGAAAGGTATTGATGTGTATTTTATTTGTTTATTTGAAAGATTTATATGACCTCCCATCTAATTCAACATGGCTCTGGGTGGCTCACAACAACAAATAAAAGACAAAGCACAAAAAATAAAATCATTCCACACAAGCTAGGCGCCATAACATTCCTATCCCAAATATACTGGCTCAACTCCCATCCTGGCCCGAGGTGTTACAAAGTAGTAGGCTTTCGTTTCAGCTAAACTCGTTGTTTGTAGAGGCTCTAGATAAGCTGGTGGCAACCCAACAGTGCGCTCTGTTGAGTATTTAGAGAAGAAAGCGTCAGATACCTACCATGGCAGGAGATGCATGCAGCTTTTTCTGCAAAGCAGACATTGGTTCCCTGTTTGACACAAGTACTTCAGTTGCAAATTCAGCCCGATCTCATGGAAAAACTAATTCTCTTTTATTTTTGGGAGCGACAAGCTGTTTCAGGGGTAGGAGGCAGTGGGTAGTACTATTGCAAGGAATTCTGGAATTAGGAATATTATGATAAACTCTTTATTAGCAATTAAAATATATCAGCATTAAACATATAACAAGTAAAACTGGACAAGGGCTAAAGGAGGAAAACCTGCACATTCCTTGCAATTAGGGATGCTTGAAAGAGGCACATGCTAAATGAGATGTCATAATAAGTAAAAGTTAGGGGTCTCCTTCCTAATTATGCTTCCTGGAAACAATGATTCAGTGAGCTTTTCAGAGCTTAAATTTGGATCTTTCATCTTACTAAAGGTGTTCCTGCATATCACAAGTGAGGGATATGTCCAAACGGCCTCGGGCATCTTTCACGCTCACTGACATTCCCCAGGCCATGGATTTCTTTTCTAATAATCCATTTGGGAAGTAGAGAAGGAATTAAGAACAACTATTACTTGTTATTATTTTGGAAGTGAGATGCAAGCACTCAGCAGGGGAAAAAAATGAGGCCACTGTGCTGGGTGGGAAGGGAACTGAGTGAAAAGTGGGAAGGAGGGGGAAAGGAAGGGTTTGGTTTCCCTCCAGTTGTATAGAAGTTGTGCAATTTAAGAATCGGATTAACCTGGTATGACTTGGTTTTTCTGCCAGAGTAGATAGGTTAAGGTTCTTGGCACTGGGCACGGTACAGTACATTGTGTGCTGTAAATATGGGTGTGTCAGCCTCGGGTTTTAATGCCACAGAAGTCTTAGAGGCTAATATTCTGCAGCTGTGCAATACAGAACAGACTTCCTTTAGCTTTTGCCAGGAGAGTTAACTGCATTGTTTGGGTGCGCTGTGGTTCCTTCTTTCCTGCAGCAATAAAATCCACCCAAGAAGCCTGCAAACAGAGCAGTCTGACATGAAAACCGAGGGGTTATTTGCATAGAAACTTTTCCCATTTATGGACGAACATTTTTTTTTCCTTTACTCCACCAAACTAAATGTGGCTGCAGCATGCTTGTAATCTTAGTGATTGTTCCAGAATGGTGGAGGGATGTGGACAGCTTACAGCCAAGATTACAATGTCTTCCTTTCATACTTCAATGGCCATTTACTGAGCCTTCTTGCAAGAGCAGCTAGTTATTATGATTATATACTGTACAGTAGATCTGTTACAATTGTACATGGAGATGCATGGACAGTGGGGTCCATTAGTAGCCAGTAACAAAATTAAAGGATCCACTCTGGGGGTTATTTGCCTTAGGCAATCCACACAGCCTCCTTCAGCAAAGCACTGAACAACAGCTCTACAGAGTGGCAACGGGCAGGTAGACAAGCAGGCAGACAGGAAGAAGCAGTGTGGAAGTAGCAGGAGATTGGTTTCTCTTGGTCATGTGACTTCTTGTCTGGAAAGATTCTGCCTAGATTTGAAGGACCTGCAGTTCCCACCCATCTTTGTTACTGTGGCTGTCTTGAGATGATGAGTGAAAGAGCTGATGCCTGTTTCATAGAATCATAGAATCATAGAATTTTGGAGTTGGAAGGGACCACATGGATCATCTAGTCCAACCCCCTGCAATATGCAGGAAACCAATTAAACCATCCCCGAGAGGTGACTGTCCAGCCTCTTCTTAAAAACCTCCAGAGATGGAGAACTCACAACCTCCGTAGGTAGACTGTTCCACTGTTGTACAGATCTAACCGTCAGGAAGTTTTTCCTTATAATTCCTTTAAGTTTTCCCAGTGGAAACTCCACAGTTCCCAATACCTGGTCTAAAATATCCCAGGAAACAATACCAGGTTAGCCCAGGGGACCAGTTCACAGGATCTTAAAACTGGATGCATATGCAGAACCAGCCATAGTATGATCTTCTGGCTAGCTCCTGAATTTTTCTGTGATTATATTTCTATGCATAGGTGACTCTTAGACTAGATCAGTGTTTCTCAACCTTGGCAGCTTTAAGATGTGTGGACTTCAACTCTCAGAATGCTCCAGCCAGCATGCTTTCTGTGGAATTCTGGGAGTTGAAATCCACACATCTTAAAGCTGCCAAGGTTGAGAAATATTGGACTAGAGCATCTCCAGTAAGGAAGGGAGATGCTTTTAGAGTGCCAGCAGCTAACTCGAGCCCCAGCATTTTGGAAGTAACATATGCATAATGCACATGCAATTTCTTGAAAATGAAAAAATATAAGCAGCACTTGCAGATAGAACATCTCATTCAAGCCCTGTTTTTGCTATGGACTTAAAAAAAAATTATTATTATTATATGTGAACGTTGGGACTTAACTTCTTGGGGAAATTAATATTTGTTGGTGACCATGTTGAGACGTTTTGTGTGATTTTGGTCATAATGGTGTTGAAGTCCAGGAGACTTTGTGCTGTTCTTATGGTTGTTACCTTGGCAATTTTCCAGGTTGCTCAAATTCCAGGTAAATTGCAGTAAAACATTGCATTTCTTTTCCCCCTTCCCTGTACAGATATGTAGCCTGGGACAGAGTGCAAACATTGCCATCATAGCAATACTATTAGTTATAAGCCAAGTATTTAATTCTTCTTTTGTGAAAAAAACTGATGCTATGACTTTTGTCTGATTTTTTTTCCTCTTCCTTGGATATACATTCAGTAAAGATTTAGTGTGTCATTCAGCCCCATCCATTCTCATTCTCTCTCTTTCTATTTTGCCCAGTTGCATTGCACATGATTCAGTTGACATCCCATTGCCCTCATGCTATTTCCACTTGAGTGCTTATGTATTGATCAGTATTACTATCTATCAATCAGTGGCGATACAGGACTTACTAACTCTGTGGTGTGGATATCTTAAACGTCTTTCACAGTCGCAGTGCCTTGCCCGTAGTATCTGCTTCTGCTATAAATATAAATACATCTTCTGAACTTTCCCACTTCTCTTACATCTGTCGTATTAGTTGCTGGTGTATGACGCATGCTCACATAACTTCAGAGGATGCAGCCTTATGTTTATTGATAGATGTCTATAGAGGGCAGAGAAAAACATAGTAGACAATGTGCCAGAGAAAGGAAAAGGCATTTGGTTTTGATTGTAACCCAGTGAATTGTATAGTACTTCTACAGTAGGTTTCTGTATATAAGCTGCTCTGCTAATATTATTGTACTTGGTCTCATGATACTCGTAGAAGGTAGATATAAGAAATACTGACTTGGATGAGGCCATTTAAGCGGTAGTTTAACTAAACAGTCTCCCATATCTGTATGCCATTTCCTGCAGCGACCGCCAGTGTTTAGAAAGACTGTATCAACAACATTGCCCTTGCTTTCCTTCTCTTTCCTAATGTATTGATATGTCTGCTTGTCCAAATAGATCTCCTTTTTCACAACACAATTAGATACTTCAGTTAATTAAAAAACAACATATGCATTAGGTTGGCAGCAGATCCATTGCCATTAATGTTGCTTTGATTCAGGTCTTCAAGGAAAGAAGCAACTGTAATGCTGCAAAGATATCTCACCTTGGAGGCGTCATTCACACAATCGGTCTGCTGTCTGTATGAGGGTTGTTGAGTATTCCCAGGTACAGAAGCAACAAGAAAGTAGGTGATAATAGATCCTGGGAACAATTCTACAATTACAGCCTGGTAGGTTTAAGCAGATGAGCATTAAGGTGGAATGGCAGCAGTGATTTAGTTCAGTTTCACATTGTATTTGTGCACATTGTGTGTGTGTCAAAAGGGGTAACATTTGAATGAACCCTGAGTGAAACACTTGAGTGAAAGTTATTTATTGATGAGAAGAAAGTCTAGGTCAACCATCTCCAACCCAGCACCCCTCATTTATCCTGAGGTTAAAAATCCCAAAATGCCCAGCCACAATGACAAAGCATCCGTAGGACATCAAATTGACTAAAAGTTACCCAGAAATTTCAGAACTTATTTATTTATTTATATTTATATATCAAATTTGTCACCACCCTCATTAAAAAGTGACACTGGGCGGTTTACAGAAGGAAAAATCAATTAAAATACAATATACAGTAAAACCTTGGTTTGCGAACATAATTCGTTCCAGAAACATGCTTGTAATCCAAAGCACTTGTATATCAAAGCGAATTTCCCCATAAGAAATAATGGAAACTCAGATGATTTGTTCCACAACCCAAAAATATTCATATGAAAATGATTACAATTCTGTAATATAATACAAAATAATAAAGAAAATACAAAATATAAAGAAAAATAAAACAAATTAACCTGCACTTACCTCTGAAAACCTTCGTGGCTGGTGCAAGGGAGACAAGAGAGAGGAGGGTTATTGTGTAGGACGACTTTCACTATCATTAGCATGGGAGACGATCACTCACAATCCCGCAGCGAGAGAGAGAAGCACCATTGGCTCAGTTGTTCGGCATCATGTACTACTCGTATTGCAAGACATCACTCATTTATCAAGTTAAAATTTATTAGAAATGTTTGCTCGTCTTGCAGAACATTCGCAGATCGAGTTACTCGCAATCCAAGGTTTTACTGTAAAAACAAACTTAAATAAATAATAAATAAATTCCAAGAATGATGGGATTGGCGAATAGTTCAGGGAGTGACATCAGGGTCATCCTGGATTGATTAAAATTCTTATCGCTCCATGCAAGCTGGCAGAGCCAGGTCTTTAATCCTTTCTGGAAGGCCGGGAGGGTAGGGGTCTGCTGCACCTCTGGGGGTAGAATATTCCAAAGGGGGGCAACGGCAGAGAAGGCTCTCCTCCTGGGCCTTGCCGGCCAACATTCTCTCACTGACAGGGTCCGCAACATGCCCTCTCTGCCTGACTGGGTGGGATGGGTTGATGTGATGGGGGTGAGACGGTCCCTTAGGTAACCTGGACCCATGCCATGTAGGGCTTTAAAGGTGATAACCAACACCTTGAATTGGACCCAGAAACAAACTGGCACCCAATGCAGCTCCTGCAGCAAAGGTGTTATATGTGCCATCCTTGGGGCACCCAAGATTATCTGCGTGGCCACATTTTGAACTGGCTGTAACTTCCAGATACCCATGTAGTGCGCATTGCAATAGTCTAACCAATGTAATCTGTCTATAATTCTGAAAGGTTTTGCCCCGTACATTTTGATGATAGCTTTCTTGCCTTAGCTGACCCATGGTTTATGTTGTGTTTCATTCTTCCTTTGGTTACAGCATAATTCTGTACTCTTGATATATAGAAATTGCCTTTTACTTTGTCCTGTTTTGTTCTGCAGCGAGGCTACTATTTATAGAGACTGTGACTTAAATTGTAATGAAGTTGATTTGTATTATATCAGATCTGCAGATAGGTGCTTATTGTGGAAGAGTTACTATCACCCCAGGCAAGTAGCTGTTTATTACCATATTGAAACATTAGATACTGTTGTTTTCCCAAGCATCGCTCTGCCTCTCACTGCCATCAGTGGCAAAGAAACATTTAAGTTCAGGTGGTCAGGAAGTGCCATCTCATCAGGTTGTAGGCTCAAGAATGAAGTTCAATCAGAGTAAGATGGTTAGCAGTGTCCATGAGGGAGGGTGGGGGTGGTTCAGAATGATGCAAGCAGCATTGTGGTGTTGTGATGCAAGCCCTGTTCCTTTACCATACACATTGCAAACTTGCACATATTGCCCCCAAAGGATAGAGTTTGCAGCACCATACTGCTGAAGAAGATGGGAAATGTGGAAGTTGCGACAAAAATCTAATGGTTATAAGCACATTTAGGATCTTCTCTGCTATTGTTTGCATTAGCCGTATCACAGAGTGCAAGGGGACAGTAGTTCTGTGCTATATGTAAATAGTGGGTTTTGTTTGCTTGTTTGTTTTTTGTTTGTTGTGCCTTCGGGTCAGTGTTGACTCCTGGTGAGTGCCTGGACAGTTCTCTTGGCAAGATTTCGGAAGTTGTTTGCCATTGCCTCCTTCCTAGGGCTGAGAGAGAGAGAGAGAGAGAGAGAGAGCACGTGTGCCCAAGGTCACCCAGCTGGCTTTGTGCCTAAAGTGGGACTAGAACTCACAGCCTCCTGGTTCCAGCCTGGTGCCTGAACTGCTACACCAAACTGGCTCGCAAGTAGCAGTATATGTTACAGAAAAAGTGGTGTTTTTAAATTTTCTAACAATATGATGAAATGGCCTTTTTCCTCAGATAATAGTAAAATTTGTTTACCATCATGGTGTAGTAATCCTTGTAGAGATCTGAGACTAGCTGATATGTAATTATCATTTTGAGTTATGTTTTATGTTGTGGTCAGAGCTAAAACAATAAACAAAACTGTTAAAGCTTCTTTGTAGAAACCATAGTTTGGGAAAATGAGCATTTGACACTTGAGACGTAGCTTGTTTTTTTTAACATGCTCATCATGCTTTCATGGATAGACACATAACCAATTTCATTATGTAGAGAGTACGTCTTTATTCATTGTTGTTATCTTTGGTTATCATTGAGCAAAAGATGAGTAGTCCCAGGAGACAAATTAATAAGTGAATATGGGTGGAGACAGATTCATAATGCTTACTAGCCTATAATTCCTTGCATAGATACATTGGTTCTCTTGGCCTAAAAAGGCATGTGAGGTCACCTGAAATTGCTTGCAAGTCAGGTGGTCAAATACCCGACCAGTAAAAACCAAAAGTTCTCACCCAAACAAGAATAAAAAATGCAGCATCACCTCTTCTAACAGAAAAAGTAGCACTGTAACCCTTTGCACATTCCCTTAAACAAAACAAAGGCTTTCAGCAAGGAGTATCTATATCTTCATGCCTCTGTCACTTCATTACAAAACATTTCGGCCACTGTTGCCCCCTTTCTTCCAGAATTATCTTTTCCAGGATATGCTGAGGGCTGTGCTGAACAATGATCAAGAGGTGACTGAAAGAGCTCATTGCCAGATTTCCTTGTAAGGACAAGAATATATGTGCAATTTTACATTTTTTTTCTTTGCTCTTCTATACCCTGCAAAGGCAGACAACCATTTCCAAACATGTCTTCAGGGGGTCTTGGAAGAAACATTTGTTCCCTAAGAACCTAAGAAGACCTCCACTAAATAAGGTCATAGGCCTCCCTGGTCCATCATTCCGTGGCTAGAACAGCCAACCAGTTTTCTTTAGGAAGATCCCAAAGAGGACTTTTTTTTTTCTTTTAATCCATTCAATCATGCCCGATTCATGGAGACTGCCTGGACAAGTCCCTGCAGTTTTCTTGGCAGGGTTTTTCAGAAGTGGTTTGCCATTGCCTCCTTCCTAGGGCTGAGATAAAGTGACTGGCCCAAGGTCACCCAGCTGGCTTTGCACCTAAGGCGGGCCTAGAATTCAGAGTCTCCTGGTTTCTGTTGCAGTGCCTTAACCACTACACCAAACTGGCTCAAAGAGGATATAGCATCCAGCAATTGGTATTGAGAGGCATATTGTCACATACCAGAGATAATCATTATTTGTAAATGATTAGCCCTTTTCACCATAAATTCATCTTTTTAAAGCCATGTTGTGATAACAAATCCAACTTACATCCTTTTATCTGTTTTCATTCTCCATCATTTTATTCCATTTCGTTGCTAAGGTTCAAGTATTCTGAGAAGAGAAAAGCATGTCTTCTGGTTCACTTTTTTCATACCTTATAGAATTTATTCTTTATCATTCCCTTCCCTACCTGCTATGAGTGTTTTTGCACCTAAAGCCTAAATCAAACAGCCTCAAACTTTGTGACCTTGTAGAGGTTTTACTCCAGCCCCTCAATTATTTTAGTTGCTATGTTCCTGCATCTATTCCAGTTGTTTGGCACTTTTTGTGCTGGGGCGACTAGAAATAAACATGGTATTTCAGCTATGGTTACAGTGTACATTTGTATGAATTTGAGACATTCTATTCATGACAGTTTTATTTTTTATTCCTTTCCTAACCCAGCATGGATTTTCTTTTCACAACAATCACACCCTGTCAGTGTTTTCCATGTTCCAAAATCCCTTTCCTTATTGTGCTTTTTCATGGATCAGTGCCTTGCTATTATCCCAGCTGACGTGACCATGACCATATGTAGACCATATGTACCATATGTCTTAATGGTAGGTGCTGCCATTTTTGTTCTGAGTCTTAAGTGTTCTCAAGTGGTTCCAGCCCCTCGATTAGTCTCTAGACTAGAAGCTAGCCCATTGTTTCTCAGCCTTGGCAACTTTAAAATGTGTGGACTTCACCTCTCAGAATTCCCCAGCCTGCATGGGGCTGGCTGGAGGATTCTGGGAGTTGAAGTCCACACATCATAAAAGTTGCCATGGTTGAGAAACACTAGGCCAGAGTGTTCATTTTTGCTTTGTGCCACTCTGCTGTTTCTCAGAAAACTGCTTTTGCTCTGGGCCCCTTTTCCCTCTTACATTTCTCTGGAGCTGCTGATGTATGTATACAGTATGAAGATGACACTTTGCCACCACAAGGAAAGCAGCTTGGGGTGAATGACCCTTCCCTCACGTGGATCAAAGTGTGTTCTCTCTGTTCTGACAGATTGGGGCTGCCAGAGCAAAATATAGTGAAACCTACGCAGCCTGCCAAGCTTTTATTCCAGCTTGAAGCACACAGTCACACGTTTGCTATTTGGCAGGATGTCCATGCCAGGATTTGTTTGGATAGTAACCCGATACAGTTGTGTCCGTCCGTCCTTCCATCCATCCATCTGTCCATCCATCCATCCATCCATCCATCCATCCATCCTTTTTTTTTTAAAAAGCAAACAAACATGGGTAATTTGCATCCAGTGGGTTACCGTATCTTAACCTGTCATACTTCACAGGTCTCTTGTAATGGATAATGCTTTGAGGCTGGGCCTATATGACTTTCCATGCATAAAAGTCAACAAAGCATTTCCTGCAAAGAGAAAGCATATCAGGAAGAAAGACTCCAGCCAACACTTTGCTCTTCTGTTGATTTCCTGTTTGCAGGGAAATTAAATAGAAGGAAAGCATTCAAAACCATGATCCTCTACCTGCAGTTTTCCATTCTGCCATTCATTCTGCTTCATGTATACGCCAAGCATAAACTCCTAAAAGAACAATATGGGAGAATGTAACAGATAGATAGATGATGAAGGAGGGAGGGAGGGAGGAACACCTCTTATAACTAGGCCCCATACCTTGTAGGGCTTTGACAACCACCTTGAATTGCACCTGAAAGCCAGCAACAACCAGTGCAGTTCATAAAGCATAGGTGTTATACAGACATAGTGTCGCCTGCCCGTCACTGCTTATGCCATTGCATTCTGGACCAGCTATAGCTTATGAAGGTTTTCAAGACTGCACTGTGTACAGCACATTGCAGTAGTCCATCTGTGAGATGAAAGAAGTCTGAGTAACCATAAGAAAAACCTCCCAGTCCAGGAATGGCCAAAACTAGTGTACAAGATGAACCTGTGCAAAGGCCCTCCTGGTCACAGCTACCACCAGCAACTCAAGCAGGAATTTGAATCCAGAAGAACCCCTAGATTGCACACCAGATCCAAATGGGGTAGTGCAGACACATTCAGGACTAAAGATGGAAGAGCCCCAGCAACCAGGGCCCCAAACACCTATAGCCACTCAGTCTTACTAGAGTTGAGCCCAGTCCTGATCCTCCATCCAAACCCTCACAGCCTCCAGGAACTGGGACATGACATCATCACTTGTCTGGCCTGGGACAATATATACAACTGAAAATCATTAGCATACTGATGATACTTTACCCTAAACCAATGGATAACCTGACCCAGCAGCCTCATATAGACATTAAATAGGGATAAAAGCATCAAACCCTGAGGCACCCCACAAATCAGGGGCTTTAGGCTGGATCTGTCTCTTCATACCAGTGCTGACTGGAACCAGATATGGAGAAAGGAAGAGAAGCATTCTAACACTTGCCTTGGGCTCATCCCTCTCCAGCAATGAATGATTCACCTGAAAAAGGACCAGGGGAGGTGGCCTTATGCACACTAACCTGGCATTTAGGATCAACAGCTGGAGCCCAGGACCAGTCAGGATCCAGTGACCTAGCATGCCAGTGGCCAGCAGGCCAGAACTCAGCCATTAGACCCATTGGCTCTTGCTTCCCATCACTACCCTAATAATAGCATCTGCCACCCTCCCACCCCTCAACTCTGCTTCCCTCAGCATCCCACCTCCAACCTCCCATTTGCATTTGAGTAAGTAAAATGACAGATGAATCTTAAAGTAAAAAAATCTTTCTTGGGCTGCATTTTGCTTTTTTCATTAACTCATATCAGATTTTATTTGTGGGCTAAATGACAGCATTGAAGCTGTATTGAAAAATTACTTTATTTATGTACTTACTTACTGACTACATCTATAGCCTGCCTTTCTGTCATGGTGGCCACTTAAGGCAGCTATCAAGACTAATTTTTTATCTTATAAAATGTAAACAATTAAAAATGCAGGTTGAAACTAACAATAAAATAAACATTAAATAATCTAATGAGAGAAGGAGAGAGTGGAGGCATTTCCTGAGGGAGGGCTTTCCTGTAGTCTGGGGGAGGCCCTCCCTCACTTGCCAGAAAAATAGGCCTCAGTGGTGGAGGGGCATTATTATAGGGCCTCTCCTGCAGACCGTAAGAATCAGACAGGTTTGCAATGGGAGAGGTTAGCCCTAAACTGTTTAGGACTTCAAAAATAATACCACTACATTACCTTAAATTGTATCAGGAGACAATTACTACAGTTTTTCCAATGTAGGCATTATATAGTCCTTGTACCTTATACCTGTTAGCAACCTTGCTGGTGTATTTTGCACCAACTGCAGTTTCTGGATGCTCGTCAAAGATACTCCCTTCCAAGACGTTTAAACCAAAAGCCATACAATGTTGAGATGCTTAAGCAATTTGGCCTTCCTTCCTTCCCTTCATTCTTGGTATATTTTAGATCAAAACCCAACATCAAACTTACATACAAAAGGTTTTGCTTTAGCATCCAAAATAGCCAATTGAAACCATCTTTCTTTCCTTTGCTGCTGAGCGTGGGGTTGCTGTCTTTTTAAAGTACTTGTTTGTTTTTGCTCTGAGGATAAGTAATACTAGATTGCTTGTAGAAATACTAGCCAGCCTCTATAGAAAACAAAGATTTGCTGTCAGAACAAGGATTTATTATTGGAAAATTCTTTTTCATTCTATTCTGTTTAGTTTACTCCCAGAGTTGTTTGTATCCAATCCAGTTCATGTAAACATATCAGAGGATCTGATTTTAGAACTGTAGAAAATTTTGAGCTTGGGGCAGGAGATAGAAGATTTATTTATTTAACAATGCAGATATTTGCTCTGATGTTAAAATGCAGTGAAATGCAGTTCATTTGTCACCATCAGTATGTTGTTAATTCTGTCACTCACAGAATTTTCTTTTCCTTCTAATCCCAATTGTCAGTCAGTATCTTGGGACCACTGAGTATTTTCAGTCCATATTGGTTTGTTTGGGAGAGGTTTTAAAAAATCATTTTTCTACATTTGCATCTGCTCTTTCCTCCAAACTTGCTAATACCTCCAACTTACAATCAGAGAGATGAAAAGAGCTGCTGAGGCAATTGAGTGCAATCCCTACTTTGTGTGAGAATTCAGATGAAGCCATCTCAGAAGGATGCTGCCATTTGGGCTAGATAACCCTGACACTCCCTCTTAAACATCAAAAAACAGAGGGAATGATAATATGCAACCTTATTTCCCTTTAAAATATTATTTAATGTAATGTTCCTTCAAAACCTTGGGCATGATCAAGTCAAAGCTTGATTGTTTCAAAGAAAAAGTTATGGTCAAATGTCTCCATCTTATATCAATAATTTATTCATATTGTATAGAATGATCATGAATATCCCAACAGTTTGGGGAACAAGCTGCCAGAATGTTTGCAATTCTTGCTCACCTCTTCAAGGGAAAGTGAAATTGTCACTTTAGCTTAAATTTAAAATCTGGTAAGATCTATGTTATGTCATGATGTTTACAAAAATAAGGGATTTGGAGCCCAGTTGAAGAAAGGTACAGACTTAGTAAGAGAAATCTGATAGAAGACTAGATGAAGAAGAGGAAGCTTAAATAGAAGGGCCAAGAAGAGAGGAAACTGAGGCAAACAGCTACTAAGGACGAAGGAGCTCCAAAGAAATAAAATACTGGGAAGGGAGATAAAATAATTCAAGAGAGGTTAGCCAAGAAATTGCAAGGTCAAAGAAATGAGTTCACAACTGAGTCTGAAGAAAACCAGGTGATAGGAAAATGGTAAAGAGCTGGCAACAAGTTGAAGTAATATTTCAAGTAGATTGGAGGAACAGAGATGTCTGCGTATTACTTCTAAAGAATAAGCAAAATAAGCAAAAAAGACAGGCAGGGGTGATTTAGACAGATAAGGACAGCAAGCCAGTAAGTTTGGCAGGTTGCATGTAATACAGGCCTGAGTTGGATAAAGCAGGAGATATATCTTAGAGGGAATAATCTCTTGTTAGCCATAGAAAAATGTTCCACGTTTATTGTATTACTTGATATAACTTTCTGTGGTGGTGCAGCATTTCATGTGGGGGAGGCAAGGTTTTCAACAAGGTTTAATTACAGAAGGAAAAAGCTGTGAATTTTAAGACACTGTTGAGGTTATTTATAAATGATACATTTTAAACATTATGCTGGGACAGACAACATTTTTGTGGTCAAGGACTGCACTTAACATTTTTGGGGAGCACTAAGTACAAAGTGGGGTGTGGGTGGAACAGGATTTGGGGAGGAGTTTGATGGAATTCTTTGTTTGAGAAGCCTATTTTAAGCCTTATACTTCACTTTTTATGTGCTTTGTATTTCAAAATGGCAAGCAAATGAACAGTCATGTTTTCAGCATACTGGAATGGGGAGACATCTTCGGTGAGCCGGAGTTGCCTACCCTTGTTTATATTATTGCATTTTGTCTATAATAGTATTAGTACCAGTACTAAAGTACTAAAATTTAGGATTATCATTCTTGAAATTACTAAAAAGAAGACACTCTAGAGGGGAAGTTGCACAGTGCTCAAAAGTTATTTCTGTATTTCTATTTCAGCATAACAGTGCATTAGGAATTGAAGCCATAGGGGTGTTTGCCACAGAGGGAAAGTGCATCCAAATAATGAGTAAAAACTAATTGGTGCCTCCTTCCTTCCGACTTCCTTCCTTCCTTCCTTCCTTCCAACTTCCTTCCGACTTCCTACCTACCTACCTACACCCAAATCAAGAGATACCTCCAAATCATGTTGCAGGTTTGGTCTCTCTGCAGCGAAGTCCTTATGTCTCAGATGGCAAATTTATTCTCTTGGCCTTAAGTACCAGGCAGCTTGACTGGTGCTAGTTGCTGCTAAAGGCAGCAAGATGTCTTGGTGTCTATTTGGAAGCTCATGAAAGACTTCATAAACTTTCCCTTTTCTTTAAAAAAAAGTGTCTGTTTGCAACAACAGCAAGAAAGGACAGTGTTGAGAAGGCTGCAGGAGAGTCTAGCTGGTTGATTTTCAGTGGCTACTCTCCAATCCTAGAAGTTTCAGACTTATTTTATTTTAGCTCCCTAATGGAGGGAGCTTTCAGAGTCTTCAAAGAAATCCAAGCATGTGGAGGTTCTGGCAAAATGGAACTGTTGCTTTTAAATCTAATATATAATACCATCCATTGCTGATGATCATTGTAATCGGTGTGGGCCAGAAAGGTAGGTGTTTCCAAAGGACAATCACATACAATCTGTTCTCCACAAGTTTTATTTTATAGCTGTTTTATCATTAAGATGACTTTGGAAATCTTATAACAAATGCTAGTCTGATTTATATGCCATTACTTTTTAAAAAGCAAGCCTCTACTTTGTATTCTTCACCAGAGAAGGCATTTCGTAATCAACCACTCCATACTTTTTCCATAAGTGTCCTCAGATGATCTGTTCTAGCTGCTAAAACTCATCAGACAAGTTTCTATTAAGCAATTAACTAGCTAAGCAGAAAGTGAAATGGTGCTTCTCCCAGAGATTAATCTACTCTTTTTTTAAAAAAAGATTAATTCCTTTCTTCTGTTTCTTTTC
Organism: Liasis olivaceus; assembly: GCA_030867105.1. Taxonomy (NCBI): domain Eukaryota; kingdom Metazoa; phylum Chordata; class Lepidosauria; order Squamata; family Pythonidae; genus Liasis; species Liasis olivaceus. Next base: position 123,153,621 of record CM061348.1, on the reverse strand, counting down.
AGTTAGTTAATAGCCCCCTGGTCATCAAATTCCAAATATTTAATTTCATTCAACGAAGGCTAAGGGAAATACAGAAAGGCTGATTAATAGAACAAAATAGATTGCCTACCCATTGAACAGTTCTGTAAGGCATTCATATGAATAACACAGAATACAGATATTGCCACTGATTCAATTACATAAGATTATGTATACCCATTGCCATATGTTTCCTTCCTAGAAAGGGTGCAAAGGAATAATAAATCTGATTCTTTCATCTCTACAAAACCCAGACAATAATAACATGTGGTACAATTTCTATGAACCTTTACTAGGAGACACCGTTTGCATATGGAATACCAATAAATCTTCCTTCCAAAATGGTTGAGACAGAACATTGAAGCAAACAAATATTTTGTTCTGTTTTGTTTTACTTGAAAGTCAAAAATAGAGTGGAGAATGTTACAAAGGATTTAAAATGAAATCTGTGAAGAACTCATGTTTTACTCAGAGGAAAAAAGGTAAATGGGGGATACTTTCATTCAGGGGGAGATCTCAGAAACAAGGGGAAGGATTGTTGAGCCTAACTCCCATGTGTGGAGTTAATGCACAAGTAGGACTTTGGTTTCCCATACAGATGATAAGAAGTAGCACATGGTTAAGCAAATTTTTGGAACTAGTGGGTTCTGTAATGATATAGTTGCAATGAGGGGTTTTCAAAATGACTGCCATCATGGACATAACCTTTAGCAAGAGCAAACGGATGAAGCTGCTGTTTGACAGCCCTCTAATTTCCCAGGATGTCCCTTATTATCCCTTAATTTCCCTCAGACTATTTTGGGGCAGGTGAGCACCCTTCTGACAAAGTACTGGGCTGCAGATCCATCTTTTTTTATATTCTAGAAAGTCTTATTTGACCTAGGTAGAACCCAGAGGCATTTTTAGGAGAAAAAAATGCTAGCTGCTGTCACTTTGCATTTGTAGTACACCAGTTTTCTATTTATCCACCTGCCTACATGTTTGTCCTCTTTAAAAAGTCAGATGGAGCAGAGACCCTGGTTGGCACCAAGGGAAGGATGTATGGGCACATATTATCTGCCCATAAGTTGATTTAGCTTATCTTTTTAAAAGCATTAGGAGTACTTTGCTACTGAACAGATTGAGCAAGAATCAGTATTTTGAGCATGATAGCATCTCAAGGGGTGCTGAATTAGAAAAGGAGATAGGAAGGCAGTGGTTGCTTTCTGGAATGCTCAGAAATGAAGAAGGGAAGTCAAAGAGATATCTGTTGCAGTATATCTTCTTGGTCTCACAGATATTTTCCTGGTCTCGCTGACATAGATCATAGGAATGAAGTGAGGACCGGTTACGTGCATTGATGTAAGATATGCCAGGTGTGCATTTGGAATTTTCTCATTCCTTTAAGCCGTGGCACACAGTGGAATGCATCAAGTTTCTTTAAAGATCACATTTGTCCACACAGTTGTCTTGTTTTTCAAAGAGGTCAGATGATAACTGCTAGTAGTAGGTGGGTGTGGATGTGTGAGTGTAGAAGTAAGGAGTAATCACACAAGATCTGCATCTACTTTGGAATAAATTGTTTCATTATTCTTGGAATTAGCACATAGGGTACCTTCTCTGCATCTCCAAGTTCACTGTTCGACCTTGGCTGCAGAAAGGGACAAACTGAGTATTTGCTTCTTGGCATACTCCAGGGCTAAGATATAGGAGAATCAGTGGAAAGAAGGGGGAAACATCAGTTCCATGTATTGTATTCTCTCTTTTGTGACTGCTATAGAGATCTGAAATATTGAGAATTGCCAGCCTGGTTACCCTAACCATTAGAACAAATGGGAAGTGAGCAGATTTCTTATGCGCATATTTTAAAGCACAGTGTCTCCTTTTAGATTTGGAGAGGTTGTAGCCAGCCTTTGCCAGAGGCTCATTCATTTAAAAGTGGGATTTAAGAAGCTCAGATGTCAGGGTTCCCCCCTTTGGCTTGGATCTGGAAGCACTTCAGAGGAAAAAGATATAAATATATTTGGCACAAGCCATCTGCATGCCAAATTTCAAACTTGTAAACTTGAGCCTGGTCTGGTGATGCCACAGCTGTGAGATCACTGTTGGCTAAAGCTGCTCCCCTCCTGCCAATCCTTGACACAGCCTTGGGTTTCTAGATATATTAATCACAGATTTTGGATGAGAATTAATCAGAAGGTGTGGCATTATACATATGTTAATAATCAAAACTGGTCTTTCCCTCCTCTCCCGCCCTTCTGTTTATATGATTGAATGAGTTAATAAATGATTCTGCTAATGTTTATTCAGAGTTGAGCTGAAGTGAGTTTGCATGCAAGCATATTCAACATCCAGGAATGTCCGTAACAAATGGCAACGTCCCTGTGTAAAGCACAGCTTCCTATTTTCTCCCTGCTATCTTAAAACATAAAACTCCTCAGACTGGTCTTCTCATAAAGCAGAATAAAGTGGTAGAACAGTATGATGGTGTCACGGGTTGTACCAGGCCAGAGAGAGATGCACCTTAAATGGTCTTCTGAATATATTTTCAGAGAGCTGGGCTGCAAAGAAACCTGCATTTCATCATCAAGAAATGACATGTAGATGGATCTGTGTGAATCAGTCCTGGTTTGCTGCAGTGTTAATCAAATAGCAAAATGAGTTTATGGGTGGGGCAAAGCAGTTGTGGGGCAGACTCGTTTCTTAACTCCTTCCTCCCCTAGTGTTGTAGCGTATAATTCAGCTTTTGAGTAGATCTGTAAGGCACTTTTAGAATTGTCAGGTAGAAAAGTGGTGCTCCATCCTAAAGAGACACTGTATGGAGAGGGCATCATTTCTAGACATAATGTAAAGAAAAGGAGCTAAATATATTTAGCTTTGAGAAGATAAGATGGCAGGAAATGTGATAGCCTTCAAGCGCTTAAAGTATCAGAAGAAGGCCATGACACCTTGTCGATTATTGCAGAGTGGAGGACATGGAATAATATGTCCATGTCCTTCACTTTGCAGAGGGGTAGCACTCAGTGGCTAAATGGCCCTTTCTGACTGTAAAATTCTGGGATAAGACACCCTTGTTCTAGAAAGTAAGCAAAGGCCTCCTTTATCATTGCAATTATGTTCTGGCTTGCTGAAGTCTTCTAAAGGTAGCAGACTCAGCCTACGATACTAACTGGATCTTTCTTGATGGATCTGTCTTGTCCGTTCCAGTATTGGTCACAGGTGGAAGAAGTGAAATTCCCACCCAATCAAACCAGCAGCCTTGTTTGCTACCTCTTATTCTGTTTCCCTCACTCCCAGATCTTCCAGAGTTTAGTTAAAATAAGGGCTTAAAGGCCTCTGTGTCTTCCCTCTATGTGTATAAAGTAGGGGATCTAAGCAAAAGGAGCAGTTTACAGGGGAGACACCAAGGCAAGTTTCCAATATATTTTACCTCCCCTTCATCTGAAATCAGGTATGGAGAGAATGGTGGGAGGAGCCTTTGTCTATGGGGACACAAGGCAAAGGAGGGGGAAATGTGTCAGCCCTCCCTTCCAACACCCTTCTTTTAAAATAAGATCCACCACCCATCCCATTTGTCAACTTGAAGAAGACGGACACCCCTTTGATAAGAAGTTTGTAATGAGAAATTGGGTGCAGTCAGGGACTTACTTCCCCACCCATACAGTTTTTATTGAAGTACATTTTTGCAGCCATGTGCAGTGAAACTAAATGTCTTATTTAGTGTAGGTGTGTAACAGCCTGGACGGTTGTGAGTAATGTGAACTGCATGGACACAAATATAGCAAGAAGAAGGCCGGCCGGCCGGCCGGCCAGTCGGCCGGCCTGCCTGCCTGCCTGCCTGCCTGCCTGCCTGCCTGCCTCCCCCCGTGCCTTCCCATGAATTGAACCAGTAATTTTTCTTACTGTCTCCTGGCCTGCATGAATGTTTAGAGATGCATTTTCTTGAAAGAACAGGAACATACAATCCAGGCAGAAACCATCTTCCTATATATGCTGACTTTACAGTTTCCTAACCAATACAGAAGTGGGAAAAACATACAGAGGAAGAGAAGTGGGCTGTGTGTGTGTGTGTGTAAATATTGACATTAGATCAGCATTCCTAATTCTTGCTGTCCTTGAGATATAATGGAACTACAACTTCCAGAGTTCCTAGCCATTATGGCCTTTGTTCTATTGTATCAAGAAGACACCAGGTTGGGGGAAACTACTCCTTAAATCATTTTTTAAAATTCCTGTTATTTTTTAAATAGGTGAAATTTTTTAAAAAATTACCTGAGATTGGTCTCCCTCTCTTTATCTCTTTCTGGGAAAGACAAGCAGAAGTGATGTTATATGACAGTTGCTATGGCAACACACCTACATCGTGAAAATAGGACATAGATTGAGTTTCAAAACAGCAGATCTTGCAGATTTCCTGAGCCCATCAGACAGGTACATTGCCAGAAGAACTTCAAAATGGACACACAGACATGGACATGTGTGCAGAGACAAGCATACCCCTTTCACGCATTTAATTTGAACTGTAGTTAATCTGTTGTTGTTTTTTCCTGACACGTGTAAATACTGCAAAATTCTTTATCATAAACATTGTTATAGAGTAGAATATTCTGTAGGTCTCTGAGTAATCTCATGCCATTAAGCGAGATAGTTCGTCTTAGGTTTTCTATAACAAACATAATGCCCTTCATACAGTGCCATATATTTATTTCTAAATCTGCACATTTATTTGAAATGAAGCCCATAGAGTGCAGTAGGACTTACTTCCAAGTCATTATACACCACATCACAGAGTTCAACAGTGTTAGAGCCCATTTTCTATCAAGCATTCTTGTGCCTTTGGGCCACTCTCAGCCCTAGGAAGAAATTAATGGCAAGCCATTTCTGAAAATGTTACCAAGAAAACAGGAATCAAGACTGACTTGAAGGTCCACACACACGTGTGTGTGAGATATATGTCAGAATTCCTGAAGCTAATTATACTTTCTTGCATGCTTTGCCCATATTAGAATGTTTCACTTGATTTTGTGATGCTCCAATATTTGATGTTAGAATTAGATATTACTGAAGTTGCTGTTTCGAGACGTAGCAACTGCACATTGTTACTTGCCCTCTACCTAAGTAACAGGTCCCAATGTGAGAGAGAGACAGAGAGAGATGGTGATAAGTTTGTTTGCTCCTTAAGCAAAAGTCAATGAGTGGCTGTAGGGAAATTCCTTAAGATTTAGTGACATTGTATTGCGTGGACTGCCAGCTGTGATGGCTATATACCTTGTATTGGAACTCTGCTAATCCATCTAGTCTATGCATTCAGGACGCTCATAAGTAGGATATGAGATCAATAACCGTCTTCTGTTATTGCTCCCTAGCAATGGATATTAGAGCATGCTACCATTTGCTTTAATGAATAATCTATAGCCAAGAAGACTCGCAACTATTGATAGCCTTATTTCCCATGAATTTCCAGAATTGTCTAAATTGGTATTTTTTCTGGCACTTCAGGTAGTCTGAATTCCTTGGTTTAATTATCCACTGTATGAAGAAATATTGCCTTTCATCAGTCTGAATCTCCATTCATTTAGTTTCATTGGATGATCTCAAGTTCCACAAATTGAAGCTGCTGCCTTCACATGTGGGCATTATTTATAAAGTGGTGTCATTTCTGTCCTCCTCTAAGCTAAAAAGTCCCAACTGTTATTCCTCTGAGGAGAGTTGCCTCCTCTTTGGGGTCACTTTTTGCATCTTTCCCAGCTCTGTGACACCAGTTTTAGAGGTAGCAAACAGAAAACCGAGTTCTGTTCAATGTATTTTGTACTAGTAGAGCAAACAGTGATTGAATTCACACTGTACTAACCTATAACGTGTGTTTGTTTTTGGTAGAGTTTGTTCAGAGAACCTAACCAATGTGCGTTGTAAACCGTGATTTATATTTTAGTGTGGCATATGAATCCAGCCACTTGTGGCCTGGTCAACAAATCATGCTTAATCTAACAAATGTTTAGCAAAGTCTGTCAGAGGATGCCATTACAGTGTTTGTTCTTATAATGGGTTCTTCAGATCTGGAAGGGAAACTGACAGGAGGAATAAGAGGCCTGTTCTCTCAGTTGCTTAGGGTAGTACTGGTCCGAGGGAGGACTGGAGGTCTAAGGCATTCCAGTTGGTCAGAGTCTTGACTAAAGAAGCAGGTGAGTGCTCCTTCAGTACCCAGCTTATTGACATATTTTCAAGCACCAAAACCTGAAAGACACTTGAAAGCACCAAGACTGGAGGAGAGGCTGCAGTAAAAACAAACATAGCAAAACAACAACAAAAAAAACCCCACACACTTGCTTTAGAGGAAAAATATGGTATGGAAAATGCTCCTCCTGCTGGAGAAAAGTTCTCATTGCTTTCTCAGTACTTTGCAAACCAGCAGATTGCAGCTGTGTATACGTTTTTTCTGGACATTGGTGTATTTGCTGGGGAAAACAACGCACAAGACTAAGGAACAGATAGTTGCAAATTTCCGTTCACATCTGCTCTTAATCACTTGCTCTGCCGTGACTCATCGGTGCAATAACAAAACTGAAGGGATTATGTAGGATTCTATGGATCACATTTATACTTCACTCTCCTTCCTAGGAGTCAAGAGCAGGATGTGTGTTAGTTCTGCACCAGTCTCCTAAGGTATATGATGCTAATGGAAAGTGCCTTGCTTGCATTCAGCCAGTGGGTTTCATGGCTGAGCACTGATTTGAACTTGGCTCAAAGCGATAAACAATAACAAAAATCCATCCCACAACATACCAGGATTTTTATAATCCATTGGTTTTCATTTGAGGCATTCCTGTAATGAGCATGACAAGAACATTTAGCCATGCATGGAGGTTAGCTATTGTAGCCACTTTCTTTTGCGTCATAGGTAAGTGGGAAGGGTAGAAAGCAGCCCTGACATTCTTTTGAAATTAGGCCACGGGTGTGGTACAAAAACACCAAAGAGATTTGGCAAATACTGTTCCGTAGGGAACACAAAATGCACCCAAGCAATGACTCATCCCACGTGCCCATTTTTAAAAACTTCGTAAATGTTTCTACCCAGATCAGGGCAAAATCTTAATAAGCTGGCTGGGGCTGTGCCACAGAACAATGGAGCAGTAGGGTTTGTTTTTTTTAACTGGGCCAGCTAATACTCAAAATGCTAGAAGCAAACTTTTCAGTCACCCAGAACTTTTTTTCAGCATTAAGTGTTCAACATTTTTAAAAAGCTTCACTGGAAGTGACTAGACCAGCATTTCTCAACCTTAGCAACTTTAAGAACTCTGCACTTCAACACCCAGAATTCAGGCTTCTTAAAATTGCTAAGGTTGAGATACACTGGAGTAGACCACCTGTCTTGCTAAATTTTCTTTCTGAATTAATCCATTGAATGAACCCAAACCAGCTAAAGGTAAAAAAAACCAAAAAATAATCCTGACAATTTTAGTCGGAAAATAAAGCATGTGGTTAGCTGTCTCTTAGCATAAGAAATGGGACCAGCAGCACAATTGTATGGCTCAGTTTGGATGGAATAGAAAACCATGACTTCATAGCCCCACCCTCCGTCTCGTGCTTTCTCCTTTCCATCCTCTCCTGATACACTGCAGTTCGTTCTCATTCATACAAGCCATAATTCGCTGTTGGCATTTGAACACAGAAAAATATGGTTTACGTAAAGTGCATTTGCAGAGTTTGGATGTAATGGCAGATTAATTTGTGTGAACAACAAGAAAACAATCTGGAAGCCCAAGGGAGATTGTGAAAAAAGAGCACATAAACACAAGTCTGTAGTACAAATGGCCAACCCCCAGTTTGCCATGATATGTGATTCTGTCCCATAAATGTTGAATCAGAAGCAAATCCCACTGAGCTGAATAGCATTACAGTCACTTTTGGATGAATTGTGGCCAGTACTAGCACTACTAAATATTACTTTCCAGTATTTTTTTCAACAGTGTCTGCTTGGGTTGATGGATATTTTGTTAGATTTGTTTTTCACTGTTTTATATGTATATGTGGGTGGGTGGTTCTATCTGTGTATTTGTGTATGTGTGTGCATGCATGTATCTTCCATGCAAACAAATTACATTTGCAGAATTGCCACAAACACAGACTGATTGCTGTCAGCTCAACATAATTGAATGTTTGGGGATTGGCTTACTTCAGACTAGCGGAATTGACTTCATTGTTTTTCAAGATTTCCCCTATCATCACAAAGTCCTGGCGCAAAAGTCATACGCCACGAATTGAAAAATACTGAATATCCTCCAGTACAAAAATTCCACTCCTCGTTACCTTGGTCTTTCTTCAGTTATGCAGTATAATTTAAGGTGGGGAGGATGAGCATTAAGTCACTGCTATTGTTAAATATTTGTGAGTGAGAAATCCTTACTAATCTACTGTACTACGAATCACACAGAGATTGGTCAATAAATCCCAAACTTCCTTCTTTTTGTCTTGCTGTAAAATCTTCCTGGCTTTTTTCTTTTAAAGGAGGGCAAATTTTGCTGGGTCAAGATGACTTGGTGGCCCTATAAAAGATAGGCCGGGGGAATCACTTTCCCTCCATTCAAGAACTGCATGAATAACTATTGATGCAACAATTCATATTACAATGACTGAAAAGGTGAAAAGTTAGATGAGAATTAAGGTTACATAGTATCCCTTATTGCATGGGTGATAGTCCATAGGTTGCCTGTGACTTCATTTACAAGTAGTCCTCAAGTTACGACTGCAACTGGGACCAGGATTGCCGTGCAGAAGTCGGGGAAGGAAGTGCTTGGTGCAGCACAAGCTTGGAAAGACCAGGAAATGAGGATGCAGGGTGCATATGATCATGGGGAGGTCAGGGAAAGTGGGCGTGGGGTGTGTGCGTGCGTGCATGTGTGCAAGCGCAGGGAGACCATGGAAAGAGGGCGTGGGGTCCATGCAATCACAGGGAGGCCATGGAAAGAGGGCACAAAGTGTGTGTGTATGTGTGAGCATAGGGAGGCTGTGGAAAGGGTGTGGGGTGCATGCGTACATGTGTGCAAGTGCAGGGAGGCTGAGGAAAGAGGGCGCAGGGTGTGTGTGTGTGTCCCCGAGAACATGGAGGCCAGGGAAACAGGGCACAGGGTATGTGCATGCATGTGTGAGATTGCAGGGAGGCTGTGGAAAGAGGGCGTGGGGTGCATGCATACAAGATACAAAGATACAAAAAGATACATGTGTGTGCAAGTGCAGGGAGGCTGGGGAAAGAGGGTGCTGGGTGTGTGCGAGTGAAGGGGGGAAGGAGGGTGCAGTGTTTGCAAGCAAAGAAAGGCTGGCAGGTGGGAGAGACTTACCCCAGCAACTTCTGACCTTTCTTGCTGGTTTCCCATTGGCTTTGCTTGTGGGAAGCCAGCAGGGAAGGGCGCAAATGACAATCGTGTGACTGCAGGATGCTGCAACTAGTTGTAAGTGTGAGCTGGTTGCCAGACACCTGGATTTTGTTCATGTGACTGCAGAGGATGGAACTTCAAGGACTGGTCATTAAGCCCCTTCATTCACACTGTCATAACTGATTGGTCACTGAATGAATGATCACAACTTGAGGACTACTGGTATAAACATCCCGAAATCCCATTAATTAAATTTGGTGATAAAATGGCCCATTTTGGAAGATGCAAGCTTGTCGTTGTTATTGTAAACGTAAGGGTGGTCATGGAAGTCACAAATCCCCTTTAGCCCCTTCCCAAGTATTCCTCCCAAAATACCCAGATTTGTGCTACAGAAATTTGACCATATCATACTGAAAATCAGTGGCACAATTTTGTTTTGTTTTTACATGGGGGGTAGTTGGGTTTAAAGGTGAGAACTGATGCAGTTTGTCTCCTACCTCTTTCCATATATAGTCTTAAGCATTTGAGGACCCCCTCCTCCAATTCATTCCTCTTCCTTCCAATGACATAATTCTCCAGCTTGTTGGGAGGTAGTATTGAAACCCCTGACTCCTTAAATGTCGCTCATTCAGGCTTTGTTGGTTCTCCAGATGTGTCAGGCTACAATTTCCAGCCAGCATGTCACAGAATTCTACCATGTGTTTCTTAATTTCTCTTTGTCCCACCAGGGTCCCTCCAGTCTTTTGCATTGAGAGGTATTCACATGAGATAAAGCATTTGCTTCATCTCAACACTTATCCTTAGAAATACTTCTGCAACAATGCAGTGTAAATTGATCTACTTCATCTTGGAAGACATGAATGTTTTATTGAACAGGCATTTAGTGGCTAAATAAATTCAAGGCTGTTTTACATCTTTATCTGTTTGTATACATACATTTGTAGTTTTGTATATATACACATGCCCAGTCACTAAAGATGAAGTCTAAAACATGGACACAGTTGGGTGTGCCTAAGAAAAATTAGGAGTTCCTACCAGATCTGGGCAGATGATCATACAGTGACTCTAAATAATTGGATTCAAAACTGGGCAAAGCCAGTAGCCTATTGAAATAACACAGGACATTCTTTCATTAGTTGTGCTAATCTTTTGATTTGCCTGAGGTCTCCGTAAGTACTGAAGAAGGCTACTAGTCAATGGTTATCTTTATGTTACATATAACAATAACAGCTATCTTCATTTTAAATATAGGAGGCAGGAAGGAAGATGCAATGCATTTCAAGGTGGTATTTTGCTTAAATTTCACCATTGGACTTTCTGTTTTCAATAATATTTCCTTTAGTTCCCCTCCCTATAGATGTAAAACCAGCTTAGTACAGGAGAAGTAATAAAGTTGTGGCACAGTCTCATCTGCTGAGTGTCCAATTGATTGTATATTCATTTTCAGTGGGTGGATCAGCCTTCTGTTCAGCTGAATTTATCTGCTTAATTAAGGTAGAATTAGAATCAAAAGTGAGCATGAATAGCAGCTTCAGAGAGTTATAATGCGGAACCAAATATTTGCCTTAACTTTAGGGAGAAATCCTGCTGATCCTACCCTGCAGCCTTTCTGGTCTGCTGACCATCTCTTGTAGTGGGTGTTGTCACAGCTGCACAGTTTGCTGATGCAGGATTATTCTGCTCTTTCTGCTAGACATGCGATCTTTTCTACACTGTCCTCCTTTGACCCACCTTGGACTGAAGAGAATATAAGCATCCCAAATTGAGACACAAAAATGGATCCCACAAAAGATTCAGTAGACATGTTTGTATCATTGTGAACTGGTTACAGACATAATTTGTCCATGCATGGAAACCATGTTAGTGGATTGAGCTGTAGCACTATACAGAGGGACTGCTGTTAGGCAATCTTATTATCAAAGCTATGTCCCTGTCCCTGATAGAGAAATATCACAAAGAACCACAGTATTTAATATTAAATGTATGAAAAAAGATCAGGAGAAACATCTCTCATTCACAGATGGAAGGAAGATCCTACTTGCCACTTACGTGCACATGCACACACCAGTATAGAGAGCTATGAAAGTGGGGGTTGGCATCTTTTTCAAATCCTGTAGCAATGTACGTTGTGGACTGCAGTTCAATGCAAGTTTACATGGGAATTCACAGTTCAATTTTGAGGGGAAATGGTGCAATTGATGCAACCAGTGGAGCAGGATGCAAAACGCATCTTCTTGGAAACATCCCACATTCTTGTATTTGGTATCAAAGCACTACAAGCCAGAGCATGAGAACAGTATAGGTTATGAGCTCTCATGCTATGTTCAGACATGATGTGTTCAAAGAGCATTGCAGAATATCACAGCCAATATTGCACGTATCACTCACGTGAGATAGAAGTGCCTCAGTTGCATGACACCATCCATATTTGTTGGTGGATGATTACAGTATATAATGCATTTTGAACATAACTTTATGCAGAGTGCTCTGAATGTAATAAAATATGTCCAACCAGCCATTATTATAATGATATTCTTGAAGAAAGTCTGAAGGAGCAGGTGGGTTGCTGGGCTTGAACCAAGAGTTCTTAGTTTACTGCTCAACCTCTGAGGAGGCGTCTTGGCATCTGCCGCAAGTTAGGTAGGTAAACAAGGCTGAGCCTATCATCAAATGCCACCTTTCGATTTTACTCTCACTGTTATCATCTGTTCAGTTAGCAAAACTAAAACAGGATATGCCCAGTTTTCAGCACCTTGGCATCAAGCATTCTGGTCCACAGTGTGAGAAGAAAATTTTCTATTATTGATACAAGAGTTGATGACTGAATTCCTTGATCTCCCCTTTTTGTAAAAAAAAAAAAAAAATTGTCAGAAATGTGCCTTTAATCCATCTCTCTTCTCCCTAGTGCTTCCCAGCCCTTCCTGCCAGTAAATGCTATTGCAACCACTTATAGAAGGCACTAGACAAGATAAAACTTCCATTGAATCAACTTGTCTCTGCCCTACAAAGACAACTTTTCCTCTATCTCCTTTACCACTTTACCCCTTTCTCCTGTAATGTCCTGTTATTTTGGAAAGCAGTACATAATGTACTAGAACAAACAACTTGAGAGGGTCACACTTTGAGATTATTTTTCTGTTTTGAGCACAAACCCCAGCTGACAAAGAACAAAGCACGTAAGGGTCAGAGATGTGTCACTTGTAATGAATATGGAAGCAAGATGAGGAAATGAGCATATGGATGGAGAAAGATCTGCACAAATGGATCCTAGCTTTCCTTAGGTAATCTGATTTTTAGGGGTCAGTGCACCAACAGTCCATATGACCAGTCAGCTGTTCAGGAGAGAACAGGTGCTGATTGGACATTTCCGTGTCCAACTTTTCTACTTCAAGGTTTATTTGAAGTGGCATATAGACTTTATAAACGTTCATTTAATAACATAATGGGAGAAATCTTGCTTTCTCTCCAGCCTTATCAACCACTCTGGATCTACTGCATGCTACCTGGCTGATTGAGGCAATATTTTACATAGTGGGGTTGGCTGAATGTGGGCAGTGGTTGCAAAATAAAGCAAAGAGGAGATCTATGTTATTTCCATTATCTGCTCCTATTTTTTTTTTAAGTGATGAATTGTCACCTAATAATTTAGCATGCCCTTGACTTTCAGCGATTGGTCTATATTGTGGGAGGTGCCAGCCAATATTCAGAATTAGGATTTGAAGTCATCCCAGGAGAGGTACACATTCTGACTTGGTCTGCTCATATTCTTGACCATTTGCAATCCTTATTCAAGCTTTAGTAAAACTTGCTTACTTCCATATGTGAATCTGGATTGGAGCCATGCTGAGTTGCCTCATCCCAAGCATCACACTCACAAGAGGAATCTTTCCTGGGTGTTGGTGCATCCAATAGATGGCATGTGTGTGACATCCTCAGGGCTATAGGATATGGTCTTACATTCTCATATGTTAAGGTATTCTAGCTTATTTTATTTGTGTTCTGTTGTATCTCTCATTCAGCAGCTTAAAGAAGGGTACATAGCACTCCCTCCTATTTTTCACCACAATAACTACCCTGTGAGGTAGACCAGCTGAGGGAGAATTACCAGCCCAAACTCAACCAGGGAGCTTCCCTGGCTAAGGATGGACCTGAACCTGGGTCTCCCTGCTCCCATTGCAACATCTCAATTGCTAATGGGGCTTAAGTGAGAACAGGAAAGGTAAACTGGAATCCAGTATGATGCAGTCCTTAAGGCCTTTCTTGGTTGGAGACGTGTATAACCTAAGCTGCTTATTGTGTCTCAATCGAAGTTTTCTAAAAGACTGTTCTATGATATCAACACCAGTGTCCACCAAATAATTGTAGTAATAGTAGGGTGTTTATCAGTTGATACTCATCTTGGTAGCTTTGCATCTTGGATCAAAGGCAGTATGTCTTGATACTAATTGCTAGAGAACAGTAGTGGAAGAGAGTACTTGCCCCCCTGCCCATCTTTCTGAGCTTCCCGAATGGATCTAGTTAACCATTCTGGGACAGAATGCTGGCTCTTCTTATGTTCTCAAGCAGCCCAGTGAGTGTGGCTTTGAAAGCATCCCGTTGAAAGTAGGGGGAAGGCAAAGTGTATTCCAAACTGACCAGGGCTTGCTTCCCTGCGTAGAGGGGGTGTAAGCACCAACTTACTTAGAAGACAAGAAAGTGGAAATGTGACAGATTATAATCTGCAGGGGTTAAGCTGCTTAACTGAGCAATATTATTATTGTATTGTTTCAAAGCATTATTCCTTTGATTTCTTCAGGTCAGATCTTGCCTACAAACCGAAACACGCCAAGTCCCATTGATCCCGACACCATTCAGGTTCCAGTTGGGTATGAACCCGACCCTGCCGATCTTGCTCTTTCTAGCATTCCTGGCCAGGAAATATTTGACCCTCGCAAGCGCAAGTTCTCTGAGGAGGAGCTCAAGCCCCAGCCGATGATTAAGAAAGCTCGCAAAGTCTTCATTCCAGATGATCTGAAGGTAATTTGGGACTGGTGTCTAGGGCTGTGCCGAGATCCAAATTTGAAAAGGAAAAGGTAGATTGGAACATGCACAGGCAGGCAGGTCACACACATTGACAACTTCTTAAAGAAGCAGCGTCTTTTTCTGGGCTCTCACAGGGGTTGTGATAGAGGCAAGAAGGAGAGCCATTTGATTTGGCACAATTAGATTTCGCAGAAATAAAGGATGATGGTGTTTTGAGAGCAAGTGAAAGAGAGAGCTGCAACTGAATCTCCAAGAGTGGTTCCAGCTGGAGTTGACAATCCTAGATTCTCAACATAAGGAAACTGGAAATTGCATAGGACTTTTGCCTGTGTCCATTTTCATTTTTTGTACCCTTCCGTTTGGTGAAGGAGGTGGGATCATCTTCAATTCAGAGTTGTCTTCCTTTCAGGGAACTACAGTATGCTTCTTACCTGAAATCAGTTTTTTTATCCAGTAAGGCTACTTCTAAAGGAACATATATTGAATTGAAATTCTCGACTCTCATCTGCACTCAGAATGCTGGACATAAGCTGTACCAATTATAAATAGGATAACCATGCAGAATTGCAGATGCAATAAATCTTGCCTCTAAATCCTGTATTTCTAATAGGCTCAGGACTGCAGAGATTATTCAGAAAGATTTGTGACCGAGCTGAAAAAGAGACAACTCAAGTGGCATGGAAGTGAACCCTTGAGCCTTTCTTGGATTCAAAAAGGCCTCCCATCAGGCCAGAAGGGAAATAAGATGAGGGTCATAACAGGGGAGTGCTGTGATCGATAAAAGGAGAAGACAGGAAAAAGGACAAAGTTATGTGAAGATGGGGAGGAAGGTACTTGTTCCATGTTGAGCAAGGCAACCCTTGTTCCCTTGAGCAAGTTGAATTATTACAGCATGTATTATTTCAATTATTATTTCAATTATTTTAAAAGAAACAGCCCCCAGCATTATTATTATTATTCTTTTTTTCTTTAAAGCCAATCTTGTTTGGTGTATAATTCTCTGGTCTTGAAAATGTTAAGAAACTCTCTGCATATTTATTTGCATTAGTTCCAGAAATATAAACCTGTGAACAGAATAGCAAAGTGGAGAAGGTTAAAAACAAAAAAGACTTTTCCAGCCACTAAATGCAGAGAAGCCCTTGAAATGAGTTGCTGATGATCTTTGTGGATTCACAGGCAGTGACCTCCTGGAGTTTGCACTGCTTCCTCTGAGACAGCCAGAGTCACGTTCCCATTCTTAGCAAAAAGCTTGGCCAAAACTTGCATTCCCTTGTGTAGATTGGTTGCAGAATTTGAATAGAGGGACAAGCGCAAATTAGATCCATTGATAGTATCTGGACTATGTGTGATTCTCAGTTATTTGCTCTCCTTTCAGGCTGGGATTAGTTTTTTAATATGTGTAAGGCCTTGGTAACACAGGAATGAATTGAATTTAAAGTTGATTTTTTTGTGTGTGGAGAGGAATGAGGTGAGAAGTAGGCATTGCACAAATAAATGAGGTGATTTCCCTTCCCTAGTCCTTCTTCTAGAAAGAGAGACATTAATTAGGCAGTTTTCAACAATTTAATTTTGGAGTCCGGCTATTGAGCTCAGCTATTAATTCTATTCAGTCAGCATGCCACAGGCGACTGATAGATCCTGTTTCAGGTGACCAGGTCCTTGCTCTGTAAGGAGGGGCCAGGGAAACCCCTGTGGGTTGCTGTGAGAAATATTCTAGTATCTGTCAAACAAAGTCACTCAGCTTCATTTGGAATTGGACTCCAGCTGGGCAGATCCTGTGGAAGTGCCTAAGGCTCCTCTGAGCTCAGTTACCTAGGAAAAGTTTGAACTGATTGATGCAGAGGAAGTGGGCAGGGCCCTTGCAACTGTGAGTTTGGCACCTGCATTCTGGATCCATGCCCCTCCTGGCTGGTTAAGGCCTCCTAGGTGGTGGCATGTAGTTGGGTCCTCACAGCAGGAGAAGTAGTACCACCTGACTTGAAATGCGGTGGTGTGCCCTTTTCTCAAGACACCCTCCTGAGGCCCAAAGGTGTTAGACAACTTTTGTTTAGTCTAAGCACTCAGCTTAGCAGGCCGTGGATGAAGGGGATTATCTGTACCCTTTTCAGGCTGGGTTACAGTACCAAGACGACATTGGTTGTGCTTGTGGATGACATTTGGAGGGCTTGGGATCGGGTGGTGCAACCATCTTGGCCCACCTGGATCTCTTAGCAGCTTTCAATACCATTGACCATGATATCCTTCTGGACCAGCTTTGGGGATTGAGAGTAGGGGCAGCTTGTTCCAGTTGGTGTTGGGGGGGAGGGGAAGAGGTCCAACCCTAGGCCTCTCTTGTGTGGAGTACTTCTGGATTCAGGTCTCTGTCTGCTTCACTTTAACATCTACGTGAAGCTGCTGGGCAAGGTCATTTGGCAGCATGAAGTTATACACTTTCACCCCTGGCCAAGCAGGGAGTGCTATTCAGGTGCTGACTCACTGCCTGGAGTCTGTGAGGTCTGGATAGGGAGGAACCAGCTCAGTCATGGCAAAACAGAGTGGCATTGGGATTTTGGTATCCTGGAGATGTCATTTTTTGCTCTTGATGGAGTAGCATTTCCCCAGACACAGCTGGTGTGCAATTTTGGATCCTGCTGGACTTGTGGCTCCCGCCTGAGGAGCACGTAGCAGTGTAGCTAGAAGGCCCTTTGCACAAATATGTCTCATGCTGCAATTGTGCTCATTCCTGCAGAGCCCTTTACCTAGGGCTGCCCTTGAAGACCATCCAGAAATTACAACTGGTCCAGAATGCAGCAGCGCACAGTTTTGGGTGCCTGTTGGATCACCCATATTACAACACTGCTGTGCAAGCTACACTGGCTTCCAGTTTCATTCAGGATGCAATTCAAGGTACAGTTATCACCGTTAAAGCCCTGTGTGGCACGGGGTCAGGTTATCTGCAGGACCATCTCTCCCTGAGGGCACCTGCCTGTTCTACCAGATTGGATAGGGTGGGCATGTTCCAGGCCTTCTCTCAAATGTTGTCATCTAGCAGGGCCTAGGAAGCACCTCTTCTTAGCAGCAGCCGCTGCCCTGTGGAGCACCCTCCCCTTGAGATCCAGCAGGCCCCCACCCTTCTTGCCTCCCGGGAATTTTAAAAAGCTGGTACTTCTCTCAAGCACTGGGGTGAGGTGAGGCTGGAGCCTAGTGATTGTGGGTTTTTTATTCATTGGGGAGTGTTGGATTAGGGTGCCGAGAGTTGTTTATTTAGACCCTGGGTTTTATTGTTTCTTCACGTTCTTATCGCTGGTGCTATAAGCCGCCCAGGGTTATGGTACATAAGACGAGCAGCCATATAAGTCTCTTAAATAAATAAATACATCCTAGTCATACTGAAGTGACTTTTGGATGTCATTCCAATATTACTCCTGAGACAGCACTTGGGGAAAAAAATGAATATATGAAATGTAGAAACTAGAAAGTCTTTCTCCTCTATCACTGTCCTGTTAGACCAGTAGTGCAGGAAAAAGCTATGAAGTGCAGGGGTGATCATGCTAACTCCTCTTGCATGGCTCCAGTAGAATTCCTAGTCCTTTCCCCCTGATTTACACATTTATATCCCACTTTGTTATTTTTTTCTCCCCACAGGAGCTAATACTTTGCTTAAAACCCCATTTAAAAGATATCTATAGCCAAGATATGATACACGATGAAATCTGACAGTTAGGTTTATGGAGCAGAAATGTGATCCTTTGCATAATTGCCTGGAAGTAAGCTGTAGTGAATTTATTGGTTGTAAAAATCGCCACACTTTAACAACAAAAACAAGAAAAGTCTTTAGCTAGTTAAGATGCAAATCATCTATAAAAGAAGTTTTATTATTTAAATTGGGAGAATGGAATAAAAGTTCCATCAAAGAAATTGGGGAAGTATTCAGCCTCTGCTAAATCCTTTTCCTAATTCTCTTGACTTTTCGTTACTGGTCTTCCTAACCTGGCATCCTCTTGATGTGTTGGCTCCCGTCACCCTGATTGCCTTGGGATGCTTGGGGTTATCGTTCTACTGGATACCAGGATCAGGAAGATGCCTTTATGCTACTCTACGGCACACAGTTGTAAAATTTAAGTCTTATCACCTCGTTACTTTGTTAGAGCATGAAGGCTCCACTAGTTATTGTGGGATCCTTCCACGTGTCATCTACTCTTGCTTTAGAAGAAATCTGAGTATTGCAAACCTTGTATTGCACCTCCTTCCCAACATAACAGTGTTTGAGTTGTTGTAAAGCTGATGCCTTATAGGCCTCAGTTCATCTACTGAAATCTAACACCGACTTTCTTTTCCTCTGTGATTAATGAGCAGGATGACAAATACTGGGCAAGACGTAGAAAGAACAACATGGCTGCCAAGCGATCTAGAGATGCCCGGAGGCTGAAGGAGAACCAGATTGCTATCCGTGCCTCGTTCCTCGAGAAGGAGAACACAGCCCTGCGCCAGGAGGTGGCTGATCTACGGAAAGAGTTGGGCAAATGCAAGAACGTCCTTGTCAAGTACGAAGCCCGGCATGGTCCTCTGTAAATGGTGTTCCCCCCCCCTTTTCTGTTTCTTTTCTTCCCATCTACTATTTTATTATTATTATTTTTTTTAATTTTGTGGTTTGGCATTTAAATAGATGGACAGCGTGTTTCCTGTTTGATAGCACCTCACCCAAACCAACTTTTCAGTCATGGGCACTTTAACAGAAAGCAGAAACAAAACCAGTGTACAACCTGTGTGTATGTGTGCGTGTGTGTGCTTGCACACACGTGTGCA
This sequence comes from Liasis olivaceus, assembly GCA_030867105.1. Lineage (NCBI taxonomy): Eukaryota > Metazoa > Chordata > Lepidosauria > Squamata > Pythonidae > Liasis > Liasis olivaceus. The sequence goes on along the minus strand of CM061348.1, from coordinate 123,134,446 downwards.
GGCATGTCTGTGAATGAGTGTGCACGTCTGTCTTGGGCTCTTCTCATTTTTTTATGAAACCCTATTTGCAGGGTTGGGTTGGCTGAGACTTGCCATAGTAAACTTATTATTGAATACATACATGTAGATATATATGTATGTATATATTTTCCAGTGCTGCTTAAACTGTATTTTTGTCTTATCCTATCCCATTCTTTTGATTTAACTTGGGAAAAAAAAGAAACGAAGTGAAACAAAAGTATCCTGGCAATGCTTAAGAAGAGAAAGGTAGAGCTGTCTTGGCTTTGTTGTTTCAATAAGGCACATCAGACTCTGTAAACTTACTGATATAATGCACAATAGATATTCATGCTATATTGCAGAGATATTAATTTATAGATTTGCTTTTTTATTTTGTTTTGGGTTTTTTTTTATGTTTTTACACTTTGGTAAATAAAATAGACCTTCAGATTCATAGTGTATTCTATATCCTCCTTGTAGAGTAATAAGGAACAACTAACTTTCCTTTCGTTGCTATAAAATCAAAAATAAATACATAGAAGTATTATACATAGATCAGAGAGAGTATATTTTTGCATCCCCTGGACCTAAGCAGTAGTTCTCTTGTACAGATTAAAATATTCCTGGTGGATATTGGATGACTTTGCTACCTTAACACTGTAACCTTTTAGTGCTCTTTTTTCATAAAACATTAAAATTTCTTGATAGTCTGCCTAAAAAATATCCCTAACCAGACAAGAAAAGAAAGAAAACAAAACAAAACCATCAGATGCTTGCACAATGTTGGAGCATGCTGTATAGGTAAAGGCCAAAGCATATTCCTGCCTTAGGTGAATTAAATTTTTGCTTCTCCCCCCTTACATGTGGTAGGTAGGGCACAACACTGCAAAACATTTCAAGGTTGAAATACTCCAACCCTGAAATACCCATTTCAGTCTTATCAAGAACTGACCAGGATACCTTTGTCTTTCATCTGATTTCTTTGAGGCTTTGCAACCAGCAAGTGGAAATCCAGAAGCTTTCCGTTACATTTCTTGGGAAGTAGGGGTGTCAGTTCAGCCAGTGAACTGCCATGCTGCTTCTGCAGATCCTTCTCCAATCTGCTCCGTCTGCAGTGCTTTTTCAAGAGTTAGCCCTTGAATCTAGCCATTAGAAGAGCTTGTCTGCTTTTGCCTAGATGGTCAGGCTGCTCTTGTGAACGTCTGCTGCTGTTCGTGCAGATCCCCCGTCCTTGCCCTTGACCAACCTGCGATCAGCATAACCAGAGAGGTCTGGATCAATCCCCAGTTAGGGACAGAGGTCAAGTGGTGCTTGCCTTCAGCCCACCACCCGCTCTTCAAAGAGTTCAGTGCTGTTCTTGAGGTGCCGGAGTGACACAGATTGCCGTGCCAGGTCAGGATGAAACTGTACACAAAACCTCAAGATAGTTCATTGACTAGAGAACTGGAAAACAAAATAAAAAAGGCCTACATTACCATCACCTTTGGAGTTTGGGCAGGTGGTATTTTTATTTCCACTGATGCTCAATTTCTGAAAATCTCTTTTTTCTTGTGAATGACTCTGAATTCAGCTTTTTAGTCAACTGTGTGCAATATACTTTCTGTAGATTTCTCACCTGCTGGTCTTTTTTTCTTTTTCCCCAAATTGTTTTGATTTAGTTTAAAAGTCACTTTTGCAATTTTTTGCCTTGACATGTTGCTGTGATTGTATCATGACCTGATGGTTTTCAGAGTTTCTCCTGTATTTTTTTAGCTTTGATTTGTTTTCTAAACTTATGTTATATTATATAAAGTATTTTTGGAGGGTGGGGAGGAAATGAATGTAAGAGATGCAGATATATATTGAAAGGTGATGGTGTTGTCATACTGTGGTTAATTCAGTTCTTTTAAATGTTTCCTGAAGACCAAAAGAAATTGATTATTATAAAATGTATAAAATTTATACAGAATCATTAGAGTGTGCTCTTTTTTTGTACAGTATTTTTCAAGGACAAATGCTGATCGTGTATTTTGGGAAAAAGATTAAGATATATATCATATGTTTAAGCAAAGAGAAGGTTTAAAAAAACTAGATTATTTCACTTTAAAGATGACAATATATCTCTTTATATATTCATGAATATTGAATGCAGAAGAAATGCTTCTAGGGCTTTTTTAAAATGATGATATTGTATGCTCACCATTGGCACATTAACATAGTTTTGTGTTTTCAGTTAGAGAATAATCCATGTCTCGGCACAGCTGCTTGCCTCTGGAAGGATCACATTGGGTGCAGTAGAAGGCTCTGCCTCCCTCCTTTTCTTAGTGTATCCCACTTTAGCCACTGCCCATGTATGAGAAGAAGAAAGTTGTGCACTTACCTCCCTTTCCCCATAAGGACTCCATGGTCCTGCCAGCCCCATGTAACCCCTCCGTGCAAAAGTGTCTGTGCTCAGATGGGGACAGATGGGACTCTAAATGTTCTTTGCATGTAACATTGTTTGCTGTGATCTTTCAAATTTCTCTTAAACAAATACAGCTTTTCTTTCCTTTTAAAAACACATTTAATCAGTTGGACAAAGCACAAGGTTGGTGACATCTGTCACAGAGCTTCGTGGGTGCAAATATGTTGGGGACCAGGTAGTATGATCCAAATGCTCATAGAGCTTACATTATCAATCCTCTTACACATTTCCAATCCATCCTATGGTGAGGATTTGTATTTATGGTGAGAGTTTGAAAAAAAATTCTATTACAAAGAGGGTTCTGGCAGGTTGAAGCAAGTTTCTCTCAAAAGACATCAGCTGAGGAGGCCAGACTGTCTCCCATACCTCTCTCAACAGACAGCTTAACAGAGCTAAAACAGAGGGCTTATTTTGCAACTCAGTACAGTGGAGAGCAGGTAAGCAGTCTGCTTCAGGTATCTCCAAAATGCTGGGCCTCTAGTTGTGCTGGACTGTAGCACCCAAAATTCCCAGCCAGCCAGGCTCTCTCTGGGTGATGGGCAGTGTAGCTCTGTGTACTTCTCCAGGTTCAGATCTTTGGGGGACAATTCAGAAACAGTAAGAGACATTTCACATGTTAGAGATGAGCCCAGGTTGGTTGCTCAGTATTCACTCCCTGATCTGGTAACATGTTTGTCACATTTGTCCAAACTGAATTCCCTCTTATCCAAGTTTTTGATGCCCAGGGTTTTCCGTAAGGCAATCGTTTCTGCTTGTGGAACCATATTACTTCCCATTGTTTATCCACTGTATGTTGGATAGTGCTGACAGACACATTCATTCAACAACAACTGGAGAGCGCAGATTCCCCAATCTGTCCTCATGCTTACTACTTTCCTTCTAGCATCTTCTGGAGGTCCATTGTTTCAGTTTTCTTGCCCAGTCTCATTCTATCGCTGGTTGAGTACAAGAATGAGCAAAGTCATATGACTTACTTGAGCCATACTTGGTTTTTATTATACTTGAACAGGTGCTTTCTTGAATTGGTGAATTACAGAAAAGATAGGGTTTTTTAGTGCATTAAAAATGCACATCAGAAAATTATGGTGCCACATGTCTTTCTAGATCATTTTTCCATCAAAAGTGCATTTCTGTTACATAAAATCACCTTACATTATAGATGATTTAAACAAAACGTTTGGACAATTCCAAAGAAATATTGCCATTATTATGAGGATTTTCCAGAAAGTTTGAAAATATATCCCAGTGTCCTAAATGTTGTAATAGACTTTTTTGGACCATTATTTCAGCTGATTAATCAACTTTAGGGGGTAAACTATTCTTTACTGGCCAGTAAATATATCTGTTTATATGTTCATATGTGTGTGAAAGTGAAAATAAATATTAAGCTGATAATAATTTCCACTGAGTGTAAAACAAGCCTAGAGGACATAATATTGGGAGAAGGTAGGACTACTTTAAGAAGTTGTGAACAGGTGCTCTGTTCATTTCCCCCGAATCCCAAGTATTTCATGATCTTACTCATAACTTTGTCTGGAGCTGCCAGCATGGAAACTCAAAGATTTTTTACAGGCTAGGAAGTTTTATCTACACAATTGATATGGAGACGTTAAAAAAGTATAATTTCACTAATCTGGAAATTCTTTTGAGATGCAAAGATCTTACGGTGGTCAGTGTTCCTAGATTCAGTGCTGTTAATATTAGAAACACCAGTTGCTTCATCATTGTAATATCACTTAATTTCTAGACAGGGCAACTATATCCAGTCATAGAAGGTAAGCCAAATTATACAATGGCTTCTGTGAATAATAAGTAGATACACAATACAACATCTTGAACACACAACAAAGCAACCAGATGTCCACACTTGATCTGTCCTCAAAACATGTTTTCATTTGCTTCTGATTTTGATCTTCAACTTGGCCTGCTAATTTATTTGGTTTTACACTATGAATCTGTATAGATGGGTGGTAAGCTTCTCTCAAAAGAACGAACCAAGAGAAACTGGTTAAGAAAGAGTATAGATGATGACATGGGTATGTCAGCTGTGACTAGAGCACATGACAAATGAGAGTGGATTGTCCAGAGATGGGCAAAATCTAAAGTAAGGCCAACAGCAATAGGCCACTGATCAGAGCTGAAGCCTGAGTAGCTGTCTTGCACATTGTAAAGTGCGTAGTTAGCATCTGGATTGGCTTGTGGATCAAGCTGAGGCTGATGACATTGGAATAAGAGAAGTCTTTTTCCAAATCCTGTCTACCAGTCTCTTCCAACTGGATGCATTCCAAATGTAATGGGAATATATTGCCCATACTTTGAACCAGCCAAAAGCCATGCCAGCTAGCAAATCTGTAGTCCTAATATATCTGGAAGGCACCAGCTTAGGGATTGACAGTTATCTGCACCAGAAAGCCATCAGTTGGTGTTTTTGCTAGGAAAGAGTTTGCAAGAAATGTATTCCTGGTCTCTTGTGAAACAGCTATTAGAACCAGCCATTTCATCAGTTCTGAAATGGGTGCAGATAACTGTGGCCCTCCTGATACCCTGTAGATGTTGCATACCCATCAGCCCCAGCCAGTATGGCAAAGAGTTGGATATGATAGAGGTTGCAACTAAAAATGAAACAGGAGGGCCACAGGTTCTCCACCATCTGGTATCATTAGGAGAGTGCCTCATCTGTACACGTGGTCTGTTGTTTCAGTGCTCCATTGATCTAAGACTGCACATTATTTGCTGGAGCGAGATGTAAATTAGGCTACAGTTGTATATGCTCTAGTATTTTTGCACACAGTGGGCTTACTTCTGAGTAAGATTTAGGTAAGTTATTAATGAATGAAACTTAGTCTTATTTTTTGAGTTAACTGGTCCCCGGCCTTTATTCTTGCTTCAAAAATTGTGTGTGCGTGATATGTGTGCATGTATGCACACTTGCATTAGCATGTGTGTTGTTTGGGAAAAGCAAGAATGAGCTTCTGGTATTTTTCATTTATTTGGAAAAATGTTCCACCTTTTTCTCTCTCTCCTCTCAAGTGATCAACCGTTGTATTTCTGGCAACCTCATATGAGAGCTCTGTTCACAAGAGTTTAACAAACAAGATCAAATTAAATGTACGTCATGACATGAATTGTGTTCCGTATGTTTTTCAGCCCAAATCTTTCTTCTGTTCTTTAACGTTTAATAAAAACATTTAAATTTTTTCTTTGCCTGAGGTTGTGTTTGTCTTTCTTGCCTTAGCAGGTAAAAAGATGGTAGCTTCTTAAGGGGTCTTTGGACCCCAAAGTTTAGGTAGGATTCCTAAGGTTAGTGTGACCACTGGCTGCTGTGGATTTTTATAAAGAATCTGGCTCTGCTTTAGGGTTGTTGTTTTTTAAATTATGAGAAGTAGATAACTCTGTTTACTTATATTAGGTATTGCATTTTTAATCCCACATCTATCTATGAAATTAATTTGGTGTTAGCATAGGCACATCTCCCCAAGCTTGGTGGGAATGAAATGAGACTATTCCATGCGTAGCCTGTTGAGTAATCTGAAGTCCCAGAATGAGTCGGGGATGTGTTGTAATTCTAGAGGTTTGAATGCCAAAGAACCGCCAGTTCAATCCCTGACATCTCCAGATAGGGTTGGAGAGGGCCTCCTAAGAACTGCTGCTGTACGCCATAGCCCTGAACTGGATGGTTTAGGCCTTGAAGAAGATCATCTGGAAAGGAGAGAGACAGTACACACCCACACCATACTTTTCCACCAGGGACACTAAGGCATGCAGAGCAACTCCCTCCCTCCTTCAGACCTTCACTCAGTGCATGGATGGTGGAGATACTGGACCAGTGGCTGCCCCACATTGGAAGGGAAAGATTGTATGAGCATTGTCATAATTTGAAGCATCTAGGCCAGTGCTTTGCCAAGTTTGAAAAATGCTGATCTAGACTGAGCATGGGGGTTGTGAAGAAGTAAATCAGGTCTCCCTTCCTTCAGTGGGAGGCAATAAATCTTCAGCCCCTTCCTGTAGAGGATGCAGTTCCTCCGGCCTTTTGGTCTCCTGTCTCATCTCCATTCCCCATTTTCTAGAGCTCTCCTGGGACTCCACACCAGGAAGAGGGGAGGCCCAAGAGACCTGGAGGGAGGGAGGAATTGCAGCTGCATCCTTCTCCTCTGAGAAAAAGTAAAATTCTATCTTTCTAGTATGATGGCAATTAATTTGCACAACATACTAAGCATCAGCAACCCCCACCCCACCCCCAAAATCCTAAGGTTAAATCTGACTAAGCTTAATAGACTGTGCAATCAACCAGTACATTTTTAATTTGCCTAGTTAAGCGTGTTGTGTGAATGCAGCCGGAGTGAGGTTAAAAAAAAGGCTGAGAAATCCAGATTTCATAATATACTCTACTATCTACCGGCATGAATCTTTGCAATAAAATCTGGGTCTTTGAGATAAAATATGCTACTTTAGCAATCATAGTGCCTCCCCTAAAGAAACTTGGGAAGCAAAGTTTGGAAGTGTGCTGAGAATTTCTTCTTAGGGTTCCCTCCCTGATTCCATGTCCTTGCAACCTACTTTTCCCCCAAAGGAATAATGGGTTAAAAAAAAGTTTAAAAGGACCCCTTGTCCTCTGCCAGGCCCAGAGCAGGTAACCAAAAAAAAAAAAAAGAAATCCAAACCATTCAATAAGTAAAAACAATGCAACGCTGCATTCTTGACAAGAGGTTGGCAGAAATTAGCAGGAGAAGTGAGCCTCTGGAGCCCAGAAACTCAATTGTCAGGCCAAAGCGAGGATCACTGTTAGCTGCCTGGTCTGTTCTGGAGAGGGAGGAGCAGGCTGAGGAAACCCATCATCAAAGTAGAGTCCATGCAGACCAGTCTCCTGCAACTTGGCACCCTTTAGAGGTGTTGGGACTGCTGGTCCCAGCATCCCCAGCTGTACAGCTCAAACAGTTCTGGAAGTTGTGATTCCAGCCCAGTTTAAGGGCCCTGGGCTGGGAAAGGCTGAGCTAGACAAAACTGCCAAGGGTGGGGGAATTTCACTTCAAATATACTTGCTCACCTGTCAGCCCAGAACAACGCAGGATTCTCTCCTCGTTACAGTTACATAATAACAAGTTCATCCCGAAACAAGAAAGCAACTCACCTGAGGTTACGCTTATTTATGTTTTAATCCAGGAACATGAAATGACATAATCAGGGAAATCCAAGTCAGTAGTAATTTAGGGATTGGAAATAGGAGCTGTGCAATCATAATTAAAATGAAAGGAGAGGTAGGTAGGAGCAATTGCTAGTTGTATATCATCCTCATCTCAGTTTCTTCTAACTATATTCAGAAGGAGTTAGAGGAATTTGCAGAGGTGTCAGGACTATCAGTTAATTATCACAAATCACACCTAATGCTTTTTTCATACACCCCCAAAATTCAAAAGGAAATTTCTACAGTTTTAGGGATTCCAGTAGTGTATAAATTTTTAAAATATTTAGGGATCACTATTACTAAAAATATCAATAATTTTTTTCCTAATAATTATAGACCAACATTGAAGAAATTAAATAGGGATATGAAAAACTGGGCTTCAAAACATTTTAACCCTTTAGGGTGAATTGCAGTGGTAAAAATGAAAATCCTTGCACGGCTCAAGTTTCTATTTCAATGCCTCCCAGTGGAAATTCCAGAACAGGCTTTAAGACATTGTCGAAGGAAGGAAGGAAGGAAGGAAGGAAGGAAGGAAGGAAGGAAGGAAGGAAGGAAGGAAGGAAGGAAGGAAGGAAGGAAGGAGTTTCTGCTTCCATGCAAAAAAATGGAGAATCAATAAAAGGATTTTATATAGATCTCAGAAACAGGGAGGCTGGGACATACCCAATTTGATAATATATTATCAGGTGGCACAGGTAAGGTACATGACTCCATTTATTATGGAAGACTCTTCTAAACAGTGGATCCAAATTGAAACTATATCACAGCCAAATAATTTTATAAATCAATGTTTTGTTCACCTAAAATATTTTTCTAGAATACAACAGATTGAAAATGTTTTCATTAAAACGATGCTTCAAATTTGGAAGAGTAAATGCATAGCTCTGATAACGGATACTTTTCCTTTAATTCCTTTAATAACATATATAGAATGGGATAATCCTTATGGTTTGGCTAAAATGAAATTTTTGAGAGAATACAATCTTTATAGATTAAAATATTTTTATAGTAATAGGGAACCTTTCAATAAAGATCAGATAGAGCAATAAATAGGTGATAAGTTACTATGCCTCTTTCATATCAAATCTCTTTTGGGCAATAGAAATTTTAGAGCTTTGGCAACATGGCCTTATACCAATTTTGAGAATTTAATGCTTCATTATTTAGAACAACCAAAAGGAACAATCTCAAAAATTTATAGGTTATTATTGCAATTAGAAATCGGAGATCCACTATATGGCTTAAAGGAGATAAATTAGCAGAAATTATGGAAACTGGGTAGATTCACCTCAGCTTTAATACAAGAACTGCAGTAGAAGATTATACATCGCTGGCACTTGACTCCCATTAAATTGGCACACTTATATCAAAATTATTTTTCCAAATGTTGGGGAGGTTGTAAAAAAAAGAGTCATTTTTTTTTTTTCATTTGTGGTGGTCATGCAATAAAGCTATACTCTTTGGGCTTAAAACTTTTGGGGAGATAAGTAATATTGCTAACCAAAGAATTGAATGCTCCCTTCTGCATTTATTTACAGGACCGCACCTCAGGCTTAAAAATAAAGAACTTATTATCTATTTAATTTTAGCAGCCAAAATAATAATTGCGCCACATTGGAAGACTCTAAATAATGTAACAATTGAGATGTGGATTAGCAAGCCCTCTTCAACCGCCACATTAGAAAAAATCATAAAGTTAAATAATGAGATATCAAAGGCAGGAACCACAACTTTATCAAATTTGGATGGATTTTATGGTTTACCTTAATAGCAACAGACTATAATATGGTATACATTACATATATGGTAAATTTGTACATGTACAGTAGCTGTCTATTTACATTGTAGTAGATCTTTTTTGTATTTTCTATATATTTTTTTCTATATGCATCTTGGATTTATGTTAATGTAGTTACCGGATATGTTTGTTAATCGTGGTTCAATAAAAACACTGAAAAAAAATCTCAATTTCTTTTGCACACTACCGCTGTGGACTGACTTACCCAACCTTACTTGCCAGTTAAGTCCTAGAGCATCCTCAGCCTTTTTCCTTTCTCTGATGGGCCAACCATTTTCACAGGTTCTTGCTCAAGTTCCTCCCAAGCCGGACCCGTATACCTGCATTAATCCATTCTTTCAGTAAAAGTTTGCTTTGAAGCAATGTTGTCTGGAGCATTCTTATTTTGCCCTTCGGCCATTAATGGCTGCCAGAGAGGCTTCAAAAAAGAGGGGGGGGGAACACAGTATGATGTTCCAGGTTTACTCACACAAGAGAAGAAGGAGCAGAGAGGAAGAACTGGAATAATGCTCAGACCAGCTTGGATGAAAATGGTCACATGATGGAAAGCATGGCATTGAATGGCTGGGGCAAACTAGCTGGTCTTTTGGCAGACGGGAGCTGTGGATTCAGATGGCACCACTTCACCTTTCCCGTTTGGTTTGTAAGTCATTTGGGGTGAAGACCCTAAAGAGCTGTTGGCGTTTTCCAAACTTTCTGTGCTCGGCTCTTTCAGGTATTTGATTCCACATATGTTTGTTCCAGTATTTGAAAGAAGTTACGCCAAGTGATTCATGCTCATTGTTCATCCGGTGTTTTTCGTAACATAGACCAACATTTAATCTTACAAAATCAAAACAAAGAAGCAAACCAAAAAATAATTACCTTGTGTGTTGGGGAGGCAGCAGTGTGACAATTGACACTTCCCTTTGTACCTGACAAGCTATCCTGCTTTTTTACACTAAAAAAAATAATAATTGAACACACGGGAAGCTGCCAAGCTGCCAAGCAAAACGTTAGCTTCAAGCATCATCTGTCTTTCTAAGTATGCCTCTGGCCAGAAATGGTTCCATAAATCTAGAAAATAAAAATGCAGGGTGACTGATGCCCAGTGACCCTGTGGCCAGATGTATCACAATCTAAAGGAGGGGCGGGAGGTGGGGGACGTGCCCTGCAAATCTGGCAGATGGGAAGCAATGCAGATAACATCCTGGTCAAATGCTTGAAGCTATTTTATGAATGGACATGCCTCCCCCAGCAACCATTTTATGAAACATGCATCTATGCTTCTACATGTCGGGAGAGAAAACCAGAAGGTAAGGGAATAAAACCAAGCCACAAGTTCTCTCCTTGACATCCTAGGCTACCATAATTTGGGAGGGGTGTGCATTTTCACAGTGGAGAATTTAACGATCCAATTCCTTTACACCCACACTGTCTCCGAAGCTGTTTGGGCTGTAGCTTAGTCTGACATCTGAAAACATTGGTCCTCTTTGTAGCCAGAGCTTTAAGGTAGCCTTCTGTGTGGGTCCCGACTCCTAGATTCTCAGCAATGCCCAGGCAGGCTGGTGATTGCTGGGAAAGGACGTTCACCCATTTGGCAAGCACCCACACTCAGGAATGCTGTTTTAAAGTATTTGTATTTCTAACAGGAACCTTTGAATGTTAACAGCTTAGTGCTTTTCAGATGTGTTGGATTAACTTTCAGGGAATTCACATTTTGTGCATGGGGTGAACGGGGGGGGCGTGCATTTTCTGGGCAGCCAGGACAGGGTGCTACCTGTCTAAAACAGACATAGATTCCAGCCATACTACAGGAGATTATTTTAAGACCAAAGAGGAAGATGAGACTGAACAACCACACTGATAATTCCAAAATCAAGAATTGCAGTTTAGGAAGCGATCCCAGCTCAGCCCTAAGGCTCAACAGAGTGCAAAATTCAGTCACTATCTCTGCTACAAATGCCCCCCTCCAAAAAAACAACCTAAAATGTAAAAATGGACCTCAGAATTCTAATAAGATGCTTCCTGTTCATCACCCTCTAATAATGACATGGGATTCTCTCTTTTTCTCTTGGAATGTTGACGGACTAGGAATGGAAAATTACAGTTGTTATTAGCAAAGGGTGTGGGATGGATTTGCATAACATAAGGTACAAGATGTCATAACCTTAGATAGAGGTTATTCCTGTTTGCTTTTGTACAACTTCCTGATAGAACTTCCTGATCAAGGACTCATCCAAGAGCAAGGAGCCACCATAATGCATAAGGAGAAAGTCAAAACATTCTAGCAAAATACTAACACTAAGGCTGAGTTGAGGTACCTCCTAATGGTGTTGCATCCAAACGTTTAAAAACTAGGCATCAAGAACCGAGCTATGCTAGAACACCAGACTTTTAATAGGAATCTAATCTCAGGATTAATAGGGTGTTGGTGTACATAAAATGCACATCCATATTTTAAACTGCTTCCTGAGGTGACCATTTCCACACAGAAGCAGATACTTCGCTGGCCTTATGGGAGGTTTCAATGGCTGCCTGATGTGTCACCACTGCTGTCAGTTAGAGTCATCAATATATAAAAAGAACCACTGCCAAGGGTCTGCTCCAAATCAGAAGATGTCCAGTGCTCAGGAACTTGCCAGATAACTTGAAGATCTTCTACACATTACTGCAAAACCCGGTTTGGTGTTCCATCCAACAAGGTGTAGTGATGAGAACCCTTGGCTTACATGGCATTAATGGGAATTAGATTCGTGCCAGAAGAGTGATGGGTTCTTAGGTTCTTCCACCTAAGAAGGTAGAAATGAATAGTTAATATTTAGAATCTTAAGGCTATATTATAACACGTCACCTATGAATGGAGACCTAATTAATGGAGTTCAGCTGGTCTATTCTGTAAAGTTTGCTTTGTATAATTTGTGCGCGTATGTTGCTCTCAAGTCTGTCCTGAACGTCTCTGCCAGATTTCCAGAGAACTAGTTAAAAAATTTTTCTCTTGTTTTGGATCTGCTGACTTTGTTCTATTTCTGACCTAAGTAAATTCTTCAGTCATTTGTGAAGCTAGTGCCAGCTCTATTTATGGTAAGAACCCAGAAGTCTTGGTTTATATGGAATAGGCCACTGCCACTGCAAAGTCATTGTCGGCAAGTAACAATAAGAAAATGCTACTGCACTCATCGCCTGATTACAGCATCTGGTCATGGACTGGCAATGATCTATGAGCTTTGGGACTGGTCTGAACTGGTTCTTCTTTTGCAGAACATCGGGACACCTTGATTACACTCTATTTGTCACAGAGCGTATTCAAAACAACATGGCAATGTGTGTGTTTCTATTTGTCTTTAAAAAGAAACAAAAAAGGATATTTGCAACCTGGAAAGAGTGCCCTGCCCTAAGGTGATTCATTGAAAAATATACCCAGGCCTACCAGTTTTGGGCTGATAGGTGGCAGTGAAAAGATGAAGAAACTTGCAGTCATCTAACAGCCATCTGGATTTTTGCAGCCCAGATATCATACCCATAAATGTAAAGGTTGTGTTGCGCAAATCTCTGTGCTGAGACCTAACAGTTTGTTGAGTTTTACTACCACAGCACCCAACATTGCTGCCATTTGCTCATAGCTCATTATCAGCTTCAAGTTCATTTTAGTTATAAAAATACTCCTTCAGGTTGAAGACAACTCCAGATGACTTCAGGAACATGACCATCTTGTTCTTGGCAATGTTATGGAAGGAGTTAGCAGTTGCCCTCTTCCAGAATGTGGTTTAAAACAAAAACCAAAAACAAAACTCCAGATTGGCCTACATCCCTGCCATTTTTCTGGTGGTCTTTCATCTAGGGAAATTGTGGTTGGCTTTTGGAAATCAGCCGAGGTCAGCTAGGTACCGCCATCATATTTTGTTATAAACAGGCAAAAATCCACCTGAGACAGTGTCTTGTAACAGGGAAAGTGTTATCAAGAGAGGAAATTAAGCCATCTGGCTGCTTTCTTAGAGGTAAACAACAGGCATCAAACCTGTTAACAAGCTCTTTCTTCACTCTGCACCCACCCACCCACCCACCCCCGCCCAGCATCGCTAGCCCACAGCACCCATCATTGATTGAAGCAAATCAATAGTCCTTTTAAAGTCCCACTTCCCTCCCTTCTCCCTAGAGCTTTCGACTGCATTTAGTCAATCAAACCTGGAATGATTTGATAGAATATGAGCAGAGAAAGCCTCCTAACAGCCCGGGTCACCTGCAGCTTTTAAATTAATATCTGTTATCCCACAGTTTGTTGCTCTTTCTTTAAGGAAGGATACAGGGTTTTGTTTCGGTTGTTTCAGATCTTAATTGGTAAAAAGAGAGGCGGTGGCACTCAGATGGAGGACAATGGGAACATCATCTTCCAACGTGATTGCTCTGTCCTTTAATTTAACAAGTCAGGGGTCCCAAGGATGGGGAAAGTGGATTATCCATTCTGGTGGTTACTTTGACCTGGGGTGGGGTGGAGAACGAGGTTCTTGGAAAGACTGTGCCTGTATGAATCTTTCCAAGTCTTACAGTCAGGCACGAAAGCCTTGCTCCCTTGTCCACTATGAAAGATCCATCAGGTGAATGAGCACATTAGATGACACTTTTTGGTGGTAGCCCCATCATTGTGAAATGCCCTTCATTCATCATCTAGTTGTTTCCTTCTACCTTTAATTGAAATGACTCTCTGGGAGAGATGGGCAGCATATAAATTTAATAAATAAATACATAAATTGATTGCAGTATTTTTAACATGGAGGACCCATTACAGTTGGATTCCTTTTGCCTGCAGTCTGCGGTGGTACAGTCTCAGCAGAGATGGACAAATTTATCCTCATATGGATGTCAAATTTTAATAATGTATTTGAACAAGGCAATGTCTTTATTTAAAGAGCAGATGAGGCCAATATAGTTGATCCTTTTCTAATACGTTGTAAGCTTTCTCTTCCATTCAAATATTTCAAATATGAGCCATAGTAGTAATAAACAGATGCTCTGAGCCAGTTGGCTCTTTCCACACCTTTCCTCCTGAAATTCACTGTTCATTCAAAAACGGTGACAGCACTTACTAAAACAGTTACAGCCAAGATGCCAGGAAGGGGATTTATTTTTCCACTATTGTGGCTTTCTCATGAAACTGTCCCAGTGCCTTAGAGGACAGATTGACTCTTGTTCCTTCCCAGTGTTATATGGGGATAACTCCAGCAAGACTGGTTGTTGACTAGGATCAATGATGGGTAGTCTGTGACCTTCCAAATGCTGCTGACTGCAACTCCCAGAATCATTAGCCTTCTGGTTTGGGATTGCCTCAAGACGTAGTTCAGTAACATCTGGTGGGGGGCAGTTTCCCCACCCAAAATGTACATGGTCTATGTTGCTATGAACAGGGGAGAGAGAGAACTTCTGGACACCACCCAGCCAGCTTCTCACAGAGCCATTCTCCCTCCAAGTGCACGCATGACACTCTGAGGCCCCTGGGATTACATGGGAAGCGCATGGAGATGTCTGGATGAATTACCTACCTGCAGGCCATCCAGTGCAGCTCATATATTTGGAATTACAACTTCCATGAATTTCAGAAGGAATGGTCAATAGTCAGGTATTATGGGAAGTATGGTCCAAACATTACAGATAGTCCTCGAGTTACAACCACTTGTTCAGTGACCATTTGAAGGTTTGACAGTGCTTAAAAAATGGACTTACAACTGGTCCCAGAAGTTATGGCCTTTGCAGTGCCTCCATGGTCATGTGATTGCGATCTGGGCACTTAGCAACCTGTTTGCGCTTACAAACGACAAAGTCAATGAGGAAGCAAAGTCACAAGCAAAGTCAATGGGGAAGCCGGCAGGGGAGGTCACAAATCACTCAAGTAAGTCTCCCCCACCCATCCCGGCCTTTCTTGGCTCGTTCACGCACACCGCACCCTCCCCCCCCCTTTGCTCGCATGCATACACATGCTGTCCCCTCCTTCCCCCTTCTCTCACTCACACACACCATGCCCCCTTTGCACTGCATTACAGCTCTGCAGGAGGAAGGAGAAAGACTCATGAACAGCCAGTGGTTTCCAATGTGAGCTGAAGAGTGCACACTGGAAGTGGCCCTGGAGAGTCCTTCAACACCTGGACGCGTCCCTGGACAGTCCTTGAGCGAGTGAAGGGGGGAAGAAGGGTGCAGGGCATGCGAGCAAAGGCGGAAAGAAGGCCAAGAAGCCCCTGAGCCGCAGTGTGACGAGCAGCCCCAGAGCTTTGCAATTCTGGGCCTGCTTGTTACTCCACAAGGCAGGGTGCAGGGAGGCCAAAAGGGCAGAGATGGGGGGGAGATAGGCAGGTGGGCGGAGTTGGAGGCAGTTCCTTACCTTACTGAGGCTCAAGGCTGGGAGGGACCAAGCCCGGAATTGCTTGGATTGGGGTGGGTGCTCAGCTAACGACCAGTGGAATTCACCTGGCAATGTGGAGTGCTGGGATTGCTGTCACTGAGTGACATGGTCACGTGATGTCTTGCTTTACAACCACATTGCTAAGCAATGGAAATTCCGGTCCCAACTGTGGTTATAAGTCAAGGACTACCTGTAGCAAATTTCCTGTTCCTGCACTATGAAGGCATGAATCTGCATGGATGAAGCTAAGAACTCTACCCATTATGCTCTTCACTTCCTCCTGTCTTTTTCATTATAGTTGTGGGAAAGCCAATTTCACATAGTTTTACCTGATGCTGTGCTTTTCTTTCCATTTCAACTTGTTTTTGTGTCTGGTGCCCTCTTGTGGCAAACATTTATTATAATCACATCTTTTTTTTTACTGCAGTGCCTGCTCCACTTTTTAAGTCTCGTAATCTTTTGTGTCCCCTTCGTGAATCACTGCCATGTCATGGCAAAGGGGCTTGCATAACTCAATGAAGCTGTGCAGGGTGACCCAAGATGGACAGGTCATAGTGGAGAATTCTGACAAAACGTGGTCCACTGGAGAAGGAAATGGCAACCCACTCCAGTATCCTTGCCAAGAAAGCCCCATGGACAATGTCAAAAGGCTAAAAGATATGATGCTGGAAGACGAGCCCCTCAGGTTGGAAGGTGTCCAATATGCTACTGGAGAAGAGCGGAGGGCAATTCCAAGTAGCTCCAGAAAGAGTGAAGCAGCTGGGCCAAAGCCAAAAGGACGTTCAGCTGTGGATGTATCTGGAAGAGAAAGAAGGTCCGATGCTGTAAAAAACAATATTCTATAGGTACCTGGAATGTAAGATCTATGAACCAAGGCAAGCTGGATGTGGTCAAACATGAGATGACAAGATTGAACATCGACATCTTCGGAATCAGTGAATTAAAATGAACAGGAATGGGTGAATTTAATTCAGGTGACCATTATATCTACTACTGTGGACAAGAAACCCTTAGAAGAAATGGAGTAGCCCTCATAGTCAATAAGACAGTGGGAAAGGCAGTAATGGGGTACAACCTCAAAAACGACAGAATGATCTCAGTGCAAATCCAAGGCAAACCATTCAACATCACAATAATCCAAGTCTATGCCCCAACCAAGAAGCTGAAGTTGACTGGTTCTATGAAGACCTACAACACCTTCTAGAACTAGCACCAAAAAAGATGTCCTTTCATCATAAGGGATTGGAATGCTAAAGTAGGAAGTCAAGGAATAATCGGAATAACAGGCAAGTTTGGCCTTGGAGTACAAAATGAAGCAGGGCAAAGGCTAATAGAGTTCTGTCAAGAGAACGAGCTGGTCATAGCAAACACTCTTTTCCAACAACACAAGAGACGACTCTACACATGGACATCACCAGATGGTCAATACCGAAACCAGATAGATTACATACTTTGCAGCCAAAGATGGAGAAGCTCTATACAGACGGCAAAAACAAGACCAGGAGCTGACTGTGGCTCAGATCATGAGCTTTTTATTGCAAAATTTAGGCTTAAATTGAAGAACATAGGGAAAACCAGTAGACCACTCAGGTATGACTTAGATCATATTCCTTGTGAGTACACAGTGAAGGTGATGAATAGATTTAGGGAATTAGATTTAGTAGGCAGAGTGCCTGAAGAACGATGGACGGAGGTTCGTAACATTGCACAGGAGGCAGCAACTAAAAGCATCCCAAAGAAAAAGAAATGCAAGAAAGCAAAATGGCTGCCTCATGAGGCTTTACAAATAGCTGTGGAAAGAAGGAATGTGAAAATCAAGAGTGAAAGGGAAAGATATAAGCAACTGAATGCAGATTTCCAGAGAATAGCAAAGAGAGATAAGAAGGCCTTCTTAAATGAACAATGCAAAGAAATTGAGGAAAACAACAGAAAGGGGAAGACTAGAGATCTCTTCAAGAAAATTGGACATATCAAGGGAACTTTTAGTGCAAAGATGTGCATGATAAAGGACAAAAAAGGCAGGGACCTAACAGAAGCAGAAGAGATTAAGAAGAGGTGGCAAGAATACACAGAAGAACTATATAAGAAAGATCTTAATGTCCCTGATGTCCATGCTGGTGTGATCACTGACCTTGAGCCGGACATCGTAGAGAGCGAAGTCAAGTGGGCCTTAGGAAGCATTACTAACAACAAAGCCAGTGGGGATGACAGTATTCCAGCTGAGCTACTTAAAATACTAAAAGATGATGCTGTTAAAGTGCTGCACTCAATATGCCAAGAAGTTTGAAAAACTCAACAGTGGCTATGGGATTGGAAAAGGTCAGTTTACGTTCCAATTCCAAAGAAGGGCAATGCCAAAGAATGCTCAAACTACCGCACAATTGTGCTCATTTCACATGCTAGCAAGGTTATGTTCAAAATCCTACAAGCTAGGCTTCAGCAGTGAACCAAGAACTACCGGATGTACAAGCTGGATTTCGAAGAGGCAGAGAAACTAGAGACCAAATTGCCAACATTCACTGGATCATGGAGAAAGCACAGGAGTTCCAGAATAACATCTGCTTCTGCTTAATTGACTATGCAAAAGCTTTTGATTGTGTGGATCACAACAAACTGTGGCAAATTCTTAAAGAGATGGGGGTACCAGACCACCTTACCTGTCTCCTGAGAAATCTGTATGCAGGCCAAGAAGCAACAGTTAGAACCAGTCATGGAACTATTGATTGGTTCAAAATAGGAAAAGGAGTATGACAAGGCTGTATACTGTCACCCTGCTTATTTAACTTATATGCAGAGTACATCATGAGAAATGCCAGGCTGGAAGAATCACAAGCCGGGGTTAAGACTGCAAGGAGAAATATCAACAACCTCAGATATGCAGATGATACCACCCAAATGGCAGAAAGTGAAGAAGAACTAAAGAGGCTCTTGATGATAGTGAAAGAGGAGAGTGCGAAAGCTGGCTTGAGACTCAACATTAAAAAAACTAAGATCATGGTATCTGGACCCATCAATTCCTGGCAAATAGAAAGGGTAGAAATGGAAGCAGTAACAGACTTCATTTATTTGGGCTCCAAGATCACCGCAGATAGAGACTGCAGCCATGAAATTAAAGGACACTTGCTCCTTGGGAGGAAAGCTATGACTAACCTAGACAGCATATTAAAAAACAGAGACGTCACCTTGCCGACAAAGATCTGCATAATCAAAGCTATGGTTTTTCCAGTAGCAATGTATGGCTGTGAGAGCTGGACCATAAGGAAGGCTGAGTGCCAGACAATTGATGCCTGTGAATTGTGGTGCTGGAGAAGACTCTTAGGAGTCCCTTGGACTGCCAGAAGGTCAAACCAGTCAATCCTAGAGGAAATCAACCCTGACTGCTCATTGGAAGGATTGATAATGAAGCTCAAGCTCAGATACTTTGGCCACCTAATGTGAAGAGAGGACTCTTTGGAAAAGACCCTGATGCTGGGAAAGATGGAAGGCAAAAGGAGAAGAGGACGGCAGAGGATGAGATGGTTAGATAGCATCACCGAAGCAATGAGCATGAAACTGAGCAAACTCAGGGAGGCAGTGAAGGACAGGAAGGCCTGGCGCGATATGGTTCATGGGGTCACGAAGAGTCGGACACGACTTAATGACTGAACAACAACAACAACAACAAAAATCTTTTGTGTATTGCTATGCACACACTTGTGCACACTCCTTTGCAAAATGCTTTATCCTACATGGTCCCATATTTTGCACCTCTAGTCTTTCTTACCCTGAGATGGTATAGTTCTTCCTCTGCCCCATGGTGTGTTGCTCTGTCTCCTATCGTAACAAAGAAAACCCCGTCACCTGCTTTCCATTGTCTCATGGAATATGTCATAGCTAATTATGTTGAGGGTTATTACTGCACTGAAATAACAGCAACAATTTTATAAACGACCTTTCTTCTGAAAGTCCAGGCCAGTATAAAGGGGCATTTAATTCTCCTCCATATAGTTGGATTCAGTGATGTTTGGAAATACTTGGCATTAGTGTAATATTCAGAATTTTTTAAAAGAAGCTATGAAAAATGGAAAACAATTTTGATGGTAAATGGCAAAGAAACTGGAGAATTTTTTTTTCAGGGGGGATTCATAATCTCCAATGCTTTTTATAATCTCGGTGATATCCTTCACTCACATACTGAATAAAACAAAATTTGTATACGAACTATCAAAATAAAGTGGAAAAATATTCCACCTGTTATACTTGGATGATTTGAAATGATATGGAAAATCAGAAACTGAAACTGAATCCTTACTTAATACTGTAAGGATGTATAATGATGACATCAGAATAGAATTTGGATTTGAAAAAGGTGTGATGTTCAACCTAAAGAAAGGAAAAAATGGAAGAAAATGAATATGGACTATTCAAAAGTGGGAATCTCATAAAATCTTTGCCCATAGAAGAAATCTATAAATATCTAGGAGAACTCAAATTAAGTAACACCTTGCATGGTGAAGTTAAAAAGAAAAGCAGTTTAGATTATTGGAATTAGTGCAAAAAATTATACATTCAAAGTTAAAAGGTGGAAATACAAAGTCACAATTATATGGGCAATGCCAGTAATACCAGATGTTCTGCTGGTGTAGGTAGACTGGACACAACTTGAATTGGACAATTTAGATCAGAAAACTTGAAAACTGGTAGCAGTGCATCAGGCATTGAATCCATGAAGGGATGTTGCTTAACTATACTTCCTGCCCCCCCAATTTTTTGAAAATATTTTTTATCCTGCTTTTATTATTTTTATAAATAATTCAAGGCAGCAAGAACATACCTAATACTCCTTCCTCCTCCTATTTTGCCCACAACAACAACCCTGTGAGGTGAGTTGGGCTGAGAGAGAGGGACTGGCCCAAAGTCCCCCAGCCGGCTTTCGTGTCCAAGGCAGGAGCAGAACTCACAGTCTCTTGCTTTCTAGCCTGGAGCTTTAACCACTAGACCAAACTGGCTCTCTTTTGGACCGTTGGTTTAAATTCAATTCAATTCAATTCAATTCAATTTAAAAATTAAATTAAATTAAATTAAATTGGAGATTGGTTTACTGCAGGCAGTAAAGACAGGCAGTTGAAGAAGAAAAACATGAATTAAATGATTACATCAAGGCAATCAAAGAGAAAACGCTCATTGCAGTTTGCAAAGAAAACACTCTGAAAATAGCAGAAGCAAAAAATGACTATGAATGTGAATTGTTGGAGAAGAGTTTAGAAAACTGGAGAGGCCGTTACATAGCCAATACATAAAAGGAACTGAAAGTAGACCAGGAGTTGGCAATGATTACAAACTGACACTATCAAGAAGAAAACAGAAGGATTAATTTTTGCAACTCAAGACCAAGCATTACAAGCAAAAATGATGAAATCAACTATTCAACATGTATCAAACGGTGGCAAATGGAGATGTTGTAAAAGAAAAGAGGAAGCCATAGATCACACAAGTACTGGATGCAACAAAATTGCTCAGATTGACTATAAACAATGCCATGATAGAATAACCACTGTGATCCATTGGCATCTGGGCAAAAATGATAATTTCCAAATTTCCTGAATGTGGTATAATCACAACATTGGGGGAAAAAAGGTTGCAAATGTTGTGTATCTTCACATGCACATACAAACCGATCAGCATCCAGAACACAACATACCAGATATAACAATAATTGAAAAGAGTAACTTTTGTAACCCCTTCATGGATCACTGCCTTGTCGTGGCGAAGGGGCTTGTGTAACTCAGTGAAGCCATGAGCTATACCGTGCAGGGCCACCCAAGACGGACAGGTCATGACAGAGAGTTCTGACAAAATGTGGTCCACTGGAGAAGGAAATGGCAACCCACTCCAGTATCCTTGCCAAGAAAACCCCATGGACAATGTTAAAAGGCTAAAAGATATGACGCCGGAAGATGAGCCCCTCAGGTCGGAAGGTGTCCAATATGCTACTGGGGAAGAGCGGAGGGCAATTCCAAGTAGCTCCAGAAAGAGTGAAGCGACTGGGCCAAAGCCGAAAGGACGTTCAGCTGTGGATGTATCTGGAAGCGAAAAGAAGGTCCGATGCTGTAAAGAACAATATTGTATAGGTACGTGGAATGTAAGATCCATGAACCAAGGCAAGCTGGATGTGGTCAAACATGAGATGACAAGATTGAACGTCGACATCTTGGGAATCAGCGAATTGAAATGGACGGGAATGGGTGAATTTAATTCAGGTGACCACTATATCCACTACTGTGGGCAAGAAACCCTTAGAAGAAATGGAGTTGCACTCATAGTCAATAAGAGAGTGGGAAAGGCAGTAATGGGGTACAACCTCAAAAACGACAGAATGATCTCAGTGCGTATCCAAGGAAAACCATTCAACATCACGGTAATCCAAGTCTATGCCCCAACCACCGATGCCGAAGAAGCTGAAGTTGACCGGTTCTATGAAGACCTACAAGACCTTCTAGAACTAGCACCAAAAAAAGATGTCCTTTTCATCATAGGGGATTGGAATGCTAAAGTAGGAAGTCAAGGAGTAATCGGAATAACAGGCAAGTTTGGCCTTGGAGTACAAAATGAAGCAGGGCAAAGGCTAATAGAGTTCTGTCAAGAGAACAAGCTAGTCATAGCAAACACTCTTTTCCAACAACACAAGAGACGACTCTACACATGGACATCACCAGATGGTCAATACCGAAACCAGATTGATTACATACTTTGCAGCCAAAGATGGAGAAGCTCTATACAGATGGCAAAAACAAGACCAGGAGCTGACTGTGGCTCAGATCATGAGCTTCTTACTGCAAAATTTAGGCTTAAATTGAAGAATGTAGGGAAAACCAGTAGACCACTCAGGTATGACTTAGATCATATTCCATGTGAGTACACAGTGAAGGTGATGAATAGATTTAGAGGATTAGATTTGGTAGACAGAGTGCCTGAAGAACTATGGACGGAGGTCTGTAACATTGTACAAGAGGCAGCAACTAAAACCATCCCAAAGAAAAAGAAATGCAAGAAAGCAAAATGGCTGTCTGATGAGGCTTTACAAATAGCTGTGGAAAGAAGGAATGCGAAAAGCAAGGGTGAAAGGGAAAGATATAAGCAATTGAATGCAGATTTCCAGAGAATAGCAAGGAGAGATAAGAAGGCCTTCTTAAATGAACAATGCAAAGAAATTGAAGAAAACAATAGAATGGGGAAGACTAGAGATCTCTTCAAGAAAATTGGAGATATCAAAGGAACGTTTAGTGCAAAGATGGGCATGATAAAGGACCAAAAAGGCAGGGACCTAACAGAAGCAGAAGAGATTAAGAAGAGGTGGCAAGAATACACAGAAGAACTATACAAGAAAGATCTCAATGTCCCTGATGTCCATGCTGGTGTGGTCACTGACCCTGAGCCAGACATCCTAGAGAGTGAAGTCAAGTGGGCCTTAGGAAGCATTGCTAACAACAAAGCTAGTGGAGATGACAGTATTCCAGCTGAGTTATTTAAAATACTAAAAGACGATGCTGTGAAAGTGCTGCACTCAATATGCCAGCAAGTTTGGAAAACGCAACAGTGGCCACGGGATTGGAAAAGGTCAGTTTACGTTCCAATTCCAAAGAAGGGCAATGCCAAAGAATGCTCAAACTATCGCACAATTGCACTCATTTCACATGCTAGCAAGGTTATGCTCAAAATCCTACAAGCTAGGCTTCAGCAGTACGTGAACCGAGAACTACCGGATGTACAAGCTGGGTTTCGAAGAGGCAGAGGAACTAGAGATCAAATTGCCAACATTCGCTGGATCATGGAGAAAGCACGAGAGTTCCAGAAAAGCATCTACTTCTGCTTCATTGACTATGCAAAAGCCTTTGATTGTGTGGATCACAACAAACTGTGGCAAATTCTTAAAGAGATGGGGATACCAGACCACCTTACCTGTCTCTTGAGAAATCTGTATGCAGGCCAAGAAGCAACAGTTAGAACCGGTCATGGAACAACCGATTGGTTCAAAATAGGGAAAGGAGTACGACAAGGCTGTATACTGTCACCCTGCTTATTTAACCTATATGCAGAGTACATCATGAGAAATGCCAGGCTGGAAGAATCACAAGCCGGAATTAAGATTGCAGGGAGAAACATCAATAACCTCAGATATGCAGACGATACTACCCTAATGGCAGAAAGTGAAGAAGAACTAAAGAGCCTCTTGATGAGGGTGAAAGAGGAGAGTGTGAAAGCTGGCTTGAAACTCAACATTAAAAAAACTAAGATCATGGCATCTGGACCCATCAATTCCTGGCAAATAGAAGGGGTAGAAATGGAAGCAGTAACAGACTTCATTTATTTGGGCTCCAAGATCACCGCAGACGGAGACTGCAGCCATGAAATTAAAAGACGCTTGCTCCTTGGGAGGAAAGCTATGGCAAACCTAGATAGCATATTAAAAAGCAGAGACGTCACCTTGCCGACAAAGATCCGCATAGTCAAAGCTATGGTTTTTCCAGTAGTAATGTATGGCTGTGAGAGCTGGACCATAAAGAAGGCTGAACGCCGAAGAATTGATGCCTTTGAACTGTGGTGGTGGAGAAGACTCTTAAGAGTCCCCTGGACTGCTAGGAGGTCAAACCAGTCAATCTTAAAGGAAATCAACTCTGATTGCTCATTGGAAGGATTGATAACGAAGCTCAAGCTCAGATACTTTGGTCACCTAATGCGAAGAGAGGACTCTTTGGAAAAGACCCTGATGCTGGGAAAGATGGAAGGCAAAAGGAGAAGAGGACGGCAGAGGATGAGATGGCTAGATAGTATCACTGAAGCAATGAGCATGAAATTGAGCAAACTCAGGGAGGCAGTGAAAGATAGGAAGGCCTGGCGCAATATGGTTCATGGGGTCACGAAGAGTCGGACACGACTTAACGACTAAACAACAACAAACTTTTGTAATGTGACCATACCTGGGGACAGGAGAATCAAAGGAAAAAAATAGGGGGAAAAAAATACGGAGATATAATATGTTATGGGAATGATGCGTCTCATTGTGCCCCTGAAGGCATCAATGTGCTATTGAAATAGTAACATGAAGTTATGTTCACCAACCCATATAATTCATAATTCCTTTCCTAGCATGATCTTCATCCTTTTTGCTCCCTTCCCTTACTCCGCCAGCTTGCCCGTCTTGTTTTTTCTTGTGCAGGGAACAGAAGCACAAGGAACTATTACTGCTGAAGTTCAAGGAAGGAAGCAAAGGCCTGACTGAAGATAGGGTTGCAGGGGAAATAAAGAAATGGAAAAGAAGCAAAGTGCTTAAAAAACGGACACTCAAAATTGTGGGAGTAGAAGACGGCATTGTGGCAGGTTTGAATTTATCAGGCTATTCCAGGAGCAGGATGTTTTGCTGGTGCCCGAAGCTTTCTAATCAGGGTTGGAGCTGTTTGGAACGCCTCAAAAGGGGATAGGCTCTGCAGGCAGAAGTAATACAGTGGTACCTCGGGTCACGAACTTACCGTATTTTTCCGACTATAAGACGATACTTTTTTCTAAAATCCTTACCCTAAAAATTGAAGGGCGTCTTATTCAAGGAAGTCAGCGAGGAGAGAACTGCACGGTGGCAAAACTGCCCATACTTTGTCTCTGCGAACGGGCTTCCTCCAATCACGAGCCTCCAATCATGAGTGAAATAGCTTGTCTCCCAAACAGACTTCCTCCAATCACAAGCCTTATGTAACTGACGTCAGCTGATGCTGAACAAACCAATTAGAGAAGGCTGTTTGCAGAGAGAAGCTATCGGCACTTTCACTCGTGCTTGAATGCAATCAGTTATGCAAAAGAGCCTGGAAATAGAGCTGCAGAGAGACGGTTTGGACCTCCTCCCACCGAGTGTATCAGGTCAATGTTAACTAATTACTAAATAAAAATGTGTTCTGCACTATCTTTAAAATATTGATTTCTTAATTTGGGGTTGGAAAACTGGTGGTCGTCTTGTACATGGGGGCGTCTTATTGTCGGAAAAATATGGTAATTCGTTCCGTGACTCTAGTCGCGACCCGAATTGGTCACAACCCGAATCAAATTTCCCATAAGGTTCAATGTAAATACGGTTAATCTGTTCTGAACCATATGTATTTTTTTTTCCTAAACCACAAAAATATAAAACAAAGTACAGTACAGTACAGTATGAAGAGAGAGAACACTAACCTTGCCCGAGGTGACTTCTGGGGTGGAGGACAGGAAGGCGGGTGGGGAGGCGGTTATTGTTTGGAGGGAGAGTCCCCCTCCCTACAGGAAGCCACGACCACATGTCACGGTGGGGAAGATGGCAGCGGATCCTGTTCGTCACCCGATGCGGAGTTCGTGAACGGAAGCAAAATTTTGCGAACGGTGCTGTTCGTGACCCGAACTGGTCGTGAACAGAAGCGTTCGTGACCCGAGATCCCACTGTACAGAAAAAAGCCAAAGTTATAGCCCATCCTCTCTTACTCCTTACTGGTCATTTTGAGAAGATGGAAGATGAGAGAATCTCTTGGTCCTGGTCAGCTGCAAGGAATGCTAAACTTGGATTGGTTATGGGTTGGAACTGTGGCTTAGAGCCTGGATGACATTGTTTTGAAATTTCCATGTAAGAAACTAAATGTTACAGATAAAAGTGTTCACAAGTTGCTACTGTCTTGATCTTGTTCCTTGACAAGATAATAAAGCTCCGTGTGTGTGCGTGGAAAGAGAGGGACACATACATACATACCAAACTGTGTTTCTACTTTGTCACTGCAGAATGGAAGCAAGATCACTATAGACCCAAATGAGTTGGCTTAGAGCCTTTCTATTAGCTTCACTAGCTGTGCCATAGTCTGGAATGGAGTCATGGAATGTAAAAAAAAAAAAACACCTTAAAAGTACTGGAAAGAAATACATCAAAATATTCAGAAACCCCTAAAAATGAAATTTGAGCTCAAGATTGTGCATTTTGATATAGATGGACAGTCTATCTGTAAGTCCTCCTGGTCTAGGAGTTTAGACAGTTTATGAGCTAATCCAAAAAACAAAACAAAACACAGCCAAACAACCTTAGAACCACTAAATCTTTTCATAATATCTTGGAATTATGGGGAAAAAATGGACTTGCTAACAAACAAATAAAATTTTACTGTAACTTTATGTAGAAGCTTCAGAGCAGAGCCTATTCACAAGAACTGGGCAGAACAATCCACAGGGCAAATTGTAGAGGCCATCCATTGTAGGATTTGATATTTTTAAGGATTTGGATTGTAAGATACTTCAAATGACTCTACAGCCATATTTTAACATTTCCATTGTTTGCATAGAAGCTGGGTGATTTCCGTTTTGTGGTTAGAAATAGACCATCTTCCAGGAAACATATATTTCAAGCCTAGATAATGATAGTATGGAAGTTCTGCCCTCAGATACTCAGTCAAACCTGTGGTTAGAAGAAAGAATCACCTGAGAGAAGATGACGCAAGTGAAAACCAAAATAAATTTAGCCACAGAAACCACCCATCTCTTCACACAAGGGGGCATCCAAGAGCTAGTTTGAGGATCCTCTGTCTTGTTTTGGCAAATCAATTCACCATCTGTCCTAAGGCATTGTTAGAAAAGGAAATAAAGTGGACACTCCTTGATGTATGGAGAAAAGAAGCTTGAGTCCACCAGGGCAGAGATTCTCAACTTTCTCTTACCTTTTTACTTAAAAAAAAAAAAAGGTTAATTGAAAGAGGATTTTCTATAAATATGAGGGCATTAAATGACCATTAAACTCTCCATACAAACCAGCTACCTATAAAAACTAAACCTACATAATTTAGCACAAAAGAGCAGAAAACTAATTGCGTCACCTAAAAGAAGGTTTATAAAACTCTCCTGTATTTTTGTTTATTTTTTGCTGTACACTAGATGTATCATGACTTGAGAAAATCTTACCCAGGTAACTCTGGCATGAGGAATGTATGACCAGGTACTGTTGGAATATTGTCCCTAATCATTGGCCATACTAAAACTGACAGTAGGGTATCGATTGGATCCACCACAACAGAGATTCTCCAAAGTTACCTTATCTCTTCTACTTAAAAAAAGGAATTGCATAACTGAAAGACAATGATATTGATATGACTGATTTATAGGAGATATGTATGATTTTTGAAGTACAGGTAATCCTTGCTTAACAACCACAATTGGGACCAGAATTTAGATTGCTAAGCGATGTGGTCATTTAGGGAATTATCACATCACCACTTTGCTTAGCGACTGCAATCCCGGCACTCCTGGCTGCTGTCGTTAAGCGAGAATCGTGGATCATTAAGAGGACAGAGTCCCAGGTAAGGAGCACAGGGGTGCCTCAGGGGGGTGGGAGAGGCCCTGGGAAGCCTGGCGAAGGCCACACGCAAGTTGCTGCAGCACAGCGCAAAGCTGCAGCTGCCCCTGGAAGCCTCAGCAGCTCCAGCCCAGCCCAGCAGAACTGCAGGGCTGCTGCAACTCCCCCCACCAGCCTATCTCCCCCCCCCCCCCCACACACACACCACATCTATGCCCTTTTGGTTGCCCTGCACAGTGGCACTCATCGGCAGCAGTGCCGGAGCTGGGGCTAAAGTAGAGGCCTGAGGTCTTCAGCAGTCTCAGCCAGCTGCCGCCACCCCCAGGCCTCGAGTTGGATTGGCCTGTGGGCTTATCTGGTGGCAGCTCAGTGTATCAGGGGTTTGTGGATTTCTCTGATCCACCCTCAGCAAGCCTCAGTCCTGGTTATGGGACAGAGATAGTGTTGATCATCTTTGTGACATCTTCACTGGGAATAAGACAGGGATCCCTATGGGATTTACTGGATCTCTCAATGGCTTTTAAAATGATCAGCCGTAGCATTTGCCTGGCTGTGCTGAAACTTGGAGCTACAATTTTTTTGAAGAGTGGCTACAGAGTGTAGTCCTGAGAATCTGTTGCTCATAGCCTGGCCGTTTGTCTATGGTGACTCAGAATTCCCTTTTGTCTCCCATTTTGTTTTAAACTCATATACAAAGCTGCTGAGAGAAACTGACCATGGTTGGGATTTCAGGGACAACATTATGCAGTTGACACTCAACACTTTCTCTTATTTCCTTCAAAATCTGAGGAAGTTGTTCAAGTTCTCCATCAATGTCTGATCACTTAAAGGACTAGGTGGGAGACAACCAAGAACCCATGTAAATACTGCAGTGAAATAGGATGAAGCACACCGTTACCCTGAAACAACTCAAGAGCATCTGAAATGAGGGAGGCTATTTTAAGAATATGCTATTGTAACTTCACTGTTTTGTTATGGCTTTACACTTCCTCTGTATTCGGTACTTGCTTGGTGTTCAGACTGCAGAAAGGCTTGTTTATATAGTACTGTACTTTTAGTCTGGGGGCCAAAAGATTTGATGACTACTAAAGTTCACAAGAGGTACAGCACTATACACCCACCTCATTTCAAGTGCAGCTTTAGAAATTATAATGCTATACAGAGCACAAAAACAACAGAGCTTTCAAAATGGAACCAACTTAACAATGAGCGTCCTGTAATGTAGAGTCTGCTGATAATATGACTTGACAAAGCAGATGGGAAATTTAGCCTGCAGTCACCCTTCCCACTTAAGCCTCCTATGCTTTAGGAAGAACACTCATCTGGATAGAACACAGATGAAATGGACATTGCAAAAAGGTGGGTTTGGGTAGTGTCACAAAGAGTCAAGGGTTTCTTTATTCTTACACAAATCAGCCCGTTGCACTTTTATTTATGTAGGATTTGTAAAACCCATTAAAGCAGAATGAAAATCTTAAATAAACCATTACTTCTAGGGGTATGCACAAAACTGAAAACATGGTTTGTTTCAAGCGAAGAATGAGACAGCCCAATTCAAAGTATTTCAAGTTGGTTGTGTAGTGATGAAACAAAATTTAAAATGTTTCAGTATTACAGCTACAGACAACAGTGGGAACTTGGAACAAACACTTTGCTTTCTTGTTTTTCATCAAAAGTCACAAGAGTTGGTGAGGTGGTAGCCTATGCTGAATTTTTATTTCTTGCATAGATATTTTTGTCTGAGAACTCAAGGCAGTGAACATGGGGGGTCTCTCCTTTATTCCCACCACAACTCAGTAAATAGGTCAGGCTGAGAGAGATTGTATCCCCTTCATGGATCACTGCCTTGTCGTGGCGAAGGGGCTTGCGTAGCTCAGTGAAGCCATGAGCTATACCGTGCAGGGCCACCCAAGACGGACAGGTCATGACAGAGAGTTCTGACAAAATGTGGTCCACTGGAGAAGGAAATGGCAACCCACTCCAGTATCCTTGCCAAGAAAACCCCATGGACAATGTAAAAAGGCTAAAAGATATGACGCCGGAAGATGAGCCCCTCAGGTCGGAAGGTGTCCAATATGCTACTGGGGAAGAGCGGAGGGCAATTCCAAGTAGCTCCAGAAAGAGTGAAGCGACTGGGCCAAAGCCGAAAGGACGTTCAGCTGTGGATGTATCTGGAAGCGAAAAGAAGGTCCGATGCTGTAAAGAACAATATTGTATAGGTACGTGGAATGTAAGATCCATGAACCCAAGGCAAGCTGGATGTGGTCACACATGAGATGACAAGATTGAACGTCGACATCTTGGGAATCAGCGAATTGAAATGGACGGGAATGGGTGAATTTAATTCAGGTGACCATTATATCTACTACTGTGGGCAAGAAACCCTTAGAAGAAATGGAGTTGCACTCATAGTCAATAAGAGAGTGGGAAAGGCAGTAATGGGGTACAACCTCAAAAACGACAGAGTGATCTCAGTGCATATCCAAGGAAAACCATTCAACATCACGGTAATCCAAGTCTATGCCCCAACCACTGATGCCGAAGAAGCTGAAGTTGACCGGTTCTATGAAGACCTACAACACCTTCTAGAACTAGCACCAAAAAAAGATGTCCTTTTCATCATAGGGGATTGGAATGCTAAAGTAGGAAGTCAAGGAGTAATCGGAATAACAGGCAAGTTTGGCCTCGGAGTACAAAATGAAGCAGGGCAAAGGCTAATAGAGTTCTGTCAAGAGAACAAGCTGGTCATAGCAAACACTCTTTTCCAACAACACAAGAGACGACTCTACACATGGACATCACCAGATGGTCAATACCGAAACCAGATAGATTACATACTTTGCAGCCAAAGATGGAGAAGCTCTATACAGACGGCAAAAACAAGACCAGGAGCTGACCGTGGCTCAGATCATGAGCTTCTTATTGCAAAATTTAGGCTTAAATTGAAGAACATAGGGAAAACCAGTAGACCACTCAGGTATGACTTAGATCATATTCCTTGTGAGTACACAGTGAAGGTGATGAATAGATTTAGGGAATTAGATTTAGTAGGCAGAGTGCCTGAAGAACTATGGACGGAGGTTCGTAACATTGCACAGGAGGCAGCAACTAAAAGCATCCCAAAGAAAAAGAAATGCAAGAAAGCAAAGTGGCTGTCTGATGAGACTTTACAAATAGCTGTGGAAAGAAGGAATGCGAACAGCAAGAGTGAAAGGGAAAGATATAAGCAACTGAATGCAGATTTCCAGAGAATAGCAAGGAGAGATAAGAAGGCCTTCTTAAATGAACAATGCAAAGAAATTGAGGAAAACAACAGAAAGGGGAAGACTAGAGATCTCTTCAAGAAAATTGGACATATCAAGGGAACTTTTAGTGCAAAGATGTGCATGATAAAGGACAAAAAAGGCAGGGACCTAACAGAAGCAGAAGAGATTAAGAAGAGGTGGCAAGAATACACAGAAGGACTATATAAGAAAGATCTTAATGTCCCTGATGTCCATGCTGGTGTGGTCACTGACCTTGAGCCGGACATCGTAGAGAGCGAAGTCAAGTGGGCCTTAGGAAGCATTACTAACAACAAAGCCAGTGGGGATGACAGTATTCCAGCTGAGCTACTTAAAATACTAAAAGATGATGCTGTTAAAGTGCTGCACTCAATATGCCAAGAAGTTTGAAAAACTCAACAGTGGCTATGGGATTGGAAAAGGTCAGTTTACGTTCCAATTCCAAAGAAGGGCAATGCCAAAGAATGCTCAAACTACCGCACAATTGTGCTCATTTCACATGCTAGCAAGGTTATGTTCAAAATCCTACAAGCTAGGCTTCAGCAGTGAACCAAGAACTACCGGATGTACAAGCTGGATTTCGAAGAGGCAGAGGAACTAGAGACCAAATTGCCAACATTCACTGGATCATGGAGAAAGCACAGGAGTTCCAGAATAACATCTGCTTCTGCTTAATTGACTATGCAAAAGCTTTTGATTGTGTGGATCACAACAAACTGTGGCAAATTCTTAAAGAGATGGGGGTACCAGACCACCTTACCTGTCTCCTGAGAAATCTGTATGCGGGCCAAGAAGCAACAGTTAGAACCAGTCATGGAACAGTTGCATGCTGATTCATCAAGCAACAAGTATGCTGATGATACCCAACTATACATCTCCATCCCAGGTGCCCTAAGTGACGCTGTGACTGCCCTCTCGCGGTGCCTGGAGGCTGTGGGGGCCTGGATGGGGGACAACAGGCTTCAGCTGAACCCTGGTAAGATGGAGTGGCTGTGGATACGGGGAGCCTCAAGGTCTAGGACTTTGTCATCTTTGGTTCTTGACGGGGTTGCACTACCCCAGACAGACCCAGTGCGTAATCTGGGGGTTCTCCTGGACTCACGACTCCTGCTCGAAGAGCAGGTGGCAGTCGTGGCTAGGAGGGCCTTTGCATGACTTCGTGTGGTGCGCCAGTTACGCCCCTTCCTGGATCAGGGGGACCTCCGCACGGTCACTCATGCCCTGGTCACCTCTGGGTTGGACTACTGTAATGCGCTCTACATGGGGCTACCCTTGAAGAGTATCCGGAAGCTACAGCTGGTGCAGAATGCGGCGGCGCGGACAGTTCTTAATGCCCCTAGGAGGGCACATATAACACCGCTGTTGCGCGAGCTGCATTAGTTACCGGTTTGTTTCTGGGTCCAATTCAAGGTGTTGGTTATTACCTTTTAAGCCCTTTATGGCATGGGACCAGGTTATCTGAGGAACCGCCTCGCCCTGGTCACTTCAGCCCATCCCACTTGGTTCAGCAGAAGGGGCAGGTTGCAGACCCCACCAGTCAGGGAATTTCGATTGGTGGGGTCGAGGCAGAGAGCCTTTTCTGCTGTAGCGCCCGCCCTATGGAACATCCTGCCTCCTGAGGTCCGGTGTGCCCCCTCCCTCATGGCCTTCAGGAAAGGTATTAAATCCTGGCTCTGCCAGAAGGCCTGGGGGCCAGAGGGGGCCCCGCACCTGTGGAGATGGCTGGTGGGATGATGGGTTGTCTCCCCCCCCCCCCAGCATCTTACAGGTTTTTTAGGGCCATAAACCAGAGGAGTTTTTTTAGGGTTTTTTAATATGTTTTTAATTATTTATAGTTTTTAGCCATCTTGGAGAGAGCTGTGTTTTTATTGTGAGCCGCCCAGAGTCACCCGTTGGGGGAGATGGGCGGCATACAAGCCAAATAGATAGATAGATAGATAGATAGATAGATAGATAGATAGATAGATAGATAGATATAGATAGATAGATAGATAGATAGATAGATAGATAGATAGATAGATAGATAGATTGACTGACTGACTGACTGACTGACTGACTGATTGATTGATTGATTGATTGGTTCAAAATAGGAAAAGGAGTATGACAAGGCTGTATACTGTCACCCTGCTTATTTAACTTATATGCAGAGTACATCATGAGAAATGCCAGGCTGGAAGAATCACAAGCCGGGGTTAAGACTGCAGGGAGAAACATCAACCACCTCAGATATGCAGATGATACCACCCAAATGGCAGAAAGTGAAGAAGAACTAAAGAGCCTCTTGATGATAGTGAAAGAGGAGAGTGCGAAATCTGGCTTGACATTAAAAAAACTAAGATCATGGCATCTGGACCCATCAATTCCTGGCAAATAGAAGGGGTAGAAATGGAAGCAGTAACAGACTTCATTTATTTGGGCTCCAAGATCACCGCAGACGGAGACTGCAGCCATGAAATTAAAGGACACTTGCTCCTTGGGAGGAAAGCTATGGCAAACCTAGACAGCATATTAATAAGCAGAGACATCACGTTGCCGACAAAGATCCTCATAATCAAAGCTATGGTTTTTCAAGTAGTAATGTATGGCTGTGAGAGCTGGACCATAAGGAAGGCTGAGCACCGGAGAATTGATGCCCTTGAATCGTGGTGCTGGAGAAGACTCTTAGGAGTCCCTTAGACTGCCAGAAGGTCAAACCAGTCAATCCTAGAGGAAATCAACCCTGACTGCTCATTGGAAGGATTGATAATGAAGCTCAAGCTCAGATACTTTGGCCACCAAATGCGAAGAGAGGACTCTTTGGAAAAGACCCTGATGCTGGGAAAGATTGAAGGCAAAAGGAGAAGGGGACGTCAGAGGATGAGATGGTTAGATAGCATCACTGAAGCAATGAGCATGAAACTGAGCAAACTCGAGACAGTGAAGGACAGGAAGGCCTGGCGCGATATGGTTCATGGGGTCACAAAGAGTCAGACACGACTTAATGACTGAACAACAACGAGAGAGATTGTATGTCCCAAAGACCTCTGACCATGATCAAGTGAAGTGTTGTAACCACTACACTGCACTAGATTTCAATGCTATATGCCTTCCAAACTGCAGTAAAATTGATTTAAGAGGATAATTTTGGAAACATTAAAACAAATCCATTAAGAAATGATAAAAATAATCAACTGATTTAGATTATGTAAGAGGATAGTCTTGTTAAGTCTATGCTAGCAAAAATTAGGGGGACTCTGGTGGCACCTTTTAAAATCTGTTATTGGAAAAGCCCTCAGGGCTCAACAGAGGGAGTCTTTTCAGTTTTAAAAATCCTGAAGCTCTGAGTCAACCCATTAATATAATAAAATACTAAACTCAAGAAACATTCCTTACAAGGTTCCCTTTTGCTTTTGCAGCCTGCCAACTGCATTGGATTTTCTGATGCTTTTGCTTATACGTAGCTGGGGGGGGGGGGGGGGGGGGGAGGGAAGACTGCTGATACATGAATAATATTAACATTACAAGAAGACACAAAAAGGAAGGGCAGTGCCTCCTGGGGCCAGGAAACAGCCTTCTGAGTGCTGGAATTAGCCCCCCCTTCCCCCAAGTCTGTGAATATTTTATCTATCTTCACAGAAGCTGAAGAGACTGTACATGGATTTGCATAAACATATTCCAGTGTTGCTAGACCCATTGTTTTTTCTTAGCAGCCTTTCCAAATCATAGATTTCCCAAAGTGGCACGGAACCTAACGTTAACACAAATACTATGCTTACACAGAAGCAGTTCTAAATAAAGCCAATTAGAGTAAAATATAAATTCAGAGTATCTTTTAGAACATATAAGGTGGGCACACGGCCACACCTAGATAAGCCACCAAACTGATTCCAATATGGTAATGATTCACAAATACTAATTTTTAAGATGCCTCAACAAGAGAGATTTGTCTGCAGATATCTAGCCTCAGCGTCTACTTGCTGCTGTTATTTTACACTACTGTTGGCAGACTGATAGATTGTTGGAGACAACATGACACAGATCTCCCAGCCAGAATAGTTGAGACAGAGTTCCCATTCAAACGTTAGCCCTCAAAGAACTTTATATCTGCATGTTATAGAAAGGGTCCTAGAATCAGCTGATCCAAACTCATCTTCCATCTGACCTTGCAATGTTCCATTTGGGGGCCCAGCACCAATGCTAGGTTCCTGCATGCAAGCTACTCAACTGGTGGCATGATGTTTTGGCACTATTCTAGCCCCTTCCAGCCCCCAGACCAGGGGGTTAGAATTGTTGCTTGTTTTCAGTCATTTCATGGAGGAGGAATTGCTGTAGCACTTTCTCCATTACTAAAATAAAAAACAGGCAGGCAGTAATACGCTGCACATCCTTTAAAAGAGCACAGCATTAATGTCCTCTTAAAAACAACATCTCCCACTCTATACCCTGTAGATTCAATCTTCTTCCACTCTTATAATTTCTCTCACGTAAGAGAGACACAGAATCAGAAGCTGCATATTCTTTTAATCATATATGTATAGGGCCAGATGTCAATACTCTCTTGTGCTGCAGCCTATAAAAGATGCATAGGAGGGAGTCAGTGGCCATTCTGGTATTTGTGCATGCTCAGAGGGTGTCTTGCTTATGGCCACAATCTTGATTACATAATATTAACCGTACGGAAAGAGCATCAATAAAGCCATGTATGAATCAGACAATAATAAAGACAACAGCCAACAGAATTCAAATTGCACAAAATGTTTATTTGCATTTATCTAGTACATTTAACCTTCAGGGGCTGGCTAGATTAAATTTGGGGGAGGGCATGTTCAGTTGTTTTCAATCTCAACACTTTTCACCCTTAAACAAGCACATTAAAAGTTACCATGAAGGCAGCAGAATTATTTAGAACTAGTTTTGACAAAAGCAGAGCATCAGACACATTTTAGTGGTTTTAACAGTACTACATTTGATTAAAAGAACTCACATAAAGTGAAAACATTTAGAGTCAGAAACATCAGTTAAGAAAATAAAAAAGACAAGAGCTGTGTCATTCAGATATTTCAGGACTGACATAGTAAATGTTTTAGTACTCAGATGTTTTTTCTGAAATGCTACTCAGAAAGTTAAGCAAGTTCTGCTCCAACTCTTGGATTCCAATAGCTATGTGGGAATTTCTTGTAAGGCTCTTCAATTCTTTTCCAACTGCGTATATAAAATGTTTGCCATGCTGATAAAGAGTGACACAACTACCATTTATTCAGAGCCCTATAGACACATTTACACTCTGAACAGCTTTGGAAGTGAGCCCTGATGAGATACAATTTTATAGTCATTAGCTAATACTGCATCAAAACCAGGTTTCCTTCTGAGCATCCATCCCTGCCTAAAAATTTTATACAAAGGCATCCAATTCTATAAGCTATACTACAACCAACTGGCAAATTTTGAAGAGATTACATAACTACTGGAGGATGGGGGGGGACAACCCTTCCCCGACATATTTATAGTTTAGGTCTATTGTTTCACAGGTAAAATATCCAGAGTAAAATCTGAAAAAGGCAACATGTTTCATTTTAGTTTTTTTTTTAAACACTTACATGAAAAAGAGCAAGTTACAAAAAGAATAAATTCAATCTTAATATAAGACATTTACAGTACAGTGGGACACACTACAGTAACTGGACATTGACCATCACAATGAAAATTCTAAAATCTTGTCATTTAATAAACGCATCAGACAACCACACTGCAACCATTCTTTATTATCCCAACTAGTAAGAAAAAGATACTTTCGTAGTTTTGCTACTTTAAGTCCCAGACTGAGGAGACATAGCAAGTCTTCTAAGTTTCCCTTCCTTAAAGGCCATTTGGGTGTTATAGTGAACCACTCACTATTAATATTCAAAAGTTTATCAGCAACTCTTTAGTTTTCAGAAATGGCAAAAGTACAGTAGCGAGGTTACACCCAACTGGAGCAACTGGCCCAAACTAGTAATCTTGAATACTGTAAGGACACCGTCTTAAAATCACTAGGGAGTAAACCTCATGAATACAGTGAGACTTATTTCTGAGTAAACAGGCATAGGGTTGCACTATAACCTCTACTTGAGCACCAAATGTCTTATGAATCTACAAAATTACTGATGCTTTAGAGTCATTTAAATGTTACAGCTGTTAATTGCTGGTCACCTTTCTAACTAAAATGTTCAGATACCTGCAAATTCCTCTAGAAATGGCACAGTATTAGGTAGCATTAGTTGTATCCTTAAATATACTCCACCCAGGCAATTCAGTTTACCACGGAGGGTAGAGGTTTTTCAGGTTAGATTGGCAAAGCCAGTTTTGGAAATTATTATCAATCACGTTTTTTAAAATGAAAACCCTGGAAGAGTTATTTGTCAGGACAATATGTGGAATGTAGCCATTTTTTTGGTTTTTGCAAAAAACAGCTATGTTCTTTTAATTTTTTTTTTTTTAAAATCTTATAAAAGTCACATTGGTTCATCAGATTTGGGAGGGGAGAGCTAAAGCCTATCTGCCCATGATTTGTATTTTATGAAATTATTTGTGAAAAGTGATAGAAGCAATTTTAAAAATGTGGCTTTGCTATCACATAAAGTTCTACAGTTCAAAAGTTTACATCATTTAAAGATGCAGAAGTTAAACTTATGACATACATTAAAAAAAGAATTTGTAAACATCAGGATACCACCCATTTTTCACATAACTGTAGCTTGTTAATGTGGAATGGATATTTAATAATGCAGCATGTTGGTTTGAACCACAATCCCAAGTTGGGCTTAAATGGACTTAAATGCCCTAAAGTTTACTGGTTAGATTTAGCCTCCACGTCTTCACGGTGGATGCAATATGAAAAGGACACGCTTCTGTGCAAGCCACACTGAAATGAACAGGAGGGCTATATTCTTGCACAAGTCCTATTTATTTCAGTTGGGGCTTTCCTAGGAAAGTGCTTAGAGGACTACATTCTCCAGCACTTGCTATACAAACCGTAATTCTACAAAACATTTTTGTCACTTAAGTTCACAGTAAAGGTGAAAACGATCAAAGTCAGTGCATTTTTCCCTGTGCAGTCCCCCTCCCCACATTTCCCCAGAATTTTTTTTCCCTAAGTAATACTGAGTCAAAGGCATATTGTTGTTGCAGATGTGTCTGTCTTTGTATTTAATATCATAACTGAAGGATGATATCTGCAGGACTTCTGTAAAGATACTTCCAAATAGCGTAATAATGAACTGCAGCTGCCGTGGCAACAAACAGATGCCAGATGGCATGGGCAAATGGAATTATTCCATCACTCTTGAAGAAGATCACTCCCATACAATAAATTAAGCCTCCCCAGGCAAGTTCTTGAAGTCCATCTGTGTTGTTCTGCAGATGAACAGAAAAGTGAACAAGCTTCTTTTTTACCTGGTTGCATATAACAGAACAGTCATAACACTAAAACAATACAGTATAATTTCTGTTCAGACTAAACACAGACAAGCACTAGATATAAAACTCTTAGTGGGTATCGACATAAACAACACTTGCTGGCTTAAGACCAAGAGGCTCTGTAGTACAGCAACCTGGTCTCTGCAGTGACCAGCAACATATTTATTGCTTTAGTGAAGGAGGATTATTGTGCCCTAGGGTTTTTCAATCCTCTCCAGTAGCCACTGGTGTTGCTATCCAAGTAATGCAGGTAACAAGGAGATATCGAAGAGGAAAAGGAGGAGGAGGGGGGGATCTATGTGGACAGGTAAGACCCATTCAGACATAATGATTCTTTCCTGTGTCTCTTCTATTCCTGAAGCTAGCCTGAACAGTCAGGTGGAGCGGCCACAGACCTTGATACTGCTTCTACTGAATACCAGGTTGGTCTCTAATAAAAAATGTTAACATCCATGATGTTAGAATAAATCAAGAACTTAACCAATATTTATAACAGCAACTTGTATGGGTTCACCTACTGCCAACCTGGTATTTCATAGAAAAGTGGCCCAGATCTTGGGCTAGGGCTAGGGTGTTGCTGTAGTCAATCAGGACTCCATCTTCTGTTTCCACCCCACCTTCTCTTCTCTTCTCTCTAGGACTTGGCTACCTTCAAGGATATATACTGGCTACGTCACTGCCTAACAGAATCCTTGGCTGAGCTGATGCAGATAGTCTTAAATGTAGTACTGGAGATCTCAAGGCTTCCAGCTTCAACTTCCATGCTGAAGTTGCCTTGTCAAGCACAGTTTGTGATTTCATGGATTTGTGCATTAGTTTAGCTTCCCCTCAAAGGTTAATGGATCTGATTGAATTCTAGATGATTCTGGGGAATGTCTTCTCTGTCTTCTCTGACCAAGTGCCTTTCAGTGGCTTGACTGAGATGTGGAATAACTAAGGCTCTCAGCCTAAATCCCCCTGTCCCTTAAAGAAAGCAGTGATGAAACCCTTGCTCAAGAAACCATCTCTGGACCCAACCAATTTCTACAGCCCTCTCTCTATAGCCAAATTAATGATGAAGGCAGTAGCATTGCAACTCCAAAAGATTCTTACAGATAATTATCTACATCCCTTTCATTTGGACTCAAACACAGATGTGACACAAAGACAGCCCTGGTCCCTCTCACAGATAATCTGTATGGGAGAGATGCTTGCCATATCTCTCTACAGCTTTTATACTATTGATCACCATATCCGTCTAGAGCATTAGGAAAAGCTCCATCTTCTGTCCATGCAGTGCTAGGAAATAGTTTCCAGGATGCTGGACATTAACAGTATACTTCCAACATAAGTGGGGCAACATTGTTCATGTATATCCATTACAGTTGTATCATTTAATTTAATATTACTAAAACTTCTGAGGAGTTAGCTCAGGTTATTATTCATTCATTTTTTAAAATTGATATCTTGCCTTTTACACAGGAACTCACAGAGACATAAGAATGCTCTCTCCCAGCACCTAACCACTATACCCTACTGGAGGCCTTAAGATGTTGCCTCTTTCTGTACATTTGTGTTGTCCTAATACTAAAAAAAGAAAAAGGAAGAAACAAATAAAGTCAGCTTCTTAGTACTCTTTTAAATACACCAGTGATTGCACAGGTTTTTTTTTTAAATGCAACTATTCGTTTTAGGATTCATTTTTAATTTGTTTTTAATTCCTTCAGCAAATATGCATTCCTTACCATGGAAGTTACCACTAGAGCAGGAGAAAATCCCATTGCTAAATAGAAGAAGAGCTCCACAATTTTATACCTACAGACAAAAACAAAGATATATTAGCCTGCAATTATGTAAACAGTGCTTTCTTGGTCCAGAAATACAACATATTTTTGCTTCAGTGTCAATAATAAATTCCTTTGTTCATGCACAGAAGATAGAAGTAAACTTCAACAAATCTTTAATGGTAGATTGTTAATATTATGTAAAGCAGCCATAAAATGGGAAGAGTTTCTTGTTGGTTCAATTTCCATTATTAGTAGATGGAGAAAATAACAGCATGTGTAAGTATGTAAGTATCTCTCTCTCTCCACCTCCCACAGATATTCCAAAGGAAGACTTTCCCTTACACTGGGAAATGGATTCCTAG
This sequence comes from Liasis olivaceus, assembly GCA_030867105.1. Taxonomy (NCBI): domain Eukaryota; kingdom Metazoa; phylum Chordata; class Lepidosauria; order Squamata; family Pythonidae; genus Liasis; species Liasis olivaceus. The sequence continues at coordinate 123,093,482 of CM061348.1, read as the reverse complement.
GTAAGATATATTTTTCTATACAGAAAAACAGATACTCCAACCACTTATGAGAAAGTATCTTGTGTAGCTCAGCATAAGAAGCTCTAGCAAAAGTGTCCAACATCTACTGGTTCAAGATCTGCACAAGGCTTCATGTACCATGCTGAAGGCCAAACAGTGCTGGGACAGAGCTAAAGTGGTTCTGATTTGCGGTGGGTTTGGAGAAATGTGCCTTCAAACTTTGGAAGAATAAAGGTGCTGATCTTGTCCTTAGAAATTGCCCCAATCCATCCTCCAATGGAAGAAAACAAAAACAAAACCCTGCATGCTCAAAAGAGATGCTGAAAGGCTGCCCGTGGCCCACAGACTGTAATTTGTGCACCCATGCGCTACAGCAACCTTTATAAACCAACTGTTTTATACTTGTGTTGAATAACAATTTTCATATCACCACAAAGCATGCCAAAAGCCACTTCTAATGACATATTTGGAGGGCAGCACACTGGGCTAAGCTCCTCTAAGGGATCAGTCACATTTATTATCATAACAATAAGCAGACTTAAAACTTTTAAAGGTCTACTATTGTTTTTCACTCTTGAACTCTCCAAGCCAGACACAAAATAGATGTATTTAAAATTAAGAGGGCTCATCTGAGAACATTCCAAGCCTAGCAATTGGTTTTCAGCACCTGAATGAACTAAGTTAGCAGTAAAACTTGATCTACCTTCTGTCCATTGCTGTATTAGAAAATCTATTCTCTAGATTTTTAATATTAGAATACAGTCTGGGTGTATACAATGGAATAAGAGATGGACTGCAGCTACATATTCCATTTTTTTTCCATAAGAATTCAGGCTGTTCTCATCAAGCAGAATATTAAGTGCTGGTTTAATTATTTATCAAAAAAAAAATCTTAAAAGCGAGACAAGTGATTTTATATAGACTGATAATGTCCTCATACTGGCATTGTGAGAGAAAAAAAAAGAATTTAATAACACAGAATGCATTTTTCTTAGCAGAAATAAGAGAACGTGATTAATTTAAAATGGTCTGTTTTATCCTGAAAAAGCAATTCACTGCCACTCTACTCCAATGTTTTTTATATAAAAATACCACATGTAAACACTTATCAAAGAGATGTATCACTAAATGTAGTATGTATCTTCACAAGTCAGGAGAAACTTGATACTTTAGTAATTTTCTAATTGGTTCAGAGAGCTTCAGTTACTGGGTGGTTTAGAAATGTCTTATGAAACTGAGCAGAAGAGATCTGAGTAACCTTGCTCCACAGCATCACACGTGTGAAATAATCTCCCTTGAACTTGGTATGTATAGCAAAAATGCCTGTAACCATTCTTTTGGATATGTGAAGGCTTAGGGGAACTTGTATATGTGGAAGCAAAATTCCTCTTGCTACTAACATTCAGGCTGTGTCTGGGGTCACCCGGGGGTGGGGTGGGGTGGTGTGGGGAGGATGAAGACATGTGACTGACGTTGAACAGAAGCAGAACTACTTCCTGTCCTTAATTTTTTTTGTGTTACTTATTGTTTATTTTACTTGATATTGCTGAGAACCCGGAGTGGTATGACTCAGTTTGTAATATAACTACAAGCTTATATTACAGAGATTACTGACTGGTAGAAAACATCACTTCAAGTTATTCTGGTTTTTCTTTTACATTATTACTATTACTTCCTTTTTTCTTGTTTTTTTCTACTTTTTTAGGTATTTTAGGTATTTTAACTTTTATTAAATTTGCTTCATCTACCTTTTATTTCCTTTTATCAACATATAAACATACATACATACATATATATATAACCAATACTTTGGTTATATATAACCAAATGGTGTTATATATATATAACCAATATATAACCAATACTTTGATGTGAATTATGCTGATTTTTTTAATCTTATACTTAACTTTGGATGAAAAGTTAAAAAATCTCATGCATGTAACACTGACATCCTAAATGGCAATTAATGCTGATAGAATTTTTACTTTTCTCTTTTTATTTTCAATACTTTAAGCTTTTTAAATAATAGAAAGTTAATAATTTTTAATCATATTATATAAACATTACTGCATTGAAATAATACAAAGTATCAAGATTGTTGATCCAAAAAAGCGGACCCTGCGCCTGCGGGAAAAACGCTAGGATGAAAAAAAACCCAGGGTTTATAATATTACAATAAAAGGAAAAAAGAAATTAAAAAAAAAAAGAAATTAGGAACTGAGCCATGAGAAGGAAGGAAGGAAGGAAGGAAGGAAGGAAGGAAGGGAGGGAGGGAGGGAGGGAGGGAGGGAGGGAGGGAATACTGAATCACTTCAAGAATAAATCATGATAATCCTTACTTTTCATGGTAGAGAAATACATAAAAAGCTCCTCCAGCAGCCATTAGCCAGATAAACCAACGCATATGAGATGCCAGAGGTCCAAGTTCACGAAGATTTAACCTAAAAAAATATTTAAATGACTTTCTGAACTGGTAAAAGAATGGCATATTAAAGGCATTGTAAATTCTTTTTCCAGATGTAAAAAACAAAACCAAACCGAAAACAATCAGGAGTTCTCAAAGGCAGGGAGAAGGAAATAAACCATATCCTTTTTTTTTTTTTGGTTAATATGGTTGTAGTTTAAAAGAAATATTTAAAAAAAAACAGTTAAGTTAAAATACAACAGTTCAGGCTTATTTAGAACATTAATATTACAGGTAAGTCCCCAGTTTAAGAATGAGTTCCGATCCCAAGGTCTGTCCTGAAGTCAAATTTGTATGTAAGTTGGGACAATATTATTGTATAATACTGTATAAGTAGTATTGTGTAATGAACTCGAACCATCGTGTATTTAACTCAAATTTTGCTACAATAGGCTCCATTCTTAATTATGGGTTGTCCATAAACTGGGCATTCTCAACCCAGGGACTACCTGTACTTACATTAAACAGTGAATTGAAAAACTTAGTCTTGACAGCAAAGTACATTTTAATTTTAATTTATTAATTCCTATTACACTGAAAACTAAAATTAGCTTATAGCTTCATAAAACTGTAATAAAAATGTACACACTGGCTTCTGTAACACTAATTTTCTATTAAAATTATTTCAGTTCTCTGAAAACAATAAAGTATAAGATCATCACCACAGAATATTGTTGCCTCACATTCAGAGCTACAGCTGTCGTACATTCTTTTGGGGGACAGTCCACAACAAGCCATACCTTGCCCCCCAACCACACTTAGTTTATCAATGGAAAATTAATTTTATTATATTGCTTATGTCCCCATCAGATTAGGAGCAATTAGTCAACTAATCCTTCAAATGGAAGCTATGGCATTATGATTTTTTCCTACCCAAAAGTACATATTTTAATCCTTACCACGGTGCATATGATGCTGCAATGAAGATATAGATCATAATTCGGTCACACATATGAAAACAATGCTCCATTGTCCTAAATAAATGCAAACAGGGAATAATTCAGGAAAAAACAAAAAAACTCGCACACAATTACTACCCTGGAGTTCAACTCAAGAAGTATTAAACAGAAAGGGAAGCCTAGACTAGCCCAAGAGAAGGAACAGCTACAAGATGCTTGTTTTCCCCAACCTGTCAGAAAAAAATCTGTAAGACATCTAAATCAAAGAACCAGTATCCAAATTTGCTTTTCCCCTTCTTCTTCCCAACATCATATTTTGTTGTATTTTAGAATTGTAAAATTGAACAACATTAGAGTCTTTGGTTCAAAGGTTTTATTCATCTTTATTCATGTATTCAATTAGGCTTTTTTTTTTTTGGTTTGGGTATTTTTTCAATAAATAAAAGTAAATATTTTAGCAAAAACATTATACAACAGAAAGTACAGAGTCATGTTGTTCCTTAAGTTCTGGAGAAAAGAATTTGTGATTTACTGAAGGTACTTTGCAATTCAGCTTAGGAATTTGATACATTGAAAGGGAAAAAAGTATTTATTCATGAATATATTTGGGGCAGTACAGCCCAGCATCTCACTGCACTCTGCCTATATGATCACGTACAAACATTGTTTAAACTGATGCTATTAATAGGCTTGGTTTATCATATTCATTGGCAATTAAAACTAAGTGCCAAAACGGTTCTTGCGTGTAATGAAATCTTTAGTCATTTGCAAATTGGCTTACACTGGCAGCAAGAATGCCTTTAATTTCAGGCTTATTTTTTCCCCCCCTACTCCCTCTCCCACCCCCACTTACTAAAACTGCTGAAAGGAAGCAACAAGGCTTCCTCCTTCCTCACTGTGACCTTCCAGCAATGTTTGGCACCAGGAAGCCATTTATATTTTTTCTATGCTTCCTGACAGCTTGCTGATCTGCTGACAGGGAGGCTGCTAGAGAGAGTGGGATATCCCATTTGGGGAGCTTCCATCACACATGAAGGCTTCCCAGCAGTTTAGAGGTGAGCGTGCTGCCTGGAGCACACTCACATGCAGCTGATTCCCATTCTAGAATATTTTAGGCTAAAGGTTGACATTTCATTTGTTCCATGACACTTCCATCTTTCTATTGCACATATACACTAGAGAATTAATTGATTAAAAATAGATGTGTGGTCAACAAAGCATTTAAAAAAATCTAGCCTGAATATTTGTGTGTTTCAAAAAGAAGTAAATTGAGGTGAGTTTTTTTAGTATGTTGATGATTTGTTACTTTATTGCCCTAATTATTTTATGCTGGCATGTTTATACTTTAAGATGCCTTTGGATTTTTTGTCATTTAAAAAAAATTAATTGTGTTTAATCATACTCTGTATGTGTCCAAATGAATAAATCCTAGATACATTCTGTAGAAAAAGCTGGAAGTAGATAAAGATAGGGCAATGTTTTAATATTTTAGAGACCATTTAATATTCAATAAAAAGACTGGAAGATGACTCACGCAAGACATAATATGAGACATGAGTAAGGTTAGAATTAGAAATAACGATGCAAATAGGCTATTTGCACAGATTACTTGCCAGTAGGTAATTAAGTGAGATGGAATTAAGTTGTACTTATTCCAAAATGTGGTAATTCTGAGAATTCTTCCTCATAAATCTGCTGGGATTTAGAAGTTTATCTTTGGAAGAACAACACTAGGATTGCTTGTAATTATGACTGTGCTAGATGCCCCAGCTTTCAAATAATAACCTGTTTCAAATAATAACAGGCATAAGCTACAGTAGAGCACTGAGGGCAGACTGAGGTACTGTTGAGCCAAAATTGATGTGAACTTAAAAACCATTTTTTAATGTGTCAAACTGACACTAAAAAAATGGTATAGGTTCTTCTAGATTGTGTGCTGAATCTGAGGAAGAACTTAAGCTATCTAGCTTTGGAGAAATTTTCTTCCCAAAATCAGAAGAGGGGATCCAACTGTTGAGGGTAAGCGTTGGTTTTCTTACATAAAACAGCTGTTGCAAGAGTGCATAATTATAGGGAAGTGTAAGCATTTGGGTTGTAGCTTCTTAACCCTGAGGTTCCATGTTTGCTAATGGGCTTTAGAGGGACCAACTAAAGGATGACGCTGGTTTATTTGATTGCATTAACCTTGTAGAATTGTGGCAACTGAATATTCTAGAGAATTCACACTCCTTGCAGAGAGTGGGATTAGCTCCTATGATCAATGCTAATGAAGTCATTATTTGCTCCTACTAACTTAATTTTCAGCTCCCTAGACAAAAGTATTTTACCGTCTAGATATTAGGGAATATTTAAAATAGCAAAGGATAAATTGTACCAAGAAGGACCACTGTAACAAATTATTTTGCTTTGAAAGTCTGTAGGAGGGTAACATAAAAGACTTATTTAAAAAACATCCTTAGAAACAGATTAGAGTGTGGGAAGAAAGTGCCACAAATATATACCTTAAATGACTTTTTTTCCAAGAAATAATATGAAACACTGTTGAAACGATGAAAAGTGCACACAGACCAACTCCATACATCCATGCTGTTATCTTTTCCCACTGATCTTCAGAGAGTCGATGAAGGAGGGCACTACCAACAATGGCTGGGCAAATAAGAAACTAGGACAAAAAACAGGAATATGTTACTTGCTGTCTTCCTTCTCTGTATTTTATGCCATTTATAATTGTGCCCTCCACACCTTATATGCCTGTGCAAATAATTCAACAAGGCATCTGGCTCATGAACAAAGCACCCCTTCTGGATCCCCTACTTAAAGCAATGAAACCATGAATGGCTTGAAAGCCTTCCCAAGGTCTCCTGGGCATGTGGTATGCATGCCCAGAAGATGGCATGTCATCTGGGATAGCTGTCAGAGCCCTAATACATCAGCCACTTTCCTTTTCTCTGTCCTTTGCTTCAAATGAAGTGAAAATAAGTGGGATTTTAAAACAAAACAAGAATATTATCCTAGTACATAAAAAATAAATATATTTTTTTAATCTCCATTTTTATCATGGAAAGGAGAAACAATTCTCTCAAATAGCAGTTAACCTCAAGATCTCTCTCATCCTAAACAGTAGCTCCAGGTTACAGAATTGCTGTGTCACACAGACACACCACACCCCAAAGCTCAAAACAACACTAAACTATCAGACAATATGTTGTATCTGAGATCAAAATAGGCTGAAAGTAAATTCATCAGGCAAGTGAAAAAAAGCAGAAACTACTTAGAAAATAGCTAATGCATGGGTTTTAGATACAGAGATACATGATTAATGTCTTCTCTAAAATTGCTGGATGTTGGCTTAGTGTAACCTGTAAACTAGCCATTATAAATCATAGTTTATAGGCTATGTGTTATTTGTGAACCAGGCTACTATAGCTTGTTCAAAAACACATGTTTAAGCAAACCAGATTTTGCATCATGTGTTTATTATGTTGTAACTGCTTCATTGGCTTTAAAATACAAAGTAAGATGTCTAAAATATTTTTACAGCCTGCTTAAAATTCATTTGCTCCTAAACAGGATGATGACAAGCTTGGACATTTCACTAACTTATATGTATTAAATATTGTATGAAGATGTCTAAGACTAGGTAGTCCAGGATACATAACATAGCTAAATACTTTCTGTATATTATTGTGATACCAGCCAATACATATATACTAATCAATATATTTTCAGATGCCTCCTTAGTTCCAGTATACAAGCACAATTGTTATAGGAAACCATTGACTTTATAACCAAAAATGAATCTATTAATAATACCAGGCAAATACAGTGGTACCTCAGTTCACGAACTTAATTCGTTCCGCGACTCTGGTCGCAACCCGAAATGGTCGTGAACCGAATCAAATTTTCCCATAAGGTTCAATGTAAATACGGTTAATCCATTCTGACCCCAAATTTGGTCGCCAACCGATTTCTGGTCACGACCCGAGTCAAATTTCCCCATAAGGTTCAATGTAAATACGGTTAATCCGTTCTGAACCATGTTTTTTTTTTAAAAAACCGCAAAAATATGACACAAAGTACAGTACGGAGAGAGAGAAAGCTAACCTTGCTCGATGCGACTCCCAGCGTGGAGGACAGGAAGGCGGGTGGGGAGGCGGTTACTGCTTGGAGGGAGAGTCCCCCTCCCTAGAGGAAGCCGCGACCACGTGTCACGGGAGGGAAAATGGCCGCGATTACTGCTTGGAGGGAGAGTCCCCCTCCCTACAGGAAGCCGCGACCACGTGTCACGGGAGGGAAAATGGCCGCGGTTATTGCTTGGAGGGAGAGTCCCCCTCCCTACAGGAAGCCGCGACCACGTGTCACGGGAGGGAAAATGGCCGCAGATCCTGTTCGTCACCCGATCCGGCGTTTGCGAACGGAGGCAAATTTTTGCGGCTGGAGCTGTTCGTGAACCGAATTGTTCGTGAACAGATGCGTTCGTGAACCGAGGTACCACTGTACTATAAGAGTTTAAAAAACAAACATACGTATGATGTTGAAAGATTTCTCAACTGGGAAATAATGAAGTATTTGGTACGTTTTTAACAATAATATCAAATGGACTAAGCTGGGCCATTGCAACTAAATTAACTATCCCACTAACTATCTAATCAACAATTGTTGGTCAACCAAATATAAAAAGAAAATCTGAAATGAGAGGAGGATATACAGAAATAACAGAAGAATTATTTAGCCAACACAGACCAAATAAGAAGCAGGCTACTTGCTGATCAGCATTTTAATAATTGTGAAACATTTTGCTAGAGAGAAAGAGAAAGGGGGAAGATGTCATTTAATGAATGTAATGAATAAATTTAATGGATTTCATATCCCATGAAAGGAAAATAACGGAAAAGAAACTACAAGGCTTTGGTTGAACAATCATTTTAGCATAAACTGACAAAACTGTAGTCAGCTTCCAAACAAAACACAAACCAAAATAGAAATTAGAGTAAATAAATAATGATTCTCTTTAACAATAATTTCATTACCATCTTTAATACATAAGCAGCATATACCAGAAAAATTAATTAAAGCAATGCATAACAAAAGCAAAGATCTCTGATCTAATAAATTATCGATTAAGCCCCAAGAACTGATAATAATGTATTGCCTTTGTAAATTGCCATTCATTTTGTGCCCAAATAATTTAACATAATAATCTCTTTTGGGAATCATGTATGGCTGCTTTATAAGAATTAGTACATTTTCTCTTTTAAAAACAATATACCCTTGAATTGAACTTGACTCTTGATGAGTACATGTGGACATCCAGTTTTCTTGGCAATAACATGGAAATGGTTTGCTACTGCCTTCTTAAGATTTTTTTCCAACCCCAACATACTTAATAGCCCTGAGATTTCATTATGGACTCTCACCCAAATACTGACCAGGGCTGATTCTCTTTACCCTCCAGTCCCAGAGAAGTTTAGCCAGCTGCTGCCACTTACAAAAATAACCTTCAACATATATACTATTTTGTTTTAAAAACTTGTTAAAATCAATCAGTGTAAACCTTTCAGAGTAACAGAAAATCTTTATCAGTTTATTAGTTTATGGGAGGACCAACTTTCATGAGACTTTAAGGAACTTTAAAAAATATGAGCTAAAGTGAAGCAAGACTACACACACACACACACACATTATTGAAGGAACAGTTAGACTCTGCTCTGTTCCTAAAACATCTACTTAAGTCAGCAATGTCATTTTGTTAAAGGTACTCTCCAGTAACAATTATTCATCATCATAACTTAACATACTATCAAATCTAATCTATCATATATACTTGCAGATACATCCAGAATTTAGGTGCCAAAATACAATCCAAAAATTGGGTTTGGCTTATCCGTGGATGGGCTTATCCAGGAGTGTATACTGTAATAGTTTTTAAGCGTACCTGTATATCCTGTATATACTCATGTATAAGCCCATCCGTGGATAAACTGACCCTCAAATTTTTAAGCAAGATACCATGAAAAATGTGCCCCCCGTGGATAAGGTGACCCTCAAAATATTTGTATGTTTTAATTTTCACAATTGGCTTATCTGTGGGTGGTGCATTTTCCACAGTATTTTGGTTAAAAATGTGAGGGTCTGCTTATTCACAGATAGGTTTATAAACTAGTATATATGGTAGATAGGAATTAGAATTATTTGGAATATCATATGAACTGACTTCCAGTAAATCTACTTACTGCGTGAGTGTAACAGTTAGCAGCATGCTCATAGCAAGTAGGTTTATAACGACTGTTTGCTGAAGCTGGATGATTCATGAATCTGTTGAGATAATCAGAATATTAGGTTGATGCAGATTAATATTGTAAGAATGTAAAGGAATGCATTCATTTATTGAATTAAAACATTTACTGTTTTAATGTTCTTGATACTGAACATTAAACAAACACATTTGCAATGAAAATTTAGAATTCATTAAAAGTGGTTTGTCTTTCCACACTTTATGTCCCACTTGGCACAAAAAGGCACTTAGAATTTGAAAGTAACGTTGTGCAACTACAAACTGCCAAGCAGCAATGTATAGTACACCGCTTTTATTCTGACATTACTTTGGGGAAAGAAAACCTTGGCCACAGCAATAGGCATCTATACCCTGAAACAAAGCTACTAAGAGGATGGGTAATAGAGGCATGATTTGGAAAAGTTACTCTACCTTCTTTCGTTTCCATAGTAGAAAAGGCAGCAATGTTTTCTGAAATTATGACAAGTAAACCTAATTAACATCTCTGATGGTTCTATTTCCTAGATTCTGGCTGTATATACACCTTTAAAAAAAAAATCAACACAATCTCCTCAGCTTAAAAACTCAACTCTAAATCTTACAATTCAAGAAATTTACATTAGGTCTCTATATATTCATTCATCAATTGGAATAAACTGTGCTTAACAGTGGCTTTCTTCCAATTAACTGATTCAGATCTTCACACTATAGAGTATTCTGTAAAAAACTGGGTCCAGCAGAACCAAAATGTTTACCAAAAAATTACGACATAGATAAAGCTCCAAGCCTTAATAAAAACAGAGCTCATTTGTTGATGTGATAGTTATCACTAGCCCTGAATGTGCACACTGCATTATTAACTAAACCTCCAAAACATATATCACATTACTATACTGTATATTTTAAATGTATCCTGACTCCCTTTCAAAATGGCACAGGATCAAGTTATGCTTTGTACCCAAAGAAACAAATACCAACTTTCATTTTGTCTCAATCTTCATACAATTTCAATAAAGTACTACAGTGGTCAAATTTGATTGGAACTTGAAATAAAGAAATACAGATTCTGAATGTATAAATCAGTCTCTCAAATTTCAGCTGAATTATTACTTAGCTGAGTGTCAAACAGACTAGTTCAACCACAAAAACTTAGTTTTGTTGTCCAGCTACAAAATTTGCCTCACTGAATTTATTTGGATTGCTTCTAACAGTATATTTACGTATTTATAACAATCATAGCTTTAGATAATACATGCATTCCTAAGTTTAGACTTTGGCATTTAACATGTATAGTGGAATGGGCAACATTCGAGGAGTCAAATGCTGCAACTCAATCTCCCAGCATTCTGCTCCCACAGAATACTGTCCCATGATAGTGACACCACCAGAACATGCATGGTCAAAATTTTTAGTCCCCCTTTTTTAAAAAGTTTTTTTTTTTTTTTTTGAGGGAAGCTAGGAGCAAGAGGCGGCTAGGTAGAAATATTCCTCTCCCCATCCTTATAAACTTGCTACCTTCCCCAAAGCAATATAAAACCATACCACTGAAATGTGACCATTTAGTACCAAACTGGCAGTACACTTTCAGCGTGCTAGGCGATAATAAAAGTGATGCTTGGGGACTATGTGCCTCCTGCAAACTCCCTGATACAGAGGCATTTGTAAGTCCAATTGTGTTCAAAGCCATTCAACTCCTAGTAAATCTTTAAATTACTAAATGTTTAATTTTAGTAAGTTAGACAATTCATAAACCCTGTTCTAAGAACTGCATAAGAATCCTGCCTTCAGTTTGGCAATATTGCTTTTCTGTTCAAAATGTGAAAAATAGTATGTATACACTTTCTTTCTATTTCACACATATATTCTATACCCATAAACTTTTAATCAAGGAGCACAGCCACTTTAAAATGCTATCACCATGAGCCACCATAGAAGTTTGCTGGCAAAAAAATTGCTGCCCTGATTGCCAAACTACTGCCACAGTAATGCAGTTGGCAATTAGTACTGTCCCAATTAAGGAAAGCAATGGATTCCCCAGCTTCATTTCTCCTTCCACTTAACACTGCTTGTCAGTGGGAAAACAATCACTAAGGACTCTTCCTAATCCTAATGAAGCAGGACTGGGCACACGGAGGTGGGAGCCTAGAATGATGCACTCAGATACTTGTCAAACTGCCCAGCTAACAGATCATATATACAGAAACACCCTGCATCTCTGATCTGCAAGTAAGGTTATTTCCAAACGTGGGTCTAGCATCTTTCCAAAAGGGTCACCAAACTCCTGTGGTCTCTGCCCAGCCAATGGCATGTTCCAGGTTCCTTTGATTGAACAATGTCATCTACAGGACCCAGGAAGTACACTGTCTCTACTGCAGTGCCTGCACTCTGGAATGAGGTTCCCCCTGAGATCCATATGACTCCCACCCTGCTAGTATTCCAGAGAGTCATCAGACCTGGCTGTTCTCCCAGGCCTTAGGCTAAGGCAGCTGGAGCCCCTTCTGCTGCATATGGGATGGTGGGATGTTTGAGGGTATCTGCTGGGTTTTTTTGGAGGGTGTGTCTTTTTTTGTTCTACTTTGGTTTTTGTTGTATATTGTTTCTTATTATATTATTTTTATCTTGTTTGGTGTATTGTGACCCACAGAGAGTCACTTGAAATCAGATGGCACCAAATCTAATGAAATAAAATAATAAATAACTGACAATATCAGCAAGGAGGAGAGACACAAGTAGTGTTGCAAAAGAATTCCAGTGTTGGCTGCAAGTTCAGTTCTGTTCTTGTGGCCAGCAACACCTAGAAAAAGCCCATGGACAGCCAAGGAACCAGAACAGAGAAACTAAATGGTTCCAACCTGAAGTAATAACAAAGGTACAACCATGCATAAGACCTGAGAAGCAATGTGGGATGTGAGGATGAGTCATAAAAAAAAAAATCTTAAGGACAATAAAGAACAGACAAAAGAATAGAGAAAATGGAGTTCACACAAAATCTATGTTGTACCAATGAAGCCATTTAAGAGCTTATATAATTTATCGTTCATGTGTGCTACACTTTTGAAAACAAGTAAAGACCTAGTTTTGCTTAATAGGTTCTGTTCTCAGTTTTATGTCATTATTAATTTTGTTTATACAAGTAGATTCTAGTTCTCAATCTGTAATTTTCATATTTACTTTCCACCTTACAGCTTCAATATATAACAGGTTGGAATTCAATTTGTTTCTTGCATGAATTGAGTAACCTGTACATGGAAGATACACTGTATTCTAAAGTTAGCTTCCGACTGGAGGCAGAGAGTCAGGAGTTGACAATTCCTAGTTCTCTCTTTCCTATGTAACTTTCAAAGTGCCTCACATACTACTTTGAAAGAGTTATCATTCCTACAGGGCATAATACTGTAATCCATAATAAGTATCTCTCCCCCCCTTTCCTACTCTGTAAATAAGACCCTAGTTTATAAGCCACTCTACACCAATCAATTTACAAATTTCAAATGGGGAGAAAGGCTTAGAACTTTATTTAGTAACTATAACTCCAGATAGAATAATTTCAATAATTCTGCTTAGCATGGCATCATCCTGCAGCAAATATAATGAATCAGTAACCAAAATCTAAATTTTAAAAGACACAGAGATGAAGATGGAACATATCAGCAACTGTACACAATATTTATGACATACTTTCCCAATTTCAAACTGGGAAGAAGGTTAAAATTTGTCCAATACATGCATGGCCTAGGAACCCTGAATGAACAGGCATGGGGAAAGGTGGGGAGGGGGGCATGAGTAGGGCTGCTTGAGTATCCTGAGTGTAGGCACTCAGCATCCATCCCTTCCTTTAGTAGAACTGGTGAGGTAGAATATACTCCTGCCAGAAGGAGCTTGAAGCATGGCACATTGAAGCAATAGTGCACAACTAGTATGCTGCTCTTCCTCCTGGCCCTTTCCCAGAGTAAAGCCAGTAGGATGTATGTATATAAATCTTGGGCACTGTTGTGTGGAGGGATTTAGCACTCTTAGGGAAAATGTTCACTAGAGCTTGCCAACAGAAATTTGGCTATATAAATCCCTGCACACACTCCAGTGATTTTATAATTATCCCAAGGTTTTTAGCAATATGTTTCAGCACCAAACTGTACAAGTCTCCTTAAGCCATGTGCTTTATTGCCATTTTCTATTGTGAATCTCCTATACAAGATGTCTTTAAGCTGGGTTTTTTTTTAAAGAATACTAGCATGACAGTCATAAATCCTTCCAGATCAGGACTCAGCATCTGTTATACTGAGCCACTTCTAAAGCTTTTTGTATACCATTCACTTATGACTCTTCCTATATAGCGGTTTCACTATTCTCTTTTTTCTAAAAGACAAAAATATAGGTAGTCCTTGTTTAATGACTGCCTTGGACAGCAAAGGTTTGGAGTTATGACAGTGATGAAAAAGTAACTTTGTGACCAGTCTTCGCATTTACAACCTTCATAGGTCTGTAAAGCAAAGGAAAATTGAAGTAATATCTTAAGCAAAGTCGTGGTTTCACTTAGCAGCTGCTTCACTTAATGACTGAGTCGGTGGTCCTAACTGTGGTCGTTAAACAAGGACTACGTATAATGAAAAGGTTAGAACATGCACATACACATTGTATATATTCTAATCTCTGACTTAGAATATATATCAGTGTATATCAAAGCAACAGATACACAGCATTAGGGGTGAAATTAACTGAATCTTGCTACTAAAAATAAAGTTTTTATCAACTTTAGTGCTTGTCTGTAATTCCTTTCACTTATTCTACATTCTCTCCCAGAATACAGACAATAAATATAGTTCCCCATGTAAATGAAGATTGTTACCATTTCTGACAGACCACAACTGTGTGACTCTAACAGAACCATTTTTATAATGAATTATATGTGAGACAAAAGGAAATACAAGCCAGTTCTGCCACAATCATACAATCATGGCATAAGTATATTTCTGGAACAGAATAAATATGGATATCATATATTTCTCCCATCCAGCACCTTACTTCTCAGCACTGGCCAGCTTGGCAGATTGCAAGTGGTAAATTTTTGTAACATAAGAGGCTTTAGTGCATCTCAGTCACTTTTTGCTCTTCACCTTTATCTGGCTTCTTCTTTATGCACTTCTAAGGTAGAACCATATTGAAAGTTATAGATTTGCTCCCCAAACAACATACATTTGTAAAAATAGCATATGGGTAGAACACTAAACTTGCACATATGTTTACAAACAATTCCAGTCCATCATGAAGAGAATATTTGAACTCAGATTTCTTAACATCAACTCTTTTAACTAGTGTTGTGCAAAATATTTCAAACTGGAAGTGTTTCAATCTTAAATAGCTGTTGTTTTTTTTTTTAACTTTTGAGAGGTATTCTGATACTGTTCTGACTATGCCAGAAGCTCAGAACATTTCTAGTATTGTAGAAACAGCATTGGACGATTTCCAGTAAAGTTGGAACAGCTCATTTCAAGCTTAAAATATTTCAAAAATGTTTTGCATATCCCTATTTCTAGCCACTAAGGGTTATATTATATATTATTAAATAACAACATTGGACAATATACATAGTGTACTAAATAATGTGCAGAGGCTAGATTTTGCTTCAATATGCATATAGTACAAACACAGCTACTAGTTCCTTGTACAATGCAATTAAAAATTCCTTGTAAGAGATAGATACCTCTACCAATCTTATGTAAAATTGGGAAATAATTTCAAATGCAAATGACTAACATTGCTAACAGACTGAATTCTGAGAATGTGTCAATTAATTAATTATACTGTACTTTTCCAAATTAGTTTTCAAATTTAATAAAATAATCCTCTTTACTTTCTGCATTTCAAGAATTCTGATATTCAAATAAACAGATATAAATACAATGTTTCCCAAATACTGTATTGAAATTTGTTGTTTTCTCTCACATCTTGAGAAATAAGAGCTGCCTCTACTTTCTGTAGGCAAAAAACTCTCTAGTTTGTTTGTTTGGTGCTTTCAAGTCAGGCTTGACTCCTGGCAAATGCCTGGACAAGTCCCTGCAGTTTGAACCAGTTTGGTGTAGTGGTTATAGCATCAGGCTAGAAACTGGGGCATGAAGCCAGCTGAGTGACCTTGGGCCAGTCCCCTTCTCCAATGGCAAACCACTTATAAAAAGGTTGCCAAGAAAATTGCAGGGACTAGTTTGCATTACAGTGCTGTTTTCATTTTGTTTAAAAGCAGAAATCCATGCAGGTAACAAGCCAGCAGCTTACAGGTATAATAGGAATGTGGTATTTTTTCCTTTTTGAGAGAAGGCATTCCCATCCTCCCTCTTCTATTGTGTCTCACCAAAACAACATGACTTGAATACTTCCTGTAAAAGCAGAGTTGGCTTGAAAATAAGCCACAAAAGTTTTAGCACTACTGTGATATTACAGAATGGAAACAGAGTGTTCCACCCCACCTCCTCAGCCCACTCACTTACATGCATGAAAATACAAGCATGGAACCCCATGTACTTGTTTTCAAGTAATTCATAGTTACTTATGGTAACCACTTAATATAAAATAGTTCTAAAGGGCAATCATACAAATTTAGCTGGATTGAAACAATCCTTTTAATACAGACTGCTTGAGTCATAACTACCAGTAGCCATATTGCAGTTTTTGTTCCCCAAAATTAGCTTATCAGCTTTCTCTGTTAACCTAAGATTGCTTTGCATCAATTCATAAATGTGAGCAATTGCCCCCTCCCCCACATTATATTATTAAGTTTTAGCAGCATGGCATGTGGACTTGCTATGGATGATTATGATGAAATATATTGAAATACTTATGTAGAATTTGTATATATGTATATGTATCCATGAATATATGTCCTGTATACTTATATTTTTTGTTTAGTTTCCTTTTGTTCTATTTTATATTTCTTCATAGCTTTATACATTATTTTTTGGGTTTTTTTGTATTAATAATTTTTTAAAATTAAAATATTAAAAAATAATCTTTAGGCTATCTCTAAGAGGCAATCCTATTAGTATACTGCATTTTCAATTCATCAAATTTCTGCATTTTAATTAATCTTTTTATGAAAGCTTAAAAAATGCACTGTCTACTGGCACTTCTAACAGTACTGTACTGAAGATGCCCAATTGGGTCTAATTTGTGTACAATTATTTAAATGATTAAACCCTCATACTGCAGCCTTGAATCATCTTATTAGAAGGATTTTTTAATGGATTCAAATGAATCTTGAACTGATAAACATGCAGATCAATGCTGGCTAGATTTTAAAAGGTAAACCTGATAGGAACAAAAAAGAACATACATAATGCTCTAGTTTTGTTCTCTTAATATTTATTGGTAATTTGAGAGACAATCCACACAATTTTCTTGGCAACATTTTTGGAAGTGGTTTGCCATTGCCTTCTTCCTACGGCTGACATATAGTGACTGGCCCAAAGTCACCCAGCTGGCTTCTGTGCCTAAAGCAAAATTAGAACTCAAAGCCTGCTGGCTTCTAGCCCCAGGGCTTTTAAGGTGTTCACTAGGAATCAAGACTGACTCAAAGGCACAAACACACACAAACCCTGGGAGAATTAAATTAAGATACCAGTTGTGACCTTATGTTCTTGCAATACAAGTTACAATTCACCTCTTTGTCTTGCTAAACTAGACAATCCAGACAACTGAGCTATAAGTCTCTTCATAGATAAGAGACAGGACTGGAAAATTGGTAGTTGCTCTCTAAAAAAGGGACTTTGGTAATCAGGCTGGTTCATGCTTATTTTCAAAATGAACTAAGACTAAATCAATGCAGTGGTTATGATCATGGTTGGCATGTAAAAATTATAAAGTTGATAAAAACTTCATATCACAATTAAAAACATTGCTGTAACATTTTGATATTGGTTTGGCGAATATGGAGCTGAATTACCTGGGAATGTTTTGGCCATTCTGATCTAAGAAAGGTAAAGGTAAAATCTCCTTCAGGATAGATTCCAACAGACTTCACGGACACTACTATATTGTTTTCTTGGCAGTAATACAAAAGATGTTTGTCACTACCTTCTTCTAGGATTTTTTCTCCCTTTACTTCTCACTCCTGGAATTCCCAGGTGGCCTCATCCAAATACTAACCTGGACTGAGTCTCCTGAGCTTTCTAGATCAGCCAGATTGGCAAGGTGCTATCTATTAAGGTTTGACCTAAGGAGTCTCCCTTAACTGAAGGATGGATTCAAAATTTACAACAAACTTACTCTCATTATCTGTCTCCTTTACTTATTTTTAACTGTATAAACCTTGCTTCTAAATAATTGTTCTTGACTCATATTTGAAAAGGAAAAAAATGTTTTATATGTTTTTCAAAGTAAAAATGAAACTATAAAAGAGGAAGAAGAAAGCCAATGCTTCAGCATTTCTGATGTAAAAACAAAGACGTGTAACCATGTGAAGTTGGACCATGTATAAAGGCAGGTCCATTCATGCTTCAAATTAAACCATTCTTGTCTCTAAAATTCTAAGGAATAATTGGAGCATGATGTGATAAAGAGAAAATCTGATACGTTTTCAAAACATCAAAATTAGTAATAACTGCAGCAGAGAATACAACAGATGTGACTTTGAGCCCTATATGATATATTTTTTAAAAAGAGAACAAACATTTGCATTAGTATTTTGGCACTATTGTTTCTGACCTAACACATGCTTGGCTCATTTTCAGCAGCCTCTATTACTATCACAATAATTTCCAAATCACTTTAGTATATTATTCCCAAATTGCTTTCAGTTCTTCCTTTGCCCCTCAAACAGATGAATCCTGTCCTACTGCTATATGAATGATTCTGAAAAATAAAAAAGGAAAAAAATGGAAAAGCTTTCTAATATGTTATACATGAAAGAGAAATGTAGTTCAAGTAAGATGAACAAGACAAACACCGGATATATGAACTTTCACCCACTTCTAGAAGATGAAAAACTTCATCACTCTATGGTCTATTTCCTTTCTGAAAGAAAAGCACTATAATGTCTACTGTACTCTTATCCATGAGCAGATCCCTATCCAATTTTTTCAGCAGCTGAGAGAATAGCCACTTCTTATTTCATATATTTATAGTTTTAAGAACCTGTTCAACAGTAAGTATATGCAATACCAAATGCTCACATTCCCTTGTAACTTCAGCTGTCTCTATTGTCAGTTTCAAAGAGTGTACAAATTCAGTTGCTTCTCTCACTTGGAGATAAAGTGGAATAAAGGAAATCATAAAATGCATAGTTACACTAGAAGAAAAAAAACAAGGAAGGGGAGTTAATCCAAGGATTTGAATTTCAGATCCCTTTCTGAGAAAACTCAGGCCAGAAGTGTTTGCATTCCTCAGATAAGTATCTGTATTTCCAGGAAGAAAGTCAGTGAACATGAATAGGTAATTCAAGATGGTGCAGGGAAGAAAGAAAAATGAGGTAGAATTAAAATGTGATGGAGGAAAAAAAAGTGATGGAAGATGTGCCCATAAACTATCAGCTTGGATCAAATTAATGTCTGGTTAAATGTATGAAAACAGAAATAACTTGCATACAAATAATCATTCCCTCAATTTATCTCTGTATCTCACAAAACCACTTCTGAAAATCAGATGCAAAGACTAACATTCCCATATGTGATTTTGTTTTTGATAGCAGAGTAATTTCATTATGGACTTACCTACAAAAACAAAATAGATTTTATCATACTTACTTGTAATGTATTAACATGTACCTTTTTGTATGCTCTAAGCAAAAGGTCTGTATCCCATCAACTAAAGATACAACAAAGGACTAGTATAAGAAGCAAAAATGAAGCTTACTGATAAAAGCCCATGCTTATAAACCAAAATAAATTTCAGCTGGAACAATTCAGTTGAAAAAGTCCGCTTTTCCCAAATGGGGCTTTATAATTACTATATATGCATTTTTCTACATCATTTTATGGAACCCATGCTCAAGTAATATATCTTTCTGTCTTTTTTCGATAAAACCATCAGTATCCCCAAAATTCCACCTGTACTGAGATACGCACATTGAACTTCTTTAGAGAAACCACCTTAATGGCATTCAAAACTGAGTGCTAGAGATTAAATCCGGTTTTAATCTTATAAAAGCTCCTGGCAGTAAGTCAAGACCACAGCCCCTTTATGGGTTTCCAGTCTTTAGAAAAGAGGCAAAGAGTTACACGTATCCCTGAATGAGGTATACACACATAACCACATCTACGTTATTTGTACTCTGCTTATTAATTAAAGCAGAGTACAAATGATCTCGCCCTGAATCTGTTTTCACTTGACCCTCGACATGATTACCCAGCTGCAGCTTATTGTGCCAACTCAAGTTAAGCCATCTTGATTGTCTGCCTCCCCCCTTCCCGTTTCCTCCGGCGAGTCCATAACCCCAAAATAGCTACGGCAAATCAAAATCCCCCAAAGCGTGCCCTGAAACGTAGGAGGAAAGGGATAGCGGACCCCACGTTTCAGTCAACTCCACGGAATGCAGCCAACTGGAGAAGGGAGGATTAAGACACGTGTTTAAAAAAGGACGTTTTGTTTTAAGAGATCCCCATTCTCGAGGCAGAACACAGAGTAAATGGTAGAAAATAAGGTCTGGCAACCCGAACAATGCAGAATTTCCCAGATTAACGCATCGGAAGAGGGAAAGGGGAACACACCCATTAGGGTGAATCTGCCTTCCTCCTAGAGAGGAAGAACCGCCGCCAAGGCTCAGCCTGTAACGGAGTCTCTCGCACCCAATAAACCAACGCGGCTCACCTTCTGAACTTCTCCTGGAGCCGCCGCATGGGGGTCCAGGCGACCCGCCCCTCCTCGGGCCGGCGGACGGCACGGGGGGCTCCCGGCAGCTCCTGAGGCAGCGAGGGCCGGGGTCCGGGCCCTCATTGGCTTGCCAGCCCGCGCGGAGGCAGCCGAGGAGGCGAAGCGCCGCACAGCAGGCCCGAAGCTGCCTTCAGCAGTGCCGCTGCCGCCTCCGTCCCGCCGGGCAGCCGGCTCCAGCCTCCCGCTTTCACCGGCTCCGGCCCGCCTCCGAAGTGTCAGTCGAGGCCGGGAAAACCCCGCCCACCTGCGAGGGGAAGGCGGGGGGGAAGGAAACGGCGGGAGAACAATAGGCTGGGGCGCGCGAGGGGCGACCGGTCGGGGAAGGGGAGCGAAAGGGAGGCGCGAGGCGGGCGCGCGCCCTCTCGGGAGTGGGGCGACGGGGGACCCGCTGCTGCGCGCGGCTCAGTTTCCCTCCACGCTGAGGGAGAGGAGGTGAGGCGTGGGTCACGGGAGCGACTCATCTTTCGCGCTTCACCACCTCGGGACAGAAGAATCGCTTCGAGACACGGGGAGGGCGCCGTGGCCTAGCGAAGAGCCGCCCGAGGGCTGCGTGTGGCCCCTTCAGACGTTATGGTGGAGTGCGCCAGCTTCGCCTTTTCTTTTCACAACAAAACGATTGTTAGTGCCTCAAGATTTCCCTTCGCCAGTTAAGGCACTCCGCTGATTATTCCCAGAGAGGAAGCTGCTTGATTAGAAAACATGAAAGGATGTTTCACTGGAACTTAAAGACCCCATCGGTGAAGGAGACCACCTGCTGCATCTCTGCATCATCTGTTGCTCTGGCCTCTTCTGCTTGGAGAAATATCTCTATGATTTGATTTACGTCCTGCCTTTCCTCCAAACAGTGTGCATAGCACTCCCTTCCAAAATTCTCCCCCCAAACACTAACTTTGTGAGGTAGGTTGAGCTGAGTGAGACTGACTACCCCAACATCATCCATTCAGTAGTTATGCACCTGGATCTCCACAGTTCCATTTCAACTCTTTCATCACCACACCACTCTGGCTGTTAAGGGTTTGGGTCAGGATTTCTGTTTGAGATTGACTAAGTCAGAGACAAGTAGAAGACATGCACTCATATCTGTCCTTGTCCTGGGTTTCTGTATATAAGTACTTGGCATGAACCTGCGTCTTGGTATTAAGAGAAACAGCTACTGTTTTAACAGTTGGAGAAATATGCTTTGCAGTAATCTATAGTTTCTGAAGTGTTAGTAAATTTAGTTTACCATACCATACCATCTTTTAAATTATGAATAACAATCTTTTAAAATATGAATCACAAAAGAAGAACAGTGGCAGATGAAAAGCAATGGACCCATCCTCCCACACTTATATGGACGCCCCAAAATACACAAGCCCGATATACCTCTTTGTCCAATTGTATCATTACCAGGGACCCCAATGTACAACATAGCCAAGGAACTTACAAAAAAAGCTTGGACATCTCACAGAGGGAAGTGAATATTCTATCAACTCCCCACTACAGAGCCTCCAGAAAATCAAAGACCTAAAAATGGAAGGAGATAAAATTATGGTTTCATTTGATGTCACAGCACTCTTTATGTCCATAGATACAGAACTAGTGAAAGAATCCATGGCAGCAGTACTATACAATACACCTGACCTAGCCAAATACACTAAGATTGAAATGCCCAGAATCATGGACTTCATCAACCTCTGCCTCGCTACCTACTTTCAGTTTGATGGACAAATATACCAACAAATCAGAGGAACACCCATGGGTTCACCATTCTCAGGACTCCTAGACAAGACTGCAATGCAGCATCTAGAAACTATAGTACTCCCACACATACAACCAGAAGTATGGATCCAGTATGTAGACAACACCTTTGTCATAATGAAAAAGGAACAACTAGAGACAGCACATGAAACTATCAACAACTGTGAGAGCTAGAGCGGAAAGAGTTAAGCGCATTCTCTTATCCCCAGAACAGAGAGGTAGAGATAAGAAAATGAGACTTGCACCTCCCTGAAGAATGCAGGATGTTTGTCGGGTGACTCTGGGAATTGCTTTCACTCTGAGAAGATTCTGTAACGGGACTGAAGCCAATAAACCATGCTGAATTGAATCTGTACTGTCTCCTGGAGTTTCCTGGGCTAATCCTGACAACAACATCTTCAAAGGAATAAAATTCACAAGGGAAGAAGAAAACAATACACTACCCTGCCTGGATATCCTCATCAGCAGAGGAAATGACGGCAAATTAGAAACACAAGTGTATCAAAAAAATAACCCACACCAACCAAGTGTTCCATTACCAAAGTAACCCAACCTCCCACAAGAGGAGCTATGTAAGAACATTATTCAGACGAGTGCAAACACACTGCAGCAACCCAGAACAGCAGAAAAAGGAAACTGACTGCCTATACAACAACTTCCAACAAAATGGATACCCACGCAACTATATCAAAAAGTGCCTGACCACTCAACCCACTACAGCATAACCAACAAAAGCTATGACAAGGATAACATTACCATACATCAAAAACATCTCAGAAACAACCAACAGACTATTACAACTACGCAACATCACGATAGCACGCAAACCAACTAAAGCTGTCCAAAACATCTTAAGTAAATCAAAAGACCCAGCAGCCCCAGAAGAAAAAATAGGAGCCATCAACATACGGTGTAAAGACTAACAGCCACTATGTAGGACAGATAGGCAGAAGACTAGCAGAGCACATCCATGAACACCAACTAGCAGTCAGAACACACAATGAAAGCTCCTTAATCTCACAACCATGGCCAGACTCAACCACAATTTCAATTGGTAAACTGTGAGCATCCTAGACCAAACCACATGCAAAAACACTTGGGAATTCTTGGAAGCTTGGCACTCAGACAAATCAGCCATCAATAGACACATAGAGATAAACCACATTTACACACCATTCAAAAAGGACAATAAGAAGGAAACAATAAGACCAGAACACATCCTCTCCAGCAGCCTACATCCAGATAAGCAGGGATCAACACCAAACAAGCAGAAAACAATACCCTAATCAAGGAACTACCAAGGAGAAAACCATACCCCCACCAACACTGGCAGGGCAAATTACTGTATATAAACAGGAAGCAGACTCCACACTCACTAGCACTGATGATGTTACCTAGTTGGGTAATGAAAATCTGCAAGCAAACAACCAAGCTCAGAGAGCATCAAGGACTCCACAGTTCAACCTTGAGCTATATTTATTCTCTTCTATTGAAAATATGAATAACAATTAAAAATAGGTTTGAATAGAATTCTGCGAAGATACAGTCAAAAGATTTCCTTCTAAAAAGAGAAAGAGAAGAGGGAGTAGGAGACGCCTCTAGGATTAGCTAGAAAACAAAAAACTGCAGTTCCTGTTTGCGAGGTGCCTAGCTTTGTGAGTTGAAAATAGTTATCTGTTTTCCATCCTTTACCTATGTCTTCTGGACAGAGAATGAACATGCCACATTTTTGTTGAAGGTGAACCACTCTAGGAAATGGTATAGAAAGTGCAATGAATTATAATATTTAAAATAAATGAGCTGGATTCAACGGTTCTTTCCTTAATGGAAGGAACCTTTGTAACTTTTCTATCTAACTTTTCTATCCATTATCAACCGATCCGCTGATTGCCTATTGTTTGATTCTGGTAAGTCTAGAATGCTCTTGTACATGTAGTAACCTTTCCTTTTTATTGTGTCTTCTCAATGGAAGGACTAAAACGTACTTGCTTCTCTGCTATGACAATGTCAGGCACAGACACCTCTTTGGTACGGGGGGGGGGGGGGGAGAACAAATGCCCTAACTTTTCTTTCCCCAGGTATCTTCAAGTATCTTAACCAAGTTAAGAATAAAGACAAGTTCTGACTATCATCATTTCACATAATTGTAGCTGCAAGATTTGCCATGTCTCACATGGATTATCAGCGCTAGGAATACACTGACCTGGAAGCTGTGTATCCCCTGATGGAGTTTATTTTATTTTTAAAATTTCTATATACCTTTCATACTAAGTTTAAAATTTGAAAGATGCCCATCAGAACTAGTGGATCCAGGAGCATTTCTAAATCATATACTTCATTATTTATAGGGATTGCAATCTGCTATGTGACAGATTAGCTATTAATTAATTGGGTAGATGACCCATTCACAAACATTAACATTCTCTTGTCTTGCTTTAGTCTCAGTTTATTATCCTTTATCCAGTCAATTATTTTGCTTTGTCATCAGTTCAGGATATCCTCTGTGACTGGAAATTAATGGAGAGCTGAAGTGAGGTGTCTCCATATTGATAATACTCTTAATCTCAGCCTTCCATGTTGATACCATGATGAATGAAGTTGAGTTCTGAGCATGGGCATCTGCAGGGGAGGGCAAGTGACATCATATGCATTCTGACATATGTCATAAGACAACCAATATTTTGTATCATTTGTATAATGAAATCATGGCATGTGTGACATCGTTGTGGTTTCTTCCAGATGCCTAGGCCCTGAGGGATCCTATGATGTCATAGAATAGAGCAAGTATCCCCTTGCATGACCTTTTGGAAATGACCAAGTATGAATATAATCAGTATAAAATAGCTAAAAAGCTGAACCAAACCAACCTGAATCCCAACAACCAAAATTGCAGTGGTCTTTGTGTAGGGTCATTATGGCAGCATCTACCTTAAAACTAGACCTAAAGTTAAGGTCAAATGGATTTTAGAGAATCAATTTCTTCAAGGTTTCCTGGAGTCTGGTTGGCAACCACTTGCTTAACATCTTAATTAAGAAAATATTAACAACTTCCTTCACTTTGGGATCCAGATTGGGTTTCATCAGTATGATGAACAGCATGATTTCTGTTTCTTTTAAAAAGGCTGACATGGATCCGTCTTTCAAGGAGAAATTTAAAATCTGGGCTAAATTAATCCATCCTCTCTTATTTAATGTAACAAATCACAATTGGCAAGGTTGAAGTATAAAAATGGCAAGTTGAAATGATCTTGTCTGTACACTCAGTCATCACACAATGCACCTAGATGAATGCATTTCCTGATGGAATTGTATTTAAGACATGTGCACGCATGCCTAGAAGACTTTGAGTGGGCTAGAGCAGCATACTAAACTTTGAGTGCTTGCTTCGTGGCTTTGAGGAATAGATCGAGAAGATGCTTCACCTGTTACATTATTTAGTTTACAAAGGAAAGGATACCTGAGAACAATTATGCAAAGTACCCATAACTGAGTAATCAGAGCTTCAACAGGAATACTAGTCATACTAACCTGATAATTCCATACAACTTTCTGGGAACCATTAGAATTCCTTTTGCTGAAAGAGGAGTGGGGAGACTCTTGAAAGTCTACATTTCAAGAAGGAGAAACACAGATCCAGAATGTCACCTGCTATATTTATTGGACAGATGACATATTGGGACAACCCATCATTGCCACACCTTCATAAAATCCTAAGTCCCATAAATTAAGTTATGTAGTCTTCACAACTGGTCCTATTGATTAATTTCAAGTTGTCTAGAAGGATATATTCAGGAGTACACGATCATTTGTTTCCCATTATTTCCATAATGTGGAAATTGAAACGTCTAAACAATTAGAAGTTCAAACTGTATGGAACTCATTATACTCATATCAACTGTTGGTTGGGATGTTTTTTTCAATCATCCAGTAACATGAGGAAAACATGGCAGTATGGATTTTTTCCCATCAAACTGATAGGGTGCCCATTGTGTTTGGAAGATCTGTAGAATCAGGTCCTGTCCAGATGACAAATTAATTTAAGTCTTTTCCTAGCTGCAAGAGAGTAATTTAGGAGTATACTGCGTCCAATAAGTTACCATCTAAAAAGCGTTTAAAAACAAAATGTAATTTTATTTTTATTTTTTTGCTTTTTGAATACATTGATGTAGAAAATGCTCCTTTTCAAAAAATATTCAAGGGCAAGTTGCAAATACATTTTTTTTCTTTATTTCTGGTTGGAAACAATTTATTTTTCATGTGGGTGGGTGCCACTAAGAATAGGCTATTTTATGGGACATGCTTGCAGTTCGAACCTAACAAAATGCTCTTTTAAAGAAACAAGGCTCTAGCCATGCTGAAAACAGATAGAATGTCTTATGATAGACAGTGAAAACGGGGAAATAGATCTTTGTGTGATAAAGTATTTAAAAAGAAATCAGTGTTACCTGTCATACAGAACTGAAAGGAAAATAATCTGTGAGGGTTAGGGTGCTCTGATGAAGGAAAATTTATTAGC
Source organism: Liasis olivaceus (assembly GCA_030867105.1). NCBI lineage: Eukaryota > Metazoa > Chordata > Lepidosauria > Squamata > Pythonidae > Liasis > Liasis olivaceus. The sequence continues at coordinate 123,066,732 of CM061348.1, read as the reverse complement.
AGAAAGTTTAACAAATGCAAGATTGGGTAACCAATTGTTTAAAGTCTCTTGGAATAGACTGAATACGGATAGCAGTGTGATGTGGGAACATATAAGATAAGACTGTGAGGAATATACTGGGCATATGTCAGACAAAGTTGCTCGGATTTGCTCCAAGTTGGACTCCAGCCTAGGAGCAGGTCCTATGGAAGTGACTGGACCTGAGTCTTGCTTGGTTATCTGGAAGGAATTTAATCCTGTTGGTCCTGATGAAATGGACAAGATTCTCATGACTGTTAGCTTAGCCATCTCTCTATTAGATCCCTGTCCTTGCTGGTCGGCTAATAACCTCCCAGGAGGTGATGTGTGACTGGGTTCTTGCAATGGTGAATTCTTCCTTGAGAGAGGAGGTTGTCCCACCATCTCTTAGAGGCAGTGGTTCACCCCCTTCTCAGGAAGCCACTGTTAGAACCAACCATACTGGACAAGTTTCTAACCTTAACTTTTTAGGGAAGGTTGTAGAGAAGGTGATCATGCAACAGCTACAGAGTATCCTGGAAGAAGCAGATTATCTGGACCTCTTTCAGTCAGGATTCAGGCCTGGATATGGGACCAAAACAACAGTGATTGTGGATGACCTCTGGTGGGAGTGGGAGAAGGGTGGTGCATTCATCCTTGCTCTTCTTGACCTCTTAGTGCCTTTTGATACCATCAAACACGATATTCTTCTGGATTGGCTCTGGGGAGTGGGTGGCACTATGCTGGCTGGTTCTCTTCCTTCCTCCTGGGCTGATTCTAGTTGGTGTTGATTGGGGGGGGAGAGGTCCAGCCCTTTGCCCCTCCTTTGCAGGATTCCTCAGGACTCATTTCTCTCTCCTCCCCTGTTTAACATCTACATGAAGCCACTGAGGAAGGTCATCTGATGGCACAGGGCAAAGTACCATCAGTATGCCAATGATACCCAGTTTTACGTCTCCACCCCTGACCATCCAAATAATGACATAGAGGTTCTGTCTCAGTGTCTGGAGGCTGTGGGGGTTTGGATGGGGAACAACAGGCTTCAGCTCAATCCTAGCAATACTCAGTGGCTTTGGTTATTAGGGCCCCCTGGTTCTAGGGACTTTCCATTTCTAGTTCTAGATGGGGCTGCACTACCCCAAACAGAACCTATGTACAATTTGGGAGTCCTCCTGGACTCACAGCTCCCCTTCAAGGAACTTGTGCAATAGTTGTGCCTGTTTCTGGACCACAAGGCTCTGCTCATGGTCAGTCACACTTTGGTCACCTCCCAAATAGATTACTGCAATGTGCTTTACATAGGGTTGACCTTGAAGAGCATCTGGAAGCTGCAGCTGGTACAGAATACAGTGGCACAGGCAGTTACGTGTGCTCCTCGATCAGTGCATGTGACACCTCTGCTCCGTGAGCTGCACTGGTTGTCTGTATGCTTCCAGGTTCAATTTAGGGTGCTGGTAATGACCTATAGAGCACTTCAGGGCATGGGGCTGAGTTATTTGAGGGACAGCCTTCCCTGATAATGTCTACCTGTCTCATTAGGTCTGGCAGGAGAGGCATGCTCTGGATCCTGTCTATTAGGGAATGTTATTGGCAGGGCCCAGGAAGAGAGCCTTTTCTGTCATGGCTCGTGCCCTTTGGAACATCATCCCCCCAGAGATTAGACTGGTTCTGATGCTATTGTCTTTTTGTAAGGTCTTAAAGACATGCTTTTGTCACTGGGCTTGGGAATACAGATGTGGCATAGCCCATGCAGTGGTTGTGTTAATTTTTCGTTTTTTTTAATCTCAGCTGCTGATTGTATTTATGCATTTTTAAAAATATTGTTTTATGTTTTATATAGTTTTTAATTGTGGTTAGTTGCCCAGAGTCATGAATTTGAGATGGGCAGACATGTAAAATAAATAGAATTATCCTGTTTTTTCCTTGTGACAACCCTTACATTTTGTTCCCAAGGACCGGAAAACAACCAGCGTAACCCCAACTTTAGAAAGGGATGGGGAGGCTGAATACAGAAGATTAAAAATCAGCTTTATGTCTGTTCCTAGGCAAAGAATTATAGAATGCTGTTCCCATCATTATTTCCCAAGAGATATCTAATCATGGGGAATCTTGATACAGGGCTTTCCCTTGGAAAAATACAAAGAAAAAAATCTGGGTTTTCCATTATTCAGCATCAAAGGTTTCTCTGCCAGGATTTTTATTTTCATAAGCATCTCAATCACTCTGAATCATGTATGTATGTGTACTGGGTTTTTTTTTCTCCAGAGATGGATATCCAGGGAGGGACAGGTTTGTATTAAAATAGGTCAGAGATAAGGATTTAGCAGTTCCTTCAATAGCTGCCTTTTCAGCCCTCACTTTATTAGTCAGGTCAAAGTCTTCCCAGCACATTGCTCAATCCTGATGAAAGGAAGATCAAACACGAAGGATGAATAAGAAGAAAAGAGACATTCCCATGTGATAAGCCAACACTGCACAGCAATTCTAAATGAGTTTAGTACCAGCAGCAACTAAGCTCCTGTACAAATCCCTGTGACAGCAGTACATATTTACAAATTTCACACAAAAGCTCCTATGATGTTGTGCATTCACAGTTCTAGCAATCATTTCATTAAGGCAGGACTGTGTAATTATGCATACCCAGACATTCTTCAAATGAAACAAAATCAGTGCAAAATATTCTTTTCAAGTTTGGGACTGAACAAGAAGAGGGGATATAAGAAAACAACTTTTCATAACAGCAATTAAGATTATTTCAATGCTTGTGTTAAATGCAGGTCCAGATTTTACCTACAAAGGCTACATCACTCCCAGGAATACTCACTTTTCCATTTTTTCTGTATTCTCACATAGATCTTTGTTGGCCCAGATTTTCCTTTTTCTGTCATAGGTGCTGTCAGCCATCTCACAGGATGATAGAGTAAGATAGTAGTGGTGTGAGGTCCTTTCCAAGCAGTAGGAACACAGTCAGGTAGGAATCCTTGCCTTCTCCTGTGTGGAGTACGTTGATTGACCTTGTTTAGTCCTCTTGAAAAAGAAGAATGAAAACAAAATGTAGGCACTGACATGCTTATGAACTAGTCCACCAACCATACGAATGTGAAGCAAGAGTAAGCACACACTTACTCGTGTGACTGTTCTGGTAAGTAATTATCTTGGGAAAGAAAGCTTGGGGCATTTAAAAAAGTACTTTGCACTACAAAGTTGCACTATAAATGTTCTAGGGAACAAAGGTGATTGCTGATTGACCTTTTCTTCCTCCACATAACGTTAAGCCTTTAAAACAGTCAACAACTTCATTAGTGCATTAGCTTAGCAAAATATTTTTGCTATGTAAATCTTTCATTAGTTGCTCCATCCATGTATTAGTGCAATGTTTCTTAAAATGTGATCCTAGAACCTCTGGGAGGCCCCAAGACCCTCTCAGAGGTCCTTGAAATCAAAATTATTTGCCAGCCTATGTTGAAAAATAATACAATATTAAAATCCCATCAAACAATCATGAGAAGCAGTAGTGGCAGTGAATGGGTCAATTTTAATTTATAACTAGATAACCTGTGACCTGTTGGGTCATTGTTTTAGAGATATTTCCTTACCTAAACAGAAACAGAATGACCAAGGGCAAAAAAAGCAGTGGGAGTGGGAGCGACGACTTGCTGCTGCCTTCCCCATTGACTTTGCTTGTGGGAAGCTAGCAGGGAGCATCAGAAATCTTCCTTCCTTCCTTCCTTCCTTCCTTCCTTCCTTCCTTCCTTCCTTCCTTCCTCCCTCCCTCCCTCCCTCCCTCCCTCCCTCCCTCCCTCCCTCCCTATAACGTAGGCTTGCACCATTTGCCCTTCACTCGCAACCCTTGGGAGAGCCCCGATGAAGCCGCCGCCTCCTCCTCGGCTGACCCATGAAACTGCCTGCCACTTTTCCGGCGGGAGGTGGAACAAAGGGAGCCATGGAGAGTGAGGAAAACTGCACCCCCATTCTGGTGTTTCCCCAAGGCCCACCCCAGGGAGGAAGAGGGCTCACCTATTGACTGCCAGCACCCCCCAGCCAACCGTACCTCACCAGCAGGCATCTGGGCCACTCCCTTGTCCTTCCCTTGATGCCCCCCGTCATTAAGAGATTTCAGTTTTCTGCCTTGTTTCCAAAGCAGCCAATTGCTACTTGCCCATTGGGCTTTGCTGCCAGCCGATTGGGTGCAGGGGACAGAAGGAGGTGGGAAAGAGGTTGGGGATACATCCATGATGATCATGTGACCTGGGCTGACCACGGCAGGGCAGCAATGCTGAAGTGGCCACAAATTCCCCAAATTTCAGTCCCATGGGAGTAATTGGTCCCAGATTTTGGACACATTCTGTAAGTTAGCCCATCTGAGGTACCTTGGTTCAAAAATTGTTCCCCTATGACGCACCATTTTGCCCAGTTGAAGGTTATAGACACAAGAGTTTTAGTAGTATATAGATAACAGTAAATATTGATAAATATAACCCATACAAACAAAAGCTCTTTTGTGGTCCTCCATAATTTTTAAAAGTGAGAAGGGGTCCTGAGAGAAAAAAGTTTAAGAAACATTGTATTAGCGCATGTGGAGTGTGTATACATTTTTATTTTTATTTATTTTACAGCATTTCTGTGCTGCCCCAATCATAGAGCTCTGACATAAAAACAAACCAACCCTTAAACCTCAAAGCCATTATTAAAATAATAAAAAGATAATAAACCTAGCCAGTAATACATGGCTGCAATAGGTGACTTTCCAGAGTAACAACATGGTATACTGGCCACGGAAGCTGTTTTTCAGACATGTTTTATTTTCTGTTCTATTATTTGTGAATAGCCTTGAATTTCAAAAGGCATTGAGTATCACCAGGGGACTGTATTTTTATAAAGACAGATTAGTTCCTGGGAAAGGCAGCTCTGGCTGACAAGTAGCTGAGTGGATGGGCAAATGTGAGTCCCAGCACCTACTAATTTTTAACACTTGATCTCCTTTTCCATTGCTTGCTCTTGACTGCTGCCTTGCTGCCTGCTCTTCACCCAAAACTGGCATATTTTAAAGCTTTATTTGAGTCAAGGATTGTTGTATAACTGCAACAATCCTTGACTCAAATAAAGCTTTAAAATATGCCAGTTTTTTTTTTTTTAAGTCTGCTGCCATTTGAAGGCATGCTTTCAATATCCTGATTAATTAATCAGTTTTGCAATAACATGGGAGATCTTTCCTGGGGCTTGATCCCAAAATAGAGGAACTCACTTGTATTTTCATTTATCTTCAGAATGCCTTCTTTTAGCATCTTCAAGTTTTTACCCAGGTAGATGCTGGCCTCCTCAGCTTCCTCTTATGTTCAGCCCTGAGAACTGCAGGAAATCCTTTGCAACTCACACCCACCCATCTTTGCATGCTTCTTTGCAATGCAAATCCTTCCAAGCCAATCTCCCAAGACGTTGATGTGCAGAGACCTGCACTGCCATTCCCTTGCAGCTGTCCCTCCTGCCACCACTGCTGTCTCAGCTGCCTGTCCCCTAGTAAGACAGGCACTCGCCTCTCATTTTGCAAGAGACCGTGGTAATTATAGTCTGAGAAGGCGACAACACCTAGACAGCCTTGTTGAGGCTCAGTAACCAAGCTCAGGCTTGCAACGCATGGTTGGGAGAACACAAGAATATTCCAGGGTTGCAGCTTAGTTGGGGAAGTTGAAAATACAGTACATCCAGGAAGAAGGCATTACCAAACTGCTTCTGTATTGTGAAGAAAACTAAGTGGAAAAACGTGTAGCCATAAGTTGATGTTGACCTGAGGGCTTTTTTTTTTTAACCATAGTAAATATAGATAGCATGGCTCTATTGATACTCACAGCTATTACTTTAATTATTATCCTGACTTCATGCTCTTTGTCTGGCTTGCAACTGACATGTCTTATGCCAAGGAAAGGCCAGTTCAAAGAGATCTGAAGGCAAGTGTCAGTAATAGTTGCGCATGTCCATATGGGCAGCACTGCCTAAGAAACCTGGGAAAGGAGAAACATCTTTTCCAAAACCAAGAGAATTATGGATTGTTGTATAACTGCGTAGAACTGAAGAGCAGGCAGCGAGGCAGCAGTCAAGAGCAAGCAGGAAGCAGCAGAAGCGGGGATCTAGCAATGGAAGAGGAGATCAAGTGTTAAAAATTGGTAGGTGTTGGGACTCACACTTGCCCATCCACTCAGCTACTTGTCATATTTCCAGACACTGTCTGTGAATCTCATGAGTCCATTATAAGACATATTAACATTCAAGTCACTGCTCAGAGACAAATCAAAATCAATGCAAATGGTGAGTCAGTTCCCAAATGTTTATATGCCTCTTCTTTAGCATATACTTTGTTCTTTAATGCACGTATATGGCCATCTTAAATCACAACGTGTGCCTCTTCTTGAGTTTTTTTTTATATACTTGATGTGCTTTCATGAATTACACCCTTGCCCAAAGATAGAGAGAATTATGTCGTGGAAAGCTTAGAGGACGCAGCAGGCAGGAAGCTATTGGCTAGAGCACCATTTGTACCTAACCATGGAAAAAACATATCCTGGCAACATCTCTTTGCCTTGTTCCCATGACATTATTTTCATCCTGATCCCAGCTCCCACAACCATGTTAAGCCATCATAAGCTCTAATGGTATTGAAGCCCCCTTGCTCCAACAATGTCTACCATCAGCCTTAAGTTGTGTAAAACTTCTTATGCTTTGCATCCATATGTCTAAAGTTAGGTGACCACCAGTGTGTGTAGAGAGAGATGCTTATTGGCTGCTTCAGGCCAATAAATCTTAAACCATTTAAACACTGTTTCAATGATTTGCACAAGGTCACTCAAGCTCGCAGTGTTGTCTTTCCTGGTTTTGCTCAAGGCTGAATTAGTGTTTACATGGAAATGATGGAGCTAATCCTAGTGTTCAAAGCACAACACAGAGGAATTTAGAAGTCAGGATTGGTAGACCATCTAAGAAAAGGAAAGGCCAACTGGGGAGAAACCTTAAGCCATTCTCCCCCAAGATCTGCTCCTCGAGATTGCATTCCCTTCTCAATCCCATTTTTCCTCACTTCATCCAACTTGCATTGGGACAGAATGGGATGGAGGAGGAAGGGCACACAAGCTAGAGAGACTCAAGCAGGCTAGAGACACTCAACAGGGTCCTGGTGTTAGGAGCCATCCCATTCCTGCTGAAATGGCAAGGTCAGCTAATGTTTTCCCTGCTGGCCAATGTCCTGCCAAAAAGGGAGGGCAGTAAAGCCAGAGGATTAAGCCAATCATTTTGCTTATCATATGCATAATCAGGACAACACCATTCAGCTCTTACTCAGAATGGATACAACAGGGATACTTGGGTCAGGATAAGGGTTGGCAATGGAGCAGCAAATTTCTGACTGCCATTTCCTAGAGCCTCCTGCATCTGCTGAGGCTCCCCTTTGCTGCTACTACCTGTTCACCTATTTTTCTTAAGTGTAGGAGCATCAACAGCAGCACCCAAGCAAGCTATTTTTGTGCCCTGTCCTAGCCTGAGTTGAATTAAAATTATATTTGAAAGGAAATCCAGAGGGTATCTAATCCAACCCCCTGATCAGTGCAGGAACCACTACTTGGCACTATCCTGCTCTCTTGCTATGTCTGATGAAGGGCTATACATCTTTTGGTCCAACTCTGTATTGACATAATACTGCCCTTGAAAAGGATTTCATGGCAAGGGCCATTAATAAAAATATTAAAGCAGCAAAAAAACTGACCTCTGAACAAAGAAGACTCAATCTGGATCTCATTGCTGCTATTATGTGGAATCTACTAGGCAAACCACTGTCTCTGAATCTCAGTCCCTCAGTCCCCTCAGTCCCTCAGTCCCTCCATTAGGAATATACCGTTTACAAAACAGTCCCATTACAGAAGTATAATTAAATACTGGTTCAGTCAAGTGGCACATCCCAATTGGCAGCTCTCACGTTCACAAATAAATTTCAAAACTAACTTACTGGGGAAACCCCAGTACTGTTTTGGTAGTCTTTGATTTTTCAACCAATAACAATACTGTAATCTAGGGAAGGATTGTAAACTCCTCTGCTATCTGAAGGGTTACATTTCCCAAACTCAGGACTTGACCAACTTACTTCAACCTCACTTCACTGCTCATGTGGTGAAGCCCTGATTGTAAAATTTGGCTGGTATATTTACAGCTGCAGAAATAGCATATACTGTAATAGCTATTATATAAATCTGCAAAAATAGCATATAGTCTCTACCTGCTTTGGAGCCCTTATTCCTCATTATTCCTCATTGTTGCTTGGCTTCAGTCGTAAATTCCTCTGCATTGCTGTTTTCTGCCACAGCCTCTCTTAGGGCCACGGTGTGGTAACAGCTTTCTTGTGACGGCAAATAGTATCTTTGAGGCACTGGAACTACAACTGTTGATCATCCCCAGAATTTTCCAAGGCATCTGGGTTCAGAAATGTAGACTCCCCTCACCCCTTTCTTTGCTGGGGAAGAGTTTTAAATGGCAAAATGGGTGCCTTTGGCTACATAGGTGCATAAAGCACCCATTTCTCCTCTTAAAACTCTCTAAACTCTTTTCCCAAATGCCAGTCAAAATCCAGTGTTGTCCTTGAACATACCTGTCTTTAAAAACAGATTGTGTGCCTCTGTCTTCAACAATGAATGCATATTTCTTCAAGGGTAAAAATCCTGAGGGGCAGAAATCTATGCTATAGAGCGCTGACGCATTTTTGGATGTCATTCTTCTGGGATCAGTACACTACAGTATTCCATAATAAGACAATACACCCTAGTTTTGCTAGCCATCCACTATTCTGCAGAGAAGGAAAAGGAGTCAGACAAGGGAAGCCAGGTATTTCCAGTATATATTGTAATGCATCACAGCCATGCAGGCAACAATGTCGTATACTCTGAGATAGCACTAGTAGTCATATTGGAGGAACACAGGAACCCACTCTATTTCAAGTCATATTACTGGCCCTCCTAGGTAGGTTTTGTTTTGTTTTTTTTTAAATATAAACTGGCAGCAGCTGCCCAAGGTTTGGACAGATGTTTTCCCCAGCCTTTGTCTGAAAATTCGTGGAAGTGACCTGGGACAAATTGCACAAATAGGCAATCATTTCCATGGAGGGATTTATCCTGGCAACCAAGATATCAAATAGACAGCTGTGGAAAGCTGATCAGCAATGAATTCTGTTTAACAGCTCTTTATAACAGCTCCTAAAATGGAAAAAGTCAAATGCATTATTGATGGGCCTTGCATAAGAAAGCAGATACTGGAACACTCATCAAGAACTTCACAACCATCGCTAATAAACTATCATTTAAGCAGAAACTATCCTGTGAGAATACAGGCTATCATCTTAAATGCTGAGTAACTTACCACTGAACCAGCATAAGCACTTCATCTAAAGAATGAATGGAAAAGGTCACAAAGGAGAAGTGAAACTAATTCATGAATGAGCTTGAGTTTGCAGAGGCCCATTTTGTTTGAATCTAGGATGATCTAATTATTACTCCAGGGTATTCCTTGTGCTTTTGGGGATCATGAAAGATCATAATTTTCCCTTTGTCCCAGAGATTTTCAATGATTTTGAAAAATTTGTGCCATCAAGTTAGTGTCACCTCCTAGCAACCACATAGACAGTCCTTCTCCAGGATGATCTGTTCCCTAGCTGGTCCTTCAGGACTTCCAACAGGGCACCCATTGCTGCTGCAATTGATTCCATCCAGTTTGCTGCTGGATGTCCTATTTTCTTCTTTCCTTCTATCTTTCCTTTTTTCATATAATAATTTTAATAGAGATTACAATTAGAAAGAATATAAAGAAGTAACTTCCCTCTTCATTACAAGTATAAAAAAATTTAGTAACATCATCATCTCTTAAAATACAACAAATGCTTTCTTCTTCCCATATGTCATCTCTTAACTATAAACAGAATCCAAAAGTCTTGTCATTCATTCCTTATCAACAAAAGTCCATTAAAGACCATTAAGGGTTACCAGAGATAGCTATGTTATCTATTTTAACCTTGATCAAATAAGCCAACTCATATTCCTTCCCTGTATGTTTAACAATCTTGGGCTTTAATCCCTTCAAATAATGTCCTAGAACTTGATTTCTTTTCATTTTTTCTTTGTCCCTTCTCAGAGAATCCTTCAAATCTCTTTTGTACATCCAGTAAAAAAAGGTAATCCAAATCACTGTTCTGGTTTGATATTTGTAGGTCCCCTTTAAGTATTATCCATTTTCATCAGTTTCATCCAGTTTCATCCAGTTCATCCAGTTTCATTCAGTTCATCCTCCCCAGTTGCCCAATGGGCCACTCCAGAGGTTTTGCTTGCCGCTTACTCTGGCAGCCACCACTGCTGGGTTGATACGCCACCTGATGGGAGACCAGCGATTCTCCAATACTTTCGCTGGACCTCATCACCTCCACAGACCAACACCAATATACTATTGTTAACTATTCCTATGGCCCAACACTGACATACCTCTGACCTCAGTGACATTAGGGAGAACCCTAACTCTGAACATAGTTTTTTTTTTTTTTTTAAGTATATGACCAAGCAGAGATTTCAGGTCATATCTTTGCCCTTCAAAGACCAGAGTCCTAATTACTACATTATGCTGAATTTCCAATGTTTTTAGGCGTTTCTGAATAAGCATGCTAGACTGTATGGCAAGCTACACAATGGAAAATATATGTTGCTGTATTGTGCATTGTACCAAATGCCTCTGGTATTTACAACTGGTCTAGGCTATAGTCATCATGAGGTCAAGTTTTTCTTAGAGAAATTTACCTCCCTTTTGGACTCTTACTACCCTGCAACTGTGTATTAGGGCTGTGCAAATCCTCTGAAAGAGGTGCTCCAAAATCCACAAGAGTGTGTATGAAAGACATTTTGAAGCATTAAAGCAGTTGCATTTTTTCCAAGACGTATGAGGCTGAGTTTAATCATTCAAATCCATGCTTCTGAAGCATCTCTTTTGAAAATTTGCATGGCTTTATTACTCATAGGATGAGGAACATAAAAGCACCATTAATATATTTCAAGGGCTGATGTCACTTCTTTCAAATAGAAGAAGAAACATTTACTATTCCATTTGTGAGGACACAAAGAACACTTTAGTTTCCCAGTTGAGGGCTGGTGATGTAAAACAGGCGTGGTTATTTGGCTGGTCATTAAATGCACCACCCAGCTCCTCTTCCATATGCATTAACAGAATAAATATTAAACTCATCCTTCCAAAAAGAGGAATTCAGAAGCATCGTCAGCCAGTGCTGCTCTGCTAGCAGTCAGCTCATCCTGTCAACAATTCATTGTGTTTTGTAATACACTACAAGAGGGGGCGGAGATGCATCATTAACTCAGTTTTAGCTTATGAAGAATCAAAATTTAGCATTTATTTATTTCTATCCAAAGTTTCCGTCAGGATCTTATGGTGGTATATGATGGGGAGACTCTTCCTCGCATTCTACCACTAAAATAGCAATCTCTGAGTTAGGTGGGTTGAAGACATAACAATCATGAAGTTGGTGGTTAACTCATGACCCTAACACGATAATATATGTTGATTTGCCTACTGGTTTGTAATACTGTAGGGTGAGATGTGAAGCTACTTTTTATGGCTCAGCATTGCACCTGCAAACCAGGCTACAATGGCTTATTAGGTAAAATATCACTTTATGTTTTTGTGGGACTCAAACCACCACCTGTCTGGAAATTATCCAGTTAGCTGTATAATCAGGTGGAGGCTTGGACGTGGTCCAACACTTTAACCATTATTTGGTGGTATAGTGCACTATAGTATACTGAGACCAAAATATACTCTGTAACTGTTGATTTATCTTTGCATGGGCTAGAAAATGGAGATCTTTCATTAATTGATTATTATTTATACATTTAAACTGCCTAGGTATCACAGGACTACCTGAGTATTAGTATCTTCTCATTCTTCCTTGTGTAGAGCTTTGTGCCTTTCAAAAATTAGAATGCTCCAAGGCCAAGAGATGTTGGTATACAACCTTGTCTTTTTCAAAGGGCGGTGGGCAGTCTTGTAGAAGAAGGGAAATTTTATTTCTACTACACATATTTAAGCAATATAAAGAAAAGCATTGTATTTGTTCATCAAGATGGACACAGAATAGGAAACAAATGGAACTTTTGCTCTGCTGGTTTTACATTAAGGGCAGGCCACCATTCTTCTTTCTGGCAGAGAGGGAGGAAGAGAAAGTCCATTTTGAAAGCCAAATTGTATTTAATTGTTAAGCTCTTTGTGGCACATGAATGGAGTTTCATCTGGGGGAGTCCTGGGAACATGTTCTTGCTGCTAAGGAGTAGAGTACAAACATTTACAAAACAGCTTTACTTATCCAGTTCTCAGCAAAGCAAGGCCTCCTTATTACCATCTACAATTAGAGGTTTCCCAAAACAATTGCATAATCCCAAGAGCTGCAGGGGGAAAGGTACATTCAGAACTTTTCATAGCATCATACCTCAAATGGGATAACTATAGCTTCAGGAGGTCTAGAGTTTAGCAATAACACAAACCAAAAAACACCCTTTAGCTTCCTGCAAGTCTGAAATTTAAATCTGTTGGTTGAAGCATTTTATAGAAAGCAGAAATCCTACATTTTTGTGTGTATTTTCTTGCCTTCTTCCTCATTTAATATTAATGTTTTTCAGCTTAATCAGGAACAGATTGACCTGGGAGTCTCACTTAAGTCAGTATATTTGCTTGTGACAGCACAATCCTATGTATGACCAAGTACCACTAAATTCAAAGGGACCTATACTGAAGTGTGAGTATATAGGACCTCAATCTAAGTATGCCACCAGCTCATGGGTTCTTATCAATCAAAACACAGCCATTCCATCTGCTTAATGGAGGTGCTACAACCTGGGAAGAAGAGTATAATTTAAAATCTCCCTGGCAGCCCCTTCTTCCAAGGTTCCCTAGTAAAAGACAATTACAGTGGAGTACACCATTCTGGCTGCATCTCCTGACCCCCTCTGTCCAGCTGGAGAATTCATAGTCATTCTACCCAGGACTTCAGCCCAGCTCTAGAAAAGGGGAAAGGAAGGAAGGTTGGATCTTCCTGCCCAGATATACAGTACATAACTTAAGAAATCTTCTGCTGATCCTGAAACTCAAGAGTTGAACCACACCATTTTGTGGTTATGGAACCACACGGTTTTACACGGGGGGGAGGGGGGGGTCAATGAAAAATTCCTTATAAACTAAAGGAGTGACATTTTGAGATTCCAAGAGAAGTTTATTGGGAAAGGGGAAATATAGGGAAAACAAGAGAAGGCAACAATCATACACAAAGGGACAATTAACATGGTTGATTTGGCTATACTAGTGAAATTACTGGTGACTGTTGGAGAGAGAAAGGATGTTCATAAGCAGGCTTTTTTTCCTTGTTTTTTTTCTCCTAGGCACTTATTGTTGGCTTTATAGAAAGTAGGGGATACACAAAAGCCAGTCTCTTTGGAAGAACTGATTATTGCTTGGCCCAGTCAAGGCCCCTAGATCCCTCTTCCTAGCGACCTTTTCTCTAAATGGGAGAACACAGAAAATTCTCTTTTGGGAAACAAAACCTGAATCCCACTATTCAGGCCTTTCAGCCTGAGGTCAATTCATCAGGTGGTCTATGGGGGATTGCAGTGCCATACTAAAACTAGGATGTTATCACAGGATGTTTTTGTCAAAAGAAGGAAGGTGTGGGGGGGGGGGCGGTGAAGAATTAAACATGGAAGGTAGGAATTCCATGAGACAGAATGAGACATCACTCATTTGAAATGTCCTAAGGCCAGTAAGATCAATGAGACTTACTTCTGAATTCACACATATCAAATTGCACAGTACCTCTGCTTAGTGCTTGCAACTTAAACCGGGCTTTACGTTTTTATGTACATTGACTTTGCTTCATGGCTTGGACTAGAGTTTCTCTGACTGAGCTATTTAGCTGCATGTGACAACACTAGAACATAAAAAACCAAACTCCCTCAGCAGCAGTATATGGATAAGAGATTTGGTCGTAGTGATCAACTCTGTTGGCAACAGTGGAGTCTGCATTGGTGTAGTGGCATCAGTGATGTCCAAATGGGGAATGAAACTGGGCAAGCAAAGCCCTCCCCTGTTTATGGGCATGTGACACACTTTAAGAAGGGGTAGGGCTGTGATTGCCTAGTCATGCCCACCATTTTGATGTTGTTGATGGGCCTTGAGGGTGCCCCTGTTGCAAGCTATGAGCAAAAGATGAGAGAGCGCTACGCGAAAGTATATTCCAGGTTTTATGCTGCTACCCGTGTTTTAGCTGAGTTGTACATGGCGGTCTTGATTACATTTTAATCCTTTTAAGATCACCTCATGACTGGACTGTCAAAATGCACTCTACATGGGGCTGCCCTTGCAAACCATCCAGAAGCTAAAATTGGTTCAAAATGCATCTGTGTGAGCAGTAACAGACACTTCTTGTTATGCCCATGTGTCATCACTGCTATGCAAGCTGCATGGTTTCCATTCAGCTTCCAGGTGCAATTCAAGGTGCTAGTCATCACCTATAAAGCACTTCATGGCATAGGGCCTGGTTATCTGCAGAATTGCCTATCTCCAATAATTTCTGCCCACCCAATATGTTCAGGCAGAGTGGGTGCATTCCAGGTTCCTTCATTTAAATGCTGATCTAGTGGGATGAGGAAGCGTGCCTTCTCTGCTGCAGCCCCTGTCCTCTGTAGCAGCATCTCCCCCAAGATACATATGGTGCCCACTCTCCTGGGGTCCTGGAAGGCCCTTAAAACCTGCCTCTGCTCCCTGGCCTGGGATTAGGGTGTTTGTGGAGCCCCTGTCTCATTTCTGACTTGGTGGTTCTCTTGTCTGGGTTGTTAGGTTTTGTTATATTTTTAAGTGCATTAATTGTATAGTTAATATGTTGTAAGCCCCCCAGAGTTTTTTGGAGTGGGCAGCTATAATAAATCTAATATATAATAATAATATGTCAGTGTATATACAGTGAACAGTCATGTATATAGGTAACACTTCAGGGATGCACACATGTAGTTTATCGCTCATGGCTATAATTCAGTAGCACAGGGCATACTTTGTTTCTAGGATGTCTTGACATTTTCCAATACACCTGGAAAAACTCTCTGTATGATATCTTGAAAACTACTGCTATTATGGACAGTGCTAAACTAGGTGAACCAAGAGCTCTACCCTGACAGAATAAGGCAGTTTCTTGCATTTGTACCAACTGGTGTTGGGCTAACATTACATGTAAGTTGGCCAGTAGGTACATTTAAAATGTAGCTGGATTCCTATCACATTCCTATAGAGATAATCCATATGTGACTTGGCCTAATAGTATTTCCTGGGATAGAAAGATAAAGGCAAAGAAAGGAGAGGCAGGCAGGTATAGGCCTGGCTCTTCTAGTGTCTAGCCAAAAATGTGTGCTCATCCACACTTGTCCAAACAAGCTACAACTTCAAATGCTTGCGTTGCCTGTAGCACCTACGCTTTGGATTTATCATAAGTGTCATATAGAATTTGATACTGATTTTGAAATAAAACAAAGATTAAGCTAGGAGTTGAGGAAAGTGATGGAAGAGCTCTGAATTTTCTGGGAAAAAATCAGAAACTATAACAAATATTTGTAACTTTTTTTTTTTTTTTAATGAATCACATACCCTGTGGTCTTAACACAAAAGAAACATTCAAATAGTGACCACAGAGACTGCCTGGTTAATTAACGTATTTCCCTCACAATACTAGGATCGCTGGCAGCAAAATGTGGATGACACTGATAAGTACATTCCACCAGTAGATATGGATGTTATGTCAATCATAGACAGAAAAGACACGGTGGGCCTTCATAAATGCTCTTTGGATCTCAACCTTCAATTAGTCCATTATCAGTTAAAAGTATATTTTCACCTGAACTGAATAAAAAGGAGACACAGAGCTGGGTTTTGTCAGTCTCTTGATGGAACTTCATCTTCTACTTTTAGATAACATCCCCCACTGATTTCATACAGCTATTTCTATCCATATAAAATTATAATAGTCCTCTTAAATCAATGGTCCCACCCAGCCCCCTAGTCCAGAAAGATCATCCACAAGGACATCATAGGCAATGGTATGAAAAGCTGCTGAAAAACCATGGTTGAAACAATCATAAATCACAACTAGATACATACTAAGATGTGGTATGTGACTCATTAAAAAAAAAGGTTACAAATATTTGTCACAGTTCCTGATTTTTTCCTGGAAAATTCAGAGCTCTTCTATCACTTTCCTTGACTCCTAGGTTCAGTAAGCTTGATCTTTGTTTCATTTCAAAATCAATATCAATTGGTTTTATTTAATTTTTTATTTGATTGGTCCTAGAGACCAAATCATAAGGCTCTCCCTTCATTTTATCCCTATAGTAATAATAACAATCCTGAGGTAGGATGAGCTGCCAGAAATGGACGGCCCAAAAGTCACCCAGTGGCTTTCCACAGTTGAGAGTGAGCTTGAAAATGGACTTCCCCAGTCCTAGTTCATCATCCTAACCATTACCTCACACTGGCTCACAAGTGACCTTCTGATTATAATGGCTGCTTCTCCTTTGTTGTTGTTGTTGTCATCGTCCTTTGAAGGCACAGAGGGGCTTGTTCTGAAATCAAGGAGTTGGGAGAAAGCCTATTCCAACTTGCATCTATAGCTTTTTATTGCTTTATAATAATAATGGGAATAAATCAAGAAGTGCCAGATGCTGCAAAAGTAGCCAGAATACCTGACCTCAGCAGCAGGGGAGGTAGGACTGCTGTGGGGAGGGTTAAAAATGACCATTTGAAGGACAATCAGGTTATTCCCCAAGCATGGGTAATGGTTATACAAACATATTCTCTAGGGTCAAGATAAAAGAGAGAACTCTATATATACAGGGTTTGTGCAGAGAATATCCAGGCTGCCTCACTTCCTGGATTTCATCAAGAAGAAAATACTTCCCTTGTCTTTGTTGGCAAATGTAATTATTTAGTTAATTGTTATAGTATAGTCTCTCCAGAAGTACCTGCAAAAATCCATATTGACAGTCCCTGATTACCGCTTTAACAATTTCAAAGCCAATATTTCTTTCCCCACAGCCTGTCATGACTGTGCCTTGTGGCCCTTATGGACATGATTTTTAATTTTGGACTACATCTCTCATTGGGATTGAGGGATTCTTCTCAATCCCTTCTAGAGGAAAAACAGACAAACCACTTGAGGCAAATAGGCAATATCTCTGGAAGCATGTCCTAACAGATAGAGCTAAACCTAATTTGATCTTGAAATCTTCTTCAACTCTCCTTGGATGCTCACATGGCAATTGTCTAGTTCTTATGGCAGAACTTACCAAAGAAGGAAGGTCAGAGAACTTCTCTTGTAAAGAAGTTGTTATCTGCATCTTTCATTTTAGGAATGTAAAGGTCTAGGCATCTATGTTATCCTGAAAAAGGGTCTAGCCAGAGCTAGATTTAGAGTAGGCAGATTAAGCTGGCTCAGCACCAGCTGGTCACATAATATCTATCCAATGACCTTCTCAGTTGGAGAAACAACATGAATCGTACTAATGCCGTTTTCAACCTTTTTTTAATATGGGAACCATATAAACATTCTGTAATGAATGAACAAATACAATTCTATAATTTGTGGCATCAGAATGATTACTTAATATGACAAGCAGAGATAGTCCATGCAAATCATGGATTCATGTTGAGAAATGAGCTATAGATGGGGTGCAAATAGAGAATGGAACAGTGGAACAAATGGTGTGCATTGCTGGATGCTCTCTTACAGTAAAACATTATCCTCCCATCTGGTTTGATCTATATCCTGGGCTATAAAGCTAGGGGATGGCAAACTCCCAATCCCTTTGATTGTTCAGTTTCATAGGTTGCACCTCTTTTTTCAGGGCTCTGAGGATCACTAGTAATTTAAATGCAAGTCCTACCAGTCTCATCATGTCCACATCAGCATCAATATCTATACAATGGTGTAATTTGTAATATACAAAGACAGCAATAAACAAAATGCTGCTATCTATCTACTGCAAGAAGTGCGTAGGTAACTGTAGACCCTCTGCAAGTGTCTATTAAGGATGGGAAGGCATTTTGGGTTGTTTGGGGTGGACTTTAAATATGCTCTGAACTGTTGATTCAGGCCTCCCTTCCAAAAACAATGAGTCCCACCCACCCACCCCAGTAAAGGCAGAATGAACATATTCTTAAATGTAAGCTACAAAAGGTGCCCATGTAGATTCTGAACAGTCAGTAGGAACAGCAGATAGCCCTGGGATGTCTGTGCGGAAGATGTGAGATACCATAGCTAGAAGAAACTGCAGAGCGGATGGAGGAGGAACCAATGGAAAAGTAAGGAAGAAACAAAGGAAACAAGAACCTCTTTTGCTTCTCCTTCCTCACCAATGTAACTCATGAAACATCCAATTTGATGAGTCTAGCTTATTTAGAAGTAAGTTCTACTGCATTCAACTAGATGATTCCTAAATAAGCGTGTTTAGGTTTGGACCTTTCTCTTATGCACGCTTGCTTATTTAGAAGCAGGTCCCATCGAATTCAGTTCAGGTTCACTCCCAAGTGCATGTGCACAGAATGAGAGCCTCAGCCTACTGTTGAACTGTTTCCTAGTCCAACGCAGTTGCACGTGAGACAGTGGCACTGATTACATCCAGCCCTGCATCTCACTTTGCAAGCATTCTTTACCCCTAATGAGCGTTCATTCATATTTCAAAATACTAGTTAAGTTAATTAGCTGGACAAATGAGTATTTAGGCAGCAGGGTACAAAACAACAGAGACTGTGAAAACAATTACCCAAGGGAATAAGGCCTCGCAGTACTGGCAGAGGAAGGCAAAGCAACACTCCTTGCTTTTCTGTCCTTTTAAATCTTTTAAAAGATTTCAGCAGGTGAAAGAAAGAACAGGTGAAGGAGACAAAGAATAATAATAAGTGTTTGAAAGGCATATTTAAGGTTCAAAGAAAAGTCACTAACCTATAATACATGTCTGTTAATATGATCCAGTGTGAAATATTTCCGTTATTGTCAAGAAATACATTAAAGTATAGGAACCAAGTAATGGTATGTGGGGATGACCTTGGGAGACAGGAGGAAGAGTCACAGACCAGACAACGGTCAGACAAGTGGCAGCTGAGCCCGCAGAAGCAATGGGGGTGTGTCAAACATCTCAGAAGGGACCCTCCCTAGTTTCTTGGGCTGTAAAGGCGAGGGGGCAGAGATGCACTTTCAGACTTGCAAGATTCGGTTAATGTATCCTTACAATAAAGTACTGGTTGTGCTTCTTGTCTGGACTACTTCGCAAGGCTGACACACCCAGAGAAAATCAGGTATGCTTAACCCTAACTGACCTGCCCTAAACTGACCTTACCCTAAAGGACCTAGTGATGTTACTGGTTTAAGCTATTATTTATTTATTTGTCTTTATTACATCTACAAAAGAACCTCTCTACATATTTAATAAATTAATATATAAGTATTTTCTATATTAATCAGACTTTATTGCTCAAATATATATTCTTTGTCTCTGCTGAAGAGAAGCCAGTCTGGATGTTGAAGAGGACACACATATATCAACTACCACTGCAGATTAGGAAATTGGAATTGGGGTATGGCAAAAAAAAAAAAAATTAAAAAGCAGAGACGTCACCTTGCCAACAAAGATCCGCATAGTCAAAGCTATGGTTTTTCCACTAGTAATGTATGGCTGTGAGAGCTGGACCATAAAGAAGGCTGAATGCCGAAGAATTGATGCCTTTGAACTGTGGTGCTGGAGAAGACTCTTAAGAGTCCCCTGGACTGCTAGGAGGTCAAACCAGTCAATCTTAAAGGAAATCAACTCTGATTGCTCATTGGAAGGATTGATCATGAAGCTCAAGCTCAGATACTTTGGTCACCTAATGCGAAGAGAGGACTCTTTGGAAAAGACCCTGATGCTGGGAAAGACGGAAGGCAAAAGGAGAAGAGGACGGCAGAGGATGAGATGGCTAGATAGCATCACTGAAGCAATGAGCATGAAATTGAGCAAACTCAGGGAGGCAGTGAAAGATAGGAAGGCCTGGCAATATGGTTCATGGGGTCACGAAGAGTCGGACACGACTTAACGACTGAACAACAAAATGGCAAAAGAACAGAAATTTGTACCACAGTTGTATTACGGCTCCTGGGGAAATAAGTGCTTTGAAGTATGCTGGGCTTGTCTGGACCATCAAGTTATTTCTTCCTTTGGCAGCAAACATTCAATGTGACTTTCAGTTAAAAAAAAAAATCAAATATAATAAGGCAGTGACAGTCTCTGCAGAGGATGACTAATAGCGCCACCCTTCTATCTTATAGCATAGAAAGGCAGTCGTGGCATAAAACAATATATGGAGGATAACATGCAAAAGCTGATTGTAACAGAACAGCGTCTATTGCCCATTTCAAAGGGAGCAGTTAAAGGTCCAAGGGACCGCACTTGGGAAGAAGTTAAAGATGCTTTTGGGATGAAGAAGAAATGCCTACCCTGAATCCCTCATCAGCAGCCGCCACATATTCTATAATTGCAGCATCAGAATGATTGCTTAATATGACAAGCAGAGATAGTCCATGCAAATCATGGATTCATGTTGAGAAATGAGCTATAGATGGGGTGCAAATAGAGAATGGAACAGTGGAACAATGGTGTGCATTGCTGGATGCTCTCTTACAGTAAAACATTATCCTCCCATCTGGTTTGGTCTATATCCTGGGCTATAAAGCTAGGGGATGGGGAGACAGGGAATCTTGTAGTAGCCTGTGGCCAGATAATGATGACAATCATAGAGACAGCTAAGGCCCCTGAAGACTGCAGAGATGTGGTCATGATGAGGTGAAAGATAAGATCTGGGTACAAAAATCCAGACAGTCACCAGATGGCAACAAAGAATTAGCTGTCATTGTCTCTTTGCTGCCATCTACTGGGCATCTGGATTTTTGCAGCCTAAATCCGATACTCCTGGATACATCAACAGAGCACAGGGCGTTAACATCAATTAGTGCTTGGAGGCTTACAGCTTATGTAATAATAAAAAAAAACCAGCAAACAATTGTGCAACTAAAAATCTTTGACATGCAATTAGACTGTGGTGATGCAATCTTGGGAGGTTCTTGGGGCCATCAAAATTGAGGGAGGAAGCTGCTGGCCCATCCCTGATACTTCCTTCCTTTTGAATTTTGTGATTGAACTAGAAAGCTGCTTTTGTTTCTGTTCAGGTCACAGATCTGCTGTAACAATCAAGAAAGGATTGCAAATGAGGCCAGCAGGGACAATGTGGAAAGAAATTGTACAAGATCTGGGTGGCTGTCAGCCTTTTATCACATCATGGGATGAACCCATGGAAAACTAGCTCCATAGCACTTCTGTAATATTTCAGGCAGAGATATGAAAAGTGTGCCTCATTTTTTGTAGATCCCAGAGCCTTCCAGAATGTGTACATTTTACCCATTTAAAAAAAAAAATCAACCTTGGGAGATTGGGGGTTAAGGAGCAGTCTTTAGTGATACTTGAACCAATGTCACCATTAAAACTCCCTAACCCCACCCCCACTCCATCCCCAAAAAGGTCCTGCTTGACCCACCTGCTTTTGAAGTGCAGCCTTGAAATAACTCACCAAGCATGATGCAGCTGTGTACACCTGGCTGAAGAATACAAACCCTTTGGAAAAATCTGAGCATTTTCACGTGTGAAGGTAGTAAGTATCCTTCCATTAATAATCTGTGGTGTGATTACCTCTTTGAACTCAGATTATTCTGTGGGTGGGGCAGATCAAGCACTTTGCTGTCTCAACTTGTAAAATTGATCCAATTTTATGTAGGTGCATTTTCAAGAAGAGAAAGCTTTGGGGAGATAATGAATGATTCTGCATGCCAGACAAAAACAGCTGTAGAAAGTGCGATGAAGCCAGGGGGTGATGCCTGCTAAATATGGTGCTTCTGATCAACAATCATCTCTATTAATAATAGTTTTGATGCTGAAGCACCGATTATTCCAAGGTATTTTAATTTTTTAATTACTTGCACTATGTCAGTAAATATAAGTTGTTTTGTCCTTCTTTCTCACAGCTACCTCATTCACCCCTCTATAGTAACATCAAACGTGCCCAAGCAGGATTTATAATTCATCTGGCCATTAACTAGGATAGCCAGGGGAAAATGAGGATCTTGAATAGTTGTGTAGAAGAGGATTTTAGCAAGCATGGTTTGCATCATAAAATAAGCTATCTTCTCTTTAATCCTACCATTAACACCCACTCCAAGCCACAAATGACAGGGAGACATGCACAGGCTTAGAGCTAGCAATGTTGTCAGGACAAAGCTTCCAAGGGCACTGAATCATTGCAAAACACACAGAACAAAGAATGCCTGAAGAGTGAAGAGTCCTTGAAGAGTATTTCCATCCATAGCTCTTTCTTTCTATTATAGACAGGTGTTCTGTATTTGTTGTTGTCGTTAATATTTTTGTTTGGGTTTCTTTGCTGCTTGAGATGCCAGTTGAATTTAGATTGCAATTAAAAGTAAATGGTCATTTAGGTCAAGCTTCTCTTGGTGATTTCATGGACACATCTGTGTAGATTTCTTGGCAACAACATGGATGTTTTTTCTTTCTTCTAGACAATAACCCTGATATTTTCTGTAGGTCTCTCCTCCAAATACTAAATGGGTCATCTGATTCTGCTTAGCTTTTTGAGATAAGCTGCAATTGTCTAGGTCCTGCCATCTAGCAGGGCCTAGGTTACAATAACACTTTGTACATTTAAGCATCACACATGAAGATGTTGCAATAAATATAGACCCAATTGTGGATCTATATAAGAAAGTGTATTTTTATATGGCAATTTAAATTTATCTCAGAAATTTTTGATATATTTAATTTTTTATGATATGTGGTAAATCAGAAGGATGATTATAGTTTCTAAAATTCCTATCATCTCTTCTAACAGTAGGGTATATTAACTCCGACTGCTTGCTTAATCCATCTCTCTCTCTCTCTCTCTGAAATATAACTCTGTTCTCCTTCAGATGCCATAGGAAGACCCAGAAATTAACTTTGTGTACAGTATTGTAGAAATCACTGAGTCTTAGACATTGTAGGACTTCCAGATCTGAGCTGCAAGTATCTGAACACCCACTAGATGGCTGCAAAGACATACAGAAAACTCCAGTTTGTTGTTTCCATCTAGAGGTGGTCTGGGGTTTTACTGCCCAATCAGATAGCCCTAACTCTTCAAACACTCTAAGGCAGTGTTTCTCAGCCTTGGCCACTTTAAGATGTCTGGACTTCAACTTCCAGAATTCCCCAGCCAGCCATGCTGGTTGGGGAATTCTGGGAGTTGAAGTCCACACATCTTAGAGTGGCTAAAGTTGAGAAACGCTGGTCTAAGGGCACAGACAGATACCTGCTTTAAAATGCAATCCGCTGGTCTTTGAACTGGCAGGAAAATATGCTGGCATAAAATGTGTTGCCTCAATTGTTGATCTCTATTCTGCTATAGTAATGAACCTAGCATGTAGTATCATTGTTAATGTTTCATATAGGGCGAGTTAAAGAAAGCAATCTGCAGATTCCCTTGATTTCATCTGCTATTTCAACAGGCATCACTTCCTGGTGGGAAATGACCATCAGTCCCTCTCCTTAACATAAGGTGAGGCAGGGTTGGGTGCATGGAGGTGGGGTGCTGGGAATGACCTGTTTAACCATCTGCCAAAGAGCTTTACAAACAGATTCCTGTTTAACTTCATCATCTGTGCACCAAAGGATTAGCATTCTCTCTTAAAAACCTATCCTGTTTTTAAAACACTTTTCCAAGCCATGTGTAGAAAACAGGTCTAGCATTCTTACAAGCAAATACTTAAACTTGTGTTTATCTGGAACGCTGTGCAAGATCTGACTTGTACTTTGAAAAGCGCTGGTCAAGGAAGTATTACACAGGCAGCTGGGTCTGCAGAAGCCAGATCTCTCCTGCAATTCAAGCTAAAATGGACACTGAGGGCAATGCCAGAGATGTGGGGCCACAGAAGCTATATTATAATTAACTTAACCAGTTTGTACAAGAAGCTGAACTATGAACTAATTACTCAAGCTGGGATTGTATACCATACTGGCTATACAACCAAGGGCTAGTTTGGTTGGCTAGTCTGTTTTTCAGAAGGTCATATGAACCCCAAAATGTGTTTGTGAGAAGACCAAGAAGTTTTGGAGCTCTTAGTTGGCATACACATTATTGAGCACAATCTTCCATTTCTGTTTATATTTGGGTTATTTCCCTGATAACATCCATTCCATTTCCGTGGAAGTCTTGAGAAATCACATTCAATATTCTTATGCAAAGGCAGGCTGCTCAGTTTAGGAGTTGAGTTTTGCAACACCACCATGGTTGTTAATAACATTGCTGAAAAAGGTAATAAAGGCCATCAAGATTTGCTCAAGCAACTCCAGTTCTTTAGGCAAAAAGCCTAGGCAAGACTGAAATCTCTGTGGTAACAGAAGTATTCAAATTGTCAATCCCTTTCTTCTAATAAAAAAGATAGTGTTCTCTTGGTGTAAATACTTTGGCATAGAAACACAGACCTCTCTTGGGAAATTCCACTGTTATCATTTCTTTTCTCCTAAAATACCTCAAATATTTTGCCTGGAGAGGCACTTTGAAATTTTTTGAATATTTTGCCCAGGCAGTAGCTTTCAAAATTGTCCCAAAAGTCAACAGCTAGTTAAAATTCAGCGATTAGTTAGTTAAAATCTTCTCTGTACAGAGGGCAGTTTTTCACTTGAATAGATGAATTAGTTGTTACCTCTCAAATGCTTCTATGCATACAATAGTGTATGCAAATGTGTGTCTTCTTTTGTCCTCTTCATGATCAGGTTGTTTTTGGCAATATATGAGGCTAAACTATCCTACCTCTCTACTCTGATTAGAATCTGGGATCTATTGGGGTAATCATGAGTCTTCTTTTACTATTTGAGAAGTGGACCAGTCCAATCTGTCCAAACTGAAGAACCCCGAGAATTGGCAGCAAAGATTCCCAGTCTTTCATTAGCAGGAAGCCACCTGAACTCACCAAATCCCTGATCACTGTCTTCACCACTCTAGAGTTGGGCTTTGTATTTCAGTGTATTTAAATTAACACATTCCCAATCTGAATCTGCACCTTTAAATTAGCACCTGTGTATTTCATGCCAATGTGCATAGCAACAACCCTGTTCACAAAACATCACTCTAAAGATGCCTTCAGCAGAGGGAACAGGGAGAAAGCTGCTCTGCATGCCCAGGGCCAGGAAGCAATTGCTGTGAATGGGAGAGGAGGGCAGCAGAGCTTAAGTTAATTCATGACCTGTCCAGGCTCATCACTCAAAGCCACTGCTTTGTTTTGCTTAATGGTAGACCCAGCCCTATGAGAAGGGATGGGGCACTGGAGTTATATTTGGATAGGGTATACTCTCAATTTAACGGATCTCAGTTTAGCAGACTTCAGATTTAATGGACAAAATCTGCTGGATCTGAGTTTTGTCCAGATTTCTAGCAAGAATGGATTTTACCCCAAATAACAAAGGGTTACTTGCCGAATTAGTCCAGACAATGCTTACAGCTTCCTCTCAAAATAGGTATTCACTGTTATCAGTTCAGTAGGTTCTCTTGTGTACAAATATGTCAGGTACTGGGTAGACCAGACCAGAAAATCAACTCTCTTTTATTGAGATTAGCTATAATAGCAGAAGCTTGTAAATCTGACTGTGCTGTACCTCCTCCTCCTCCTCCTCCTCCTCATAGTTCAGTGAATTAGGGAGGCGTCTGCCTGAGCCACTTCCAGATGTTATCTCATTGTTCTGGACTTAAAAAATGCTTCAGCCCCCTTTGCCTAGGTAAAGGTTCCTGCATATTTCCTTCAAGGTAATCTTTCTTACTCTTTACAGAGTATGCTTTTGGGATCAAAAAATCCTACTTCCCACTGAATGAATGTTTGGCTTTAACAAGCACTCCTTCCTCCCCCGGCCCATTAAATAGAGGGTTTGATGCATGCACAAGAGGCACAGCTGCATGTTCCATTTTATGCTTTAGAAATGGGTTCCCATTGAAGTAAGTCATAAAACAAATGCTTTCATTGTGGTTTAGTCTTGAGTGAATGCAACCATTGGGTTATAAAGTGTTATGGCTTATGGGTTAGCATGATGTGTAACCCCAGCCAACTGGGACAACTCATGCCTAAGCATAGTGTCATTGACCTCCTTGCGTGTGCAGACCCACACAAGGGTGGCTTTTTAAAATCACTTAAATAGAAGCAGAATTCTTTAAGAAATTAGGGAGCGTGCTTTATGTGAGCCCCTTGCCCAAAGCTTTACTCCTGTTCAAGCAGATAGATACAAGTAGGAATCTCCTGCCAAATACCCATGGAATCCTATTAAGCTGCAATAGCTAAACGTGGCTTGCCAGAGGCAGATCCGAGCTATTGTCCAGGGCTTCCAATATTAACAGCTGCTTCCCAAAAGCCTTGAATGCCACTCAGCTTAAGGAAAGATGAGACATCTCCAGCTCTTGCAGAGGTTGGACCTAATATGTGGTCATCTTATCCAGCCCACCAATGATTTATTGAGGAGAATTATTTAGAAAACTGATATGCCATCTACTTCCTTAATGGGTTTGGATGGCTTACAAAAACTTAATAAAAAATGGTACACAATAGAATGAAAAGAACAAGAAACATTAAAGCAATAAGTGTGTAATATTAAAACTTTCATCTGCATGCCTCTGTGCCTGGAAAAGATATTGCTCTTCCTAAATACACACACACACACACACACACACAAATACAGCACTCTGAATCTGTTGGTTCTGTTTAACTCTGATACCTGAAGGACCGTCTCATCCCTGTTACATCAACCCGTCCCACCCGGTCACGCAGAGAGGGCATTCTACGGACCCCATCTGCAAGAGAATTTCATCTGACAGGGTCCAGGAGGCGAGCCTTCTCTGCAGCAGCCCTGCCCTTTGAAACACCCTTCCCCCAGAAGTGAGGTTGGCCCCCTCCCTTTTAGACTTCAGAAAAAAACTGAAGACCTGGTTTTGTCATTATGCATGGGGTGGGGATGGGAATAGTCAGTTTTGGGGATGGCTGGTTCCCTAGTCTTACCTTTGACCAATATTATCTGGTCACAGGCTGCAATAATACCACCATCGCTTAGATTTTATCAATTTAATAATTGTATTTTATGCTGTATTATTTATGTTTTTATTGGTTTTAAATTGTCTGGCTGTGAACCGCCCAGAGTCCCTCCTTGTGGGGGAGTTGGGCGGTGATATAAATTTGATTTATAAACAAATAAATAAATAAATAATGATGCTTTCTTATCTAGGCCAATGCCTATAAGAAACATATGTGTTTGTATGGGTATGTACCAAAGGAATCAAATCTGTATGTGTGTAAATGTAATGGTCTGTGGGAACGACCTTGGGAGACGAGGGAGAGCCGCAGACCGGACAACCAGCATGTAGAAGATGTCTTGGCCCACAGAAGGAGGGAAGGGATGAAAACGTTTCAGAAGGGACCCTCCCTGGTTTTCCAGAAAAGAACGGGCGAAATACTTTTAGTCTTGCAAGATTTATTGTAATCTTGCAATAAAGATAAAGGTAGAACTCCTAGTTGTGCTTCTTGTCTGGACTACCTTGCAGGGCTAACAATAAATGACACAGAAAGATGGCATACATCACTTTGTGTGAGATGGGCAGCTATATAAATGGGACAAATAAATATATAAAATAAAATAAAAAGTACACACGGAAGGAAGAGATATTAGTGAGCAGCTCTGATCCTGCTAAGCAACGTCACGGAGCCCCGGGAAATGGCCAATCCGCCTCCTCTCTCAGCCCAACCAACCTCACAACATTATTGGACTGAGATGGGAGAGGGGGTCAGTGGCTTTGAATTCCTTAGAGGGGTGGGGAAATCATTTAGTGGTTTATTTAAACAGTTTATCTAGCCGCCCGTCTCACAGCAGTGATCCCAGACGGTGCTCAGAACATTAAAACCAAAAAAGAAACAAAAATGATATACATATGCAACAAATAAATAAGCATGTCCCTTAGGCCAAGACAGTTGCCCTGTTCTTGCCGTATGGGCTACTTTTTTAAAAGCATTTTTGTGATATCGTTGTGCTGGTATTTAGAAAAGCACAGCAATACTTCTGCAGGTACTCAGTTCTCCGTGAATTGGAAGAGACTGGTTATTGCAGCTCAGTGGTCCTCAACCTTGGCAACTTTAAGATGTATGGACTTCAACTCCCAGAATTCCCCAGCCAGCATGGGGAATTCTGGGAGTTGAAGTCCATACATCTTAAAGTTGCCAAGGTTGAGAAACACTGTCATAGCTTATCAAAGGACCCCATAGGTGTTTATAGGACTTCCTTTTCTTTGCCTGCTCACCGTGTTTTTGCCAATAACTGAATAGCATTTCCACCGACTCCTACCCATCTTTTCTACCACAAGAGACTAAATTCAGTACGAAGAAAAAGATTCTGCCTTGGGTGCTTAAGGGCTCTGATTATTCGTCTGCCCACATCGTGCCACTCATTCCTTTCTTTCAGCCAGTCAGTCCCCAAATGTACAAAGTTAGAACTGCCAAGGTTGGGATCGATGCCAAATGTGTCTCAGTGTTAAAGAGCTGTGTTCCTCTGATGGTCGTTATTGTCTGGGTGTTACATTAAAACACACGCATACACACAAAGCTACTTTCCTGACAGTCTAGACTGGCAAGAAACAGATTCCCAAATAGAAGGTAGGACACAG
Source organism: Liasis olivaceus (assembly GCA_030867105.1). NCBI lineage: Eukaryota > Metazoa > Chordata > Lepidosauria > Squamata > Pythonidae > Liasis > Liasis olivaceus. Next base: position 123,037,863 of record CM061348.1, on the reverse strand, counting down.
AAAGATTGGCTCAGAATCCAGATCTTCTTTCTTTCTTCACTGACTTCCCCACCAGCAGCTTTCCTATTGAAAGTGAATGTTAGTCACAGCCCTTCACCATCATCAACCCATCATGTGGAGGGCACGCCTTTGGCTGTGCCCCCTTCTAAGCTGCTAATGTACGAGATCAGCCATATGGGCACTGGAATGAAACGAAAGTGTTGCGTTCTTGTTCATTGGGGTGGTTTACAGAAGGGACTTGCTGAGATTCCAGACACATGCACATGTGCACACACTCACACACACACACACACACACACACACACACACACACAAAGAGGCATAGGGAGCTTTGGCCCAAGAACGAAAAATATTGCAAACACCCCGCAAAGTGCCACCCCTCTTTCATAGAGACCCAGGAAACCAACAGTGTGACCCCTCTACCACACATGGACTGGAACCATATATAGCCCTATCCTGCTTACAGGCATTTCTTCTCAGAGAAATCTGGGCCAGAGTCCTTCCATAAGAGATTGTGCCCTTGCGGTAGATGGGGCAAGGAGACCTTAGCAGCGGGGCACTGAGAACTGGGTACGTGGCCGTATCAGCTAGATAGGAAAATTAAGGGAAAACCTCCCCAATGCCCTGTGAATATAAACTTGATTCACTCTCCATGTAAATGCTGATTAGCAACAAGAGGCCGAAAGAGAATGGCGAAACAGAAGTGGGTTGCTTGTTTACAGAAGATGACTCCATCCTGATGTTGATGTTGCAATAATCCTCTACGTAGACAAAGCCAAAGCCATCTGGAGAGCGGCCAGAGGATTTTAGAGCAAGTGCTGGAGAAGCTGACCTATTTGTAACGTAGTTTGCTGGTAAGCTGTGCATGTAAATGTCAAATATGCAGAGGATTCTTAGGAGCAAACAGAGAGTGTCCAGAGCTGGCTGTTCACACGCTGGTGAAATAGACACTGTCACACAGCCTGTGAACCTTGCCCAGGTGCCTTCATCTGCCACTGTACGTTTTACAGAAAATGGGATGGAGGTGTCGTACAAGCACTGTACCTCCACTTCATGCTGGAAAGATGACAGGAAGAGACACATACCAAACAGATCACACTATGCTCTGCTTTTTTGCTATCATGCAAGAGAGAAGGGCTTATGGGTGTGTGAATGAGTTTCTACAGAACTTCAGTCTGATTCTTGTTTTGTAAATATGACTTATCATGAATGTATTGGATCTTTGGATTAAGCTGGAAACCAGATGTTCCTCCCAAACTTACAGTTTGTAAGATTCAGGTCATTAATTCACTTTCTGCTGCTGGACATTTACATTTGAAATCATGCTTTCATGGTGCTTGATTTGTACTACAGGAAAAAAAGAGGCGTTTGGGTCCTGAAAGGCTTATACAAGGCTTATAAAAACATTTAAAATCTTTGATAAGGCATGAATTTAGAAGGAACGTTTAGACCAAACACAATTTTCTGTTTCTAATAAGACTTATTTGTGAACAATTTTTCAATCTTTTCTCCAAGAGATCAGACAGTGCTTCTATAAAGTTGTCCTTGTTTAACGGGTAGTCCTTGCTTAACAACTGCCCTGTTTAGTGACCGTTTGAAGTTACAGTGGTGCTGAAAAAGTAACTTTATGGGCAGTCCTCGCACTTAAAACTGTCGCAGCTTCCCACGGTCACATGGTTGCCATTTGTGTGCTTCATAGTCAGCTTCTGACAAGCAGAGCCAATGAAGAAGCCAGCAGTAAAATCGTAAGTCGCAGTCATGTGATGTCTCACTTAATGACTGCGTCACTTAGTGATGGAGTTTCCGGTCCCAATTATGGTTGTTAAGTAAGGACTATCTGTACATAAACTGATAAAAATATTAGACAGAATACTTTTAAACAGGCTTTTCAGCATGGAACCATTCTATTCTGCAGCTAAGATCATGCTGTGTCTTGAAGCGCTCTTCATATACAAAAGTTTTTGATTCATGGAAAGTAAACCCACCCAGGAGAACCTTACTGGAGTATATTTGATTCTTAGTATTTTCAGCATTATACATACACACATGAAACACGCTGAATAATATTATCTTTGTTAGCAATGTTAACAAATCCTGTGGTGCATGAAGTAAGCTTATACCAGCAGTAATAAAGAGATACTACATCCCAAACCTATTTGGGCTCAGAAGCTATGCAGGTTGGGCCTGCTTAGTACTTGGATAGGAGACCACCAGGAGATACCGGGGCTGAACTTCCCAAAAGGCAAGCATGGCAAACCACTTCTGTATGATTGTCAAGAAAACTGACTGGCTGTGTCACCAGAAATTAAGCTTAACGTGAAGGTGTCTTTATCAATGACTTCTAGCCAGCTGCCTTTGGGGAAAAATGGCTTCAAGAGCCAGCAGGTGAATGTTTAGAAACACATAAATAAACAATTCAGTATTCCAGCTTCTTTCCATGGACACAGTCTCTGAATAGGTGGTGGTGATACCACTTTGGCATGATGCCTGCCAAGACTGACAAATGCAAGGTCCAGCACCACTGGCGGGATGCTCCTCATTGTTACTGGCGACACAATGCTGGCACAAAGCTTATAAACATGTGTCGGGCAGACAAACAGTGTATACCTCACTGGCGACTGGCAGGAGACTCCCACCTCTACCTTCCCATTCTCTGTGGAATATTATTCCCTTTGCCTGAATGCCGGGGGTAGTTTTGTTCTAGCAATGATAGGTGACATTCCTATCTGCCCTTTAATTATAGATCTCCACTTCTATAATCTCCCAACGATATTTCCTTTTAGATACTCAGGACAGCCCATCAGCAGCCAAGTCTGAGTGCTAGGCCTGGTAGAGTTCATTGCAGCCAACAAATAATATTAATATAATATAAAATGATATGATATGATATGATATGATATGATATATAATATATAATATATAATCTAAATAAAAATGGCTTTCCCAATCACCTTAAGTATATGGATGTCTCATGAGCCTGCCCTGGGAAGAATTATTACCAATCAATGAGAGGCATACTTAATAAGGATACTTAGCATCCTTTAATTTAAATTCTCTCTCATTACAGCAGTGGAAGAAACTAGGACATGCCTCAATATTGCCTGCTCAGGATATATGTTTCAAGGTATCAGCCTCAATAAGCTGTTACAACACTTAAGTGTTACAACCAGCCATATGCTCCCACCTACAAGAAGGCATTTCCTTTGTACTGGATAGACCAGTGTTTCTCAACCTTGAGAGCTTGAAGATATGTGGACTTCAACTCCCAGAATTCCCCAGCCAGCATGCAGTGCGCATCGTTTTGTGCAAGTATAGATTTTCACATGCGTCATCTCTCTTGCGGGAGCTGTATTGGCTGCCAATTTGTTTCTGAGTCCAATTCAAGGTGCTAGTTGTCACCTTTAAAGCCCTACATGGCTTGGGGCCTCATTATTTGAAGGACCGCCTTTCTCCAATTATATCTACCTTGCCCACCAGAGCGGGGAGGTAGGGCATGTTGCGGGTCCCTTCTGTGAGGGAGGTACATCTAGTGGGACCAAGAAGAAGGGTCTTCTCTGTGATGGCTCCCTCCCTATGGAATATCATTCCCCTGGAGATAAGACTGGCCCCCACCTTGATGCTCTCCTGCAAGGCCCTGAAGACATGGTTTTGCCAGCAGGCCTGGAGATCCCAGATCACTATGGAGCCCATCAAATGGCTAGTGTAAATGTGTTGTTGTTGCCAGGGGGGTGGGGGGGTATGGTGGGTTTTGTATTTGGGATTTTTATTCCTCTAAGTCACCTAGAGTCACTGTGAGTGAATTGGGCAGCCATATAAATTGCTTAAATAAATAAATAAATGCTGGCTGGGGAATTCTGGGAGTTGAAGTCCACCCATCTTCAAGTTACCAAGGTTGAGAAACACTGGTCTAGACAATACTTTTGAAAAAGGGAAAGTATTTAGTCCTCACTGTTGGAATGGAACGGTGGTAGGATCACTGCGCGTATACGATGGGCTAATTTGAAGGCTTTCATCCACATGGAAATTGCACATCTGGAAAGTAAAACTGAGTTTAGTTCCTGCACTGAGCAGAGCCTGAAATATAACAGCAGACACGTGAAGGAGCAGGAGAAGGCATTCTGCTTTCAAGCACCAGCAGCCCCATCAGCAATGCATGGCTGCCTCTCAAAGAAGGGAGGCCTGGCTGGAAAGCTGATGCACAGGACGCTGTGAGAGACGCCATCAACCACAGTAGCGACTGATCCTATGCAAGAGGTTGTCCTCTGCCTCCCACCATACGGCAGCCGATACATTGCTACTTCCCATCCTGCTTTCCCACTGAACTGGGAAGATTTCTCCATGTGTCTTAGGTAGGGGTGTTTTTACATACAGAGAAAACGTCACATAATCCATGTCACAACATGCTTCCTATGAAAATGAAAATGGCTGGGGCCACTCAGCACTCTACCTCAACAGTTTAGTTCGTTTGGGTTGGGCCCAGCACGGTGGATGAAGCCTGCCATGACAGTTCATAAACAATGATTTATAGCTTAGCGTTATGTGGAACCTAACCAAAAGTAGGTTATGCAACAAAATATAGTGTGATGTGTAAACCAGGTCACTGTATAGTTTTGCTGGAAAGCTGTAGTTAACTGCTATTCCACCGCTTTTATACATGCACTGAAGTAAATCAGGGTTGCACACTGATCAAGTAAATTTATAACCCATCTTTTGCCCAAGGAATCAAAGAGGGGTGCAGTGCATTCCCTCCTCCCATTTTTTTCCACAATGGCAACCCCCATAAGCTTCCATGGCTGAGGGTGGAGGGGTTCCTGGGTTTTCCTGAGGCCAGTCCAGCACCTTAACTACTACACCATATGGGCTTCACACCAATTCCCATTACAGAAAGTGTTCTCTGTGAAATGAGAAGGATTACAGGACAAACGACAAGAATCAAAGAAGATCATCATCATCATTATCATCATCATCACCACCACAACTGCCCAATAAAGAAAATAATGTGCATTAATGATTCCTGGAGGTCCACATCTTCACGTCAGGCTCACTTCTGAAACCTTTTGGCATCTGCTGCAATCTTAAAAGTGGGTGGAAGTATCACCTATTCCATGCAACCAAGGAAATGGACTATGGCCATAAAAAGTTTATGTGATGATCTATTTGTTAGTCTTTATTATTTCTGATGCCCAGTACTAAGATGGAAACATTAATATTAATCACCGATTGGAAAAGGTCAGAATTGGCAAGAGGAGCTTGTACGGTGTTGGGCCTTTGAAGTCAGCATCAAAGAAATAGTCAATCCCTCCCACCCTCCTTATTGTGTAACAAATAAGTTCATCTTATCAATCCAGGCTATAATTATAGATCTCTCCATGAATTTTCAGGCAAAGAAAATTAGGATTTGTACTGCATTGCAGATTAGAGCCGGGGTGGTGTAATAAAAAATCAGGAGGAGTCTGGCAGCACCTTTTCAGATTAACCAATTTTATTAAAAGGCAGTAGCTTTGGCAAACTGCAGCCTCCTTCATTAGATACATGAAGTGACATCTGACTTGTGGTTAAGGTTCTGGACTAGGAGTAGGGAGAGCCACCGATTCTAGTCTTCCCTTAGGCACAGAAACTGGCTTGGTGACTTTGGGCCAGTTGTGGTAGTCTTTCTCAATCCTAGACAGGGGAGTGAAAAAATATCTACCCATCAAACTACACTGGACCGGCATGGCAGACTGTGGTCCATAACCCTCAATAAAGAGGCCTTATCCTGCCATGGACTGATTTGGGATGATGATGACGATAACAGCAACAATTCAGATTATATGGAGACCAGCTAAATGCATTAATTTAACAGTATATAATTATCTGACAGACAATTTTAGATTTTATAAAAGGAGCATTTGCCAGCACTCGTTCAGACAACTAAAAAAAGGATATTGTTTGAGGGCACTTAATGGCACAATACTCTTTGCCACCTGGATACTGATCCAAGTCTGGAAAATTAGAGGAATAGAATTCATGACATTTCAAGACCAGAACAATTGCTGCAGTCATTTATAAATCTAAGGTCCATCTGGGGGCCTGAAACCTCATTCAATGAAAGACATGAAGAGGGTAGTCTGGTCACAACTACTGTCCAGTGTCTCACTGTCACACAGTCATCAGTTCTCTGGATAGAAATTGTATATTTGTAGAACTCGTTTTCATATAAAATCTACACAAGTAACCTTAAATGCAAAAATAAAATAAAATAAAATAAAATAAAATCCCACTACAAGGAGAAAACATATACCTGTGCAGTTTTTATGCACATTTGGCTGTTAATGTGCCATTTTAGACTTTGCAAACGCAGGGGCCTCATCATGAAAAGAGAGTCTGAATGTGCATAACCGGTGTTGTTTTCAGACTCTGTGTACCCTGAGCCAAGGCCATCTCTGGAAGGAACATCTCTGGAAGGAACAGTACTCATAATCCCGCTTTATTCCTATGCATCTATTATTATATAGTATATAATTTCAGAGCCTGCAGAAACAGTTCTGATGGAATATTTTGCCAAAGAATGTTGGAAAGACATCAAACATGCAGAAAGTGCATCGTCACATTTCATAAATGCTCACTTTCAAAACACTAAACATTTGGAATTTCAGTATTCAGTCCTGATGCCTGTGAATTCATGTATTTCAGCTTTGACAGAAAGACTGCAGCCATGGTATTTGCAAAAAAGGTAGGTTAGGAAATTGTGTCCTTGTGCAGGCAAAATTGTGCAACCCAAAAATATAGACACCATTCTCAAATGTTGTCTTTGTGACCCAGCACTATTCAGAAAAAACAGTCCTAGTCTAATGTCATCATTAGAATTTACTGACTACTAAGTGGTGTCATCTAGTTTTAATAGTTTTCCAGCTATTTTTGTTCTACGATAGCTCCAAATTCTAGTTAAGGATGCTTGAAAAAAATAGAGCTTTTTTTAGCTGGGGATGATGGAGATTATAGTCCAAACATCTAGAAGATTGCCAGTTGCAAATGCTGAGCTAAAATATCAAAATACATATTCATTTATGGTCAAATTCCGTAGAAAAAAGAAATATTTAAATGGGAACAGAAATTAAAATATATATATGAAAACAATTTGAGACCATTTTTAACAATATTCATAGCTTAACACAGACAAATACTACAAAAATATGGAAAACTGACACAGGTTGAAAAGAAAGGCATTAATCCATCTTTAATACTGAAACATTACATAAGAAAAATGAACCTAAGTATATTAAATAGGTAACATTCCTCCTCTCAGGTTTGGAGAAAAGAAAACTGGCTGATGTGCCTAAGGGGAAATGCAAAAATGCATTATAATGATTTACAGAATATAATACTACAGCATGCTTCAATTTGCCTGTATGCTTCACAAGGTGGAAAATGTCTTTCTCCAGGCCTCGGAAATTCAAGGCTGACTCTAAAGAAGGCGTCTCAGAGTTCAGTGACCTTTTGCCACCTAAAGCGCTACGTGTCAGGGCAAAGTCTAACGAATGGCAGCTCCAAACTGAACTCTGACTGATTAGGTCCAGTCGCTCTGCTCTCCTGCTATCAGTAACCCGGTCGTAAGACGCAGAAGAGATAAGCACAGCCTTATGGCCTCCTGCAAAATCTCGTTTCCATATAGGAACGTGATGCAGATAGCATGGCTGCACAGCCCTTTCCACTGAAGGCCAAAAGATGCTTCAGAGCAGGTGGTGGTGCTGATGGAGCTCCTGCCCGCAGGACCTCATGCAACCAAAGGCATTAACAATGAAAGCCGGCCAGCTAGGCCAGGAAAAATGCTCCCGGGGCTCCAAAACATTTTTGGCCATTGAATCTGAGGCACGGCACAATCCTGAGAGGTACAAACTGGGACATCTGTCTTAGGCCAGGAGGGGGAAGACCAGTGGCTTTGCAGATGTTAAGAAAATGGAATTCCCAGGATCCCCAGCTTGCAATGGTGAAAGGTGGTGAGAATTTTGCTCAGCTGTCATCAGAAAAGCCACAAATTCTTCATCCCTTGTTTAGAGTAATCGGAGGAGGGAGTGACAAGCTGGCTCCTTATGAACCGCATAATTTGCTTAGGTTGGCTGAGTGTCAAAGGGAGAAGTGTGACTCATTGAGTTGGAAGGATTAAGCCTTTCTTGGAGAGAGGGCATATGTTTCCATCCCTCATGTTTCCCCCTCCTTTTTTTTTTTTTTTAGTACGAGAGACCCTCTTTCTCAGCTTATTTTGTTTTCCGAACGCCCTCTTCATAATGCAGGAACATAGCAGAGATTTCTGCAAACAACCAAGCTCAGATATTTGTGGACTGCAGCACTGATCCAGGGTTCAGAAAACAAAAGTTCTGTCTGTATCCTAGAGCTGCACAGAAAAGACTGTTGTTAAAACAGTAGCAACTTTTTTGGAGCCTTGTTCTCCAGATATGCTGAGATGCTAGAGCTGTGTGAATCAGAAACAGTGGGGCTAGAAAGAGATTCAGCAGATTCTTGTCTTGGCTCAGAAGGCTCTATTTGCATCAAGGTTTATAAACTGCCCAGGGTTGCTGGAGGTTCGGCAGTATATAAATATAAATATAATAATAATAATAATAATAATAATAACAACATTATTATTATTATTATTAATAATAATAATAATAATAATAATTCATCATGTCAACCTGATAATTGGTCTGCAAACTCTCCCCATCAGATCAGAAAAGGCATCCAACTTCTGAGGCCTTTTAAAACCAAATCCCTATACCATGATCAAACTTGAACCAGTAGAACAAAAGAATATGCCCCCTGCCTGACCATGTACAAAGTATTTTTCCTTGCTTTAAGATCACCACAATCTCTATCTTCCCTCCAGATGCAAATCTTAAAGGAAGCTAATTTTCTAGTTCCAGAGTAAGTGATATATTTCAGACAGATTTGATTGATATTTCTCATTTTAAAAATTATGCACCAGCTACGTGTGCATCTAAAGCAACAGGCCTTTCTTTTCAAACCTGGTGTTATTGATCTATGTCAGAATAATGGCTCCATGATGCACCCAAAAGCATTTTAGCTTATGTTACAATATTTTAATCAATCTTTGAAAAAGCAAGTTTGCAGAGATAGCGATTATAAATGTCTGCTGGGGGGCAGGGGGAGCAGCAAGGATTTTGCTGGAAGTTGCCCTCCCATTCTTATATGAGGCATTTACTGGACCTGGCGATCGAGCTCTTCCTAAGAATTTAGCAAAAACGTGATAGATATACATTCTTCTAAATACAGAGATGGTGTCTTCAGACTATTCCTTCTCTGAAGCAGCTTGAGTCCCTAAGTCACCCAGTGAGCTTCATGAGCGGGGAAAGGATATGAATTTGGATCTCTCTGGTCCTATTCTGCTATACGGACTGGATTCACGCATCCCCTTAAACCATAATGTGGGTTGTTCCATTTTGGCTTAGTGTGAAACTATCCTCTCTGGTTTGCAAACCAAGAAATATAGTAGTTAGTATGTGTGAATTAGGTCCTACAGTTTCTTCAACAACCCATAGTTAAAATAAAATGATCTTCCATTATCTGGGGTGTTCTAAATGTACAGCACTAAAACTGTCAGGATTTTCTCATGGGAAGAAAGTCATCCCGTTCCCTGTACAACAATTGTTTCGTCTAAAGTTAAGGTAAACAAAGCATCTTGTGACTGTTATGCTTTTTACTGCCACCTATTGTAATGTGTATGCTAGTTATTCAGGGGGGGGGGGGGTACATGCTGACAATATAACGGGAGGGCTAGATGCCCAGCCTGTCAGTCATGTATAGTTTATCATGTAGGTTTTTATAGGTTATGTAGTTGTAACTAATAACCAAGTAGTGTACCTCTTCTCTGAGAGTTTTTTAGCTAGAGACTTTGTTGTGGATAAGTCTTGGATGCTAAGATGAGAAGAAGTCTTTGTTATTTCCTGTATTTTGTATGCAACTTGTATTTTATGAAGTTTTGCATTTTTATCAATAAAAACCAGTTAGTCTATATTTTCTGACTGGATTTTCTTTGGAGAGCAAAATATGGACATTGCATTTTGCAAGCTCTCATGCTAATGTGTAATTTTCCTGAGAGCAGAGTTTTTGAGAGCTTTGCTGCGCTCTGCACAACAAAAACTCCCCAATTATTTGGCCAGTACAGGACATCTGTACAAGGAGAGTTCCCAAAAAGAACTGTTCAGACAAAAGACGACTTGAAGTGCATGCTATACACAGAGAGGCGAAGTGTGTGGCAATGTGATCCTTGAGAAATTGGGTCCCATACATTCCATATTATGCTGAAGCATCAAATGGAGAATAAGTAACACTTACTCACTCACCCGTACTTTACAACAACGCCTATTATGTTCCGTTTGTGTAAGAACATACCTTGCTGCAAACATATGACACTAACTACCATCCTTAGGTAGGCCCATTGTAAGATTGCCAAGCTGTCCTCCCTTGCCTTGGTAGGGGAAAAATAGCTTCTGTAGCAAATATTTATGTTAACTTCATATAAACTCTATTACATTAACTCATAAACTATTTCTCCTCACATCTATTTCTCTGATAAATCATTGATTTATTCTGGGGGGAGGGGAAAAAAACCAAAATTTCGGCCACCCCACCACAGCCCAATTGGGATTTCAGAGTATTCTGTTGTCTTGATACTCCTAACATCTGCCAAAGGCAGATATCATATCTGAAAATAATAAATAAATAGAATTTGAATTTGGTAAGAGCTAAGCCCAACTTCATTACCCTAATATCCTAGCAGTACTCTACTGAAATCACCCTCTGCAGCATGTGTAAACACAAGCTATCAATTTGGGCTTACCTTGCTCACTTATTCTGGTGCAAACACAAGAGAATCATGGGAGGCTAGAATTCTGGAGAACTGGAAGGTCTTCTTACACCAACGTAGTCTTTTTCTCAGGTGGACCAGATGCATTCTCGTAAGCAGGGACAAGTCCTTTTGCCCACTGGGTACTGGGGCATCCTTGCTGCACCACCATCAACTGGATTGGCATCTGGGTTTCCATAGGAATCTCAGGAACACATTCCTTACTGGGGTCTTTCCCTCGACAGTCATACAGCATGCATGAGATCAGGAAAACCAAAAGTAAGATCACATAGCTAGCAACCAGGATGATCAGGTTCAAGGTCACAGGGTCGATCTCTAGATAAAATTCCATTGGATCCCATAATAGTTAGCAGGACCTCTGTGACTGAAGTGGACTCAAATACATGCACACAAGAGGAGTGGAGGCTAATCCAGATAGATATTTTGAGTTTGCAGCAAAAGTACTTTTCACCTTGTATGCCTGGTAGCAATGGATTCTTCCCACCCCGTAGCCCGCCCCAAGAGCATGATTAAAGCCGCTCACTTTAATAACTTAAGCTCCTTTTTTAATATGTTGTCAACAGTGACAGAACCTACATTTGAATGCTTTGCAGCAGTGCAGTAGTCATTTTTCTGCGTGAACGATATATAACTTCCCTCCTACTGCAGGCCTCGCTAGCTGATGCTCTCTTCTTCTCATTTGTCTTTTAGAAAATTCGAGTAGGAAACAAGCCCTGAGGCACGCTGGTTTGTGATACAGGGAAAGTGCAATCTTAATTCTGAAGAGGCTTTTGCAAGTAAATTGCAGTGACAATAATAACAATATGCACTGTATTTCAATCCAGGTTACTTGTTGCCGTTTCCCTCGAACGGCATTTAGGCGTTTGCAGATTCAGCCAAGAGACAGCTGCCCAAATGATCTTCAGAAAGTCAGAGAATTCTGTTTTCCAGCCTAGGCAAGATTGCAATGTTAGAAACCAAATTATAATTCGAGGGAAAATATTTTGAAAGCACACTTTTTGCACTTAAAATCCCTCCCCACCCCCCATGATTTCAGCAAAAGGCTGAAAAATACAAGCTGAAGTCCTGAAGTTGTGAATCCCCTCTGCAGTGAAGTCATTTGGTGGTCTTAATATGCAAACTCCTTTCTCACAGACTTGGTCCCTCCTCCTGTTTGTAAAAGGGGGATAATAACACTGCCTTATCTTCAAGGTTGTTTGAAAGATCACATCTTTATAAAGAAGGTAGCGGGCAACTTTTTCACGACTGGGGACTGTACCTTTTTTAATTGATTTTTTTCTTAATATAAAATTCAAAAAACCTGTGGTTTGATGGTTTGCCACTGTGTTATCACAGCTTGATTATGGAAGCTTTAGGATCTGTCACCTGCATCTCACTACTGATGAAATGAAAGTGCTGTACAACCATGATGAATTATCAGTATATATCTATTTATTACAACTAATCCAATGGAAGCACATTCCTCTCAGTTGGAATTGATAACATTTGTTCACCACTGAGCATCAGATATCTGGGAAACTTTTTTTGTGGAAGGGTGTTAGAGGCAATGATTCTGAATGAGAAGACTCAGAAATTTCTAAATGTGCTCTTGGGTGATATTTGGCCGTAAACTGGGTGTTTGGCTTGAAGGAAACACAAATGTGTGCAAAAGTCTGAGGAAGAGAGACTGAATTCAGCACTAGGAACATTTTGTGATTGTAAATGAACAGACAAGGTTAAGGGGTAGAGGTCAGTTTGCCTTATTCAAGGCTTTAATGCTGGAGAGATTAGTTATATTTCAGCATGCTTTGCAAAAAATGGATGATAGAGCCTCAAGTTGGAAAAGAGATGAACTGGATCCGGCCAGACCTAGCAAAAAGATTAAAGAACAGGTTTCTGCTGCATTTCCCCTAGGATGGGGAGGAAATTAAGGCTGTTAACATGGTGTTAACCTCAGCCAGAGATCAGAGAACTCTAAAGTGAATGCAAGAATAATTTCTTTACAGGATAAGAACAGGGACAAAAGTATATTTAAAAAATCTTACCTTAAAAGAAATTAAAGATATACAAGTTACTACAGCACTGAAAACAAAATGCATCAGAGAGTACTGTTGGTTGTGACTGGCTGTTCTAAATTATACAGCCAGATATAATTGCTTCCATTAAGGACTTTCAAATGGATTCTCGCACAAGTTAAATGGCGAATATAATTGATTCAAGAACATCTTTATTCACCTTAGTAAGGAATGAGCAGGTTATTTAGCATTGGGGCATGTTACTGCATTAAGATTTCTAGGCCAAACACATTATTGTGGAAGGAAACATCATTTTCAGCACAGACTAAAAAGCCCACTTAATATCAAATTAAAAATAAAAGAATCATATGGTTTTTGAAGGCCAGACATAACATTTTCTACCTAAAAGGAGAACTGAGGCCTGTTCTGGATCATTCATTCCAGTGTTTCTCAATCTTGGCAGTTTGAAGATGTGTGGATTTCAACTCCCAGAATTCCCCAGCCAGCATGCTGGCTGGGGAATTCTGGAAATTGAAGTCCACACATCTTCAAGCTGCCAAGGTTGAGAAACACTGATTTATTCACTTACGAGTTAATTACTGTTTCTCTTTAGTGTAATTATCTAGACTACTTGATTCTGGGCTGGAAATTTCTTCTGCATTGCATTTTTTTTCTTTTCATTCGGTGGGAAAATAATGCTTTCAGTTTTCTTTTTTGTTCACACAAGGAAAACTGCAGTGAACTCAGATGTATTTGATCAGAAGTGGCATATTTTTTTCTAAGTTTGTTTTGGAGATAAATACATTGGGTTTAAAATCTCATTGCCATAACTGCTATATGGAGATTATGTCCTTTTTTATCAGCTGTTTTCCTAGGAGTGTAGTACATTAGGGAATGTGTATGGGGAGATGGTGGTGTTGACCATGTTTCTGTCCTGTCCTTCATTTATTCATGTTTTTCAATTACTCAACATTGTGATGCAAACTCTGCCCCTTATGTACTTAGGTGTGCTGTCATAACACAAGTAAGAATGGGCTGAACTGGTGTTACGGTGCCATGATACACTTTTTGTATTTCGGTGTCCTGGTGGCCAGCTGTAATCACCAAGAGCAGTAACCTTTTCACCTCCTTTCAGTGATAACAGAAGCTCCAAAATAGCACCAAAAAGTAGGTGAAAGAAATCTGAAAGGACCTGGAGAGTGAAGCAGAAAAGCAAAAGACTCTTTCACGGTGGGAGGACTGAAGCTCCCAAGGCAGGAAGCCAAGAGGCTAAGACTAGGCAGGACCGTTATCAGAACGTGGTGCAGGTGCCCTCCACATCTCAGCCTCAGAAAAGAATGGGAAGAAATTCTCCCATATAAGGGTGGGAGAAAAAGCCATAAGATTTAAACCTGGAGGCTGATCTGGACCACCTGGTTCTGCAGTAGCTGATTTCCTTTGTTATGAATGGTTCTTGTATCCATAATCAAAGCCATTTCTCTATCTGAGCCTTGTTGCTGACTGTTTGGCTGCTAGCTCCTGAGTGATGGTTGAGTTTCTTGAGAGAGAGGTTTGTCAGCCCTACAAGATAGACCCGGCTAAAAAACCAGTGCCATGTAGGTCAAGACTACTTTTATTGTAACAGCTATGGTAATAGAATTGCAAGGCTAAATGTGCTTCTCCCTCCCTCCCTTTATCTTCCTGTGAACTAGGAAGGAGCTTCTCTGAGACGTTTTCTCAAGTTACTTTCTTGGCCCGGGCTCCAGCCTCTCTTATCTGACTGTTGCCTTGGTAGTGGCTCTTCCCCTGTCCTTCAAGGCCATTTCTTCTTCCCTCTACAGATGTGTTGGTGTGCAGCTCTGACACAAAGTAAAGAACAAATTTGGACATAGTATAAAGATGGATCTTTATAGGCCTGGGACCACCTTTATGCTGAATATGGATGCAGATCCATTTATTGATTTAAAAGCTAAAACCCAGCTGGCATATCTGCATGGGGTTGGGGAGGCTGTTTTAACTCCCCACACCTCTGGCTCCGACTGAGAAGCAAGTTTGATCTCCCAAGTGAAAAACAGCACTCCAAATATTATTTCAAATCCATTATAGGAGGAGAGTCGTGTTAGTCTAGGGTGGCAAAAAATCATAAGGAATCTGGTAGCACCTTTTCCAGCTAACGCATTTTATTAAAGGGCGTAAGCTTTTGGCAGCTGCAGTTCGCTTCATCAGATGCATGGAGTAGTTAGATGGATGTAGGTCCTAGTTTAACCACTCTGTACATCTGATGAAGCGAACTGCATCTCACAAAAGCTTGTGCCTTTTAATAACATTTGTTAGTCGGAAATAGCATCACCAGACTTCTGGTTTTTTTCAAATCCAACCACTTTTACATCAGGCTTCAGACTTCAGGAAATAAATCTTTAATCTTTTGCCCTCTTGTGGTAATAAAGGGAAGTGAAGGTTGTCCTTCAGAATATCTAGAACCCAAGTAAGGATCTTTAGGGTTTCCTTAAATGGGGGGGGCCACATCTGTATTCCTGATGTCTTGGGTGGAGCGGGGGGATTTGGCCAGAAAACTCCCTCCTCCACAGTTGCTGTTTGCCTTTGGAGGGAATCCATCACTGGTACTAAAGGTTATTACCTTTAAAGCCCTTTATGGCACAGGACCAGGTTATCTGAGGAACCGCCTCGCCCTGGTCACTTCAGCCCGTCCCACTCGGTCCAGCAGAAGGGGCAGGTTGCAGACCCCACCAGTCAGGGAATTTCGATTGGTGGAGTCTAGGCAGAGAGCCTTTTCTGCTGCAGCGCCCGCCCTATAGAACATCCTGCCTCCTGAGGTCCGGTGTGCCCCCTCCCTCATGGCCTTCAGGAAAGGTATTAAATCCTGGCTCTGCCAGAAGGCCTGGGGGCCAGAGGGGGCCCCGCACCTGTGGAGATGGCTGGTGGGATGATGGGTTGTCCCCCCCCAGCATCTTACAGGTTTTTTTTAGGGCCAAAATCAGAGGAGGTTTTTTAGGGTATTTTTAATATGTTTTTTAATTATTTATAGATTTTAGCCATCTTTGGAGAGAACTGTGTTTTTTATTGTGAGCCGCCCAGACTCACCTGTTGGGGGAGATGGGCGGCATACAAGCCGAATAAATAAATAAAATAAATAAATAAATAAATAAAATAATATCTTCCTACTGAGAGAAATAAAAGCTGGGGGAGTTCTCCTTTGGATCTTTTTTAAGACTACAGACGGAGGAGCTGACCTTGTATTCCACAGGTCATGCTCCCAGTTCTCTGTTCTGCATTTCCAAGGAGGAAAAGAAACTGCAGTAGCTGGGGATAGGAGCAGATTAAAGCTCAATGACTGGGCTTATGCTTTGCATGCTGGGGGGCCCAGTGTCAGTCCTTGGCGTGCTGCCAATAAGAGTGGCCCTACTAGTTGAACAATTAGTCTGTGACCTGGGGTGAGGGGTAGTTATTTTTATTGTAATTATTGATGATGATGATGATGATGATTTGAAGCCCCACTGAAGCTTTGGCTGGATAAAGGCTAATAAGTATCCTTACAGAGTAAATGCCCCCCTCTTCCTTTTTTACTGCTATACTGAATTCTACTACACTCCAAAAAATAGCAGCAGAACCTTCTGACAATAGCAAGGTTGAGAGAATAACAAAATAAATTGAACACAAGTCATTATGTCCTGAAAGCCAGTTTGGTGTAGTGGTTAAGGCACTGGGATAGAAACCGGGAGACTCAGTTCTAGTCCTGCCTTAGGTGCAAAGCCAGCTGGGTCCATCTCTCTCAGCCCTAGGAAGCAGGCAATGGCAAGCCAATTCCAAAAATATTTGTTTCTGCAGTCACTGGTCAGGGGTTGACTTGATGGATCATAATGAGTTCAGATAAAACGACAGCTAATATTATTAATAGAGAGTCAGTTTGGTGTAGGGGTTCAGGCACCAGGCTAGAAAGTGGGAGATCAGGAGTTCTAGTCCCGCCTTAGGCATGAAGCCAGCTGGGTGACCTTGGGCCAGTCACTCACTGGGAAGTGACAAGCCCTAGGAAGAAGGCAAATGAGCAAGTAAACTGCAGGGACTTGCCCAAGTGTTGTCAGGAGTCAACACTGACTCAATGGCCCCAAAATAGAAAACTTTTGTCCCACTGACTGAAGCTCTGATGAACCCGGTTCACTTGGTTTTAACTCACAGGAGGGCCATTAACTCTGGGAACCATAAAGAGCCATAAATGTCAACACAAGCCTTGCATGACAGACACCTGTGGATCACAGCAATCTCCTCCCGCAATCTGCTCCATTGGATCACAGCAATGATCTTTGCTCACCTGGGTGGCTTAAATGACCCCTGCGGCATGATAGCAACTGCCGAGAATAGTTGGAGAATCTAGAAAGAGAAAGCTAACAAGGCGGAGCCGGAAGGGGAAGGTCAGCAGAGAAGCAAAGCCTGCTTAACTTCATCCATTGCTTGGAACCAGCGTTAGAAGAATGGGACCAATGACAGGACAGTTATATTAAATGTCTGCAATAAGAATAATAAAGATGTGTATGGCATAGTCAATAGATTTATTTATTTAAATTTATTCCTCAAGGTACTCAGGGCAACTTCCCATAATAAATTCATAATTAAAATGGCATGAATATTTCAAACCATTAAAATAACTAAATCCTTATGAACTCATTATTAAAAACATTTTTTAAAAAAGGATGACAACACTTTAGCAGGGCTGCTCAAGTTCCAGGCATGCCAGGGCAAACAGGGATCTTCTAAAAATTCATAGGGAGGGCCCGATCTCTCGCCCAAAAGCACCGTCAGGAGGCTCTGCTCAGGAAATCTCAGGCTACTGTGATCAGTGCAGACTGGCAAAACTGCACAGAATGTGGCTCAGGGCTAGCTCCATCAGATGCACCAGAGGGTTTCCCAACTCAGAATTAGAAATAGGGTTAGGGTTAGGGTTAACCCTATGACATGTATTCATGCATTTAGTTTGCTTTTTCATGAAAGGTTACCTATTTCAACCAAAATTCAATAATTGTAGTTTTGGAACTTGGAAGATTGATGAGCATACTGAAATTCACAGTTCTCTGAAAAATGTAATGCAGTTGCCCAATAAAAAATGCCTACAAAATGCATCTTGTTGGGAAAATAACCTCCCAAATCCCTTATATTTGGCAAACCTGCAATTAGCAAAGTGTAGGGAAATAGAGAGGTTGGAATATATGTGGAAATGGCATGAGTCAAACCTAAATGGGACAATGAAAAACGGAGAGAATCCAAAACTCTAGCTTTGTTCATCCTTACTCAGAAGCTATTATAAATCAAATCAAATCAAATCTTTATGATGGTCATAGGCCAGCATAGCCTTTATAAATATATTAACAGAAGCAAGGTCAAAACATGTATCTAAACATATGGATTTAGTGAAAAAATAATGTGAACATTAGGGCCCATCTTATCTGCTCAGACATTGTTTGTGTCAAAAGAGCTGAGTGTTTCAAGATCAACTTGTCCTTGGAAGAAACAGAGACAGAATATAAATATACTCACATCCACACATTTAAACTACAATACAATCAGAAAAAGAACTTGTAAATTAGGTTACAATGTCAATGTAAGTTCAAACTTCAATGTAAGAAAACTACGTGAAATCTTAAAGGATATTTATCTTTCCCTTAAATAAGTTTAAAACAAATTATGCCCCTTTTCCCAAAATAAATCTTGGTTTTGCAACAAGACCCAGCTAGATTTTTTTTTCAATTCCTTTTTAAACTGTGATACAAAACTAACATTCTCATTCAATGAAGGACTCGTTGATCTAAGTACACAAACAATAATAAAAATTGTTCTGTTGCTCCCCCCAGAACAGCAGCAGGATTGCAAAAATGTGGTCATACAGAGTCTCCTCTGGCTTAAAATGGATTTTTTATTATTACTTTTTGTGGACCTGTGAAGTATTCTCCATCTGGCCCACAAAGTTCATTGTAAGCAGTGCTGGTACCATGGCTTCGACAAGGGAGAACTGATAAGCAGCTAATCAGAGATTTGAGCTTCAAGCAATCCTACAATATTGCTTTTCAGATACCTGTGGCTCTCTGTAATACCCTCCTATTGGAGTATGGAGGCTTTATAAAAACATAATTGCTGTGCGAGCTGCCATCTTCCTGGAGTCTGTGGCTACAGGGGAAAGCTAGTTTTACCCTCCCCAAAACTATGACCCCCCCAAAAAAGATCCCCCTGCTGCAAACAGACTTTGGAGAGGGCAGTACTTCAGTAATGGGGGGAGGGACTGCTCCCCACTTCTCTCATCAAAAAAATCATCCTCATTACAACCTTTAAAATGTCAGCATTTTACATCAACTGAGTATATTTTAAGGCTCTGCAATAGAGGGAGTTGCTAACCTGGGGGCAAGGGCCTTTGTCCTCTCCCCAAGCTGTTCCCCCTTTTGTAAAATCATCTTCCTCATACATCCACATTCACACATCTACTACAAACATATTGCTTCCATAGGAATCAATGGAGGCTACCTTAAAGCTTAATGGTAATGTATATGAAGGTATTCTGGCATGTGAGTAGAGGTGGGGTTTTTTGGTGGGGGTAACTCCACCTGGGCTCATTGGAAGGATTGATAATGAAGCTCAAGCTCAGATACTTTCGTCACCTAATGCGAAGAGAGGACTCTTTGGAAAAGACCCTGATGCTGGGAAAGATGGAAGGCAAAAGGAGAAGAGGACGGCAGAGGATGAGATGGTTAGACAGCATCACTGAAGCAATGAGCATGAAATTGAGCAAACTCAGGGAGGCAGTGAAAGATAGGAAGGCCTGGCGCAATATGGTTCATGGGGTCACGAAGAGTTGGACATGACTTAACAACTGAACAACAACAACAACAACAAACTCCAGACAAATTAATCAGGGCACATGGTCCCAGATGTCTTTTTTTTTTTTGGAAACAGTTCAGCCCTTGGACCAAAATACTTTCCCCGGCCTTTGACACAATCTTGAAGAAAACAGAAGTGGTGAGAACCCTTAAGGAATTAGATATTGCAATGTTCGGTTATGAGCAAGAATGAGGTACAAGGACAGGTCACATGAAACAATTCATTAATTTCTTTTTTGAGGTATAAAATCTGAGACTTCAGCCCATGTGATTTTTACAGAAAACATGTAACAGCCTCTAGCGCAATCAGACTTCTTGTATTTTTCTCTTCCCCATCCTCCACCCCCAAGATAAAAAGAATCTGGAAAAGCATTATTTCTCCCTGCTCTGTTTTTCAGACCTGAACCCATCATTTCTACTTACCCCCAGAGGAAACAAAGATAGGACACATTGAATGTCACACCACACACAAACACCAGTATTTATCATCACTGGGACTTTGGATGGCTTGAAGCTACTGCTTGAAATTCTGAATTTGCCCTTACGTTTTCCTGGTCAGTGTAGTAAATTTAAAAATGGCTAACATTATTTCATTTCAGGCATGCCAGAAGATGTGGAGAATAAAAACAGCGGTGGTGGAAACACTTGAAAAACCTTCTAGACAACAAGAATATCTTATAAACTGAATGCATCATCAATGGGTTGGCTATCAAAACTGTTCTTCTGAATCACATCAAGGTACACCTTTTTCCTTGAAAAGTAACTGCATATTGCTGTCTCTTGTAACTGAACTTAATTCCTTAAAATGAAATGTAGGGTATGGTAGCTGAAGTATAATAAAAGCTTTACCCAAACAAATGCAGGGGACCTTGTAGCAACATTATTACCTGCCTCACATCAAGGATAACTTCATATGAAATGGTTTTATGATATATGTGATTTCTAAACATAGCAGAATCATTTAGCCCTGCCATATATCACTGCACTACGTGCAAAACAGCTCTGAAATGATAAGAGTTCTACAAAAATATTCTATCATTTTTTTTTCGGGGAGCACCATTCATCACCTTAAGAATGGGAAAAAGAATAAACCCAAGGGAATTCAGAAGTTTATTGCTTCTCGTGACAGGAGATGGAATGAGGCAGAGTTTGAATGAGTTGCTCCTGACAAGTTTTCCCCTCGACACTGATAGAGTCAAGCAAGTTTTAGCTCAGCTGCAGGAGACCAACTCACAAAATCTGGATGGTGTTCTCCTTTATACAAAATAGAGCTTTCCCCCACAGTTTCTAATTCTTGATGATTTAATGGAGGGGGTAGTTGCTTCTATGGTTGCTGAGTTGATTGAGTTGGATATTGTTTTACAGTTTTTATGGATTTGGTATCCCAGTTTTGTACAGCTCTAGAAATCTCCATGGAGTTGGCAGCATACAAACGCCATAAATAAATAAATTGCATTGTGTGTTGCTAACCGGCAGATGGCAACAGACAATCATATTCTTTCAGAAGTCGTTTCCGAGCCATTCCCTTTCCCAACAGATGAGAGAAACATATGCAGTGCACCCACAATTAGGAAGCAAATCCATTATTTTTCAAAACACTGTTCGTCAATACTGTCATTCCCTTGTTGGGATCTGAAGAGAGAAACAAGTTTCCACTGTTATTGTTCGTGGTTTATGCTACAGCTCTCTCCTCTCAGGAAATGTTTAAGTGCAGTGGATAAACCATTTCCTGCTTCAGAGATGCATTCTTATCTATTTGATCTGCAGTATATACAATCCATGAGAAAATAGTAGCTGGTGTTGAAATAATTGCAACGATATTGGCCCCCACCTTAGCCAGCCTTAAACTGGAAGATAATTTTATTCCTTCCAAGCTCTGATGGGCACACCTAATCCACATCTATATGTACCCATCGTGCTATTCCCGGCCAGGGACATTATGCAAAGTGCAGAGCATGAGTAAGAAATAGTAAGTCCCCAAAATTAAACACATAAGATGACAAGAACAATAACGCTAAAACTGCTTTGTATCAACCCCATTCACTATATGTCTCCATAGCCTTCTACTATTGCAGATCATTTTTTCTTCCACCACATCCATACCCTACTTCATATTGCATTGACACTTTTCACCTCTGTCTGAATCCTCATTCATATGCTCTGTATGATCAAACCACCTTGTGCAAGATGGCCAGTGAGGCACTGCGATAGAATCCCCTCCCCATTGCCTGTTCATGTGATATTGACTTGTGTATAAAAGGGGCAAGATCACCACCTTGCCTGTTTAAAACTCCCTGCCCCGGTGGATGCTGCTAAAACCACCTCAACATACTTTTATCCTACCAGTCATTCACTTCTGTAGATATCCCACATTCATTCATCACCTTTTCTTCTTGTTTTATCACATGCACTTCTTAAGAACCCCATTCCTACTACATTCAACTTACTTTTATGTTTCTCCTGATATACTCAACTGTCACATCCTTATAACAAAGTGGGCAAAAGCAAACTCTTATACGCTACTATCTTCACTGTTTTTAACAAACACATCCTACTTATTACATTTCTATCAGCATTTGAATGTCTTGACATTTCTCTAACAATTTCTCCATCTTAAGTAAATATTCTACCATAATACACAAAACCATCTATGCCCTAGTTTTTCACCATGTATGTATAATCATTCATGCTGTTTTTCTTCACTGTCAAACCTGGTCACCTTAGTTTTTGATATTTCAATTTTCAGATCCATGCTTGTATTTGTATCATTCATTGCAAATCATGCAGTCAACAACACAGCATCAGCAGAACAGGTATGTTCACATCCCCAGTCAACATGCCCTGAATCTCAGCACAAGCATCCCTATATATTTACCCATCAGTACATTAAATGACCAAGAGGACATCACACATTGTTGACTTACTGCCTGCTCAATCTTCAGCCATTTGCTAAGCATTCCAATAATTCTCGCACATGCTTTACTTCCATCATCTACTATTCATTCATCAACCAAACTTCAATACCATGTTCATGCCAGACAGTCCCTAATCCAAGCCTATTTACTTAACACATGCTTTCCTCCAGGTCAACGCTTTCTTCCAATCGTATATTTCTCAATGACCTGCTGAGCAGCAAAAATTGGATCTGCACATCCCAGCCTGAGATAAAGCTACATTGTACTGCCCAAATTTTGTTCACTGTCAGCTCTCACCTCCTTTCAGTCAGAATGTCACCAAACAGCTTCCCATGCACACTTTGTAAATGAATCCCTTGTAGTTTTTGCATTCACCCTTGTTACCTTTCCCCTTGTGTAAGGGAACGATGATAAAGTTCTTTCAAAAATCAGACGCAAATGCAGTATTCACAACAAGCCGCACAGCCACTCCATGAGCAAACTACCTTCATATTTTAACATTTCTTCAATTACATAGTCTATACCTGCAACATGACTATTTTTCAACATTCTCACAGCTCTTATCACTTTCCTTTTCAATTCTACTTTTTCAGCAAATTACTACTATTCCCATACACATCTCTAAAATATTTCTTCCGACATTTCCTCACTTCAGCTTCATCCTAAATAATTCCTTCATCTTATTTTTAATTCCATTCGCTCTGCTGAAGGTGCTCTGTTTAGTCTTCTTCCCCCGGTTCCAAACAACGTTTGATATCATCAAAATTGGTCTGCATTTTCTTTGTCTCTTTTAATCTTAACTGTTCCTTGCTCTCCTTGATTACTTTGTAACTATCTTTTTCTCTGTAGGCATGTTATGCAATGTCTTCCTTTCATTTTCACGTTTTGCGGCAATCATCGTCTTACAAGCATTACAATCTCTTGCACTTCATCACATTACCAAGCATCCTTTTCCTTACTTCCCATCAGTGTAATTCCAGACTTCTGTGGAACTTGGTAACAGGTTTTTCACTCTGTTTCCACTTCCCACTCATTCTGCCTTCTCATCAGTTGTATGAATGACTTCCTGCAGTTATTTTGTTTTCATTCTAGTTTATTTCATATCTTTGATATGAAGAACCAGGCTAGTTTATGGCGGCAAAACAAAACAAAACAAAAATCAAATGGAGCCTGGTAGCAACTTTTTCCAACAAATGCATTTTATTAAAAGGTATTCGCATCTTTTATTTTTTATTATCACTTATTAAAAGTCATACACATCCTGGAGCTCATGAAAGCTTATGCCTTCTCATAATTTTTTTAGTCAGGAAAGGTGCGAGCAAACTCCTGATGCAAAGCAAAACATGCCGTTATCACTAGCCTATAAATTCCTACTTTCGACAACTTAGATGGTGCTAAATGCAGCATCTGGTGGAACAGCTTACCACTCTTTAGGGGCATTCTAGAGCAGGGTTCCTCAACCTTGGCGACTTGAAGATGTGCGGACTTCAACTCCCAGAATTCTGGGAGTTGGTCCGCACATCTTCAAGTCGCCAAGGTTGAGGAATCCTGTCCTAGAGTGATTCCTACCGTCACTCTGCCACACACACATATTCAGCCAACCCACTAAAGCTATAGCATTTGCTATTCTACTCCAAGTTCTACAAACCTCTTGTGAGAGATGCATCTTCCAATGAGAAAGTCCTTCTCTCCTCCGCCATTCTTATTGCCTATTGGCCCTCTCCCTCTAGTCCTTTCCTGACAAAAGGGGTGGGTAGGTGACTGCAGATTCTTTGTATTTCCACCTATCACAATCTACACACTGAGAGAGAACAAGAGATCCAACAGTGGAGGACTCCAGATCTTTGCCCTGCAGATGACTGGCAATGCTGTCCCTTGACATTATATACTGTTTCCAATTATTAGTGCATTCTTTGTAAGTAGGCGAGGGTCTTTAAATCTCAAATATTGCTTGGTACTCATGTGGCTGTCAAAATAGCACATCAATTATAGAGGTAAATGGAGGCTGGGCACTCAGTAAAACTTTGAAGGAGTGCTCCTTTCTGTCCTTTTGCAGTCCTGCAGTGCTCATCAGTATTCTTGCTCAAGTGCCCTTGCACACGGAGGCATATGAATGAACATTTTTGGTATGGGACTGCAGTTATGGAATGGCTTCCTTCTTCAGCAAGTTCCACCAGATGCTTATTCTATTAAGCTTCCATCACCAATCTATACCTTTTTTAAAAATGGTCTCAGCGGCTTTTCTTTGTTTGTTTGTTTGTTTTACTAGGTTTATGTGCTGTCTCAGTCATGTTTGACTCTGAGTGGCTTACAGACCTCCAGAAGAGTTTAAAAAGTTAACAGCATAAGCATAACAATATAACAATACAACAAGTAATATCCCGAGGAACAATCCTAACACAATTACTGTCCAGGAGAGACTAAGAAGATACTTTGAGCCATCAAAGACAAGATTTTAGTGTATTTGTGAAAGACGCTATCAGAGAAGGGAGACAGAAGCAAAGGAGGCCAAATCCCAGGATCTCTGTGGATGACATCTAAGGGTCAGGGCCTCAGACATGTCCCCCCAAGTCAAGATATACAACTGAGTAAGATCTGCAAACTGAGGATATTAATCCTGTCCCAGAAGACATCCTCATCTAATGGCATCATGTCAATGTTAAAAAAGAAGGGACAGAGTGTTGATATAACACAACAGAGAGTCCAGGGGTCATTCTCTTCCCCTGTCCCTCACTGACTGGAACCACCAACTTAGGAAGGACAGCACCACCACCACCCCTACCACAAGCCATGCCTCCACTCCTACCCTCACAGACAATCCAGAAGGATACTATGATCAATGGTACTGAAGGTCATTGTGAGATCAAGTAAGACCAGGAGAGTCCCACTTCTATTCTGGTCCTGCCAATGTGACCAATGTAGATTCAGTTCCATGCCTGGCCATGAACCTCGAATGAAAAGAGTCCAGATAATCAATGTTCTCCAAAGCCCTCTGCAACTACAGCCCACCAACTTCTCAACAACCCTCCTGAGGAAAAGAAGCTTGGAGACTGAGCAGTAGTTGTCTAAAATTCCTGGGTTGAATGACAGCTTCTAAAGGATGGGGTGCAAACTGCATCATTCTGTCCCCCATGGAGACATTCATCACTGCCCAAATCCAGCACCTGTCACCTTCCTTGAGGTCCTCACCAACCAGGAAGCTACGGGTGGCTGACCTAATGTGGCAGAGAACTCTGCCCACTTCCTCAGGATCAGCAGGCTCAATTCAGCCAGGTAGCCTCACAAGATGTGGCCTCCATTATCGCATTAGGACCTGCCTAGTTAGCATCCAACTCATCTTTTCCTATGCACCATTATTCAGAATTTGATTTCATTTTTAAAGCATTTGCTGTTTTAAAATTACTATTTTAATCTATTTTTCCTTTATGTTTTAGTTTAATGTTTCCTATACATTGTCTTGAGAATTTTTACCATAGGATGACAAAATTTCACAAATGAAATAAAGTAAATTAATACTGCAAATGACTTGAATTAGGAGAAAGTTGGGCAGAGGGTATGACCTTCAACAAAATACCCGCCACCCACCAGTTTTGGAAATAAAGAGGCACTATTTAAACCAATGTGAATGTCTTACGCTGGACTTACGTTTGAAATACATGGAGCTTACTTCTACTTAAGCACTATCAGAACCTAACTACCAACCATTCATGGGAGCATCTCTATATGTAATATGATCCATCTTATAAGCTATTCAAGCAAAAATATCTTTCCTATCCTGCTTATTATGCCTTGTGTATGTCAGCCTATGCTATCATAAATAAGGAAGGTTTATGTAGGTTGATGGAATTGAGACATGCATTTAATATACTTGACAGTAGCTGACTTGGGGCTTGGAAAAAAAAAAGACACATGATTGGAAGAATTATATCATCATTAGCCTAGAAAAGACTATGGGGAGATGAAACATGATGAAATAATTGTCTTACAGGATCTGAAGTGCTTTTATGTAGATGATTGAGCAGAATTCTCATTCTCCACAGTTGTTCCAGATGAGTCAGAACAAGAAACAATGAGATTAAATTATAAGGAAATAGATGTTGATTGGATATCAGGAAAAACTCCCTAATGGTAACAGTTGATCAACAATGGAAGAGATACCTCAGAAGGTGCTAGACTTTCCTTGGTTGAAGTTGTTTGAACAGAGGCTGAACGGCCATCTGTCTTGGAGTATGCTAAAAGTATGGACATGATCTTCAAGGTCTCTTCCAACCTTTCCGTTCTAAGATTCTATGAGTAATAGCAGGGATGGGGCAAATATCCATACACAAAACTTGTAAATTTAGGGGATGTGCTGTATGTGTGCAACCAAAGGTGCACTAATCATTTATATTTATGGAGTCAATCAGCTAGAGCTCCCTGTATATGTATGGTTAAAGTTAAAACAAATCCTATGTTACAGGATATTCCAGAGATATATATGGCATTTCTTAAAACTGCGTAATTTCTGTTCAGATTCTGAGTTACTAACTTCTAGCAATAATTAATGCTGAGTGTCTAACATTTGACAGTTAGAGTTAAGATGTCCTATTACAAAAGTTACTTGGAAATCCACAGATTTGCCCAGAGGCTTATAGATGAAATATTTCTTAAATCAACTCAGCTCATGTAATTGGGGAAAAACATATCGTTCTGTCCTGAATTATATGGAGTGTCCCAAGAATTACTTACTTCTCAAAGGTTTTGAAACTCAAATCCTTGGACACCTGGTCAACAAACCCAGCTGTTCACAGCTGTTCTTTCAATCTCATTTGCTTCATTGTTTTCAGAAAACAATGAGGCAATCAAAAAGCAAAATAGACTTATGCAGACAAAATAATTTTTTTTAAAAAAAGAGAGAGCCCCAAGTGCCAAGCTCTTAAACAATCTCACTGAAATCAAAATCAATGGAAAATAAATCAAGCCTGGACGCAAACAGGAAATTGAAAAATTACATCAATGAAAAAGGCAGAAACACAGACGTCATTTGGCCGTAGCTACCGCAGGGCAAAGATTTTATCATGCTTTAGAAAGAATTAAAATAATTAGGTTTCAGTTTGCAAACTGCAGGATTCTCTTGTAGGCTGGTCTTTGCAGTTATAAAGAACAGATGGCCTCAAAAGCCTTTCTTTTTAATAATTTTTGAAGTGCTTCCTTATGTGCAAAATGCTTTTATTTATCTCTGCAGAAATTCTGCAAAGCAAACAAGGCAATCTACCCTTTATATTTCATGACTGACTGGAGATTATCCTGCATTATCATTATTTTTTGTGATAAAACTGTTTATCAGTTCAGCTGGATCCATTTTAAAGAGACTAAGAATTTATTATAGTTTAATAAATTATACACTTTAGAAGCATCCCTCCTTTGCTAATAAAGATTGGTTGTCATAATGCTGAAGTATTATATACGATTTCATAATGCTGAAATAGGTTTATTTACCCTCAGTTTACACAATTGTTAACAGAATTACTATTTACATGCTGATGGCTGTAAATATTCCTGACTCATAAAAGTGCTGTTTGAGAGCAGATTGTCTTCAGAAAAAGGAAAAAGGAGCAAATGATCAAAGCCATGTTTTGCATACAAGCACTGATACAAAAACCTGCTGGTTTTTAAGCTGTAACCTTTTCCTTTAGATTCCAGATTATGTAGAACAAGGCGGTAACGTCCTATCAAAGTGATGTCAATGCTTCTCTCAACCCAACATTATATTTTATTTTTTAAGAGAGATTTCTCTGATCTATACATTTGAATCTTAACCCTTTACCATGTCTGCCTGAATATCTACTCTTCAACTTTAAGAAATTCAGAGTGTTACTTCTTGTTCCTTTGATGTTTTCTCTGAAACCACACCCAACTGTCCAAAATGAAGTGGCCGAACATGACAATGCTCCGCTCTGGGGCACCATTTCTTCATATCATATATTCAACATTTTCAGTCTCGAGGGTGACAATTAATGGCAAATGGTGGATTGTGGGCTCCATGCACAGACATTTATGAATGTGCAAACATACAACAGAGTCTCTCTGCTCCCCATTTTCCTTATTCCACCTGATTGACCAATGGCCTAGCCATTGCTGGTTCCTAGAAGGTTCAGTAGTCACAGAGTAATCTTACTGCACCAGCTGGAGACTCAGATGCTCTAGTTTCTGTGCTAGTAGCTTGATACTGGTGGGCTTACCAGATCTGGGATGCATAGTCTTGGTAACCACTAGATGGCAGCAAAGAGGGTTTTCTGCCTTTCTTTGTTGCTATCTAGTGGACTTTTGCAGCAGAACCGGTAGTATTTTTTGCAGCATCAGTGACCTTTGCATAAGGAAGCTGATTTGACCAGTACTTTGCAAGGTTTCAAATGTTCTAGCTTCTACCCTGAGAAATCACATAATTAGGATCTTTCAAAAGATGAAAAGTAATGATGACTGCAACATTGGCAAGGAGGCAGGAGCATCCATGAAAAGATGGTAGTGCTAAAGCCCTGGAAGTCCCAGACTCCCCATCACCATATATTTTTTTTTAATGCTGCTTTTATTATTTTTATAAATATCTCAAGGTAGCAAAGATACCTAATACTTCTTCCTCCCTATTTTCCCCACAACAACCATCCTGTGAGATGAGTTGGGTTGAGAGAGAGGGACTGGCCCAAAGTCACCCGACTGGTTTTCATGCCTAAGGAGGGACTAGAACTCCCGGTCTCCTGCTTTCTAGCCTGGTGCCTTAACCACTAGACCAAACTGGCTCTCTTAGAGCTTAACAATGTTTTAAAGTTACTTATGAGGCACAGCATTCATGAAAAATGAAGTCAATAAACATCCTAAGTAAGTTCTGATAGAATTAAGTGGAATTTCCTCCCAAATAAAAGGTATAAGATGTCACCACATTCTTCTCAGTGTAATTATGTATCTATCATATATATGGTTTTGTAGTTGCTTGGTTCCTATATGTCTTGTGTACCTTGGGCCAGGTATCTCTGTGAAGTTATTAATGGCTTTGTATGAGATGGAGTACATGAGACCCCCTCAAAGAGACCTCCTCTATCAAGGCAGAAAGATTTGTTCCAGTAGATTGCAGTTTGTGCAGGATGTGGAAAAATACCAGAAAAAAGACTTCTAAGAAGGGTCATTAAGAAATGCTTCTCAAAACAAGAAATGGTTCCCAAGTGAACTGAATGTAGGGAGATGACCCTCACATGGAAAACTACTAAGTGGGGACAGAAGTTATCAGAAGTTCTAAAAGTGGACTGGTACTTCAGAACTATTGTGTAGAGTGAGGATGATTTTCCTGCGAGTTTCCAACTTCAGTTCTTCAAGAACCCAAGCCTAGCCTAACCAGCTACACTTTGAGGTGGTGTGCATGTGTATGTGTGAAAGAGAGAGTGAATGAAGGATTTAAAATGTTGAGTTCATCTGAGTTTTAGCTAGGTAAGAATAAGGAGGACTGAAGAAGGGATAAAGAATCTCTTTACTGCCTCTGTATGACAATGATACCAGCACAGGCATCTGTGGGCAGGGCAAGAGGGTTGATAGACAGAACATACGTTGCAACATTATCATGTTAGCTTCACCCCTTACATACCTGCAGGCAACATCAAGATACAAATAGAAAAGGGTGGACCTTGCATTGTGATGTCACAACGTGTTTCATCATTTTGACGTCATTGTGGCCGACTACAGATGCCTATGCTTGCACATCATTAAATACTAAACAGTTTTTGGAAACAGACTAGGTAACTTTTCTTCCTTTCCCACACCAAAAGGATCCCCATGTACTTCTGATTGTTTTGGTTATATAGGAAATTGTATGCCCATAGGGATATGTAAGTAACGTTGTTTTTTCCCCCAGCATAGGAATTGTCTTCCAGTTTTGCTCTAAGTGTCCCTGGAAGTGTGCTAAACTTCTATATAGTCTTGCCTTGTGTGCTTTTTCTGAAGGCACATTTAATACACACACACACACACAAACATTTAATTTATATATAAAAATTAAATGTGCTTTTAGATAGATAGATAGATAGATAGATAGATAGATAGATAGATAGGTAGATAGATAGATAGATAGATAGATAATAGATGGATGGATGGATGGATGGATTAGCTTCAAAAACAATAGTGCAGATGTATTCTGTTACACTGGTTTTCAGCATTTCATCAGGCCAGTTAGGGGTCAGGGATGGGACTGTCTTTTCTGGGTAGCTGGATACTTCCAGGATCCCTCCAAGTCTCTGATCCCCTTGCCCAGTTACAAGGATGTTGTAATGTAATGCTCTGCTTTTTGGAATAACTCCCAAATGACTCATAAACCATATATCCAGACAGTGATTTGCTTATACAATGTTAGCCAACGCTACACTTGCGTAACTGACATTTAAACCATTGCACAACCAGCTTGCATTGTGCAGCAATTGTGGATGAGTCTGATCATGGAAAGAGCACACAATAACGTGGGCGCTTCCAGATGCCACTTTTCTTTGTCATCTTTCATGTACAACATACTGGCGGCTTTCATTTTTAGCTGCCCAGCCACTTATCTCTGGTAGCACTTGTTGTTGTTGTTGTTGTTGTTGTTGTTGTTCAGTCGTTAAGTCGTGTCCGACTCTTCGTGACCCCATGAACCATATTGCGCCAGGCCTTCCTATCTTTCACTGCCTCCCTGAGTTTGCTCAGTTTCATGCTCATTGCTTCAGTGATGCTATCTAGCCATCTCATCCTCTGCCGTCCTCTTCTCCTTTTGCCTTCCATCTTTCCCAGCATCAGGGTCTTTTCCAAAGAGTCCTCTATTGAAGGTTTTAATTGCTGGGACCTCTAAAACCTGCGTGGGAATTGCGGTTTGCCTTGTAAAGAAGGCCATAGTCATTGAGGCTGATTTAAGACAACCTGATGGGCCCATTTTAAAAACTAGCCACTGATTCCTGGTGAAAAGTTTAAGGATAAATGTAATATTAAAACTTGCTCAGACAATGAAATAGTGAATTATATCAGTCAGTGAAGAAAAGTGCTCCTAGAGGGTTTCTTGTTCTTGCCCTTCTTGGAGCACATCAAACTTTTTCAACTGGCCTACCCTCATGGAACAGGCCAAGTAAAAGCCACTTGGGTTATATTTTCAGTCAAGACATCTGCTCTTTATTATTTTAAAAGAAAAGAAAAAATATGTTCAGTCTCTGCAGTCCAACTTAAGACCACTCTTTGTTTCCTCACAGAATACTTTTCTGAATGTCCTGATATAATTGCTTATTGAGAACATATTTTCTGCAAAGAACATTAGTGGCTTAGAAAAAACAGCCTAATAGGTTTTGCTCAGTGTTTCATCTTCATGTTATACATTTTGCACATTATTTAAACTTTCCACATTGAAATGGGTGTGTGTGTGGTGTGGGGGAAGGGTGTGTGTGAGAGATTTTGTTTAAAGCAAACAAAAAAATCCACCCATTTTTCTTAGTGTGTATGCCTGGAACTCTGTTCAATTTCCTTCCTTCTTCTACTCTGTTTCAAATCCCATCTCTTTTTCAAGAAATACATGGCTTAATCCACAGAGGTTAGCATATATGTAACTACACATTTTATACATTGTAAGTTGGCCTACCATTTGACAGAGGGAAGAACTGCCTTCAGGTAGCAGACCCTGAATACAGTGGAAAGAATGAACAAAATCAGGCTCCTTTGCTTACAGAACTGCCAGGTCTTTGAAGTAGGCCAGGTCAGGAAACAGATAACAGAATCTTGAAAGGCTGATGGACTTTCCTTCTGCCCCCTCTTATACCAACAAATATCAAGGTGGGGTAATGCTGAGTTTCTTTCTCATGCTTTCCTTTTTCTCAGGGCTGAGCAGATGTTTACTTAACTGCTCTTGCATTCCTTCTTCAGGTTGTATCCATACTCCATGCCCATCAGACTCAGTTTCCCTTCCTGTGCACAAAGGAGACACTGGCAAGATGTTTGGGGAACCAGCAATAGACTCACTTGCCCCTTCCCCCTCGTGTGCAAACTCCCCAAGGTCATGAGACATGTCTTACCACACAGAGTCAGATAGATCTGGAAAGCCTCTCCTCCCTTCCTGTTGTCCGGCAATCTTACCAGAGACTGTATCTGGTGGGAAGCATAAAACCCTCTTCATCTTGGGCTTCACATTCTCTTGATAATGGCGGTAGATTGTGGCTTGTGCCACATAGAAGGCATAACTACGGACATCTGTTGCACTTTCCTGTGACCTCTCAGATTCAGGGTAGCTCTTCCAGTGGATCAGGTATTCTAAAAGTTTTCTCCCGCATCTAGAATACAGCCCACTTCATATTCTTCTTCCTCAGCCACCAGCATAGGAGTGTGAAGGGAGAGGATGAAGAGTTTAGATCACAAGGAACACAGAGCCCCATGGAATTCTGGATGAATCTTCATTGAAGCAGGTAATTGCAAACAAAAGGCAAGTGTGTTAATTTGCTGGGAACGAGCCAATACATGTTGAGTCCAGCTTTTTAGGCAGGCGGGTGAAAGATTAAAACTGAGTGAAAAGCTAGACCAAATTCCCCACCCCAACCCTGATGGCCTGTTGCACATGTGTGTCTTTGCCCTGATTGTATGCAGCCTCTGCCAATCTAACTTCCTTTAAGAGGAGCTGCGCAGCCTGCATCTCTGGAGAAAATCCAAGGCATGAAGAACAGCAGATGCAGGCACT
Organism: Liasis olivaceus; assembly: GCA_030867105.1. Taxonomy (NCBI): domain Eukaryota; kingdom Metazoa; phylum Chordata; class Lepidosauria; order Squamata; family Pythonidae; genus Liasis; species Liasis olivaceus. The sequence continues at coordinate 123,004,534 of CM061348.1, read as the reverse complement.
CTGGAGGGCAAGATGCAGGAGTTGCAGCTGTAGGTTGTGTGAAAGGGAGAGATGCATGGAGGAATGTAGGAGTTGCTATATACTAATTCAGCCAGAGGCAACAATTCAGTCCAACTGTCCTGCTGATAAGAAACAACAGTACCTCAAGTACTGTTGTAACATTTGGTTCACTCTCTCCATTTTTCCATTAGAGACCGGATGATTTGAGGATGACAAAATGAATCTGAATGTCTATTAATTGGAAGAAAGCCTTCCAAAACGTAGATATAAATTGAGATCTGAGATGATATAATTGACTAAGTCCCTGTACCTAACAATGTGGTCCAGGAAATGTTGCAGTCTCCTGAGATGACGGGTGGCCCTTTCAAGGAATAAAATGACCCAGTTGGTAAACAAATTCATTATCTTACAAATGGTCATGGAACGCTGAACAGAAGTGGTTTTGCCTTCTGCAATTTTTTTCTGGCATTCCAATCTAGTCCAGCAAGTTCCTGGTGGTCTCCCTCCCAAGTCCTAACAAAGTCCAGCTACATGCCGTCCTTCTTTTATTCCATGATTCAAGCATTAAACCAATCTTTATTCTTTTAATTATAGGAATATTAAGGAAGAGAGAAGAATGAGCGTTCCCACAGTAGGTTATTATTTGCTGCAATTCAAAATATATCTCACCAGCTGAAATCTGTCAGGCAGAAAGCTGTGATCTGACTAATGCATGCATGCTCATGTCAACTTTTACAACATGCATCTGTATTTTATTCACTCAGAGAGAGAGCTCAGGATGCAACTTGAACAATGCTTGGGAGCAATATGGCTTTTTAAAAAAGGCATCTTCCAAAGGCAGAAAGAAAAATAAAATAAAGGCACTTTATCAGGAACAGTTAGCCAAAAAAAAACAAAAACAAAAAACAAAAAAAAAACTATCACCAAGAAAGAGGGAAAGCCTTTTCTTTCTCCTGATTTGTTTCATCCCTTGCCAATTAAATGTACAGTAACTGATTTTTAGCAGAGAACTGTTCAATAGGGATATGCAACTTCCAGTTACAAAATACCTCCATCTGGTCTCTTCAGGTTTCTGTGAAAGCCACATCCCCTAACTGAACATCCACTTCACAAAGTTCTTTTCTTTCTACTCCTCTGTGGATGGAAAGGATACTGTTCCTCTCTCTGTGCACAGAGTGATCTTGGCACAATTGCTTCTGAGCAGAGTGCCTGAATTTTTAAAAGAGTTGTTTCAAGGTACAGTAGAGAAAATCAGACTTGGCTCAAAACAAACGCTTTATGCAAATTTCTTTCTCTAGCAGAAAAAACAAACTTTTTCAGTTCTGCTCAGTTGCTAAGCAAAATGTATGCAGTGTGGCTGGTTAAATGTTCACCTTGAGTGACCCACACCATGACTATATTTTTAAGACTCTAAATAAGAAACTAAACTTTAGTTGACTTCTTGCTAGAATCATTTAGCACTGTCATGTCAGGTATCTACACCTATAGGAACCTTTGAAGGGTGGGTTTGAGGAAGCGAGAGAATTTAGAGGGCTGCCCCATGGCTTTACCTCCAATGCTAGAATGGCCCTGAGAGTTGCACCAGGAACCATCCTGGCCCATAAGCTTCAAGATGTCCTACACTGGCTTCAGCCTGCATTACAAAAGCTACTAACAAAATCCAGACTAATTACACTGGATACTGCATGTTCTTAACATTGACTCGGTTTGTCAGTACATATTTTAAAAGAATTTATATTGGGGATGATGTAACAGCACCAATTCTGGTCTGGATTTCTGGAGCCCAGATAGGACATCCTTGATACAGATGCACTCAAACAAGAGGCTGGCTGGCTGGCTGGCTGGCTGGCTTTCTTTCTTTCTTTCTTTCTTTCTTTCTTTCTTTCTTTCTTTCTTTCTTTCTTTTCCAAAATACAGGGAATTTGTCTATTGGCAGAGAATTTCAGAGGACTTTTAATACATATATGCATACTCTGTATTTTGAAATGCTTGGCCTGAAAGTGACAAAAGCATAAGGGAAAAGAAATTAAGGGAAATGAGATAATTTATTTTTAAGATGGCCAACTGTAAAACTGATTAATTCCCTCTGAAAGGTTCAAGAGGATTTCACTTGGAGGCAGCTGGGTACAGAGAGGTGGAGTGATTGCTTCCTCATAATAATGAGGTCACCATTTGGCTGCAGAATATCATGTTTTCTTGATTGCTTTCCAGGAGAAAACATTTAAACTCTTTGGGAAATGTCCCTTCAGAGTGAAAAGGGGAGAAGAAGGGCATTACTAAACCAAATTAGGCCTTTTCTTAGTTTCCACCCCAACAGAGAGGATAAGGAGATTTTACTGTTCTGAGGATGGGGCACATAAGGAGAAATCATTCCATGTGTACCAAAAATGATTCACCCAAACTAAAATTCTAACTTACTTATTCCCAATCTGGTTACTCTCAAGATCAGGGATCTCCAACTTTTCTGGTAATATACCTTATTACTAACAAATATTTTAAACATGCCCCCTCCCTGTGTATGTTTATTTATAAATCATGTACACGTACTACTGTATTATTCTATTCTGTACATTATAAAATATATCCCCTCCAATAGAAATTTAAAAAGTATGGGATAAAGGACAAGACAGGGAGAGAATAGAGATACTCTAATATTTTTTCCTATACCCAACAGGATTGTCTTGTGCTCCTCCTGGGGTACATGCACCCCTCTTTGGAGATGGCTGCTCTGCGTGTCCATACAGACTGGGAAACGCTGGGACCTGAACTCAATATTTCTGGAGAGCACCTAGGTTGGAAAAGATGGGCTAACCTACCTGTTATACCAGCATCTGACAACTTTTTAAAGCTGAAATGGACTCAGAGAAGACAGCAGAGGATTATTAAATCCTTGAGTATTATTAAGTTAGATCTTTCTCAACCTCCAATCACACAAATTGCCCAGATCTCTCTTCTCAAGTTTCTCTTTCTCACAGAATAAAGAGAGAGAGAAAAAGAGAACAAAGCTATGATTTTCCTTGATGACCAGCATATATTTCAGGGAAAAACAATTTGGAAATGGTTAAAACCACCTTACCATCTCATTGTGGGTCCTATGAAATCTGGACTCCCTCAACCATGCCTCACTTTGAAACTAAAAATAAAGACAATAATCTCTCTATCATCTTCTCCTCAAACTTCTCTTTGCCCCTCCCCTCCAAACCCACTCACAGTACCTAAGTATAACATTTCAGAAAAGGTTTGGCTTTATAAAACATGGGGGTATAGAGTTGAGGAATCCAGGAGAGTTAAATATTTCCCAAACACCCCAAGATGCCTCATTAATTTTAGCACATGTCCTTGGTATAATTTTGTCAATTTTGCTTTCCAGATAAAGGTTCTTTCAGCTCCACAGAGACCACCAGCAGCCCCTAAAAATAAAAGGAGGAAGAAGGGAGGGCAGTAAGGCTGTGGGCAAGATTACTTGGGGGCAGGACAGAGAGAGATTTTTGCAGAAGTAAATGGCATGAAACTGAAATAGCTCCAATTTTATAGGTGCATCCCTGCTCTTTCTTGTTTTCTCCTCCTGATTTTTGTATGTTTGCTTCCAGCAGTCGACACTAACAAGGAGGAACACTAACCATTCCCGAGCAGAGGGAAGGTAAAATGGAAGGTGGGGGGCACTGGCTCATCCATCGAAGAAGAAAGCACAGCTCAGCAGCAGACATCATGGAGCCAGTGAGGTTGGGAACCAAATTTACGACTGCAGGGTTTCTTGCCGACACAGGCAGTATGGCCAGAGTTTTCTGGAAGCAGTGTGGAAGTGGCCGTAATAAATTCCACCATTCATTGTTTAGGGAAGTCATTACTGAGTGGGCTTTGTGTGCAGAATCGTGTGGCATCACCATGGCGTTTTATACTCTGGCACCTTCTTCCTTATAAGCAGAAAAAGCACTTCACATGTACTCATAGGCCTTACAGAGAAAATATTTATTGTTGGGGGAAAAACCAGCTCTTTGCCCATTCCGAATACATTCTAAACCGATTTGAAAAACATAATAAAATAGCATGATTATTATTCGTTGCTTTCTTTTTTGGAGAAAAGATAACCAAAGTCTGAGATCATTTTATTTATTTATATCATTTATATAGCTGCCCATCTCACACAAGTGACTCTGGGCAGCTTACATGTTTAAAAACAAACTCCCCAAACATGCCCCCTGGGTGCCCCTGTTTCACCTTGTTTTTCCCACCAGAAATGATTTTCCCCTCCAGCTGCTGATGACTGCCAAGATGTGTTCCTTGCAGGAGAGAATAGGTTTTGGGGAAAAAGGAGTTTGGGAAGGGATTTTCTGCAGGTTAATAAAGTGAAGAAGAAAGGATGGATTTCTACTCCTTCAGCATCACAGGCAAGTATTTGCTTTTTTTAAAGGTGGGGGGGAGGGACTAGGAGTGTGCCAAAGATGAAAAACATGTCTTGCTTCAACCTTGAAACAAAACATTGTGTCCTGGATATTTAGTTGTAGTTGTACTATTTCGGATCTGCCAAAGTAGCTCCTGAAGCCGTCTCACTGTTTGTGTTTCAGTGGAAACAAAGTTTCAGCCATGGGTTTCCAAATAAGGCTCTTGGCTGTAAAAATCTAGACAACCACAGGAGGTCGGCAAAGAGATACAGAAACTATTGATTGACTGAGTTTTAGTCCTAGCAATTCCTTGAACTTACAGTACCTCCATCTGCCCTGGAGAAGAGGTCTTCTTAATGAAAGACTGTCAGGAAAGAGAGAGGCTGGCGCTGGGTCTTGGGTCTTTACCAGGAGGCACAACCCTTTCAGTCCATCATCTCCTACAGGGCAGGAGTCCAACCCGGCAGGAAATATTAAATTAATTCCAGCCAGTCAATTAAGAGGTTACTTTAAACATTGTTTTGAAATAAATCTCCTCTTCTATATCTGCATTGTCTATGCCTAAACATGTCCATATCCTAACTGAAAGGTTATCTATCTCCATCCTAGGATTTACCTTTTCTTTTTAAAACTTATCGGCAGGCTGGCAATGGCTGGCTGCTGAAAAGAAAACCAAGGACTGCAGTTTCCACCCTGCCTGCCTGCCTGCTAGCATTGACATCCTAAATATAAATTGTATTTTCATATCCAATAGCAAAGAACCATCATGAGATACGTGCACACCTTTGCTCAGCAAAATACCTCTTCTTTTTACACTTGAAGTGCTAAAGGCACAAAGACCTGCAGCAAACAGGTCCTTCAAGCCACCAAGTTCAAACATGACGTCTCAGCAAAATTCACTCTGGATTGCACAAAAGCATGAACTCCACCCCACCCCTTAAATTTAGCAGGCCCAAGGCTTTTACATTTTTAAATCAACCCTGAAATCTTCAAACAAAAGAGCCCAAGAAAATATAATGAACAGTGACACCAAAGTCACAACCTCCCAAAGAGCCATCCAAGCCAAAGCAAGCTATCGACCTAGAACAGGAAAGGAAGCAAGGAAATAACTAAGCCAGGTTGACGATGGCTAGCTGAGTTTAGGTAGATGTGTGCACCCTGCACCTGCTATTTGTCCTGTTGATTGTGCAGCTTTCAGAATGTCTTTTGAAGATGAAGACATTCATTACATAGGTAAAGGTATCATGAATCTCAACATCAGTAGAAATCCAGAGCATACACAAGTTCATGCTCTTGTCCCCAAGTAGCAGACTAGCCAAACCAACAGTGTTGCTGTTGACAACAAAGGTGTTCTTGTGCAGAATCCCACTTAAACACCCCTCAGATATGTTTTAAATAACCTAAATTTATTAAACATGATTATAATTATGTGAAGGTCTGTTGCATTGTGGGAATAGGTTCCGCTCTCAACAGTAGTGCACACGTACACATTGGTGAGACTGTATTGTTGATATTGTATCCCCTCTTGTTTTCTTTTCCTTTGTTTTACTTGCAACTGGTGCCCCCTTCATGCACGGCACCCTTGTGTAGTGCACAATTTGCACACCAGCTTGTGGCAGCCATGCAAACCAACACTGTATAAGAACGTTCTGCATTTGCATCACTTGTGCATGAACTTGAGTGCATTAGAGCAACTGCATGCACAAACACAAACTTTTGATGCTACCGCTAGCCTTCCACACGCTTTTCTTTTGCATTAAGCCACCCATTGGAAATCCAGATTTCAATGGAATCTTTAGGAAAAACAGCAGTAACGTCTTCCAGGCAGTCGGGCAATCACAGCAGCTAAAACAGAAGAGAACATTTGAGCCACTTCTCCCCAGAAAAAACACAATCCATATCCAGAGCAAAACTTCTGAAACACACAGAACAATTCATGCCCAGACCAGCCAAAAACAGCTTTTCCATGTACTAAAGAGTTCACGCACAAAATGGCCAGAGCAAAGTGATACAGGACACATTTTGAAATTCAACAAATCCCCCAACACCTGTCCATCCACCCTCACCCTGTCCATTCTTCTGACCTCTACATCCCTCACACACTACTCAGTCCCCACCCTCCCTAAATTTGGCACCACCACTCCAGTTTGCACACCAACTACTCACAAAGATCCACCTCCTTAATTTTCCCCAAGCCCACAACCCAACCTGAGCTGTCTGAATATCCCCTCACCAGTGATCAAGCCAAGGGATACCCCCGCCCATTCTCCCACTACAGACCCTTCCCAGCCACTCCCATCTCACAGCCAGGCAGACCAAACTTATTAGAAACCGCAATCTGCACCTATTATGCAACATTCCCCCAGGGCAGTACGAGAATAACTGCAGACCAGCAACATCTCTAGGGTTCCCTAGGCAACCTAAAACACTCTATCTACCTTCTACTTGGTGGGACAATAACAACAGTATGTAGGTTTTCAAGGAAATCTCTAGATAGGGGTTCTAGATTGCATACAGCAAAAGTAAAAGAGAGCTTTGGTTGTGCTTGTGACATATTGGCCAAAATTGTGCCAAAGTTCACAAGTTCTGTCCTTACGTTAACAGGGAATACTACATGTGGCACAGTTATGACTGAGGCTGGCAAGCTAGTTTGCACCTTCTCTATCTTGCTAAAAGAGTTACATGAAAATCTTGGCAGACTGACTGACTGATTTTATTTATGGTGAAGGTTGAGAGAATTTGTGACAAGGTGATGAGAGATACCTCCCTAAATGAGACAGAGAATTGGGGAAAAATGGATATGGAAGAAAAGGAAAGAAGTTAAAGGAACAAGAGTGAAAGTAGTATAGTACAAGTCCTGTATGAAAAAGTATTAAAGAAGATAGATTAATTCCCCACCAGAAGGAATGGAAAGTGGGTGAAAGTAAAGAGCATGTGGAAGCTGATTGAAACAGAGTGGAAAGAATTATGTTACAGAATGCCATAGATATGTGTGGAGTTGCACTAATGGGAAGTATGAAAAAAGATATTTGATCTAGTGATAAAGGGAAAGTGGCTGTGGATGAGAAAAAATGCATATAGGAGAATGATTGCTGAAAAAATGAGGATGAGGGAGAAGTACTGCATTATGCATATTGAGAGAAAAAGATAGTTGCAAAGATGTACTCAAAGAAGCACAGAAAAAGCAGAGTGATTTTGATGGAAATTAAAAAAAATTGAAAGTGGATGAAGAAGGAAAAGAAAGAGCTGTCAACCACGTGAACGGAATTAAAAATAAAACGAAAACATTATTTAGGATGAAGTTGAAGTACGGGAATCCTGAAAGGAATATTTTAGAAATTTGTAAATGGATTGGGAAGAATGGAAAGACTAAAAGTTGTGACTGAGGCGTGAGATGTTTAGGCAATGGATGAATCAGTGTATTGATTGGACATGAAGAAAGGAGAGAGGAGAGGAGAGGAGGGGAGGGGAGGGAAGGGGAGGGGAAGGGGAGGGAAGGGAAGGGAAGGGGAGGGGAGGATTTCCAAGAACAGAAAGCTATGAAGTGATACAGCAAATAGGGTTGGCGTAAACTAAATTTAGATTTTCTTTATTTTTCTCTTATGTCCAGCCTATAATTTATTTTGCCCATTACTTCACATTCTGTCTCTACATTTTGCATTATACTGCTTACCCCCAAACAGTAATAGCATGCCAGACATGTATCTTTATCTTTGTGCAAGTGTGTTTATGGATCGTACCAATTAATGGATGCCGTACTTCAAGCAAATTGCAGGTCATGGACAAATGTATGGAGAACGTTATAATGAGGAGATGTTTCATGATTTGGGGAAATTAAAGACTCTCTGAAGAAAAACACTTAACCATTGGTGTATCTGTACTAACATATAGTACTGCCATTTAGGAGAAGCATAAGCAATAACACACATGACTTGGTGCTATGCGCACATGTGTACTGATGCTTGGGCTAAAAGCAGTTTGTGCAATAGTTGCAAATAAATGAAGTACAGACACCTCCCCAGGAGCTGTTTTGAAGAGAATGCTCAATTTCACAAGGTTCTTCCTGTGACATCCAATATAATACATGGACCACCCAGACACATGGCGTGAAAAATTCCCCCCCCCCCCCCAGTTCTTTTTACTTTCTAGTCTGGCCTTTAGGCAGTTGCTGCTGCTTTCAAACCACTCATGTTTTCCCAGCTGCTTAGAGTGCCTGAAAAGAGGTCACTCAAAGCCAAAGATGGATTTCAGAAATCAAACAAACTTTTCAAAATCTGAATACGCGTAACGAGAGATCTTGCTGCGAAGCAGCCTGAGGAGAAAAACATGTTGGGTAGAGAGAGAAAGAGAGGCATTTCCAAAGATTGTCGTTCTTTGATGGTATGGAGGAGAACAGGAAAAAAAATGTGTTCCAGAAAGTTTTCTTAAGATTTCTCTCTCCTATGGTATACATTCTAACCGGGCTCTTTCACTACTATAGTTTTGAATAAACCTTGAGCGACCTGTAGAGATGTTTTTCCTTCAAAGCTCCTTTTTACCCAACCATTCATTAAAGTTTATTCTTTTGAAGTCCAATGTGACTGTGTTGGACTTCCTTGGCAATTTTTCATTTGCAGACCTATGAAATGTGATAGCTGTGTACTTACTGCTTTTAGCAGTTCAACAACATTCACACTGTGCTAGATCTTGCAGGTCACTAAAGATTCAGCTGCAAAGGCCGCTTGCTCTGATGGGTTCTAGGACCAAGAGTTGTAGGACACAGTCATAAGGATAGCAAAATAGGCAACTTGAAATCATGGACATCTTTCTTGGTACCTGCCAGGCTCTCAGTCTCACCTCAATTTAAAACCTTCTGGTTTAAAAAATGGTAAGCATAATAATACTTTTTATTTATAGGAATGTCCTTGGATCCTTTAAAGGATCCATAGGAAATTCTTAGAAAAATTAAAATGCAGGGGGCTGGAACCTAGATGCTGTACCTAAAGAAAGTCTCCTTTGAGCTGAGCATGACTCTTGGTGACTTCATGAACATGTCAGTGTGGTTTCTTGGCCACAGTACAGAAGTGGTTTGCCAGTGCCTTCATCACTACTTTTTTACTTCTCAGTCTACACCTAATATTCCCTATTAGCTTCCCACTTCAGTACATACCAGGCCTGACTCTGCTTAGCTTTCAAGCTTAGATAAGGTTGGACAGGTGCTGTCTTGCTGAGACTACGAGACCATCTGCAACATGTTCTCAGTGTTTTAAATGTGTCCACCAGATGCCAAAGGCTGAAAACTCCTTGTTTGGGGAATCTAGAATGGTTCCCATTGTCTTGAACACAACATGCAACATTTATCAGGTCTGTATATGGATAACTATGTATAGTTTTTCTCCTTTGGATGTCTCTTCATTTTCATTCCCCATCTCAAAATCATCCTGAGCATTTTGATTGGGGGGATGAAAAGTACATACCCAGTATGCAGCTACTTTATGGAAATTATTCCCATAGAAATGAGATAGCGGAGTCTCTCTTTTCTAGTGGTTTGGTGTTGTTTTTTTTTTTTGGTTTACGGTGCTTTCTTTAACATAAAGTGATCCTAGACCTGGTTGCCCATCTCTCTCTTTCCTACAGAGTTTGTACCCAGAGCTCATAGCCCATAGTTCCATTCACTCTTCTGTGGTTTTCCTTCAAAGCCAAACAATCTAATCCCTCTATCAGGTCCCAGGAATTCTACTAGCATTAAAAACAACAACAACAACAACAACAACAACAACAACACCCTGCAGAATATCCAAGTGTTTCTGGCACTCCTCACCCCCCTGGCTCTTTTGGCCTCTGCAGCTGGTTTAAGTGTTTACTCATGGCCTACTTCTACCTCATTTAGGCAATCAGAAATGTTAGGGATGATTGCCATTAGGGATGATTCATTGTGGCCTGGATGTCCCCCAGTTCCTGTCATCTTTCCCTCATCCATCAGTTTATAAGCAGTTCTACAGTTTAAATGCTTCCCCAGTTCGTAAGAGATTGAAATCTTCAATTTCACCTATCTAACTGGCCTCAAGTGTGGAATAAGTAGCATTTGAGAGAGAGAGAAAATCCATCCTAAGGAATCTGGCTTTCAACCTCCATATTCCTATGCTGCAAAAGCTGATGAAATCTTCGGTGTAGTCAAATATGAGTAAACGTAGCTGGCATCTCAAAGTTCCTTTTGGTTTGGGACAGTAGATTATTTCAGCCAGAAGAAATGATTTCCTTAAGCTGGGATATAGATCCACTTGGACAAATGCTATACAGAACACACATGCATAAATGATGCTGGATTGAGCCACTCATGTGTACCTGGAACTGTCCAGACAGATAGGTAAACGTTACTTCTAGAGACGAGCAGACATAGATTACTTTCCATTGCTATGGTACTTGAAAAAGTGCTGAGAGATAGCAGGGCTTTCTGGATTTTGCCTGAACACAGTGGTGCTTGAGCCCTCCTGCCACTGAGTGTTCTAGAATGCAAACAGGAACATGGGCTCAGGAGAAGGAGAACAGGCAGATGAGAAAAGGAAGAGCAGATAGTGAGAGATGAGGCTGCACCCCTCCCATGTATTCTGTGCTAAGGAGAGCAAGATGCTGATCTCCTAGTCTCAACAGAAATTAAGAGATGTATTGGGGTGTGCAAAATGTTTCCAGATGAGTTCAAAATGGGTTGCTCCAATTTTACCAGAAATGTTCCAACTTTATTGGAAGCATTCCAAGCTCAAACCACTTGTGGAATGATTGGAACAGTGTCGGAACACGTCAAAAAGCTTGGAACAACCTGTTTCACAGTCAAATATTTTGATCACTGCTGAGCTGTATCCCTCCCTTTTGAGTTTTCAGGCGTAGGTTTAATGGGATGGGAGGAAGGAGAATACAAGCCTGCAGTACAAAGGGTCAATGGCAACAATAATTGTAACCCTCCAAAGGTAACAATAATTTTTCCTCTGAAGTAGTTGTTTCATGGGTGTGCGCCCATATTACAGGGGCTACGTATCCATCGGCAGAAAGGAAGATCAAAAGCAGTGAACGTTGGAAGCCCAATTTTATATGCGCTGCTTGTTTGCACGTTCTCAACCAACCTTCCTTCTTTTGTTTCTAAGCCACTTCAGTAGCAACTGACTCTAAATGGCATACGCTAACAAGGGTTAAAACAGTCCATGACAGCAATCCTTCACCATCATTAATCCTATTGCACTGAGGAAACACTCAATAAAACAATCGCAAACTGCAGGGGGAGATACCCACTTCAGTCCTTGGTCTTAAGACATGGAGGGCCCTAAAGGTGGCAACCAGCACCAGAATCATAAAAGGAAGCACACTGGCAACCAGTACAGCTGTTTGATGTTTATAAGCAGAGAGAGGCCTCTGGATCAGGCTGAATCCTGTTAAATCCCTTCCTTCATCCCTGTTCCTCTACAGATAAGAGACAATGGGTCTTCCACTAGTTAGAACAGCTCTGGAGGCTTCTGGGATATTAAACATACAAAGGAGTAAAGGCCTGTTCTGGAATAAGTCTGACTGTGCTAAAGGAGCAGATTGTGCAGTGTGGTTGACTCTACGCAGAAGAAAAACACTTCAGGACACAAGCTACTTGATAGCCTCAATATCACAATCAGGAAAAACTTCCTGGCTTCATATTTTCCATATAAACACTCCCACCACTGGCTCCAGTTAATAGCTCCCTTAAATGCCACGTAGAAGAGGCTAATCCATTCAATTGACGTCACTGATCCAGAGTGTTTCGGTGAAATGTGCTGAGCTTCCCTCATTTATACGTTTGACCCTAAACCTCTACCAGATGTTCCACTCATCGCAGATGCTCATGTGTGCACGCACACACACACAGAGCCTGAAGAGCAAAAATCTGCATTGAGATGGAGATAAAAGCCTCTCTGACAAAACCCTTTTTTGTTTTAAGAGTTCCCTCTGCTCTGCTGAGGGAGGTTGTAGGAAGATTTCTCTTTGCCTTATTCAGGGATCTCAGTCTGTGAACTGGGCTAACAGGAGGCATACAGATTTCTGTTCCCCTTACCACCATCAATCCCCCACCCCCTACAACCTAGCTTGTTCTGAGGTGCTACAATTAAGGATGGTTGCAATTGTCTGCAATTTTCAATGTTCTTCCCTTCAGGGAGCAATTTTGACATTGACTCATCCTGACAAAGAACTCTTGATTGTCTGCCACAGAACTCTGGCAGACTTCAGGAGAAACTAGGAGTGTTTTCTAGGAATCTACGCTGTACACAGTTCATTGAGGGAGCTCCAACCAGGCTTCTCCAACTTCCTTGGCACCCCCTGTAAATGCAGAATAGCTAGTTATTGAGTTGCATGTTTCAGGGGAAAACCAACTTGAGTAAGCAAGCTATTGTTCAGTAAATGTACTGGCTCTCTCCTAAGTTCCTACTGCCCTCCAATTACTAAATATCCAGAAAGCTTGTGTGTGTGTGTGTGTGTGTGTGAGAGAGAGAGAGAGAGAGAGAGAGAGAGAGAGAAGCAAGCAAGCAAGCAAGCAAGCAAGCAAGCAAGCAAAGAAAGAAAGAAAGAAAGAAAGAAAGAAAGAAAGAAAGAAAGAAAGAAAGAAAAAGTTTCTAACCCGAGATTTGGATATGTTGCTTGAAGGCATGAACTCAGTCATTGTTTGTTAGATCTTGTTTATGCAGGTTAGCTAAAACTATCAGAGGGGTACTTCAGATGGTGGAAATTGCAGATGCTTCTTGGTAGAGGATCAATATTCCTATTCTTTTAAAGGAAGCTAGGATAGAAATACTTTTGGAAAAAATAATGTTGATTTACGTAACCATCAGCCAGTTTCCAACATTCATTTTTTTAGTAAAATCCTTGCATTAATGGAGGCAACAATTATTTGCTAGATCTCTCAGAGACATCATCATCATCATCATCATCATCAACATCATCATCATCATCATCATCATTATCATCATCATCATTTTAAATGCATGGCTTATTTGGGATTTTGCAGTGGCTCTAGTTGTGTTTGGTGCTCAGCAGATGGAGCTATATGGGTGTCACCTGCCATTCATTCATGGGCTCTGTATTGTCTTCTGAGCTCCTTAACAATGTAGATTTCAAATGTCAGCAGGTCAGTAGGTGTCAAAGAATCTGTAAGAAGCCTCAGTATTTGTTTAGTGACAGCAGGGGTCCCCAAACTCTTCAGCTCATTGATCTCTTCATGACGTTTCAGATTGTTCATCAACCCCCGAACATTTCTTATATGAAAATAAATTAATAAATATTACTTTAACTAATAGTACTATGAATAATAATAATAATAATAATAATAATAATAAACCCCTTGGATAGTCCCACTGACCCTTAGGGATTGATATTGACCACTTTGGGGAATTCTGGGTTACAGTGATGATTCAATGTGAGTTAGCAGGCCCAGAGTCAGTCCAGTTGAGGTGGAGGTATTGTAGCCAGTCTAGAAATGCATTCAGAAAGATGCATTCCATCTTAAGTCTGATTGAAGGGATGCTTCCAGATCCATCCGTTTCCAGATCCGTCCTGTATTCTGAAGAATTTATGTATATTCTGTTTCCTTTTCAGACCATTCATATATTTTGTATCTGCTAATTTGTTTCTATTTAATAACTATAAGACTAGATATGTTCTCAGTCTATTTGTTTAAGAATAGCATGGCATGAATGAATTAGCTTTCTTTTCTGAGTGACCTTATAGGAACTTCCTTACTATTTCTTTCTGTCCCTCTCAATGCATACATTAAAATAAACATACTGCAGAATTTACTTCAATAAACTACCCACAAAAGAGCATGAAACATAAGATATAAGTATGTCTTTCTGAAGGTGACATTCAGAAAAATGACGACTGTGATATTGCTTTATATCTATATGAAACTATTGGGGAAGGTCAAAGGGTGAGGTATCATCAGTATGTACTTGATACCCAGCTGTGTCTCTCCATCCCAAGCTGACCAGGAGAAGTTGCCACAGTTCTAACCTGGTACCTGGAGGGTGTTTGGCTATGAATGGGGGAATAACAAACTTAGACTAACCCAGCAAAATGAGCCCTCTGATTCTGGAGGCAATCCATTGTTTCAGCTGGTTGGGAATACAGTACAGCAGCCTGGGTTGCTCTTCTAAAGAAGCTGCATAGGAGTCAACTTCTAGGTGCAATTCAAAGTGCTGGTTGCCACCTTTAAAGCCCTTCATAGCTTAGGACCTGGGTATCTGCAAGACTGCCTACTCCATGTGCGATTTGCCCATCCAGTGAGATCCAAGAGAGAAGGGGATCCTTACGTGGATGGAATGTCAACATCAGGGAACCTGGGTGAAAACCTTCTTAGAAGTGGCCCAACTTCTCTGAACAACTTGCCCACAGAAATAAGGATGGCCTGAATCCTATTCCAGAGGCCCACAAAAAGCCGACTCTAAGAGGGCCTATGAAAAAAAAGGAGGATGGACTTTTCTCCCAACAAAGTGGTATCATGGATTATGGGGGATGAGTGGTTGAGATGATTGGATTTTGTATTTTCTTTGTTTTGTTTTGGATTATATTGTATGTTTTTAACATTAATTCTCATGCAGAGGTTTTGTTAAGCTGCTCAGTCAATAGACTGGAGTGGCATAGAAGCCTATGTATTGAATTAAATTAAATGAATATTCTGTTTCTCAAAATTGAAATCATGATCTTTACATACAATACAGAATGCATGCTGTATTGTATGCATATTTGGGGATGTTTTGCTTCTGTAAAATTGAGGATGGCTAGTCACTTTACATGGTTCATAAAATTATTTGTGATTTAAATCAGTCCTAAAACTTAACTACACAGGACAGGCAAATTAATATAGTATTTCCTTGAGGCACATTGTTCAGCAAAACATAGGGGAAGAAGCAAGCCGTAACAGTTGTGTTCATGCAACATAACAAACTATGAATTGCTTAATTTAACCATGGTTTATTGAATAAATAAGCCCTAAAGGCTGCATTCATACACAGTAAAACAAAGCAAAACAAAACTATTTAAAACCTGGGAAATAATCATATTTAAACATACACTTTTTAATTATATTTAAATTGAATTAAACATAACCCTTGTCACGGTCCCATCCGCTTTGCTGTGCAAGTCTAGCCTTCCTTTCATGCCCTTAGCACCCCACATAAAGCTCAAATATGGCTCTTAATCCCCCCAAAAGTTGCAAATTTTTATGCCTGAGATGCCTTTGGCATGAAAATTTTAAGAATCGGTGATGAGCTACTTGCCCTGAGTGAATGTGTGTGTGTGTGTGTGTGTGTGTGTGAGAGAGAGAGAGAATGAGAGAGAGAGAGAGAAAGCACAGCCTCAGGCTGGATATTAGGACCTTGCTAAATAGCCTTCAGCTATTTTACTAAGACCTTGATTTAATGTCACAGTACACATAAGCTGTGGAAGTATTCTGCTGGGCTAACTTCTGAATGGTCACAGAAAATCCAGTGGTGGAAGGGCTAAGGCCAGTTCTAATACAAGCTTGTTTTGTCTCAGGTGGGTAGCCAACCTTTAAATGAAGCTACTTTGAATAATTTAAAGCCATAAGTAACAGGATGGAATTGAACTGTTCAATTGAATTGAACAGCAACAAATGTTGTTGATACGATTATTTTCCATGTTTATATTACATTCTTTTTTCCATCAGCTAAATATAAATTCCAGGTTGGGCACCTAGCAGCACTCCTGAGCTGCTCAGACTGCTTAGTTAAACATGCAGCCCTCAGCAGTAGCTCACGGCCATCACTCTTAGGAGTCTGTTCACAAAAGCTTGGGAAATGATCAAGGACAAAGCACATCCATTGACCGAATGGAGACTCTTATCGCAATGGTAGTGATCTAGTGAGAGTTTGAGGGATTGCTTGGCTGGTTTTTGTCTGTGATTGGTTATTTCCATCCCACCTACTCTCCAAACCAAGGAAGTGATCCAGATTTCAGGAACTAGCAGTACAATCTGAATTCTCTTAATAAGCAGGGAAGTATTTTCAACATAGGGATTGTTGGGGACCTGAAGAAGAAGTACACAATTTCATTTAAGTGATTTTATTCCCCAAACAAAGCAGGGGGCTCAAGGTTGCTCTGGGGGATTTTTGGCAAGAGTTATTGAGCAAAGAAGCACAACGTTATACTTTTGCTAGAGGATAGATAGAAAATTGTGTCATGCTTCGTAAATGATGCAGAATAAGTGCTTTGAACCTGATGTAAGCACAGCACCTCTCTGATGTTCACTGAAGCATCTACACCTTTTTCAGGATCCGCACAAACCTGGAAAAAGATGTGGCTGCATTAGTGAACCAGATCATTAAAGCAGCATGTGCTTAATGCAACCCTTAAAGCAGCTGCATCATTTTTCAGATTTGAGAAAAAAGACATACCTGCTTTAAGAGATAGCACAGAAATGTTGTGCTCATGTGAAGTCCAAAACAAGTTTTTCTGTGTTATTTTCAAAGTGCGTACAGCCCTGTTGCTTCATTTGAAAGATTACTTTGCATACATTTTATTTATTTATTTTTATTTATACATTCGATTTATTGTCCACCCATCTCCCCCCAATGGGGAACTCTGGGCGGCTCACAAAGTACATATATATATTATTCTAACAGTGAGACAGTGAAATCTTACAATCTTACAAATCTTTTTTTTTTTTTTTTTTTAATCTGCTTAACAGTCATTACTGACCCTGCAGTGACCGCCCCCTAGCGGTTTTCAAGGCAATTGCATCTTTCTAGTTTCGGAATTAGACTTTGCCAGAGCCTAATTCCTAGAGCGTCAGCCCAGCTGGCAGCACAGGAGGCGGGATTTCCGTTGCTTCGCGCCCCTTTTCGGACGAGCGCGGTTTTCGCGCTTTTACCGGCAACTTGTCCCGTCTCTCTCTGTTGAGCCGCTGCCAGCATTTTTCCTCCCACTGGAGTGAGAGTCCTCATTTATCTACTCACGTATGTTTTCGATCTGCTGAGTTGGCAGAAGCTGCGGGTATAGAAACAAGAGCTCACCTTGTTAACGCGAGGCTGGACTCGAACCGCTGAAGCTTTCAGCCATTTCTGGCCGGCACTTTTAGTGCTTGTTACGCTGTGTGACCAGCAGGGGTCACTAGGGGGTCATCCGGGCTTTTCCTCCTCCGTAGATCTTCCTCGCCGCTCGCATCGCTCATCGCTCACGCTGGGTGCATTCAGAGTTCGGCCAGCACCGGTATTTTGCTCCCCCGCGCAGCACCGCCAGTTCCTCCCATCTAAATGGGAGTACCCATTTATCTACTCGCAGATGGAATAGCTTTCGAACTGCTGGGTGGGCAAGGAGCTAGGACAAGGGACAGGAGCTCACCCTGTCCTGCGGAGCAGGGCCCGAACCGATCATTTCTGACCGGCAAACTCCAGCGTCATTAATAAATGCAAGCTGATCATTTCTGACCGGCAAACTCCAGCGTCATTAATAAATGCAAGCTGAGTGTTCCCTGTGCATACTTCCTCATGTGCAGCAAGGTGGATTCTGGAGAAAAAGGAGAAATCCCACTGTTGCTTGTCTGCCAAGGTAAAGTTCTCTGCCCATCAGCTTCATCTTGTCTTGCTGTTCATCTATTCTTTTTATATGCTTTCACACTTGGAAAAAAAAAATCTGCTCTGTCCTTATAGGCCGTATACATAAGATGTCATGCTCTTTCCTCATTGTCTCTTTTACTGTCAAGGGCAAGCAATGATGAAAATGTGGATGATGATTGGGCTTCCAGTGAGGACTCGTGGTGAACTGCACATCTCCGAGGGGGCGGAAATGGCCTTTTCTGGCCAGCCAAACCTCTCTGGATAAAGGAGAGATCATGAGATCATCTACTTATGCTCTGGACAGCTGCTAATTGTGAGCAAACTGCAGGAACTGAGGTTTTTACAGTTGGCTCATGAGATGAGCAGCTGGGAGTCGAGGGATTTCCACCAAGCTCACAGCCACAATGTAGCCTTATGGACACAAAGTTCTGCCTCTCCTCATTTCTTAATCACTTTTGGAATTTGCTTATTAATTGCTTTTATTAAGAATCTTTTGATTGACAAGTTTTGTAAGATGCACCAGGTGAATTTCCTTTAATCCTTAATGAAAGAAGTTTTAAAGATAAGTTTAAAGACGTAAAAAATAGTTTTGTTTTGTTTTTTAAAAAATAAGTGGCAAAAGGATGTCACTTTTTAGAATGTCGATTTTGGAAAGTTATAAGTGGACAAGGGGTCCAGATGGATTTGAAACATGTTTTTGAAATTGATTGTGGGAATCCTTCCTGTAGGAAAATGCTGTTGTTTTGAATTCTTGAAAGAAAACATGATAAGTTGGGAATTTGAACATTGGACACTAGACGGAACCAGAGGGAACTAAAGGTTACAATTAAAGAAGAAGAACACTTAGATTTGACTTACTAACAGAGAATGGAGCAAAATACTTTAACACTGGACATATTCGAGGATATTTGTGAGCAATGGATCTAGAGGTTAATTTTAAAAGTATCTGCCATTATAGATAGATGGATATTAAGAGATGTTGTGGAAGAGGAACAAGTTTTGCTGGATGGGACTGGGACTGACCTGAAAGTAAGATTTGAAAATATCAGGCTGCAAGAATGATAGGGAAAAAGATGTTACACTGGATATACAAATGAAACTGGTTGATGTCTTAATAATTGAAAGGCATATGCAAGTGGCAAACCAAAAGTTCTGGTTAAAGTTCTGAAGGATTTTGTGAGAAGGGACAAAGAAAAAATGAAAAGAAAAAAAGCTCTAGGACATTATTTGAAAGGATTAAAGATCAAGATTGTTAAAACTAAAAGGAAGGAATGGGTTTATTTGATCAAGGTTAAAATAGATATGTTATTACTTCTGGCAACCCTTAAAGGACTTTGGCTGAACAGGACTGAATGGCAAGGTTGTAAGGATCTGTTTGTAGATGAGATGAGATATGGGATGAAGAGATTTTTTGTTGTATTTTAAGAGAAAGGAATAAATTGTTAAAATTGTTTATATTTGTTGTGACAAAGGGGGAAGTTAGTTCCTTATATATATTTTTTTCTTTTCCTTTGCTATATTTTTCCTTTTTCCTTTTTTCTTTCTATTTTTTTTCTCTGCACTTTCTGATTTTTATTTTTATTCTATTATTTTTGTAGTCTGTCTTAGTTTTTATCTGTTTAACTATAATGTTTAATAAAGTTATATATATAAAAAAGATAATGATGATGATTGATTATGGGCCATCAAGTCAGTGTTGATTCTTAGCGACCATATATAGATTTTCTCCATGACAATCTGTCCCTAACTTGGTCCTTCAGGTCTTTCAATGATGATGATGACTGTCATATATTTGACATCATATTTTGTTGTTCTTTTATATGTTTCATTTTTTATATCCCTATTTTTAAAATGCATTTATTTATTTTGAAAGATTACAAAATATAAACAGAATACCGAGATGTACAACAATAATAAAATTAAACTAAGCAATCTAAAAAGGAAAAATGATTTAAAAAAAGAAAATAAAAAAATTATCTTATATATTAAAAGTCACTGGTTTACAAAAAATACTATATTATAATGAGGTATAAAATTCTATAGTAATATCAAAACCTATGCCAAAGAAAAACATATTGTTTCATTCTTTGATTAGTAGAAAATATTGCCTTTTCCAGAATAGATAAATTACATATTTCCAAAAGCCAATCTTTAATTTCTGAAATAATGTAATTTTTCCAATTTCTCAATATTATTCTTTTTGTCAATCCCCATGCACGGTATAACCATAATTACTCAAAGACAGTCAGATTCCAGAGCTTTGGTATATAATTCAATAACACATTAACATATTTAACATCTAAAGATTTCTCCAGAAATCTACTTATATACATTAAAATTACTATTCCAAAAAAAGTGTCAAGAATTCACAGGACCATATCATATGGGTCAATGAAACTGTCAATTTTTTTATATCTCCAAAAGATAAAATCCAATGTCCAAATGTACCTTTCAATGTCCAACACAGCCTAAATCCAATTTTTGGATGAATCAACTTTAATCTCAAATCCACTGATACCATTTCAGCATTTTTAAGAACATACAGCTGTTGATGGGTCATTATTAGAGATTCTAGTTCTTTGGTCCATGTTTGATATATTCCAGTAGTATCAACTTTAAAAATAGTCCTTTGATAAAGATATGTTGTGGGTTTAACTTCTGTCATGGATTCTATCAAACAGCAAAGATTCTCAGATGCTTTTGAAGTGGCCTGAACATCTAGCCTGATAAATCATGCATGAGTTGAAAATACTGCCACTGTTGTGAACTGGGAAGACAAATTCACTTTGAAATTGGGAGGAATCCTTACAATAATGATTACGCAATAATTGATTTAAAGTCACTATCCTGGCTTCCCCCATACAACATTTTACCATCTATTTTAAAAGTAGAATTTTTCCAAAAAGCTCAATACTCATGGGTCTTTATCAAAACTCAATCTACATCCCAGTATGGCCAAAGATTTCTCACAGCCTATGCTTTTATACATACACAGAAAGAGAGTGATAGATAGATTGACTCAGAAAAAGGGAAGGAGAATATTGAACCATTACAGAAAAAAATATTTGAGTCCTGTGAAAGTAGAAAACATGAGAAAGAAACTCAAAACTCTGTATTAGGTATTGTTGAAACAGAGTCTGGGTGATATACATGAAGAAACTAACACAATGAATATCTCCAGCCTTCAAACAATCAACAATACAAAATAGAATAAGAACAATCAGATGAGAGGGAGAGAAAGAGAGAGAGAGAGAGAAGATATGTGCCTAAAGGCCTGCTAAAATAAAATCATTTTTGGGTGTTCCTAAAAGCAAGAAGGGTAGGAACTAATCCCACCTCCGGGGGAGTGTGTTCCATAAGGTGGGGGCCACTACCATGAAGGTCAGTTTTCTGGTCGAAACCCCTTTGACTTCCTGTGGGGGAGGAATATAGAGTAGGCTCTCCTGTGATGATCTATCCGGGCAGACTTATTCATGCATGCCAAGGTGTACTCTGATGTATCCCAGTGCCATTCTGTGTAGGCCTTTATAGGTAATAATGGACACTTTCAATTGGGCTGGTATCCCTACTGGCAACCAGTATAGCAACAGCAGTAGTGGTGTTAATGAATAGTAATCAGTTTCCCTGACTAACAGCCTGCCTTCTGCCTTCTGGACTAGGTGTGGCTTCCAAATCATCTTCAAAGGCAGCCCCATGTACAGTGTGTGGTCCATTTGCAAGGGGATCAGGGCACGAGTCACTGTTTCCACAGCATCATGATTGCATTTGTATATACAGGCACAAAGCATATTTTATTTATTGATTTATTTGGTAAATTTATATAGCCACCCATCTTACATATGTGACTCTGAGTGGTATACAAGTTAAAAACACAAAAACAATACAGCAAAATAACCAAAAACTAACAACAAAAAGTGTTTAAATCTTTTTTTTTTTTAAACCATAAAATAATTTTTTTTTAATCTGCAGGAGAGCACACTCAATTTCCCTAGCAATACAGCCACTCTGCAGGCTCTACACCTTTTCAGGCCCTTCGGAAGGCCAGCAAGATCAGGGCCAATTTCACCTCAGGGGAGTGATGTTCCAAAGGGTGGGGGCCATGGCAGAAAAGGCTCTCCTCCTGGGTCCTGCCAGATGACATTCCTTCATGGACAGGACCCACAACATGCCCTTCCTGCTGGACCTGATGAGACAGGCAGATGTGACTGGGGAGAGGTGGTCCCTCAAATAACCTGACCCCATGCCATGTAGGGCTTTATAAGTCATTACCAGCACCTTGCACATAAGCATAGGTAACTCACCCAAAATCCACAATTGGCCCAACCCAGCTAGCTGGACCACTGGGTACATTTCAGGGAGGAAGAGTTATAAAAGGCTTCCTCTTTTGGCAGTATTTACCAGGGCTTCAATGATCTGCCTGTGTTTTGAAGGACTCTCAACTTGATCCTGCAGGTCTGTTATTCTGGCCCACTACCTTGCTTCCTTCTGATATGCTCCTATGGTTCAAAAGGCCAAGACTTGCAAGAGGGGAAGGAAAAAGTTAAGTGATAGCACAGTTTGATTGAGCCAGATTGGTCTAGTGATTAAGGCACCAGGCTAGAAAGCAGGAGACGGTGAGTTCTAGTCCCACCTTAGGCATGAAAGCCGGCTGGGTGACTTTGGGCCAGGCCCTCTCTCTCAGCCCAACTCAACTCACAGGGCTGTTGTTGTGGGGAAAACAGTATGTTCGCCACCTTGCATTATTTATAAAAATAAGAAAAGCAGAATAAAAACAATCTTTTAAAAATCCCTTCCTTTCTTTGTTGTGGCTAAAGGAGATGCGTGAAATAGGTAACTATGTATTTCCTTAATTCAGAAGGTAAATTCACATGAACCTTCTACCCCCTACTGTATGGTCTTCTAACCATTCCATAACAATCGTGACTCAACAGCCTTCATGATAACCTCTCAACCAGATTGCCTAATCATGGGCACCCTGAAGTATGGACAACACAGAGTAACCTAGATACAAAACTTGCAAAGGGAGTGCATAGGAGTGGGAAAGAAGCAGAGATTCAGACCATGTGTTATTCTGAAGTACAAACATACACAATTCCCCCTTTTTTGTTGCTGATACCTATTATTCACTTTCCCCACAAAAGGAAAGAACAAATAAATTTCCTGTAAGAGTGGTTCTGCAAGCAACATGCTTAGATTAAAAATACATTTGCAGATAAGATTACCCAGAGATGGATTGCATGAGGCCAGTTAAGGAAACCCAAAAAAAATTGGCTTGTCCAGAAATGACAAACACCTTTGATTTATGAAGCTTAACTTCACAGCTATCTTGTTTTCTTCCTGTAACTCCCCTACTGAAAGATGACAAAGCCAAGAACATGTGCTGTGAAAGAATACACTGAGATTATTCAGCTTTCCAGATGTGTTGAATTACCACACCAGTGATCCTCAGCTATCAATGGCTATCTTGGCAGAGGATGAGTGCCCAATATGTCTAGAAAGCATCACATTCAAGGAAGCTACTTGACCATATTGTACAAAGTGATTTTGTGGAGAGGAGTGTTGATGAAAACTTTGGTAGCAGCTGAGCTGATATTATAGAAGGAGCAGAGTCATTAGAAGGATCTGAACTTGCCATTAGTTGAGATGTTTCTATTCTTGAGAAGGATAGGAGAATCAAAAGGGTCTAAAAAAGAGGATCCTAAGAAATTATTTGGCCAGCTTCTGGGAAAGCAGCAGCCCATGAAAAGGAGTCATTGGAACAGTTCAGAAGAAAAATCTGGAATCCCAAAGAGAGAAGGTCAAGAAGAAGAAATATTCTAACTATATTCCTTAGATGTTAATACATTATTATTCAGATTGGAAGTCAAGGTTTAGTTTTTGGAGTACTGGGTAGTGGACCCCCCTTTGCTGTCCTCTAACCTCTAAAAGGATTACACCACAACTGCTTAATTCCCAGAACACATGTCCTGGAGGACTGTCAAGGCAACTTCAACTACTAAAAAGGCAATAAAAGTATTACATGTATTATTCATTAATGTAAGTAATATATTTAAATTACCAAGTATATTAGATGAATAATGAACTCAGAACCAAAATAAGCAACGTAGGAGGAGAATAATGGACACCGTGCCACAAAGATGTATGTGATTAGAGCAGTATAGAAGTCTCAGGGAATTAAATACATACAGTACATACATGCACTGAAAAACAACTGAGTTTGGGGGCCAAGGAGCAGGCACCGCAGACCTCATGGCAGAGAACATATAAAAAGGTGCTACATGAATGACCTAAAGAGTAAAATGAAGAAATAAAGCATAAATATATCTAAATGTATGCTATTAAGTAAGCAGACTGTCCTTCCCTTACCCTAGTGGAAAAGGCACAATTAATTATTACTTTCCAAATTTCAATAAATATATCATATTGCCAGAAAAACCAGACAATACTTGGTGATACAAAAAGGAGCACAAAGTTGTAGCAGTTATTCCAGCTCACTGTAATGGCTGGGTTGCCACAACACACTAAGGCAAAATCAAAGAAACTACTTTTCTTTGGTTAATTGGCTTAATCTACAGTGTGGATCCAATCTTCATTAGGCATGCAACACCTCCATTTATTTCAAAGCAAGTTTCCACTTGTAACAGTTCAGCTATTATTAGCCACATCTGCAAGATGATCTCCTCATCAAATCACAGAAATATTTCCCTTAATGCAGTGGAAATAAGAGAAGAAATATTAATATGATGTCTGAATTTCTCAAAAATGCCCGATTGTCTCTTCCCAATCTATCTTAGGGCCAAAACTTTGCGTAACAGGAAAACATATATGCCAGAGTTTCATTTTTTTAACAGTTTGGTTGACAACACATAGGCCTGTGAATGTCCATTTTATCTTTATTTTCTACTCTCTGCAGCTGCACATGACCCCTTTTAGTTCTGGGATCAAAATATTTTATCACAGCTCTGTGCTTCTATCAAACTGGATGGTGAAGAAAACCAGACCAGTAGGAGACCCCATCTTGAGAAGGAAAGGGGGAAAGTATCTACAAAAATTATTTTTGTATTTTGTTTCTTGCTGTACAACCAATTTGAAAATCCACAGACATCAGGAACTCTGTATCTTTTTCAGCCTGAAACATTTGCCTTGGGAAGGTTTTAGCCTTCCAATTTTCAGATGAATTCCTCCTGTATTGTTTGCATTTAACCCCAAACGTGTTCTACAGATGGGACACATTTTGCAAAAGGCAGGGAGAAATCTAAAAGAGAGCTGTCTGCATAAGCTGTGTGAGGCTGATCATGGTGCTTTTATGGAAATCCCATATTTTCCAAATAAAAAATTCAGGAAATGACTTCTGTGGCAGCAAGGTTGACAACTATGTAAATAGCTCTTGTTTCTGTGTCCTTAACTGAAGCTGTCTTTGCAGATAATATGAAGTAATAACACCTCAATTCACTCATGGAGGTGTCTATTGTGCAGAGAAAGAGGGTAGGTCTGTATTTTTGGCCTCTCCCTGCATGCTCCACCAGCCCTGGCTCTTCGATTTCTCATCCTGGATGCAGGTCTGGTTTATACAGCATGTTAAACTATGTTTGCTTACATCTTTGTTGAATAAGCCACCATTGATTAGGTTCATACAACATGCAATGCTTTAATCCTGACTTTCTAAGTTATAATAGCTCAGTTCATACAACATTCTAAGCCATAGCCACACAAACCATATTATAGCTTAGAACAATGAGTGAACCAAGGTGCCATGTCTACAAAGTGTGTGCATGCGGGTTTCCTATATGCTTGTGAGTACTTGCACAAGCTTCCAGTTGCCTAATTGCACAAATATTTCATAGGACTTTGAAGAGTTTTAAAGGGAGTTACACTGTGAGCTAGAATTTCTCCGAGAAGACATCTCAGTTATGTCAACAATCGAAAGTTGCCTAAAAGAACAAAGCTGAATACCCACTACACTGTGGAAAAGGCAGGAAGATGAAATGCTGTGGGTTTTAGTCCATGTTGTCAGAGAACAATCAAGTGTTTCAACTTGGCTCCATTCTAGAATGCAAAAAAGATTCTTATTCAGCTGCGCAAAGTCAAATGTCTGTATAGTATTTGCCAAGTTCAAGTCAGGGAGCCTAACAGGTACCTTAGGCCTGGCAGAAGTTTAAGGCATCCATTTCTTCCCCTAAAAAAGAGGACCTCAGATTCATTCTTGAAACACCTCCAATGCAAAAACATGTTTCCCCTTTCCCCCCACACTCTAGTCTGGGGATATCCTACTTTCTCAGGCCACACCTCCTACTCATCTGCTCCAGATATTTAATTGCCATACATGGGGCTAATGTGTGTATGGCTAAAGTTAATTTCATGAAAAGCTTCACTAGATGATGTCTATATATCCCAATGCCATTCAGAACCCAAGTATAGGCCTCAGCTCATTTTTCCCTCATCAGTTTGCAATCCTACATGGTAGTATAGAATATCTTGTAGAAAAGATTAGATCTTAGGTGTGGAAATGCAGCTATATTTAGACAGACTGGCATCTTATGGGGCTAGACTCTGGTTTAATTTGGTCATGTTAAGCATGGCATCAGGATATTGCGTTTACAGAGAGCAGCATAGGTTAGGAATAGATCTTTAGCTCTACCCTGTCTTGGACTGCAAGCCTATCTGAGATCATTTGAACTTCCCTGCCTTTATTAACTCCAGCTTTCCAGAAATCTCTGTGAATTAGAAAGAAGCTGCTACTTACTTTATGGTCTTCTTCAACATAACCAAATCCATCTGTTTTTGTTCTCTTCCTTTGATCTGTTCATTCCCTTCAGCCAGATGATTTCCCAAACCCGTTCTTTGCCTTAAACCCTGCTAAGTCCTGCCTCCTTGTTCTCTGCCTTCCTGTCTTTTATTTTCCTTCTTTATAAGCCTGCTTATATCTAATTTTCTAATACGATACCATATCTTCCTTGGTCCCCTCACTGCAAAGCAGTGAGTTAGGCCCATTAGTGTGCCAGGGTGGCTTGGCAAGACATTTCTTATGAAGGCACTCCATAAAACAAAAAGTCTATGTTCATACAACACATTGGTCCATAAACTAGCCAACTTCACTTTTAGCTCAACCTGTTGTTCAAACTCAATCCATGTTGTTAATTTAGCTGTCTTCTCCACTCTTGCCCAGAGGTAAGCCTCTCTGAAAGAAGTAAGTGTCACTGGGTAAATACTGTATAGATGGAATCACCCTGCATGTTTTGGGTCCTCCAAAATAATCTTCTGTAAATGCTGCATCGTTGCGGCTTCCTCCTTTTCATTTATAGTGGATCTATAACAATAGGCCAAAGTCCTCTCTTTAAGCAATAATCTAGTTGAGAGAAACAGCTCGACCTTCAGACTAAGTTTATCTCTCAAGGAAGCATATTGCCTCGTAAAAGAGTATGCCCATCCTATTGTCCTCTCAAAGAAACCAGAGTGACAGGCTAGGGCCTTCTAGAGTTTCCGTTGTTCCAGAGGTTTGAAGGTTTTGCCAGGACTGTTTATGTAAGGGAATAATCAATCTTGTGCAGGGCAACTGAGCCTTTTCAGAGAAGAGCACCTGCTATAGCCTGAACTCTTGCATGCTCAATGCTAAAATGACATATTTGAAATGTGAAATCTTGCATTGTGGCCAGGGATCAGGTCAGTTACCAGATACAAGACCATGGCATCTCCTTTCTTTCTGATGTCACTTTTGCCAAACCCGCTCTCTCCAAAGTTGCTCTTTGGCATGGAGAAGAAGATGACCCTGTTGCTGCATGAAGTAACAGCTCTCTTCCTCTCTGTTCAGGAGTACAGTCCAGGAAGTAAGGGTAACCTTCCTTTACATCTTCTGTGCTCCCAATCTTGATCCAGTTCCCACTACTTTGCTTAACAAGAATCCCACAACCCCTTTTGAGAAGCCATGGAGTTCATCAGCCCTTTTTTGAAAATCCCACAGGTTGTGCCCTTGCAAAGTCAGAAGCTCACAGAGACATCACATGACCCTTTTGTGTTGCCACACGATTTCCCTATTTATACCCAGTTCAGTGGCATTTATTTATTTACAAAACTTAAAAGTAGCAGACCATGTATTTAAGCAGCTTCCAGTAATACTTCAATTGATTCAAATGCCTAGAAGAATAAAAGCATCTTTAGTGCAGGAAAGATAATAAGGCTTGTGTCAGATATACTCTACTGGGAGCTATTGCTGAGAAGGCCTTCTCCTAAGTAGCTATTTCTCACAACCTGTTTGGGAAAGCATCCTGAACAAGGCCTCAGAACTCTCTCAGGGTGTCAGTAGGATCCCAGAGGAAGAGGCATTTCTTCAGATACTGGATGGCTTTTGTTTAATACCAGGACCTTGAATTGGTATTGAAGGTGAACTGAAAGCTAGTGAAGATTGTATAAAACTGGTATAAGATGTTCATAATATTCAGTTCCAGTCAACACATTTTCTGTAATCTTTGTATTAACTGAAGTTGCTACAACAACTTCAAGGGCAACATTATGTATGGTATAACATTCTACAGCAGTTAAATGAGAAATTGTGATGGAATGATTATCAAAACAAGACTATCTTTATTCCAGGGAAGGGAGTAATGGAGACAACAGGCTAAGTTAGTAGAAAGGGTTTTCAGTGTTAGTTCTTCAGGTGGACCAGGCCAGGAAAGAGATACCACCAGAAATACTAGAACTCTACTTTATTGATATTAAATGAAGTATATTTATTTTATTGAAAGCCTGACAGAGTTTATCTCTCCCTCCCTTTTACACCCAAAACAGTCAAGGCAAGCCAATCTTGAATTTGTTCCTTACCTCCTCCTGTCCTTTCAGGTTGAGCTGATGTTTTTATAATGGCTGCCACATACTTTCTTCAAGGCTATCTCCATACTTCTCTACACCATGCCACAGAGGACCATAGTATCTCTAATGGCAAGGATCTAGAAACAGTGCCAAGTGATGAAGTTAATAATTTAAGGAATACAAGCCTATCTACTAATAGCACCTCTTTCTTGTCTGGACTGACCTTCAGTTTGCTGGCCCTCATCCAATCAATGATCGCCAGGCACTGATTGTGCTTTTTTATCGCTTCATCTAGATATGTTGAAAAAGAGGGCTACATGTTTCATTAACAAACTGATAAAACTTCACTGTAAATCTCACTCAGTGGTTTCATGTTAATTAGATAGGGAACAAATTGAACCTTGCACATCCAAACAGTGTAAACATCATGGGGCTGAGCAGTCCCAAATGTTGTCTTCAGGAAACAGCCATCCAGGTATGATGGAACCACCACAAAACTTCAGTGATTATTTTCAGAAGTATCTCACTGTGGCCTCCTTCAACAAGGTTGGAACCACAAATAATTATACTAAATGTAATAAGATATTAGGAGCAATGGTTGAGCAAACAGGTGGCTGACCATATTTTACCACAAGGCATCTTATCAGCATCCTTGGGCCTTAAATGAAAGCCATCTAAAAGAATCTGATCAGACAGTGATATGGAAATGTCTGCAGACTGAACTGTAGAATCTAAATTGTAACAAATAGGATTGATTTTATCCTCAAAGTGTCTAGCTAACAGCTAACAACTAAGAGTTCTGTATGATCTCATTTTGGGCCATATCTCAGAAGGTCTTAGAAAAGTTCCATGAGGAGACACTGAAAGGATGCAACGGTAAAGCAGAAAAATTATTTCTTTGCCTCCATCACCATGCAAAATAAGGTCAATAGGGTATTCTTACTGGTGTTCAATCATATGAGTTTTCCTTTACCTCCTTTGGAGTTATCTCACAACTTGCTTATTACCATTAGTTGGGTTATATAATAAAGAATTGAAGGGGTTCTGGACAATGAAAGAGAACACTTAGGAGAATTGTATCAATTATTTAAGTAATCTCCAAATTTACAGTGATCAAAGCTTCATCTGGAGTATCCACCATGTTAGCCAGAAAATCCCTCAGAGACGTCTAATTTCCATTGGACCTATCTATGAGGCAAATCTTCCTTTCTAATGGGTCCCCAACCCTAAAAAAGAGGAATAGTTACTCTAAGCCTAAATTTGAGTAGTTGCTGTATGACTAAATTGCAACAGGAAGTGATAGGAACCAGGATTTTCCAGGTAACAAATTGGCACAGAGGTAACATTTGGCCTATTTGTTGAGGTGCTGGATTAGAAGCAGGAAACCTGAGCTGTGTGACTTTGGCCCAGTCACATCTTTCAGCCTTAGGCAATAGCAAACTTCCAAAAATGTTGCCAAGAGAACCACATGGACTTGTTCATGTTATTGGCAGGAGTCACAAGTTACTTGGAGGCATTAAAAAAGCAACATAATTTTAAGGTTAATTTATTCTAAATCTTTCAAGGCTTAGACATAGTAATATATAAACGAAACACAACAGACCTAAATAGAAGCAGTGCAATCAGAACAGTATGAAATATCCATCACGGATCATGTTGCCCACTCAGGGATCCTAGACCCTCACATCACCCCAATTTCAGTAGAAACTAGTAACAACATTGGCTAAGACTGTGCTCAGTCATAATGAATTTTGCTGAGTTTTGGTTTAAGATGCTGTGTGAATCCAGATAGTGATTGTTAACCAGTTGGTGATTCAATGTTATGTGTCAATCAGACCCTTATGGTATGGTGAACAAACCATAGTTAAAAACCATGGTTTACCATGATGTCTGAATGTAGTATATTGAACTTGTATGTTTTAACTGGATCTAATATTGCCTGCAGCATTAGTTTAACCTAGGGATAAATTATAGATATATTCTGAGCTATATCCTTTTGGCTCTGTAAATGTGAACCTGGGTTTCAGGGATATGCAAGTGGCCTAGTTTCCACATTCCTGACATATTTTGAGATAAATGAGTGTTGTTTGTTATGTTACTTTGTGTTTTTAACATTGGCTAGACTTTCCCTTTAGAATATAAAGGGCAGACTGGCATCTAATCATCTCAGACAGGATATCCTCTGGGGAAAGGCTCTGCACTTGAGACAAATACATTATTTGATTGAAATGTGCTCAGTTTAACTATGAAGGTCCTGGGGACTTCAGCTTCACCACTGAGCTACCACCATGGTTGGAACATATTGAAATTGGACTTGTCACCACCACTTCTTTAGACTTGATCTTGCCCAGAGTGATATTCAGTTCAGCACAGTGTGCTGGGGATCTTAGTGCCCCAAAGTCAGGATTTGTTTATCCCAAGTAATTTAAACTCTACCAGTCTTGGTAGCCATCTCTCCTTGTCTCATAGTAAAGTAGTACAGTAGTAGTGGAGAGATATTTATCTTAAACTGATATTTATCCCCAACTGAAGGATATCCTGATATGGCCTAATGGCTAATCAATAATAAACTGAACTGAAGGATTTTGTATAGCAGCAACCCCCCACTTCAGAGAACCAATTATGTGGGCATCTGAAAGAAGGGGAAGCAGAATGGTCCAAAATTCCCATAAATTAGGTTGTTATCTCTAACATGTTTTCTTTAAACAGTGAGAGGTAAGAGGATTTGAGCCTAATTATATATTTCTCTAGCAATTTTCTACAGAAAAAGAGACCCAGATTGCCTGTCACTATTCCTACTTGGGCTCTGTGAAAGATTGTATCAAAATGGTTTTCTCATTTGGGATTCTGTCTGGGCAGGCCCTATGAAGTTGACTAAGACATAGTTTTGCTTGGTTATCTGGGG
Organism: Liasis olivaceus; assembly: GCA_030867105.1. Lineage (NCBI taxonomy): Eukaryota > Metazoa > Chordata > Lepidosauria > Squamata > Pythonidae > Liasis > Liasis olivaceus. Next base: position 122,972,882 of record CM061348.1, on the reverse strand, counting down.
AAAGTTTGTGCCTGTTAGTCTCAAGGAAGTAGATAGGGCCCTTGGGGCATTGAGTCCTGCCACCTGTGCTTTAGATCCATGTTCCTTCTGGTTGATTGAGATAACATGTAGTTAACATGTAGTTGGACCCAAAGGGTAGTCCAGCTACATGTAGTTGGACCCAAGGGGTGGTGAATGCTTCTTTGCGGGAGGGGACAATTTTACCTGCTTTAAAGGAAGCAGTGATTCACCCTCTCCTAGAGAAGCCATTGCTGGATCCAGTGATACTGGACAAAATTGTAGGCTTGTAGTTCCAAATGCTCTGGAGGAAACTGATTATCTACACCCTCTTCAGTTGGGTTTCAGGTCAGTTTATAATACTGAGATAGCACCATCACACTTGTGGATAACCTCTGGTGGTCTCAGGGTAAGAGTGGTATATCTACCCTAGCCCTCCTTGAACTTTCAGTGACCTTCAAGACTGTTGATCATGGTATTCTTCTGGACCAGCTTAGGGTTGGGAATGGGAGGCTTTATGGTAGTTCTCCTCCTTCTCTGAGTTTGGTTTCCATTGGTGTCAGTAGGGGAGAAGAGGTCTAGCCATAGACCTCTATTCTCTGGGGTGCCTCAGGGATCAACTTTTTCCCCACTCCTATTTAACATCTACACAAAGCTGCTGGGCACAGGATTAAGTATCATCAGTATGCTGATAATGCTTAGTTATACATCTTAGCCCCGGGCTATCCAAGTATTGCCATCTTTCCCAGTGCTTGGAGGCTGTGAGGATCTGGACAGGGAAGATTGGCTTTGATTCAACTCTAGCAAGACCTAGTGGCTGTGGGTATTAGGGCTCCCTGCATCTGGATATTTTCCATTGTTAACTCTGGATAGCACTTCCCTAGCAGAGTTGGTGTGGAATCTGAAGAGCAGGTAGCAGCTGTGGCCAGGAGGTTTTTTTGCACAAATCCATCTTGTGTGCAAGTAATGCCCATTCCTGAATCAGAAAGCTCTGCCCATGGTCATTTGTGCCTTAGTTACTTCCTGATTGCACTACTTCAACACACTCTACATGGGGCTGCCTGTGAAAAGCATTTGGAAGCCATGGCTGATCCAGAATGCAGTGGTACATGCAGTTTTTGATGCACCATGGTAAGTCTACATAACAGTGTTGCTATGTGGGCTACATTGGTTTCCAGTAGGCTTCAAGGTGCAGTTCAAGGTGCTGGTTGTCACTTTTAAAGCCCTGCATAGCACAAGGACAGGTTGCTAATGGGACCACCTGTCTCCAATGGTTTCCGCCCATCCTAACAGTTCTGGCCGACTGAGCATGCCGTGGGTTCCCTCTGGGAAACAATGTCATCTAGTGGGAACCAGGAGGTGTGCCTTCTCTGTTGTGATGCCTGCCCTACAGAACAGCCTTCTCCTGAGATTCAGAGGGCCCTGGCCCTGTTGGTCTTCCAGAAGATCTTGAAAGCCTGGTTTTTCCTTCAGGTAACGGGGCCAGGATATTAGTGGAGCCTGATATGTGCATTCTGTTTTGTGTTGTGTGATAGTTTTGTGAGGAGCCTTGGTCATTATTGTTGTCTTATGGCTTTTATACTGTATTGTTTTATCCGCATATTTTTTTTAGTTAGCCCAGAGTTACTTGGATAAGATGGGCGGCCATATAAAGTCATCACGTAAATAAATAAATAAATTATCAACTTAGGTCTGCTAGAAAGTTCTCGTTGAAAAGTTTTGTTTTGTTTTTTTTTCCAAATAAGGCTGCATTTTCTCACAGGGATGGGTTCCCTGATGTTACTATTCACTGAAGCATCTAAGTCAGAGCCAAACCTGCCAGGTAGCAAGATGGAGCGATGTGCTCCAGGAGTTACTATAATGGGAAGGAAATAGAGGCAGGCAAGAAAAGGTCCCTGAAGATGAAGGGAGGCAAAGTATTAGCTTAGCAAAACCTGGGAATTATTCAGGCTCCATTTCAGGCAGCACTGTATCTTAAGCTGATCCATTTTAACAATGTACCAGGAAACCTTCCAGTAGGCAGCTAACTTTGGCCAGATCTCCCTATTCTGCAGCAATTCCAATAAAGAAGCTGTGCCCAAGTCATCCAAACCTGGCCCACAGACCAAGTCCTTTTCTAAGATAGTTGCTGCATTTTAAAACAGTGGTCCAGGTCTTTCAGCTGCTAGCTTGCCATCTGCCCCAAGTTGATGATGTCCAGTTTGTTAGAATGATGCTGGCTGGGAATTGTGAGAGTTGAGGCACCAAACACTTAGAAGACCTCAAATTGGGTCCTTATCCCCATGCTTGATAGGCCGGTTCCTTTACATAAGGTTGCATCTAAAGACTATTCCAGCCTTCTTTGATGTAGCATTTTCCAGATGGGTTAGGACTACATCTGGAGAGTGCCACTTTGGGATGTGCTACCTTATTTGGTCTGTCAAAGTAGTCCTGTTCTGTACAAGAAATCCTATGCTTATTGCATAGAAATGTATTCATGTCTTACCTCCAACATACTGTCAGGAACCAGTCAGACCAAGCAGCAAGTTCTGAAATGGAGTCCTAATGGCTTGAACCCTCTTTGCAATTGGCAGCCATGACAAAACTATGTTCCCAGTTAGAAGAAGGAGTGTCCCTTGAGTAGAAATGCCATTCATGAAGCTTTTCATGAAGCTCAGTGTGGCAAGGTTGGAGAGAACAAGAAGAACAAGGTTGGAGACATTGATTACAAGGAGGACATGTGTAGTACAGACTCCCTATTTAAACTCAGATTTATTATTTAGGCTGGGATAATGTGTTTCGCAGTCTGGGGCACAGCTTACAACCACCCCGCCTTTCTACGTACACCCACCAGATGTACTTTGAATCGCTAAACAACCCTTATTGTTGGGGTGCGGTGATGAGTGCGGAAATCCATCCCTGCAAATTTTTTCATATTATCAACTTTTTGACTGAGTAAGCCACAGTTTCCTTAATCATGGTTTGTTGAATAAGGCACAGTGACCTGGTTTATACAACATTTTAAGTTAAAACCAAACAAGCTGGATTAGTTTCTGGCACAGAACCCCGTCATTATGGCAAAGTAAATCACTGTAATAGAATTTCAGTCTCTCTCCTCTCAGAATTGCAATACATTGAGTTACTGCATCCCTATCCATAAATAATAATGCACTTTGAACATTCTAAGATAGCACTTTACTTTAATAAAGTAACAATGCGCTACAGATTCTGCCATGTCAAAATATACCTTTTCTTGATACAGTTCTGTAGCTCTTGTATCCTGCAGCAGGGCAGATTATCTGATGACCTGCAACATCAGCTGCAATAGCTCCATCTAGCTGACTAGTTATGAGAAGATAGGAGTTGTAGTTCAAAGCATCACCAGGTTCCTACACTGGCACAATTTAATTTAATTTAATTTAATTTAATTTAATTTAATTTAATTTAATTTAATTTAATTTAATTTAATTTATTCAATTCAGGCGCTGCCCAACTCCAGAATGATTCTGGGTGGTTAACAATATAACAAAGAGAATAAAATACAACAAACCTTTAAAACAACACAACAACAAAACAGAGTAAGGACAAGGAGAAAAAAAGATGGCAGATCTGGCCAACAACACACAAAAATATATATATCAACAAAACTCACAAGGGGCTCCAGCCACCCTAACACAAGTCCTGGGTAAGCAGCCAGGTTTTTAAGGCTCTCTGGAATGTTATAATGGTGGGAGCCACTCAGATCTTAGGAGGAACCTCATTCCACAGCGGTGCTGTGACAGAGTAGGCACATCTGATGGGTCCTGAAAGGTGACACCGTTTAATTGAAGGGACCTCCTGAAGTGCACCAACTGTGTTGACTCATATCGGTTGGGCAAAAACTATAGATGGTCTCTCAAATACCCAGGTCCTATGCCATGTAGGGCTTTACAGGTCATAGCCACTAGTTTGAATCATACCTGGAAGCAAACCAGTAGCCAGTACAGCTCAAGGAGCAGAGGTATCACATGGGCATGCTGAGGCACGCCCATCACTGTTAGGCAGAGTAGAGCTAAGACATTCCACACCAAAAATACACCCCAGCATTAGAGAGATTTAAAAAATGCAATGTCTTTATCTTGTTCTCCAGATAAATCCATCCAGAAGTTATAAAACATATCTGGTTGTTTATTGAGAAAAATAAAACTACATAAAATATAACTTTCATGCAAAACATAGAAAAAATCACTTCTTTTCATTTATGTGGCATCCAAGACTTATCCAATACACAAGTTCAACAAAGTCTCTAGCCAAAAACTCTCAGAGAAGAGGTACACTACTTAGTTATTAGTTACAACTACATAACCTATAAAATGATTACATGATGACTAAAACCCTACTAGTAGTGAGGCATACAATCACCCACAATTTATTGGAACTATGCACCTCCCCTTAGGGAACTAGCATGAAGCCGCCAATAGATGGCAGTAAATAGCAGTATACGTGCAACCTAGAAGGCCAATACAGGTGGCGTGATTACTGTAGCCATAACATTTTGTTTGAAGATAAGCAATTTGTTCTTCTTCCCATGAGAATATCCTAACAATCACTGCCCATGCCACTGCATTCTGGATCAGTTGAAGCTTCTGAGTGGTATTCAAGGACAGCCACATGTAGAGTACATTGCAGTAGCTGAGCTGTGAGGTGACCAGGGCATGAGTGGCTGCCTGATCCAGGAAGGGGCACAACTAGCACACCAGATGGAGCTATGCAAAGGCCTTCTTGGCCACACTGCCACCTGCTCATTGAGCAGGAGCTGTGAGTTGAAGAAGACCCTCAGATTGCAAACCACCCTTGAATGAGGAAGTGTGACACCACCAAAGGTTAAAGTTGGAATCTCTCTGGGTCTAGGTGGCCCTAATATTCACAGCCATTCAGTCTTGGTAGGGTTGAGTTGGAGATGGTTCCTCCCATCTAGGCCCATGCAGCCTCTAGGCCTTAGGACAGGATTTTGACAGCCTTGCTCAGCCTGGAGTCAAAATATATAATTGTGTATCATCAGCACACTGATGATACCAAATCCCAAACTGGCAGATGACCTTACCCAAAAGTTTCATGTAGATGTTGAACAGGAGGTGAGAGAACCCTGAGCCCTATGGCACCCCACAAAGGAGGGATGTGGGGAGCAACCTCTTTCTCCCCACCAACATGAACTGGAACTGGCCCTAAGGGAAGGAAGAAAATCACTGCAAGATGGTGCCTGGTCCAGAAGAATACTGTGGTTGATGGTATCAAAAACAGTTGAGAGATCAAGAAGCAGAAGGGTGGATGCATTACTTCCCTCCTGGCTCTACCATTATCATCAACAAGCATGACCAAGGTTGTCTCTGTACTAAATCCTGACCTGAATCCTGACTGAAACAGGATGAGATAATTCACCACCTCCAGAGTTCTCAACAACTGCAATTCAACCACCTTCTCAATAGCTTTCCCTAAAACAGGAAGACTGGAGATAGGAAAATAGTTATCCAGGACAATTGGATCCAAGGATGGCCTCTTGAGAAGGGGGCATATCACCACCTCTTTCAAGACTGGAGGCACCACCCCCTCCCTCAAAGAGGCCAACCATAGGTCACCTCTCTGGCTGCCTTCAAGATCCAGGGTGGACCTGGGTCCAACAGACAGGTGACCTTATAGCGGTATTATGGTAATCAAGTCAAAGTAGGTGCAACTGAAATACACATTCTGCTCTTTGCTTTCTTCCTGTCACCACCTTCCTCCCTTTTATTATTTTAGACTATGACCTATTCAGGTCAGGGGCCTATTGTCTTGTATTCTGAAGCACCATGGGCAATGTTGACACTGTACAAATGCAAAGTATGGACATTGATAACTGTATATGAATGAATAAGTAAATATAGCAGGTTTTTTTCTGCTGCTTCTTCCCCTTGTTGTCGAAAGATTAATGCAGGAGTTCTCATATGGTGGGTCACAATCCTTGTGGGGAGGATTGCTCATGCAAATGAGAGGAGGATTGGCTGTCAACTTGTCCAGGCAGAACAAGAGCGCAGTCTGGCAGTAACCCAGCTCTGTATGCTTGGGCTGAAGTGTCCTTGGCCAGGAAGGACTCCTCATTATCTCTATCAGCCCAGTGAGGTACTTGTGCAAGATTCTCCAGGCCCCTATTTCAAATCAGGGACTAGCTAGGCAGCAGGCTCTTGTCTAGGCAGGCTTGCCTGCATGGGGATGGTTGCTACACCAGTGGAGAAGATTGTCCTGCTGGCCAAGACTCCCCCCAATATGCTCCTGGGCACAGGAAAGTATTCCAAAGTTACCTCCAGAAGAACAGGAAGAGAAAGCAGATAGGATAATCTTGGGTGAATGAACTTGGGTGACCTATTGATGGTGAAAAGTCAAGTGAAGTTGAATAAGAGACTAGTATTTTTAATCTAAAAGAATGTTATTCCAGAAACACTTTGGGATGTATTTCATGGAAAGTGCATAGAAGATTGTAGTTTCCTGTCTGAAAGTAGTATACACAATAATGGTCAGTTATAGGTCAGCTGTCTATCTTATACTGGATAATCTTTATTATTTTGTTTTCCAAAAGGATAAAAGAACAGTGAAGGCTGCAATTTTATGATCCCTGGGAGGACATCCCAGGGACTCCAGACTTGTTCACATTTCCCCCTCTGAGGTTGGAGAGGGATGTGAAAATCATCCCAAAACAAAACAAAACAAAAACAAAACACTTTTCCTAACGTTGGAATTTTGAAATCAGAGGAGATTAAAAGATGTGCTTGGAGAAGAACTGTAAACCCACCAGATGAAATGTTCTTCTAGTACTTAGACCTTTCCCAGCACTGAATCCAACAAGGAAGTGAAGGAAAACAAATGCTTCTCTTTCATCCTGTCAGAGTTCAGGTATTTTGACATCCCCTCTGCCTGAAGCGTTCTAGATTACAAGGTCCCAGATATCCTGGGGACTATGTCCTCAGAGCCTTCTGAGCTGAAGGGTAAGATTCCTCTGTCAGTCACTTCTGCACACATAAACATCTTCAAAGCTGTTCCCCTAATTTCATGTGGCAAAATTACTTAACTGTATATTTGGTGACAAGAAACCTGAAGACATCCAGTAATAAAATGTTTGAAATTAAAGGCCATTTTGGAACCTGCCATAGTAGCTTAAAAAAAACACGCACACACAACTATTTGGCCGGCTGCTTCAGCTAATCATCTTATTTACAGAAAACGTCCAAGGTTGGGGAGACTCTATGGCAGAGGAATCACAGCTTCCTAAGCCTGTATCCACCCTGTTTAGAAGGAAAGCTGTGAAACTACTCCATCTCTACTATGAAATAGAGTTTTAACCAGGTATTAAAAAAAGCAAAACAAATAATGATAAATCATTTTGCAGGCATATAATGCATATTGTTAACTAATTCTTAACCTGAATGAAAATGCTTAAGATAATCACAAGGTATAATTACCTATACCTTCATTATTAAAACTAGGTATTTTCCCCCACTAACACAAAGAATGGCTGATCTCTCCAGAATTTGTATAGATTAAATTGGCATTCAAAGACAAGGATTAGAAGCCACAGAGGACAAAAATAGGTGGGGCTATAGTTTCCTGAGCATTTGTAGTTGGTAGTTAACATTTCCCAACAAATAAGGGTCTCTTTTATCACCATTATTTCCTGATGATTGGGAATCCTGAAATTGAAGGGGTCACTCTTTCTCTCTGGATGGGCACTAAGGAGATTCATATTCTAATTCACCTTCACCAGCTCCTTGGCTGGCTTTGGGTCAGTCCCTCTCTCTGACCCTAACCTATCTCAGATCGTTGTGGGGGATAATTGGAGTACACCTTCTTGACCTTCTGTAGGAAAGTTGGGATATTAATCTAATGAATTATTATTATTATTATCATCATCATCATCATCATCATCATCATCATCATCAAATCAAACTTTCTGATCAGTGCAGGAATCTAGAGGAAAAGTATCCCTAGTATATTGCTTTCCAGTCTTCACTTGAACCATCCAGTGAAGAAGAAACCACCATTTTTCTGGGCAACTGGTTGCACTATTGAACTGTGTAACTACAAGGAATATGTTTCTAACATTCAGTTGGAATTTACTTTTCTGCAAGTTAAATCCTTAATTCTGGATTTTGTACTCTGGATTGATTGAGTACAAGTCTTAGCCTTCTTCTGTGTGATATCCTCTCAAACCCTTGGAAAGTTCCTTTATATCTCCATATCTGTCTTTTCCTGTCACAGCAAAACTTTCCCAGTTCATACAACCTTCCTTCATTGGGCTGAGCTTGAGTTTCTAGTCCCCTGTTCATTTTTGCTGCTCTTTTATGCGCCTGTTTCAGTTTCCCTGAATCTTTTAAGTGGGGCCCAGAACTGGCACAATTCTAAAATATCAAACCAGTGCAAAATAAAGCGGAGTTCTATTACTTCCTGTGATTTCGCGGTTAGATGTCTATGGATGTGATCTAAAATTTGCAGCCACATCATACTGCTTACTTGTATTCAGTTTGTAATCAGCTCCTATTCCAAAATATTTTTAATAAATAATATGGCCACGTAAGGCATCCCCCATTTTATACCCATGAATAATTATGTACTTTATGTGTGTGTGTGTGTGTGTGTGCACGCTCATGTGCCTTCGAGTCAGTGTCGACTCCTGGCGACTGCCTGGACCAGTCCCTGCAGTTTTCTTGGCAAAGTTTTTCAGAAGCAGTTTGCCATCGCCTCCTTCCTAGGGCTGAGAGAGAGTGACTGGCCCAAAGTCACCCAGCCGGCTTTGCGCCTAAGGTGAGACTAAAACTCATGGTCTTCCGATTTCTAGTCTGGTGCCTTAACCACTACACCAAACTGGCTCTCTAAGTATGCACTGGTCTCATATTTCGTGTGGTTACTTTCAGCCAATTTCTCTAATTTGTCAAAATTATTCTGAACTTTGTTTCTGTCTTCTCAGGTTAGATATCTGGGGATCTCTGGGGACATTGTCATAGAGTATTTGTTAGAAAATATTACATAGGAAACTTAAATAATGTATTTACCAGTAGAAATATATTAGTACAAGACAGAAAAGGTGGGAGTAGTAGCAAGGATTGACTACTTTGTATTATTACAACTACCAAGATATACATAGGGCAGTTTTTCAAAAACTCTTCAATTTAATTTTATCCAAGGTTTTATGTTTGTAGTATAATCAGAACACAAAGGCAACTCCCTCTTTCTGATCATAGAAGCAAAGTAGTTTTGTGTTGCCTGAGTCCCATTATTGTCCTCTCACTCTCCCCGTTAAGCCATGAAGGAGCCCATCCAATCTCTGCTTGGGTCTGTAGGTGGAGTTTTTGCTCTCAGCGTTATCAGACGCGCGATCTTTCCCACCAAAAACCCTGGTGCCAGGGTGTCCGATGATAAGCCAGGGGCTGCTGGGAGTGCGCTTCAGAACAAACACACTGAATTACCCAGAGGATATTTACAATTGCTGACCTAACTCCCAATTTCCTCATTTTAAGCCCCTTTTAAGACAATGCCTGTTACGCCACTGCCCCCCCCCCCCGTGCTTTAAAAAAGGATTACGGATCCAAGAATGGGAATATTGCACGCTTAGCCCCGTGTGCAAGGAAAGAGAGGCAAGAGAGCGAGAGCCTTTTTTTCTGGCCGTATGTTTGTTTGTTTTTACAATGATATCATTGGTCAGCTTGACGGAGAGCCTCTCCTCCTTAAACATCCTGCACAGCCTGCAGACAACAAATTGTGTACCACACCCAAAATCTGGGGATGGGATATGCCTTCCCTAGTTAGCTAGAAAGTCTTTTTAAAAATGGTTTTATTGTTTAAGCTTCATTCACTGGCAGGAGACAAAGAACTCATGGGAAGCCTACTTACGTAGAACCCAATCGGTCAGAGATGACCAAGCCATGGCAGGAGCATTGCAAGTCAGCTATCTTGACATTTCAGGAGAAAAAATAGGCTTTTTTGTATTTCTCTGGCTCTGCAACCTAATGATAGTGGTTAAGGTGCTGCCTTAGAGACTGGGAGTTTTTGTCCCACCTTAGGCATGAAAGCCGGCTGGGTGACTTTGGGCCAGACACACTCTCTCAGCCCAACACCTCGCAGGGTTGTTGTGGGGAAAAAAGGAGGAGGAAGGAGTATAGTGTATGTTCACCACCTGGAGTTATTTATAAAAAAATAATAAAGGTGGGATCAAAATCCAATAAATAAACGCTAATGCTAGTAATAAGAATATTAAAATACTCCCATTGAGGCACTACCTTGACATAGTTGTAGGGCTTGTGTGCTCCGAGGAGGATGAGAGCTATGCCAGAGGTTCAAACATATTGGACAGGTCTCATCAGTGGAGCCAGACGAAGAATGTCTCTCGCATAAACGATATGGTGAGACATAATTTACAGAAACCTATACTGGATCAGTCGTTGCCTGGGTCAACAAGGACCGTGCTAGGAGTTCTAGTTCCTGGACATCTGGTGGCAAGTGGGCTACAGGACTGAATCATGCCCTTCATCCATGCAGCGATGTTGACAGATTCTACTTACCAAGGAGCATAGGTAGGTGTGGAATGTTGCACGTACACCAGACAGCTGAAGAAGAAAAAAGGTCATTAGAAGAACATCTGAAGGACAGTGAGGAAGATGCACTGAAGCTAGTACACCATGAAGGCTTACTGAATACTGAAGAGACCAAACTGGCCTACAAGAAAGACCAAATGAAGAATAGGAAACAGACAAGGGAAGTATTACATGGCCAGTACACAGAAAAACTAGCAGGCAAAGCAGATAACAACAAGACTGGCAATGGCTAAGAGCAGGAAAGTTGAAGAAAGAAACGGAGGGGCTAATTCTGGCTGCACAAGACCAAGCCTTAAGAACAAACGCATACAAAACCAGAATTGAGAAGACAGCAACAGACAGCAAATGCCACCTCTGCAAAGAAGCTGAAGAAACAGAGGACCACCTAGTTAGCTGCTGCAAGAAGATGGCACAGACTGACTACAAACATCAGCATGACAAAGTAGCAACAATGGTGCACAGGAATATCTGAAGAAATACCATTTGCCTGCAAGCAAGAACTGGTGGGACCACAAAACAGACGAAGTCATAGAAAATGAAGAATTCTAAAGTGCTCTGCGACTTTAGAATTCAGACAGACAAGCACCTGCCACACAACACCCCAAACTTAACAATTGTTGATAAGAAAGACAAAAAGTCTGGATAGTGGACATTGCAATACCTGGAGACAGCAGAAGAGGACAGAAAGAACTGGAGAAAATCACAAAGTACAAAGACCTGCAAACAGAAATAGGATGACTGTGGCAAAAGAAAGCAAAGATAGTACTAATAGTAACAGGCGCCTTGGGTGCAATCCCAAAACATCTGGAGCACCACTTGAACACCATCAGAATTGACAAAATCACCATCAGTCAATTGCGAAAGGCAGCTTTATTTGGAACAGCTTACATCCTGCGATGATACCTTTAATATTATTAAACAAAAACATCTGCCTATGCCAGGCCCTTGGGAAGGTGGATAAAAATGCCAAATCCAGTCTAAACATCTGGCTGACTGTGTGACCACCACCACCACCAACAAAAATAATATAAAAGCTGCCTCAAGGCAAAGAGAAAATGGGTGTATTTGTTCAATAATGTGAATCCAGGCAACCCAGGACAGTTTGTGCCCAAAACAAAAAGATAAGATGCACACACCCCCCTCCCTATTCCAAGGCTAGAAGTTGATTAGACTTCAGAACTAGTGGTAGTTAAGGCAACACAGAATTTCTGATTTTAAGATTGAGGCATCCACAGAGCGGGTCCAAAAGGCAAGATGGTTTTGGCACAAAATGTTTTTGCCACATCTAAGGTCAACATGCCAGTCTGGAGGATGAAGAAGACAGGCCATATGATTCTCTCAATGGCAAGGAACAGTTGGGAGGTTCAGAAAAGTTAGTGAGGGGATTGCCTTGAGGCTGCTTAGCCTCTGTTGCTTGGGACAGTTGTTTCATTCTGTCTGGATGGTGCCCAGTAATTTATTTATTGATTAGATTTTTATCCTGCTTTTATTATTTTTTTATAAATAACTCAAGGCAGTGAACATACCTAGTCTTCCTTACTCCTCTTTTCCCCACAACAACCACCCTGTGAGGTGGGTTGGGCTGAGAGAGAGCGACTGGCCCAAAGTTACCAGCCTGTTTTCATGCCTAAGGTGGGACTAGAACTCCTGGTCTCCTGGATACCAGGCCAGCACCTTAACCACTAGACCAAATGCCACCAAAAATAGCCTTTTTCTGTTGCCTCACGTAGCTCTGAGGTCTGTAGGTTTTATTTACTAAGTGGAGGCTGCATGTACAATGGCTGCCATGTGAGCCAGGATTCTGCGTTATCAGAGGCCTACCCTGTTTCCTTGCAGAGAGGAAAGTCAGCTCTATCCCTTCTCTTGAGACACAGTCCCAACCCAGACTGATTTCCCCTTTCCTCTTAAGTGATGGTTGAAAGATACATAAGTCCTCTCTACCATCACCTAGATCTTCTCAAGCCATCTTAGCTTTCATTCAGAAACTTATCTGCTCTCCTACCAGGCCTAAGGACGCATCATCTCAAGGCAGCTGCAGCTACAGCAGTAGCTTTAATTATAGATATCTTTAAATCAGAAATTACAGAACTGGTTCTTGGGTATTACCTTTCTGGACCAAGGTCTAGCTCATTACATAAGATAGATAGATGAGAGATAGATGAGAGACAGAGAGAGAGAGAGAGAGAGAGATGACATAGATAGATAGATAGATAGATAGATAGATAGACAGACAGACAGACAGACAGACAGACAGACAGACAGACAGACGATAGATGATAGATGATAGATGATAGATGATAGATGATAGATGATAGATGATAGATAAATATGTAGTCCTTGCTTAGTTACCAAAATTGGGACCGGCAACTCTCCAAAGAACCATTCAAGGTGTACTCCCAACTGCAGTGCAACAACACAGTAACAGAATAGCCACCAACAGTAGAAACTGAACAGTACTGGAGGAACATATGGGAGAAAAAGAAGACACATAACACCAGTACAAAGTGGCTGTAAGACATGAAAGCAGACCATAGCAATTTCCCAGAATAGAAACCAGTCACCATCACAGTAGCACACAACCAACAGCAGGTCAAGAACATGAAGATCTGGGCAGCACCTGGCTTGGACATGATCCACACCTACTGGCTAAAGAAATTAATGCCTGCATGAATGCCTAGCAGCACAGATGAACCAGCTGCTAGCAGCAGTCTCCCACCCAGACTTGCTAACACAAGGGAGGACAGTGCTGATCATGAAAGATCCCCACAAAGGAACAGCATCATTCAACTACCAGCCAATAACCTGCCTCCCAACAACATGGAAAGCCCTATGAGGCATCTTAGCCACCAAGCTACAGAACCATATGGGCCAGTACATGAGCACAGATCAGAAGGGTGTTGGGAACAACACCAGAAGCTCAAAACACCAGTTGCTCATAGACAGAGCAGTCGCCCGAGTCTCAAAGTCTAGACAGACCAATCTGAGCACAGCTTGGACTGAGTACAGGAAAGCCTACAACTCAATGCCACACACGTGGATCTGTGAATGCCTGGCATTATACAAAGTCCACAGGACATTAAGGGCCTTCCTCAAGAACTCAGTGGGACTGTGGAGGACAACACTGGAAGTCAACTTAAGACAGCTCACACAAGTGGCCATCAAGTGTGGCATATACCAAGGTGATACACTGTCCCTGCTGTTGTTCTGCATAGGTTTGAACCCCCTCAGCCAGATAATCACAAGGACTGGATACGGATACAAGTTCAAGAGCGGAACTACCATACTTTTACATGGATGACGTGAAGCTGTATGCTAAGAGTGAACAAGATGTCAACTCACTGATTCACCTGACATGGATCTACAGTGAGGACACTGGGATGTCATTTGGATTGGAGAAGTGTGGCCAGATAGTAGTAAAGAGAGGGAAGATACTTAAGACTGATGGGGTGGAATTACCAGCGGGCCACATAGCAGACATACAGACCAGCTACAAGTACCTTGGTATCCCACAGTCACATGGGAACCACAAGGAAAACAGCAACATCCAAGCACCACCAAAGGATAAGACAGGTCCTGAAGAGCCAGCTCAATGGGAAGAACAAGATCCATGCCATCAACATGTATGCCCTGCCAGTCATCAGATACCCTGCTGATATGGTGAGCTGTCCAAAGGAGGACATGGAGGCTACTGATGTGAACCCAGAGCATCTAGGAATACATCAGTAAGATAGCATCCAAAGATGAGCTGCTGAGAGAATGCCTGAGGCAGTAGCAGACAGGGAGAAAGTTCAAGCACAGGAATTGTCATGGCAAGACAAGACCCTGCATGGGATGTAACCATCGACAGATAGATCAGGTGGCCAACACTGGGAAATGCTACCAGTGGCTGGAAAGGGCTGGACTAAAAGACAGCACTGAGACACTGATCATAGCAGCACAAGAACAGGCACTAAGCACCAGATCCATAGCAGCAGGGGTCTACCACACTAGACAGGACCCAAGGTGCAGACTATGCAGAGAGGCCTCAGAGCAGTCCAACACATAGTGGCAGGGTGTAAGATGCAGGCAGGAACAGCATACACTGAACAGCATTGTGGTATTGGTACAAGAATGGTATTGTGTACAGGAACATTTGCACAGTGTATGGGCTAGACCCTCCCAAGTCCGGATGGGAGATTCCACAGAAGGTCATGGAGAATAACAGGGCTAAGATCCTGTGGGACTTCCACATCTAGATAGACAGGCAGACACTGGCCAATCAACCAGACATCATGGTAGTAGACAAGGACCAGAAGACAACGGTGGTGATAGATGTAGCGGTGTCAAGTGATAGCAACATCAGGAAGAAGGAGTATAAGAAGCTGGAGAAGTATCAGGGCCCGAAGGAGGAACTAGAGAGGATGTGGAAACTAAAGCGCAAAGTGGTCCCAGTGGTGGTAGGAACACTCAGGGCTGTGACTCCTAAGCTGGGAGAGTGGCTCCAGCAGATCCTAGGAACAACATCAAAGCATTCTGTCCAGAAGAGTTCAGTGCTAGGAACAACTAAGATACTGTGCAGAACCCTCAAACTCCCAGGCCTCTGGTGAAGGACCCAAGATTGAGGAAGACACATACCACCCATAGGAGTGAAAGGGGATTTTTTTTTCAGGTAGTCCTCGCTTAGTGACCAAAGTTGGGACCAGCAACTCTGTCACTAAGTGACATGGTCAGTAAACAAAACATCACATGACCACAATAGACCTATGATGTCACTTCCCATTCAGTTGTTAGGAACGTCATCATGGGTCATTAAGTGAGACATCACATGACCATGACTTGCAATTTTACTGACAGCTTCTTCATTGTATTGTACAATTCAATGGGACACATGATTACTGTCCCTCTTGTTGAAAGCTGGATGTGAAGCATGCGAAAGGTGATGATGTGACAGTGGGATGCTGTGGCAGTCATAAACGCCCACCAGTTATGTAATGCCCGAATGTCAATCACATGACTGCAGAGATGCTGCAATGGTCGTAAGTGTGAGGACTGGTCATAAAGTTACTTTTTCAGCACCATTGTAACTTTAAATGGTCATTAAACAGGGCCATCGTTAAACAAGGTCTTCCTGTAAGTACTTATAAGTACAGGATAGTGTGGTACAATATTATACAAGTATTATGGTATTATTTAACAACAAGAGACTTCATAACAATGATTGTTATAGCAATATTGAAAAACCACAATCATGAAATAGGAATGAAAATCAAGTTCTCTACAAGGTAGGAACATTGCATCAAGATGCTCAGCAAAACCTACTAGTTGCAAGGAGATTGAAAAGAGGAACCCTCCAGCAAGTATATTAATTGTTCCTTCAAAGAATCAATGGATCAGTCCATAGGTTCAGTTCTTCAGTGTGGTACAATGGTCAGATAATGAAAACAAAAAAGAAGGATGGGAGGGAGGAAAGGAGAGGAGAGGAGAGGAGAGGAGAGGAGAGGAGAGGAGAGGAGAGGAGAGGAGAGGAAAGGAAAGGAAAGGAAAGGAAAGGAAAGGAAAGGAAAGGAAAGGAAAGGAAAGGAAAGGAAAGGAAAGGAAAGGAAAGGAAAGGAGGAAGGGCATCCATGAGGGAAAGTTAACATGGCAGATTAGTGTTTTACCTATCCCTAAAAGGAAAAGGCAGGCACAGGGAGACCCACCCACATCACAGCTATCCAATAACCCCCAACTTCCCTGCACAGTGGGGAAGGACAAGAAGCAAGGGAATGACCGATCAGATGTTGTGTTGGCTCTTGTCTGGACTAGGCACCAGCCTGAACCCCCAGCTATCCGGACTGGAATTTCTGAAATTGGCTTTAAAAAACAGCCAGAAGCAGCACGGGAGAAGAGCATTTTAGGCTACCCCACAGACACGCCTTCTAGGTCTTCAGCTAACATGTCTTGATCACGTCTGCTGTGTGTACAATAAATCCAAACGGATTGAAAAGCCAAATGAAATGACCATGAGTTTCCATCTTCAGGACTGATTCAACATTTCAAAAGGAGGCAATCATTTATGGCTTCAATCAGTCATGACTTCCAGCATTAGAAACATTTCCCCTGAGTCCTTGCAAATGTTTCCTCTTAGGTTATCCAGAGATCAAGATTTTTAATGTGGAAAAAACTTTTTATTATTTAATTATTTATATGTGTATTTATTTATCTAGCATTTCAAGCATGTACCAGGATTTGTTATGCAAAAGTACTAGGTTTTCTTATTGGGGTGGACATTTGCTTCAGTAATAGGCCAGTGCTAAATTTCTGGGCAGCGGTTTGAACTGCTTAGTTGTTCCTAGGCTTAGTTTAAACTGCTAGCATTAACCTTTAAGTATGAGCCTACTTTGGACTGCAACAGAGGCCCTGCCTGCTTGCAACTTTGCCCTCAAGGAGCATCCAACTATGTAAAAAGCAGATCTCTAAGCAAGAGTTTAAATATTTCTTTCTCAGATTTGTAGGCATCCATCTGCTCAAAGCAACTCTGGACAGGGTTGCTTTTAAAAACGTAAGTCTAACAACAGTCAGAATCATAGAAAAGAAAAGAAGTAGCCAAACAGGGAGTCAGCAAACTCTGTCACAACAAAACCAACACACAGTGGGCCCACACCATGTCTGAAAAATGGCTTCAGGCTTGTCATGAGTGATTTGTTGGCTTCAGCGCCTGCCCAACATCCCTTCGCCTCTCACTTCCCCATAATCCACTTCCTCATGTTGGTTGGTAGGCAAAATTAACTGTGGAAGCTGCTCCCACCCCAGCACATTTGTTCTAGAAGAGCTGTAGTATCTCCTAAAGTTTTTAAGCCTGATGAAATCCTGCTGAAGCAACAAGCTTTAAGTCTGCAAGACTTATCACAACTAGCTTGCTGCATTTGGTTTCAACAAAACTTAATCATGTTATTAATTCTAGATATACATATATGTAAATATACATAGTGCCTGCTCAAACAAGCAGATTTAACTGAAAGTTGGGAACTGTGGTTTCAACCCAATCATTTTCATTACGATTCCTCTTTATTCATATGCACTACTAGATTTTTTTCCATTATGACTAATGAGCTACAGGTCACAGAGTGTAACAGCTAAGATTATATATATTTATTTTGGCTCCTTGATGCTTGATCTGGTTGAGAAAATGCCAGTTTACACAGCACAACAAACTTTCTCTTTTTACCTTCTGGCTCATTTCCTTATGGAATTATTTTGACACACGCCATATTATCGATGCTGCTGTTTCAATGGGGTGAAAGTAAAACAAAACAAAGTAGAACAATTTTTTTAAAAAAGCAGAACGGTGACCACATTTTACTAAACTGAAGTTTTGAAAACTTCGGTTTTAGCATGGGTACATTCCTTCTCACTTTTAGAGCAACTGAATTAATATTATGGTATTAACATGCCATGATAAGTAACTGGAAGCCATACCAAGGCTGAACCTTGACATATAGACAGCCTCACAGAGGTTCTATCAAATTGTACAGGGCTTTTAAGAAATTAATATGGAGTCTTAACTGTGCGGCCAATTTATATTGATTGATTGATTGATTGATTGATTGATTGATTATGTGCCATCAGGTCGTTTTCAACTCCTAGCAATCACACAGGTAGATTTTTCTCCATGACAATTATCCCTAACCTGTCCTTTCAGGTCTCCCAACGGTGCACTCATTGCTGCTATAATTGAGTCCATCCACCTTGTTGTTGGTCATCCTCTTTTTCTGTTTCCTTCCACCTTTCCCAGCATTAGAGCCTTTTCCAGAGAGTTGGGTCTTCACATAATATGTCTGAAGTAGGATAATCATTTGTGCCTCGAGTGGGAATTCTGGGCTGATTTCTTCAATAATTCATCAGTTGGTTTTCTTGGCTGTCCACTGTATTCTCAGCAGTCTTCTCCAACACCAGAGTTCAAAGGTATCAATACTCTTCCTATCCTGCTTCTTCAGTGTCCAATACTGAATCATACCAGTGTTCAAATAAAAACCTTTTGAAACCTTCTTTTGAAATCATAGTATAGAGTAACAATAACAGCTGGGATGTTATACTTGACATGCACTTTTGAGTCATAACAGTGAAAGATGTCCTACTACTAAACTTCTACAGAAGAAATAGAAAAAGATTCTGAGTGCGTATTAGGAGAAAAAATGTAATAGTCTGGAGAACTGGGAAAATACAAGAGGTTCAAGAGGGAAAGCAAAATGAAGGAAACAATAGACAAAAGGGACATATGGCAAGGAGTTACACTGCAGTAGAAAGTAGAAATTCATGAATTGTCAAATGTTTTGTGGCAGGCATCTAGTTTCTCTTTGTTAACCTACATATTATATAGGCTTATAGTGTCCCAGAGAAGGAAGGCCAGGTATGTGCAGCCTGAAGTAAATAAGAAAGTGTCCTTCCTCTTTCTTCTTCTCAGATGTCTTTGATTGTGGCATATGTTTAGCATTTAGAAAATTATACTTGGCATTCAGAGGGAGCACCAAATGGAATGAATGGATATTGAAGCTTGCTGAATGAGAGAAAAAGATAAAATACCCCTTTAGATTAAGTATCCTTCTGTTTACAGCAGCTTATAGAAAATGCACAAGCAGAGCATGAAGGTAATAGCTTCTCCTTCTGCACTTCTCCAGCTCCTAGAATTCAGTGATAAGCTCTCTCTGAAGCTGAAGGATCTATATAGCCACCATTGTGAATCATCACTGGCAGACAAATCTTTCACAGACTGATCTGTAGGAGCCTGCTCTCCAGTTGTGTTAGGCTACTGGCTGATAATTATGGGAGGTGAAGTAGTACATCTGGATGGCACCAGGCTAGGGAAGATCTGAAATACAGTATATTTAGACAGTAAGAAATAAATCCACGCATATAAGGAAACTGCAAAATTTGGGCTGAGTTGATGAGCAGATTGGAGAAAAGTTCTTGTTAAATTTCCACACACTTTCCGTCTCCCTTGTTTGTCCTGTCACGTATTCAAGGGTGACTCTGCATAAAAATGATTTCCAACTGTTTCCTTATAAAACTACAAAGAAGTACAGAGAGGACAAAAGGATCTGGAGAAATTAATTTCTGCTTTTATTAGATCCAGGCACAATTACTGTGAACCTCTTTCCCTGATGGACTTCCTACTGCCTTGGATTTACAATCTGTTCCTACCAAATGCAGCTGTCCGGCTTTCTGCCAGTCTCTCCCTCCCTAATCTGGAAGGAACATCTCTTCACCTGAGGGTAGGGCTGTGGGCCTGAGATTAGGTGCGTGATTTAAAAAAAATAATTCAACTTGACAAGAGAGCTCCCTGCAAATTATCACTGAGGTCAAAGATGGGTATAGAAAACAGAAGCAAAAAACAACATAGCTATTCCAGAGTCAACATGGTCTTGAGGTTAGAATACTGAACTCTATATGGGAAACTTTGCTTGAAATCCCAGTTCTGTCATGAAGCTCATGAGATGTTGTGGGCCAGTCCCTCTTAACCTAACCGCCTGCGATTGCTTCGAAGGGGAATAAAAATCCTACAGGTTGTTTTGGGCTTTTTAGAGCAAAAATGTGATAGTTGGGACTTGTAGTAGTTACTCCTACCTGAAGCCAAGGGAAGAACCACATTGTCTACTAGACATTGTTCCTTGAGACAATATCACATCCTCAGCAGAGACAGGGGAAGAGAATGAGGCAGGCTAAATCCTGTTCATTCTGCCAGTTCACATTGTGTAGAAATTTGTCCAAATCGGTCCTATGTTGTCAATGAGTGGAGGATATTTTTTCAGCAATGATGGTGGATCTAATAATCCAATGAACTCAAGAGGTTCAAAAGTTGGTGTTATAAGTAGTATGGCAGAAGCCACAATGAGATCACTTTCATTATCATGCAAATGATACAATTTACATAAGTTGCATTAGTCACATTATTACACCACTTGACCCCTATTCTACCCTCCTGTGGATGACCATGGTTATTGATTTGCCAGAGTGGTCAAAGCCAAACTTTTCATCATCAAGTTCTAATGTTGGTCCTTTAAAGGGTTTTAGGGAAAGAGTTTAAGGGGCCAAATAGTTGGCTTAAACATAGCAGAGGCTTAAGGCACCTATTTTGCCTATTAAAATCCCCTCAAATTGGAGAAAAAATAACTCAACTTTGAGAGAGACTAAAAAAAAAAAAAAAAAAAGAAGAGGTGAAATTGGGTTTACCATATTTTCAGGCAGGTAAACCAGGACAGAGTTCATGAAAAGGCAAAGTGAGGGAATGTAGGTTTTAATGCTGTTTCAAAACTTGCTCTCATTTTGGCTAGGCAGTTGTGACTGATGGTTAAATGCATACTCCTCCTTTGTGGCTCTGATTAGTCCTAGTTTCTAGGACTTTTTTTTAATTAAAAAAAAACAGCAGGATCATCTGGACTAGAGTGCAAAGCCAGGTGAGACCAAGACGCATGGTAAGCCTAAGTGAAATGGATGACTTAAGTCTCTGCAAGGCCTAAGGCAATAATTTTCCTATTTAAAGTCCCCGTCCCCCGACTTTGTAGTGGTATGGTTGATCCTGTAGGTGAAAGGTCAGAGGGGTCCATCCTCCTGTTCCAGAAACTCCTGGTGCTTATATACGCCAGCCCTGCCTTCCCGCCTTGATTGCTTGGTGGTTCCAGCTGCTGCCAGTGGCTGTCTCCCAGGGGGATGCCTTTACCTAGCGGCCTCCTCTGTTCCGGATCAGTCTGAGTCTTCAGTTTCAGAGGCTGAAGAGCCTGACCAGCCTGAACCACAGGAATTTCCTGAGGTGAGTGCATGGGTGGAAGAGGCCCTTGAGAGGTTAAAGGTGCAGACTGAGTCGGCAGACACAGAACCTGAGTTTGGCAGGGCCCCAAGGCTGGCAACGTGCCACAAATTACAAAAGGAAGAACAAATAAAGTCAAGTCACCTATCTCAAAAGAAGAAGCCGATGGTCAGGGCTATGTAAAAGAATGCTTTTTATGCTTGGCTGTTCGTGCAAACAATATTCTAATTTCCCACCTGTACTCTATTTGTATGCTGTTGTTGGATTACTTGGAACCTTGAACTAAAAACAGACTATTCTTGGATCTTCCTGAATTTGAGATTGGCCTCTCTGGATTATTTTGCACAACTAAGCTTTTGCTTCTGTTTTCTACCCGGAAAGCTTTGAGTTTGCAGTGTGTGTTGGGTTACTTTGGCGAAAGATTAATGACTGCAGTAAATACCTTGAATTTATCATCAGAAGCTGGCTGTGGGTGTGTAACTTGCAGCACCCTGATTCGTGTGTGAGAGAAGGCCCCCACAACCTGTGCACATTACTGGCAGGTAAAAGGGGATTGTAAAGATGAAGTACATTCTGTAAAATCTCTTCCTGGCCTTGTAGCACCAAAACATGCATCTAATCAAATCAGTCTCCCTCCTCCTCTGCTTTTGGTGGGGAGGTAGAGCAATCTCTCAAGGAATAAAGAGAATCAAATTGTATTAAAGAAAGAGGAAATATAAAATCTCCTTTTTAGTTTTAAGTAGTCATAGGCAAAACAATCATTGTGCTTGATAACAGAGATAAAAAGATATACAGCTATTCAAAACATGAGCAACTATTTAAAAAGCATCTCTGATAGAAAACTATACAGGAAAAGAGATAAGGTTCATGGGATCACAAGAAGATATTGATATCTTACACAAGAAGATATTGATATCTTACTAAAATAGAAGCATGATGGGAATAGGTATTGTTCACCTATTCCCAACAACAGCACACAGCTATTGTTATATAGAGACAATAATCATCAGGCTCAATCAATTGGACTTTCATGCTCAGGGAAAGAGAAATTAAACTTAGAACAATTCTTAGCTAACGTTTTTCTGTTCCTCTCTAGAGAATATACTACCCTTGCAACAGACATGCCAATTTGGTACCTTGAAAATCCTGCTTCCTGAAATTTCAAGCTTAAATCTGAAGCAGAGGGGAGTTGGTTAAAGCCTGTTTATTTCCAACCCCTCATCCAGAAATTTTTGCTAGGTTTTTAAAAAGAGAAAAACTTTTCCTAACTAGCAAAAAGGGAAGGGCCTGGGGCATTTGGCTTCTTTTGTAGGTGCCAAAATTGATGTAGTTCTGATTGAAGCTGAGATGATATGTTGATTCCCTGTTTGGGATGTAGTGCCAACCTTGTGAATGTCAGGTCACAGTACACAACCAAGGACTGCAAATTTTGGCCTCACACACGTTCACAAGCTCTGTACTGCAAAAGAAAGATTGGAGGCAGCACGGGGCCCATTGATTACTCACCCCTGATGCAGGGTTAAATAAAGAATTAGTCTTGCACACTGAAAACCTGTGACTAATGACCATCAAACATGAATTCACATACATTAAGATTGAATCTTTGTGTGTTATTTCACATTTGTTTAAAAAACATTTAGTTGGGCTTGTTGGCATTTGATGCCTTCCTTTGACAGTTGTGCTATTGTTCTTATACATAATAGGTAAACATTTGCAATGATTCCTCCGGGATTATATAAGAATTTAACCTCGGCGAATAAAGGCATGGTCTATACTGTACTGCTTCTGAGGTCTGCTATTTTCTGATATCAGCTGACTTCCTTTTAAGATCTGCCTAGTCTTGCTACTTAAAAAAAAAATCCCTGTTTCCATTTAGATCATTTCTGTGTGTGTTTTTAATTCTCATGACATGTTCCTAACTTTTCATTTTCTTAACATAATCCATTGCATCTTAGTGACCAAATTCATGTTTAGACTTATTTTCACAAATACCATTTCATTATCCACATTTAAGTTGAGCATCTGTCCACATGAGTCAGTTGAGATTTATTTATTCATTAAATTTATATACTGCCTAACCCACAGCTACTCTGTTTTGCAGAACTGTAACAATTCTAACTAGGCAAGTTTTTTTTTTTAATTATTATTCAGCTGTTTGGGCTTCTCTCAATGCTGAACTTGATTAATATTCTGCGGTTAAAATACACATGCATATATTTGCACACTATATTATATATATTAATCCAATATAGTATCTTCATGAATAGTAACCAGAATTCTACAAAAGAGTGTGCAAACGTGAGTTCTGCAGAACTCATAAGGCAAGACGGTACATTTCTTGCTTTTTACCTCTTTGCCTAATGAAGAGGTCTAGAGAACTTGAAAGCATGCAAAAGGGAAACTTTTAGAAGCATTGGGTTGATCGAAGTAAAGGTATACTCCAATTTATATGTTCCTTATATTATGTAAGTTAATAACATCTCTGACAAAATGTGGAGTATTAATGATGCATATTTCTTCTTTTAAGCTTTCATGTGGCTAATCTCCTGCTCGATTTTTGCAAGAATGAAACAAAAGACAAAAGCTTACCAAGTACTTTTTATTGAAAGTCAAAACAAGAATTTAGAACTTCTGTTCAGATCTAATTCAACATGCACAATTCTCATAGTTTACTTACTGTATACACAACCACTAAATATCTCTTTTCAAAAACAAGTTCCATTGTTGGTTTAATTGTAATCAAGCTTGCGTACAATCGCAGTCTGAATTTTGTATTCTGTTTTTAAAAGTTTCAGTCTGTAGACACAAGTTGAGCAACCTGTCTTTGAACTCCGCCCTGATAGTCCTTTGTGTACCCTGGAGCTTCCTTTTCTGTTGCTGCTGAAATGTTATAATTTATTACACAGCTTTTATAAAATGGAATACCTTTAAAGTTACATTTAAACTGGATTTATTTTTAATGCCCTGGTTTCTATGCAAATTTTGGTCTGGATCCCACCACTGTTTTCACTCAAGGGAAGGTGTAGATTGGACTGGAAAAGGTGATCAGTTTTTAATTTATAAAGAGATAAGGAAGGATATTCTCAGGTCAAGCTCAATTCCTGGTTAATGCTTCCCAGAAAATTTCTAGCCAACACCTCTGGAATTCCCAGTGATATCCTAATACTAATCAAGGCTCACCTTGCTTAGCTTCCAAGATTAGGTAAGGATGGCCAGGTGTTGCCATCTGGTGATGCATTAAAAAATGAAAAAAAAAGAGATAAAGATGTCCTAATGTTGAGTTTCAGTATATAAATATCACTGGAGATTTTTAAACAATCAGGCTGCTTTGCAGAATAAGTGATCTATGGAATTAAATATATATGAATAAAAACTGTCATAAAACAAACAACTAAATACTTAAAATGAGTGGTCTGATTGAAAAGGTTTCAGCAAAACTGAGAGTGGATAGTTCCCAAACTACATTATGGAATAGAATGTTATACCAGCCCCTGAAGGCAAAGAAAGCAAGCAGATCATCCAAGGAACAGTGCTTTTATTTTTTAAAAAAATACGTATATACCATATGTTTCTAAAAATACAGTATTTCAAAGTGTGTAAGAGAAATGAGTAAAAACAATAAAGAAGAGTCTTTATGGTACATTTGGCTAATGGCACTGCTGAAACCTAGTAAGAAAGGCCTATCTGTGGATACCTTGGCAAGTATTTCCTATTCTTTGTTACATACGTTTCCTTCCTTCCTTGCTTCCTTGCTTCCTTGCTTCCTCCCTCCCTCCCTCCTTCCCTCCCTCCTTCCTTTCTTTCCTGATTCTCACTGGTATTATAATGAATCCATGTGTAGTGCTTAATTACAATCAGGTCCTCAAAGCAAAGGAAACTATGAGTAGCACTGCAGAGGTTGGTGCTCTAGTCCTCTTAAAAGGGGGAATTGTGTTTATTTTTCATTGCCTTTTTCCATAGGAAGCCTGCCAGTAAAAATCCAAGGAATTAAAACCTCTTCTTTTCTTTGGAAGTGTCTCAAAGATAAATATTTTGTTTTAAAGCATTATTGTAGGAACAATATTGTAACTGAGAAGCCTCAGCAATAATGCTATTGCTACTCTACTATAAATGGTGAAACAACTTACAGTTGGCTAGACTTCTTGGAAACATGTGCCTTCTGGAGTTATTTAACCATAAACAGTTATGCATATCAAGAATATCATTCATGTATATTCATTCCAGTGTGGTGGTTAAGTTATTGGACTTGGACCAGGGAGATCCAGGTTCAACTCCAAATTCAACTATGGAGCTCTTGGAGTAGCTTTGGGCTGATGAAAGCTTCTCAGCGGAAGAAGGGCTACTAGGACTGCTATTAATGCCCAGTACCAACCCCAACCAAGGGACAACATTTGTTTTTCTCCAATCATTTGGTATTTACTCATCTTCCAAGATGTCTCAGAGATAACAAACACAGTCAGGAATACCTATTTCTATCAAGCTCCCGATCTGGAGAAGGTAAATATCATCCCTGTCTCTGAAAAGGGGGAAAAGGGGGACCAGATGAATTACAGACCAGACCTCACTACCAGGGAAGATTCTAGAGCAAGTGATCAATCCATAATTACCTGGAAGGCATTAATTAATAGCACGTTTGTCAAGAACAAGTCCTATCAGACTCATCTCATTTTTTGATCAGGTAATTTTCTCAGTAACTAGTAGGTACAGTATGCTGTGGACATAACGCATCTTGACTTTAACAAAACATTTGACAAAGTTCTCCCTAAAGAGCCAGTTTGGTGTAGTGGTTAAGGTGCTGGAGTGCAACCCTGGAGATTATGAGTTCTAGTCCCCCCTTAGGCATGAAAGATGGCTGAGTGACTTTGGGCCAGTCAGTCTCTTTCAGCTCAACCCCCCTGCCCCAAGGAGAGGAGTTGGGAGCTTTGATATGCCATCTTGAGTTGTATAAAATAAAGGGGGAGGATATAATTCTAATATTTATATTTTGACTAGGTAACAAGGTAAGCATTGTCTGAAGGGAATCTCTGTTAAGTAGATCTACAGCTGATTTGTAAATCTTTCTCATAAATATAGAATGAGAAAGCAACTGTGGTGTCATGAGGTTTGGTCCTGTGCCTGCTATTCTTCAACATTTTATTAATCACTTGGATGAAGAGAGTGAGAGAATGCTTATCGAATTTACCAGTTACATACCACAGGGTATAATAGCTCCATGCCTTGAAAGGCAGAAATGAAATTAAAACTGTTTTTACTAAGTCAGAGATATGGACTGAAAATAGAATGAAACTTAATAGAGACAAAAGAAATCAAATATACAGGTGTAGGATGTGCAATTCCTGGTTTAATAACAATACATATGAACATGATTGTGGAATTACAATGATACATCATACATATTCCCTTTTGGGCTGAGCAATCTTATACAAAGAGCAGAAAAAGAACAGTAAGTAGTATGCAAAAGAAATTCAACGCAGGAGATAAAAGGAAAGAAAAGGAAAATCAAACTAAATCTAGTTTACACCAACACCACTCACTATATCTCTCCATACTTTTTTATCTTTGCCACCACCTTCTCTGCACAGTGACTTGTATGTTGCCTTCTATTTTGCTCCTTATAGCTGATTATGAGCTGAATATGAAACAGCAATATGATGTGGCTGCTAAAATGGTAATGCAATTTTAGACTACAAAAGCATTGTTCTACCTTATGCTGCATCGGGCAGACTCATCCTGAGTACAGAGTCCAGGTATGAGCAACACACAAGAAAGATTCAGAGATGTGAATCTGAAACAGGTTCAGAGAAGTGCAGTGAGGATGATCAGGAAACTGGAAACTGCCTTATGAGAAGAAACCGAAGGAACTCGGTATGTTTAGCTTCGACAAAACAACAGCAGCAACAACTGAGAGGAGGTACAATAGGATATTTCAGTTGCTTGAAGGGTTGTCACATAAAAAAGTTTGTGACCTCTTTTTTTATTGTCCCAGGGCAGGACAGGGAATAATGCCAACTGAATGTTATGAAAAGTATTCTGATGGTGAGAACAAATTTGACGGTGTCACCAGTAGCTATGAACAATGGTGAGTGCCCTTTGCAGAGGCTACAGAGTGACAGTGGAATCTGGATCTTTGCATTGAGCAGGGACCCTGCCCTGAAGGCATAAATGACTCTTTCCAGCTCAGTGATTCAAAGAGATAAATGTTGGAAGGAGCCATAGTTCAGCAAGCATGTGGAAGGCCCCACATCTGTTCCATGCTATCTAGAGTGAAAGTGGATCCAGGAGTTTGGGAAAAGCCCTGCTGGACCACACCACAAGGATCACCTTGCCTGACAGCCTCTCTCCCACAGACAAGCCAAAGTCTTCAGAAGCTCCAAAGCAGAATCTGAGGCCCCCAGCCTACTCTTTTTCTTTCCCACAACACCTGAAATTTAGAAGGGCGCTGAGTGCCTTTGGTTCTGGAAACAGTACAGAGCTCTTATTACCTGTAGGCATGGCTTGCCTAATTTGCCCCTCCCTCTTTTAAGCTAGCAAAATCCTTGGAGATCCAGCTGTAGTTAACAGCAATACTCTTTGTTGTTCATGGACAATGTTCATCCCTAGTATAAACAATTTCATACACATCTAAACTATATATTGCCCATCCATTTTTTTTCCTTGACAGGATCTTGGCATGAAGACTTTTGGCATTAGCATATAAGTGTTATCCACTGTTGCTGTCTTCAGACATTGTTTATGAGCAATTCTTCTTACACTCTTTGATCTCTTTAAACAGCTGTCATTGGTGTACTTTTCCTTTTTGCTAAGACCTGAAATATTTGCATCATGATCCCCTAAGGATGACAAATTGTCCCATCTCCTATGGGCTTCCATTTTTTACAAGATGCTGCATGACCTATTTAAAGTTGAGAGTTTGCAAACTGAAGAGGTACCATCCCTTTCTCTCAAATCTAGGCTGAGTACAGCTGTCTCATCGATACATCGAGACTCTGCAGCAACATCTTTTTAGTTGACTTTACACAAGAGAGGCTAATTTCCAACAGTGATACTTTGGACTTGCTGGGTAAGGAAGATTGGGCCACCGTAGGTAGAAACTAAAATATATTCCCAAGACCTCATATTTCCCAGTGTCACTGGTACTTGTAGGTACCCCAACCCACTGACACCTCCCTTATCCTTATCAGATTGTCTAAGTAGCATGTGAGGTCCACAGACTTCATATGAATCTGGCAAGTCATTATAGACCATACTCAATGCACCTGTTACAGATTCATTTATGTTCCTAAGAAATCTCCCATGATGTGGATGCCTTCCTGTGACTAATATACAGTACATGCCAGTGCTTCTCAATGTTGGCAACTTTAAGATATGTAGACTTCAACTCCCAGAATTCCCCAGCCAGAAACATTGGTACACGTCCTTGGCTTAAGAGTCATACAGGCCTCTTCCAAGGATTGTTTCCTTCTTCCTCACTATAAGAACCCCTGATTCTCCATGACAGTCAAGGAAGTGTTATCATGCAATTGAGGCCCACCACCACATTCCTCCTGGTCTTTGCCTCCAGTATTCCATGCCCCTAAAATAGCACCCTGGTACTTCTTTTAAATATACTTTACCCAATCTTTTATTTATTTATTTTTTATTATTGAGAAGAAGAAAGGGAAAAAAAACACACATAGAAAAAGACTTTACCCAATGTTTAACCATATGTTTACTATATTCATCAGTGTTTTGTTTCAGTATGAAAATGTGCATATATACCATTTTCATTCTCATTTTTCACATTTTGTAAGATCCGTCGCTTGCATTATACTCTGTCCCATCTTTCCTTTACTCTCAAAAGCAGCTGTAGGGAATGAGCTGGTTTGTGAATTTCAAACAGGTATAAATTTGCAACTAAATTTCATTTGGAATTCTCAGCACACCAAGTAGATAATCCATTAGAAATACGTTGCATATTCTTCCTCGCCCTCCTGCCATTTGGGGTATTTTTGCATGGTAGGTGTCCTGAACAAGCATGCCAAATTCCAGTCCAATTGTTCATTCTTACTTGTGTTTCCTCCCCAAATGAAAACTGCAGCAGGACTGAGATAAGGTCTTATTTCTGAAAACTGAATTGTATCCTGAACTTTTGTATGGACGTTTAATCTTATTTTCTCAGTCTTCTAGAGATAGACCATATTACCAAATGATCCGAGAGTCAAGCTAAATATTGAATCCAAATGAGTGGATTAAGTGGCCTTTCGGAGGATATTGCATTGCCTAAGAAGAGCAATTCAGATAGGAACAAGTCCCCTTATCTCAGAAGCCTCCTCTGTTCCCAATTGCTTTCCAAGGTTGGCTTTTTATTTCAGAAAGAGCTCTGGAATGACAGATATGTGCGTATCATTTAGTAGCCTGGCCCTTAGAGATGAATGGACTGCCAATGGATGACTTTACAGCTTCACCTTCCTCAAAAACAAAAAAAGAAGTGCTTTCCTCTCTTTTCATCCACCTAGATTTCCAAAGAAAAACTCCCTCCTTATTTTGACCTTATTTTTCCAAGAAGTGCCTCTATTTCAGTGTTTCCCAACTAGGGAAGCTTCCAGATGTGTAGACTTCAACTTGCCATGGCTGGGAATTTTGAGAGTTGAAGACCATACAATGTGAACATTGCCTAGGCTGGAACCATTGCTCCAAATCAGTTAAAGAAGCTAGGCTCTGTTCTGTGCACCATCGTTTTCAAGAGATGCTCCATTATAACTATGCCCACTGGTTACATATAGATAAAATATACAGCCTTCACCTAAGCATAATAAGTGTTTGAATATGACTGGGCCTATCCAGTTGCCTCTATTTAAACCCAGGCTGTCAAATTGTTGGAAACGTTCCCTGCAAGTTTCCTTTCGTTCCACATGTGCATTTTTCCATGGAATCGGGATGTTAAAGCAACTGTCTGTAAGCAGCGCAAATCCAGAATTAGTAGGGATGGATGGAAGAATCATTTATCAGTTTCTAGCTTCCCAAATAATCTTTTTAAAATGTCACAGATACATTGACCTTTCTGTTGTTGATTGAAATAGCAACCACCCTCCAGCATCAACTTTGCTGCAAGATGAGTCAATATGTAGATTTCAGTCTGCATATCACATGATTCATCAGCATGCCTGAGAAACTCCCACTGTCTACAGCCGTATTTCTCAACCTTGGCAACCTTAAGATATGTGGACTTCAACTCCCAGAATTCCCCTAGTCAGCATGCTGGGCCTGTTTGGGTAATGGATTATTTGTACATAGGAACATGACTTCTATGGAGAAAAGAAGGAGAAAATGCATCACTAAAAGAAAGGACAAAAGAAAACAGAGATTTGTATTAGCTTAGGGATATCTGTGGGTGCAAATACATTATAGTACTTGAAACAGAAATCTCGCACATTGCATTGTTGCAAGGAAGACTGTGGGCAAGAATCTACATTCTTGCTTAGTCTGCTTGCCAGTTGCTTTCTGTGGTTGGGCACAAGAGCATCTGCAGGAGGAATAAATGACATCAAAATGGTGGGTGTGACCAGCTGATTAAAGCCTGCCCCCTTTATGTGGCATGATGCATGTGACATATGTTAGAAAGGGGTGGTAGTTAGATTGCCTTGTCATATGCAACGTTTTTACATTGTTGACCCTCCTCCCCTGCCCCTGGACATTCTTGGTTGAGCAAATGCAAGGCTTCCACTGAACTGGAATAGAACAACTGTGCAGTGCTTTGGACCTGAACTCCACCAGGTACTTTGGAGTACATGAGAGCACAAACAGCACCTGTCTGACTGCAACACCTTAAAGCAGCCATGCCCTTTCCAGAAACCACATGGCAGGCAGTTCCATGGCCCAGAGAAAAGAGGCAGTTGCTTTACGATGTGGAGACAGCCTACGTTCATGCTCTGAACCACCCTCTGAACCACCTTCTAGAGACTGAATTTAAAATGCTGCACTCAGAGATTGTAAACTTCAGTTCCCACAATCCTTTATCCAGAACTTGTGGTTTCTCATTGGCTGGAGGATTTGGGGACATGAAATTCTGTATACCTGTAGAGCACAAGGACTATTAAATGAGACTCTGGACTTAAGAAACACAAGGGAACACAAGGTTCTGTTTTTCTGTTTCTCTTTTGGGCTTTCCTCTCCTCAACATGGAATTTAGACAAAAATGATGTTTTTCTATCTTCAATTTTTTTCCTAATAGATGTAGCTCTTACTTCAAGTACAATGCATGTCTTTAAGCATTCACTGATAGTTGGGCTACATCCATCCTCTGCAACTAAGACAACTATATATGAGCAAGATATTCTTTTTGATGGGACATTCTGCTACTTGTACATCTTTGGCATCTTTCAGCATTCTGCTTATGTTCACAAGCACATCCTTTAAGAAGAGCTTCTGCTGAATTCAGATTGCCAGCAGATGACTTCCTATAAAGTTAATGATTTGTTATATTTAGTGGGGAGCCTCAGTTGGATGATATAGTAATCCTAAAGTAGAGAACTTAGCCCCTATTGGTTTTTTTGAGTGAATCAGTCTTTGTTTAACATAAAGTTGGCTGAAAAAAAAGTATCTTGCAATACTTGTAGTAACATGTTTTGCAATATAGCCTTTAATATCAAAACATTATTTTGAGATCACATTTTTAACTTAGCTCCCAAAATCATACTTTATAGCCATGATCTCATTTTCTCCATTAAATGATAAGGCATGTCCCTTTTTCAACACAGGGCTGACTTTCCCACTTTTTGTTTTCCAGCTCATGTTTTGAGATATTGTCATCCAACTGTGGGCGTGAGAATTCTGCCTCCTTTATGCAAAATGTTAAACAGATGAATCTTTTTGTCTTACCCACTGAAATAGGAAGGATGCTCCAAAAAAACCCCTACAACCACACTTCTCTTATCTAGATCGAGGGAGATGACAAAACTTCCTATTACATCATGGCCATCCATTCTTATGACCCTTTGTTGCCAGATCTGACACACCTTATTTTTTTCCGTCCATCCTGTCCAAAGGGCTGATCCTACAAACCTGGTATTTGTGACATGTACTGTTAGTAAGCCTCACTTTGTCGAAGCAGGTTTTCCAGGCAGAGACCTCACTTTCCCCCATGAAGCCTGCATTTCAATGTGTGCCAGACATACTGAATCTTTGACAATAACTCTTCATTGATAATAATGTCACCTACAGTATGCCCCATGAACCCCCTCTTTTTTAAAAAAAATATTTGTATTTCCATAATTATGATTACAGTATGTTACAGCATCCATACATTTCTGAGTACAGAAGTGCAAGTGACGGGACACTTTGTATGTCACATAAAGGAAATGAAGAAGTATGCCCATTTTTGCCATACTGGTTGTTACAATTTACTCTCCTGAGAGTGATAGTTGAAACACCTAGTGAGAATACCTGTAAAAGTCTAGTGGCCTTTGCCAGGCTGCCTTGACTACAAATCCCATAATCTGCAGCCAGCATACTCTTCTCTGGTAATTACGGAAGTTATACCTTAGCACATCTGGAGGACACCGTCTAGGGAAAGCTGCCTTGTAGAGTAGAATTGTAGAATTAAATCAAACCAAATCAAGCTCTAGAAAATCTATTTTACCTTTCTCCTTGGAGAAATAGTTTTCTACCTGCCAAGAGTTTGATTTAGTCTTAATTATTTCCTCAGGGGAGTATTCAAGAGGGTATAACACTCACCTGCCACTGCCTTCTGAAGTGGTAAATTTCTTTTTCCTTTTTTAAACCTCCAGCAACCTTTACTAGCTTTACGCCACTTCACAGTGGCTCTGTCTAGACTAGGACTTCACAGAGCTGATCCTTCAATGCCAAGAAAACCATGTATATTGATGTAAATGTCTGCCCATTTATGTATGATCATACTTCCAAAATGAAATTGACTTTGATTCCCCTGTTTTGAGAGGTGTACATTTCCTATTTCAGATTTTGTGTGTGTGTGTGTGTGTGCATGCCTTCAAGTCAGTGTTGACTCCTGGCAACTGCCTGGCCTAGTCCTGGCAGTCTTCTTGGCAAGGTGTTTCAGAAGTGGTTTGCCATTGCCTGCTTCCCAGGGCTGAGAGTGACTGGCTCAAAGTCACCCAGCTGCCTTTGTGGCTAAGGCAGGACTAGAACTCCTGGTCTCCCGCTTTCTAGCCTGGTGCCTGAACCACCACACCAAACTGGCTCTCTATTTCAGATTTATTGAGTAATCAAAGTACCACAGAGCATACAAGAACCAAATTATACCTTTCTGGCTTCTGTGCTATGCCTTATGATTCAGTCACCAGTCCAGTGAGCCCAGTTGTCTTTCTATTTTGCTTCTGCATTTATTTGTCTTGCTAAACCCTGCACAGGTACTTTTATAGAAGATTGGGCTGCTTCTGACCAATAACATTTGTTGTCCTCCTCCAGTGTAAAGTTTCATTCATCTATTTAGCTTTTCTGTTTCTTTTAAATTCCATATAATTAATATTTTTATCTTTCATATGTGTATGTTTTCTTCTCCAGACCACAGTGTGCAGTGAGGTGGGCTGTAGAGGCATAAACAGAGAATGGGTAGATATTTTGAGGGAAATTAGTTGTGTCAAGAAACCCCATGCTGAAATAAAGCTCTTAACTGTCCAGTGGTGACCAATTATCACCAGCTTATTGTACTAACATGGTTACTTCCTGAGTTTTTCTGGTCAATTACCATCTGCTAACCTATCCATTCCCTGCCTCCCACAATAACTTAGAACAGATCTCTGACCATCCCCCGCCTGGTTATTGTCTCCTGCATAAAACAATATTTATGTACAAGCAGCATTGAATTACAAATATGAATATTAGAAGCATGGAAGCATTTGCTCTGTGGTGATATTGGTTGCCAAACACCTGGAAGTTATTATGTCTTCCATGTGAAAGAGATCATTGTCCTTGATCACAGAAGTAAAAATCCTGTTGTTTTCAGTCTCTAAATGTGACATTGTTTTAAACCTCTGATTCCTGCTTAAGAGGAGGAGCATGCCATATCTCCCCCAGAGATCATTTTGAACCAGTGCAATTACTGAGCTTAAAGCAAAGATAATGTGTATAGATAGACCAGAAGTTACTTTCTCTGTTGTGTCACGCAAATGCCCATCTTGCCAACAGGTACGGCAAGTACAACAGAGCATGTTCTTGTCAGCCTTTGGCTACTGTTGGGTTGAAATCTGCCCCAGTGCCTCAAATGAGATTTTTAAGAGCAAACTGATCACAAATGGGTTCAAAATTAGTAGACATTCCTTAGGTCAGATTCTGTTCCTGCCTGGGGTAGCGAGAGTGAAGGTCCTGGAAAAACTGCCTGCTCCAGTCCAGAACATGCTGACTATATTATCAATCTGTACACATGCCCAGTGCCATGAGTTTGCTGGTTCTGTCAACTTGTAGACAGTAAAGAAGATGACCTTGACAGAGACAGGTGCAGGAATAATCTTTTCAGTTTTGGAATCTCTTCTTGGTCAGATCCTCTTTTCTTCAACTGGATTTTTTTTCCTCATGAAATGAGCTAGTAGTATATTCTAAGCAAACAAAAAACTAAAGAGAGAAGCTCACTGTTTGAAGTCAGGATATGAACTTCCTCCAAATCCATCATGCTTGGCTGGATAATGTATTCCCTATCTGCTTCCTGACTTCACTGTAATTGCTCTGCCACTTGGACTTCGATGTACTGATTGTCCACCCAATCTGTGTTGCCTGCAGTTCCAAATGTTGTTCCTGGCGTAACATATCACATTCCCTTCTTCTAAAATAAGGGACCCTTTCAGATCATTTAGCAGCTGGTTTCTCTGATCTCCCTTGAAGTTGTTCTTAAGCTTTGTGCTCAATAATAGGTGCAGGAGCAAACCTCTGTTGGTGGGATTACAGCACACAGAGGACCTTTAAAGAAAACAAATCTCAGGACTATGCTCCTTCCCAGGGTTAACTGGAGAAAGAGGTAGGGGAAGAAATGGTTGACTATATTTTCCTGGCATGCTATGGCTGCAACAAAATTTTCCCTACCCAACTAGTATTTAAAAACAACCAACCAACCAACCAACCAACCAAAAACCCAACAGCAAATGATGTGTTTAGCATCACATCTTATTATATCCTAGTCTTAATAGGGTATCAACTGTAATCTAGGTCAGTTAAGGTAAACCTGGTTTTCTGATGTAGAAAAATGTATGTGCTCTGCATATCAGCTCAATACATGAGATCTATTCACCACAATTCCCACTTGTTCCATTCTATTACGTGAGCTGGGGTATGAAGCCTTAGTTCATGACCTCTTTCAGATCGTTGTGTGGATTGCTGGGAACAGTCTGTCCAAAGTTTGCCTTTCTAAAGTAGTCACAGTAGAGTACGTGTAAGGGAGAGAGCTGTGCAGTGGGGGTTTTCTTTTCCTCACCAGCGTAACCTGGATGGATTTGAGAAACTGCCTTAATCCATTGCCTTTGGATTGCTTTTGCTTTAAATATTTTCAAGCCTGCTTCATTAATGGCTTTAGAAAATGGATGTCCAGAATGAAACCAAGCAATTTACTGGGTTTTGAGGAGGCTCGGTTTACAACTCTGCTTCAATCGTTCTTCCCAGCAGCTTCAACATTTTGACATGTTTGCCACAATTTTCCTGGCGTATCCCATGTCTCTTGGCCTCTCCTACCAGAGAGGTCCCCACACACAGTGCAGAAAAGAGGGCTAATGTTTGGACGGCTGCTGGATGGTTTGTATACAGTACGGCAGACCTCACAGGCAGCTGAGGGGGACTCAAAGCTTCCCAGAGAATTTTCTGACTAATGCATTTTAAATCGATATCAAACAGAGGCTTAATTTAACACAACATTTTAAAGGGTTTGAGGTTTTTTTTTTCAGGAAAAAAGTATGCTGTGAAGAAGCTTTAAAAGTGTGCCAATATATTGGAAAGATACTTTGGTTTATGAATTGGAGAAGACCCCGTAGAAATAATAAAGAAAAGCAGATATTTTTCAGTTTTATTTTCAAATTAGTCATTTCTATAAAATGGATTCCTTCCCATTTCTTTTCCTCTTGTATGGGACCATTGATACCACTACTATTTTTTCCTTTCTGGATTACAGATATTCTTAAATAAGGCCACTCAGAAATTTGCCCCATTGAGTTCAGTGGAGTTTATTCACTGGTGATTACCTTTAAAGCCCTACTTGGCTCAGCAACCAGATACGCACCAGATGGTCTTCCTCGGATAGATTCAGTCCACCCTGTGCATTCTCTGATAAGAGAATGCGCTGAGGATTCCCACACTGTTTTTGTGTGGGGAAGTAGGAACCCACCAGCACACCTTCTCAGGGGCTATCTCCACCCTCTGGAATACCTTTCCTCCTGAGATAGAAAATGTCCCCAACTTCTTAGCCCTTCACAAAGGCACTGAAGAGCTTATTATTCTGCAGCTGTTTGGACACTGATGGTTTTGAGGTTGTGGGGTGGCTGAGGGCAAGCTTATCTCAGAAATGGCTACTCAGGCCAGGTGCTGAGAAATATGGGAAAAAGCACTTCAAAGAGACTAACTGATCCACTGAAATTTGACCAAATGA
This sequence comes from Liasis olivaceus, assembly GCA_030867105.1. NCBI lineage: Eukaryota > Metazoa > Chordata > Lepidosauria > Squamata > Pythonidae > Liasis > Liasis olivaceus. The sequence goes on along the minus strand of CM061348.1, from coordinate 122,935,969 downwards.
AATCTACAAATGTTGTAAGTGTTTGATGATCTCATAAAATAATGCTGAAATTGTATAGAATTGTTGATAAATTTTCATTATTTAGTTTATTGTTGTTTGTGATTATGGAAAGGTGTCTGGCCCAGAAAAAGTCTGTCAATGCCTGTCTTAGAAGATTTTTTTCTGAAGATTTAACTCAACTGAATTTGAACATTTACTTCAGGCATGTCAGATAAGTTCAGAAATTAATTTTTGGTCTCAAAAGTTGTAAGCTTCCCAGAAACACTGTGCTTTGTGGGTTGATCCAGGGAATGCCCAGTTCCCTGGAGTCTTAAAAAGATACGTCTCTCCCTTTGGATGTGTGTACACTAGGTTTCATATCCAGGCCTTGGATGAAAAGTATTGATATGAAAGAGTCTCACATCAAGTGATTCTATTAATTCTTCCCACAGCTTTAGCTACATAAGAGGAGTGCAAACTCTGGATGCTGGCCACAGATTTCTGAAAACTCTTGCCCTCCTGTAATATTTTAATGTGGCAGAAGGGTGGAGTTATTATATACAACAGGTAAATAATCATTGTAGCCATATCTAATTTTAATTAAAGAGAAGAGGAAATCAAATCAAACTGGGCCCCACTTGCTACTTTTCAGAGTGCACATCTTAGCATACTGCTCAAAGGCCCTTCTGCCCAGAAAATGTGGGCCACACAGGGTTGCACTCAGCTGAACTGATTTTACAAATTCTAAATAGGAGCCTTTTCAGCTCTACCTCAGGATGGACATTTGAAATCTTTTGCATGCAATGCTTTGCACTTATCATTTTGGATTTTCACGTTGCTGATATGAAAGGTTCCACCATACCTGGAAATAATCATCTTATCAGATGATTGTATAAAAGTCTTTCATACAAGTCTTTCAACAGCTGCCCAGTGTTGGCTACCTGAATTTTTCAGGTTGTGTATATGTATGCACATATAGTTATAGAATATGTTAAGAGATTGCCATAAAAGGTAAACAGATGGCTTTGGTTCAACTTTGTTCCTAGCTATATGCCCATCAATTGATGATGCTTGCTGGTGTGAAAGTAGCCTTTAGACCCCTAACACCACCCAAGTAACTTTACTATCATCTCCTATTAGCTCAGATGCACACTGTTGTGTTATTAACATCAAGCCATAAGAGCTGTCATGCTGTTCATACAGGGCAACCATGCTTGGCCATGCAATGAGAAAACTTCTACATATACAAATGTGTGAAACCATCCTCAGAGAAACAGAAGATTGTTAGGTTCAGACTGGGGAAATATCTATTGTAAAAGGAATCTGTACTTGTAGGGATTTCAAAGTGTGGATTTTCATTTTTATGAGTGGTCATAACCATTTTGCTACATATAAATATTGCTTCAGTCCCTGCCAGTTGGAGATCCAAAAAGCCAGCTGGGCTGGCACTGAGCAGAGATATTCAGAAGTATGCAAAGTACACTAAGTACACAGAAGCTTTGTGCTGGAATTAGATTGTGCTACATTAGGCATCAAGGCTAACCATTAAACAATAGATTCTGGTTTCTTCTATAGTTATTACCATTTCTAAAGTTTAGCAGAGTATAATTGCTACTGTTGTGGTGGCAGAATTTCTTTTTTTGAACTCCATCAGGAGAGATAAGAGAAAGTCACATCACTGAGAACCACTTTGTGGAGACATCTGGAATACCTGGAATAATTTATGGCTCCCTGGCTCGTTTTCATTGGGATGGTGCCTCAAGATGCCTGATGCAAGACATTGATTTTGCAGTCCTACCAGCCTGCATCCAGTTGGCTACATGGGCAACAGAGGTTTGTAGGATCCACTGCTTTTGTCAAAATGACTACAGCAGTGTTGTACATTGCAGTACAAGCTCTACCCTGTTTGTACAAGGGTTGAATGAAAATAATGCCTCTGTCCCATAATTTTAAATAAGGATAGTTTAATAAACAAAATGGGAAAATAATCCTTGACGTAACTTTTTTTTTTTTTTTTTTGGTTACCTGTATTTACTTCTCCACATAGTCACCACCATTTGCTACACACTTCTGCCAATGATGGACAAGCTTCTCCTTAAAGCCACCACAAAAGAACTTATTAAAATATCCCTGTTTAAACTAAAGTTGGGGAGGTGGAGGCATTACTTCTCATACAACCTTTACGCTATCCTTAACAACAACAAAAATGACAAATAATCCTTAGGTCTCTTGAACTGCCTCTTATGGAAAAAGCAGGATAGTGAAAGGGCAGCTAATATCCTTCCGTGATCTTAGCCTGTGTTTTAAAGTCTTCCATTGGAAAGTCTGCATGCCATCCTTTTCTGGCTAGCATGCAAGGTAAAGCAGTATTGTGAAGAGTGGGCTAGCTGGATGTATTAACTATTTCTCTGCTACGTTAGCACACATACAATAAAATAAAGGTCAGCTGGTGAGTTAGTGACATTTCCATTTCGCTTACAATTGGCAGCCCAGCATATTTTTTGTCCTGAAATGTATTCACATCAACTCTAGATCTTAACTATTTGCCAGACGTCTATGATTCCCTGTGGAGAGCAATGTTGGAATTATGATAGGAAACACGGCTCTCCCTGGTTTACCCAGAATACTCAAGGCTGTGGAAAGATGTTTATTCTGTAAATATATTTTAACCAAGCAGAGCCACTTTATACAACCAGTAGACTCAAGTAGTAATTATGCTATTGTACCCTTTTAGGCTAAAACTGAGGAATGCTCTCTTTAAACACTCCTTTCATAAGTCATCATAAAGAAAATAAATGTAGCCCTTTTCTCTAATGTTATTTTTAATACCTGTAGGGATCTTGCAGGTGACAGAGGGTGGGGAGGCAAGTATTCAAAATCCAACCCTTCTCCCCATACTTTACCTTCCTGGCATTATATAATACTGTATATATTGTATAATAATCTTCAGGAGAGTGGATGCAAAAAGAGGTACAGTTGGGCATAATATCTGTGCTAACATAAATAAAATAAAATAAAATCTCTTTCATATTATGACTGTAAATGCATATTTCATAAAAAGTTCCAAAGACCTCAGTATCTGCATTTTAGTTCTGAAGATGGAGTTCTACCTCCCAAATTCAGATGTAGTTTTAAATAAGCCTATAAGTGTTTCATGCTGGTGGTAATCCCTGAATCTTCAATTTGCCACTGTATTTCAAAAATTTGCAATGATTCATTTCAGCACTAGCGTCTTCAGCTTAGTAGAAGTGATAGCTTTATTTCTTTTGCCCATGAAATTGTCCTTCTCATTGATTGGCCAAAAGTATTTTGGGAAGAGTTTCCATTACAAGATGACCATCTTCAGGCTTCTCAGAATTATATGTTAAAGGTTAGTACCAATATCATTTCAACCAAACTTCTGGGATGATTTAAGGAGCTGAAACTGGGCTGATCGAAAGCAGCCTCTCCTCACTCTGGACCCACCAGAAGTGTTTGGGATGCAGTTCCCAAATTCCTAGCTAGGAGGGTTATAAAATAAATTTAAAACCCATTTAATAATATACAGCAGATGACAGTACTAGGCTGACCTTGTCTGGGCTAAAAAGCTAAGCAGAATCAGGCCTGATTACTACTAGGGAACATGATGGCCATATCCTATACTGAAGATCAAAATAAGGTTCTAGAAGTCAGTGCCAAACCATTTCTGTATTGCTGGCAGGAAAATTGTATGGATATGTCCATGGAGTCACCAGGAGCCCAGCTCAGTTTGAAGGAGACATTACCTTTTTACATATATTGCACTCAACTTTATTAGCCTATTTACAATCCTTAGGGCAGAGGAGATGAATTGGAGAATTTTCCAACTTTTTTTTGAAAATGTGTAATTGAGGACAGAGTGCAGAATGAAACTAAGAGAGATCTACCCATTATAATTCTCAGGCGATTTCTTGTTCTTACTAAATAGAGTGGGTGGGGCATCAGATGTGCTGACCATGGAGCCAACATTCATCATCCTGTTTTCCCTGGGATTGCATTCCTTCTTAAGGATTGGGTGTGCAGCCTAATCCAGCCTAAATTGTGAATACTCAAGTGTTATCCATGTATAAGGTGTGCCAGCTGCGGGGATTCTTGAAAAACATACAGTTCACCATGGTTTTCCACAGTAGGATGATATTTAAATAAGAATACTAGAGGGTGTTACCAAAGTATCCAACACTTTTTTCCTACATTACAGACCTCTGTCAAGACTACCACCTATACAATACTCACAGAGAAACTGAGAATTTTAGGTTCCAAAGGGCACCAAAAAAATTGGGTTTCGGTTATCCGCAGATGAGCGGATCTGCAAGTATAAACAGTATATCATTTCAGAATATATGAGAAGGATCCCTTACTCAGAAACATTCATGAAAGTAGTGTATCATATAGAAAGATATCTATATTAAAGGTAACTAATTGTGATTGGGAGAATATATTTAATTTGCCTTTTTATATATATTTTAAAATAGTTTTTTAAAAATTTTTATATTAAAAATAATAATATGTATTTATCATACTTATATCTTCAAACAAATAGTGGCCTACAAGCCATGATATAGTCTTGTAACAAAAATGGTAGGCATGCCACTGTCCTCTTCCCACATCCTTTGCATAATGCCCGTAACTAGGTAACTGAGTTTATCTGGATCAAAGTTGAGGATTATCTTGATTCAGATTGCATATTTGTCCATTTTATAATTCTAAACTGTGCTGTAAACTGTAAACTAAGGTTATTTCCATCCCCTAAATCTTCCAGTTTAAATGGCTAGCACATTGGAGGTGCCCCCATATGTTAACATCTTACTGATCATCAACATCTTGGAAAATATAATTATTTGCGTATGTGTTTGGTTTTATTCTATTTTACTGTATTTTTATATTGTTTTATTGTATTTTAATTAATATTTATTGTTGTTTTATTGTGAACTGCCCAAAGTCACTTTTTCGTGAGATGGATGGTATCTAAATTTGAAATATAAATAAATAAATATAAATAAATAAATAAATAAATAAATAAATCAGATAGATAGATAGATAGATAGATATAGATGATAGAGAGATAGAGATAGAGATAATAGAGAATAGATAGATTTAGTATCTGGATATCAGAACATACAATGTAATATAAATGAAAAAGTCCTCGAGCAGATGCAGGGCACTCATACCCCACTGATTAGACATAAGGGGAAAGAGTTTTCCTATAAGAAGTTCTTATTTACAAAGTGGAAGTCTAGAATCTACCCCACTCTTGGAAGCATTATTTTGCTAGGATGACTGTAATTGAATAAACTGACTTCACTTTTCAGGATCTTAGTACTCTGCTATTATATTAGTAACCAGCACTTTGAAGGGAATTAGGGTAACCTAGTTTTTCCTACGTGCTATCTTCCAGGTATGCTGGACTATAACTTCCATAATTTTTGGTCAGGATGCTTATTACTAGTTAGGAATCATGGAGTTATAGTTAAACATGTTGGAAGAGCATGGAGTTGAGAAGACAAGCATTAGGTGTCCTGAAGCCAGAGCCAAACTATAAACACTATGAATGTTGAATAACTCTCAGCAGCACCTTAGCAGCACTTCTTTGTGCAGCACTGACAGGCCTGGTTGTTTTTCAACAATACAGCTGATTAGATTTATGGTTGAAATGACAAATAGGAAAATGCCTTCAAGCTATGTTGGGCTCTAAGAATAGGATCTACTTTTCTGTGTAGTTCCCTCGTATGATTTTTTAAAAAATGGACTTCAGATCTAATTCAGAATTCTCATTTGAAGTCAGAAGAACCATCAAATGTTGCTTTCTTCTGAACAAATTAGAGGTGAAATCACTGGCTCTTCACATAATAGTCCATATCAATTTACTGCAACAGAATCTATGGTAAGACATCTGGAGCACCATACACAGTTTTTTCTCCAGAGTCATGGTTTGAAGTAAAAACACACCTCTCCATAGAGACAAAGCTTTATGTGCTGAAGAAATATCAGTTAAGATTTCTATGACCTAGTGAGAGTAAAGTTACATGCATGCAGTATTGTACTATTGCATCCCTGATACGTTCTATAGTATAAACCTGCTTCAAATTAGTTTGACCCCTGGTGACTTCATGGATATGTCCTTGTTAATTTCTTGCCTGCAATATGGAAGCAACCATTGCCATTGCCTTTTTCGCAGATTTTTGTTTGACTTCCTAACCCTAACCTTAACCCTAACCCTGGAACACCCTGAAGGAATCCTATTCAAGTAGTAGCCAGGGCCAACCTTGTTTAACTTCCAAGCCCAGATAAAATCTGACACCACCATCAGCTACATGGATGGGCAGTGGTTCATCATAAAGAGAGATATCTCCTCTAACTTGCTTTCTGTTCTTCTTTTAAAATAGTGATTCCAAAGACTCCACTTCTTTTGGCAAGAAGAGGAGGAATTGGACCTAACTTAATGGAAGTACACTTATTTTGGATACAGAAAGTCTGAAGTTCAATTCCATTACCAAAGTTAATAGATAAACCCCAGTGGTGTAGTTTAAATCATGGAAATGAAAAAAAAAACATGGTTGTAGAAAAAAATATGTCAGCACTATTAAAAAATAGGCCCAGCACAGTTATAGGTAAGTCAGTCAGTTGCACAGGCATAAAAGACAAAGAAATAGGACATACTGTTTACAAAACAAAGAACAAGGGAGAGGTAAGTTAGATCAGTGTGTCTGTAACTTTTCCTTTATAATTTTTTAGATGCCCACCTTCTATGTAATATGAATACTGTAGCCCAGTGTTTTTCAAACTTGGCAACTTTAAGATGTGTGGACTTCAACTCCCAGAATCCCTCAGCCAGCATGGGGGAAAAACACTGCCGCAGCCAATCACTACGCGGTAAGAGTGCGGCTGAATTGCACATGCATAGAAGATGATGATAGATTCTGCTCCCGGAAGCCCTGGCATCTGATCCCAGGGGACAGGCCCAGCCCTCATTGCTAAACAAGCTTCTAATAAAGAAAATGTTCTCTTTACTTCTGGGTATACTTCAGCTGGGTAAAGGAATCCATCTGTCACCAACAAAATGCAGAGGTATCTATTGAGCAGATGGATGGCTTGCTAAAAGGAATAAATCTTCCAATCATGTTGTACACCCAATTGAGGGATTTAGCTGCATCACTAAGTTTGCCACCAATATTGGATGGCACTGAAGCAGTGAAATGAAACCTGGAAAGATCCTTGGACTGGATGGGATTCCTGTTAAGGGATACAAAACCAATAAACCAAGGAAAGTCTTATTGGAGATATATAACAAGTCTTTTGGGAAAAAAAGGCCCCTGCTCTTACCGTCTTCTGAGCTTTATATAACAGTGACTTTGAAAAGGGAAAGAAGCCCACGGATTGCGTGCGTTATAATCTGATATCTTTGATAAATGCAGTTGCCAAGATTTTGACAGCTACTTTGGCACGAAAATTGCAGCAAGTATGACTTTCCATAATTTATCCAGCAGAGTCTGCTTTTAATGAAAGACGTCAAGCCTCTGACAATATTACATTATTGGTCGACATGTTGGCAGGGTATTCTGATGATAGTGAAACAGCTGGAATGGCTTTGTTAGGTGCCTTTGATGTGGTGCCAATTAAGTTTGTGGAACAAGCTATGAAAAAAAGAACCCTGAATCTCCATCACATTTTATTCATGGATAAACATTTATTATGCTACTCCTGCTTGCGTAAATACTGATGGAATTATTCCACCTATAATTAAGATGAGACATGGAATTTGTCAAGGATGTCTTGTATCTTCCTTCAAACTAATCCTGAGAGTTTGGAAAGTGAAAACAGTGGCAGTGTGGAAGAGGGTAAGAAGCCATGAATTAGGAAGGCTGGACTGGAATCTCTTCTCGGCCTCGGAGTCATACTAGAGTACAGATAAAGGATTTTTCTTTGGCCAAAGCCTGAACTTTGCCATTGAGTGGCATATTAGAAACATTGTTCTGAAAAGTACTGGGTGGGGGCCAGTACAAAAGCTACCTTTGATTTAATTTCTTTTAAAAGGTATGAATTCTAAATATATGTTTATTCTACAGTTAATATTTCCTTTCTATCACCTCGTTGGTTTTAGGCAAAGAACTCTGTTTTCACGTAAGTTACTGTTTGTTTCGTTGTAAGGTGTATAATGTATTGGAGTATATTTTAATGGTTTTAAATACTATACAGCTCAGCAAATTATTAGAAATTTGTAATGTAAACCAAAAGCACAAGCGTCCAGCATTAATCCACAATTTCAGAAACTTCCACAAGAGATAATAAGATAGAACCATGATTAAACACTAATAACATGAAGTCTTTAGGCTATCTGACTGTCTGTCTGTCTTACCATGGCAAGACAAGCCCCTGCATAGGATGTACCATTGACAGATAGCTGAGGTGGCTGACATTGGGAAATCCTATCAGTGGCTGGAAAGGGCTGGACTAAAAGACAGCACTGAGACACTGATCATAGCAGCACAAGAGCAGGCACTAAGCACCAGATCCATAGAAGCAGGGGTCTACCACACTAGACAGGACCCAAGGTGCAGATTGTGCAAAGAGGCCTCAGAGACAGTCCAACACATAGTGGCAGGGCATAAGATGCAGGCAGGAACAGCATACACTGAATGGCACAAGCAAGTAGCTGACAGTGTACAGGAACATCTGCACAGTGTATGGGCTAGACCCTCCCAAGTCCAGATGGGAGATTCCACAGAAGGTCATGGAGGATAACAGGGCTAAGATCCTGTGGGACTTCCAGATCTAGATAGACAGGCAGACACTGGCCAGTCAACCAGACATCATAGTAGCAGACAAGGATCAGAAGACAACGGTGGTGATAGATGTAGCGGTGTCAAGTGATAGCAACATCAGGAAGAAGGAGTATAAGAAGCTGGAGAAGTATCAGGGCCCGAAGGAGGAACTAGAGAGGATGTGGAAAGTAAAGGGCAAAGTGGTCCCAGTGATAGTAGGAGCACGTGGGGCTGTGACTCCTAAGCTGGGAGAGTGGCTCCAACAGATTTCCGGAACAACATCAGAGCTGTCTGTCCAGAAAAGTGCAGTGCTAGGAACAGCTCAGATACGGCGCAGAACCCTCAAACTCTCTGGTAGAGGACCCAAGATTGAGGAAGAGGAATAAAGTTCCTAGTTTATTGCTGATATGCCCAAATTTTACCCATGTTCCCCATAAGTTTGCATAGAGATGTTAATATAATAGCAATCATATTACAATTTGCTCCATTCATACTTAGCAATTCTGTATAAACATCTATAGAAGCTTAATGAAAGCTTAATCCTCCCATTTAGTTTTCACATTGCAATCCCCCTTTTCCCTGTGTATAACATGGAAAATAGTGTTTAAAAACTAAGTATGTAGTGGTAGATATAGTAAATATAATTGTAGAAATATTGTAATCTCGAGGTATTGAAATTAGAGGTTTGCAGGGGAATGCTTGGACAGACTGGCCTGTTCAGTTACAAAAACAGGTTGCAATGCGTAAAGATGTGCAGCAGTAAAACAGGGGTGCTACTTTCAACAAACGTCCAAAGAAGAAAAGGTAGATGAGAAAGTATATGGGAGGTAGGGGATATGAGGATATAAGCATATCCTTAACAAGCAGAATTTATTCATTCTAGGGATGGGATTAAGAATTTGAGATGATTATGAATCTTGCAGTAGCTTTAAATAATATAGCTCCTGTCCACATTTTTCACTGGATGCAAGAAGGCTTTTCATAAAATGCACTGATATCTATTTTATTTTTTTCAATTATTATTATTTATTCCTTTTAAACAGAAATGAGGACTGTTGGTGTCTTATTGAATGCCTTTTTATTAAAAGGTATATGACCAGATTATTTTTTTCTGTTGAAAACCTGTAGCAGATGAGTATAGGAAACACTGAGATGCACAGCTTGTCAGTGTTTGTCATGAATAGAAAGTAGCCCTGTTTCCAGATGACACATTAGTATTTATTAATAAATCTGAGTCCTCTGTACCCAAATTAAATTAATTAAAATTAATTGCTAATTGAATGTTTTTCTTTTTTCCCTGAGCATAATATACATTGGTCTATGTGTGAACTGACACCTATGGGGAATACTATGTTATCAAAATCAGAGGATTTGGGGAATTTATATAGTGCCCAAAGGCAATAACTCACCTTGGGCTGAGAGTAAGAGATATTTATGGGGTGATTAAACTGAATTTAAACACAGTGGAGCCTCATTTTAATGGACTAATTAAAGGAAGGGCTATCTGTTATTCATGAATATTACTTAAATAAGTATGTCATTGTGGCAATATACATAATTTGCATCATTTGGGTGATGGCATCATTACAGAAATGATAAAAATGTTATTTGTGACATTTGCATCATGAGGTTTGCATCACACAAGTGACATAAGTTGCCATGGACATTTGGTCTGTTGCATGCATGTTGTAGCAAGGCCTTCTAAACAGAGGTTTCATGTAGAACAGCAACAGATATGAATAAATAAGTCTCACTTAGAATCACAGAGCTTACAGAGATCACAGAGGTCCCTGATTAGATTCCCTGCAGGAATCTAAGCAACTTTGCAACTTTCAACTTAGGAATCTAAGCTATAAGATCCCAGAGAGATGGCTGTCTAACTTCCTCTTGAAGACATCTAATGTTTTTTCTTCTGCATCCTAATTAAGAGGACAGCTCTTTGTTTAAAGGCATTCTGTGTTTGAATGTCTGGTTCAAATCCAGTTTAAAGATAAAGAACTGTAGGATGAGAGGACAGAAGGCTTGATGTTGCCCATGAACTGTGAGCCAATTTAGTGACAAGCAGCAACAGATCTTAAGTGTGTCTGGATTTTGCATGTTAACCCATTTTAGTACACTTCATATAGAAAATATGGAAGGACCTGAAATACATATTTTTTAAAGGGATGCTCAAGATTTAATGGGTTGGTTGTCATCTGTTCTTGAAGATAATGGAGCTGGTGAAGCTCCTAAATGGTATGAAACAAACAGGTGAGGTAACTTAAAAGCACTTTCTTTCAAAAATAAATACCAAGATTTGGAGGGCTTTTCAAACAGATTGAACCAAAGTACAAGGAAGAGACATTTATCACATCCTTTGAATATCATTGAAAAAGAAAGATTCCTGCGCTCAGTGGAACTTGGTCCACTGAGATCAGTCTGCATGACATTGCAACCTTAACCCCATATTTAACTTTCCCATTAAAAGCAGTGGGTGCTGAACTGGGCTAAAGAAATGTTGGCTGAACCGTGTTCATTATTTGTATAGGCTTATTTCATTGTGTGAGGGGTTGAAAATGCCTCACAAAGGTTTGTTTGGCCCGACTGAGTATTTCTAGTTTCATTAGGAAGGCAAGAAACTTAATCTTGGAAGAACGATGCCTGTGGAGAAACATTTTGTTCATCAAGGAACATAGCCCAGTAGGTTCAAAGAATTTAGGACAAAGTTTTCTTCAGGGTAAGTTTGTGACTTATGTATGGATATATTGGTTGCTACTGATTCAGTTCAAAAAGCAAAAGGAGTTTAGGAAAAACAACTACTTGAAGTAATCTGAGTTTGTCTTGAATTTCTCTCAAAAAAACTCAGGAGGTTTCCCAGAACAAGGATTGCAGATCAAGCTCTCTTTAGCAGCAGGAGTGAAAGGAGGAGGATGGCTTGCTTACAAACAAACAGTTTCCTTTCAGCTGCAATCCCAGGATGCCATTCCAAAATATTCTGGCTGTCTTCCACTAGCCCCGGAAATAAGGGGTCCTTTTCAACTGCATGCTTTGCATGTCCAACTCTGAGATATCTGTCTTGGTCTGGAAATGTGGAAGAACTTTCTCCCCTCCAGCATCCAGAAGCAAATCCATTCACAGTTCTTGATGGGCAATGTTTTCACATATTATTCAAAAACCATATTTCTATTCTTAGCCTATCCTATCCTGAAAGACCCCAATGAACAATGAGACACTAATGTTATGATACACAGGTACATGCAGGGCCACCCAAAATAAACTCATTGGTAAAGATTAAGCTTCCTCAAATGAGTAGGGTATATAAGTTATAGGGAACATCTGGAAGATGATTAATGGAAAGGAGTTTCACAATTGGAGAAGAGGAACAACGCTCACCAAGAACACTGTCCGAGAATGAAAAACAGATGGTTGGCCGAGCTGAGGCATATTTAGAGGAACCAAGATGTACTAAGTTCCAAAAAACTAAAAGGCAAGTAGTGTATTATGTAACAGGTGGTTTTAAATGAATAATGTTGTTTATCCAACATTAGTTGGTAAGGTGCTCAGAATTCAACATCTGTATGAATATTGCTGTTCTATCTTCCTGGAAAATAAAGTATCATTTCTATTCAATATGCCTTTTAAACAGGTCTCTTCTAAAGAAGAACCTAATGTGGTGTTAGAACAAAAATAATTGATAATATTCAATAACATTATTTCTAATTGCTTGTCATATTTTTTCTGTTGGATCTCACTCCTAATTCTTTTGTTGCTGGTACTTGGTGAGATCTATTATTTTCCTTTTTTTGATGGCTGCTATATCTACAACAGAGCATTTTTTTTCTTCTTTTATAGCATAATGTTGGAAGATTTAGGAGTTGTATTGAATGATTAGAAAACCAGTCTTTAAATTAATAGTAGCTGCTATGATAAAATAGCTGTGCCTTATTTCTGTGCACTTATTTCCTTCAATTTGTGAACATTTTTTTAGTTTCTGTGTCCCAACCTAAATCTTTATTGATGACTAGGCTAGAAAGCAGGAGACTGTGAGTTCTAGTCCCACCTTGGGCACAAAGCCAGCTGGGTGATTTTGGGCCAGTCACTCTCTTTCAGCCCAAGAAAGAAGGCAATGGCAAACCACTTCTGAAAATCTTGCCAAGAAAAAAGGATTATCATCATCATCATCAGCAGCAGCAGCAGCAGCAGCAGCATGCATGCATGCATCTACATCAAGGGTCTCAAACTCAAATTGTCACAATGGCTACATAAGCATTATTTTATTAGCCTGAGGGTGGCAATGCTGAAGTCTTTTCAGACATTGGTAGAAAAGTCTCTAATGAGTCAAAAATTAAGAAAATGAAGAGTATCATGATATGTCTTTATTATGTTTAGGTGGCAGTTCTTTTCCCTAACCAGAACACCAATGTCTGGTTTCATTACTGGGATGTTTCCCTCCCCCCCCACCAAAAAAAATCAGCACTTACAAAATATTGTCATGAGCTGTAGGAAATGAGTGGACAGACACTGTGGAATGGATGAAGTAGGAGATTCCTGCTCTCCCATATGGTCCACTCAAATCCTTTCAATTGCTTTTTCAGGGTCATTTTAAACATGGGTTCACCATTCTTTGGGAAGACTGTTTAGAAATAGCTTTCAAAAAGCTGATAGGTGCAGGAGAAGGACAATGGTAGTGGGATAAAGTGGGAAGGAGTTCTTCCACTGCACCTTACATCTGCCCACCACTGTATTCTGTTTTTAGAATTGTAAAAGTAATTATAAAAATAAAATTATGACAGTAAAAGTTCCAAAGTGAGCTGAAAAATACATGACAGGTGCTCCAGGGGCTATGTGGCAAAGCAGGATCTCCCCCACTTCATCATGTCACTCTTAACACTGCCTGTCAGCTGCTTCTCAGGCTGGCTGATGGATGCTGGCAGGTCAACCTGTTTCTCCTGCTACCTCCCCTCCCTCATCCACCCCCCACCAGGTCAGCCATGGCGGCCTGCTGGGAGGAACACCAGGAGAATCTACATGATGGCTCGAGGCTTCCTAGCCCCCAGTAAATAGGGAACCTCTCCTGTTCTGCTCAGAAGCCCCCACCCACACAATCAATAGGAAGCATGGGGCCTTCCAGATAAACCGGGAAATCCCCGCGTTACCAGGAAGTAACCCCCAGACACCCAGCCTGCAGTATAGTAGTCTGGGGAAAGTAGAGAAAGATTTTCCCAGTAATTTGAACCTTGACTCCTTCAATATATATATTTTAAAAAACCCTATATACAAGAAGCAATCTTTCAGTCATTACTTACTGACTTACTGACACTATTTTCTGAAAGATCTTTTCAATGCCAATCTGGTTTATACAGAGACGGATGCCAGTAAATATATAGACTCCTTCCTAGAAAAGGAAAGGTCAGATTTCGCATATGCAAGTTTCCAAGGGTACCAACTCCAAATTAAAAAAAAAATCAGCTGACACTGCCAAACACCTGCCCAATGTGGGTTCCAGTCTGTTTGAAGATGCCATCTCCCCATACCTGAAATGCTACTGTGTTTAGGTACCAAATTCAACAGCCTGAAAAGTTGAATGGACCTGAAGATAATACTTTAATAGATACTGCAAGAGTCGATTGATATATTATGGAAAATTAGCTATCAAGTCACCTCATCAATTATGAATGTTAACTATGCATTTAAATATGAAACAGGCCTCTGCTTTTGTGGAATAAAAATGGGCAAGGTAAATATGGGTGTGCATTATTTGGAAACAAGAATGAGACTCTTTTTTTTTTGCAGATACATGTCATCAGGAGCCTTGGATTGACTATGCCTCCGTAATTAACGTACAATCAACTATCTATTGCTGCAGCATATGTGACATAACATATTATGTATATTTATTTTGAAGGCATAGATATCATAATATGCAAACTATAGTATTCAGGATATGCTTCACCTTAGTAAAGAATTTCATTGACTGAACTTAATTAAATTGATGAGGTTTTTTTTTTTTAATAAAAAAAAAACAAACTCACCAATCAATGGGAAATGAATTTCCATGTGGGTATTTTTCAGCATCCCAACTGACCACATTTCCTTTTAAAGAAGTGCTTTGAAAGATGGAAATTATGAACCATCGCTTTCATGTTTCCCTGGGGTGAACTTTTATTTTAGCTCATCAAGCAGCCCTCGTATTAGGATTGTGTTTCATTCTTCAATTAGAACCAGTCAGAACCTTATCAAGCCAAAGAACAAAGGGATGCACAGGAATTCCAGCCAGAGAATGCAGCCCCCTTGTGCTTCCCAGGCTGCAAAACTTTCTACTGGCTGGATGTTATTTCAAGCGCTGTGCATCCCACCCATAGGCTTCTGTGAATCCAGAAGCTGATGGGCTCTGACGCCTTGTGAGCATCAAACTTATTCATGTTCAGGAATGGGAGGGTCAGGGCCATTGACACACACCAGTATCCTGCTGCCTATTATTTCCTGCCAGTTCTGGCAGCTTCCCAAGCTGTGACATGACAGGTGGATGGAGTTCACAAGGAAATCATGTCATGGGCCAGTTTTCCAGGAAAGCTGTTAATTCAATTCACAAAGTGAGCTCTTGAGACAGAAAGGGAATCTAACTGAGGGCAAATGCTCATCTCTGATTTTTTAGGAGAGAAGAGGAAATCTTTCAGATACCCAGCTTTATCCAATGCAGGGGAGATTCTGTTTTAGAATATGCTGTAAAATATCTGATTCCTGGGTGGAAGTGGGTAGACTTTTCTTCACAGGATAGGGCTCTGTCCATTTGGTGAATGAGGTACCAAACCAGAGAGATCACAGTGGAATCAATATGAAAACAAGTTAAAATTATTTGGCAAAAATAAAGGAGAAGTAAAAGTAAAAATGGATAAAAATAACTACTTTGTATGTCTTTTGATTGGTCACACTGGGAGCTGTTAGCCTGGAAACAACCTCACTGTCCACCTCAACATGGCTATTATAGGGGCACTTCGGGAACAAACTGGAAGAGGGAAGGAAGGCAGTTAGTGAATTTCACCCATATCAATACAACTAATAACACCAATAATCCTTTAAAATTATCCCCAATTTATACCTGCTACTTAACCTAGCTCTTTTTGCCCTTTCTTGCTTAAAACATGGTGTCTGCGTGAAATAAAAATCTGAAGAAATGATGGGGCAGACGTAGCAGTTAGACCAGAATGTGCCATTATCTGGACTCCCTCCAATTCTTTGAATCAGGCAGGGCAATTACCAGATGTAAATCTCACTGAGGAACATCTCGAGTTGGGGGAATTTCAGAAGGGAACTGGGTAGGACTAGGTAATACCTTTGGAGGCATTATTTCTCTTAATGGGGCCAACAAAGAGGGGAACGTTCGCAAAGAAAGAACGAATTGAAAAAGAAATCCCCTCCCACTGGCTCTTCCCGAGTGAGCCCAGGATATAGGAAGCTATTTCATTTCCAGCGATCCTCCCTCTCCATTTTCTGTTGAATTATGCTTCTTATACCCATTTTGCCTAAATAAATGGCCAATAAGAGATTTGAACGTGTTGCAAAAGAGCTACTGGTCTGAGCTATCCATATATGCACAACGGTTTTTGTTCAGTCACCTCTGGCCCACCAAGTTGTTCAGGAGTTTGAAGCCTGACCCCAACCTGAAAAGCCTTGAACAGTAGTGAGCTGAATGTTTGGGTCAAGAAAAAGGCGAGCTCTATCATACCATCCTTATGAGAAGGACTTCTGTCTTCTACAGTCATGTGCAGTTGAGATGGTTGGCTGGTGGTTTCAGTGCACCTGAGTTTTACAATACACCCAGTCAAATTGCTGTGCTAAACAAAATTCCAGCAGGGAAAAACGTGTATTACAGCCAGAACATACTGTCTTTGTTTCCCTAGTTGAAGCTTGATCAGAATTATTGCTTCAGCAAGGGAGTGACCCCCTCTGCCTTACAGATGTCAACCACTGCCCTCATTCTGAAGAGTGGCTTTTTTTAATCCTCTGTCCACTGATTTAGCACTGCTGTATGTCCTGCTAATTGTCACTCTATACAACAGCTTCATATTGTAAGAGAACACCCCCTAATATTTTTAATGACCTTAAGCAAAGTGATTGACATAAGATACCCGTGTCAGATGTTCTAGTGACGCAATATGTTCCCCCAGTAGCAGGAAAGCTTCCTGCCGTGATTAAGTTCGTGCTATGAAAAGTGCTAAAATGTGTGGTCAGCTTTCCTCTGATGCAAGCGATTTTATTATAGTGTCTAGTGACTGCGGAGTGTAGCAACACAAATACTGAGTCTAAACATCCCCTCCCATATGTATAGCCTCTGCTCTATTTAAATCACAGTTTGCACTTTAGAAGGCTAGGGTCTCAGTTATGAGCGCTGTTTGTGTGTCCACCTTTTTAACAGAAGAGTTGGGGTTATTCATGCAATGATGTACCACCACCATTCCTTCATCTGGAGGAAGCCAGTAATATTCTGAGAGGAAATTTCTGGAGCTTGGTTTTATGTCTCTCTAGACACAAAGCGTTATATTACAGCACCAGTTGTAAATTCAAATTACTTATAAGCCAATCCTATTGGACAAAAATAGGACATTTCAGTCGTATATACAACTGAGCCACAGATTTGCTTCCATCCAGGAGGGCACATCCTTAATCAACTATATGGCCATATCTTTAAAATGTAGGACTAGAGTGGCCACTTGCACAAACACCTTAGATCTTCTTGCTATTGCATTCTTACAGTACACGATGTCAAGGCCCAAATCCAAGTCACATCCTTTGGTTTGGAAACTTTCTGTCTATTCCCAGATGAATCTTACACACTGAGGAAGGAATGATACTTTGAACATGATCGGATAGACTCTGTTGTTACTACTTAACATGCTAACATGCCACAGAACTGAGTCTTAACACTGGAAATAGGCTGAGATGCTTTTCTCAAGTCCTGGACATACCCCAAATTACAGCTTCTTTGGCATGCAGACAGATAGAAGAAACAGGATCCTGAGACCAATGTTGTCCCTTGCCGCAAGTGCTGTTTTGAAGAACAAGAACTTACATGTATCTGAGGTTCATTCTTTGTACTGGGGAAGACAAACTTTTTCGACCAAGGAACACATCCCTGCAGGCATAGTCTGGTTGGGAGTCAGATAACGTCAATGAAATTCGGCGGCAAGGCAAGAGTGAGTGGGGCAGGGCCATCCTTTCCCTTTTTGGCATCCTTTTCCAGTCTCTCTATTGCCCCTTTTCTCTTGTATTCCTCACAGAGCAGGCTGCCAGGGAAAATTTACATCACTTGCCCGAAGTCTGAATTTTGTTCCCACAAGAGGCTGTTGAAATTAGGTTGAGGGTATATGCAATTAGGCAATGGCCCACATGTGCTACATGTTGCCTACCTCTCCCCTATAAGCACAACAACAGATATTCGCCTTTACTGCTACTTATGAAGCTTACTTACATTGCAACAGACTGATACATTTCCAAACGTGCACTCAGTGCCATGTCTTGTGGCAATGAATTCCATGAATTGTGGTCTGAGAGAAGTGGTGGTTTCTTTCCTGGTTTCACTGGAAAGTTTAAAAGCAGCCCTGGATGTTCATATAGATTAGAGCATGTCTGGAATAACATTACTACTGAAATACTTGCACTTTTTTTTCTGCTCTTCAGGAAGTGTTTTATTTGATACTTGCACCCCCTTCCTTATCGGCTGTTCATGTGTTATATCACAGCCCATCTTTTTGTCTTTTCTATAAAAGAAATGCACTTATTATTTACAAAGGAGAAGGGGGTTTACTAGGGAAAATATCCTAACTTTGGAATGTGGTCCCACGGGAAATACGGCTGGCACCAACTCTGAATTAAATTCAACAGTCTGTTAGAACCATTTTATTTGCATTTAATGCATTTAATTTGTAAATACATTTTACCATGTCAATTTCCATTTGATTTGAGCTTTTTTAGATTTTACTGCTTTAGACTGGGTTCTTAGGGTCTTTTATCATACTAACGTTTTTAACACAATTTTTGCATACACTGTCCCATGCCTTTCTTAAATAAAGATGCAGAAGAGAAGGTTCAACATTAGCAGACGTTCAGAGGTTCAACTATACTCAACAATCAGTAATTCTACAAGCTTTCAGGGACTGGATGAAAGTTCAGTCTGCATTGCTCAATCAATGCAAAGTGGTAGCCCTGCATGCCAGTGCACTTCCCCTCTAGTTTCTCACATTCCTTAG
This sequence comes from Liasis olivaceus, assembly GCA_030867105.1. Classification (NCBI taxonomy): domain Eukaryota; kingdom Metazoa; phylum Chordata; class Lepidosauria; order Squamata; family Pythonidae; genus Liasis; species Liasis olivaceus. The sequence goes on along the minus strand of CM061348.1, from coordinate 122,916,987 downwards.
AATTTCAGTGGGGCAGGGATGAACATAACACACTGACTCCATCCCTGGCTGTGCATTCATATCACTAATATCCATACTGGTCCTCTGGGATGGATCAGTACAAAAAGTTCCAGATCAGAATGGAAATAATTAAACCTTGTGAAGCTCTAGCAGCAGAAATTGTTTATTATTTTTTAAATGAAGGGTTCATTAAAAAAATTAATATCAAAACCACCCCAAAGTGCTAAGTATGAGAGCATTATAATAATGAAATTTACAGAAAAAGTCACTTTTAGCTATACAGGTATTTTGTTGTTTACTTTGGGCTAATAAGCATAGAGATCAACTTGTGTCTAAATATTAATCCCCCTCCTCTGAGCACCCCAAAATTTAATTAAAAAGTTCAATATTTCTCTTTAAAAAGTACCACAAATTTCTCAGGAGCAAAACGAAGAGTAGAGAAGAGATCCAAGAACTGGCTAATGCAGCTACTGTAACCCTTAAAAAATATGTTGATGAAACATGTGTATGAACTTCTCCTCTATTGAAAATATAATGCTAGAAAATTGGAGCACAAAGCCATGGAGGCACTTTGGGCACTTTTAGGTGTGTTCTGATCCCCTTCTCAATTTTCCTGACATTTCCTGACATTACTTTCCAACATTATCCAAGCATTCAGAATAGCTTGGAATGCAACAAAAGTCTTTTAGAGCAGGAGATGGGGCTGGGAGGGGGGCAGTTGTCAGGGTCGAAGAATGGGGATGGGGAGGCAAACAACATTTCAAGGTTGCTTTGCCAAATGGGTGTAGAAGGAAAAAGGGAATTGCTTTGTTTGCAGCCCTTTGTAAATCAAGCAAACATTCTAATCAATGAAGCATGCAATGGAATTGCTATTTTCAGTTTGGGAGATGGAACCAAAACAGGATCTATATGTTCCACACAAAGGCATACTACAACAGGTAGAAGTTGATTTTTCAAGCTGAATCTGGAGTACAAAGGCAGCTGAGGTTTAAGTCTTTTCCTGCCTTTTGTGGGAAAGAAGAATATGGAATTATTTACCACATGATGTGGCTATAGTGACACAGATGTATTGCAACTATTAGCCATGATAGAATTGTTCACATGCTCCTCTTCCCAATTGTTTTCAAAAGTTGCTTCTCAGGAAAGGAAAGCTTTTGATACATATATACACTAGAAACAAATAATTCTATGAAAAGAGATAATTGATAACAAAACATTACCTCGCTCTTATGGGCATATATTTGCCTTATCAATTGCCCACCACTACCTTTGACTGTAATAGGTTTTCTCATCTTAGCTTAGCTTACTTTTGAAGCTTATAATACAAATGGGGGGGGGGGGGGCAAGGGAGAAATGATGATAGGAGACTAAATGGAAGGAAAAAACTACTACATCTAATGTATCTTGAAATATGTTTATGATAAAATGGATAACAATTATTCCTGATTTTGCAAGAATTGTTTACTTCTTAAGATTGATAAATCCAATCAGTCATTAATAAAAGACATCCTGCAGCCCAAATGAAAATAAATAGACTTGTGCACTCTATGACCCATCGCATTCTTTCTTTCTTTTTCAGAGTTTTTTCATGCAGTTCTTAAGCAAACAGGTTCCTCTGATTAGCCACTAGAACCGTCTGGCTTTCACGCCTCTTGGCCTTCTTGTTGTGCTGGCGGATTTTCCAACATAATGCACTTGACACCAGCAGAAAGAGTCCAGATGACAAGAGGATCAAACCAAACACCGAGATGATGGATCCATGGGAGTTGAAGCTATATGCCACAGCAGTGACTACCACCCCAGCAATGAGGATCACCACCCCAAATGGGATTGTACAACGGTAACAGGAGAGTTCAGCTCCCCCCGTAGCAGCCGTCAGTTGGCATTCACTCACCAAAGGGACAGCTGTTACCCTGTAGTCATTGTTGTTGCTTTTCTCCTGTGTTGCACACTGAGGACACTTGGAACTGCCCAAGATCTCTTTAATCGGCTCATCTGTCATCTTGCAATTTTTGACTAGCTTCTCTTGCATCAGTGCTGAGACTTGAATGGGTGTTGTTTGAAAGGTTTCAACTGTGAAAAGGAAATGGATTTGAATACATGAGTATTTCTGGACTAACTCTAGAAACAGGATGGACAATCTTTGGCCCTCCCACCTCCTAACTCCCAGAGCCCTCTCTAACCCAAAGTCAATAGCATTTGGAAATGGGAAAGCAAACTGCATTATAAGACATAACATAGTCTTAACATAGTACAAAACCAGATACAGCATCCTAACCCCTGGCTTCCAAATCCAAGAATAACCTGGGCCCACTTATGTGCCACAACCCTACCCACAGTGCCCTTCACTCCCCCCATATAATGTTAAGAACACGTCATGTTAAGAACAACCAATAAGCCCCTCTGCTTTGTTATAGTTCATTTCCAGATCACTACCGGGGAGAGAGGAATAAATATTTTCTGCTGCTATTATCTCTAACCTGGGAGTTATTGGCAAGTTCTGTCCTGGGCCTATGCTGAAAGTTGGGAAAGAATGAGTCTTTCAGATGTAATTCAGAGCACCTTCGGTCTTTCTACATTTTTGACTTAAACTCAGACGTTCCTCTACTACAATTTTATATGGATTCATTTGTTGTAATTCAAATAATTGAGAGCTTGGGGGCACAGATTAGTTTAGTAGCAAAAATGGCAAGAGGAAATATTTCTGAAGGAGTAACAGGGATTCCTTGCTAACTTCTGAAGTAATCTTTGTGACATTTCAACATAAATGTAACTATTGACATTTATCTAAATATTATGGAATAAATGGTATCATAATATTGAAAGTTACCAAAAAGAGTATCAAGACCAGCAATGTCTTCTACATCTCCTCTACAGGACAGAGATAGTTCCAGCTTAGTCCGCAGCACATCTACAGTATTTTGTATTCAGACTGAGAAGATCCCAAGTGCAAACTCTGGCATCTCTAGTTACAAAAAATATCAGAAAGCAGGTGAGGGGAAGGGCCTTTGCTGAAGATCTTCTTTAGCCATGAACAGTGGCAGATGGCCTCTTCCCCTGATGATCATTGCTCTTCTTTGTATCTTATACTGTATATTATGTAGGACTGTTGGGAAGGGCTTTGTTGGCTATGGTGATCCAAATATAGAATGCTGCCTCCTCGTCTTCAAAATTTCACTGGCATCAATCCTGATTAATTTATTTTGGGTTATTTATACAATTTTGGATTCTTAATAGAACATATTAAGAACATAACACTATTCTTATGTTCCTTTGTAGTGACTACTGTTGAATTGTCTGATGGACTGACCCTGAAGTTTCTGATTCAGACTGGGTTTGAAACAATTAAAGTAATATAGGTTGATCTGTGGACATCAGAGAAAATTTGACGTTCAGGTTCACTCCACTTTTGTTTTTAGTTTGAGGGTTTCTAGTGTCCTACTGAAATCAAGGAGAGAGAAGAGAGAGAAAGAGTTGGTATAGAACTGTCAAGGTCGAACTGGTTCAGGTCAGTGCCTGAACAGCTATCTAATGTACTCTACAGGTATCTTGTACTTATTGAAAGCATTTACTCTGGGCCTTTCCAAACCTCAAGATAGCTTCCAGCAATACAATAATGAAAGTACAAAATTATTTTGTGATTTTTCAGGCTATTAAACTGCATAGCTCACACAAGGCAAACTGATCTCCCACTGTTTTTAAGTGCAGCCTTCCTTCTCCTAGTCATTTGCCACCAGTCATTTCCTTCCAGATGGCAGGGAGTGTGAGCCTTTATAACACCTACTAATTCTGGCTTTTACAAAACCATTGGGGCCTTCCCAGGTATGACCTGGCCACTCTGGAAAACTCAGCAGGAAAGAAGAAGAGGGAGAAAACTATTTCCCATTTAAGGCAGTAGAATTAGACATCCTACTAGATCAACATCTTAATTTACACCCCAATTAGGTATAATCTCAGCATAAAAATATTATAAATAAATAATTGTTCCTTGCTTGGGAGAGCAACTGAACATGAATTATTCTAGCACAGTGGCACCAGAGTGATACCATCGTGCTATACACCCTTGAATTTCTATTTTATTATTATGGTTATTATTAGATTTTTATCCCACCTTTATATTCAGTCAGTGTGAGGCAGCAAACATACCTAATACTCCTGCCTCCTATTTTCCCCACAACAACAACCCTGTAAGGTGGGTTGGGTTGAGAGAGAGGGACTGACCCAAAGTCACCCAGCTGGCTTTCATGCCAAAGGGAGGCCTGGAACTCACAGTGTCCTGGTTTCTAGGCCAGCACTTTCACCACTAAATCAGACTAGCTCTCCATTTCCCCATTAAAAGCTACCATTCGCAGAGTAGAAGTTTCTGGTCAATGGGAGGCCACTCTACCTGTATTCCAGTGGTACTATGCTGCTTGGTTTGATATGTTTTTGTTTCTGTTTCAATTATAAAACTTTGTATTATATGTAATTCATTCTTTTTATCAAACTGGAAGATCATTTTGGCAGAAATAGAAAATCAATCAGTCAATCAATAGAACAAAAGTAATTATTAAGAACAGATCAACATAATATGAGGGGAGGAGTGAGTTATTCCAGGTTTAATGGTTAATGGATCATGACTGAGCAGAACAGCTAGAAGTATAAACACATTGCTGGAGTACTTGGAATCATGCACATATATTTTAAAGCAAGTTCCATGGAAATCATTGGATAAGAAACATACAGGCCTAGCTACTTGTACAGGGTATGAGTTAGTGAGTGTTCTACTGATTTAGGTAGCACAGCTGGGAAAACCTGAAGGGTTGTTTTTCTTCTTCCACACTAGGTGCCATACTCCCATCAACAATTCCTAAGTACTAAAATTCACTGTTTTAGATTGGGTCAAACTTGCACATAGATAGGATTCTCAAAAGTCATATAATAAGGTTTGTTGATTTTTATTTAGTGTGAGCCATTTTAGTTTAGAATTTGTGGTCTCTGTCTTATGAATGAACCAGTTTACTGGGCTTGTACAGGCACACACATCACACCACAGCCATCAATAATTGAATACTGATTTTCAATCTGTTTCATAATCAAGCTTATTTTTCATTCAATAATAAAGGAAGGAATATTGTTTCCATATTCCCAGAATGTAGATGTGAATTTTTTGCAATATAAAGCATCAATAATTGATCATTTAAAAAAAAATGCTATTGCACTCCATACTCATTTCTACCCTTGCATTTCATATCAACATTTATTCATGCCCGATACCTTGTCTAAATCACTAGTTAGTACAAAATATATTCAAAATAAGCAAAATTAAGTATTTATTTGCAATTTCCTAAGGCACAGAAACACCAAAGATTGCTTAACACTGTTTTCCAGGCATTCATCATCACTGGCCAATATTAATTCTTACAGTAAATTCTTGGGTGGTGAGACAGGGAATGTCTATAGAAACCACTGCACACTACCTTTGGTAAGCTTATTCCCACTTTAAGTTAACCTACTTCCCTGTTATTAGACAAACTATTTTAAGACTGTGGAGTGAGAGTAGCCACTTCCCTTTGCAAAGTGATTTTATGTAGAAGAATGTCCTTGATGAAAAGCACTGCCTTTCACATATTTTAAACTAGAGAGATTGAGGGGAAAAAAAGCAATTTGGAAGTTTTGTTTTTTAATGCTTTTCAGTAGCGAGCATTGTTTGGGGGTATTTCTGTGTGTTTCTTTCAAATTAGAATCCCAGTATGTTGCAAAGTTCTTCACAGAAATCCTATTCAATTAATGCCTTAACTTTTTAATATCTACATTGACTGAAGCTGGATAAAGTACAGCAAAACTGACCTTACTATGACCATACTAAAATCATTTTTCTTCTTATTGAAAGGTTGCTGCAAGATGTCAGTTTTGTCAAGATGCCAAAGATAGCTGCCTCTCAACATAAGTGGAGCAACCACCCAGTGAGATTAACATAGAAGATTATCTTGACTCCACTCTGCACAATTAATATTCATGTGGCAAATGATGCAATTGTCTTTTTATGCACAATACATGTTCCCTCTTCTTAAAAAAAATAGGTTACTACTTTTCAAAGTAACATAGTGCGATCAGAAAGGGAAATAAATTTAGCAATACTATTATCCAAACTTGATACAAGTTTCTACCTGGTTTCCAGATACAAAAGCTGTATACTAGTGGCTCTTAACCTTTCATATCTTAGGTTCCATCTATCATTCTGTCAAAGAACCTACTGTAGGTCCCACCACACTAGAAACAAAATGACCACTTTTCAAAAGAAGCTATGAATATACTTACAAGCATTCTGTTACTCCATTTATCATGTATGGTAACCATTAAAAATTTAAGGTTTCATTGACTTATGCTGTGCTCCACCTAGACAATTTCTGAGTCTTACCTGTGGTATGCATATCACTAGTTGAGAACCATTAATAAATGCTACTACAGTGGGTTCATTTTATTTTATTTTTGTGTGTTGAAGTCAGTTTTTGACTCCTGGTGACTGTCTGGACGAGTCCCTGCAGTTTACTTGGCAAGATTTTTTTGAAGTGGTTTGCCATTGCCTGCTTCCTAGGGCTGAGAGAGAGGGACTGGCCCAAGGTCACCCAGCTGGTTTCATGCCTAAGGTAGGACTAGAAGTCATGGTTTCCTGATTTCTAGCTTGATGCCTTAACCACTACACCAAACTGGCTCTCTACACTATTATAGTGTAGATGAAGCAATAGTTATGTTTTTATTGGTTTCTAATATAAAGATGTAACAGATCCAGTATAATATACAAAAGAGAAGGGGCTATAAACAACAGTTTCCAGTTCAAGATCTTGTATCAGTCATTGAAATATTGCATAGCCATTCTCAGATTGCCCTACAGACACATGCAAACACAGATAGTCCTACAGAGAGAGACACATAGACACAAGCTACCAGTTATACTGAGGATCTAAACAGCTTAACAGTAGTGACAACATTTAAATAACATTTTATGTAATTAATAGGTAATCTTAGCCATCAAGCACAGTTCTTCACAACATTTTCTGTTAGATAAATCTTGAGGAAAAAATAAGAATTTTATGAAAGAGGACAACCATTTTCAATATAATAGAACAAGAAGAATGCCAACAAAAAGTTTAAATTATAATATTTATCCAAGTATCTCAGAAGTATACACCCAATGCTCCTGTCATGCTATCTATTATATAAAGAGATAATCAAGGGTGTATTTGATAATCCATTTTGCATCCTCTTCATTAGTAAGGTAAAAACACTTTGTATTTTATAGTCGGCTATAATCTAGTAAGACCTGCAGGTGTTTAAACATTACACAGCATGGACTCATGGAAAAGTATTTCCAACAGCAGAGACAGGAATAAGGGTTACAGATAGAATAACGTCAACACTCAAGAACCAGTCAAAACATCTTATAAAAAGAAATACACAGCAAGAGAGATACACTACTCATATCCATTCCATACCCAAGGCACTCTTGAAAAGTCGGGTTTTAATGGCCTTCCTCAAAACCAACAGGATGGAGGCCAATGTAATTCTGGGGACCATGCTGTTCCAAAAAAGGAGTCTGGGATCAAGAAAGCTCATTTCCACAGCCTCTAAAATGACAACCCTTAAAAAAGAGACCTAGAGAGAGCCCATCCTACCACTGCAAGAAGGCAATCTTGTAAATAACCAGGTCCTAAGCCTTGAAGGACTTTAAAGGTGACAATCAGCACATTGAATGGCACCTAGAAAAGAATGAGCAACCAGTGCAGCTCTTGAAGTAGAAGTGTTACATGAGAGAAACTCAACGCTTCCTGTACTATTCAAGCCATTGGATTCTCGACCAATTTGAGCTTCCGGGTACTCTTCAAGAGAAGCCCCACGTAGAGTATATTCCAATAATCTGACCAAGAGGTGGCTAAGGCATTAGTGATCAAGAATAGTGTTTCTCAATCCTGGAGAGATCATCTGACACACCAGATGTTGTATAAAGGCCTTCCTGGTCACAGCTGCAATCTGCTCTTTGACAGAAGCTGCAAGTCTAGAGGAACCACCAGATTATGAACCAGTTCCACAAAAGGAAGTACAACCAAAGACGGAATGTCTCTAGTACTGGAAGTCTTCCATATCCATTGCTGCTTTGTCTTGCCAGGGTTAAGCCTGAGTCTGTTCCTTCCCATCTGGACCCCAAGGACTAGGACAAGACTTCCACCGCATCTCCTGTTCAGCCCAACTTCAAGATATATAAGTAAGCATCATCTGCATACTGATGATATGTGACTCCATGCCAATGAATGTCCTCCCCCAGCAGTTTCATATAGGTATTAAATAGATATTAAATAGGAGGGGTGAAATATCAAGCACTATCACTGATTGAAATTCCCTTTCAGGAAGGAGGAAAACCACTATAAAACAGTGTCTCCTACTCCTAACTCTTGAAGTTGGCTTACAATAATCAATGGTATCAAAAGCCACACAGAAGTCCAGCAAGACCAGGAGAGTCACACTTCCACTATCCTGGTCTCATTTACAGGAGTGATTAATCTGCTCTTAGTACCATACCCAGGCCTGAAATAAGATTGAAAAGGGTTTAGATAATTTGTTTCCTCCACCATTCTTTAACCTTATCAATAACCTTCCCTAAAAAGAGAAGGTTAGAGACTTACAATAGTTATCCAATATAGCTAGGTCAAGTGACAGCTTCTCAGGAAGGGGGTGATTACCTCTTTCAAGGGAGGGAGTCCTACTGCATCTCTCAAGGATGTATTAACCACTACCCTGACTCAGCCTCCTGATATCTCTTTGGAGGCTTTCACCAAGCAGGAAAGACAGGCATCCAAACTACAGGTAGCAGAGCTAACATTGTGAAGAATGTTGCTTACTTCCTCAGGACCAAAAGAATCAAACTCTCCAAGATAACCTTGTAAGGATGACTTTAAACAGGGCCATTGGATAACAGTCAGTGGATACAATAAGAGCAGAGAAATATTTCACTACTCTTATTAGCACGGTGTAGGCTCAAAGCTACACTCTTACAAGTGTCCAGGTAGGCTTGCTCTTTGTCTTTTGCTGATGTTGCTTTAGGTATCTCTTCCGCTGCTTCGCTCCCTGGAGACTCTCAATAATCCAAGGAATTCTCCTGAACTGGTCAGGAAGAGGCCACCCAGGTACAATTTCATCCAAAGCTGCAGCTGTCCAAGTATTCCAGCTGGAGACCAATACCTCAGCACAGGGGCCCTCCAGGGCTTGGGAATCTCACCAAGCACTCTCTGGAAACCAAATGGATCCATTATGTGCTTGGGCCAGGCCAATCAAGTAGATATATCCTCCCTATTTGGTAGTGCTGGTCAGCTCCATAGCAATCAGAGAGTTATCTGACCACATTAAAAGGCATATGTTAACATTTTCTACATATCACATTTGTTCCAAGACAACCATCAGGTCTAACACATGACCTCCTACAGGAGGTACACATGAGGCTGTGACTCATAGATAGATTATTCATATATTCTAGTATCATTTATTCTGGTTGTAGCTCTCCAGTATCTTTGGCAAACAAGTTTCTACATAATAGCTGATCTTTTAAAAAGTAAATAAAAATGAACCATGTTGAATGAACAGTTCCTTTTGTTTTCTAATGAAGAAAAAAGAAAACTCCTCAGCTCTCAAAGTGAGCAATACAGGCTATGAGATTAACCTAAAAACAAACCTAGAGATTACAGGCCTAGTTGTCAACTGGATAATCTCTTGGATATCCTTTTATGACAGGTCTGATTTAATTAGAGTGCAAGTGTCATATGTCTGTTGCATACCACAATTAAAAAATCTTGAGATAAGCTACTATACCATACCATCTTTACTATCCATATCTATATTGCTGCCACCTCTTCAGTTCAGAAGACTAAAGTTATCCTTAAACACAAAGGCCTGCATATTTTTATTAATGACCTATTATTCTCTCAGCAGCATCAATGTATGTCAAATTCTGCAAAGTTTTCTAAGCAAAAGTTATTTTCCCCCAGGAAGATTACTGTCTAACAACTGACAGTAAGAAAATCAAGGTAATACACGCTTTGGAGTGTCACTTTTTCATTCTTTTATATATGAGTTCTTCCTTTTTCTTTTTGCCAAATGCATGGTTGTGTTTTTCCTCTTCCATGTGGCAAGTGCAAGCACCCTCCTAACCTCAAAATTTCTTCAAATCGGAAGAACTACAATGTTTTTCTTTTGATAGAATATAAATTAGGGTTGTGTGAATCAAATGTTGTAACATAAATGGATAAGAAATACAGGGCACAAGTTGTTCATCTTAATATTAACAAACATGTTAAAAAGCCAACTGAATGATACATTTGTATTTATTCCTTCAGATATTGCATTATGCACATTTCTGATTTCTGGTCTAAGACCATAATGAAGTATTTGTTGTTGTTCATGCACACAAGCAAGAGCCAGCTTCCTCCTACCTCTTCCGTAAAACATTTATCATAGCTTGTCTTGGCAAGCAAACATGTATTTTGAAGGTTTATTCCAAAGATCAGACTTTTATCCTCCAAACCAGTCGATGAACAGCAAAAACTACGGACTTCTGACTTTTTCTGTTGTTTTTTTTCTTGTGAAAACCAGAAAGCACCAAAAAGGGGACCTAGAGAAAAGAAATTGGATAGAATGATAACTGCAAAAGTGTGAAGTTACACAAATGATAGAAGTGTTCAATATAAGCAACAGCATAAGCTTTCATCTATATACACACACATACACACATAATTTCTTTCAGGATTTCTGCTTACTACATAAAGTATTTACTGCAGAATTTATTAGTCAGACTATAGCTAACAGCTCTCAAAGCAGGGCAATATATGACAAACACACACACATCAATCAAGATAAAAAGAACTAAACAACCAGTTTTGGGGGATTTTTCGTAATTAAACCCTGCTCTGTTAAAAGATCAAAGAATAAGGAAGTAAACATTACCAGATATCTCCTCTTTCAAGGGAATTGCCTTTCTTTGGAAGAGTTCAACAGCATTCAGCCCACCAGATTAGAATTCCACAAAATAGATACCAGAGCTCTAGAAGCTCCATTATTTATGCCATTTGATCTGGTAACTTCATCCTTGTTTGTTCCTCATCAACTGCTCCGAAGAATTTTTTCAGCCTGGCTCATCTGACCAGTGAGGCCTTGACCATGACAGTGATCCAGAGGGAACAGGAAACACAAATCACTTGAGCAGCTTCTCTTCACACATAGCATTCAAAATAAAACACTTGCATTTTTCACCTATACACAGCCAGCCCTGTCCTTAAGCAAAATGAGACAACCGCTTCATGTGGGAGAAGCCGAGGACCAGTAAGGCAGTCCCCTGGCCTGCCATCCTGTTCTTCCATTCTATCATAATTATGGTGAGGTTAGAAAGATCTGTGCACCCCGCTGTTTATTCTTAGCTCCCTAAACTAGCCTGCTGCCTCACGTATAGAGGTGAATGCTTATCTCACTCAGTCTTGGAAGCAAGATCCTGTCAGTTTCAGTGTGTGGACTGGGAGGGGAGCACCATCTTGTTCCTTGTGATCTTTCAAGTAGGTCCCACTGAAAAAGACAAGCTTTCTTGAACACCTGCATTTCTAACAACTACAGGCCAGACGACACTTTCCATGACTTCCCTAAGCAAGGAAGAGCCAAAGCAACATCAACTAGAGCAACAGCTGTGAAACTGCCAGGCAGCCAGGTTAACCTTCTGAACCTGCAAAAGATCTGCTACTAAGCTTACTCAACATTCCTTTGCTCTGCCTGAATTGCTCTGGAGGATGCTTTAGCCAGTTCAACGCTGCAGGCCGGGGCTTCAGACCAGGGCGAGCAAGAAATGCGAGGAACATACAAGGGGGTAACTGCCTACATACTACCTGCATTGGACTAAAATACCAAGCTGAGCTGATCCTGTCTTCTGGCCACAGATATCCTCGCTGTAATTGTCAAGGATGTATCCAAAAACACAGCCTTGAATAGTAACATTTGAAGTACTTATCTTTTCTTTTGCAACATGCCTTACAGATGTACAAGACTGAATTTTCAGTATCAACCTGACTCCAGTTGGCATTTTCAGATGCATTGGAGTATAACTCCCATAATTTCCAGCTAGGATAGCCACTGGCTTATAGTGATGGGAACTGTAGTCCAACACATCTAGATGATGCTTGACCATGGAAGGCTGCTTTATGGCAACAAAACATCTGTAATAGCAGTACTGTATAGAAAAGGAAATAGACATCTGTTATGTTGAAGGCTGTAATTCATGGGAGTTTCTTCTCCTGATCCCATCATTTGCTTTATGTTTAGGAGTTATAATGCACAATTAGGAGTTCCTGTGTTCACACACACACACACAGACAAAATTCATATTCAGTTCAATGAAAGGAGATTCAGATTTGCAAAACTTTTCAGAGATCTTGGCTCCTTGAGGAAAAGTAGAACACCTGCTTTGCACACTGATAATCTATCCCAAATTCTCTCTTTCACATTTCAAGGATTAGGCAAGAAGTGATATGAAAGATCTCTATGTCCAATAGCTGTGAGAACTGCTTTCTAAATAGCCAATCCTGGGCTAAACACAAATTATCTGACCTGGCATAAAGTTCTTATATTTCACATGAATTGAAAGGCAAATGGAATTCAGGACTAGACATGTTCAATGAATTCCAATTTCAGTGCATGTGCTGCCAAAGCAAAGAAAAACTTTTCCACAGGTTAGATTTATAGATACAGCATCTATGATTCTGAATGGCAGACAGAATCATATTCCCCTAAAAGATAATCTCTTTCCCCCTTTTGAAGGAGCAGCAGGGTTAGTTCCACATGTCTTATTACATTGTTCCAGGTATCAGTTATGGCACTCCATATTTATACTGTTCCTGCTAGCTAGCTGATTGGATCAGCCAAATGAGGAAAATGTATATTTCCTGCTTGTGGGCTGCTCTCGTAAAATATCTGAGAAGGTCACCAAGTATTGCTGTGTGACAACTGCTACAATGAGGATGTGGATCTAATGTCTGAGTTGTTGAATTGTCTAGGTGTTGCTGCATACATTAACTAAATTATTTTCTGTCTAAAAGCATTTTATGACATATACCCTATACTCTACCAAATATTTTAATTAAACAAATTTATTTTATAGTCCTGCCATTCCAGTTAAAATGATGTTGGCAGAGTCTTATTTCTTAATATTACAACCATATAAAAGTGTCACCAAAGCTGAACTACAAACCTGGTGTTATGTTTTCAAACAAAAGCATAGAATGGGGTATGTGAACTAAGGATACACAACTTTCTGTGTCTTCACATTCAGTCACACATGGCTTTCACCACCTCAGAGGCTAGCTACATACAGCAGAGAGCTCTAAGGGAGGACTGAAATATCTACAGCTTTTTCTAAGACAACTTATTACAAACTGATTCTCAAAGGATATACGAGCAGAACTCTTAGTAGCTGGGGTGCATGTGTGTACATATTATACCATTTACCCATAGAATGCCTGAACAGCTGGGCTCCTGGACAGCTGTTCAGCTGGGTTCCTGGACAGTCATTTAGACAGTCTTTCAGTCAATCCTCACTTGGCTACAAAGCTTCTTGAATACCCTTGGGCCAGTCAATTGAACCTATGGTGAGGGAAAAGAAACACACATCTGTCCTCTCCTGTGATGTCTGATTTAGCACTATTGCAGAATACAAACTCCAGTGCAATCATCATTACAGGCCAAATACTGAATAGTTTGGCAGCTTTCACCACATTATGGAAGCTAAGCAGGAGAAGGATCATACTTCTTTGGCAGGACGCATGGTTTGGATGCCAAAAATCCGGAGTTTAATTCATAGCATCACTACGTAGAACTTTGTATAAGTGTGAGCCTGCCCCAAAGCATGAGCTTGACCAGTGTCTGCATGAAGTATTCAAATACAATCAAAATCATACAAGCAAAAGGTATAAAACCTTGCTAATCTAATCAACTAACAATTTTTTAAAAAATCATTAATCCTGATCAAGAGGAGAATAAAAGCATATATAGTTATGGTAGATGTACCTGTGAATCTGTACCTGTATCTCCCATCCTATCCTAACTCCTACCCAGCTCACAAGTCCATATGCTTGCATACATTTACACAGATTAAATTTTACTATGGAAGAATCTTAAAAATAATTACTTTGAAGTAAAGTCCCACTGATATGAACCAAAGACACTTGACAGGATCAGACTACAAAACTCTCTTTTGATCTTCTTTCCTCATCCCTCCTGCCATGAGTTCCTCCTTTCAACAGTTCCTAACTTTTTCTGTGTCTTTCTTAGGACATATTTCTCTGTGCAAGAATGGAAGGAGACAACATCAGGATTGTCACAATCTTGAAAGAGATAAGATTATCCATAGTATAGAGGTATTATTAATGTTCTTCCCATCTTTGACATCTTTGGTTGAACAAAGCTTGCAACTCTGAAGCATAACAGAGTTTGGGAACAGAGACTGTACCGGGGAATTATCTGTGCACTTCTTGCAAAAACAGCTTTTCCCTTTGATCTTTCATGCCAGAGGAAAAAAACTCTAGTCTGTACTTCAATACTGCCCAAACCTTGTTTTACTCATTCCTTTGCTACCTCCAACATTTTCTCTATTTCTGCTTATCTTTACTTAACTAAATTGCAAATCTTTCAGGTACTTCTATATCCTGTCTAGTATTATCCATTTTTCATCCTTAATGATGTTTAGCAGAAGTTGTAATAGCAGATGGGGGGTTATTTATACAATGTTTCACCAGAACTCAGCCTCAGACTGAAATATAGCTCCAGATTATGTGAAGAATGAAAAAAAAAAAAAAGAACCCTTGAGCATTAACTTTGACATTTTGTGGAAAGAAGATTAAAAAGAAAGTTATGGTTTCCAGGAATGCTCAAGACGGGCTAGTTTTTTTACTTTAAGTAAAACATACTAATAATAATGATGGATCTGGTCTGAAAAACCTTGCTAAGTATAGCATTTATTAGTAGCTATAAGGGGCTGCTCTTAAGTTCTTACTCAGAAGTAAGCTCTGCTCCATTAAAAGAGTTTTATTTCCAAAGCTTTGTGTGCAACCTTGATGGCATAATAATATTATGGGAAAAGAAAGCAAATGTCCCCACCTTGTCTGTATTTAAAAGCTATAAATGAAATATATACATACCTACTGCTGGATAAGAAAACTGGAGCACAAAAAAAGACTGGAGCACAAAAACCCAGACAGTAATCTATCTGCTGCTTCCCTGCCTACTATTGCACACACACACACACACACACACACACACACACACAGGGGAGAAGCCACCCGTTTTAGGACCAGATCCTTTAATAGACTTCATCCTGTGTACACACACAATTCGTTGCTGAGAACTATTGCTGCATTCCCCAATGAAGACATGAACTCAACATGTCTTTTGCAACTTTTTAAAATGTTAAAATATGACTCTACACTTGCCCTAGCTGAGGCACAAAAACACCCCCCCAGAGCACTCCAGGCATCAACCTCAGGATGGTCAAGTAACACTCAAATGCAAAGTAGACCACTAGGTTCGGCTGCATTTCAGAAGGTAACTGAGACCTGGGTTCAAGAAAAAGAGAATCCACAGGGAAGTAACATTTTTGCATATGATTATTCTTGTCCTTCCCCACTTATTCCAAGGGGGGGAAATCGGTGTAATCTCGTCTTAGTTCTCGCTATACACGTTGAACTACTATAAGCATGATTCCAATAGCTAGTTCCAGTTGTGCGGTCCAAACTTTTACCCGCATGGTATTTTACCCACATTTTTAAGACCCATTGTGCTCAATAGGACTAACGATCCTATAATATAAGGCAACGCGGTTTGGAAATCTAGCGGTGTGGAAAGCGCGGCCAGGTTGGTAAAGCAAACCCCTCGCTCACCGCCCGCCGTCAAACAGATAAACAAATACATAAATAACATATATTGCAGGCCGTTTCTTTCAGTACTAAGATCGAAAGACAACAGGGCAGTTCTAGGAGAGAGTTCGATTACTGTCACGGCACTAAATGCCGGGAAAATTTAGCCTAAGAGAGACTGGAGGGAAAGGGAGAAACTATCTGGAAGCACTTATCCTTTAAATACAGAAGAGCCTAGTTTTTTTAGTTTTTTTCCCCCCCAAAAACTAAAGTTCCTCAATACAGCTATTGAGGAACAAAAGGGGGAAAAAAACCACTTTAAAAATCCCGATTGAATTTAATATCAACCCCCTGAAGTTCTCGGTGCTCTACGGACGCCTTTCGAGGTTTTCCCCTCAGCTTCTCTCTCGTAACCAAGAACTGGAGTTACTGTTTAAAGGTTATCTTATTTAGGAAGGGGAAAACACTCCAGTGCCCGGAAAAGTTTTCACAAGCTCTGCCTTTAAATCCAACCCAGGAGCCAAAAACGCGCCGCGTGCGCAGCTTACCTCCGCTCGACCAGAAACGAACTGAACACACACTTTCCCAGTGCACTCCGAAGAGGGGGAAGCTAGGGACTGTAAACAAACGGCTGAGCCAGAGCTTAAAAAAAAAAAAATATCAAGGGACCGGAGTCAATTTCACAAGATTAAATGAAAAGCGTTCTTGGAGGGAACAAGCTGCTCATGGGTAAACTCTCTTAGACCGGGGTGGTCTCAGGGAAATCATGGCAAAGGGGCGTTTGGGGAACCAGACCGACCCCTTGCTAATGGTAGTACAGGACAGCACAGAAATTAAGAACTGTTGGTTTGGAGAGAGGTTCCAGGAGACTTGCCAGTGGACAGAAGTGTCTCCTTATCGAAACAAGGGTGACACCCCTTCTGCACTCAATCAATAATTGCAGGACATCTGTGTAATTATCTACCTTTGAGCAAAGCCCAGCTATTCAGAAATTGGCAATAATTTGCTTTTATTTATTTAATCGTATTTATATAGCCACCCATCTCACATAAAAGCGACTCTGGGTGGTATTCAACACTTAATTAAAAACAATACATACATTAAAAACAGTCACAATTAAAAAATAATTATAAAAAGCACACAAAACAAGAGAGGATGACATTAACCACAGCAAGGGAGCCATTGCAAAATCTCCCTGGTCCCCTGGGACCCCCAGGCCTGATCACGTAGCCAGCTCGAGGGACTTGCAGAATGTTGAGAAGGATGGAGCTAATCTCACTAATGGCGGGGGGGGGGGGTGAAGATTCCACAAGGTGGATGCCACGACAGAGAAGGCCCGTCTGCTGGGACCCTCCAAATGTAATTCCCTGGCAGGCAGGACCCACAGCATGCCTTCTCTGCCAGACCTGATGGGGCAGGCAGATGTAATCGGGAAGAGGTGGTCCCTCAGATAACCCGGCCCCATGCCATGAAGGCTTTAAAGGTCAAAAACAACACCTGGAATTGGACCCGGAACCAAACTGGCAACCAATGCAGCTCGTGGAGCAGAGGTGTAATGTGTACTGCTCTAGGGGCACATATAACTGTCCGCATTGCTGAATTTTGCAGAGCTGAAGCTTCCCAATACTCGTCAAGGGCAGCCCCATGTACAGCACATTACAGAAATCCAAATGGGAGTGACTAGGGCATGAGTGACAGTGAGCAGAGCCCCAACCCCACATCTAGGAACGGGCACAACTGGTGCACAATACAAAGCTGTGCAAAGGCCCTCCTAGCTATAACTGCCATCTGCTCTTCAAGCAGGAGTTGGGAGTCCAGGAGGATCCCCAGATTGTGCACTGGGTTTGTCTGAGGCAGTGCAACCCCATCCAGCACCAAAGATGGCACAGTCCTGGAACCAGAAAGCCCCAAAACCCAAAGCCACTCAGTCTTGCCAGGGTTCAGCTGAAGCCTGTTATTCCCCATCCAGGCCCTCATAGCCTCCAGGCTTTGGGATAAGACATTCACAACATTGCTTAATTCGCCAGGGGGAGAGATGTATAATTGGGTATCATCAGCATACTGATAATACCTTACCCCATGGTGATGGACGAGCTCACCCAGCAGCCTCATGTAGATGTTAAATAGGAGGGGGAAGAGGACCAAACCCTGCAGCACCCCACATAACAGGGGCTGAGGGAGGGATCTCTCCTCCCCAATCACTACTGACTAGAATCAGCCCTGGAGGAAGGAGATGAACCAGCATAACACCGTGCTGCCCACTCCCGATCCTCTGAGCTGAACCAGAAGTATATCATGGTTGATAGTATCAAAAGCCGCAGAGAGGTCAAGCAGGGCAAGGATGGATGCCCAACTCCCATTCTGCTCTTGCCAGAGATCATCCAAAAGCACGACCAATGCTGTTTCCATCCCATACCCAGGCCTGAATCCCGACTGAAAGGGATTGAGATAATCTGCTTCATTCAAGGTACTCTGAAACTGCTGTGGAACCACCTTCTCAATCACCTTCCCCAAAAAGAGGAGGTTAGATACTGGACAGAAATTGTCCAGTATAGTGGGGTCCAAGGATGTTTCTTGACAGGGTGAACCAAAGCCTCTTTAAGAGGTGAAGGAACAACCCCAACACTCAAGGAAGCATTAACCATTGCTAGAACCCACTTTAACCAGCCAGGAGGGGCATAAATCTAAAGAGCTGGTGGCTGAGCTCACAGCCCTAAGGACCCTGTCCACTTCCTCAGGTCTAACAAGTTCAAACCATTCCCAGATAACAGGGCAAGACTCCTCCCCAGGCATCTCCACCAGACCTGCAATAAAGTCAGCGTCCAGCTGAGAACAAATACTTTAGGGCATGTTTACTTTATATGGTCATTTATGATTACTTACTTTATATGGTCATTTATGATTATTTATAATAATATTTATATAAATAAATAACATTTATATTATAAGAATATTTATATGGTCATTTATGGTTATTTGCACCCAGGCTTTATCAAAATTCTTAGGTGTTATATTGTATCTGTTGATATCTATCTTATCCCTGCTTCCTAGCTGTTATGGGGAAAAATACTGGCTGGCTGGCATGGACTATTAGGAGCCATAAGCATACTTCCCACTCCTAGGTCATAGGTATCCATTACAGCCAGAGTTACATCAACATGGTGACATTTACATCATGTTACTGTGCAAATGTCTCAATTATATAATTTGCATCAATCACATCACCCATGTTGCATCACTTGCACAATGATGTGATGATGGCACAGTCCTGGAACCAGAAAGCCCCAAAATTATTACTTGCTGTCTCTTGTCCCTTCTGCTAACACCCATGTCTTGGGTCATCCATCACTTATCATGTAGCTATGCACCACTCATAATTTCTCAGACTTACCACTCTCATAAGGGTGTTATGAGGGAAAAATAAGTAAGGACGCAGGAGAATCATTGTCTCAAACCCTTTGGAGGAAAAGGAAGATACATACAGTGCATTTGGAAAGTACTCAGACCCCCTTCACTTTTTTCAATTTTCTTATGTTGCAGTCTGATACTACAATCGTTCAAATTCATTTTTTTCTCATTAATCTATACTCAGTACCCCATAATGACAAAGTGAAAACAGAATTTTAGAAATGTCTGTAAATTTATTAAAAAGGAAAAACTGAAATATCACATTGGCATAAGTATTCAGATCTTTTACTCAGTACTTTGTTGAAGCATCTTTAGCAGCAATTACAGCCTCCAGTCTTTTTCGGTATGACGTGACAAGCTTGGCACACCCGGATTGGGGGATTTTCTGCCATTCTTCTTTGCAAATCCTCTTAAGCTCAATTAGGTTGGATAGGGACCGTTGGTGGACAGCCATTGTCAGGTCTCTCCAGAGATGTTGAATAGGGTTCAAGTCAGGGCTCTGGCTGGGCCACTCTAGGACATTCAGAGAGTTGTCCCTAAGCCATTCCTGTGGTCTTGGCTGTGTGCTTCGGATCGTTGTCATGTTGGAAGGTGAACCTTTGGCCCAATCTGAGGTCCTAAGCACTGTGGAACAGGTTTTCATTGAGGAGATCTTTGTCCTTTGCTCCATTCAGCTTTCCCTCAACCCTGACCAGTCTCCCAGTCTCTGCTGCTGAAAAACACCCCCACAGCATGCTGCTGCCACCAACATGCTTCACTGTTGGGATGGTATCGGGCAGGTGATGAGCAGTGCCTGGTTTCCTCCAGACATAACGTTTAAAATTGAGGCCAAACAGTTCAGTCTTGGTTTCATCAGACCAGAGAATCTTGCTCCTCACAGTCTGAGAGTCCTTCAGGTGCTTTTTTGCAAACTCCAAGTGGGCTTTCATGTGTTTTGCACTGAGGAGAAGCTTCTGTCTAGCAACTCTGCCAGAAAGCCCAGATCGGTGGAGGGCTGCAGTGATGGTTGTCCTTCTGGAACTTTGTCCCATCTCTACACAGGATCTCTGGAGCTCAGTCAGAGTGACTATCGGGTTCTTGGTCACCTCTCTTACTAAGGCTCTTCTCCCCCAATTGCTCAGTTTGGCCAGGCGACCAGCTCTTAGAAGAGTCCTGGTTGTGCCAAACTTCTTCCATTTGAGAATTATGGAGGCCACTGTGCTCCTGGAAACCTTCAGTGCAGCAGAAATTTTTTTGTAGCCTTCCCCAGATCTGTGCCTTGCAATAATCCTATCTCTGAGCTCTGCAGGCAGTTCCTTTGACCTCATGGCTTTTGCTCTGATACAGTATGCATTGTCAGCTGTGAGGCCTTCTATAGAGAGGTGTGTGCCTTTCCAAATCATGTCCAATCCATTTAATTTACCACAGGTGGACTCCAATCAAGGTGTAGAAACAGCTCAGCAACTATCAAGAGAAATGGGAGGCACCTGAGCTAAATTTCAAGTGTTGTTGCAAAGGGTCTGAATACTTATGCCAATGTGATATTTCAGTTTTTCCTTTTTCATACATTTGCAAACATTTCCAAAATTCTGTTTTCACTTTGTCATTATGGGGTACTGAATGTAGATTAATGAGAAAAAGAGTGAATTTGAATGACTGTAGTATCAGGCTGCAACATAACAAAATTGAAAAAAAGTAAAGGGGATCTGAATACTTTCTGAATACATTGTATATGAAGAGCTCTACATACTTTAATATGCTACTAACCAAGATGTGCTGTGTTCTTTCATTCCCAACAGATGTGCATGTGTCACACTGACTCACAAACTACCCAACCATATTCTAATTTAGCATGTTGTAAAATCCCAGTCCATGTATGTAGTTAGGGTTCAGTGTGGTGTGCAAGTTGAGAAATTGGGGTAAATGAATAAACCAAGTGTAATAATGGCTAGGTATGTCATGAGAGGCAGCCAGTTTGGTGTAGTGGTTAAGACACTAGGCTAGAAACCAAGAGACCACGAGTTTGTCCTGCCTTGGGCACAAAGCCAGCTGGGTGACTTTGGACCAGTCCCTCTTTCTCAGCTCTAGGAAGAAGGCAAGGCAAACCACTTCTGAAAATCTTATCAAGAAAACAGCAGGGACTAGTCCAGGGAATTGCCAGGAGTCCATACTGACTCAAAGGCACCAAAAAGAAAAAGTCATGAGAACACAGCCAGTGAGGATCTTAAACAGCTTTTGTGAGTTTTCAGTGAGGACATGATATTCTCAAGATCTGCAAAATGTTGGCTGCAAACAAAAATATCCCCCAAATTGGGGATGCAGGTAATGATGTTAAAATGAAACAGCCTTCTGGAAAAAAAAATGTCTGAACAATACATGAACAGAAAACACACTACAGTCTAGTTAGGCTTTTCCACACTGCAGCCTTCAGTGCATAAACCATTTGAAAATGAAGCTGGCTAAAAGAAATCTTTTTCAGGATTTCAACACATTTTGACCCCAATGATGACCAGATGTTCTATCTGGACTGCAGTTAAAGCAGCCCCAAATTGGTGGATTGCCCTGCTTCTTTCCACCTCCCACTCATGCCAGGAAAGCAAGCATCACTTGCCTTCTGTTCTGTGGGCAGGTTTTTGAGAACTGGTAAAAAAAGAAAAGAAAAAAAATACAGCCATTTTACAGTTCTTCCTATCACTCCAAGCAGTCATGGATTACTATCTGCTTCATCATATATGTGAGAGGAATATTAGATACTATATATGTGCTCCATCAAATATTCTTTGCTTTATTTGCAAATGGTAAAAATGAGCAGTAGTATGTGATTTCTGGGGATCATAAAAAAGAGGGTGAAAAGGTGCCCCACACTGCTTGGCTTGTCAGATCCTCTCTGAGAATAGCACCACCACTTAAATTTTACTTAAAGCCTGCTGAAGGTAATCTTGCATCACCCTAAGGCACCTTTCACATGAGACCTGTAGAAAATAGCAGTGGTGGCAACAGCCATTCCATACAGAGAAATATGATCCTGGCAGTGATTGTAACAGAGACAGACACACATACATGCATACACAGAAAGAGAGGGTTGGGGACTTCAACTTTGTAAATTCCAAGTCAAAACTTCTTCCCAGAGAACTGCTCAATGTTATTTCTAAGATGCAGGGATTCTTTGATATAGTGTCCCTACTGATTTCCTTTAAACTGAAAAATCTATAAAACTCACATCTTTAGGGGTGGCTTTTATAAAGTAGAATAGTGGGACTCTTAGAACAACAGGCCTTTCACCAAATGTCTGACTGGGAGTTTTCGGACTAAAGCAATGGATCCAAATAAGACTAATTCAACAACTTGCAAGAGTTAGACTGAAACACGAGTAAGAAGGATCATTGTTAGTTTGGTTTGTTGAAATTGCCAAGCAGTTTCTTCATTGCAAAAGAATTGGAAAAGGGAGGTGTTTATACTTCTGGAAGCAGCATAGGATGTTCAGAGTGGGAACCATTTGCCAGATCCAATAAAGCTAGTACCTCCTTCTTATTAAGAAAACAAGGGCTCTTTTCCTGGAGAATGAACAATTCTGAGAGGGTGTAACTGTTAATAATTATGATTTGAGTAACTGTGCTTTGTGAGAATGTCAACAAAAGAAAATACCTTTTGAAGACCCAATGCTTTTGAATTATGCCACTGTAAAGAGATTTGTGTGTGTTTTTTTAAAGGATGTTTAATTAAAACCTTGAAAAATATATAGCCTTTACTCCACCACAGAGGTTTGCAAACATTTGCACAAAGTATCACAAAGTGGGTTTCAAAGGGAGATCTTGTGATTCAAAGGGACTGAGTTACAAATGCTACCCTCCACTCCTTCTGCCAGCAGAAAACTATATTGACATAAAAATCTGCTCCCCCACTGGCAATCCCTATATTGCCACAGGTACAATGCCAGCAAATTATTCTGTCCTTACAGTGTACAAGTTATGTACACATAGACAGCAACTGGTAGATTTCCCCAGCTTTGTTTCCCTCTCCTTTCTCTAAATGTCACCAGCCACCAGGAAAACATCCATTAACCTCTCTCCTTAATGTGGGCTGGAGCAGAAGTGAGTTTTGATAGCTAGTGAGACTGACAGTTTAGTCATCTGACAAAATTTGTTCTTGGTTTTGCCCATTTTTTTGCATTTCAGCTGGTATTAGGCTACTTTTGGACATGGATTTCATACTATTCCAAAACAATATTAAATCTGCATTTAAGGCCAACCAGCAGCTGGGGGGAGCAGGAGAGTACGGCTGTGTCTCTCATTTACTATGCAGCCACACCCTGTCACCACTGCTGGTCCACTATGGCAGGTATGGGGGGCAGGGGGCAGGCAGGCTGCATGGTGAAATGAGAAAGAAAGCCAAAACTCTCCTACACAACTCTCCCTGTATCTGTACCTATACCTGGTGGTTACAAGGGACAGCCTGTTTTGAAAGAACTAGAGTCTCCTACTACAAAAAAGAGAATGGCTCTGGAATACAGAGATCAGTGAGGAGGGAGCATACCTGTCCCAGCTTAAATCTGGGGTCAGATGAAGGCAGCTTCATAAGGATACAGCAAAAAAAGAAGTTGCCAAGCGATATCAGTATTAGAGTTAGATGCAAGTGAGGAAAGCTTCATGAACAAGTGGAAATTAGAAACTTGCAATTATAGCTTGTTAATTCAAATTAGCATTCAGAATTTGTCCTTGCTATACTCCTTTCACATTCCCTGTGCCATTGTCTCACTGAAGTTAAGAAAATGGAAGCCACTTTGTGTTCTAATAGTATAGTCATATCCTTTTTTAATGATTTTATGCAAAATCATTTTGTTTTAATCTTATTTCATATTTACTGATTTGCTTAGGTGCTAGTACCTTATTTTCTGCATATAGCAGTAATATGGGGAATTTCTGTCCCTTATGAAATTGAATTTTCCCAAAACAAGCTCTTTAGAGCTATGTTAGGTGTGCCTAAGGGTATACCTATTTCCTTTTTACATGTAGAAACTAAGCCAAAATAATTGTTAAAGTGTTTAATTATTAGATTAGGCTTTAATTAGGATTCTCATTTTGTCAAGTTGTGTCTTTTGAAGCAAATGAAATTTCCTACTTCATCATGCAATTGTTGGTTTACGTTTTTAACCAATCATATGCATATCTTCGACTCTCCACCAAAATTCTTTCTGAATTCAAATAATGCATATGATAATCAGCTATTTAAAAACAGAATTCTGGACGTTTTCAAAGGAATTGTTCTGAAGTTTTACATAGTAACATCGCCCCTTGGCATGCGCTTAATAAAACCAGCTGACTATGAGTACTATTTAAGGTGTGTAACAGAGCCCTCCCTTATAGAGGTAATCACCAGAATAGTTTAAACAAATGATAAATTCCTTAAAATACCATATAGTACAGGTAGTGCTCATTTAGCGACCACAATTGGGACCAGCAACTTGGTTGTTAAGCAAAGTGACCGCTAAGTGAACCCATGACTGTGCTTGTGATCTTACTTCAGCTTTCCTTTGCTTTATAGACTTGCAAAGATCGTAAATGTGAGGATTGGTCACAAAGTTACTTTTTCATCACCATTGTAATTGCATATGGTTGCTGTCTGAAGCAGTCACTAAACGAGGACAACCTGTGTTTGTGCCCATGTTCAAATAAAACTATAGGACACCTTTCATATTATTTATTGCACTGCCCTACTTCTGCCCATGGAAAATTGTGGAAACAATTTTGGCCCAATTCACTCAAAATTTAATGTTTAATTAATTCAGACAGGGGGGCTTTATTATGGAGGCTGGCAAGCTTTGCTCGAGCAACTAAACCAAGAAATGATTTTATTAAAATTACTGACCTTTTACTTTTATAATTAATGTAGCAATAATGCTCTGTAAGTTTTAGTTAATTTTATGTATTCTAATGTATTTTAATTTTAGTTGATTACCTTTTTACTTAACTCTCATACTATTTATTGTAACCTGTGGTTGAAACAATAAATAGATGGAACTGAATATCTGCTTAGGCTTCCATACTGTTCCAATCAACTCTGAGCAGATTAGAGTTTTTCCTCACAGTAATGAACTACTGCATATAAACCCTAACAATCTAATTGGTAAAACAAGCCCTAAAAATCCTCATAACAAGCATCCATTGTCACCATAATATATCCTGGTGTTTCTTCCATCTCAGGAGCAGATAATCACAGTCCCTTTCTATCCCTGTGCAAGAGCCAGGTCCTTACAGTCCTCCAAAACATTAAGAGACAGAGCCCATCTTACCTCTGGGATGAAGCTGCTCTAGAGGAAGAGACATATGGATGAGATTCCTTCACAATTTCAGTACTTTCGCCTGCTGTAGCCTAAAAGTGTCTGCTCAGGTGTAGTGTTATTCCTTAGAATTCAGCAACTGTTAGTTAAGCATTTCTTGGACTCTCCTAAAAACTACCTGAACTATTTTTGCTCCACGCTGGCATGACAAACTGAAATATCAACAAGCCAATCACATTTTAGGCTTGTCACTTATGGAAACTCAGGCCATATGGTTAGTTTATGGTTGTGTATGTCATGCAAACTCAGAATTGGATTAACTGAGTGTGTCATGGGAACAGAGTCTGTCGAAGTGATTCTTAGGCAAAGTGTCTGATTGCACTGTGGTGACCCGTTTGCAATTATTCTTGGATGAAAGGAGCTACTTAGATCTGTTGTACTTTTGGCTTTTAGCCCAGTTCGCAGACTGGACAAGGGTAATCCTAGCTGACAATTCGTCTAAGCCCCTTAGCGGCCTTTGATTCTAACAACCATTATCTTTTTCTGGGTCGCCTGGCAGGAGCCGTCCGAAGCAGCATGACACAGGTGGTCGCCATTGGCGAGGATCTGTCCCAGAGGATATGGTTTCGCAGATCATGCCTGCTTGAGCGAGGGGCAGGCTCTGGGGCCCCTCCAGCGAGCCCGTCCTCCTTCCTCCAGACGCGGGCCATCTCCCTCACCGCCACGATGCATTTGCTCCTCGCAACCACCCGGCAGGGGTGTCAGAGGCATTCGAACCCGTGCCCGCGCGCGCCCCTCCGGCAACCGTTACGCCGCGCCAGGCCCGCCCGAGCGGCGCGCGCTCCAGGAGCTCCGCCGGCGATGCTGCTTGGGCCCGGGCCATGTGCCCCCCGGAGATCTTTCGCGACCTGGTCCGGAGGCGCCCGGGGGGGCTGCTGAAGGCGGCGGCAGGGGACGAGCGAAAGGGCGGCGGGCACCACGCCTGGCGGGCCCGCGTCTGTCCCTTCTCGGTGGGGATGTCCCGAGGCGGCGGCGTGGCTTCCTCCTCGTCTGCCCACGGCCGCAAGTCGGAGCAGCACCGCGGGGTCTTTTCCGAGGACCAGTTCCGGGCCATCGGCCAGGAGCTGGCCAGCTCGGGCGGGCCCCCCGACGGGTCCTGGCAGCTCCTCACCGACGCCGAGGGCGTCTGCATCTACCGGCTGTACGACGAGGTGCGAGGCGAGGGCCTTATTTATTTATTTGCTTATTCAGTTCAGTTTATTCAATTCAACCTCAATTGTGCTGTACTGTGGCATTATTACCATAGAAACCGAAACCCGAAATGTTCCGGGGGAGGGCGCTTACCTCAGAGTTCGTTAGAATATTGCCCACCTAGTTGGCAGCACTTGGCGGAGCTTGGCTCATTTCAAAAAGAATGGGAAGGCTTCGATGGGAGGCCGGCCGGAAATCAAAAACAGGAGGAAGGGGAAATCACTTCTGCACCATCCCAGAGAAGCCAGAATGGATGCGTCCATGTAATCTCCAGCAATCAAGCTAATTTTACAAAAGACCTTACCTTTAATTATGTTTTAACCCCACCTCTTTTCTCCAAGGAGTTCAGGGCGGCCTGCAGTGTGGCTTCCCACCTGTTATCCTCACAGCAACCCTGCAAGGAAGTTCATTGGAAAGAAGCAGACTATGACTCAAAACCTTCTTGTAAAAGCTTGGGTGGTTGCGGAGGTTTGAACCTTGGCGCTCCCTTATCAATCTCCCACATTTTAACCACTTTACCCATGAGCAAAACCAGGGAGAGAATAGGACTGTCAGGTGTTTTCCACAAAAGACATGGTGGTATAGTTTTTTAATCTGAAAGCTTCAGTCTGTCAATTTTTTAGCCATCTTTTTTGGGAGGAAGAAACAATTATGAAATACCTGGGCATACACAAAATGTCCCTATCACAAACTATGAAGATTGGCAAAATCAAATCAAAGGTTATTCAAGTCCAGTACTGTTTCCAATAGTCACCAGCTAGGAGCCTTCAGAAAATCTTGAACATAACAGTAAAGAGTCAGTTTTCTGTATTTCTTTGCTGCCATCCAGTTGTCCAGATGTTTGCAGCCTAGATAGAGTAGCCCTAGCATTTAGAGTATGCTTTTAAGGTGAGGGTTCCGTTTAGTTGTGATGAGTAATAATTATTGATGGATTTGGCCTATTAGGGGAACTAACATAGAAGATTTTTGTTGTTCAGTCGTTAAGTCGTGTCCGACTCTTCGTGACCCCATGAACCATATTGCGCCAGGCCTTCCTGTCCTTCACTGCCTCCCTGAGTTTGCTCAATTTCATGCTCATTGCTTCAGTGATGCTATCTAACCATCTCATCCTCTGCCGTCCTCTTCTCCTTTTGCCTTCAATCTTTCCCAGCATCAGAGTCTTTTCCAAAGAGTCCTCTCTTCGCATTAGGTGACCAAAGTATCTGAGCTTGAGCTTCATTATCAATCCTTCCAATGAGCAATCAGGGTTGATTTCCTTTAAGATTGACTGGTTTGACCTCCTAGCAGTCCAGGGGACTCTTAAGAGTCTTCTCCAGCACCACAGTTCAAAGGCATCAATTCTTCGGCGCTCAGCCTTCTTTATGGTCCAGCTCTCACAGCCATACATTACTACTGGAAAAACCATAGCTTTGACTATGCGGATCTTTGTCGGCAAGGTGACATCTCTGCTTTTTAATATGCTATCTAGGTTTGCCATAGCTTTCCTCCCAAGGAGCAAGCGTCTCTTAATTTCATGGCTGCAGTCTCCATCTGCGGTGATCTTCGAGCCCAAATAAATGAAGTCTGTTACTGCTCCCATTTCTACCCCTTCTATTTGCCAGGAATTGATGGGCCCAGATGCCATGATCTTAGTTTTTTTAATGTTGAGTTTCAAGCCAGCTTTTGCACTCTCCTCTTTCACCCTCATCAAGAGGCTCTTTAGTTCTTCTTCACTTTCTGCCATTAGGGTGGTATCATCTGCATATCTGAGGTTGTTGATATTTCTCCCTGCAATCTTTATTCCAGCTTTTGATTCTTCCAGCCTGGCATTTCTCATGACGTACTCTGCATATAGGTTAAATAAGCAGGGTGACAGTATACAGCCTTGTCGTACTCCTTTCCCTATTTTGAACCAATCGGTTGTTCCATGACCGGTTCTAACTGTTGCTTCTTGGCCCGCGTACAGATTTCTCAGGAGACAGGTAAGGTGGTCTGGTACCCCCATCTCTTTAAGAATTTGCCACAGTTTGTTGTGATCCACACAATCAAAGGCTTTTGCATAGTCAATGAAGCAGAAGTAGATGTTTTTCTGGAACTCTCGTGCTTTCTCCATGATCCAGCGAATGTTGGCAATTTGATCTCTAGTTCCTCTGCCTCTTCGAAACCCAGCTTGTACATCCGGTAGTTCTTGGTTCACGTACTGCTGAAGCCTAGCTTGTAGGATTTTGAGCATAACCTTGCTAGCATGTGAAATGAGTGCAATTGTGCGATAGTTTGAGCATTCTTTGGCATTGCCCTTCTTTGGAATTGGAACATAAACTGACCTTTTCCAATCCTGTGGCCACTGTTGCGTTTTCCAAACTTGCTGGCATATTGAGTGCAGCACTTTAACAGCATCGTCTTTTAGTATTTTAAATAACTCAGCTGGAATACTGTCATCTCCACTAGCTTTGTTGTTAGCAATGCTTCCTAAGGCCCACTTGACTTCACTCTCTAGGATGTCCGGCTCAAGGTCAGTGACCACACCAGTATGGACATCAGGGACATTAAGATCTTTCTTGTATAGTTCTTCTGTGTATTCTTGCCACCTCTTTTTAATCTCTTCTGCTTCTGTTAGGTCCCTGCCTTTTTTGTCCTTTATCATGCCCATCTTTGCACTAAACGTTCCTTTGATATCTCCAATTTTCTTGAAGAGATCTCTAGTCTTTCCCATTCTATTGTTTTCCTCGATTTCTTTGCATTGTTCATTTAAGAAGGCCTTTTTATCTCTTCTTGCTGTTCTCTGGAAATCTGCATTCAGTTGCTTATATCTTTCCCTTTCACCCTTGCTTTTCGCATTCCTTCTTTCCACAGCTATTTGTAAAGCCTCATCAGATAGCCATTTTGCTTTCTTGCATTTCTTTTTCTTTGGGATGGTTTTAGTTGCTGCCTCCTGTACAATGTTACGGACCTCCGTCCATAGTTCTTCAGGCACTCTGTCTACCAAATCTAATCCTCTAAATCTATTCATCACCTTCACTGTATACTCATAAGGAACATGATCTAAGTCATACCTGAGTGGTCTAGTGGTTTTCCCTACGTTCTTCAATTTAAGCCTAAATTTTGCAGTAAGAAGCTCATGATCTGAGCCACAGTCAGCTCCTGGTCTTGTTTTTGCTGTCTGTATAGAGCTTCTCCATCTTTGACTGCAAAGTATATAATCAATCTGGTTTCGGTATTGACCGTCTGGTGATGTCCATGTGTAGAGTCGTCTCTTGTGTTGTTGGAAAAGAGTGTTTGCTATGACTAGTTTGTTCTCTTGACAGAACTCTATTAGCCTTTGCCCTGCTTCATTTTGTACTCCAAGGCCAAACTTGCCTGTTATTCCGATTACTCCTTGACTTCCTACTTTAGCATTCCAATCCCCTATGATGAAAAGGACATCTTTTTTTGGTGCTAGTTCTAGAAGGTGTTGTAGGTCTTCATAGAACTGGTCAACTTCAGCTTCTTTGGCATCAGTGGTTGGGGCATAGACTTGGATTACTGTGATGTTGAATGGTTTGCCCTGGATACGCACTGAGATCATTCTGTCGTTTTTGAGGTTGTAACCCATTACTGCCTTTCCCACTCTCTTATTGACTATGAGTGCAACTCCATTTCTTCTAAGGGTTTCTTGCCCACAGTAGTAGATATAATGGTCACCTGAATTAAATTCACCCATTCCTGTCCATTTCAATTCGCTGATTCCCAAGATGTCGATGTTTAATCTTGTCATCTCATGTTTGACCACATCCAGCTTGCCTTGGTTCATAGATCTTACATTCCATGTACCTATACAATATTGTTCTTTACAGCATCGGACCTTCTTTTCGCTTCCAGATACATCCACAGCTGAACGTCCTTTCGGCTTTGGCCCAGCCGCTTCACTCTTTCTGGAGCTACTTGGAATTGCCCTCCGCTCTTCCCCAGTAGCATATTGGACACCTTCCGACCTGAGGGGCTCATCTTCCGGCGTCATATCTTTTAGCCTTTTAACATTGTCCATGGGGTTTTCTTGGCAAGAATACTGGAGTGGGTTGCCATTTCCTTCTCCAGTGGACCACATTTTGTCAGAACTCTCTGTCATGACCTGTCCGTCTTGGGTGGCCCTGCACGGTATAGCTCATGGCTTCACTGAGTTACGCAAGCCCCTTCGCCACGACAAGGCAGTGATCCATGAAGGGGAACATAGAAGATAGGAAGGTTAACAAAAAGAATAGGCCTATGTTTATTTCTACAGGTTAAGCCACTATGACTGGCACTTTGTAAACGGCTGACACTAAG
Organism: Liasis olivaceus; assembly: GCA_030867105.1. Lineage (NCBI taxonomy): Eukaryota > Metazoa > Chordata > Lepidosauria > Squamata > Pythonidae > Liasis > Liasis olivaceus. Next base: position 122,885,877 of record CM061348.1, on the reverse strand, counting down.
TTTCTCATAAATAAATAAGAACAGAATATTTACAAAGGTATTTATTTATGGATTTTTATTGGCAAGTGCCCAAAAAGAAACCTTCAATTTTCACTAACATTCTGCTTCTGTCATCCTGTCCTTCAGGACTTGGGATCCCACGATCCTGCAGCTTTAATTTTCTTTCATTCTTCCTTTTCCCAAATGCAAGATGAGATGAAAGTGAGAGCTAACAGCTGGAGTTTACCTTACTTAACCATGGGGATATGCAACAGTTTTCAGTTTTCTGTTAGGGAAATTCACTAGGACAAAGTTGGAGAAGTTGTAGGATGCAGATCTAGCTCTTATTGCGAGGTCTGGCTTTTCTGCAGCGTCCTTGAGCTGGTTAGGGCAGCATGCTTGGAGTATAGGTAGAGGCAGAATTTTTTCCTACTCTCCTTTCTTATGCAGTTTGCATCTTTGGAAATAAAAGCTTTTGCTCCCCTCTTCTTCATATTCTATAGAGCTTGTTGAAAGAATACAAAGAGTGATGTGGGTTTGGGAATTAAAAATAATTATTTCTCCAAAGCCCGGTTGTTCTCTTACATTTTAGAAAAGTTGTTCTTATTGCACATTTGTTTTTCTAGGAGAAAAAATCTACATAATATGCTTTTCACAACCACTGTCAGTTCCTGAGATCTGAAAGGCCTAGATAGGACTTTAAACTATTTTCTCCAACATATTGTCAAATAAAATCCAGTGTCCTCATCTTAGGTTTTTTTAACTTAATCTTTAATTTTTTTTTTCTTAGATATACCCAATGAGTGCCCCTACATTTATTTAGGAGGTATGAACACCATATTTCTATTCCCCTTCCTGATTCCCTCAGCTCAAGAAGATTTTCTATAGTGCTCTGGTACAGTCTAGTCCTGTCCATGTTTATTCATATTCAGGGTGGCTTACTTCTTAGTAAGGATGTCTCGGATTGCAGTCTGATTCATTATTTTGTATGCTGACTCCAGTAAGATGTGGATGTCAGTAAATGTTTTTATTGTTTACCCTACAACTATGGAACTCCTCTCTGTTGACTTGCCATATTGCTGCCAAGAAAATTATGTGGATGTGTCTATGTACTCATGAGGAGTCCCAGTCTTGTGCTGAAGTGCAAATATAGAACACAATCTGAAATCAGCATCTGAATACTTCATTCATCTATTAATTGCCAGCTTTAAACTTAGTTTAGAATTGATATTCCTTCTGGTGCCTTTCCCAAACATTCAGTTTTTTCAAAAATTTGGCCAGGAGCCTTTTTAGCCATTGATTGGTCTTTACCCTCCCCTTTCCCTGGTCAAGATCCAGCATTCTAGTCATTAATCTAGTCTAGTAGATTAATCTGGTTACCATTAGCATTTGTCAAGAGTCTGATATGCAAATTTAGAATGATCTTGTAAAATTATTAGTATTTCATGCTTTCAAGTACTTATTCCAGCACGTGTGCATGCACACAACTATGTCAAGTGTTATGAGCTAAGCTAACAGCTGGACAAAAGCCAGACTGATGATCAAAAGCACAACCAGATGTAAAAGACATGCTGCTGATTGCATAATGTTTCTTATTACTGAATCCAGATGAAGAATATAATACACATGGAGTTTATGTGACAGAATGTATACCTATAGCAAATGATGCTGTGTGACAAGAATGATCCCCACCCCAATCAAAACCAGTACAATGTTTAAACTAAGAAATTCTAGTTGTCTGAAAACAATTATATCTTCTTACATTTGAGAGGCAAGCTACAATTCCACATGGGGCAATCACTCGGGTGACTGGTGACTATCCACAGTTTGATACATTTGCAGCTTCAGCCCATGTTCACATCAATCATGTGTTTATGAGATAGCCAGACTTGGTACCTAATCACTGCTGAGAATGGCTTAACAGCAACTACAGGATGGTGGCAGGTTACAGTCAGGCCACTTGGCATCATTAACAAAGACAACAATGTCAGACTTTGCTATCATGTGCTTTATATTGAAGTGGATCAACACTTTCTCAATTAATTTCATTCTCATGTGGTATTGGTAAATTTGAGGACATTTCTCACTCCACCCCAGTACAGATTTGAAGAGGCTTCTATGGGATAGATAGCTGGCCAACTAAGCAGGGCATTCTGCCTTGAAACATTGAAGTTTTGCTGCTCTACTGGCCAAGAGCAAAATGTTGTGGTCAGAGCTAGTGTAATTAAACCAGCTGCCAGAGAAGTCTGGAAGGGAACCCACTGCAGGCAGGAAGCCCAATTCTCCACCAAGAAGTGCTATCATAATCAGGACGTGTGCAGATGGAATGCTGGAAGGCCTGGTTGTTTCAGTGTGTGTGCTTTGTTGCTCCCTAAGAGACATACAACAATTTTGATAATTGGGTTTACAAATAAAGGATTTTAAATGGTAAGTTACCCTATTGGTAAGATCATGCCATCTGTTCAGTCAGTGTTGACCCCAATCAAGAATAATTTCCCAGGGGACTTAAAACAGTCTGTGTTTAACTTGCTTTGCTGTGTGAATTATGTATTGGTCGGAATTTTCACACAGTTAACAAATGAGTCTCTCATTTTTTCTTCCAAAACAAACACTAACCACATATTGATAAAAAGTTAAAATTCTCAGGTCAAATCATACTAGTGTGAATGTTAGGAGCTTGAAATACCATTTCAAGGAGAAAAGTTAGGATATCTCACAACTTAACTAATTTGCCATTAGAAAACATCTGCAAGCTTCTAAAATCAAAAGGAGATGCCAATAAAATAAATAACTTAAAATACATGGTGGAATCCATCTGATAATTTGCAGTTACACTCAAAAGTATAGGCTGTATCTATTGTACAAGGTATTTTCAAATGTGTATTTAGTTTAAATTGGAATTATTTGCTAATTTTCTGGCAAATACTTTTTTCACTAATTTGGCATATAGATGTATATGACTAGCAATCTATGGTGTCTTGTTTTGCATTAGCACCTTTATGCATTCTAAGGAGTATTGCCTAGAAAGAATATTGTTTAAAATTTGTTATATACAATATAAAATAACTCTGAGAAATGGGGCAAAAAAGTTCAGTATGATTAATGTTAATGCTTATCCTTCCTAAAAATATTGGAGGCCCTTTCCCTTCTCCCAAGACCCTAATTAGGAAGCTATTTTGTAGGAATCTTAATGGTTGCAAAGTGATATTCAGCCACTAGCCCCTGGATTGTGTATATGTGTGAAAGAGAGGGAGGGAGGGGGAAATAATTAGAAGAAAGAGACAAGCATGATATGACTTCATTCTTTTAACATAAGAAGTCCCTGAATTGTGAGACTTGGAAAAGACATAATTACAGTTCAAAAACTGGGGTGCTTTCACATGCTAATTCACTAGATGCACTGGGCAACATTTTCCATAAAAGAAATGAAGCTGCTAAAGAAAGGGAAATTAATGACTTTGATCCCAATTTCTGCTATTTTCTCTGAATTTTGACAGATCTATACTCAAAAGTATTATTGAAATTATCCCAACATAGTAGCTAAATACTGCATACAGTACATGCATACATATCTCAGAGAAATATAATAAGCATTTTTCCTGATGTGTAACTTCTTGGTAATCCAGCCTACTGATTTAAATAGAAGGAAAGCTTTTCTGCAAGATAATGGAATATATGAATAATCATGTCAGAAATGTATAAATACTTTTGGCTTACAATCCTGATTATAACTTTTTAATACTAAGTTAGGTTATGAGTTATACAATATAATTTATAACCTTATATTCATTTATAACCTTATATATAAGTTATACACTAAGTTATACAATAGTTCTAGTTGCAAGTATCTGCAGGTCCATATCAGTTGACTGTGGAATAACTGAATATCTTTTTGTTGGTAGGAGCATGTTATTCATACCAAGAAGGCATGTTTGTTATAAACCATTGTAATTTTTCTGGTTTATAACAAGAAATAGCCACAGTATAGGTATGATTTGTTGAGTCAAAGGCCATGGTGGAACTGTAATATAAGTCTGATTATCATATTTAGAATTTCAAGGTTTCTGTGTTTGTAATTCTTAATGAAATATATTTTGAACTGCTGTTCCATCTGACTGCAGCTGTATTCATTAGATTAAGCCATTATGCTCAGATCAAGCTTGGGTTACATATTCAGAACTTGATTAATTTATCTCTTGATTTTAGTGAGAAATATTCTTTCCTTCATATTTGCTATACTTTTTTCCAGATTTCCCCAAGCTGGTGGTTCCAGATGTTTTAGATTCCAACTTCTGTCAGTCCCAGCCAACAGGCTGTTCTATCTGCTGACTACATCCAGCCTTGGAGCAGGCTACTAAAATTGTGCCATTTTAATATATACTGTATCCATTTGTATTGGCAAATTTCATTATTGCAAACTATCTTCCTGAAGCAGTGGGAAAAAGAAGTATAACTTATTTTTTTTAAAAGCAATGAAATAAAAGTATCCTTCTGAATAAAATTTTGTTGTAATTTTCTGTAATATAAACATTTAGTTTTAGTTTAATATCCAGAGTAGGTATAATTGCTTACCTCTGAAATAGGCAAATATAGTCCAGCAGCTATAAATCATCATGATCTGAGTTTCTGCTGTAGTCTTTTGTAGCACAGAACACTTCCCCAGTTCGGTGGCTTCCAGTTGTGTTGGTCTACAACTCCCATATTCACAAATATTAATGTTGTACATGAGGTATAAATAACAGAAGTTTATTGGGAGATTTTATAAAGATTCTGACATTTCAGGGGTCATTATTTAATTTATGAGTCTTTGGGGAAAAAATCACTGGGGGTAGGCAAGGGTGGATTCTACCTCCATTGCTGGAATGATTTTTCAAAGCAGTACTGTAAAAAAATGTATTGAAAATAAATAAATAATAAATAAGGGAAAACATTTAACACCATTATGAAATTCTATGTGAACCATACATCTTTATTTTAAATATTTCCTTATTTTTTCTTCAAATGATGGTTTAATAGAGGCCCTAGCTGCTGGCATTGAAGAATGAAATTATGTTTATTGAATTGGGATACTATAGTTATATTCAAAATTTTAATAGAATATAAGATTAGATTTAATAACCATCAGAACTCAGAGAAAGGGTAATTTCAGTGATATGATCACTTAAATTCTACTCATATAATATTCAGTATGTCTCTCATCTCATTAGGGAAAAGACTTGATTCTGTTAATTTATTTAATTTACTTATTTATCATATTTATATAGCCACCCATCTCACACAAGGTGACTCTGGGCGGTGTACAACAATTAATGCACTGAATTAGACTTGATATTCTATTTCTACAATGAGTAATGCTAATAACAGCAAGTTCTATATTTTTGCTTCAAGAGTTCTAATATATCATGTAAAGCAAAGTAGTTAACACATGAGATTATCTGGATTGAGCACTTATAAACTGATGGTAGGTTTTCCTACCACTTTTGAAATAGGAAATACTTTAAAATGGCAGTGTATGTCCTAAAATAGTCTTAATCTCATTTTAAAACAATGAAAGAACTCAAGAGAACTCAGGAGAAAAACTCTTCCCGATTCTTTTTGCATCATCACCTCTTTCCCAGTTAGAATTGCGGTAGTTCTCAACTAAAAAATGACAGTTACATAAACATACAATAATCATTTGGCTTTAAGGCCATTAAGTGTCATGTCAAGTGTATGTGGAAGGGGTGGGAGAAAGAAACAATGAGTTTAAACCACCACAGGTCTAAAAATCATTAGCACTGTTTTGTATGGCTTCATTCTCATCTAGAGTAAAGAATATTATGTAGCCAATTCATGTCTGAAACTTCTGCCAACTCTAGCTAAGGAAGCAAACTAAGCCATGAAATGTCAAGAGATCTGTAATTTATTGCCAAGTACCAATTGCAAACTCTCAATTATAAAGAAGAGGGAGGAAAAAAAATCTTCCTTTCTCCCAGCAGAGATGTGCCTTTCAATTCTCCTAGATTAGAACCCAGTAATGCTTTTGACATGTTAAAGCTCTCCTAATTATAAGTCCAGTGCTGGCAGAAGGCATCTCTGGATTCAAGTAAGTGCTGGGGTGAAACTGAAAGCAGTTTGCCAGTTTTGTCTTCTACTCAAATGACAAGAATAACTAACTTTAAAAAGTAGTTACTATCACAACTAAACATCATAACAGAAATATGATTCTTGCTACTGCCTATATTTGGGAGGTGAAACTGGTGTGTTTCCCCCCCACTCCTGTGATCTACTGATGGGCTGGTGAAATGTTCATTGTGAGCAAGCAAACCTTGCACTAAACATGAGGTTGGATTAGAAGTCCTCTAAGCCCCTTCCCAGCTGAATGATTCATTGACTTGCATGTTGTTTGCAAATGAAAACCACATATCCTCAAAGTTCTGCCCACAGAAAGGAAAGTGATTAGTGCTTGTTTTCCCAACATTGGAGAGAGGGCAAAGAAGCAGGTGAATCCACCAGCTAGTGGCCGTAGTTAGTGCCGTCTGCACAGAACATCTGACCAGCATCGTTGCCAAAGCTTGAAATCTAGACAGGTTTCATATCCAGCCAGTATCAGCATAGGAGATAAACATCCTAAGGCTGCCACACAGAATTACCTTAAGGTTAGTATATGAAGAAATCTGTGCCCTAACAGGACAGAAGCCTGTAGCTTGTATCTAACTGTACTTCCACAAATGGAATAGATAATTAGGTGCCATTCAGTTGAGTTCAATTTCTGGTGACTTCCTGTACAAACGCTTGCCATCTTGATCTGTCTTCCGTAATATCATACAGCTCTTCCAAGGACATTCCAGCAATGTTTTTCATCCTATCCATCCACTTATCTGTTCTCTTCCCTTTTTTCCCCCACTCTCAGCGCTGCCAACCAAGCATAGTCATTCACTCTAGTATTATATCTGCTCTCATCTCTTCAGAGCAGATTGGGGGGACTGTGATTGCAGAAGGAGGAGAGGAAGGGGAGGCACCATTGCATGAGTGAGTGGAAGCCTGCTTGCACAATATTGTATTGTATATTTGAAAGAGTCAGTCTAGGCCTTTCACCAAATGGTCAGAAGTATCTGCCCTGTAGGACAAATATTCTTCTGTTTGAGATGCTAATGCAAATTTGTCTTATGAAAGCAGGTTGGATTGATAAAAGTAGCCTTCCCCAACTTGGTGTCCTCCAGCTATCAGCACTGCAACTCCCTGATTCTCAGCAGTCACTATGCTGAGGGACACTGAGTAGAAGAAGGCTGATACAAAATAATAGCTTAGACAGAGGTGGTACTACAAAGCAGATTTTACTTTTCATCTGACTGTTTGATTTTTAATTTTTATTTCCAGAAATCAGGGCTATACGAATATAAAATCTACAGTATACTTGCTGATTGTTCCCCAGAGCTATGTGCTGACGTTTATATGGACTTAAACTATAGAACAAAATGGGACCAATATGTTAAAGGTTAGTAAATGATTCACAGAGCATTGTTAGACAAAATATTTTTTAACCTTTGCTTTGTTTCTGTCCTCTGGATTGCTATCATTTCTAAGATACTTCCATTTCACTGTTTTAGATTCTTGAGATTTTAAAGTACAAACGTTTTAAACGTTGTTTAAAATTCTCTTGCACTGTTTATAAAATAATCTTGGAAGAACTATTTATTTGAGATACTAATTAAAAATGTGTCAACTTCTAGTCAGTCATTTGTTTCGGTCAACTGTCTTTGATCCTTCAATGTTACTCTCCTTCAGTTTACTGGTATTAAGTCCTCAATGCAAGGAAATCTTCTAAAGAAATTATATTCTGCCTATAGAAAGTTTTTGGCTCATATACCCACACTTCTGATTTCTTCTTAAGTGATTTGAAATATTGTCTGTCCTGTACTGTATCTCCATGCATTAATTTATGTTGATTCTCATTATACTGAGTATCTGTGATTCATAATATAAAATATATTAGCTTTGCATCATCTGCCTCTTTTATCAGCCTCTGTTATCATGTAATGTGCTATTCTCTCCTTTTGCCTGTAACTTGTTTTTTAAATATATATATAATTTTTATTAAAAGTTTTAAGAGCAGTAATAAGTACAGTGGAACCTCGGTTCACGAACGCATCTGTTCACGAACAATTCGGGTCACGACCAACTCCGGCCGCAAAAATTTACCTCCGGTCGTGAACGCCGGATCGGGTGACGAACAGGATCCGCAGCCATTTTCCCTCCCGTGTCACATGGTCGCGACTTCCTGTAGGGAGGGGACTCTCCCTCCAAGCAGGAAGCACGGCCATTTTCCCTCCCGTGTCACGTGGTCGTGACTTCCTGTAGGGAGGGGACTCTCCCTCCAAGCAGGAAGCACGGCCATTTTCCCTCCCGAGCAAGGTTAGCTTTCTCTCTCTTCGTACTGTACTTTGTGTCATATTTTTGCGGTTTTTTAAAAAAAACATGGTTCAGAACGGATTAACCGTATTTACGTTGAACCTTATGGGGAAATTTGACTCGGGTCGTGACCAGAAATTGGTTGGCGACCAAATTTGGGGTCGGAACGGATTAACTGTATTTACATTGAACCTTATGGGAAAATTTGATTCCGGTCGCGACCATTTCGGGTCGCGACCAGAGTCGCGGAACGAATTACATTCGTGAACCGAGGTTCCACTGTACTAATACGAACTAAATTAGAACAGAGAAAATGAAAAAGAAAGATAGAAATAACAGAAAAAGCTAAAAGTGCAATAAGAAAAGAAAAGAGAAAAGAGAAAGATATGAAGATAGATATGGAGATATAAAGAAGTAGCTTCTGATATTATTCACAGCATTTATAAGTACAATTATATTTTAACCTCTCCCTCTAAAGTTACATAATGAATGTCTTTCTATAATCTATCCTTTTGCCTGTAACTTGTTGACTACCTTTATATCTGCAGTATAGGCAGTAAGGCTGTGGGTGTAGGTTTTGTAACTGGAGAAATATAAAAATATGAATACCATTTGGTTACAAAGTGGCTGTTTGATTTAACTATTGTATGAATGCTTTATTTGTGCTTGATAATTGGAAGAAGGCCATTAAGGTTCCCCTGTACAGAGGGTAATGTAGCAAGAGTGTATGCAAAAACTACAGGGGAATTTGTTAAGTATAGCTGGGAAGATGTTTGGCAGAATTCCGACTGAAAGGATACTAGAAGTTAAAAATGAATTAAAATGTGAAAAGGGTAGTGCTATACAGGGGTTATATACAGTTGCAAGAAAAAGTATGTGAACCTTTTGGAATTTCATGGTGTTCTGCATTAATTTGTCATAAAATGTGATCTGACCGTCATCTAGGTCAAGAGTATTGACAAATATAATATGCCTAAAATAATAACACAAAAACAATTCTGATCCTTCAGGTCTTTATTGAGAACAACCATAAAAACCTCAGTGCTAGTGGAAAAAGTAAGTGAACCCTTGGAACCAATAACTGGTTGACACCCCCTTGGCAGCAATAACCTCAACCAGGCACTTCCTGTAGCTGTGGATCAGACCTGCACATCATTCAGGAGGGATTTTAGCCCATTCTTCCTGGCAGAACTGCTTTAGCTCTGTCATATTCTTTGGACGTCTCATGTGTATGGCTCTCTTCAAGTCATTCCATAGCGTCTCTATTGGGTTGAGGTCTGGGCTCTGACTTGGCCACTCCAAAAGGCGGATTTTGTTTTTCTGAAGCCATTCTGTTGTGGACTTGCTCCGGTGTTTTGGATCATTGTCCTGTTGCATCACCCAACTTCTACAGAGTTTCAGCTGACGTACAGACATTCTCTCATTATCCTGAAGAATTTTTTGATACACTTGGGAATTCGTCTTCCCCTCAATGACTGCAAGCTGGCCAGGCCCTGATGCAGCAAAGCAGGTCCAAATCATGATGTTTCCTCCACCATACTTTACGGTTGGGATGATGTTTTCATGATGATATGCAGTGCCCTTTTTACGCCAGATGTAGTGCTGCGTGTTCTTTCCAAATAGTTCAATCTTTGTTTCATCAGTCCACAAAACATTTTGCCAATACCGCTGTGGAGTGTCAGTGTGCTCTTTCGCAAACTTCAGGCATGCAGCAATGTTCTTTGTAGTAAGCAGCGGCTTCCTTCGTGGTGTCCTGCCATAGGCACCCTGCTTGTTCAATGTTTTACGTACTGTAGACTCATGAAAACAGATGTTAGCCAGGTCCAATGATGCCTTCAAATTTTTGGCTGTCACTCGGGGTTGTTTCTTTACCTCATTGATGAGTCTTCATTGTGCTCTTGGGGTCATTTTGACTGGGTGTCCACTTCTTGGTAGAGTAGCCACAGTCCCAAAGTGTCTCCATTTGTAGATCGTTTGCCTAACTGTAGACTGGTGAATTTCTAAGGTCTTTGAAATCACTTTGTAACCCTTTCCAGCTTTATGTAAATCAACAATTCTTGATTGTAGATCCTCTGAAAGCTCTTTTTGGCGAGGCACGGCTCACATAAGCATATTCTTCTTGTGCGGAGCAAAGTCAAAAAGTTTGAGTGGTTTTTATCAGTCAACATAGCTCTAGTCCACACCTCCAAGGCTTAACAAGACTCCAGGTATGCTAACACCTGACTCCAGTTAGCCTTTTTGAGGTTAACTCAAGGGTTCATATACTTTTTCCACTAGCAGTATGAGGTTTTTATGGTTGTTCTCAATAAAGACATGAAGGATCAGAATTGTTTTTGTGTTATTATTTTAGGCACATTATATTTGTCAATACTCTTGACTTAGATGACGGTCAGATCACATTTTATGACAAATTAATGCAGAACACCATGAAATTCCAAAAGGTTCACATACTTTTTCTTGCAACTGTAGACTTGATTTTTGTTCTTCAGGAAGACATTAGGAATTGTATGAAAGTGAAAAGATAATTAATTCTATATTTGTTGATTTAGAGAAAGCATGCAATAAAGTTAATAGGTTTGTTTTGCTCAAATACGGTGTTGAAAAATGATTTCTGAATGCTGTAAAACTGATATACAGTACAATGAAAACAAAGCATGCATAAGAATAGAGAGCTAAGCAAATTGTTCAACATTGTGCAGGATATAAGAAGTAGAAGTGTGCTATCCCTTTGATTGTTTAATATTCTTATGGATAGATGTGTAAGATTAGCAATGTCCTGGCTGGGGATATGAGTATACTTTTGTGTGCAGACAATGCTGTGTTGTTAACTGAGAATCCAAATTCTTTGCAGCAAATCTTAGATTATATAATGCAACAAGGAGATGGATCTGAAAGTAAATGTATTGAAGACCATGGCTGTTGTGTTTAACAGGGAAGATGGGCAGAATGTGCAATAAAAATATATGGAGGAAACCTTGGGCAAGTAGGTGCATTCAGGTATATTGGAGGAATGTTTACTAAAGATGGAAAATGGATGGCTAAATTTTAGAAAGTGCTGACAGAGGCTAATGAATAGGATGTGACCCGGTATGAATGTTTGCTTAAAGAAGTAAACATTTGCTGACTATAAGAGTGTGTTTCTGCCCACTTTGTTATATAAAAGTGAGTGTTGGGTAAAATCAGGAGATATATAAAATGAAGTTGAATGCAATGGAAATATGGTACTTGAGAAGTGTGTGGGGTAAAACAAGAAGCGGTAAGATCAAGAATTAAAGTGGATTGAAGGTAAAAGTGAGTGATTGGTGCATTGTAGTGGTATATTGAGAGAGAATGAATGAAGATTGAATTCCAAAAATATATGATGCAAGAGTAATGCTTTGAAAGGAAGGGGAAGAGCAAGGAAGTTGTGATTGAATGGAGATGATGAGACCCTCAGATATAGAGAGTGAGAAAGGCAATGTATAAAGCAGTATATAAATATGATATAAGCAAGGTTGATTTGAAAAGATAGAAAGTCATGTAGAACTATAATTAATGGTATTGTTGTAAATTAGATTTAACTATATTTCCTTCTCTCTCTCTCTTTCATGCCTTTATTTTGCTTAGCATTTTCTGCTTCTTTTCTGCACTTTATGTAACTGCATATCCTAAAAGATGAATGTATACTTATGCATCTATGATTTTTAGTTCAGCTTTTCCAATCTAATTACATCCAAATGTATTTGACTACATACCTTGTCATCTCCAGCTAGTACCAGGTTAAGGAAAGCTGTCCTGAATATATAAAGAAGGTTTGCTTATCTTCCATCTCTCTTGCTGATCCTGCTGATTCTTTGCTGATCCTCCTTTTCAGAGTGTACACATTACCTTGCACTTGAGTGACACTAAGCCCAATCCCACTGGACTGGGGAAGAAAACCTATATTCTTGATATGACACGGAAAAGATGTGAAATTCCCCTTCTGCAAATGGACCACATTGTACAAGTGTCTGATTAATTAACAATACCAGACACAAAATTAGTGACAACAGGGCATATTAATAAATAATTATTTAAAGGAACATAATTACTTTTTCTAATAAAAGCACTACTCAGAATTATAAGTTGAAGAGAAAAAGACATTCTAATAATTATTGATATTTCTACCTCCATTTGTGTGCAACATTTTCCTCCTATGCAGCTAGCTGTCGGAGTAGGTAGTTTAGAAATGGAGGGGTGTGTGGGAAATGTATTTCTGGAGGTAACACTTTTGCCTTTCTGACACTATTTCCAAGAATCCACAACTCAGGAGACTTTTATGGTGGAACAAGAGTCTATCTCTGAAAGACAGACCATCCATGCATATCAATATAATTAGTGAAGTTCATTGTCTCTTATCTGATCTTTTAAAAAAATAGACAAATTTTGGGTAGCCAATATTCCTACTAATGAGTGTGTAAAGGTTATAGATTTTTTTTTAAATAGTGCATTTAATTTAAAGCAAGAGATAATAAACAAAAGTATAAGCCAGACACTATGATAGAAAACTGTCTGCAAAATGAACAAAATAATCAGACAAATTCTAAACTGCAGATCATCCTTACTATCGTTGATTCTTCTGACTCTCTGGGCAATATTGAAAAAGTTGGATTCTGAAATAATAAAATGACCTTAAGTGATCTGCTTTATTACATAACATAGGTTTCACCTTGTATAAGAGAATTTAAAATACATTAACATTTAAAAGGAAGTCCTCTGCAATTTGTGCATTAAATGAATGCTTCAAATGTGATTTTTTTCCCCTCAAACCTTCATTTTTAAGTTTGATTTCCCTTGCCACTAAGACACAGAACATTGAATATGCTGTCCAGTGGTACCAAATTAATACTTCAGTGACCTCTGGTGGAAAATGTGATATATGTGACTTACCACTTTCTGGGAATTATACTCTATCCCAATAGAAAGTTGGCATTGCATATAAAATCCTGTGAGAATAAGATATTTTAGAGTAGCAACATGTGATTAGGCCGTTCCATATGTTTGTGAATAATACATTATCACTCTGATATGTGCATCAGTAGTCATTTGTGTATCCGTAGCAGCATTACTTGAAAAAGCACAAAATGGCCTTTTTGACTTTAAGATCCGGCTGATATTATTGTTCAGGATATATTTCCTTTAGCTATCTAAAAACACTTCTAGGATACATTCAAGAGTGTCTTTTAGTATCAACACATAAACTGCATGAATTCAGTGCATGAGACCATTATGTTCAGGCTCGTGACTTTTGTTAAAACTTATGAAAAAGCATCATTTGTATAGCTTTGGGGTTTTTTGATTACATATTTTTTTTAGGGAGAACAAGTCTACTTAAGAAGTATTTTAATGATTGGTATTTTTGAAATGTTTAAAAAGAAATGAATTATTATAAAAAACAATTGACTATTTTAAATTTGTACTCTTGTGCCATTTTATAGAAAATTAATCAACCTTAGTTAATAATATGCTGATAACTTTATTGCCTGCTTTTAAAAACTAAGTTACACAAGACTGCCTGAAAAACTAAACAAATTATATTGAGGCCTTAGAAGTATAGGTCACACCTAATTTATGAAACATATCTACATAAATTATGCTTATTGATAATAGAAATAACATTATTGGGGGGGGAATCTATACTGAAAAGTTTTAGTAGCATTTTTGGATTGGGTTTTAGTTTGGTGACTAATTATATTCTTTATACTTCTTTATATACGTTGGAGGAGAAAGAGATTTTATGTTTGCCGTCAAGCACTGGCTGTTCCCACCTCTTTGCTTCACTGTAAGCTCTAAGAATTTCATAATAGAGTCACTGCTAGAAGGAATGGTGAGAAGAGATAGATTTGTCCTTCTAGGCTTGGCTTTTTCGCCTTGCCTCACCTTACCCAAGAAGAAGCTTTCCCCATTTTGTGTCTCCTGGTGCTCTGCTGTTTTGAGATGGCCAGGAGAGGATTCATCATGAGGATGAGGCAGTCCTAGTGGCTCAAATTACGTGGCTATGGATCTTCTTCTGCTTGAAAAAGGAGGGCTCTTGACAGATACTTACTGTTCTTATGCTTATTTATATTATTTGTTAGACTAATAGCCTGCCTTTCCTCCAGGAGTTCAAGGCAGTGTACATAGCATTCCCTCCTTCACTTTTCCCCCGCAAACAAAATGTGAGGTAAGTTGAGAGAGAATGATTAGCTCAAAGAGGGTTTCCATGGCTGAAGCCAAACCTGAACCTGAGTCTCCCTAGTCCTAGTCCAACATCTTAATCACTGCACCAGATACATGATGCTTTATTTGTCTGTCTGTTCTCTTTCTTGTGGGCAAGGCAATTTATTGTTAGGTCTTATGGATCTAATAAGCTAGTCTTTCCCAACCTGGTTGCACTCGAAATGGGTGGATCTTCTGAATTCTCATCAATGGCCATGGTGGATGGGGAATACTGGGAGCTGAAGTATACATAACTGGAGGGTACGTAACCTGCTGTATATTAAAGTCTAGCCTCTGTTAGATCATGCTGTGCTCCTTGGAAAACTTCCTTTTCTTTGAATCTGAATTGTATACGGTAGTATCTCTATGTACACTACTGTCCAGCCCCCAAACAGCTGAAGGTGTTTCTTTTGGGCAACAAGATACTTGAGATAGAAGCAAATGGAGTAGTGAGGGGGAGGACAACCTTCTCTTGCAAGAAATTGGCTGAAGGATTTATTGTATGCGAGCCTTATATGGGACCCCTTTAAGTCCAAGAAATCTATGGACAGAGACCTAACCCATCTTGATTCTGCATAACTGCTGAGCATGGTTCTTCCCTTTCATAACAGTTATTTTCCCCCAGTGTAACAGAGTCAGGGAGTACATTCGTTGTTTTTCTTTAATGAGGCTAAATAAATGATAGATAGATAAGTAACGTCTGTTAATGTTCTTTCCTATTCTTCTTCTGTAGAACTTTTCCTTTTCCTTATGCATTCTTCTTTCTGTAAAGTCATTCCACTTTTGGGTGTTCATTTCCCTTAGGCCCTGAGGGCTCACTTTTGGAAGCTAAAGCTGCTATTCACTGAGGAGCAGTCAAAATGTAGTGATTCCATGGTTTCTGCCTTGGATTCTGACCTTGATCTCACTAACCTGTAATCTATTTTTAATAATAATAGTGATATGATGATGTATTAAACTTGTATGCTGCATGACCCTAAATAACTCTTAACGATGAGCAGCTCCTGCCTCCCCACATAAAGCCCTAGATCCTGACTGCTTAGAGCCAGAGGGGACACTTATTGAGGCGATACACATAAGTAGTTTGATTTGTGCATGACTTGTAGCATTTTAATTAAATGCTTTCTAGCCATTATTTACTTGTAAGTTCAGTGAAAAAATATGTTTCTCACACATTTTACCACCGATTTGTAGAACTATGTGAGAAAACTCAGGATGGCAGAACAGCTATCTACTGGGAAGAGAAGTTCCCCTTCCCCTTGGCAAACAGAGATGTATCCTTTCAAGTCTTTGACTGGAGTTTTACTTTTAACTTTAATAGCTGCAAACCTTGTTATGATCCCAGTTCTTCTCATTTTCTGAAAATTTAAATGATGTACAAATTAATCCTTATTAGAAAAATAAAAAAGTAGGACCTTGATACATGCTTTCATCGAACCATGTTTGATCTTATACTTTCTGAAAAGCAAAATAAGCAATGAATTTTAAGTCCAAAAATGCAAATTGAATCTATGCTCCATAAATTTGGAATACTTCCAGACCCATAATGTATCTTAAATTTTTAAATTCTGATTATTTCTTAAACTTCAGTACAGTATGTTTTTGTTCGTGAGCGTCAAGATATGGACCTTGATGGGCAGAAGATCTATGTTATATTGGCTAAAAGCGTGAATGCTGTTAAATTCCCAGAAAAGCCTGGGATTGTTAGAGTAAAGAATTATAGACAAGGTGTAGCCTTTAAAACTGATGGCAAGAAAGGGTGCAAAGGTAAGATATCAATATGTAACTTTATAGAATGGTTACTCTGAGCAGAAAATTTACATTTCTAAATCAGGATTATGAAAAACTTCTATATACCTCTGTAAAAATTAATCCATGTCTTTTGCTAAGGAATTGGATAAACAGATTGCTGAAAGAATGTGTACAAAATAGTATTGCAGACCTACAGCCAGTGGTTTAGCTCATAAATTCCAATACAGATAATCATTCTCTCTCGCCAGCTAACCAACCAACAAACCACAAGAGATTCTCTCCATTTATCTTTCATCTCACTTCTTTCTGCTACTCTTTGTCTCTTATCTAGGGATTTAAAAAATCTACCATAAATCCCTCTGGTAGTGAATCTGAATATTTGCTGCTATCAGATTTTTCATGGGATGCCTAATAACTGAAAAATAATTTGGCTAGCAAAAATCGTGTGTGTGTGTGTGTTTGTGTGGCAGATGGGTTGTACACACTTTTAAAACTGTATATGGTGGCCAAGGAGGTCTCTTCTACCTTTCTTTGACTTTTAAAATGCCTGGTGCAATCACAGCGGCACCAGGCTCTATGAAGAGTAGAGATTTTCCCAGAACTTCCTGGACTGACCATGTGACCATGTGAGAAAATTATGTAAAATCAAAGCTTGCTGAAGAAACATCAACAGACTTTCTGGAAAGGTAATTTCTGCCTCACTGACCTTTTAAAGTTCTTTGAAGGTATCATTAAGTGTATGGATAGGGATGATCATTAAATATTGAGGGGGGGTTTTGGACTTTTACAAAGCTTGCCAGAGGCTCCTGAGTAACTCACCATTATGGGATTGGAAGATTGGTAACTGGTTAAAGAACAGAAAGCAGAAAGAAAAAATAAGTGGCTTTAAAATGGGACAGTAAATAGCAGTCAAAATTTTGTCACACTTCATTTGAAAACTTTTATGGGCAAATTGAAAAGCAACAAGATGGCTAAGTTTGCTAACCATAGCAGATTAATTAGAATGCTTAAAACAAAAAGGAATGTCAGTTCTCCAAAAAGTCCTTTCTTCACTGGAGCATGGGTGTGGTAAATATAGTTCAGTGTAAATTTAGTTAAGTGCAAGCAAGCATGAGGAAATGCCCATTTGAGAAGAAAAATCCACACATCACATATATGCTGATGAGGTTTGCACTAAAATAACTGAGCAGGAAAGAGTGTTTGGGCATATTTGGTAAGCACTTTTTGAGAGGGCACACAATTAAATGGCAAGCACTGGGATAGGGTGAGGTTGGAGCCTGAGAACTGTATTGCCAGATGTATAGGAGACTGTTGGTTGAGACGCCAGGTTTTGGGTTTTTCTGTTTTTCTGTTTTCCTGTTTTTTATTATTGTTTACGAGCCACCCCGAGTAGTGTTACATAAGGTTGGCAGCCATATAACTCTCATTCATTCATTCATTCATTCATTCATTCATTCACTGCAGGATCTGATAAATGGCATAGTGGAAGCATTTAAAGGAGATTGGACAAACTGACTGAAGGAAGGATTATCAGTAGCTGGCAGTCATGATGACAATCTATTTTTTGCAATATCAGAGGCCATCTATCTCTGAATAGCAGTTGTGGAAGAAAAACTGGATAGTGCTGTCTCATCGTCCTGCTTATGGATCTGATTGGTTACTAGGAATAACATGCTGGGCAAGATAGGTTTTTAGTGTGACCCAGCAATTTCTATGAAATTATGACTCCAAGACTAAGATTATTTATACTTTAAATGGAGATGCCATAATAATCTCCCTTCCCTTCCCTTCCCTTCCCTTCCCTTCCCTTCCCTTCCCTTCCCTTCCCTTCCCTTCCCTTCCCTTCCCTTCCCTTCCCTTCCCTTCCCTTCCCTCATATCTCTCTCTCTCTCTCTCTGACACACACACACACACACACACACACAAACACATACAAACAAAGATTTGGTAAAGGCCAAATTTGGATTTCCTACAAAGGATAAGTTAGGCAATGGGGTTAGGGAAAGAAATTACTTTTTCAGATTCATCCCTTTTCTTTATTGCTTTTGTTCTGGACCAGGTTTATGTATAGTAAGTTGTGCAGTAGCCTGGAACAGAATCCACATGAGAAGGACATTATACGGGAGTGGGGGCAAATTATGATCTCTGGGGGAGGGAAAAGGAGCAAAACATGCTCAGAAACCATGTGAAGTTTCAGCAGATATCTCATCTTGATGTCCAGTGAAATAATACTTTCTGTGGAATAAGTTCCGTCCATCCTTAATTCTAAATTACAGGCATTTACCAGTTGGCAATAAATGAAAAAGCTACTCTTAAAACTGCATTTTTTTTCTTTTTTTGGTTAAAAAGTTTTCATGTCCTATTTTGAGGATCCTGGTGGAAAGCTTCCTTCGTGGGTTGTCAACTGGGCAGCTAAGGTAAGCAGGGTAATTGAAGCTCTAGAGAACTAATGCTATGAGTTAAGTCAATAAGTCATTTCGATTCATGGGCTCCTGGAGGTTTGAAATATTGCTTTGTTGTTGCTTTCCATATAAAATTATATAATTTGGAAAGTGTGGATGGTAGTGACTGGCTGCTACTGTAGAAGAGGTACCAGTAATTCACTGAGTGTGTCCCCAGAATTAGTACAGATATTAAGCCCCGATATGATGCTTCTCTGTAATCAAAGAGTGAAATGGGTGACTTAAAAGAATGTTTTTGAGTAGTAGAAAAAGTAATGAAATGTAAAGAAAACTAGTTGTTACTTAGTACACCGTTAAATATAGAAGGATAAGTATTTTTCAATTCCCATTTCAGACTGGAGTTCCCAACTTCTTGAAAGACATGCAGAAAGCTTGCCTCAGTTACCATAAGAGATAAACTGCTCTTTCAATTCAATCTGAAGGACTGGTTTAAAGATATACTTTCCAAAGTTGGTCATTGGTGTGGATAATAGTCATGAGACATCACTGAATAACAGCTGCCTTCTGGGATGGTAATCATGAGCCATGGAAGCTCCCAGGCATATGATAATGGAACTTATTAAACTTTTCATTTTCTGTTTTCCAGTCCTGCCTTTCTTTTATTTTTGATGGCTTGGAAGCATAGTGAAGTCTTTGTGTCTCTCACTGTAACCTAATATTCTTCTTTGAGCCTAGATTCTGATGTGACATGTCATTTCCTTGACATCAGAGGTTAGAGAAACTGAAACAGTGCTGGAATCAGCACTGTTTCAGAGGGTTGTGCATTCAGAGCTTATCCTACCAATTGAACTGATAGAGAAACTCATACTGCAATGTACTTTGAACTTAAATCAAGTCACTGCTTCTTTTTCCCAATACCAATTTCAAATCGAAAAATCTATTACATATATCTTTGACTCAAAAAAGCCGCTGACCATCAAAGCCAATTCCATCATTGCATGTACATCTTCCAGAGGCATCCACAGGATCCAGTGCTTTCAACAAAGTGATAAAAGCAGTGTCGCACTGTTGTGACACAAGCTCTGCCCCTTTCTTACTTGTGTGCAATTTCGTGACACACTTATAAAAGGTGCAGAGTTTATATCACACCTTTTCAATCCTGCTTTTGTCATTGCCTCCCTTGGCTCCCTCCCCCAACCTAAATGCCTCTAAGAGCAGCAGGAATAAATAGAGCCCATTTTTATCCATTGTTCTCAGCAAAGAAATGTCATGCAAACTAAGTATATTTCGGAAAGTTATACACAGAGTAGCATGTTTTTGTGAAACCTGCCTAAAACTAATATATGTTTTGGTGCAAACTAACATATTTAGGAAAATTATGTTCAAAAAAGTGAATAGGGGGCGTAATTGCTTAGTAAAAAGGAAATATTAGGGTAATCATATAAACACACACAAACACAAACACACACATTAGAAGGAGTGCCCATAATACATCTGGCAGCATTTCAGATTTTGGGGGGCATTTTTCTTTTCTTTTTTCATGATTCACTGAGAAATTAGGTGAGAAAGGATAGAATTTGGATACAGTACGTCTGACACTGATACATGTTAGATTAATCTATCTAAGGCAGAACTGTTGAAAATCATTTATTTGTTCTCTTCATGGGAATTCCATCTGTTTTGAATCTTATAATATCTTCTAAGAAATGTAGTTTAAACATTTCTTTGAAAGTTAAACAGATGGGATTTTCACTTAGATATTTTGTTAGAATACTTAATCATTAAAAAATCTGGCCTCTGTCCAACAGGAATTATATAGACTAATTGAAACTGAAAGTCCTTTTCATTTCAAATAGATTTACTCATACTTTAGCTTGGGCCTATTATGTGAAAAGATTCAGATGTCACTTTCCTCATCTGAACTTTGATTGTGATTAAATTGTGACTGAATTTCCAGCATTAGATATTGCTGTAAAATTTATTATGTCAGTATAAATTATTTTCCAAATCTTCAGCCCAGTTTTGTGACAAGAATTACTATACATGTTCCCTGCTTTTGAGGCAAAATGAAATGGTGTTGGAGTTTTTTTTCAGATGTCTATACTGACTTGTTATCAGTGCTTGGTTTACTTGTTTATATAGATCAAATACGTGGATACATCAGTTTGATTTATATACCATGATCATTATAATGAATACAAGTATATATCTTATATCATCCTACTTTCTTTGTTTTTAAGAGCTTTGGAATTCTCTAGGCAACAAATATGCTATGTAAGTATAATTCAGTTTTGCTATATTTTTGCTCTGAAGACCTCCTATTCTGTGAAGATGTACGAAAGCATTGGATGTTGATAAATCAAGCTTGAAAACTATGAACTACTGAGTCATTGGGAGTTGGGCAGCATATATTTTTTAATAATAATAATAATAATAATAATAATAATGCTATTCACGCAGATCATGATAGAGCTGCTTTTTCTCTCATTGTTCAGATCATCAACTAAGGGGTATCTTACTTTTTTTTTTTTTACCTTGCCTGTTTGTAGAGGGCTGCAGTTGTATGATTTGCCAAAAATTGGCCATTATCAAGAGGTAGATTGTTTTGATTTGAGAATGATCACCCTTCATACTTCAAGCATAATTTTCTACCAATATTAGATTGAACCATAGGTGCTTAGAGGGGCTCAGTATTATCATAATTCAGTTGCCTCTAAACTGAAGGGCAAATTATGCAATATATTAAAATATATACAGTAGCATGCAGCTGTTCTTCCTTTGTTATTTTTCTTTTTAAGTTAGAGAAAAACACACTTCCTGCTTGGGATGCCACTGTCAGTGCACATCTTTCACCTCTCTCCTGATTAAAGTGCTTTCAAACTTCTGAATTATCGGATTGTGTGGACAAAGACTTTGATCATTGGTAAATAAAACTTTTATTACATATTACCTTGTTTTTAATGAGCTATTGGGATGGCAACTAGACCTAAACGTTCAACAGCTGGTTCAATTTAAACTGCATTGCTACCTGCCAAGCCAGGCAAGATGGCAGAGGAAGATTCTTCTACTAATTTGTTAAAAGAGATCCTGGCAGAGTTTAGATGTGATTTAAAATTGATGCAAGAAAAAATGGCTCGCTGTGAGGATCACTTAAATGCCCAAAAGACAATTACTCAAGCCAGTCATAATATTTTGGATAAATTACTTATTTAGAGTCACAATTACATAGGAAAAATCTATGTGTGATTGGTATTAAAACCCTCCAAATCAATCAAACCTGGCTGGATTTATGGAGGATTTTTTTAGAAAGCTCCTTCCTTTGGGAACGAATTTTCCAGTTGAGACTGATCATGTGATTAAAATTCTTTTAACAAGAAGGAAGTGTGAGAGTAAGAGCGAGAGGTATAAAGAATGTACTCTCATCCCCCAAAGAGCGAGGGAGAGATAAGAGGATGAGACTGGCCCCTCCCTGAGGAATGCTGGTGATGTTTGTAGATTGACCCTGGGAACTACTCTCAGTCTGGGAAGATTCTTTGTATAGTGTGAAGCCAAATAAACCTTGCTGGATTGAATCTGTATTGTCTCCTGGAGTTTCCTGGGCTAAACCTGACATCAATCTTCCCAGTCTCTTACTACCTTCCAGAAGAAGGAGATACATCATGGCTACAGATCCGCAGGGAGCGAATTTGACACCAGAAGTGTTGGCAGCCGCACTGTTACAGCATCAACAGCAAGTGGATGCACAGATTAATAACCTACAGGCTGCTATGGGACAACTAATACAGCAACTCGGACCGGTAGCCCATCCACCACCTCCTCCACTGTCCGTGTTACTGCGTTCACCTGGTAGCATGCCTGAGAAGTACGGAGGTGAGGTGGAACAGATGAGAACTCTCCTGGCACAATGTGACTTGTTCATGGACGGTAGACCGGGAGAATTTCCTACAGATCGAACAAGGGTGGCTTTTGTGATGAGCTTATTGAAGGGCTCTGCGGCCAAGTGGGCGACTCCTCTCATAGAGACAGGAGATCCTATACTCAACAACTACCGGAATTTTGTCACAGCTTTCAGGGGGCACTTTGGAGACCCAGTGAGATGATTAACTGCCTGTCGGGACATTTGTAAACTCAGACAAGGTGACAGATCGGTAAGATTATTCATTACAGATTTCAAGTTATTAGTGGGAGATGTTGAGTGGAATGAAGTGGCTCTTATAGACCAGTTTAGAGAAGTGTTGGACCCTGAAATCTGATCGGAAATGGTAAAGCAAGACATTCCAAATACTCTGGATGACCTATATCAGCTTTGTATAATAGTTGAAGCCAGGCTCATGGAGTTGAAACAGTATGATCCGTTAACTCCCTTCGTTGCTTCTCAGCCTCCCTTGACCACAATGCCTTCCCCTCGTACATTAACACCAGAATTTACAGCAGGGGAACCGATGCAGTTGGGAGCTGCTCGGAGAACGGTATCACGAGAGGAAAGGCAGAGAAGAAGGGATCTTAACTTGTGTTTCTATTGTGGAGCCCCAAGGCATATGATGAGAGTTTGCCCAGTGAGAGGTACACTAGTGGGAGCCAAGCGCACACAGCAGACATCTCTCAAGAAAACAGTTTCCGTCCCAGTGCAGCAGCAGGGAAACTGGCAAAGCCCCCCTCCTCAGAGCTCGCAGGGGGGGCTATCAAGCAGTTAAGCAGAGCTCACAATGGAGACAGCAATCAGGCATTCATGGTAGTACCACTCACAGTGACATTGCCTTCCGGCTCCAAAATTAAATTGGAGGCTCTCATAGATTCAGGCGCTACCACGAGTTTCATAGATGTTCAGACTGTACAGAAATGGCAGTTACCTACAGTGGATTTCAACAAACCCATAAACGTAGAGACTATAGATTCTCAACCATTGAGGGCGGGTCCAGTGCAGCAATCCACAGTCCCTCTGCAACTGACCATTAACGATCACATGGAGTTACTACCACTGTATGTGACAGAATCTTTACATGTGCCAGTGGTCTTGGGAACTTCATGGCTCAGGTTGCACAACCCTGACATTGACTGGGCAGCGGGGACCCTCTCATTTTCAGCTCCAGATTGTCAACATCACAAAATACAGGGAGCTATACTTGCCAGTCCTTTAACAGGCAACCAGGATGTGGGAAGGGGTTTGGCGGCCAAGTATGCAGACTTTGCAGATGTTTTTGGGGAGGAAGAAGCTACGGCCTTACCCCCCCATAGAGACTGTGATTGTACGATTGATCTGAAGCCAGGTGCTAAAATCCCAGCCAGGCGGCAATATCCCATGTCTGCAAAAGAGCTAGCTATTCTCAAGGATTACATAGAAGTAAATTTGAAAAAAGGATTTATCAGGCCATCAAAATCTCCAGCATCAGCTCCTACATTTTTTGTACCAAAAAAGCCAGACCTACAGACGTGCGGAACTGCCACCAGCGAAACCGTTCCAATGCGCACGGTGCATGATTACAAGGAGTTGAACAAAGTAACCATTAGAGATCATTATCCACTCCCATTAATTTCAGATCTTTTAGACAGGCTACAAAAAGCTCGCATTTTCACAAAGTTAGACCTGAGAAATGCCTACAACCTTATTCATGTGAAACAAGGGCACGAGTTTTTGACAACTTTTGGTACGAGATATGGCAAATTTGAGTATACAGTCATGCCTTTCGGGTTTTCTAATTGTGGAGCGGTATTTTCTAGATTTATGAATCAAATATTCTCTGATATAATTGATTCCTATGTGGTGATTTATTTGGATGACATCCTGATATACTCTGATGATGTCCAATCACACACAATGCATGTCAGGAATGTGTTACAGAGACTGAGAGAAAATAAGCTCTTTGCCAAGCCTGAGAAGTGTGTGTTTGATTTGCCACAATTGGACTATTTGGGCTTTAGAATCTCAACAGAGGGACTGCAAATGGATCCTGCTAAGGTGCAAGCAGTGTTGTCTTGGCACCCACCCCGTAATGTAAAGGATGTACAACGTTTTCTGGGATTTGCTAATTTTTACAGAAAGTTTATTCCCAATTTTGCGGAGCATGTGAAACCCCTCACACAACTATTGAAGAAAGGAAAAAAGTTTACTTGGGCAGAGGGAGAGCAGGCAGCTTTCCAACAATTAAAACAGCTTTTCGCCTCCCAACCCCTCCTTCGGCATCCAGACCCTTGTCGCCAATTTGTGCTACATACAGATGCCTCGGATATAGCAATAGGAGCAGTTTTGTTGCAAGCAGATGAAGCAGGCAAGGGGGGGTGGCTGCCGTGTGCCTTTTTCTCTCGCACACTCTCGTCAGCAATTATGACATTTTTAACAAAGAATTACTTGCAGTGAAGGCAGCTTTCCAGGAATGGAGGCAATGGCTAGAGGGGGCGAAGTTTCCAGTGCAAGTGTGCACGGATCATAAAAACTTGGAAACAATGCAGAGCTCTTGCTCACTCACTCCCCGCCAAGTGCGATGGAGTCAGTTCTTTTCACATTTTGATTTTTATTTCACGTACGTTCCGGGGGCATGTAATTTGATGCCTGATGCGCTTTCTCGGAAACCGGAGTACGTTGCTGAGCAAGCACATTCACAGTGCGCTACCATCTTGCAGCCGTGCAACTTTAAAAAATTGGACAGTGCGAGAGAGAAGTTGGGAGCCAGTCGACAGGCAGAAGATTTACTGGTGAGAATGAGGGAGCAGCAGGCACAGGACGCATTTGCGAGGGCTCGGATGGATGACCTCCAGGGCACCCAGAGTGAGAATTCCTCTTTTTCAATGGAAGGAAGATACCTATATCACAAGGGGAAGTTGTATGTTCCTCTGTCATTGCGAGAAGAAGTTTTACAACTTTGCCATGATAATGTAACAGCAGGACATGGAGGAGTATTTAAGACATTGCACAGAACTTTAAGAGACTATTGGTGGCCTAAGATGGCGGCAAACATTAGAGAGTATGTGGCATCTTGTCACGTGTGCAAAAGAGCTAAGACTTTTCATGGAAAACCCGCTGGGCTATTACAGCCCTTAGACACTCCCCCCAAGCCTTGGCATACAGTTTCGATGGACTTTATTACTGACTTGCCTCCAGTAAAGGGCTATTCTTCGGTGCTGGTGGTTGTGGACTTATTTACTAAGATGGCTTATTTCATACCATGCAAGGGTTTACCTTCTGCTCAAGCCACAGCACAACTATTTTTGGATCATGTCTTCCGACTTAGAGGAATGATTAATACATTAATAACAGACAGAGGCAGTCAGTTCTCCTCTAAGTTCTGGAAAGCTCTTTTTGGACTGTTAAAGGTACACAGCTACATGTCTTCAGCACACCATCCGGCTACCAATGGGGAGGCAGAGAGGACCCATCAGATGTTACAACAGTATTTAAGGTGCTATACTACCTACAGCCAGGATAATTGGGTTGAGTTAATTCCCTTGGTGGAATTCTCCTACAACAATTCAGTGCACTCTTCAATTGGAATGTCCCCATTTCAAGCACTCTACGGATGGGCCCCCCAGGTTTTGCCACAGACTGTCTCACAGGGAGAAGTTCCAGGGGCAGTGCATTTTCTGAAAGAACAGCAAGCAGCTCAGCAACTGTTGCGGGAGCACTTAGCAAAGGCAAAGAAGGCATACAAGAGGAATGCCGATGCCCGAAGACAGGCGGGTCCACTGATTTCAGTGGGGGACAAAGTGTGGTTATCTACTAAGTTCCTAGCTTCCAATAGGCCATCCAGAAAATTGAATGACCGGTTCGTCGGACCATACAAAGTATTGCAGAAAGTGAATAACTTAGCCTTCCGATTACAACTGCCTTCATCTATGAAGGTTCATCCAGTTTTTCACCGTTCCTTATTAGTGAAGGAGGCCCCACCAAGTCCCCTGAGAACGTGCTCATCTCCACCCCCACCGGTTGTGGTCGAAGGAGAAGAGGAATATGAAGTGGAGGCAATTTTGGACTCTCGGAGGAGAGGGAAAGGAATTCAATATTTGATTCACTGGAAGGGTTACCCTGAAGCAGACCGTTTTTGGGAAAATGCAAAGAATGTTCATGCCCCAGAGCTGGTAGTTGCTTTCCATAGGCGTTTCCCTAACAAACCGAAACCTCGAGAGCTGTCCGGAGCCCCAGCAGTTAATCAGCAGGAAGAAGAAGGAGGGGGCAGCGCGCTGGAGGAAGGTTTGGTGGAGAATGTAAGCGGGGAGCAAATTGGAGCTGGCAGCCCACAGCCTTCTACTTCAGGGTTTCACATGGCAGGCAGGAGGGGGGAGCAAGTGCGAGCTGGCAGCCCACAGCCTTCTACTTCAGGGTGGCAGATGGCAGGAGGGAGGGGGCCCGATTCTATTAATGTTGCAGCTGTTTTTCAGGAGCCATCGGAAGACAGTATGGAGGAGGCAGGAGGTGCTGAGAACCCTTCATCATCTGACATGTCATCCCTCCCACCTTTGCCAAGTTCTGCTGAGAACTCCGAGGGGGAGGATGAAGATGGAGGGAGGGGTGATGTGAGAGTAAGAGCGAGAGGTATAAAGAATGTACTCTCATCCCCCAAAGAGCGAGGGAGAGATAAGAGGATGAGACTGGCCCCACCCTGAGGAATGCTGGTGATGTTTGTAGATTGACCCTGGGAACTACTCTCAGTCTGGGAAGATTCTTTGTATAGTGTGAAGCCAAATAAACCTTGCTGGATTGAATCTGTATTGTCTCCTGGAGTTTCCTGGGCTAAACCTGACAGGAAGACTGGAACTAGTTCCAATAGTATTCTTGTGCAATTCCTCCGTCTTACCACAAGAGATGAGATTTTACATATATTTCACCAGGAATCAGTAAAATCTCCTTTGAAGTAGAGTTCTAGTCAAAGCAAGATATCAAATTATTCTGGTTTTACTAAAGTTTCAGAAAAGAGAAGGATGTTTACAAAAGTTCGAAGTCTTGCCAGATCAATACCACTTCAATATTTCATGCATTTTCCAGCTACATCCTGCATTAGTCATCAAGATCAGATTCAGAGATTTGATAATCCTTTGAATGCAGAGGCCTTTATCCTATCTTTAAAATATGTTGATAGACAAGCCTGATTGTATTTCATTCCATGGTATCTGCTGCGGGAGAAGTTTGAGTTTGCCGACAGCTCTGCTGCAAAAGCCTTTTTTTAAAAACCTCTATGTTTGCATTTTTTTTTCTGTACCCTTTTTTTATATATTGGTTAATTTCAAGATAGAAAGTCTGGTTATGGTGCCAACTCTATCAACTATTTTTAATAGACAGTACATTTCTTTCAACTAGTAATGTTTGCGACTGTTTTGTAGTTTTCATTGTAAGAAGAGAGATGAAACTACCATGCCATCCCCTTTGGGAAGTTGTCAAGTTCTGTGATTTTCTTTTTCTTTTTAGGATTCTTTTTAATATTTTTAATAATATTACTTGCCTGTACTTTTATTTTTTTGACCATAATCATGTTTTTCTTTTTTTTATAGATTTTGTATACAGTATATATGTAATAGAGTGGTATTTGAATGCTAAACTGAGTCTTTATGGAGGTTCTACATCTGTGAGAAATACTAGAAAATATGTTAAATATTTAAACATAGAAAAGTTTATTATTAGATATTTGTTAAATGATACAGGTCATAAAATGAATTAGCATTGGGAGAATATTGATAGGTGGGCCAAAATAAAATTAATGGATGAAGTTAGTTAGTCTCAATGTAAAAGGGTTGCGAGAATCTAAGAAACAAAATGTAATCTTAGCATATTTAAAATAATTAAAGGAAGATATTGCTTATCTACAGGAGACACATTTAATGGAACAAGACAAGTCTCTATTAATGAAGGATTGGGTGGGACAGGTTTATCTGACAGATACTTTGATGAAAGCTAAAGGTGTGGCCATTTTGGTTCAAAAAGGATTCCTAGTTGATGTACAATAAGTTATCATTGATACAAATGGATGTTATTTAATTTTATGTGCTAAAATAGCAGGGACTGCAATAGCTACGGTTAATGTTTATGGACCAAATTTAGATTCTCCTATTATGTTTTATGAATGTTTTCAATACTTGAATGAGTGTATTTATGATAAAGTGATAATAGGAGGAGATTTCAGTGAAATATTGAATCCTGAGCTTGATAGAAATACACTGGCACAAAAACCCAATCATTAGTGAGGGAAGCAATTAAGACTTACATGGAAGAATTGAATTGAACAGATCCCTGGCATTTGATGTATCCAACTAAAAAAGAATATACATTTTATTCAAATGCGCACCAGAATTTTTTTAGACTTGATTATTTTTTTAATATCATCGATTATTATATCACCAAATTCAAGAATGTAATATTGATGTTTGTTATATATCTGATCATAGTGCAATCATCTTGAAATGTGCATTTCAGAAACCAGTTATGGTATCAAGAAATTAGTATTTCATTGTTTCCTTATTGAATGATAAAGAATTTGTACACAAATGCAGGTACAGACCTCACAATATTTTTATTTGAATTCAGCAACGTCAAGTGCCCGAATTTTTGAGTGGGAAGCATATAAAGCATATATTCAAGGTTGATTTCTTATACATCATACAAAAATAAGATTAAAAATAAAAGAGAAAATAATTTGAAAGATTAACTGAAACATTTATGGACACAGATGGTTAGATACCCGTCTACAATTTTGTACAAAGAAAAACGGAAAAAGAAATATGAATTAACTACTATAATATCACAGCAGATAGAATTTATGCTAACATGTTTACAAAAAATATACTGGGAGAACAGTAAAAGACCCAGTAAGAACTTGGCTAATTACTTAAAGCAAAAGAAAGATAGGGTGATGATTCCAATTATTAGAGGTGAAAGAAATATATAAAACTTCAATGGACATAAAATGTTAATTTTTAAAAATTTTATTCAGAATTATATAGCAAACCAGATAATGTATCGAATTAAGATATAGAAGCCTTTATAAATAAAATTAACCTACCACATTAAGATGATACACAAAAACAACTCTTATTCACTCTGCTATCTGAGGTAGAGATTAAACAAATAATTTTAAAAATGGCAAGTGGTAAAACCAAGATTAGATGGATTCCCTATCGAATGGTATAAAACATTTATAGATCTTTTGGTGCCAAAACTTTGTCAAGTGTATGAAGAGGTATTTGATAAGGGAATTTTATCGCTGGCATTTAATCAGGCTTATATTCCAGAATTTCAGTTTATATATCTGGAAAATATTTTCAGAAAAGAAATTCTTTGTTTAGAAAATTTCTATGCGATTCTGAGAATATCTTTACAGAAAATGCAATTGCCAATTAATGCGGGAGGATTCAGTTTTCTGAATCTGGAGTTTTATCATCATGCTTATCTATTGTCTAATATTAAATACTGGAAGCCAACAATTGGTGTTACCAATTTGGGCAACTTTGGAATATACATATATAGCACCTTTGTTTGGATGGATGTTTTAGGATCTAAATATACTAAAATTCTAGTATCCCTGGAAACAATTATGTCAGTTAGAAAGTTATAGAATGTAGTGTCTAATAAAAAAAAAATTGACCCTTTTTCCCGTACTAAATTGACTTTATGGGAAGCCCAACTTTAAAAATTGGAAAAAAGGTGGTGATATGGAAAAATTGGATGGAAGTGGGGATATTGACCTTGGACCAACTGATAGATGATGAAGATGAATTTTTAACATGTGCTGTGTTAAAAGATAAATATAATCTATCAGACGCAACCCAGTGGCAATATTTACAGCTACAACATTTGTTAACAATATTGTTTGAACCAGCAGCATTTTCAGCTTCTGAGACACCTGAGATACTAGAACAACTGGTTAAATCCTTTAAAACTAAAAAACCTACTATTAGTTTTTATAGATATTTGTTATCAATAAATCAGTTTGATATGCAGATGTTAGGAAATGAGTAGAATAAAGAATTAGAGGTTTCTATATTGTCTAGACAATGGGAGAGTGTCTTAACTTCTATAGCAGGAGTATCAGTGGACCTCAAATTACAACTTATACAACAAAAAATAATATTTAGAATTTATTGGACTGCATTACATTTGTATAGAAAAGGACTGGCAAAAACAGCATTTTGTTGGAGATGTAACAAGGATAATGCTTCTTTAAAACATAAGTTTCTACAATGTCCTATACTTAATTAAGTTTGGGAGAAAGCAGTGGATTATATAAATATGATTGTGTGGCCAAAGCTAAAATTTTCAGAGGATAATATTCTCTTGAACTATATACTTTGCATGTGGAATTTGACAGCTGGACAATGTAAATGGCTTCTCTGTGCCCTTACTATGGCCAGAAGACTGATTTTGCAGCATTGGAAGGATAAATGTATGGCCCCATTTGCTCAGTGGATTGAAGACTTGATTGCACTTGCCACTTATGAGCGGATTGCCTATAGAAGTAGACTTTGTATGGACAAGTATAATGAAATATGGGACACATTTATACAAATATAGTAGGTTAAAAAATGATAGTCATATAAATGTATTAGAAATATATAAGTACTTGAAAAATATTTGCATTAGATAAGTATATAAAAATTTGTAACTGTTTACTGTTATAATGACATATCATACTGTTTTTTTCTTTGTCATATTTCTTTCACTTTTTTGTTGAAGTACTTTTTATGTGTTGTTTTCCTTCTCTTTGACAATGTATGTATTTCCATCATAATTATCTTTTTCTTTTTGTTATTATTTTAAAAGCAATAAATAAATAAAGTTAGAGAAAAACACATAGTAATGCAATCCTGTTTGAGACCACTGTATGCGGGGGGATGTTGGATGTATATAAGAGCACAGTTGAGACCGAGTGAACTTATTTTAAAAAAAATCTCTGCATACACTAGAAGGAGGGGGCAAAACAAAGCAATTTTATGATAGTTTTAGATTGGGATATCCACATAATATCCTTCATAATTCATAAATACAATGGTAGAGGAGGATCCAAAAAGCAACATGAAATAATCTGTGTAACAATAAGGGAGGGAGGGAGGGAGGAGGAGAATTACTTATTAGGGGTCTAATTAATATATGTAAGTGTATAACAATTACAGGGTGTCACACGGGCAGAGGTGTTCATGGCAGGGAATCTTTCAATATCTGTCATCAGCATTCTGCAATATCTTTAATTTATTGAAGATTGGCAATAGTTAGCTAGCATAGTACTGAAGGTCAGCTGACTTGGTGCCATTCTAACTTGCTGCCATCTTGTGTCTAAAATTCTCTCCTTCAGTACTTTGGTTTTTCTTTGATTATATGCCATCCGATGTAATGTCTCACAAAGGACACCCATATAGAACCACTTTTTTCTCTGATAGAGATTTTCCCTGTAGATTGAAAGTAATCCTTGATTATTAGAGGAGTCACCCCTCTTGGGATAAGCATAAATTCTAGCCAGTCATTCACAATCCAGATTTTGGCCTCTATTCTTGTAATAGTTCTAATCTTAAAGCTGTATTGGGCACACATCAAGGCACTTGCATAACTGCTCTTAAACTTAGACTGCACCTTCTCTGCAGTAACTAAGTTAGAGTAAAGCCATGATTTTACACCATACAGTCGCTGTGCCATTACTTCTGCTTCAAATAGTTTTAAAGCAGTTGGGTTGTGATGCTCAGCTTTAGGGAAATAGAAAGGCAAAACAGCCATAGCCCTCCTATGGGCCACCTGGGATACATGGGCCAGGTGCGGATCTTTTCTTTCAGATGAATGGAAAGAAGGAGGGAATGTTACAAAACAACAGGCTCATGGGCGGGAGAATTAAACTTCCTTCCCCTAAGTGTGATATTTCCTCTAATATAAATCTACCCCTCCAAATACTATGCATCCAAACAACTGCATAGCGTGTAGTTGTACACACTATGCATTTATGTACTGCTTGTCCCTTGGTCATGCTAAAAGGAGACCCATCAAAATCAACTGGATATAAGTTAATCATATTTAACTTTAGCTCAGTGGATTTTTATGTCCCTTCCAGCAGCAGTGTATTACAGCTTGCCAGATATGAGCTGACATTTCTGTTCTTTGCTCCCCTCACCTCATTTCTGAGACAGACAGCCAAAACAGGAAGCTAACTGAGTCTCAGTGAACATTAGAGACAGCTGATGTGCTGAGTTTGGTCTAATCAGTTGCAAGATAAGCAACTCTGCCTTTTAATTTACTGGAAAGGGAGATTGCATGTTGCATTAATTGGTGAGGGTGAATGCATAAGAATGTGGATGTGGGTGAATGAATAATGTTATCAGTAAATCTACTAAAATACTACAAGCTGTTACTTGGTTTAATATACACTATAGTGTATATTACACTATAATGTATATAATATTATTTATTATATACACTAAATTAGTGTATATAATATTGTTTTCTAATAATTTTGTGAACCAGAAAGATACAGACAATTTAAAAACTCAAGGAAAGCCACTTCATTCTGCCTGGATCTGCTTCTTAATTCAGTGTTCAGCTAATACTGAGGCACTGTGCACATTTTCAGTCCTTCCATTGGAAACTTGAAATTATGACCACATGCTACAGCTTAAAAGTTGATCCAGAGAAAATCAATCAGCAAAAAGCCATTTCCAGAACCTGTTTGGGTTCTGACTGGTAGACTGTGTGATGATACTAGAGAGCTGTACCTTTGTCTTCCCACCCTTTTCTGTTCCATTAGCTTTGAAATGGCCAGTGACCTGCATGAGAATTAAAAGGTTGGCCAGATGTTTCCTGAACAAGAAGCAGAGTTCTGTTTCCCCTTTGCATGTCATCTTGCAAGAGGCAAAGTTATAATGAGTTCAGATCTGTTATAATTTCACAAAGTTGATAGAAGTTGAAAATAAGCCTTGTTTATTTGAAAATATGGATAGAAATGATATGAAAATAATTATATGTATAAAAATTTTCTTTGGAAAATTATCAACAGATTTACAAATAGGAAGGCCATTTGCAAATCAGATACCTTTATTAGTTTCACGTTCCCTGTGTTTTATAATTTAGACAAGTAGTAAGAGGAATGTCTGTGTAATATATTTGTCCTGCTCTGTAGGTACAGTGTTCATTTGTGCTATATGGTTGTACTCTGATGAGTTTGCAAAGTCTTGCTCCTGTTTTTGGCTTCTTATTAGATTTTGCCAGTATCAAGCCTACAAAACATATCAGTCCATGTGAGGGAAAGGAAAATATGACTCTCTGAACAAGTGTACAACCTATGGTCCTCCTGTGTTTGAGGAGCACAACTAGGAACATCCCTTCATTACTGTTGGCCGAGTTGGGAAGGCTTCTAGCAGTTGTACTTCAGCAACATCTTCATCTCTACTATAATGCAGTTAAAATTCTCTGATGAAGAGCTTTTAGGGACAAAATGCATTTATTTGTGAAGTAATTTCTACAGTTTGTACTATATATTGGCCCAGTATTTGTTTCTTCACAGGGTTCTTTATCTGTCCAAGTAGTTACTTTCTTCATCTGTGTTCACTGAGATTCTGTTTCCCTATGTATATTAAGTGGCAATCTGAACCAGAAGATTCATTGAGTCATATCATTATACCAATTAACTTCTGCAAAACTGCAATGAGATATATTGGGTGGGGGATTGAATTTGAAACACAATAATCAACTTCTGAGTTTTCTTACCCTTGTGTCAGTGGTACCGAGATTGATTCACAATCCTTATGAGAACATGAGAAATATTATGCTTCGTTACATGTGCAGTTGCTGACCTTTCCCTGTTGTGTGTTTATCCCCAGGCTCTGGTATTCAGACAAATTTCCATGACTATTAGCCATTTAACTAAATTTATCCTCATTGTATCTATCTAAGCCTTTCTGAATCCAGCTAAGCAAGTGGTGAGCATTAATTATTGCATAGTTTGTGAATTCTCTTCAGTAAATTTGACGTTGCCCAAAGAATCACTTTCTTCTGATAATTCTGAATTTATTTGCAATCAACTTCATTAGGGCCATATCCAGACAGCGGCTTTGCTGTGCTCTTGCCCTACCCTGGAGCTGGTAGGAAATCATTCTAAAAGTTGCTGTCACTCTACTATATCCCCAGAACAGGTCTGTACCATGCTACTGTTCCAACAGCTGCAATGCACAAAATTCTAAGGCTGTTATTGGTAGTTCCCTTGACTGAAATTCCAGACCCAGCCAATGTTCAATCAATTGGTGGCTAAAAAGCCTCCTCCAATTAGTATGCACAATGCTCTGGTTAGTCCATGAACTACATTTCTTTCATTCTCCCCCCCCCCCCCCGCCCCACCTTGCAGTTGTCCAGTTCACATTAAAAAAAACAGAAAACAGAAATCTTGTAACTGGGTTGACTAGCCATTAGCTGGCAGCAATGAGGGTGGTGGTTGTTGTTTTTTAAAAAAACTCTTGGCTGGTATCTAGCAGTCATCCAAACTTTATGTAGCTGCTGAATAATTGTTAAAGAGCTGAAGTTTGAGTTGAGTTTTGCTGCTGGGAGATGAAAGCTACAAATTACCTCAAGAATAAAATTCAAGAAGAGAAAGCAAAAAAATAGGGCTTCCCTGGCGGCAGCAGCCACTGGGAAGGGAATTTTCTGCCATATATGCTACAGAAGTACAAAAGCCACCTTTTTTTGATTACGCATCCAGTTACATGTGTTAAGCCAGGGGTGGATGACTGAATTTCAGGGCCTTATATTAACCTATTTATTGGTTATAAATATTGGTTGGAGTTCCAGTCTCCCCTTGCAGTCAAATCAGGATTGCAGAATAGGCACCAAGCACAGGGACCAGCCTAAAGCCCCAAATCATGCCTGCCACACCAAGCTGGGCAGATTGCCAACCCAACTTTAGCCTCCTCTGCCAAATGCCAGGGATTGTCTAGATAGTCTTGAATGAGGATAAGAGAGAAGAAAACCACCTTTGGAACAGAGCATCAGATCGCATTTTCATAGCATTCCAGCTGTGGACTGATCTTGAAATATAGGCAGAATTATGAGGACATGGTTGGAAATATTTGGTGGGGTAAGCTCATGATGGGAAGAGGAGCTCATGTGGATGTGGCTTCGGGAAATCTTAAGTCCTACCTTCATGAAAAAGAGGAAAAGACTATTATGCTGCTCACTCCAATTTCCCAAAAATATATAGTGTGCATAATAACGTGCACGTGCATGTAGGTTTTCAGGATAGCAATGAAAGAGGTGCAGAGAGCTCTTTATATATTGTAGTTCTTCTTAGTTTATGTTCATACTCAGATCTTACCAAAGAAAGAATCAGTACAAGGAAAGTGAATTTAAAATGTTCCTATGGTTTATGGGAAAGTTGAAGAATGTGTCAGAATAGGGGGAACCCTGCCAGTGATTACTTATCAGGTAGGTAAGTCTGATTTCTGTTTTCCATAAGATTTTTTCTCCTTGCAGTCCTTACTATGTAAGGACATTGTTCAAGGCTTTTTGAAAAAGATGTATTCTTACTAGACTGGGAGGAGGAGCAAACTGAAAATTTGCTCATATATGGTTAGTGATCTTAGATGCAGGATTTTAGTGGCAGTTCTGATGTTAAGTCATATTAAGCCAAGTAGTTGGCTTCTTTTGGGCCTAGCATGTTGTGAAACCAAATATGGTTTGCACACCTTGATTTATTGCTTAATTTGAAGTGTGAAAGGCAACTGTAGATTATTCAACAAATCATAGTTTGAAATGGTTGATTAGTTTGATGTGCAAACTCAGTTTCTGATAGAATGTTGGGAATTGTTTAGGGTGAATGAAGCCCATGACCTGATTCCTAATGCACCTGAAGCAAAGACAACCATAAGACCCCTAGTCTACGCTTCTTCCTCTCAACAGGCATACAGTAGATGTGTCACTGATGCCAGAAAGCATCCAAAAACACCTCTGCAATGATATTATCTCCCACACATGCTTCTAGGAATGACAAGTCTATACGCTCAAAGCTTCTTATGCCACAAGGCCATTCCCCTTGCAAGTTGGGGTAAAAAGGATGTCAGAAGAAGTAGTAACACAAACTTCACTCCCTTTCAAAATGGGCCCAAATTGGAAAGGCCCCTGAATGGGTTTGGGGAGCTTTCGCTGCTTGTCTTTGGGTTTGAACCTTCCCCCCAGGCTGAAGTGTACTGCTATTGCTTGCTTAAAATGTATGTTGGAAAGAAAGTGCCTGCAACAAAGCAAAGGGAAACAATATTTGGGGCAATACCACTGCAGTGGTGAGGAATGTCTAGAGGAAGCTGCTGGATATTGGCATTGAGGAAGCCAGGAAAGAGGATCAAAGCATTAGGAAAGAGACATTTGGAGGTAGAGGGTAGGATCTCAGGGCACCATCGTCCATTCACCCCTGCCTGCCTGAAATGGCATGCCACTGGGGAAATTAAAGTGGTGTGCACACAACACATGGCTTTTATCTAAGCAGTCCCATCAGCATTTGGTTTCCTTTTTCCTGATATTATTCCTGGGATGGAAGAAGCCCAGCCAATTCCTCCCTCCACTTCTTTAAAAGCAGATGATCCAGCTGAAAATTCAGTTGCAGCATTTCTGCTAACTCATCCTATGGATAGAGAAAATGACAATTGGCAAAAGGAAATGTGAGGCAATTACTCAGATGAATAATTTCACTTCTGGGGCTGAGAGCCATAATGAGGAAAGAAAAAAAGAGCCATGAGGACAGTGGGAGAGGAGCTTCCATAACCATATGATGACCTCATGGTAAGTAAGGAAAAGGAAGCAACTTGAAACAAAACTTAATCAGGGAGCAATTTGGGCTAAAGATTTTCACAGACCACTGTTGTGATTGGAGGTTCAGTGAAATTCTGTAACACTCCTGGATATCCACTGACTAGTATCAAGGAATGCAAAATACAGAGAGCAAGATCGCCTAGGTACTGGCCCGGGGTGTTTTTGTGTGTGAAACACGGAACTCTGGGATCATGACCAATTGTTCGGTTATAATTATGAATCATTAATTCATTGATCATTGACCTCACTGCTATTGTTTAAAAGACCCTTGAAAAGCTGGCTCTTCACCCAGGCCTTTGGTGAGGGAGAGTGAGACCCCTCACTTCATCACACGTGCCATCTTTTATCTTTTACTGGTTTTATTGTAATTTCTTTCTCTGATTGTTGTGAGCCGCCCAGAGTTGCTGCGACTCAGGCAGCATACAAGTTTAATAATGCTTATGAAAGTTTTTCTCGTAAATAAGAGGTAAACATGAAACTATATAGAATGAAATTAAGAACAAAAGAGATAGAAGTAGAAAAGACAGTGTAGGTAGAAAGAAAAGAAAGGATATATCATGAAGTGACTTCTGCTCTTCTTTACAGCAGTTACAAACAAATTCATTATCTTTCCTCCCTCTTTAAAGTTACAACATGGTTCTCTTCCCATATTCAACAGTCCATCAGATGTTTCCAGTCCAGGTTTGAGCTGCTTGTCCAAATTATGTGCAAAGACATATGTCCAGTATGTAAAGCATTTTTTAATCTGTTCAATCGTGTCTCATTCTCAGAGACTGCCTGGACAAGTCCCTGCAGTTTTCTTGGCAAGGTTTTTCAGAAGTGGTTTGCTATTGCCTCCTTCCTAGGGCTGAGAGAGAGCGACTGGCCCAAGATCACCCAGCTGGCTTTGTGCCTAGGCGGGACTAGAACTCACAGTCTCCTGGTTTCTAGCCTGGTGCCTGAACCGCTACACCAAACTGACTTTACTTTCAAGTAAAACGATAAACATCACTGTCAGGGATTTGAGGCTGAAATGCCATGTTCTACCCAAACAGACTTCACTGTGACATGGATGTCAGCAATGAATGCAGTCCATTCCATATGTTGGAAAAACATGATATAAACATCAGCTTATCTTTAAGATAGGTAGGAAATTACTTCCAGAAGGATTGCCTTGTCAGTCTTTTGCAACCAAAGAAACAGTCTTGGCCTACATTAAGGACTAACACGTTTATTATGCCTTGGCCTGTAATCTGTGAAAACTTCCTTAGAAGTGCCCCAAGACCCTTTGTAATACAAAAGGCATATATTAGGGTTTAGCTGCTGCAAAATAAAGGGCTCTTATGGCATGTTGCATAGAAAAAAATGTGAACTAGGCAGAACTATAGATATAAAAGAGTAAGCAAGTCTACAATTCAAGTTGCTGGTTATCACCTTTTAAGTTCTATATGGCACAGGACCTGGTTACTTGCAGGACCACCTCTCCCTGAGGGTATCTGCCCGTCCCACCAAATTGAATAGAGTAGCATTTTTTTCTGCACTTTTTATTTTATTTTTTCTTTTTTTCTTTTTCTTAGTTTGTGTTAGTTTGTTATCTTTGTAAGATTTAATAAAAATTATGATTTAAAAAAAAACAAATTGGGTAGAGTAGGCACGCTCCAAGTCCCTTCCCTTAAATGTTGTCATCTTGTGGGACCTGGGAAGTGTGTCTTTTCCATGGCAGCCCCTGTCCTATGGAATACCATTCCCCTTGAGATCTGGCAGGCTCTTACCCTTTTAACCTTCTGGAAAGCCGCGAAGAGCTGGCTTTCCCCCCAAGCGTTAGGATAGCGTGAAGCCAGAGTTAGAAGAGGGCATTGTGGGTTGCATCAAAGGAGTTTGATTAGTAGAGCCAGGTTTTTCTGTTTCTGTTTTCAGTGTTTTTTGCTTTAATTTTTTGTATATGATACTGTTTTTATATTATGGTTGTGAGCCACCCAGAGTGCTGGTTTTAAGATGCATAGCCATACAAGTATTTTAGATAGATAGATAGATAGATAGATAGATAGATAGATAGATAGATAGATAGATAGATCGACCGACCGACCGACCGACCGACCGACCGACCGACCGACCGACCATATGGGCTAGATATGTCTTACATTAAACATGTACATTGTGAAAAAATGCATTCAACGTCTGCTTGATGGAGTAGAATAACATGCAAGCACAGAAGGCACTCACATAAACATAAATTATGTCATTAAAATCTGGAATGGATTCCATGATATAAAACAAAACAATATACCCTCTCCCTCTCTCCCTTACACCCCCCCCCCCACTCGGTATACACAGTACAGGAAATGAAATTTCAAATGATGTTTCCCACCCCTTGAGATCCAAAAGTCAGCAACTGCAACAATATCTTCTAATTGTGTTGACAGGATTAAAGTTTCAGAAGCATCTGTAGGCTGCCGTTTGTACTGGTTGCAGATGGCAGGCAATAAACCTGATGTCATAAAGAATCCTCTCTTATTCTGTGTCTTACAAGAAATTTGGGCTGGCTGCTGAAGGCCATTGATAAAGTGCAACAATATGGTAAGGATTTTGAGAAATGTGAATGTCATCTGCCTGACATTTTGGAGTTGCTTTGAGAGTTCTTTGCAGTGGGTGTGGGAGGAAATTGTAAAAATTATAGTCCCCTAAAGGACAATTAAAACCAGAACTACCAGTGGCTTGTTTTTAGTACTCATTGTTTTCCATAGTTGCAATAAAAAAAGACAGGAATATCTGGAGGCAGGTCAGAGTCCAAAAAAGTTGTACCGTCAACTAGAGATCAGGCATGCTAAAGTAGCCCCCCAACCTGGTGCTCTCCAAATACTTGGGACACTAGCTCACAAACGCTCAGGCAGCACTCCTGAGAACTCTAGGGGTTGCAGGGAACCTGTGAGAGAAGCAGGATTGAAGATGTATATCGGTTTGTTGTCGAAGGTGTAAGCATGAGTGTCACCAGTCGAACAATTATTCCAAGAATAATCTTGGAAAGTCTTGGGTGATCAGAGGCATGATGATTTCTCTGTTAGTGGTATCTAGACTCCCTCCTTCTGAATTGTAACTCCTTGACAATACGAAGTGACTTTTTATCCAGTATGCACAAAGATGGGCTATAAGACCAAATATTTGGAGAGGTGAATATTCATTTGCAAAGAAAGCAGTGGTAAACTTGATGCTTCGTCTTATCCGTTTTAAGTACATAAATAATTTTTGAGATAAAGCAATTATATAATTAATCTGACTTGATTCCTGGTGACTATATATCCATATTGTTTTCTTAACAGAATAGAAAAGTGATTCGTCATTGCCTTATTTGGTGATTTATCTATTTGTTTATTATATTTCTCAGTCTAGGAGACAGCCTAGAGATTTCCTGGCCATGTCCCAAACAATTATTACTTTGGTTTGACCTTGCTTAACTTTTTATAAGATCAGCCAAGCTGTTTTAATGGGATCGTAAAACTATTTTAATATAAATGAACATTTATGAAACATGTACTGTTAGCAAGACGATAAATTGCAAATCATGGCAGTTTAAAGACAGGGCAAACAAGGAATGCCCCTTTTTTATAAAGAAATGATTTTTCAAATTATTAATTTGCACGTTAGCTTAGTGGTAATAATGTAAGCAGATCAGCTTGCAGCTGTGCAAATTACAAGACTATTTGAACATTTCAGTTCTTTAAAAAGTCCCTCACATTCAAGTAGCAAATTGACTTGTTGTTTTATCTGATGCTCAACTGTTATTCAATCTTCCCCATTTTGTAGAGCTGGCACTAATATTTGCTGGAAACTTAAGAAAGTGCATTCTTAGTAGGTGTTCTCAAATGTTGATGCTCCTTGTCTAGAGACCTCAACCCGGTTTTCACTTTGTTAATCTTCCTCCAGCAGGCCAAAACATTTTCATTCAGGCAAATCTTTGGCATGGCTTTTGAATCAGGTTTTAGTTATATGATATCTATTTTACTCATAGTTTAACTTAGATGTAGGTTAAAATAGTGGTTTGGAATAAATCAATGCAGGCTTTCACGACCAGGATCACAGTTGCTGGTGACATGTCAGGATACCAGATAATTAGATCATGGCCTATTAACCTAGAAGCT
This sequence comes from Liasis olivaceus, assembly GCA_030867105.1. NCBI lineage: Eukaryota > Metazoa > Chordata > Lepidosauria > Squamata > Pythonidae > Liasis > Liasis olivaceus. Next base: position 122,844,277 of record CM061348.1, on the reverse strand, counting down.
CATCATCATGGTTTGGAAGATTGTATTTTATTATTTTTATGGAGGGCGATTGTATAGTGCCATGGTTCCCAAACTGTACCATGGAGCCTTGGAATACCGCAGCAAACTCACAGAGGTACTGTTGACTATTTTACTACTTAGTAAACGGTAGTGAGTTTGCTGTGGCATCTGAGGGCGCTGTGGCACACAGTTTGGAATCACTGGGACACCGTGAAAAAATTACTGAGATACCAAGGGCACCATGTACTGAGAAAGTTTAGGAACCTCTTGTGTAGTGGAAAGAAGAGGAATAAAATTCACTCAGTAAAGGCACTGCCTCTTGTACATCAAAGAATTGGATTAGAAGTGTAAAATGCAGGCTTTGGTGCTAAATACCAGAGTGAAATCTCTTTGAGCTAGTGTTCTACAACCTCACTGTGACACAGGTAACAGCCTGTGCTCTGTATGCAGAGATTTCACCACCCATAGCTATGCCATATGCCAAGACACATATGGCCTATACCCAAGGCACAACAACATAATTTTTGCTGTAGTTGCTGTTAATCCAAACCATTACTGATGAACAGGATATGTAAGCAATGCCGACGGAAGAAGGAATGGCAGATTGCAGAACAGCTAAATTAGGCTAAGTTCCAGCATAAAAGCTGGGCTCTGGATGAGGAAGCAAAAGACCACTTACGGTCACCATCAGAGTAGAAAAAGTACAGCAAGGCAAGCAGATAAGGTGACCTATGGTTAGCCTGGCAAACAGGCATAAGCAGCCTGATTTGCACTTGGTTTGCACACACGCTTAGATAAACCAGAGCTAGGGCAGCATCAAAAGTTTTTATGGGGCTGGAGAAACTGCCTCCCCCACCACACCCCAAGTTATTTAATGGTGACTGAGAGAGCAAACAGCAGTAGCACCCCTGAATAGGACAGTAGTCCCTTTTTATTATTTTTATTGATCATTTCACACCTTTCACCTGTAAATTCAAGGCATGCAAGGTTCTGACAACAACCTGTGAGCTAGGCTACATTAAGCTAGGCTGGGAGATTGGCTTAAAATCACTCAATAAACTCTTTAGTTGTGGTTGGGCTCATACCTGGATCTCCAGTTATGTCAGTATCTGTGAGAGGAAATCTGGCTTCTGAAGACATAATGATTGATTTGATTATGTACCATCAAATTGGTGTTGACTCTTAGTGACCACATCGATGGATTTTCTCCATGGTGATCTATCCCCAACCTGGTCCTTCAGGTCTTCCAATAGTGTACCCAACACCATGGTAATTGAGTCCATCCACTATGCTGCAGGTCCTCCTCTTTGAGATCTTGATAATTTGTTACATATGAACCTTTCTGAAAATTTGAATGATGCTATATAAATCCTGTGGTGGTGATGGTGATGATTGTAAGGATATCTTGTTGAGCTTCACGAAGATTGGCAACCATGAAGCTGTTTTTCTTGTCAGTGAGATTTCACCAGAGAGGTCCACTGTCTTCAAGTGTAGAGAAGTATAGAGATGACTTTGGAGAAGATATGCAGAGACCACTAGCAGAATATGAGCTCACTCCAGGAAAAAAAGGAAGCTGCGAGAAAAAAGTCAAGATTGCCCCACCTTGACTCTCTTTGGTATAAGAGGGAGGGAAGGAGAAATGCTGTCAGGCTTTCAAGGTTTTGTTATTATATCAAATCAAATCTTTATTATGGTCATGGAGAGGGGCTCCAAATCAGTTTGACTCCTGGCAACTGCCTGGACAAGTCCCTGCAGTTTTCCTGGCAAGATTTTTGGAAGTGGTTTGCCATTGCCTCCTTCCTAGAGTTAGAGAAAGTGACTGGTCCAAGGACCCCCAGCTGGCTTCGTGCCTAAGGCAGGACTAGAAATCCCAGTCTCCTGGTTTCTAGCCTGGTGCCTTAACCACTACACCAAACTGTTACTTGTTATTATGGCCTATAACAATAAAATAGACTTCTAGTATTTCTTGTGGTGTCTGTTTCCTGACTTGGCCTTTCTCGAAGGGCTGACATGAAGGATATCATTGCAATAGCTGAACATAAGGATTCATAAGCTTTCAAATTTCTAGAAGTAGTTCTATTGTTGTCAGAAAACTGACTGCAGACAACCATTTGCATTTTTATAAAGGCCTTGAAAGTCTTCTCTTTCCTTCATTTTTAAGCTTATCAGTTGAAGTAATGAAATAAGTGGGGTAGGTGGAAGATAAAATAATCTTGATCCTCAACGTTGCGGCTCGCTTATATGATGTGGTCTTTGACTAGCATGGCTCCCTTTTGGACATAAGTTTTTCTGTTCATTAATTTTGTTCTCAAAGGCTCATTGTTTTTAATGGTCATTTGAATCATGGTCATTTGAATCATATACCAATGATTTGAAAAACAAGGAAAACAGAAATGGATATTATATACATTGCAAAAACTCTGAAAGTGTAAGGATGGAAAGGCTCCTACTTTCTATTGATTGTAATAGCCCAAACAGCTTACCTCTCTCTTTATATCTGAATATGCAATTTATGGTGGGAATCCTATTTGGAAGATCCCTTAGAAATCTGGACTGCATATATCAAGTGAATGAGATATAATTTGTGCAAGGGGGGGGGGGTTCCTTTTCCTTTCATCGATCAGAGCTATAAGCAATTCATACATTTGTTCATGATGAACTACAGTTACCTTGTTTCCCCCAAAAAGAATCTGCTTCTCTTTTCCTTGCCTTAAAAGAGGTTTGAAAGACCATGACAAATATATCAATTTCAGACAATAATTGCACATTGCCTTTTAAAATGAGCTCTCACTATACAAGCTATTTTCTCAAAAAATGGTAAGAGATGGTGAATTTTACATGGTGGGTGGGCACCATGGGGTAGGCTGTAATATGCTATTGCCACCTAGTGCTCACTGAGTCAAAAAAATCTGAGAAAATTAAATTAGGTACTGAAAGAAAGATAACCCTGAATTTAAATGAAACGTGTTGTTCACCACTACCACCCGGCCCAATACCAAGCAGGAAAAAAACCCTCATCCATCTCCATATTCTCAGCAAATCTAAACTCCCATTTTAAAACCTTAATTATTTGAAGAAAAGGTTTTCAAGAAAATATACTGAATCAGTTGGCACAGTTGGTAACCTTTCCCAGCTTGTCGTTCCCCAAATGGATTGGACCGACGGTTCCTCATTCACAGTGGCTAACAAAATTTGTACATGAATACATTAGAAGAATTTCAAATTGGTGAAGACTGCTTTGTGGCGTGCTGTGACTTTCTCCTGCACTAAGATATTTTTTTGATATCCACACAAAGATTAATCAAATGCATTTATTTAAAAGAAAAATTAGCTACTCAAGTTAAGATATCTTCTTGAATGGCCTCAGGTAGATTTTAAAAAGTAGGGGAGCCCTGCAGGACACCATGCAGAAGTGCTGCTGCCATGCTGGCCTCTCCTCCCTGCCTCCCTCCCCATCCTCTCACAGGTTTGCCAGGCAAGGGTCTTTCCCAATATCTCCCAATACGCACCCCAGTGTTCAGGCCATGATGGGGTGACTCCTCTCAGCTAAATAGAGTATGAGTTCCATGAGTTCCAAGGTTTTTAGATCCTTTGCTGCTGCATTTGGCCCTTGGGGCCAAAAAACCCATCTTCCCTTAAATGAGCACGAGTAAGGGATAGAGCTTTATACTTCTGTGATGGGCAGTGGTGGAGGAGGATTCAGTGGCCTCCGGGGCAGATCGGCATTTTCTGCTTGGTCCAGTGCCAATATGGTCCACTCAGATGACATTGTGTTCCTCCCATTCCCAGCCTACTGCAAATGCACCCACGCCTGTATTTTCTAGCTTTGATTCAAAACTGCTGTTTTCCAACCCAAACCGTCTTAAGCCCTTCAGAGTGGATGTTCTCCAGCACATTGGTCCATTTTAGTAACAGCCCAGCTCTGATTGGCTGAAGTGGCAAATACACCCCTCCCCTCCCCTCCCCTCCCGTGGCTGGTTCTGCCCTGGACAGCTGTTTTTGTCCTGGGCTGCTGAGCTGCTACGTACTCTGCTGGTTGGCAGTTGCTGTTTTGTATAATCTTGCAGTTGATCAGGCAAGTCTGTTAAGTCTTCAGTCTGTTAAATCAATGAACTGTCCTCAACCCTAGAAGCTCAACTCTTACATCTCCCAGTGGACACCTTTCGGTTCCTGCCAAAGCTGGAGGCAATGTGTTCCCCTTGCTTTCCCACACCATCCTCCCAGTACTACAAAACTTCCCTTCCTTTCCATTTGTCTTTTTAACATCTTTAATAGGCAAGGTAGGAACATCGCTTCTTTGTCCCTGTGAAGCTGAGCTATCAGTCTTTCCTGGCTACAAAGGATTCATGGACTTGCCGAGGAAGGTTGGAAAGAAAGAACGAACTACTCCCTTTGCTTTGGTTACTGAAGCATCATAGCAATGATGGAACCAAAAAGAGGGGGGGAAAGGATCTGCATTAGTGTCAGAGAAGATAATTCTGTGTGTGTGTGTGTGTGTGTGTGTGTGTGTGAGAGAGAGAGAGAGAGAGAACATCCGTGTGTGCAAATATCTGGAAAGCAAAGGAAAGGTACAAGGCACTAGTGAGGACGGAATAATCCTTAAAAGGAAAAGGCAGGGACTGGTAGAGAGGTCGACGTAAGACCCAACCAGCGAGATTTGCCTTCCTTGCATGGACGGGAAGGGCAAGATGGAGGGGAATAGCTCATCAGGTCTTGCATTGGGTGTAGTCTAGACAGAGCACCAGCTGGTCCCGTTGCCAGCCCACTGCAATCTGGAATAGAATTCCTGAAGTTGGTTTAAGAAACAGCCAGGAGCAGCTTAGGAGACAAGCAGCTTAGGCTGCAGTGCAGAATTGCCCCCTGAATCTGTTTCCATCACCGGATCTGGTCAGTGAACATATACAGGTTTGCATTATTCACACATGTATTGCCAAGAACACCAGCAACATTGATCCTTTTTCATGGAGAGTTAATTTTTGTTTTCTTTCCTTTGTTCTTTTTAACAAGAAAAAGATGCCCTCTATGCATCTTTTGGTTCAGATTCCAAGGCTGCTGAAGGGAAGGTTGTTTTTTTTTTAAAGGGCATCATATTCCATCATAGGAGGACCAAAACACATCTTAGCAGGACCCCTTCCTCCCCCTCCCCCATAGCGAAACCTGATCTGGTGGGATGATGGGGCCTTTTAAGTATTATGTCTTTTTAAAATGCAGCCTGGGAGTTGAAAAATTAATGGATATATGGTTTTAGGTCTTAAATTTTAGCTTCTCCTGTTTGTGCTTGTTTATAGTACCAGTATGTCTTGTGGATGGACAGCAAGAAGGCAGGCTTTTGGAAACACCCTTTAATACCACTTCCCTCAGAAACAAAAACCAGGGAGAGCAAGTAGAGCATACTGAGTCAGCAGTATCTGGGGGGGGGGGGGGGGGGGGGGTCACAATTTTTTTTTAAAGGCAGTTGCAGCAGCACAATCAAAGTCTCCACCTCACTGTACATGCATTCAATATTGACAAAAAGGGTTGGGTTTTGTTTGCACGGCTGTAGCCACCATTGTTTGATGCACGAACCCCATTGGACTGAGGGCATTTCTAGATGCAAGATGCTTCTTTACAGCACCCCTTCTTTAATAGATCTGTTTTTGATCAGAAAAAAGACTGAAGAAATTGTGAGTAAATACTAGAAGGTTACAAGAGGTGGATGGTATTGTTTGGAATCCCATTCCTCCTCATAATTGCAGTCAAGGAGGCAAGGTGATTACGTGATGAAAAACTCCATGAGGATGTACCTGGTGGTGCTGACTAGCCCTCAGGACCACAAGAGAGCATTTAGAAATGGAATTAACTTTTTTACTCCACTTTTCCAGTTTCCAGGTTTTTATGGGAAAACAGATGGCCAGTCTGTGCTGCCCAGCACTTTATCCAACTTATTTACATCTAAATCTAGATCTAGATCTGAAAGAAATCTCATAGAGCTGAGGGTCACTCTGTGATCGAGGTGGCATACAAGTTGTAACAAACAAACAAATAAATATGTATTTTTAAAAGCTTAATGATGCCTTGAGAGGGAACATCAACAAAAGTACCCAATACATTTTAATGTTAGAGGAAAAGAATAAAAAGATACAGCCCCCAATCCTCTTGCAAAAACAGACAGCATTCGCAGCTGGCTCTTTCCTCAACCCCAGCGATGGCCGAGAATTCTCCACTCTGCTCAAAGGTGATCTGGTGGCTAGCAAGTGATATGGCACTGGCAGCATGGCCCGCTGCTCTCTTCCCCCACATCTTCCTGCCTCCACGCAGGACAGCAGCAGGTCCAGAGATGTAAGGAGCCACAGCAGTTCCACTTTTGTAATGGTTAGCCTTCCAACGTTTCATCTTCATGCAAGCTTTTCTTCATGCTCTGCATCCAAGAGAAGGATTTTACTGTGTCAAGTGTTGGAGGCCATGTATTTGGGATGCCAGTGGGGGAGCCAGAGAACCATCCTATGCACATCAGTAGATAACCTAATGGTAACAAGGCTGTAGTCAGAACAAATAGCTATAGCTGGTTGTGCCATAGATAAATATGACTTGTTGCAGTCTCCCCAAAACTCCTTGACTATTTCCAGATTTTCTTGACTTAGTCTTGTAAAGAACCCCTGAGTAGGTGATGGCTATGGAAGTGACTGTAAGCTCACAAAGGTTTGTCTTATGCTCAATACATATTCTCGTCCCGTTTGCTTCCACATCCATCTCATCTGTCTCTTGTCCCTTCCATCTCAGATTTTGGATTGTAAGCTCCTTAGAGCAAGGCCTTAAGCTCTTGCCTGTCAATTCCAAGTTCACTTTTAAAGATAACGAGTTCCATGATGACCATACATGCAGAGACACATGAGTTTGCCTAGTCACAGTCCAACGATGGGGCAATCTATTTCTGTTGTGTACATGAAGATCGGATGCACAGATTTTTGAAGGGAATTATGTATTTCCTCTTTTTTTGTAATGTTTAAGTTGCTTTATTGATCTGTTAAATATGCTGTGATGATTGGAGATTTTTCTCTGCTGATACCTACATTCGTATTAAACAAACAAAAAAGCACCTTGTTTTGCAATATATTTCTTGTTCATTTGGTCTCTGATCCATAGTCCATGGTTCTCCTGGCATTAACAGTACATCTGGAAATGTTTTATTAACTAATTGTATCGATGTAATGCTTTTTAAAAGAAAATAGAAACATGAATTGAAGCTACTAATTGAAAAGTTGATACACTTCTAAACCTTAATTATTCTAACTAAAATAGTCTTAAATGTGTTCCACTGAAATATATTGTCCAGATGTCCTCAGGTTCAGGATGCTTTCACTAGATGGATCATGTCACAGCGATGACTTTCTAACAGAATAAGGAGGGACAAAATATTTTAAAACATTTTTTCCATAAATATTATCAACACCAGAGGGCAGTACAATAATATTTCTAAAGCGGGATTCCTTAGATTTGTGTAAAGTAGAATATTTATAAGGCTGCAAAACAAATTTTTCATCAGAGCTGGTGAAAATGAAAATTGGAATGGAGAGGAGAGGAGAAATGTATGTCAGAAGGAGAATCTTTTAGGAGCTTTTTTCAGCATATTCTTCTTTAACATAAAAGGTCTGGTGGTAGAAAAATTAGGCTTTAATTTAAAAAAAAAATTGTAGATTTGCCCATTCTTATAATCAGAAATTTTTGACCTCCTGTTTGGCAAAGCAGAGATAAGAGAGGTAAAGGTAGTAAATTCTTATCCTTCCCAAATATGAGCACTTCCACTCCAGCACTGTTTCCCCTGCCCAATTGTTCAGAAAGCGGTCTGAAGTCTGAGTAGTCTGTGTTCATTTTCATTTCGACGGACCTCAAAATAATGAGAATGTGAGAACGTCTACTATAAGCTGATAGAGTGGCTGGGAGTCAGTGGAGGGAACAAGGCATGGAAGAGCTGAACCAGGAGGCAGGGTGAGACAAATATAGAAAACGAACCATCCACAAGTCTTGCAGATCTGCACGCTGCAAAAGAGAAAAACCAGCTTTGTTTCAGTTTCAAATAAGCCCTCATAGAACCGGGGGGGGGGGGGGGGGAGTGCTCAGTTTTCTATTATCACTAATGTCATGGGTTTTCAGGTGGATTCAGAGCTGATTCTGAACAGGCAGAAAAAGCCCACATGGAAGTGCCCTACTTTTATTTGTGATAAAAATGCTTTTTTGCTGAAGATGCAGACTTGGAGTCAATCCTAGTCTTCCTTCTGATTCTAGATAAGGCAACTTGAATTTCCTAGCCTTTTCTGCTACACTGAGAGCAGAAATGTTGTATCTGGACAATGTGTCTTTAGCTTCAATCTGCAGTTGGTGGATTGGGGCAGTATAGATTGTACAGGCCTGCACAGTTTCTTTTCCTTTTTCTCTTTCTCAGAGAGTGCGGGGTTCTTGACAGGTCTGTGAGGGGCACCGCATCAACAAACACACGGAGCCCCCCTGACAATTTGTTTGTGCATCTCAGTCTTCCTGGGATGCACTCTTTGTTTGCCCAGCTGATAGTGAGGATGATGACTTGGCTCTCCTGAGAGTTCAAGGTGGCTTATATGGGGGTCTCCCTTGATTTTATCCCTACAACCACCATCCTGTGAGGCAGGCCTAGCTGAGAGAGACTTCTTAAACCAAAGGTGGAGAGTGAGTTTCCATGGCTGACTGCATATCTGTATAGATACTCCTGTGTGTTTTACAGCCTGTTCCCAAGTCTTCAGCCTCCTACAGAAGATCTGCAGCAGTTGCACAGTCGCTCTTCAAGGGACGCGCTGCTGTGGCAAGAAAAGCTTTCTTTAAGACGGGAAGCCCGAAAGCCATGCCGAGAAGGGGAAGAGCCAAATGAGAGAGATCATGGCTCCCGAGGGAAAAGGCGGGAAAAGCAGGGATGTCTTCATCACATGCCAAAGAAGTGGATAGAAATTAAGACTGCTTTTGTGCAGGAGCGTTGCCTGGGAATGGCAGAAACTCTGGACAACTCATCAGCATTTTGTGCAAATCAGACATTAAATAGAGAAAGCTAATGGGCAGAAGATTGTTTGGAATTGCTAACACAAAATAGGAGGTAGTGCTAACGCAGCACATTTTTACCCGTCAAACTGTTCCAAATAGAAAACCTCTATCCCAACCTGTGAAATAAAAGAAAAACTTTAAAATACGAAGGAAAACACGGCCCATTATACGAACCATTTGCTCTGCTTTTTTCTTTTAAAAAAGAAGTCTGTAGCTATGGAAAGAGAGAGGAGATGTCGGCTCCCCCTACATCTTCTCTACTCCCCAAACATTTTAAATTATCTTAAGTGGAGCCAATAATGTTCTTATTTTAAAGTGCCAGCTTCTGAGGATTTGGGTTGGTGACAGGGTTGGTCTGCATGTGTGGTGTGCAACTCCCCAAGACAAATATAGTAGTTGGTGCAACTTAATGAAACTTCCAGTGCCCTGTGAGATCTCTTCCTTCAAGCCCAGAGGGAGTATCCTCCCTTCCTCTTTTTTTCCCCCCTTCTTCAGTGTGAGAAAAATACCTGCTCACAGGATGTTACCTTAGAAGCAGCCACCATTTTTGAAGGCTGTACTCCTTCAGAGGTAACCTTTTGGGGGCCACAGGAGGAGAAGCTCTGAAGTAGGAGCATCAGGGTGGGGTAAAAAAAATCAAGGTGGTGGCCACAAACCACACAATTGAAGCCCCACCACTTTTTTTTACAAGCATCGTGGCATGACACATGTAAGAAAGGGTGGAGCTTTGATCACTTGGTCACAGCCACCATCTTGACTTTTTTACCCCCTCCCCCCTGTGGACATCCCTGCTTTGAAGCAAGGAATAGGGAGGGCCACAACCAGAATTAGTTGGGAATGCTCTTCCTCTGACACCTCTTTCTGCTATCCGCTTCCCTCTCCTCAAAGAAACAGCTTGCAAGGAAGGAACGTGTAGCTCTTACGGGAAGCCTGAACCCATTCCTTAGATAGGGGGCTTGAATTAGTTCCCCCTTGCTTTACATTAGAAGCAGTGGGGGAAGAGCAACTGAGGTGGCATGGCCTGGCTACTTAGCAAATGTTGGCACAGCATAGCTGCTCTATTCTACCTCAGGCAGCAGAGTGCTGGAGGAATTTGGAAGAGGTATAGAGAACCTTACACCTGGCTGAGGAGTTACTGGGAACAACAGGGCTATCCATCCAAAAGTGTTGAACGCTTCCATTTGCCTCTGCTGCCAGAGTCCCAAAATGCAGTGAGAACATAAAAATGGTCTCTGAGAAGTTTCTCCTAAATTCCTTCCACAAACAGTGTGATCAGAAGTAGAAAGGAGAGTTCCAGGAATTCCTTGATTAAAAGCTGGAGTTGTCATATACAAAACTTTGCTTTTTTGCTTTCTTTCCTTCATATCCTCAACTTGGAACTTCTTTTATATGAAGAGTTTGAACAGCAGTATTTCAGTTTTGGCAGAAATGCAGAACACTTCCATACCTAGAATTTTCCCCATTAATTTTGCCTCCCTACTGATCACATTATTAGCAGGTCTCCAGTGGTTCCCCACTGAATTAGCTCTCATGAGGCTTTGGGTTCTTGGGAAATAATAAGGTATTCAGCATGCAGAAGACCTTTCTTGTGATGTTTTTCTCTTTTATTTATAACATCAGACATAGGCAAACTTCTTAGTTTTGTTTTCAGTCAGACAGATTTAAGTCAAGCAGCATGTAAGCCAAGGCACATGAACAACCATCTCTGGCAGTTTCTCTATCACTCCCTAGCCTTCCTACAACATTTACAATTACAATGACAATTACAATGATTTATATGTCGCTGCTCAAACATTTTTAAGTTAACTATTTGTCTCTAATGTGATTTTCTTAAGCTATATGTTTGTATAGGCTATATATCTGTATACTTGTTAGGCTATATAGCCTATATGTCTGTATATAGGTTATGTGTCTGTATAATTATTAGCTGTTTCTAGTCTTCTCCCACTCACTTGGAGTTAAACAAGGGCATTAATTACACTTGGCTGGCAATCTTTTAGTCTAGTCTTCTTTGATCTTCCCTTAGAATATTATTCCACAACAGATTATCCCCAACTCTGGATAAGTTTCCATGATGTGCTGATCCACCAAATTCTTTCTTCAAGTGGTCTTCAGACTATATTGGAAACTTCAGCAGTCTTTTGCTGGACTGCTCTGGAACAGGCAAGCATTCAGCACCCAAAACTGCCTAATCCATTGAAGCTCACCAGCTATCCTCACCTTCTTTCCAAAACCTCAGCTTCAGCCAGCTGTCTCCTTCCTGCCAATATAATCAGAAGTCTCTGTGTGAGGAGCTTTTTGTCCTGGTAATTATGGACAGATGCTCACCATGTTATAATTCCTTTAAGGGTATCCCTATATCCTCTTTGATCCTGTTTATCTTATCCATTGTTTTCACTTTCTACTTTCCTTAGCCTTGCCAAGCATAATCATCTTTTTTAAGCCCATTATCTACCTGCATCATACACCCAAAGTATGCATGTCTCTGCTGATATCAGGGAGTAATTTACCTTTATTTGATCTGGGACTGATAAACGGCAGGCAGCTGATGCCTTGCTCTCGTCCTCAGTCTCCACCTTACTGCATCTGTCCACAGCTCCGGAAAAAAAGAAATCACTATGCAGGAGCCTGGCAAGCAGATGCTCAGAGCAGCCAGAAACTATGGGGATGGGGGCACACCAAGTTGCCATGGTCTAGCACCTAATTCCTCAAGGGAAGGGGGAAATCCCAGGAGCTAGGAGGCATTTCCAATGGGAAAATGTCCACCCTGCAGCTACAGAGGAAGTACTACAAAGTTATCATCACAAGTGTTTTTTTGGGGGGGGGAGAGGAACAACAATTCTATTGGCTTACTTTGAAAAATGAATTGAATCCCAACACATTGTGGTGATAGGCAAGATATCAAGCTTCTCTTGGCAAGAATTAGAACTGGAAGCAGGTACAGGCAAGCATTCAAAGACACAAGTCTTTGATAAGTAAGTTTATGACAAAAATCTAATGAAGCTGCTACAAAGGAATTCCAGTGTCTGCTATGTATTAAATGAAGGCCCTATTTACAGTGCAGTCAACATTTAAATTCTTGTACTTTTTTCTCACATCTGTAAAGTGCAGCAGGCTCAAAATTTCTCTCTTTCAGGTGGTAGACATAGTTTTCCCTTGTCTCTCGTTATGATGATGGGCTAGTCTGATTGCTAGCTGTTACTTCCAACCTTGCCAAAACTAGTTCTCATATTAAGCAGGGCTGATCTCAGATCAGTGCGCCCCTTGCATTTGGACATCTAGTTTGGGGGAGTAAGGTATACTATCTATTTACTCTGTTTGATTAATATTTTCTTCCTTCCACCCTTTTTGTTTACACTGCGCTAACAATGCCTGAAGTTTCTTAATGTCTCTATCTTATACTAAGGGTTGCTCACTGTTCTGTGATTAATCATGACACATTGCAGTGGGTATCAGAAAGTAAAAGTACTATCATTCCAACTTTACAGACATGGATATAGGAATAGACACTTGGAGATGGAATAGTAATCCAAGATAAGTAGTCCTGGGAGCAAAGCCCAAGTATTTTGAATTCTAATCCAGTGTTTTCACCACAATTATTTTATTGGAAGAAGTGGAACTTGAAACTCACCCCCAAGCAGGGAATTAAAACATTCTCTCTCCAGTCTATTCCTAATGCCAACTTCAAAAGTATTATTTCTATTTTAAATATGTATATTTTGCTTAGGCTGTTCCAATTACTGGACACCAGAAACATTTGTCCCAAGGGTTTGTTGTGAAAGTGTAGCCAGCAGCAAAGCAGAGATGACTGATAGAGAGATCAGAAAAAGTGCTTAGCTAGACAGATTTCACCTGCCCGCTTATATTGGTCCCTGGAACCTAGCAAAGAGCCAGATGCATGGTGGTGGAGGCCACAGTAGGGGTCTCGTGTGCAGTGGGAGAGAGAAAGAGAAGGCAGTGTGACAGTAATGGAAGAAATTAATGAAGTGCACATTGCCAGCCTTTGCAAGCTTGACAGCAGAGGGCCGTGCGTTTTTTTCAAGATGTTAGAAACTTCTCTAAGATTTCAGAAGCAAACAGAAAGAGTTTTGCTACACATGCTGACCTACTAAAATATCTGATTTTTGCTGGGCTTTAATTACTTGAAGCAGAGAGAAGGGTGATGAAGGAGGACTAATGTATAAGCCCGGTGTCATAGGAGTGACATCTGAACTGGCCTTTTTTCTAGGATCTCGCACTTGTTTGGGATTTTTATGCTTACTTGCACTGCTAAAACAGTTTACTGAGCCAGATTGTTTGGAGGAATGAATTGGACTACATCTGGCATTGCACCCCACCAAGGGAAGGGGACTTGTTCTTAACTTGCTGTATCTGGTTTGGGGGATTTAGTTTAATACCATTAATAGGTGTCACCAAATACAAGTTTCAGAAGAGGAACTTTCTGTCTGCTCTTCTGTGCTATTCAGGCTGAATTCCAGCAACAGATATATATGAATTTATCTCAAGGCCCTAATCTAGGAGTTTCTTTAATGCATAGATACATTCTTTGTTTGTTATATTCTTCCCTCTGTGCATCAGGATTTCATATCTTTCAATAGTATCTCTACTATCCAATTCTGTGCATAGAGAGTTTTATCAATAAGCTAATAGATCTGGCCTATCTCAGAGACAAGAAGTGTGCCATGGGATCAGCTCCCCTATAGCAATTTATATTTCATTAGCTTTAGCCAATCTGGTGCTATCCACAAATGCTTAATTGCAACTCCCTGCCCAAACCAACCCAGTCATGGGCCATGTTGGCTGCTGGAGATTGGAGTTGCAGTCTAATGTAGGGAGCATCAGGTTGGGGTTGGGTGATCTAGTCTGGTCACCTAATTTTCCTTTTACATTCTTGTATCTCTAGGGCAGTCTTCTCCAAGTAGGATCTTTCCTCCCTACACAGTATAAAAGGGAGAGAATGCTCTGGGTATATAAAGGAACATAGAGCTAATTTTGGGGAAGATATGAGAGAGCCATTAAGGGGACATTTCCAGAACAGATTACAGTTCTGAGATAGAGGGAAGAGTGAGAAAGAAACTCAAATTAACTTGGCCTTGGTTTTGTTTAGTATAAGATGGGACAAAGAGGAACTTGGACAAGCTTTCAAGATTCTGTCTTTCTACCTCACTACAATAAAGAACATCCCTAGAATCCCTGCTCTACCTGTTGCTTGACCTGGCCTGCCTGAAAGGGCTGATGGGATACCCACGCTGAGATAGATTGATTGGGGGTTTGGGACCTAGAGAAAAATATTCTCAGTGGCAGTCCCCTCTCCCTGGAAGAACATGGCTCCTGAGCCCCCTGAGGTTAGGTGTGCCCACCCCTTTATATCTTTCAGATCACTTGTGGATGGCATTTGGGCAAGAAGATCTTACTGGCAGCAACAGTTTTCATTTTAACAGTTCTATTTCTCGTAAACTGTTTATATGGATATTTTAGTTTTAAATATTGTAAGCCACCTAGAGTTACCTGAGTAGGCACCATGTAAAGGTAAATAAATAAATCTGTCTTGAACTTCCAACTTTGATGTTACGTCTTTTTGCTGCTCTCATTCAGTAGATTGGCATTTTTTAAATGAAAAGTTGACAGCTATAGATTACTGTACCTGTTTTCATCATATTATTACAAATAATCTACAAAGGTAGATCTCACCAAGTGTTTTATTTAGCCAGTTACTGGCTGATGGCTCAGAATGGGTAGGAAATATCTCTTCATGGGAGCTAATAACTAAGAAAGTTGGAGATATCTCTGGAATATGCTGAACAAAGAGAAAAATTGGTTTGGAAAAGATGACGTGACACTCCTTCCTTCAGTTGAAGGGAGGTAGAAGGTACGCGTATATGCAACTCAAGTTATTGCTGATGCACCTTTAAAGCAGAGAGCTGGAAGAGAAGATGATAGGGCAACCCAAAACATTTTGCTACCATAAACAGAACAGCAAATGATCCAATCCCTTCCCCCAAAACACCAGTGGCATTAGATCTATGGCTGGTCAAATTCTAGCACCTGAGAAGGAATCTCATAAATACAATCAATTACAAATACAGTAAATTACATGATTGTTAGGGGCCACAAAATCAAATCAAATCAAATAAATAATTGAGGTGACTGCTTTTATCTCCCTAATGATGGGGTTAAGCTGTTGCAAGAAGATTAAGAGAATCTTTTGGGGCCACCATTATGCTGAATGATCTCCGCAGATTATCCTGGGGTGGGTCCCTAGTTCTGCTCCAGGGCTTTGCCTCTTAAGCCAGGAAAGAGTCTACAGTTTGATTTAAAGGCCAATATTCTCTGCTACTACTAGTTTCCTCAGGAAAAGACATTAACATTTATTTTCTCAAATTCTGGGCATAGGCATAATAGTAGCCACATCGGAGAGAGAATTTAAAAAAAACTCAGTAAAATAAAAGTTGATTTGAAACAAAAATAAACACTGAAAGCCATCAAATCACATTCTTGCTTAGTTACAAAATTCTGGATCAATAGAATTGGGCTATTTGGTAGAGTGCCACTCCTTACCCTAAAGCACAGACCCAAATTTCCCTTTTCTGTGGAATTTTTACCAAATTTTCCCTTAAAGGTATGTAAATTGTTACCTTCTAATCTATCTTCTTTTCCTTCTCCACTATACACTCTAACTGCAAGTATGGAGCATCATGCAAACCTCTGGTAGGACAGGGGTAATAAGTCTGCCAAGTCTCTTCCTGGGATCTCCACCTCCCCCCCACCCCCCACCCCCTGCCCTTGAGTTTCAGGTGTCTGGGATTGCTGTTTCCCAGATGAAAAATTTCCTGGGGGGAGGCAAGTAATTAAGGGGATATCACCTGTTCCTGAATTAGGATGTTATTTCATGGTCATCTGAATTTTGTAGCCCAGATACATTTGACCTACAGCAGGTACAAGATGATGGATGCAAGAGATTTAGCCCCACTAAAGGTTTGGCTGTGTTGTCTCCTAGAGCTTTGAATAGGATATGATAGGACCTGATTTCTTCTCAAATTGTACTGATTCCCACATCCACAGTTAAGCTGCTTTTCACCCCCTATTCTTTCTTTTCTCTGGCGTCACTGGATTCCACCTCTTTCTTTAGCTGCTGCTCTTTTTGTAGGGCTCTTCCTCATGTTCCCTGAACTGTTGCACAAATGTGTTCCACCAACCATTTTATATGACATGTCCTCATGACCTTACTTTCATCTCAGCCCTAGCCGCAGCTGAGGCAGCTAAAATCACAGTTGCTTTAAAGTAGGATTTCTCCTCTCTTTCCAACATAGTATTTGCTGTGGGTACAATCTAGTATGCTTCATGTATGGTATAGGATGAGGGAGCACCCCAATGCACCTCATAATCCCTTATCCATGCTTGGGTCCTGTCAAGCTATTTCTAAACATGGGCTTATCAGTCTTCAAGAAGACTACTAGACCCATGTTTAGAAATGAATGTAAAGGAATGTGACCTTGGGGTAGGTATGAGAGAGCCATTAAGGGGACACTGTAGAAGAGATTACAGAGTCCAGAGACAGAAGCAAATGTGAGAAAGAAATTCAAAAATAACCCTGTGTCAGGAAATAGACACCATAAGAAATATCAGAACTCTATTTTATTAATATAGTTTATAATAACAGAATCTTGAAAGCCTGACAGCTTTTCTCCTTTACTCCTTTTATGTCAAAGAGAGTCAAGGTGGGGCAGTATTCAGTTTCTTTCTCACACTTTCCTGTTTTCCCAGGCTAAACTCATGTTTTACTGAAGGTTGCTGCATATTTTCTTCACGGAGATCTTCATACTCCTCTATAACCTGCCTTGATTTTAATTTGTAAACGATAGGGCAAAGAGAAATTTAGACAGGCTTTCAAGACTCTATTTTTCTACCTTACTACAATTTAAATGCATTTCTGCAATGCCTGCTATACCTGTTCCTGATCTTGCCTACAACAAAGGTCTGAAATAGCCCAACTGACAGCCAGAGGCATGGAGTACCTTCCCCCCCCGACTGGCTGAACTTGCCATTTGCAGACCTAACCATGACACACCCCATCCTACCCATCACAAGGTGAGTGATGGATGGAGCAGTTTGCCACCAGCAAGTGACACTCATTGAGAGGGGAAACGAAGCCAGAGGAATCTATCCTTTGCTTTCCTTAACTTGTCCTCCATGAAAACTGTAAACACAGCACCCCTTGCAGGCCTTGTACTGAAACAGAATAGGGCCTACCCATCAGGGCATCAAATGTTATACCAACACACTTATCTGCTGGCTCAGTGACTGGGAGATTACATCTGAATGCAGCCATCTGGCTGTGTTCTTCTACTTTACTCTCCATCTACACCATAAGCTGAATGCTGGGACAACTTTTGTAATCAGCAGTTGTTACCTATAGACCAGCCCTTTCACTGGTTTGTTACGTTCATGAAGATTCCAATGCCCATTCAGTCTTTACTTTTTGGAACACTGTTTCATTGGATGAAATATTTTTAGATTCTATACAATTAGAGATTTTTGCCAAAGACATCAGCTAGCACATTCTGCCTATAGCACCATCTCTTCCTTAGATGATTAACACTTGGATCAAATACTTTATCATATTTGTCAACTGAAGCTGTACCCCTCCTACAGCTTAAGTTCAAGCAACCACTCATCTTACAAATGCTGGTCATCCCACAAATATTCCTAGCTTTCATTCATGTTCTGTCTTACAAAACACAAAGTCTTAATTTTGTTTTCCTTTCAAAAGTAAGGTAAACTGAGATTAGTTCTGTCCCTCATCACTTGAAATGTCAGAATATCCTGGTCCTGGTTTCTAGGTTCACAGCTTACAGCAGAACATACTCTGCAAGATTATTTCATGACACAACTCTACACAATCATCTGTCCTGTCCCAAAGCTACCATAGTCAGAATGTGAGAAATTTTACCTCCATTCTGCTCAGTTGAAATACGACATTCAGAATCCAAAAATGCAAGGGAGTTTTAAAAGCCAGGAATTCAAAGTACTGAAATAACAGAGTTGAGCTGAAGCCCAAGAATGTAGCCAGACTCAGACCAGTGTTCCAAAAGCCAAAAAATCAGGATTTCAGGAGACAAACATATGTAGGTATTCTGAACTGTGAGTGTTTATACTGCAATTCCAAAACTTCCAGACTCACTCCCGTGCTTCAACCGTTGATCCTCAATGCCTGACCTCTTACAGTACTTCTAAGTATACCTTGTTTGAATCTGAAGTTTGTGGTGCTGAACTTGTGCCCATAAACAATTGCATTTCCAGGGGTGTGATGGCTCAGGTGTAGTGCAGAACAGGACCCCCATTTCTTTCATAACCATTTCTAAGTTAGGCTATAGCCTGCACAGCTTCCTGCTTCATCCTCCAACTCTGATGAGGGTTTCCAGATAAACCATGACATTTTTTACTTCGATCTTCAAGGGCTATCATAGAATTGCTTGTGGAAGGACATTTCTTAGAGCTTCTCCTGCAATGACCTTCTATAGCCTGGTTTCTAGAAAGGCACTGGATTTTCACTTCAGTGGAAAATCTTAATAGTTAAGAAGCTCTGAACCACATTTTTGGTAATAATGGATATACATTTTATTGTAAAAGAGTAATTAAAATCAGGCATTTTGCAATTATACTGAACAATGGAGCATCTTATCCCAAGCTTTAGAGCAAAAACAGCTTACTTAGAAAAAGGTAGGGGTGGGAAGGAGAGGAAAAGGCAGGCAGCTGGGTTTGTACAAATGGCCGCTCCTCCTAGTGCAGTGTTGTCCAAACTTGGCCACTTTAAGATGAGTGGACTTCAACTCCCAGAATTCCCCAGCCAGCATGTTTGAAGCATTCAAACTTAATTGAATGCATGTTTAAGCATTCAAACTTAAAGTGGCCAAGTTTGGACAACACTGTCCTAGTGCATAGGGAGCCTGCAGGTAATCTCCAGTCTCATCACCACAAAGACTCCTGCAGAGTTCCTGTGGTATGAATTGCCAGGCATTTCCCTATGGGGGCTGTGCACATGGCCCAGACAAGACTTGCCCAAAGTTGGCAATACTTTGATCAGCCCAAATTATGTACAATGTTGTGGGGATGCAGATAATCTCAGATGAAGACATTGGCTTATAGAAATGACATGCACCTGTGATGGCTTCTTGATTAGACTCAGAGGGGGCATTCTATACACCTCTGGCAGATACAACATAGTGCATACCACAGCACAAAGGCTGTGAGGAGGGAATTAAGTGTGTTACTTGAAGCGATATATTTGCTCATATGCAAGACTCTGAAATGTCCTTATTTCAGGGAGACATCTGGGAATTAAAAATCCTCTCTTAAATTGCTTGTAGGAAAATAAAAGCATGCAATCTTCTGATGCCACTTGGAAGGTATGAATTTACTCTCCAGTGCAGTTCTGAGAATCTGATACTGTTTTTTAAATTATTATTCTTAGCAGAATGCAGCTAAACCAGAACTGGAGGACAAATTCACATGCTGCTTATTTTTTTCATATGACAGCTGTAGATCTGGACCATCTGATCGAACCCGAGAGTCATACTTTTCCAGATCCAAAGCCTATTTAGTCCTACATTCTGTGGCTTGCCAGATGTTTATAGCCAACAAGAGAATGAAAGTGCTTCAGCATTATGTATATATCTATTTATTAGATGTATATCCTGTCTTTCATTTAGCAATTCAAAGTGGCATACATAATGCTCCCTGCTCCTATTTTCCCCACAATAACATACCTGTGAGGTAGGTTGGGCTGAGAGAATGCGAGTGGCTCAAAGTAATCTTTTGGCTTCTGTGGCTGAGGGTAGACTAGAACCTGGGCCCAGTACCTTAGCTACTGCACCACACTGACTCATTAATAGATATTCTTAGTCAAACTGATCTCTTGAGCTCATGGACATATCAACTTAGTTTTCTTGGAAACAACAGTGGTTCACCATTGCTTTCTTCCATTTCCCAGTTTAGCCCTGGAATTCCTTGGTTTTCCATTGAAGTACTAGTCAGGTCCAAT
Organism: Liasis olivaceus; assembly: GCA_030867105.1. Taxonomy (NCBI): domain Eukaryota; kingdom Metazoa; phylum Chordata; class Lepidosauria; order Squamata; family Pythonidae; genus Liasis; species Liasis olivaceus. The sequence goes on along the minus strand of CM061348.1, from coordinate 122,824,194 downwards.
CTTGCCCAAATTCTGAGGCCATGAAAGTACAAAGGTGACTGAAGTACCTCCTCCTCTTCATCTTGCACCACCAATTGGCATCAAGATGCATGATATTGGAGATACTGGTCATAAGCATCTGGAAGAAGGTATGATGTCAAGCATGTCATCATCTTGTAAATGAGGTGATTTATGTAATTTGCATCTGTCATATGAAACAAATGTAATTGGCATCATGTGTGCAACAACATCATCACACATGTGACATCACTTCCCCCTTTTTTCCCCTGCCTATACCCATGACTAGTGGAAACACCTTGTCGCCATGATTTATTCATTTATATGTCACTTTTATATAGCCACCCGTGATTAGTAGCCATTAATAGTCTTATTTTCAATGAATTTGTCTACTCCATGGTAGGTGACCATTAGTACATCTTGTGTTGAGACAGCCCACAATTTCCACTGCCTTGTGTGAAGTTCTCACTCTCAGCTTCACTGGGTTAGTCTGGTTGTGGGACTGTATGAGAGACAAACCATGGGAAATTTTATATACCCTTCTCATACTTCTCCCTCCTCAACCTTCTTTTCTTTTGCTGCCTCTGTCTCATACATGGCAGTTTTTCCTTATTTGAAAAATTCATCAGACTCATTATCATGCTAGTTGCTTTTAACAAAATTAAAATGGTGAAAAATAAATACCATCCTTGGCCATTATATAATAAGCTGTCATAGATCACTACGTTCACTTTTCATCTCATCCTGCATTCCACAAAACATCTTTGGAGACAAGCTAAGCTGTACATTCTGTGACAATTCCAGCAGTAAATGTGTTGTAATTAAGTGTAGTTCACACAATTGAGAGTGTACAGCAAACAAGTTAACAGTATGCCAGATTCAAGGTCTCCAGTTCCCAAGAGAGAATTTGATTGCTGTTTGCAGGGTATGCATGGCAAATTATATTGTTATTTTTTTCTTTCACTAGACCTGAAGTAGCATTTTACTGACTTGTATTGAGTAGAATTCCTCAGTCTACCTGCTATCCTTTCTGTGCTGGGGGAACTTGACAGGCATCTTGAAAGGAAGGTCATTGTGTGAATGGCACAGTTACAGATCTGTGCTAGAGAGGAATTTACTTGCTGTTTTGAGATCTTTGTCTTCCCACTTTGACACTTACTTAATCCTTTCAGCAAAATATCAACAGAAAACAATTGCTTATGTTGTTACAATTCAAATCACACCTCTGTGAGTGAAAATTATTTTTGGGTCAATGTGTAATCATTCTTTCCCCAAGTAAATGTATACTTAAACAAACAGAAAGGCCAAAATTAGCGATAGCCAACCCTCCAGGTCAAATGAATGTTTCTAAGAAAATGGGAAAGTAGCTAATTAAATTCCAACTTAGTGCAGCTAAATTGGAATTAAACTGGGGAGAATGAAGTTTACAAACAGCTGCAGAATACATGGCTGAGCTGTGTTTGTCTTGGTAGGTCATAAGTGGCAAAGATGCTACTAACCTCTTGGCAAAACTCCCATTCATTTGAGTAGGAAGGTAGATCAGCCCAAGGATTGTTAGCAGGTTTATGGCCAGTGCTGGAGTGAAGATCAATTCTGGGGCCAAGTGGGGCATTTCAGATAAGACTTTATGGGCCCTTACAAGGATCAGAATCTTTTCAAAATCAGCCTTTCCCTGTAAGACCCAATGTCCATAAAGCCCACTCAGGACAGAAGCCAGAAGGTCTGATACCCTGGCTTCTGCACCAAAAGGACTCTTTAGTTGCTAGGTGTTGCAGAAACAGGGCCCTGTAGAAAAACAGCAGTGGTTGCAACTTCTCTAAATCATGAGGAGAGAGGCAGGCATGAAGGAGAAAAGGGAAGTTAATTCACTTTTCAGGGCTGCCTATGACTTTGGGCAGCATACAAGGAATAAAACAGAGAAATAATACCTTACTTCTACTGCAGTTTAACAGCTTGAAGATAGATGGGCGGGGGAAGAAAGGTTGAGGTATGGAGAGCAATCGCACCTAAAAAGCTGAGGCAGGTTGTCCTCTTGCATACGCAGAAGGCCAGTGAAGACCAGAGATTCGACATAGCACAGCAGCCCTGATGTGGTGCTCATAAGCCTTGATCAAAGCAAGGATCCCTTCCAGGTTTCACATAGCCTGGGGCATGAGAGCCAAAGACCAAACGCTCCCTCGTATTCTACAACCAGGTATCAGATTCCTCGCATCTGTTGCGTAAGAAATACCAAGGTCAACCTTGCCCTGGCAACATTCAGAGCTATGCATCTGTTCTTCTTGTGTAGAATTGTCAGCTCAGAAGTGAATTTTCCAGCAGGTTTTAAACTGAGAGCTGGAAAAATAAAAGTTCCATGATGTAATTGGCCACAGAATGTCTCTTGCCTTTGCAATCTGAGTACCAGGCTGCATTCAGTGCGATGTGTCACTCTTAAATGGATGAGCTCCAGGGGGTTTTGTGATTGCAAAGAAGGATTCAGTTGGCATCCTTATGTAGCAGTGCATGATGGGAAGGAGTTAGGCCTGAAATACTGGGACTGATGAAAGCTGGTTCCCTACTAATTATAGCAAAGTATTTCTTCAAAATGATGCACACGCAGCTTGCACAAGCTTGGTATCCGACCTCTCTTTTAAATGAAGCAATTAATTAATCCAAAAGACATTTGTAGTCCATTTAATAGGCTGATCTCATATCCATCTGATCCTCCAGAATATTCTACAGTTTAATTACAGATTGTATTCAACTTTTTTTTTTTAATTTGGCAGTCATATATTCCACAGCGTATCATCAGCTGCCAATCCTTTTTTAATAGGAAGGGCATATTCTCAAAGATCTTTTGAACTGAACCTTGAAATACATCTATCCAAGATGTTTCAGTCTAATTGAGGTCAGTTGGGTGTGAATTTAACAACAGGTAAATTTGAAAGAGAACCATGAAATATTTCAGTGAAGTAAAATAGTCAACTATTCCAGATTTATACGGCACAGTTTAAAACAAAATTGGAGTGAAAATTGGAAGGGAGGCAAATGATTTCAATAAATAAAACAAAATAAAAACCCTGTACCTCTACGAATAAATTAGTCAATCTCATTTGTAGAAATTATTTTTGTGTTTAACTGAAAGCGATGACCACGAGATCGAGTGCTGTTTTATTATTATTTTTTTCACCTTGGCACACTTCTTTGTTCAAGGAAATTTTAGTTTGAAAAAGGCAATGAAACGAGAGGTGGTGCTGGCAGACTGGACATTTTGTGTTCCAGGGCCCTTGTTTTACATGGCAAGTCAATGGCCCTTAATGACTTTGGAATGGGACGTGTGTTGTTTCCCCGTCTTAAAAACAGACCCATCATCCAGAAGAGCATTCATGTCACAGTGGCTGAAGAGTCAGTTGCAGACAGACAGTTCTGGATTATGACAGGTCCCTGTGATGCAGCAGGTCTGAGTACCTCCCTTATTTGTTTCGGCTTCTCAGTTAACAGTCATTTACAGCAGATCCCAAGACAATATTTGAGCAACAGAATTGTTCATCTGCCTTGTGGAAAGTGAAGTTGAAAGTGCCCACTGGGAAAAATAAATGATGGCTGAAAGGGCCATTGTGAAACCTGCTAGTTTGCAGCCAGAGGCCTGCAAGAGTTAATTCCAATAAAGGCAAGGCGCAGTCAACATTGGTGTATATGTTAAGAGTATATGTGTCCTCCTATAAGAGAGCCAGTTTGGTGTAGTGTATAAGGCACCAGGCTAGAAACCAGGAGACTGTGAATTCGAGTCCCACCTTAGGCACCAAGCCAGCTGGGTGATCCTGGGCCAGTCAACTCCTCTCCACTCTAGAAAGTAGGCAATGGCAAACCACTTCTGAAAAACCTTGCCAAGAAAACTACAGGGACTACTCCAGGCAGTCACCAGGAGTCAAAAACTGACTCAATGGCACCAAAAAAACCCAAAACCAAACCAAAACAAAGAACCCCGCACACATTTAATGCCCAGGGCTAATAATGATCACCGTCATCAGCCAAGGTCTCACACTTTGGGGGAAATGCCTTCTGCAGCATTTGAAAAAGGACCTCTATCTAACTGTTGTTCCTACAGTTGCTTTTGGTGATTTTGCCATGCAGACAAATCTGACTGGCTATATAGGGTAATAATGGCTTCCTGCCCAGCATATGAGTAATGCAATAAAAGAAAAAAGGAGAAAAAGAAAGAAAAAGAAAAAGAAAAAGAGAAGCAGTTACCATGCAATTAGCAAAGATAATGACACTGGGCAAGATTTTTTTAATGAATTGTTCAAATTAACAAAAAAAACCCTGACCTTAACTCTGTCTTGAAACCTGAGAATATTTGACACAACCCTAATATGTATATTATATTCTACTTTTCTTTTGATAGATACTCCTAGGGTTATTCACCTCATTCTATTGTGCACCATTTCTGCATTGATTCTTCTTTCATTTACTTTATATGATTTTTAATTAGATCAGGAGCCCCCTCATAATTGGTTAAAACTTCACAACAGCCTGTATCTCATTTGAAGTTGGATCTCAGATTGTATTGTTACCACAGACTTCTTAGCTGCCATCTCTTTTATTGGAAGTTTAGTGTCTAATTTTTATTTAAGAGACCAAAGTATTGTACAGGTAGTCCTTGTTTAACGACCACTTGTTCAGCAACTGTTGCAAGTTATGACAGTGCTGAATGATGGCAGTTACATTTGGTCCTTGAAGTTCCAGCTGTCCCTGCACCCCTCCGGTCGTATGATGCAATCTGGGCACTTAGCAACCAACTTGCACTTACGATGGTTGCAGTGTCCCATGGTCACATGATTGCCATTTACAGCCTTCCCTGCTGGCTTCCCCATTGACTCGTGGTCCACCTGCGCACCCTCCCCCATCCAGCAGCAGCCATCCATGGCCACACTCACATCATGCCTTGCAGGCCATCCACGCACCCTCCCCTGTCTGGCAGCAGTCAGTTACCTGGGATTCACTTAACGACCTGCGATCCTCGATTAATGATGGCATCAGGGAGTGCTGTCACACTTTATGACTGCATTGCTTAGCCATGGAAATTCTAGTCCCAATTGCCATCGTTAACCAAGGACTACCTGAATTACCCATGCAAACAATTATTTTGCCATTCTCAGTGTTGCAGCTCAGTATAGTAGGATACACCTGAACAGAAATTTAGAAAGCAACTGATGGACATCTAATGTAGATTTTAATCCTATGGACAGGCCAAAGACTTCTGCCCATTCACACAGTAGACAGACTGTAATCTTCAGCACTATATGGAGGTGACAGAGAACATAAATAAAATATAATTGATTTACTACAAACCATAGGAGTACACTGCAGAGAACCAGATTATTTGAGATGGGTTATAGCAAGAATGGAACAGAAGAATGGAAAGATATTATTCGGTGATTTTTTTTTTTTTTAATGACAGGCTTTGCTGCACATAATATTTTTTGAAGGGCAAAGGCTGAAGTGGATAAGACCACAACATGCATGTGGATTGGGCTGGATTATTTCATTTTCTCCCCTATTTTATGAGGGTGCGTGGGTTTGGGTCTGCAGTTTTAAATGTAGGACTTACAATAAAGGGTTTTTTGGGGGGGGGGGTGATTCGTGCCTCAAAATGTGAGAAACTTCTGTACGTTTGTTCAGTACAGAAATGTGTCCTGTAACTTTCCAGCAATCCTGGTCAAAAGGGGTATTTGGGATGCAAAACCAGGGCTCAGGTCTTCCAGGAGTTTTGAGGCCACCGATCAAGCACTTCTGGATAAGGAGAAAAAATGGGACTCTCTTCCTAGTGCCGCCTCCACTTTAACACGATAAAATATCTAGCATAAAAAGATGCATTTGCCCTGATTCTGTTTCATAGCTTGATGCCGAGCTGGAATCAGAGTTCCCTCCCCACTCTTTCCTTTGCCAGTTGAGGCCAGAACAGTGCTCCTATATCTCCATCCTAGACAACCCGTGACCCGTTGGGTCATCGTTTCAGAGATATTTCCTTACCAGATTCCTCAATGTCTTCAACAGTGGCAGAGCTTCTAACGTACTGCCTTCACTGGAAATGTTCTTTAAAATTCAGGGACATATTCAGAGATGTATCTGCCTTGAAAATAGCCCATGTCATTCATATTGAACTATGAATGACATGGGCTGTTTTCAAGGCAAACATCAGGAGTTGACCACAGGAAATGTTTTATGACATCTTGTATTATGTCATAAAATGTTTTATGATAATTTTTATATCATGTTTTATAAAATTTGCCAAATTTCAATTCCATGAGAATCATGGGTCATGGATTTTGGACACATTCTGTAAGTTAGCCCATTTGAGGTACCATGGTTCAAAAACTGTTGGCCTATGATGCACCGTTTTGCCCACTTAAAGTTTACAAACAGACACGAGAGTTTTAGTAGTAAATAGAAGATCTCCTTCACCATGTGGTGCTATTCATGCAAATATTTTTCAGTTATGCCATTCTATAGCAAATAAGAGATCAACTGCTTCATTATGCTCTGTTCAAAGACCTGGGTATATACAACAACAGAAGAAAAATGTAGGGAAAAAATAATTTCACTAAAAAAAAAAGTCTGCTAGCTTTTCATTTATTTTGGCAAAGACGTTATATTCGCATTTCATATTTCCCATAAAATTGTTGCTCAGTCTTGCTATATTCTCTAACATTGAGCTGATCAAGGGAATTAAATAAAATAGCATATGTTTCTTGAGAAGGCTAGCCTTGTACTCCTTATTTACTGCTCTTCATTTAGGAAGAACAAAGCCCTTCCTTGTTACGTCCACTCTCTTTTTCATTTCCAAAAAACACAGCTGCCAAAATTTTGCTGTTGGTACAATGCCTACTTAGTTTGTCTCTGTGTGTATGTTTGTGTGTGTGTGTATACCATCCAGATCTAGCTTTTGCTTACTGTACTATTTAATGTAAATTAAATTAGAATTTTAAATTGCCCTAAGACTCCCTGTTAAGAAGCATTAATTTAGTTTATTTACCATAGCTACAGACCCTGCCTTGCTTATAGCTCTTTGTCTGGTTTTTCTAACAGAAGCTTCACTCCCAGCTAACTCCTTCTCCTTCTCTTTTTCCTGGATTTGTTCCGCCTATAAGCTATTGGCGCTCTCTCCTATTCATTGATTACGATCTTATTTCACTATATACTTTATTCCAATGAATGTAGGCCACTGAACAGTATCTGCCACCTGAGAGGATTGTGGTTCTCTCTTTAATATCAGGACTGCCATAGAAAATGAGTGAGGCATGTGGTGGATTTAAGGACCTGCAGCAGAGTGTCTGCTGAATCCAGAAATTTCGTCAAAATGGTAAAACGTGCCTTGTGACCCTGTGATGCAAGCTCCACCCCTTATGCATGGGCACGTGACATCATTGCATACGTTCAAAAGAAGCAGAGCACGCCTTTCATCGTGCTACCCACTGTGAACAACCATGGCCCACAGGCTAGCTCCTAACTCCAAATATTGTATAACTCTAAAAGCTAGTTTTTTTCCAGCAAGAAGCAACTGGGAGTTGTTTTTCATACTGCATTGAATGCAGGTCCTGAGAGTAGCAAGGACTGTAAGCTCAGGTGGCATGACGCAGGCTCTCTGTCTTTTGGAGTACTGGAATGAGTAGGGTACATTTGACAGGAAAATACAGGCAGAGGCAAAAGGCTGTCTTCTTTCTTTTTAGGGCTGCTTTGCTCTGTTGTGTAGATTTATCTTTGCTCACATGCTCTAGTTATTTGCTGAATGGTTTGGTTAAATCCTAACTTTCAGAACTGAAGTTCCATCTTAGTAGAACAATATCATTGTAACAATGCTTCTTTCTTCTTCTGCACTCTGACATCAAAATAAACCCCTCTCTTTGATTCAGTGCTGCAACCTGAGCCAACCAAACTTAAATATTAGATCAGGGGATCATGCTTTATCAGACAACACAGAACTCTGCAATTTGGAAGAGAACTGTAGACCACATGAGGAAACCAAAATCATGCAGGCCAATATTACTTTTATTATAAAAATATAGTAATAGAATCTTGCAAGTCTGAATAATCTTCCCTCCTCCCTTCCTTTATCTATGTGAAAACTAGGGAGGTCTTGTCTGAGTCATTTTCTCAGGTTACAGTTCTGGCCCAGATTCAGATTTCTTTTATCTGACCATGGTCTTGGAAGCAGCTCTTCCTCCTGTCCCTCAAGGCCATTCCCTCTTTTCACTACAGGCTGTGGAGCACCATCTCTCTGGCTTCTCTGATTTCAAGAAATCCTAGATCACGGCTGTCAGAACTGTTGTGTGACAGAACGTGTGTACTGTAAAGATTTCCAGCTCAAGTATGTTTGGGTTTATTAAGTGTATGGTTAACGTAGGTCCAGATTTGCCAGGATGTGTTTGATTTGTTTTGACTTTGATCTGATGTGTTTGAGCAGACTGACCTGCTCTGGCCATCCAAGAAGAAAAAGGATATAGTAAAATATCTGGGATTGGGGCTGCAAGTAGCAGCAAGCAGCAGCAGGCAGTGATGCCACATGCAACAGTCAGAACAAAACAGGGTCGCATTTTCCAGATGTTTCTGCAAAAGATGCTTTGCCTAAGCTGCTTCCTGACTAGTGTCTGCAGGAGAGGGCAAGTGACTAGTAAGCATTTAAACAGAAGCCAGAAGGGTAAGCGTGGCTTAAGCCACTGCCTTTTTGCTATAGAGAAAAAGATTTGCTATGGGGAAAGGATGCATAGTTTTGCATAGCAAAGGCTTTAATATAGCATGTACTGGTTTAGCTACCAAAGACTTGAGCTTCATGTGACAAACATTGATTTTTATGTTACCGCGAGTTGCAATTTCATACCAGAGACACTGATTTAGTGGCAGATACTTGTAATTTCATACTGCAAACACTGGATTTTGACATTGTAACAAGTAATGATTTATAAGTGACAGAAGGTTTTGATTTTGAAATCCTGCTTACATCCCAGTTAGCTATGGTGGGAGCAGCCAAAAGAACCATAACTGGTTTAATAAGCCATTTACAATTTCACTATACTAAAGAAGCAAAACTAAAGTAATAGATTGATATAACACCCCCTGCCCCGCCGAAATTGCAAGCAACAGAGACACAAAGCCCACAATATGCGTACATGAGCCAGAAGGGTAAGAGAGGCTCTTCCTTATGACCATCGTAATGTGCTGTTCTCCATCCCTTGAGTCAGGAGAAGAGTACAGCATCCTCATAAACTGTGCTGCCCCAATGATCCATCCTTATTCTGCTTCTGTAGCAAGACTGGCAAGTGGTGCTGCCCTTATAATTTTATTGCAGGGCAAGTTTTAAAAAGCGATTGGATTTCCCTGGCTTCATTTCCCCTTCCATCGAGCATCACCTGCCCATGGGAAACAAGCTATCTCCTAGATGCATGGTGGGGTTGGGCTAGCGAATGTAGGTGCTCTGAATGTTCAATTGAGCCACCTGCCCACGTGCCCAACAGGTCTTTGGCCTGACTTAGAGACCCCGCCCCCCTCCTGCACTCTTCCACTGCACTCGGTTTGGGATTTGGATTAATGGGCAGAGAGGAGCAGCTGATAGAAACAAACTCCATCCTCAGATGTCCTGGCAGCACGTGACCATGGCTAAGAAATGGAGTAGGTGGAGTAGGCAGAATCCTGTAAGCATAGGCCCCCTCCCCAAAATAAGAAAAACAATAAGAAGTATGGACGGGTGATTCTCTTCACTGGCAGAAATGATAGGAAAGTTGCAATGTACCCATTGGTAATAGAACCAGCCATCCACAGCTGGCAGAACCTGGCTTTCTTTCTAGGCAGTTCAAGAAAGACTATTGCTCTTTGTTTGGTTTTTCAAAATGTCTGTAGTGCTCTTTCAAAAGACAGTTAAACCCGTGTGTATACAAAACCCACATAAGATCTGAGAAGCGTATTGGAAGGCATCAGTCAGACATTATTCAGAAAGATGCCTCTGCAGAACCCAGGTGCCAGGTAGTGTCCCAAAATGCCAGGCCCAAATGGCCGTGGAGATCAGCGTCCAGGGGATGGAGGGTTGGTTTGTGTGCCTGCTGCTGTAGCCTCAGGTGGCCCACAGAATCTGGACAGGTCTCAGTCCCTGACTAATATAAAGCATGCTAGGTTATGCCCATGGCAAAAAATATGTCAGGAGAAGAGGGGAAATGGTCCTTTAAAACTGGAACAACTAACCATCACTTTTATTTGCCTTTTCTGTGGACTGGGCATGAGACAAAGGCAACGTGATGGGCACATGCATTTAAAAATGGTCAGCGTGTTTGTGCTATTGTTAGAGTGATTGTGGGATGAACCCAAAGCTTCTTTATAATTGCATCATCTACAAAATAATTTGTAAAGATACAATTCTACACCGTATGGATGTATCTGGGCATACATACATAAATACACACACATTCTCTCTCTCTCTCTCACATACACACACTCCTGTGTCAAAACAGTTGTCTTCCCAAAACTTGTTTCTCTTATGGTCCTCCTGCTTCAACAGATAATTGCCTTCCCTTTGCTACAAGGGATTGTATGGCCCATCATGCATGAAGCTGCACCTGCGAATGATGAACAACCTCTTTTCCCATACACTGCCATGTTTGTGCTATCATTTCATTGGGGCTCAGTTTGCTGGGTGGCTCTTCACTTTCATGTACCCCTTCATTTGTCCATGGTACCATTTTAGCTTCTCATTAATACATCAAAGAGATGATCAGTCCTAGCCATTTACTCCTCCTTTTGCAAAAAGGTTAAAGTTGTAAGCTAAATAGCTAGATTGAATGAGGCAGAAACAAGCATCTTATAAGATAGGTAGGTAGGTAAAGAGAGGTGGAAATTTTTCTGGGAGACATCCTGACATCAGATAGACTTGGACTAGGTCCACCCCTAAGTCAGGCAATAGAAGGGGGAGTAGAAGGGGAAAAGGAAACTAGCTAGGAAGGTGGCAGGGAACAAGCTGGCTCAAAACCCCATATACAGCTCCAGCATTGGGTATGGCAAAGGGGAGAGGGAGAGATGAGTGAGGCAGAGAAAGAGGAAACAAGCATTTGAAAGCAAGGGAGGCCCCCACCCCTTGGCCGTCAGAGAGACCACCAGTGAGCAAGAGCTGAAGGAGAGAAGGCACACCGTAGCAAGGATTGGTAGCTGAGTTGTTTTGGGGTGAAGGGTTAGAAGTTCACCTCTCAGGACAAGATGGAAAGCAGTTTGGGGATCTAAAACAAGAGAGGAAAGATGCTGGGGGGGGGGGGGGGGGGAACCAGACTGAAGATTTGCAACAAGCAACAAAACTGGAGAGAAATTGACAATTGGGGCAGCACATTTTGGAAATAGGGGGAGAGTTGCTTGGTTACTGGGCTGTTCCTTCAACAGCTTGGTATAAAGTTCCTACTTGCAGCAGTGTGTATATTATTCACATGCCTGTATATGGTTGCCTAAGGATATAAGTAAAAGCTGCAAAAAGTACACAGGGAGTAGTGAATTAATGTTTCTTGCTGGATAAGCCAAGGAGGAGGGAAGTCATGCCTTAGAGCTCCTCCTGTTGGAGGAAGGGTTGGCAGCAAGCTGGAGGAGAATAAATTCTACAGGTGATGGAAGAGATTCCCTCGGCACATCTCCCTGGGGAAGCAGTTCTCCAGTCCAGAACCAGCTCTACGGTTACAGCTGGGGCTACCTGTTTTTTCTGTATTTTGTTTTATTTTCCTATATGAGCTACTAAAAAGGGAAAAACACATTATTTCCACAAAACCATTTAAGAAAAACCCAAAAGAAAGAAGAAATAAAAAGTTATGTATGAGTAAAACAAAACCTACACATATTACAATAGAGCAATAACAATGACAGTTTTTGAACAAATTCAACCTCGCCATACGGATTCATAATGATCATTTTTTTCCATTCGGTTGACAAAGAGCCTGTCCAAAGGATGAAAGCGAGCAGGATTTTAAGTTTGGATGACTAGTTTCTTTCCAACAAGCAAAACCATCTTCTTGGCTACACTCTAAGCTTGTTCAATCTGAAGTTCATCATAAACTGATGAATCCCAAATGTTCGGTATATAATTCAACATCACATGAGGATCTTTAAACCTGATTTCTCTTTGCACTCATATTAACAGTTTTGAATATCTGCCTAAAGTGGGACTACTGTACAGAAAGCCCCAATCGTATTCATCCAGCCTTTCAAAGACATGAGATCTCCAGCCTAAAAAGCATGACGCTCCTCCCTTCTTAAACATCGCTGAGGAATTCAATCAACCTGAAAAAGGATTTTCTGATAAATTCCTCTTATCTTAAGATTGCAAGAGACATATTCAGTGTGCTTTAAAACCAAAGACAACTGATTTTTTTAAAAGGTAAGATATTCTAGCTCTTTATTCTAAATGGTCAATATCTATCTACGAATACTTTTTAGTGGCAAATAAAAAACTCTGTAGGTTTAGAATCTTCCAAAACTTGTTCCAATAAATTAAAGAATTTGGCAGTTTCAGAAGCTGCTCAAGTGTCAGGCCCAGATCAGTCCATTTACTGCTGCATCTTAGTCTATCCAGTAATCTACAAAGATTGTAGCTTTGCATAATTTTAAATGGGAAGCATCATCATAGTAAAGTCCTTCCTTTATGCATGCTAAGCTGTCATCTGATTTACTATTGATACCTCCTGGTGAAATTATGATTCATCTGCAATAGCACTTATGGGACTTGTTGGCAACGACAGTGACAAAGCCATTTTCGGGAGTGTTGGTGCGATTTCCTTTTAATCATCTGGGAAGCTATTTGGGTTCATTTTATTGTCTTGTTGTCAAATTGTCTCATTGCTGCTAACCACTTTGGGACAGAAAGAGCATAGAGAGATTGTTGTCAAATTGTCTCATTACTGCTAACTGCTTTGGGAATGAAAGAACTAGGAGAGCCAGGAAAGTAAAATCATCCCTGTGGGTTTTTGTGGCTGTGATGCTGAAGAAATGGGGTCACAAACAGACAAGTGGGCTTCTAGTTTTCCCATGCCGTAATGTTTTTAACGTAGATGTTGCTTTTATCTTTGAAAATCAGGAAATAAACAATACTATTAGATGCATGCTATGAGGATGCCGTACATCATTAAGATTAAATTAAATAGGGAAGATTTCCCCTGGTGGTGGTTAAAACTATAACAATGAACTAAGTTCACTGGGAAATATTAGCTCCATTTTCCATCAAACCAACCTTCCTCCCTCCCTTCCTTCCTTCTGTTCTGGGAAAAAATGGTCCCAGTCAAGCTTTAAGCAAGGAGAGCTAATCACGTGTAGCAATGGGTCATTCACTGCAACAAAGCACCAAGATTAGAAGAGCTCAGATGAGCATCCTATCGCAGTCAGAGACAGAGTTCATGGCTTGTATAAGAAACATGCATCGGTCTCTCTTGCTAGAATGGAGTATCCATTCAGCCTTCCCTTACTTGGTGCTTTCCAGATATCCTGGATTTCCTTAACTCCCAGCAAGCATGGGGCAGATTACCTGAAGAATGTGAAGGATCATTCTTTCATCAGGAAGCAGAAATAGGGAGACCATGTCTTTGTAGTTCAATGGGAGCAGAGACACCCATATGGCATCTGCAGGGGAGGCAAGGGTTAGAAACATGCATCACAATGTGATGACAGAAATCTGGTGACTTAGGTATTTGCATCCAACATTGAAACTCAAGTACCAAAAGGGGAGGGGGGTTGCATTGTGACATCACTGTGTGTGTGTCATTACTTTTTCATCATAATGGCTAGCTTTGGATGCATAAGGGGACACTTGGGGGAGAGCTGGTCGTAGGATCTCTGCAGGCAAATAATTAGGAAAAGAAGATTCTGCTGCACATAATTTTTTTTTTCCGAAATCAAATGTTGCCTGATTATGTTTGGTTCTTTATTATTTTATTTAAAACATTTACATATAACCTTTCAAGGTGAAGCTTCATCAGAGCAGTTTATCAGGTAAATATTTTACGGTTAACTACACAACATAATGAACTGAAACACCAGTGTAAAACACTTTACAATGCAGCAGTGGTAAATATAAATTTTAAAAATAAAAATGAGCTTCCGTGAATTTAAAGGCAGTCTCTAGAACTTCTTGGTTGTGGAGAACAGCCAGGGAAGAAGACACATGAACATTCAGTGATGGGGTTTTTGGTAAAGTAGGGACTAATACAGAGAAGGTCCAGTCTCTTGTACCCGCTAGCCAGAAAAATCATGTAGGCCCATGTGGCTTATCACAGGTCCCTTCCAGGTGCACGAGGTGCAGGAATCAAAGAATTGGATCCCCATCCTTTTATGGCTCTACATTTGATGGCAAGCACTTTAATTGTACTTGGAAGGCCAATAGGGATCAACGTAGTTGGTACAAAAGGACAGTAGTGTGGTGTTTACCTAGCTCCTACAAACTGGCAAGTAATTGCGTTTTGACTCCCCTTTTCATCTTGATCTGTAGTTGAGATAGCAAAGATCTGATGTGGCCATTGTACATATCAAGACGATGAATTTGTTTCTCTTGAGAGCCGAATTCCTTTGGGAATCATCTGCAGGGGGCTTCATTCTGATAATGAGGAGGGCTTAAACAGGCAGAGAGAGATTAAAAAATGGACCAGACTTTATTTTTATCTTTCTTTTACCAACACTTCTTCTTCCCAACACCTTGCTTCCCTGTACAGGGCACATTGGTTTTGACAGAGGCCTACATTACTTGCTTGCAGAGAACTTTTGAAGGTAGGTGGAGAGCCATAGGAAATTAGGCCCAGAAGTCTCAATTTGCCCTTCCTGATGTGCATCTGGTACTCTCAGGTTTAAATGTTGGGTTTCATCTTACCATTGTTTACATCACTGACTTAATTGTTTTATTCTGTTTTGTGATTCCAAGTTTATTGTCTACACTATTGGGTAAGATTGCCCTAAAAGTGGCAGGTTTCAAACTTGCATGCAAGATGTCCATATCAGATAAATGCATAACCTGAAACTTATCCCAAACGTCATGACTAAAGGGGACCCTGGCAGTCTTGAAGAGCCAGTTTGGTGTAGTGGTTAAGGTACCAGACTAGAAACTGGGAGACTGTGAGTTTTAGTCCTGCCTTAGGTGCAAGTCACTCTCTCTCAGCCCTAGGAAAGAGGCAATGGCAAACCCCTTCCAAAAAACCTGGCCAAGAAAACTGCAGGGACTTGTCCAGGCAGTCACCAGGAGTAGACACTGACTTGAAGCCTCCCCCCCTCCTCACACACTGGCAATCTCTACCTCTGTCTCTGCACATTGATAATGCCCAGTTCAAGATAAATCAGGTAATTTTGTCCGTAATGTGTTTACTGGAAGCTTTCAAAAGTTCCATCCAATCCCGTGATCTTACACAGTTTTCACCAGTCTGGGGAGGGTTATGGTGGAATCTGTTAGTTATCATTATGCAAACTTATGGAGAAAAAAAGAGGTTTCTTTGCTACGGTTAATGCCTAAGAGCATTTCTCACCTGCATTCAATTCTGCTTGTTACCTGGTGGGGTGTGGATTGCCAACAGCCATTTCGTAGCTGTCAGCTGCAGTATTTAGTATACTAAGTCATTGATATTGCTGTGCAATGAGGTAGAGCAAGAGGGCATTTGGGAGGTAATTCTCAAAATTGTATTTGTTTTTGCCAACTCAGTCTTGCCACCATAAGATGATTTTTATATTAGCAAGGAACACTGTGTAAACACTCTAGGAGACTCTAGTGCTGTGGGGCAAAATAATCTGTATAATCTGATCAGCCATAGGAAGCTGCACCAACCCAAGTGAATTATAGGTATTAACCTCAGTTCAGGCTTCTGTTTGCTTGATCTTATTAGCACACGATGAGGTCCAACACTTTCACTCAGGCTTCAGTGTTAAATGCAGATGAGGTGCTTCTACCACAGCTCATATATTGACAATCTTTTTCATGTATCCTCCCATTTTCTCAGGAGTGTTCCCCACTTGTCTCCAGTTTCCTGGAGACTGAAAAACCCGAGTACATTCAGAAACTCATTTGCATGTTGAAATGATGCTCCTCCATCATATACGTGAGTGTGCAGTGCGAAAGCACATCAATAGCGTAGCAGATGTGCAGATAGGCTCATTCAGTTTGGATTATTTGGCTCTGGTTCTGTATGTTGTATGAACTGAGGCAATGTGGTTCATGAGGAGTCATTGTATGAACCAAGCTATTACGGCTGGATTCACATGTTCTGCTAAGCCATGGTTTGTTCAGCAAACCATGGTGGCCTGGTGTAAAGGAAGGCATGTGTGGGGAGGATACCGGAATGGAGGATCAAGGTTATCAGGAGGGAGGGGGAGCATTCCTGGAGAGGTTACAGAGCAAGCGCTTCCTCAGCCCGCAGCAGGACCGTGAGAAGATGAAGAAGCTGAGACTGGCCCCTCCCTAGAGTCTCACGGGGTATAGCCACTATTTGCTTTAGCATAGGTTTAGTCTGGCAGGATTCTGTCTATTAGTTGCAAGCTAATAAAGGAACTATACTGGACTGGACTGCCTCGTTATTGTTCTTGGGCTGGGCCTGACACCTGGCTCACAGATAACAGTAAGCTATAAAACATGGTTAACAAACTACAGTGGCTGGGTTCACATATCACACTAAGCCAAAATCTAACAAATCACATTATGGTTTGAGGCCTGATATTTGAATCTAGTCACTGTGTGAGCCACCTGAATATCTTGGGCACTTTTCATAATGTCTGAAGCAACCCTAACATTCCAGAGATGGAATAGGAGAAAGAGAGAGAAAGTTAAGTTGGCTTTGGCCTGTTTTAGAAAATTACAAGGGACAGTCTCCTGAATTTTGAATCTGTTATTGCACGGCTTGTGGCAGCCCTGCTCTTCAGGAATGTGCCATTGCGGAATGAGATTTTCACACACCTAAATGAATGAATGGAAACTCCATCTATTAGCCTAGTAAAAATAGTCTTATATCAATAACACCCATATTTTGGCTCTATTTCCTCCTGTTAGGTTTGAGTGTACCTTGCCAAATCCGATTGACATGGATGGATTGCTTTATGGAGTTGTTGGGGGAAGCTTAAAGCTAAGATATAGGTCAGTGTGATGGAATGTATCTAGGAAGAGGAGGGTGATGTGAGAGATCAAGGCTATCAGGAAGGAGGGGGTGCATTCCAGGAGTAGGGAGAAGGCAAGAGACAGCACAGT
Source organism: Liasis olivaceus (assembly GCA_030867105.1). Taxonomy (NCBI): domain Eukaryota; kingdom Metazoa; phylum Chordata; class Lepidosauria; order Squamata; family Pythonidae; genus Liasis; species Liasis olivaceus. The sequence continues at coordinate 122,806,994 of CM061348.1, read as the reverse complement.
CTGCAGGGGGAGCGTGGGAAGCAAAAGAGGTTCAGGATGGCCACTCCCTAGAATCTCCCAGGGTATATATCCACTGGTTGCTGTAGTATGGATTTAGTCTGGCAAGATTCTGTCTATAAGGTGTAAGCAAATAAAGGAACTGAACTCAACTGGATTGTTTCACCATTGTTCTTGGGCTGGGCCTGACAGTCACTGACACCTCAATGGCAGAGCTTCTCTAACACAACCTGAAGCCTGGAGCAATTTTCTCCACTGATCTGTGCCCATAGGCTGCTGAGCAATGAAGTGTCCATATACTGAAATAGACTCATCAGTCCAGCCATTTAATTGTTGTCTGCTTGGGCTAGCAGATATTCTAGTCTTTCAGACAGGACAACTCCAGATAACAGGGATCAGATCTAGAATGTAGAAGTGCCTACATATTAATCCCATGTTCCATCACTTTATCACAACCTTTCCCTGGTGAAATATTTGAAGGATGCTGAGCAGACAACAGAATTATTCTCAGATAAACAAGGATATTTTACTTGACTATCCATAGAGACACAATTTTTCATGCACTGGCATTATGCCCATTTACTAGCAGGTTTCACAAGATGGAAACCATCCCATATATCTTTCCCAGGATAGGTTTCTCCTTCTCTCTGATTTTCCATAATAAACCATTTTTTTATGTTGAAACTGCAATGTTATCAGTACTGGTGCTACATTTAGGAAGCTCAGCAGCTTCTCAGAAGAATAATCTATTTCCCATGGGACAGATTTCTCACCATACCCCCATCTCCTGGGATCTGTACTGCAGCATTTCATTTCTGCCTCCATAGGGGCTTTGTGTTATTTTCAGGGAGCTTGCATTGTCTTTGTGCTTAATATGATGCATTTTTACAACGGATCCTCTTCCCCCCAGCCTCAAGAATGGCTTCTCTAATACAACCTTAAGGTGACACAACCACGTTTGCAGCCACAGGAAGATTTCTGTGTGGTTTCTTACAATGCCATTGATTTGAAGCTGCTCACCAGAGCTTCTACAGATTTACCACTCCATCCATGAGGGTCATGGAGCTGCCACACTCGGGGTCATTCTTTTATGTTTTTTGCTATCAATCTTACTACTATCATCATTCTAGAGCAGTCTCTGAGAAGGCGTTGTGTGTTGGGGGAGGGGGTTAGAAACCATCAGATACAAAAGACAGGCAAATAACAAGCATAAGCATACATGAATCCTGGAGGTAGCAATTGGGTTTATTCACTTTTTCAAGAGGGGGAGGGGAAGACATATCCAATACAGAGGCGTACAGGACATCAGCTGTTGCTTGGCTTGGAGGCAACAGTTGGTAGACCAGAGAAGAGAAGGTCTTTCTAGATCAGAAAAGATAAAGAGAAGAGTCAAAGAATGCCACACTCTTCGAGTGCATGTGTGGGTTTCAGTGCCTGGATAGGCTGGTGGCTTGGAAGGCCTTTTGTGAATTTTCTAGGCACAATAAAAAACTAAACAGTTATGAGGCGCTTCCTCCTGTCCCCCTAACCATCACACAAATATGCCCTGGTAGCCATTTTTATATGGCATTGCTTCCCTCTCATCCCCAGCCTACAGTTGAGCAGCAGCTTAAAGTATTCTTCATCTGTTCCAATTATAAAGCAGGGTTTTTTCCCCTTGTCCCAACACCATTTTCACATGGACACGTTCTAACTTTATTCATTGACTTTGTGGCTGATGATATTGGCCACTTAAGGCTGCTGAAGTCACTCAGCCTCCCTTTTGTCCCTCGGCCCTCCCTCCATGGCCATCTTGGTTTGGGCTGCAGATGAGCCAGACACCTGGTTTCTGTAGAAGCCCCTGTCTACTCAGTGCCTGACTGGGGGTTTCTGCTGACCCAAGGACTGGAGGAAAGCACATAACTTGGTTATCTGACTATGCCCTGTGGAAGTTAAAAGGGAACGAAAAGGCTATTGGTACAGCAGAGAGTGAGGGAGTTACAATAAACAAACAAACCAATAAGAGGAAAGAAGAGAAATCCCAGAAAATCAATGGAAAGATTTAAATAGAACATGACAGAAAAGAGGGTACCTACATAACGCATGGAAAGAAGGAGTCATATCATGCTGACAAAATGATTGCCACTTTCCCAAATCTCTAAAAGCCTATCTATCAGAGATCTTATGGCTCAAGTCTCTAACTCTGTACACCATAGGTTCTGCTGTCAATTTAAGGCCATTTTTTTTTTTTTTGGCTTCTCTTCAGATTGTATCTTTTGGGAGGGGCATCTCCCTCCTCTTGATCCCCAAATTCTCCGCATGGTTTCTTGGAGGGTCAATGTGTGTGGTTTAAGAGAACAGTTTGAACAGGCACAAAGGGACTTAGAGGTAGTCTTCGACTTACAACCACAATTGGGACCGGAACTTCTATCGCCAAGTGATGTGGTCATTAAGTGAGTTGCACCTGATTTTACGACCTTTTTTGTTGTGGTTGTTAAGCAAATCATGAGGTCATTAAGCGAATCATGCCATTGTTAAATGAATCTGACTTCCCCCATTGATTTCACTTGTTGGAAGCCCCCTGGGAAGGTCGCAAATGGTGTTCACGTAACCCTGGGATGCTGCAACCATGGTAAATACATGCTGGTTGCCAAGCACCCAGATTTTGATCATGTGACTATGGGGATGCTGCAATGGTCATAAGTGTGGAGACTGGGTGTAAGTCACTTTTTCAGCGCAGTCACAACTTTGAGTGGTCATGAAATGAATGGTTATAAGTCGAGGACTACCTGTATGTTTTTTCTTCACTTATTAAGTGCTTTTGTAGTTTGGTTTCATTCATCCAGACAAATATTTCAGAATTAAAATAAGTTAACTAAGTATGTTTATTAAAACCCTCCTGTTCACACTGAGAAAAATACAAGCACTTTGTATAGTTTTTCTTCCCCTTAAATATCTAATTAGGTTTCTGGAACAATTTTCGTATTTCATGTGAAAATAAACAGCGTAATGACACTTGCTTCATAATGGACTCTTAATAGTTCCAAGCCATTACTTATCAGGCCTCTTGGTTAAATGTTTGTTTCACTGTCTTGCCTCATTCTTTCAGTGTGACTGATGTTCATACACATTATTTGTGGAATTGTTTAGTGAGAAAAGTATGTTTTCAGCATTTTAATAGGCTTGTATCTCCCCACTCTTGTCTCCTCTATAAAATATTATCTGTATAAGAGAAGCTTATCATCCTAGGAAGGCCATTGTTTTTCTGCTGGACACTCTATGAACACTACTAAACATGGATACCAATCCACTCATGGAGTAGACTGAGCCTCTTAGTGATCACCTGACTTCTTCACTGTGTCCTTTCCATTATATTCTGTCATGTTTTCCTGTTGTTGCTGTCACAAGTTGGTTTTTGCCAGTCTCCATTTGTATGAGCAAACGTTGCTGCAGAAGCAGCTATATTTTAGTCTTGTAGTTTGCACAAGTATCTGTGCAGCCATTGGAGGGGATCTCTGACTTGCCTCACCTTCCAGTTCCTGGTCTCCTAGCAAAGTAGCAAGGCTTCAGTAGAGGAGCCAAAACACAGGAAGACATGATAGGAAGACAATAATTTACATCCTTTTATTTTTGGAGAACCCAGCTGAACAGATGGCAACACATCTCATGCTTGTCCCAAGCCTGGATAAATGGGGAGGGCTGGAGAAAGAACTGTGATCCTATTTAGCCCTCCCCATTTATCCAGGCTTGGGACAAGCATGAGATGTGTTGCCATCTATTCGGCTGAATAGATGAAACCTTTCCATAAAGTTTTGATAACCATCCTGTGATCTTATCTAGGATGGTTACCAAAACTTTATGGAAAGGTTTTCAAAGATGGTATTAGAAAGTGGGAGCCCCGAGCTAGAAGGTATCAAACCTGCTACTGAGGAAGAGCAACAACATGCCATGTTACAGAAGGGGAACTCCCCTTGGGGAACCAGAACGCTAATAAAGCCTATGACAAAAGAAGAAAATGAACTGGAAGAAAACGAAGAAGATTGGCATGTGGAATGTATGAAGCATGAGCCATGGGAAATTGGATATCATCACGAAAGAAATGACAAGGAGTAAAACAGGCATTCTTGGCATTAGCGAGATCAACTGGACTGGAGACAGCTACTTCCAATCAGATGAGTGTACAGTATACTATTCCAGAAATGACAACATCAGAAGGAATGGAGTAGCATTTGTAACAATCGAGAACATCACCAAGTCATTTGAAAGCTTCTGACCAGTAAATGACAGAATAATGTTTGAGTCCAGGCTAAACTTTTGAATGTCGCAATTTTCCACATTTATGCGCCAACAACAGACGATCTGAAGAAGAACAGAACAGTTCTATGCTGACGTTCAAGAAGCACTGCAACAAATGCTGAAAAAAGATATCGTATACATCCTGGGAAATTTCAGTGAAGTAGAAATTGTCAGCAGATTTGGTTTAGGAGAAAGAAACAAAGCAGGTGACCTCTTACCAGTTCTGTCAAGAGCCTGGAAACATGTCCCATTCAAAAAAACCCAGTGAAGAAAATGATGCCAGAGGAAACCATCCAAATTATTGAACAGAGAAGGAAGGCTAAAGCCATGGGTAACGGAGATGAAACAAGGTGACTAAATGTTGAATTTCAGCATGAAGTAGGAAAGATAGAGAAACGGAAGAAAGAAAACAAATGGAATGACTCTGCAAAGAAATGGAGGAAAGAAACTGAAAAAGGCACACCTGGCATTTTTTTGCCCTAATAAAGAAAATATGGATATCATTCACTGCACACAAAGGAACAATAAGGGTCAGAGATGCGATAGAACAGCATTATCAAAAGCCAATGTCGAAAATTATGGGTCAGTCACAAACAAATGGCCAGAAGGTTGGAAAATGGCAGCGTTCATCCCAGTCCCAAAGAAGGGTGACAAACAATCTTCTTTAACTACCGCATAATTGTCCTAATACCACATGCCAGCAACAGCTGTTGAAAAGCATACAAGACCGGGCCTGTGGAAGGAGAGCGTAGGAGTTTAAGGCAGCCTGACGAACGCTGGACCACATCTGCTCTCTAATTACAAAAGGAAAACACAGTTAGCACCTGAGTGGTTTGGATGGAAATTCTTGCCACGTGAGAGAGCAGAAGAGGAAGAAGCTGCAGGCGAAAGAGGGGAGCAGCTGTTAGGATAAAGTGACCGTAGCAGGCAATTGACAGCGAAGGATTCCAGCAAACCAACAGCGGAAGACCTGAATGGGGAAGCGGAGTCTGGCATTCTCCACTCCAGCAGAGACACTGACAGCCCACCGGCAGCCGGCAGCTAGTGAAACATTTTTTTTTTTTTTGCCTGCCACCACCCCCACCCCTCCGCCCACCCAGATGGAAAGATTGTGCAAAACCAGGGTTTCAGCAGCAGTTCAGAACAGCAGCTAGCAGCAACACAAGCCCACTAAATTGAAGGGGCTAAATGGTAGCAACAGTCTTTATTACATACAGCACAGGCAACAAAGAAGAAAAGAACTATTTACAGGACTCTTTTAGGATTTAGATTCACATGGAGGAATAGACACACAGACATTTTCTATACTGCCCAGAGCCCATTGGAGTTGGGCGGCTATAATAGATTTAAATAAATAAATAAATTGTCCTAGCGCAGTATAGGTCTAGCGATAAGGGTTCAGTTAGAAGTTTGGAAATAAGTCGGCTTGTTAAGCTTCTTTGTCTAATAAAAGCCTCCTTGCAAACAGGAAAGATGACCCCTTTCTCCAGTTTGGTGGTCTGCACCATTCCTAAAAGAACTCTTTCAAAGGGCCCAAGCGTGGAAAGAGAAATGCCTGAGCTTTACTCTGGTTTTAAAAGAGGAAGAGGCACTCAAGATCACACTGCAAAGGTTCAGTGGATTCATGGGACACACGTGTGGCTTTCAAAAGGATATGTGCTTAGTCCCCATGGGCTATAGCAAAGCCTTTGATCACCCTGAACACAAACCGTTATGGAAGGACCTGAAAGAAAAGGGTGTTCCAGAATACTTGATTCAATTAATAAGCAAGCAAGGCACCACTGTCAGAATAATTTATGGAGACACAGATTGGATCCAGATTGGAAAAGACATATGGCAGCACTGTACTTTATTGCTACTTCAATTTATACACACAAGGAGTTTTGAGGAATCTCAACTTAGATTATGGAAAATTAGAATAAAATCCGGCAGCAGAAACATTAATGATCTAAGACCTGCAGACAACACCACTCTACTGGCAGAAAATGATAAGGATATACATCAGCTTAACCTAAAAGTCAAGGCTGAAAGTGAAAAAGCTGATTGCACCTAAACATCAAGAAGACTAAAATAATGACAGCAGCTGGAAATTGTGACATCAAGATAAAAACTGACAATGAAGAAATAAAATTTGTCCAGGGCTTTATGTTTCTCAGTTTCAAAATCGACTGAACCGGAGACACCGGCCCCCAAATTAAACAGCAAGGATATCAGTCTTAATGCCAAGTGCAGAACAGCAAATGTTAGTGTTTTTTCTATAATTACCTACAGTTATGAAAGTTAGACAATTAAAAATGCAGAAGAAAACTGGACTCCTTCCAGTTATGGGTTTGAGGAGCAAAAATACTTGGACAGCAAAAATAATGAGCAAGGAAATTGTAGACTGCATCAAACCAGACATATCACTAGAAGTTAAGACTACTGAGATAAGGCTGTCTTATTCTGGACATGTCATGCATTCAAATTCCTTAGAAAAAATCAGTTATGCTAGGAATGGCTGGAGGTGCTAGAAAATGAGGCTGTCAAAGAATACACTAAATAGGCACCAATAAGCAAGATACTGATTTAAACCTAGAAACATTAAACAAAGTTGAAAACCATTGGGAAGAAATGGAGAGAATTAATCTATAAAGTCTCTGAAAGTTGGATGCAACTGACCAGATGAAAGAGAGAGAGAGAATGAGACCAAAACTTTTGGGGAGGTAGGAATACTTCACCTCTTAAGGAGGCTTTGGTTCACCCCCTCCTCAAGAGGCCATCACTAGACCCTACTATACTGGACAATTTCCATCCAGTATCTAACCTCCCCTTTCTGGGGAAGGTGATTGAGAAGGTGGTTGTGCAACAGCTTCAGAGGACCTTGGATGAAATGGGTTATCTGGATCCCTTTCAGTCGGGATTCAGGCCTGGGTATGGGATGGAAACAGCATTGGTCGCACTTTTGGATGATCTCTGGCAAGGGTGGGATGGGGTTGTGCATCCATCCTTGCCCTACTTGACCTCTCTGCAGTTCTTGATACCATCGACCATGGTATCCTTCTGGATTGACTCAGAGGGTTAGGGGTGGGCAGCACTGTGTTGTGCTGGTTCACCTCCTTCCTCTGGGGCAGATTCCAGTCAGTGGTGGTTGGGAAGGAGAGATCCTGCCCTCGGCCCCTATTATGTGGGGTGCCACAGGGTTCGGTACTCTCCCCCCGGAGGCTGTGGGGGTCTGGGTGGAGAAAAGCAGGTTTCAGCTGAACCCTGGCAAGACTGAATGGCTTTGGGCTTGGGGCCTTCTGGTGCTAGGGTTGGGGTTAGGGTTAGACCCATGCCATCTTTGGTACTAAATGGGGTCGCACTGCCCCAGACAGACCCTGTGTGCAATCTGGGGGTCCTCTTGGACTCATGACTCCTGCTCGAAGAGCAGGTGGCAGTTGTGGCTGAGAGGGCCTTTGCACAGCTTCGTGTTGTGTGTCAGTTGCGCCCATTCTTAATTGGGGGTGGTGGCTCTGCTCACTGTCACTCATGCCCTAGTCACCTCCCATTTGGATTTTTATAATGTACTCTACATGGGGCTGCCCTTGAAGAGTATCTGGAATCTTCAGGTGGTGCAAAATGTAGCAGCACAGGCAGTTACAGTATGTGTGTCCCTAGAGTGGTACATGTTATACCTCTGCTTCACGAGCTGCTGCAGTTGCTAGTTTGCTTCTGGGTCCAATTCAAGGTCCTGGTTTTGACTTTTAAAGCCCTTCATGGCATGGGGCCGGGTTATCTGAGGGACCACCTCTTCCCGATTACATCTGCCCGTCCCATCAGCTCTGGCAGAAGAGGCATGCTGCTGATCCCATCTGCTAGAGAATTACATTTGGAATGTCCCAGAAGGCAGGCATTGTCTGCCGTGGCATCCGCCTTGTGTAATCTTCTCCCCCCAGAAGTGAGATTAGTTCCATCCCTCTTAACGTTCCACAAGTCCCTCAAGACTTGGCTGTGTGATCAGGCCTGGGGGTCCCAGGGGACCGGGGAGATTTTGCGATGGCTCTCTTATTAATATTATCCCCTCCTGTTTTGTGTGCTTTTATAGTTATTTTTACTTGTAACTGTTTTTAAGTATTTCTTGTTTTTAATTGTTGTATGCTGCCCAGAGTCACTTTTATGTGAGATGGGCAGCTATATAAATAAATGAATGAATAAATAAATAACTTTGGGATCATGTGAAATTGAGGGGTCAGAAACACTAATATACTGGCCAATACTTGAGTACTGATTGGCTGAAATATCTCTACTCACACAATGGGTAGAAAGGGCACATTCTGATTAGTTCTCAGTGAGCACTATAGAACTACAGACTTGCAGCACAGAAGTATTTGTAGAATTATAGTAAATAAATTGGTGAGAATAGCCCAAGCCTTGCTCCATTTCAATTTTAACTTTAGAAGACATGGGCAATGGAATCTGGAAGCACTCCAAAGTGGCCTTCCAGAAGTATTGGTGGTGCCCTCCAGATGTGTTGGACTTCAATTCCAATAATTTATTCTGGTGGAGAGAGATAAGCAATGGCCAGTAGTGAGGGCTGCTGGGAATTGTGGTTCGTGTACATCTGGAGGACCAGAGGTTGCCCATCTCTGCCCCATGCCTTCAAACACTGAAAGACATTGAAAATAAAAATGGAGAAACGTGGCAAGGAAGCCCTAGATTAGTTTATTACATTAAACATAAAACTATTGCAAGAGGAATAGTTATATCTGCAACAGAATTTCTTAATTCCAAATTGTTGCTGCAGCTTTCTTTGTATTAGATATGCAAAGCTAGCATACGAGAGAGGGGAAAAAGTAACACCAGAACTCTCCTTTGTTGGACCTAATTTTATCTGGCAGATCTTCAAAACTCCCAGGAAGAGAAATCCGTTGGGAGAATATGGGTTTCTTTTCCCCTACATGAGTCTTCTCCGCTCAGGTCTCTTTCAGATGTGTTGGACAGACTAGAATTCGCATGATCCTGTTCCTCTACCTACCTCAAGCATGCTGGTTGGGAGTGGTGAATGTTGTAGTATACCCCATGCCTCTGAAGAGTACCAACTTGATACCCTAAAAGGCTCAGAATAGATGACAGCGATTTATTTCTTGTGTTTTTGAATCAGAGGTCATCTCCACCACTTCTGGCCTCTAAAGGGGATATTCTGCTGCTTGAGCTAACTTTCCTTCTCTTAGCTGATCTCTATCCAATTCCACTTGAGAAGGATGGCTTCTGATGCCAAAAGCCCAAACAAAGATGGGTGCTCTATTCTCCAGTCAGTCAAAAGTGGTCCCATTGCTTTTTATAATGGTAAACAAGCCCTCCCGTAACGTGCAGGTGAGAACCATCAGGCAGAAAACCTTGGCTGGCATTTCTCCCTTTTGTCCTGCACAACCAGAGATAGCATGGTGAATGATGAAAGATCAGAGAGAGGTAAGAAGTCCTGTGTTTGATTGCAAAGACATGCTGAGATGCTAAAGGGAAGTGAAGCATATTCAGACTTCTAATATTTCCTTTTTAATCATCTTGTTCTTTCCTGAACTTTCCCACCCATCCTCCAATTTTATCTAGCTACCCCCCTAGGACTCTTGCAAAAAAAAAAAAGGAGTATTGTACAGTTCCTCTGCCTCTTGATCAGATAGGCCAATTTGTCAGGAGAAAGCTGCTTTTCACACCACCTCTGGGAATTTAAGAGCCTCAAGGAAGCAAAGATTTGGAGATGGTGGGGGCGGATTTCACTCATAGCTTTTTGCTGTGTGAGGTTGGTCCAGCTCCACCCCAAAGGAAGGGGAGCAAAAGCCACCACCGTCAGAACCTGAATAACAAGTCAAACATCAGCAGAAAACAAGAGGTCTGGCTGGAGAACGTTTTGCTAGCTCGAACGCTGCCATCTTATTCCTTTCCAAGCAGCAATCCCTGAGGTATATGAAAGGCTGCCAGGGAAAAAGGGATTTCAGCTTTGTGCAGGTCACAGGAGCTTTGGTTATTACTCTAGGGCAGCAATAGGAAATCTTTCATTGGTTGAGAACTACATTATGTTGTTGTTGTTTTTAAATGACCTCTGACGCTGATGACACCATGGCACCTGCAAAGCTTAACACCCCAGAAGTCATTTTAGCAACATTTAAATCGATTTAATCCATGCTAAAAGAACATAGGAAATTAAATATATAAGCTAGTTCTGGGGTTTGAATTCTTAAATTGCCCTTCAGTTAGGGCTGCTTGTCCCCTTCACGGATCACTGCCTTGTCGTGGCGAAGGGGCTTGTGTAACTCAGTGAAGCCATGAGCTATACCGTGCAGGGCCACCCAAGATGGACAGGTCATGACAGAGAGTTCTGACAAAATGTGGTCCACTGGAGAAGGAAATGGCAACCCACTCCAATATCCTTCCCAAGAAAACCCCATGGACAATGTTAAAAGGCTAAAAGATATGACGCCGGAAGATGAGTCCCTCAGGTCGGAAGGTGTCCAATATGCTACTGGGGAAGAGCGGAGGGCAATTCCAAGTAGCTCCAGAAAGAGTGAAGCGGTTGGGCCAAAGCCGAAAGGACGTTCAGCTGTGGATGTATCTGGAAGCGAAAAGAAGGTCCGATGCTGTAAAGAACAATATTGTATAGGTACGTGGAATGTAAGATCCATGAACCAAGGCAAGCTGGATGTGGTCAAACACGAGATGACAAGATTGAACGTCGACATCTTGGGAATCAGCAAATTGAAATGGACGGGAATGGGTGAATTTAATTCAGGTGACCATTATATCTACTATTGTGGGCAAGAAACCCTTAGAAGAAATGGAGTTGCACTCATAGTCAATAAGAGAGTGGGAAAGGCAGTAATGGGGTACAACCTCAAAAACGACAGAGTGATCTCAGTGCGTATCCAAGGAAAACCATTCAACATCACGGTAATCCAAGTCTATGCCCCAACCACTGATGCCGAAGAAGCTGAAGTTGGCCGGTTCTATGAAGACCTACAACACCTTCTAGAACTAGCACCAAAAAAAGATGTCCTTTTCATCATAGGGGATTGGAATGCTAAAGTAGGAAGTCAAGGAGTAATCGGAATAACAGGCAAGTTTGACCTTGGAGTACAAAATGAAGCAGGGCAAAGGCTAATAGAGTTCTGTCAAGAGAACAAGCTAGTCATAGCAAACTCTCTTTTCCAACAACACAAGAGACGACTCTACACATGGACATCACCAGATGGTCAATACCGAAACCAGATTGATTACATACTTTGCAGCCAAAGATGGAGAAGCTCTATACAGACGGCAAAAACAAGACCAGGAGCTGACTGTGGCTCAGATCATGAGCTTCTTACTGCAAAATTTAGGCTTAAATTGAAGAATGTAGGGAAAACCACTAGACCACTCAGGTATGACTCAGATCATATTCCATGTGAGTACACAGTGAAGGTGATGAATAGATTTAGAGGATTAGATTTGGTAGACAGAGTGCCTGAAGAATGATGGACGGAGGTCTGTAACATTGTACAAGAGGCAGCAACTAAAACCATCCCAAAGAAAAAGAAATGCAAGAAAACAAAATGGCTGTCTGATGAGGCTTTACAAATAGCTGTGGAAAGAAGGAATGCGAAAAGCAAGGGTGAAAGGGAAAGATATAAGCAACTGAATGCAGATTTCCAGAGAATAGCAAGGAGAGATAAGAAGGCCTTCTTAAATGAACAATGCAAAGAAATGGAAGAAAATAATAGAATGGGGAAGACTAGAGATCTCTTCAAGAAAATTGGAGATATCAAAGGAACGTTTAGGGCAAAGATGGGCATGATAAAGGACAAAAAAGGCAGGGACCTAACAGAAGCAGAAGAGAATTAAGAAGAGGTGGCAAGAATACACAGAATAACTACACAAGAAAGATCTTAATGTCCCTGATGTCCATGCTGGTGTGGTCACTGACCCTGAGCCAGACATCCTAGAGAGTGAAGTCAAGTGGGCCTTAGGAAGCATTGCTAACAACAAAGCTAGTGGAGATGACAGTATTCCAGCTGAGTTATTTAAAATACTAAAAGACGATCTGTTAAAGTGCTGCACTCAATATGCCAGCAAGTTTGGAAAATGCAACAGTGGCCATGGGATTGGAAAAGGTCAGTTTACGTTCCAATTCCAAAGAAGGGCAATGCCAAAGAATGCTCAAACTATCGCACAATTGCACTCCTTTCACATGCTAGCAAGGTTATGCTCAAAATCCTACAAGCTAGGCTTCAGCAGTACGTGAACCGAGAACTACCGGATGTACAAGCTGGGTTTCGAAGAGGCAGAGGACCTAGAGATCAAATTGCCAACATTCGCTGGATCATGGAGAAAGCACGAGAGTTCCAGAAAAGCATCTACTTCTGCTTCATTGACTATGCAAAAGCCTTTGATTGTGTGGATCACAACAAACTGTGGCAAATTCTTAAAGAGATGGGGATACCAGACCACCTTACCTGTCTCCTGAGAAATCTGTATGCGGGCCAAGAAGCAACAGTTAGAACCGGTCATGGAACAACCGATTGGTTCAAAATAGGGAAAGGAGTACGACAAGGCTGTATACTGTCACCCTGCTTATTTCACCTATATGCAGAGTACATCATGAGAAATGCCAGGTTGGAAGAATCACAAGCCGGAATTAAGATTGCAGGGAGAAACATCAATAACCTCAGATATGCAGACGATACCACCCTAATGGCAGAAAGTGAAGAAGAACTAAAGAGCCTCTTGATGAGGGTGAAAGAGGAGAGTGCGAAAGCTGGCTTGAGACTCAACATTAAAAAAACTAAGATCATGGCATCTGGACCCATCAATCCCTGGCAAATAGAAGGGGTAGAAATGGAAGCAGTAACAGACTTCATTTATTTGGGCTCCAAGATCACTACAGATGGAGACTGCAGCCATGAAATTAAAAGACGCTTGCTCCTTGGGAGGAAAGCTATGGCAAACCTAGATAGCATATTAAAAAGCAGAGACGTCACCTTGCCGACAAAGTTCCGCATAGTCAAAGCTATGGTTTTTCCAGTGGTAGTGTATGGCTGTGAGAGCTGGACCATAAAGAAGGCTGAATGCCAAAGAATTGATGCCTTTGAACTGTGGTGCTGGAGAAGACTCTTAAGAGTCCCCTGGACTGCTAGGAGGTCAAACCAATCAATCTTAAAGGAAATCAACTCTGATTGCTCATTGGAAGGATTAATAATGAAGCTCAAGCTCAGATACTTTGGTCACCTAATGCGAAGAGAGGACTCTTTGGAAAAGACCCTGATGCTGGGAAAGATGGAAGGCAAAAGGAGAAGAGGACCGCAGAGGATGAGATGGCTAGATAGCATCACTGAAGCAATGAGCATGAAATTGAACAAACTCAGGGAGGCAGTGAAAGATAGGAAGGCCTGGCGCAATATGGTTCATGGGGTCATGAAGAGTCGTACACGACTTAACGACAGAACAACAACAACAACAATAGGGCTGCTTGTAATAAAATGCTTGTTCCAGTATTAGGAGTTCTTCAGACAACTGTGTACTTGATGCAGAATGGGTATTCTTCTAACTTTGTAGTATTTTGCAATCATAAAAACACACAGTATCCGTTTCCAGGATCCTGTTGTTAGATTCCAAACCATTAGTATATAATTAAAAAGAACATGGGCATTTATAAAATTAATGAGTCCTCCAGAACAAAATTAATATGTGAAATAACTTTTTCCAAAAGGGAGCTGCTAGAGAATAAGATTGCATTATAGGAACTAAATGTTACATTTTAAGCACCATATCTCTAGTATAGCGAAGCCCATCCCTTCCTGTTGGAAGACCTGAAAGACCAGGTTAGGGACATATTGTCATGGAGAAAATCTATCTAGGTGGTCACTAAGAGTTGACTTGATCAATCCATTTCTTCCAGAAAAACAGATGCACGGATGTCAACAGCCATGACATTTTTCTTGAATTAATTATAATTTTAAAGTAATACAAATGTGATGTATAGGTGCCAAAATGATTTACACTTCAATTCCTTATTCTGTATCTTCATATTACATTTTAACAAGTCCCTCCCTCCACCAAAAAAGCAGGGTGAGAAATTTTGGCCACGCCACCAGTAACATCATCATGGCAATAGACAGGCATTACAAGGCTTCAGAAGCCTTTTCTGAAAATGAAAGTACAGCTTTGGGCTTTAAAAGGCTGCCATCCCACGTCATAGATGAGACTGTGAGGAAAAAAAGCTGGTTTCCTTATGATAGCCCATAAAGTACTTTATTTGTTGTGGCTTATCAGACTATCAGATACCAGGCAGTTTGATTGCATCAGCTCCTGAGTTCAATTTTCAGGCAAGCCTGCTCTTAAAGCAAACAGAGGTGTTTGCTTTTTATGGTGATACGGAAAACAATTCCTTTTCCTGTCTTTTCCAGCCAAAGAGAAGCTTTCCCTTGTGTGCAAGCTGTCCATCACTGGCTGGTGAAAGAAGGCTGCAATACAGGTAGTCCCCAGTTTAAGAACAAGCCCTGTTCCTGAGGTCTGCCCTTAAGTCGAATTTGTATGTAAGCCGGAACAGTATTATTGTATAATACTGTGTAAGAAGTATTGTGTAATGAACTCGAACCATCGAATTTTGCTCGGTTCTTAACTGTGGGTCATCCATAAACTGGGCGTTCTTAACCCAGGGACTCCCTGTACAGCATGCTTTTGGGCCAGGATAGTTTGTGGTCCCCAGCAGAAATTTATTAATACTAGCACTGAGGTACAAGACTCAATTCAATCAGACAGAGGTCTGTAGGTGCTGATTTCTTCATGCTTGCTTAAACCAAATACTTGGCCAGAAGAAATGAAATAAGGGAGAACCTCTCTCACCTGCACAGTGAGCATTCGGCTGCTTGATCTAATTCACTTTCAAATGGACTCCGCCTGAGGGGGCCTCAATCCAACAGTCAAAAAGGCAGTTGTTAGTCATACTTTTAACAATTGCCAAGAAGGTTGGGAGCATTGATCCCACAACCACTTGTAGACAGTGTGAGCTCTTCTACACAGTAACTGCAGAGGCCAATAGATGGGGGCTGTTGGGGAGAAAGACATGTGGGCTGACACTCCTTCCTTGATCTCTGCAACGACTTACAATGTGTGGTTAGATGATCCAAAGACACAATTCTTGCTTCAGGTGACGAAGTCCACTCTCTGAACAAAAGGGACTTGGATTTGAAATAATAATAACAACAACAACAACAATAGCAACGATGCATGGTGAAGTTAAAAAGGAAGCCAGGATAGAGTATTTAAAATCAGTATAAAAAATTCTAAATTCAAAGTTAAATGTGGAAATCAAATCATAAACACACAAGCAATGCCAGTAATCAGACAGACGGCTGGTGTAAGTAAACTGGACACAGCTTGAATCAGGCAATTTAGATTGGAGAACCCAAAAAACAGATGACAATGCATCATCCATGAAGTGACATTGATTGACTGTACTTACCATGAAAAATAGGAGGTTATGGTTTACTGCAAGTAAAACAGACAATTGAAGAAGAAAAACATGGATTAAATGATAACATCAAGGCAAGAAAATGAAAATGTCCCTTGCAGTTTGCAAAGAAAGCATCCTTAAAGTAGCTTTTATATGACTATAAAAGTGAATTGTTGGGAAACGATTTAGAAAATTGGAGGAGTAAACCATTACATAGCCAGTACATAAAAGAAATTGAAAATAGACAAGCTGGCACTATCCAGAAACAGAAGGATTCATTTTTGCAACTCAAGACCAAGCATTAGAAGCTCACATGATGTAATTAAGGATTCAACATGTATCAAACAGCAGCAAATGCAGATTTTGTAACGTAAAAGATGAAACCGTGGATCGCATAATTACTGGATGCAACAAAAGCACTCCGGATGAGTATAAGCAACAACATGACAGAGTAGCAACTATGATCCATTGGCCTCTGTGCAAAAATGGAAATTTCTGAGTTTCCCGAAGGTGGGATAGTTACAAAATTGAAAATGTTGTTAAAATGATGATGCTACAATTTTATGGGATTTTTGCATACAAATTGATTGCCACCTAGAACACCACTGATTCAAAAATAATTGAAAATAATAATTTTCGTTGAAGTGACAAAACCCAGGGACAGCAGAACTGAGGAAAAAGAATTGGAAAAAAATGCAGAGTAGCAATCTAATGATCAAAATGGATAGATTATGAAATAAATCTTACAAAGTCATCCCTATAGTTACAGGTGCATTAGGCAGAGTAACAAACAGATTATTATAATTGTTGTTGTTGTTATTATTACATGAACTAAATATTTCAGCTCTATCAACAGTGGATTTATTTTTAAAAAAAAACTTGCTAGGCACATATTATCTCTAATGACATTATTTGGATAATTCCTGGTTTCTAGCAGGAACTCAAATTTCCAAAAGGCACCAGTTAAAGATATGAATCGTTTTGTTTGCTCTTTGTACTGAGTTATTCCTTGATGAACAAAACTTCTAATGGTATTTTTTTCTCCACTTATTTCTTCAAATGCCCTCGTCCCATCCTGATGTGTGAGCTTGCTGTGCAGCTATTCTAACTCTGCCCCTTGAAGAAGTGGAGTGACTTATGTTGAGTGGAGGGAGCAACTCCTTCTGTCAAGGGCCCTATTTCCCCATAGGAAATGGGATGGGGCTAAGAATGGGGGGTGGGGGGTGGGAGTGGGCACAGCCCGTCCGAAGAGTCACACTTCGTTTTCTCTTTTGGACAGTCTTTTCTAAGCAGCAGGCTGTGGTGAAGCAAGTGATCTCTCTTGCACACAGTCTGATCCGATCTCATGTGGAGGACTTTGAAGTGATGATATCAAGGGCTAGATGTGGCCCTGGGATGACAGGACCCCCATGCGTGGCCCAGAAGGAGTGCCTGTTGCCTCGCTAGCCCAGGTGGTCAGAGCCTGCTGCCAGTAAGGTACAGGCTATGGATTCAAACCCTGGCTGACTGGGGCCGGTCAAAGTTGTGGTTCCTCTTTCTTTCTGCCAGCCTAAAGCAGCCTTTGTTAAAATAAGTCCAAGCTTGGAAAAATGGGAGTTCAGACTCTCATTCCTTTTTTGCTTGCCAAAACATTTTTGCCCACCAGTGAGTTTTGACTGATTATCTCCACTTATTTCAGCTGTCTCTTGCTTTTCTCCCGCTAAATCGGTTGGGGTTGGGGTTAGGTTTAGGGTGAATGACTGACTGCATGCATGTGCCAGAAGAAGACCATAGCTTAAGTCTGGTGATGGAAGGCCAACTAACTGTGGGCACAGGGCTCTTGCCAACCCGACTGGAGCCTGTGAACTTTGCTTTTTTTCAGCAGAGTCAGTCTAGATCAGTGTTTCTCAACCTTGGCAACTTGAAAATGTGTGGACTTCAACTCCCAGAAGGCTGGCTGGGGAATTCTGGGAGTTGAAGTTCACACATCTTCATGCTGCCAAGGTTGAGAAACACTGGCCTAGATGCTTCAGCAAGAGGAAGTATAGCTTCGCACATATTTACTTGGTGCCATCGCCTTTTATCTGGCTAGGGAATACAGTATGTGACTGATGGAGCTAATTCTGTCTTTGCTGAGGGGTCTGAGCTGAGCTCTGCCATCAGAAAGAGGAAGACCTGGCAGTTGGTACAAGAAGCTGAGAGAAAAGGAAAAACACAGATTTCTCACACACACAAGAGAAAATGGCCACAAGTTATGGCAAGAGACCACGGGTATCAATTCCACTCTTTCTTGCACTGAAGTGAGCCCTCTGTCCTGTGAACTACCTCCCCTCTGCAGCAAGTTCCCAAATACAGAAATGCTGAAGTAAGGTGTTGGCTGCAATCTTTCCATGTAGCATGTGATCTTTTTTTGGGGGGGGGAGTGTTGTTCTAGAGCAAAGGTGGGCAACTCTTTTAGGTAGTTGGAGGTTGCCTCTGTGACAGAGCATGTGTTCAAACATATGCACCCATACACCCATGTGCATGGGTATGAATATACCCACCCACTCACAGCCTTTAAGCATGCATCTTTATGAACCAAGCCTTCAGCTGGCTTGTGATCAAAAGGAAGGCGAGATTCAGCTACCTGCCCTTGTTATTGCTACTCCCACTAATTTGCTGCACGGCCCATCTCCCTCTTTCTGCAAAGGCCAGCAAGCCATTTCAGGCAGGAAGTCTAGTAGCAGATTGTCCAACTCCTGTCCCGAGGGGGCTCTGTGGTCACGTCCAGTGGCATGCAGGGGTGGGAATTACCCAGAACAAGATTTGGCGCAAGGCTCATCTTTTGCAGTAAGGGACGTTAGGAAGGCTTTGTAAGCGCTAGTTTGGCAGAAATAGGTGGGACTTACAGCAAAGTTGTGGCAATTTTACCGCAGGCAAGCAAGTGCAGGATGACTGGAGGGGTGGAGGGCTGCTGTCACTCTTGGCCTCCCCTTCTCTCCCTTTATCGCTTCCCTTCTGATTTACAGATGTACCCTCTGTTGATTTTTGCAAGACTGACTGACCATACAGCTCTTTCTTGGTAAAACCCAGTACATCTGATGCCCCTTAGGACTTCTGCCCTAAGAAGGCGCAGTGGCTGCTGGGCCTTGGGGAAAATCTGGGCCAGTGGCAAATTCAGTGAAGAGAGGATAGGCGAGTGGGAACGGAGCAGGGAGTCTCTTACGGATCTTCCTTAGTCATTTCAACAGCATGAAGATCCCTGGAATGGGAGGGAAGAGGCGTTGGGAGCGCACATGGACATGCCCGCATGCTCTGCATACGTGCAGCTCTAGATTTTACATAACAGCACCATATATGGTACTGGAGGGGAAAAAAAGCTTGCTCACCCCTGCTCTAGGGGTATGATTCTCACTTGGATGTGACGGATCCTGCACTGAGCACCGCCAGCAGCCTGTGTTTGGAGGAAAAAGAGCGTCCTGCTTTTAGAACATCTTTTGAAACAATTGCTCCCCTGCCCTTTCCTAACCCAGCCACAGGAACCAAACCCCAGAGAATGGGCTGCGGCGTCCTTTGTTCTGCCTGTCTTCTTTCTTGGCAGGCAACTTGGGGAGAGGGAAGGAAATAATGTCAGCTCTGCATTAAAAGGTCGTTGCTTGCGCAGTGACTGATGCACAGTTCCTGGGGGAGCCATCTCATCCTCAATTAGGAGGGCGATTGTTGGGTATCTTTGTTGTTATTAGGGACTCGGCGGGGGGGAGGGGGGGCTGCCGCTATTGCTGTGTTCCTGCTTCTGGTAATCTTATTTATGTGCTGTTAATTTGCTGGGGAGGAGAATTGGACCAGTTTGGCTTGCGCCCACTCACCTCTCCTAATCTCATTGTTTCTTAACAGAGGCTGTGGGAGGTGGGGAAAGGCTTGCTTTCATGCAG
This sequence comes from Liasis olivaceus, assembly GCA_030867105.1. Lineage (NCBI taxonomy): Eukaryota > Metazoa > Chordata > Lepidosauria > Squamata > Pythonidae > Liasis > Liasis olivaceus. Next base: position 122,787,392 of record CM061348.1, on the reverse strand, counting down.
AGTTCTCCCTTTTCAGTTCAGCAAGCGGCTCCAAACTTTGTCTCCGTGGCTGAGCTACACAGAGAAGCCTCCTTGAGCAGGGAGCAGGCCAGGATCTCTACTGTCGTGCACCTGGGACTCTGGCTGGGACAGATATTGTTCTGAATTTTCCATTACTGCCATTTTTCTTTTTTTTAGTTCTTGAACATAGATGGTGGAATTAATGCCTGGTAAAGTTCAGTGTCGTAGAATGAACAGGCAGTTTCAGGCAGAGTTCTATTGTAGATGTCAGGGTGATCAGTCATTACTACCTTTTCAAATATCTCTTGGAAACCAACTTTGGATAAAAACATATTGAACTGGGCTAAAACCTGCTTTCAGAGGACTTGACTGTCCAACTCCCCAGTTCAAAAAGAAGAGAGTTTCATTTTGATCTCTCACTCCCTCTCCCCCCCCCCCCCCGCCCTGTCTCTCTCACACACACACATAAACTTTTCTGCTTGCTTGTATGGATAGCACAAAATGCAAAGGATTGATCTGCCTTTGAAACACAGTACATTAAATGCTATTATTTTTAAATTAAGCACTTCAGAATTGCTACATTTTGCTTGATGCATAGAACAGACAGTCCATAAATAATGTAAAATCATAATGCATTAAGGTTTCAATTGCTTAATGAGAATGTGCATTAATAATTCAGATTCCCGTAGGATCTCACAGCAATTTCGTGGAACTCCATATGGCACTCGTTGCTTAAAACCTTTGACAGTCCACTTCTATTTCTTAGGCTGTGGTGAGATGGGGATCTGTTGATAGACAGATATACCACATTGCTCCTCATTCAGTGACCTTTAATAAAATCAAGGTTTGTTAAATGAAAAAGAATGCTGTAGATGAGTGTCTATGTATGTGTCACATGCATATAAAAATGCTTTTCTTGAAAAATGTCAGTTATAAAGATGACTAAGGTTAGAACAAAATTAACCATGGAATTCTTGTGGAAAGGCTGTCTAAACTGGAGGTATTTCATAGTTGTGTTTCCATTGCTAGCTCCATGGTCAGTTAAAAAAGATGGTATGGAGATTACTGTTTTGCCTTGTAGCAATGATGTCTAGGATTCCACTGAGTTCTATAAGAAATGGACTGATCAGGTCATCTGGAGATGTGACCTATTTTATTATCAGTCTCTCTTTTTTTTTTTAACATCCAGATAAGGCACTGGGTATTCCAAATGAGGACCAGGACACAGAATAAACTGGATGAGGGCCAATAAAGTAAGATTCAATCTGGACAAGTTATGTCTGAGTGGTGTCCTGTTCTGAGTGAAGTTGCAAGCCCCGTAAAGAATCAGGATCACATTTAGGGTGTTTTCTTGGAATCAGCACTGTTGCTGAAGGCTTGCCTTTGTGACCTGGAATGTCCTTTATCAGCATAGGCTGTTATCTGAGCATCTTTATTCAGCATAAGGCAAAAAAGATGTTGTTAGATCAGCTCTGTAGCTGTTGAAATCACCGGGTAAATCATCCTAATCAAAGGAAAAGAATATCAGTTCACTGACTTGCCTAACCTACAGATCTGCTATTTCTAGCATGTTCTCTAGAGCTTTGGTATTATTTCAAGTTGTAAAATGAATGGAATATTTTCTGAATGAAATACTGTAAAAAGAAGTTGGAATTGAAATGAGACTGAGCACAAATATCCAAATCTTCTGCACATTCAATTTCACATGTTATTATTCACAGAGTTAACACCTCTCATAAGAATAGCCAAGTTATCTTTGTGACGTTGAAGAAGGAAGTTGCTGAAATGGTGACAATCTGGTGATGGTATTACACAGTAGAAGCCACAAGTATGCTATGTGTATCATGATGTCATCATACAAGCGATGTGAAGTATGTAATTTTGCATCAGGTGTGCCATGACATAATTTGCATCATTTGCATGAATGGCATCATACAATGCATGACTTCATTTTTCTTTTTCTGCCTGCAGATGCCCCTGGAATAGGGCCAGGCCTCCTCAGCTAACCTGTTTCCCAGCATGTTTGGACCTATGATAGCATTGACTGTCTGTCAAAAGCTGCCCTGTGTTAGGAACAACTGTTCCAAATTGTCAGGCAGAGCTATTCAGAGTGTATCCACACCAACTTCCTCTAGCCCAGTGTTGTCCAAACGTGGCCACTTTAAGATGAGTGGACTTCAACTCCCAGAATTCCCCAGCCAGCATGGCTGGCTGGGGAATTCTGGGAGTTGAAGTCCACTCATCTTAAAGTGGCCACGTTTGGACAACACTGCTCTAGCCAGTCATCATCATTCAACCTACGTGACAAGTGTGCTGTACTGACATCAACAGAAGTTGTAATGGTTTTCTAGTTGTGGTAGACACCATGATATGGTATCCTCTTTGATACCTGCCAGATCCCCTGGCCCACCTGACTCTAATTTTGTTTAAGACACTTTTCATTACAGTTACATAAGTTAGACACTTTTCATTACAGTTACATAAACTTAGAGGCTATCTTGGGGCTAAACAGGATAGTGCAGACAAACCCAACAGTTTGTCTTCTGGTAAATGAATATTGTGGCACTGGCTATCATCATTCAAGCAGCCATTTTCTGAGAATGAATACAACCCGCTGTCAAAAACAGGGCTTCCGAATCTGGGCTGCAAAACTTTGAATGACCATTGAATGACTCAAATGACCAGTGGAGAGATGCAGAAAACCCAACCTTTTTGCTTTCAACTAGTGGTCATCTACAGCCAAGGTACGGTGGCTCTGCTCTGAATGTTCCCAGTGGCAACAGTTTTATGACCTATTCCTGCTCTAGGACATCTGAGTCTAACAGATTTTTCAGGAGGTTGTGTGGATACTGTTGGTGTTAGAATGCTTCCAATAATAGTAAAGAAGGAACGGGACTCATTTAAGATGCTAGAGAGAGGAGAGGGGTATAACCAGGGAAGAAGGAAGGAAGTAAAAGGAACAGCTTTGTGCGTTTTCCTATGTTAAACCTGTAATTTCTATTCACTTGTGTCTTTGTATGCAATTCACCCACATTCTGTAGTTAAACCCTTGTGAAAATCCATCGTACCTCTTTGTAGCTTTATTCATGCAGCTATTCATAAATAATTGCTTCTTGGCTTCCCAGGGTTCAAAATGCCAATAGGAGGCAGATGCTCCGTCTGACCACATTATTGCAACTGAGAATCTTCATCTCAGGTTGCAGCCTCCAGAGTAGTCTGAGGGTGTCCGTTGTCTTTCTTATTTTGTGTTAATCCTCAGCGAGCGACATTGTTAAGACTTTGCAGGTTCTATGGAAGCAGAGCAATAGCTGAAGGGCTCCCAGGCGGGCATCCGTGAGTCAAGGAGCACTGGGGAAATCTCAGAATAAAGCAGGATCCCTCCAGGACAGGAAAAGAAGGCATGCTTTCCATAAGGGGGTAGGGGAGTATTCCATTTGTAGAAAGAAAAACAGCAGAACCTGAAGATACTGAATAGATTAAAGAAATAAAGACAAGCAGAAGCCATTCCATCTGTAAGTAATGGTGCATGATTTTTAAACAACAGGTTTTTTTTTCTCCCTGAAAAGTTGCAGTATCCCACAGAGGTAACTGAAAACAGGAAAACATTGACATGTGTTTACCTAGTCATTCACTATGATGTTGATTAACATATTGTTTCAAAACAAAACCACCTACGATGCTGTTGTTAAAGAATGGAATCTGGGCATCGTATATCCTGACCGATCCCCAAGAGGTCTTGGCTGCATTTATCTGTGTTTGAAATGAGGGTATTTGCAAAGAAAGTTGTGTGTAATTAGGATGCTCCCTGTTTGAAAGCAAACAAGCACAGCTTTCAAGATAACCATTTAATTATTTTTAGATGCTGGCTTAATTTTTCTTCGATATTTTATAAAGGGAGGGCCTAGGGCCAAAATCTATGAGAAGAGGAGCATCAAACATAATCTTTTTTGCTTAAGAATAACTGTTGGGAGACAGTTGGAAGGGAGCAATAAAGTAAGGCAAGCGAGTTAAGCTTCCCTCCACTTTCTGAGTAGAAGATAGCCTTTCCCTTGCAAAAGTGTTATGAAGGGAAAAATTATGAGCTTTAGCATTGTACCCATTTCCCTTCTCTTTGTAGCTTAAAGCAACTGCAATGGCAGTTTAAAAAGCAGTATGGAAAAAAAGAATTTCAGTTCCCTCCACAGTGCCCTGACCTCAGTCCATATCAGGCCACTTCCGTTTACATTTAATCCACAAAAGGTGTTGGAAGACCTAATCATGGATGCCACCTAATTTAGCACCTCCTGCAGTACTAAAAAAAATCCTTGGGTCAAATTAAGCTTGATGTTATTCATACAATTATTGTAGCAGTGAAAAAGGAACAACAACAACTGAATGTGGCTCAGTCCCATGGTGTGGAGGAAGTGACTAACCTGCTGTAGCCTCAGCCTACATTGTCTTCCCCCTGCAAACAATATTTAGTAGGGCTGGAGAAAAAGTGTTGGTCCTTGTGCAAGCATAGCCCCTTCTTGCTATTTATTAATGAAGCTTCACTTTTTTCAGGCTTCCACGTGAGCCTGAAAAAAGTGGCCGGTGGCTGCTTTAAGAATTGTATAACCTTCAAGGCCTTCAAGTAACACACTTTTTTTTCAGGCTGGTGTAGAAGCCTTAAAAAGTTGAGCTGCTAACAGTAGACGTGCTGTGCTAGCGTCAGCAGGACATCTGAAGCACTTTCTCCAAATTATTTTGAACAGTGCACAACCCTATTATTTACCCCAGTTTGCCAATTTGGATTGGGATCACTGTAAGGCAAAGGGTTCAAGCATTCATCTACCCATGCTAAGGTCTTAATCAAGATCAGCTCCCACTGTAACTCCTATTCATTTTAAGCAAATCAGGCAAGAAGCAACATATAATTTGGCCTTGCTCAAAGACAAAGAACTCAGAAGGCAACTAAAACTGAGCAAAAGCAAACAGAAGCATAAGCAAACTTTATCTTGCGTATAAAGAAAGCAGAATGTTAAGAACTTAGAGCACTGATAATTTGGATTCCAGGCTAAGAAAAGCTAATGGGAAACAGAGGAAAAGAAACAGAAGGCAGCTGTGTGTGTGTGTGTGTAAGCAACTCATTAAAGCAACCACATCTTTTTGCAGACAATGTGGTCATTGTCAAAATGGCAGTGATTTAACTGCCAAAATAGCATTAATGTGTGTGGGAAAAAAGTCAATGTTATAGTATAACCTCCTTTTTTCACAAAAAAGATCCTACAGCCTTAAGTCTAAAATGTTTCCTTTTTATTTATTGTGGAATGTTTGATCCAGTTAATGGAAAGTTATATTTAAATACAGTATACTTTTCTGATTTATCTACTTATGTGATGGAAGAAGCGAAGAGTATGTGTAAACAAACTACTTGTGAATGTAACAGCTTAAAAAGTCAGGGCGATGTGAAGGCACCCTTTGTGACTTTTCTCCGTCATAGATTTCAAAAAGGCCATTTAGGCCATCAAGCCCACCCCCTTGCTTAGTGCAGAAGCCCAAATTAAAGCATCTCTAGCAGATGGCTACGTAACCTTGCTTGATCTCAACCAGTGAAGATCGTACCACCCCCTCTCCAACTGGTTCTACTACTAAAAAATTCCTTAACCTTGAACCAGAATCTGCCCTCCTGTAACTTAAGACTGGTTTTCCATCTCCCACAGTCTAGGACAATAGAGTACAAGACATGTTCATGTGAGAACTTTTCAGGTACCTGAAGAGTGCTTATCATATGCTTCCTCAGTCTTCTCAAGGTTAGCCATTCCTAATCCTTCAGGCACTCAGATTTTTCCTATTAGTTGGGTATCTACTGTCAACTTAGAGGGAAAAATGGTTAGAGAGCCCCCTTCAGTATAGATTTTTTTTTTTTACTCTTGAAAACAATGCAGTTGTTTTCCATAACATGCTGCATATTTAGCAACAGTGTTCATTACATTCTTAAATCAATTAACCTATTAGCTGGATAGAAAATAATTGAGAAATGGCTAACTGTACTGGCTAATTAAAAACCAGAATACCTTCAAGTCAAAGAATTACATTTTGTAGTTATCAAATGGGAACACATTGAACACCATTGCTTATAATCAGATGAGAGTCAATGAATAATGAAAACATTGTTTTTACATCCATTGAATCCTAATTTTCATATTAGAGCTGAAGTAACCAGGAAAATAAGCCAAGACACAATCCAAATTTATTTTCCTTGCTTATTAACTGACAATAAGCCCAAGTTCCTCGGTTTCATTGTAATGGGGAATTTTTTAAGATGATGTTTTGGCCATGTGTTATTCATTGTATACTATGGTTTCATAACTTGCTCAGTTCTCAAGTAGAGATGCCATTAGTAAAAAAAAAAATCCTGCAAGATGAATTCAGTTTGACGATAAGGCATTGCTGACTGAAGCCCTTTTAAGCAGATTGGAGAGAAAGTGATGGAATGAGGACATCCTGGGTGTTGAGCAATCTTTGACAGTAAAGAAGAAGAAAGAAAAAATGTTCATATAGGATAATATTGAAGCATTGGGGAACTGATGTCTGGTTTCATTTCATTTACACAATAGGCATTCTTGTTAAGACTGATGAGGCATTTTTTAAAGTTTTCCCATCAGTTTCATTCCTGACATTGAAGAGGTTATGATAGACGTTCATAATTTTTAATGTAATGTTGAAGTGTGTTTTGAGTTTGCATATTTTATTTGAGTTGTCATTAGTTGATTCCTATTGCCTACTGAAAGATGAATCTGAATTAAATAAATTTTATTAAGGTCGCCCAGGCTTTGGTTTGACTTTAAAATCCTTGCTAACAGAGTTTAATGGATCATGACTTCTGTACTTTTTTCCCCTCGTGGTTTCATTTGAATATAGAGTGAGTGAGATATTTCATAATTTCCCTAGAACATGTTATACTCTTTGTGGCTCCTTGGATTGATTCCATCCATTTAACAGCGTTCTGGGGGGATGATACAGTATACCCTTTTTTTTCCCAGTTCAGGCACAGCAACTTCTTGCGGTATGTCCCTGGAGTTCTCCCTTTGTCTATTAAAAAAACAAACCTTTCTGTCTATGGAGGTGGAAGGAATTGAGGAAATTTCCAGAGTTCCTGTCTGTGGAACCATGCCTGAGGGAAGGTGTGTATTCAAGCCATCTGGCATTCAGACTGGCAGGGGGGCTGGAGCATTGTGAGTGCTAGCTCATGACAAGTGGCTAAAGACAATTGCGCAGCAGTAGAATAAAACTTAACTTGGCCAAAGCCATGTAAGAATATAAATGCACATGGCCTAGCGTCCCTGCCCCAGCCTTTCCTTAGCTTGGCGCTTCTACATTGTTGCAGTTGCTACTCTTGGAATTCCTTTGGACTGCACTCCTTCAAGAATGGGTGTGCAGCCATTCCTTTGCCCACAACTTTTATTATTTTGAAAGTTTACAGTGTACACAACATAATCTTCATGCATGATTTCATATGGGCTATCTACAGACATATGACATAATGCATGGCAAAGAAATAAAGGCGGCATTGTTATCTGTCAGCATAAAGCCAGGTCTTATTTCAGGAGTAGGCAAGCTGGATGTTTGCCTAGGACACAGAGCTGAAACAGATACTAAGGTGAGCACCAAACTTCATTATTTGTTGTGGGTAGATTATCCACCTTTTAAATATCCAGTTTGAAGTCATTTGTTTAGATAAGAAAAAACATGGGACAAGTTATACAATCCTTCAATCCTTTTTTTTGTGACCCTGAAGCCCCTCCAACTAGTGCCACCAAATTTTGAAAGTACAATTGCTCAAAATGCATGGAGTTGTTTTCGATTATTTTGAGGTTAAAACAAGAAATATATAGTACAGGTGGTCCTCACTTAGTGACTATTTGTTCAGTGACCATTCAAACTTACAATAGGGCTGAACAAGCAGTATTTGCAAGTGGTCCTCAAAGTTCCAGCTGTCACAGCATCCCCGCAGTCAAATGATCACCATCTGAGATCTTCTTTGCTGGCTTCCTACAAGCAAAGTCAATGGAGAAGCTGGCAGAAGGTCACTAATGGTGACCACATGATGTCCTCACTTAACGACCCATGGTGATTCACTTAATGATGGTAACCGAAAGTGCCAGATTTTCTGTTGCAAAGTGGTGTGGTCACATGACATCGGACTTTATGGCTGTGTCACTTAGCAATGGAAATTCCAGCCCAATTGCTGCCATTAACCATGGATTACCTGTATAAATCCTAATGCATAAACCTTCTCACCCCAGTTCCAGTCAATCCTTTTCCTTCTTCCTATTTTGGGTCAGCTCTGTTGGCTACACTATCCCATCCACCAAATGGGTATAGAACAGAGGAGGGATCACCTGGTGCCCTCTTTTCCATTTCTATTTGACTACAATTATGAACATAAAAGGTTAAAGTTGGAATAATCAAAAGCCACTCCCTTTAGGACTATCCGGTGTGTTCACATAACACAGTGAATTGAGCTAAAGTCCTAGTGGCTGTATGCTAATAGCATACTAAGCTTGTCCTTCCTTCCTTCCTTCCTTCCTTCCTTCCTTCCTTCCTTCCTGTTGGGTGAATCCAGCCCTTTTGATAAGTTTATGGTTCAGCATTGTCCAAACCCAGAAATGGGTCATCTCATTAGCCAAGCTCAGGGTACCGGGCAAACACAGTCAATGGATCACCCCCAATCCTTTCTACTCCCCTAATCCCCTTCCCCTTTCAAGATGCATTGTCCTTGGGGGGTGGGGGGTGGGGAGGGAGCAGTTAGACTATTGGACCCAGCAGCCCTTCTTCCTCAACCTTTTCTGGGAAGGTGAGAGTTCTCCCTCTGGAAAGAGAGGTGCTACATCTGTAGAGGTATGTCAAAGGACAGCAGGATTTATTTATAATGAAGGGGAAAGAAGACTGAAGGAGAAACAGTGGACTGATTGACCTGAGAATTTTTGCTGGGAAGCACTAGCAACAAATTGCAGAGAGCTTGGGGCTCTTTTTATGGACATGGCTGGGAAACCCTGGCAGCTGAAAGGCAGCTGATCCTACTTGAGTTTGCACTGTCTTGTCAAGCCTCACTACTGGGCAACTTTTCAGAACTGACCACGGCAGGAAGAGGCCGAAGACTCTCATCATACAAAGCTCTGTTTGCTCTAAGGCTAGCCCTGCAAGAGTTGGGTGAACCTGTTTGTTCTACCCAACCATGATTATATCCCTATTTTTTGCTGTCTGCCCCAGCCAAATTAATTAATCCTATCCCACTCCTGTCTCTCTACTGTTTTTGCAGATGCTTTGTTAAAAAGTTGCTAGATCTGTGCATTTCTGAGATTCAGCTACCTCTTTTAGATCTTCCAAAAGTAAGAATGGTGGAGTGGGAATGGGCCTCTGCCTGAACGGTCTGTGGCTTTGATTCCCGTCCCAGGGTGGAGATGGTGGTCACCAGCACTCTCAAGGTCTCTCCTGCCCTTCACACTCCTTTTCTCTGCATTGCCTTAGCTCAGTGTTTCTCAAGCTTAGCAACTTTAAAATGAGTGGAATTCTGGGAGTTGAACTCCACTCATCTTAAAGTTGCCATGGTTGAGAAACACTACCTTAGCTAAACTGAGTAAGTTGTCCAGCACCATTACCTTCTCGGCTGCCCCTTTTCTGCTCATTACTGCCCTTACTGCTAGAGAGGTTAAGATATATTTTGAAGAAGAGATGTTCAGAAAGCTTTTTATTTTATCTCTAACTACCAGAACAATCCTTTGGTTTGAAATAAGTGGAGGAGAGTTTTTACAGTAGAAATAAATGGAGCATCATCTTTCTTGATGACCTGCCAACACCTAAAAGTTTGTGGATGGAAGACAAGAAGGGGCCTTCCCCGTGATGGTATCCAAATTCTGGAGTTTACTTCCCACAATGGCCCAAGTAGGTCTTTCTTTGTTGTCCCCTGTCAGTATTATGTGTTTTCCCCCTCAGTTGCCTGCTGTTTTTATTTGTTCTTGTGAGTGGGTTCTTTTGGTGTTTCATTTTTTTACATGGTTGTACACATCACTGGTTTCATTTTGCCTTGGGAATTGCAAGTGGTTGAAAGAAAGAGAATAAATTTATATTGATAATTAATAGAAGCCAACGAAGAGCCTCTGGCAATGGGTAACAAAAGGCAGTATCGAAGCAGTGAACCTTACATGAAAACATAGGTGTTTTCCATATGAAAAGTCAGTGGATGTGTGAGTCAGACTTTTGCCAAGGCCATCTCTAAAAGAGAGCAAGGTTGTGCTTTTGCCAGGACTCCAAGAGAAGCAGAGGATATGGCACTGTTTTGATTTGGGGTTTTGCGATGGAATGGACTTATGAAGGCCAGGCTCAGGGAGATAAGCACGTTCTTAGTCCCCAACAGGAGCGTGGGAAGTTCAAGAAGATGAGGCTGGCACCTCCCTAAGGAATTCATGGTGTTGTGACTGGCTGGCTTGGGAACTAGGGTTCAGTCTGGGGAGATTTCTCTCTTGAGGTTGAAGCTAATAAATGCAACAGAACTGTATTTGCATTGTCTCTTGGAGTTCTTTGGGCTGAACCTGACATCAATCTCCCCAGACTGAACCCTAGTTCCCAAGCCAGCCAGCCACAACACCGTGAATTCCTTAGGGAGGTGCCAGCCTCATCTTCTTGAACTTCTTATGCTCCTGTTGGGGGATAAGAACACGCTTATCTCCCTGAGCATGGCCTTCATAAGTCCATTCCATCACAGGTTTCGATAGAATATCCAGGAAGATCAGGTGCAGCTTGAGGGAATTTTCCATCTACCTGCTTCATCTCTGTGACATTAGGGGTCAGGAGCTAATAAGGGGAATGGGTTCCAGGGCATTCAGATCCTTGGGGCTAGAATTGCCTATGTCAGCATTTTTCCATCTGTGTTCCACAGCGCTCTCAGGTTCCACAAAAATTTGATGGGTTTGTGAGAAACTAAGGGGGAAAAATAATCACAAAAACCTTTGCCTAACCATGTGGTGCACCAGTTATGCCCTTTCCTGGATCAAGAGGATCTCCGGTCAGTCACTCATGCCCTGGTCATCTCTCAGTTACACTATTGCAATGCGCTCTACATGGGGCTACCCTTGAAGATTATCCGGAAGCTACAGCTGGTTCAAAATGTGGCTGGGCAGACAATCTTGGGTGCCCCAAGAATGGCACATATCACACCTTTACTGCGGAAGCAGCACTGGGTGCCAGTTTGCTTTTGGGTCCAATTCAAGGTGTTGGTTATCACCTTTAAAGCCCTACATGGCATGGGTCTAGGTTACCTGAGGAACCGTCTCACCCCCATCACATCAACCTGTCCCACCTGGTCAGGCAGAGAAGGCATGTTACAGACCCTGTCAGAGAGAGAATGTTGGCTGTTGGGGGGGCCAGGAGGAGAGCCTTCTGTGCCATTGCCCCCGCCCTTTGGAATATTCTTCCCCCAGAGGTGCAGTGGGCCCCTATCCTCCTGGCTTTCCAGAAAGGACTAAAGACCTGGTTCTGCCAGCTTGTGTGGGGCAACAAGAATCTTACCCAATCCTGGGGGTGGCTGGTGCCCTGATGACACTCCCCAAGCTACTTGCCAATTAACATCTATTCTTGGATTATATTTATCTTCTATTTATTCAAGACATTTTACTTTGTATTTTTAATTGATTTTAACTTCTCTGTAAACCACCCAGAGTTGTTTTTTTAATGAGATGGGCAGTGACAAATTTGATAGATAAATAAAATAAAATAAAATAAAATAAAATAAAATAAAATAAAATAAAATAAAATAAAATAAAATAAAATACAGACAATTTTCTTTCACTAGAGCCTTGCCTCTTGAACAGAGGTTCTAGGTTTTGTTGTTTTTTTTTTAAAACAGACAGGTTCTGTGACTTGAGAAAGTTTGAAAACCCCTGGCCTATGCAATGGTGAGGGTTGAAAGAACTTGAACAAGAGATTCCATTGAAGTACAGCACTAATGGGGCAGAAACGCTCCTGCTTTATGGTTATCCTAAAAATATTCACATGCTGCCTTTTGTATTCTTATAGTTTGATTTATAAAGCATACGTAGCTAGGATAAGTTCTTGTGAGTGGTCTAGCCTACAGTGCTGAAGACCACAGGGGAACATTGTGATAAAATAACAGCATTTATCCCCTTTTGATTGTGTCTTATGTAATCTGTTTAGAACTACTGAGTCCATTTTGTAGGGGCAGCTGCGAGCGGGTTTATTAACTTCAGTTTTAGCTAAAGCACAGTGGTAACTCCCTAGTGGCTTAAACTGTTAGGACTCTGCAATCTGCAGCCATCTTTTGTATGTTCTTGTTAATGGAACTACATATTGGAAGAAAGAGCTCACTTTTTAAGCAGCTAGGTTGGGGTGGGGGGAGTTTGCAGATTTAACTGCACAGTTGCTCCATGGTGAGTATTAATATTATTCCTAGGAGAATGAATACATACCCAAAAAAAAATTCCCCTCTCATCCCTATGGGTGGTATATGTCTTCCTCAATCTCGGGTCCTCTACCAGAGGCCTGGGAGTTTGAGGGTTCTGCACAGTATCTCACCTGTTCCCAGCCCTGCACTCTTTTGGACAGAGAGCTCTGATGTTATTCTTGTGATCTGTTGGAGCCACTCTCCCAGCTCAGGAGTCACAGCCCCAAGTGCTCCTACCACCACTGGGACCACTTTGGCCTTTACTTTCCACATCCTCTCTAGTTCTTCCTTCAGGCTCTGATATTTCTCCAGCTTCTCATACTCCTTCTTCCTGATGTTGCTATCACTTGACACTGCTACATCTATCACCACCATTGTCTTCTGTTCCTTGTCTACTACCACGATGTCTGGTTGATTGGCCAGCATCTGCCTGTCTATCTAGATCTGGATGTCCCACAGGATCTTAGCTCTGTTATTCTCCATGACCTTCTGTGGAATCTCCCATCTGGACTTGGGAGGGTCTAGCCCATGCACTGTGCAGATGTTCCTGTACACAATGCCAGCTACTTGGTCATGCCGTTCAGTACATGCTGTTCCTGCCTGCATCTTATACCCTGCCACTATGTGTTGGACTGTCTCTGAGGCCTCTTTGCACAATCTGCACCTTGGGTCCTGTCTAGTGTGGTAGACCTCTGCTTCTATGGATCTGGTGCTTAGTGCCCATTCTTGTGCTGCTATGATCAGTGCCTCAGTGCTGTCTTTTAGTCCAGCCCTTTCCAGCCACTGGTAGTACATGGATCAGTGAGTTGATGTCTTGTTCACTTTTAGCATACAGCTTGATGTCATCCATGTAGAGGAAATGGCTGATGGTGATTCCACTCTTGAACTTGTACCTGTATCCAGAACAGCAGTGGGGACAGTGCATCACCTTGGTATATGCCACACTTGATGGCCACTTGTGCAAGCTGTCTTGAGTTGACTTCCAGTGTTGTCTTCCACAGTCCCACTGAGTTCTTGAGGAAGGTCCTTAGTGTCCTGTTGACTTTGTATAGCACCAGACATTCAGAGATTCATGCATGTGGCATTGAGTCATAGGTTTTCCTGTAGTCAATCCAGGCTATGCTCAGATTGGTCTGCCTAGACCTTGAGTCTCAGGCGACTATCTATGAGCAACTGATGCCTGATAGAACTTTCCATGTTGTGGGGAGGCAGGTTATTGGCCGGTAATTGGATGTTGCTGTTCCCTTGTGAGGGTCTTTCATGATCAGCATTGTCCTTCCTTGTATTACCCAGTCTGGGTGGGAGCCTGCTGCTAGCAGCTGGTTCATCTGTTCTGCTAGGCGTTCATGCACTGCTGTTAGTTTCTTTAGCTAGTAGGTGTGGATCATGTCTGGGCCAGGTGCTGTCCAGCTCTTCATGTTCTTGACCCGCTGTTGGATGTCTGCTACTGTGATGGTGACTGGTCCCTGTTCTGGGAGTTCTGTGGTCTGCTTTCAGGTCCTGCAGCCACTTTGCACTGGTGTTATGTGTCTTCTCTTTCTCCCGTATGTTCTTCCAGTACTGTTCAGTTTCTGCTGGTGGTGGTTCTGCTGTTACTGTGTGGTTGGACTGCAGTTGGGAGTACACTTTGGATGGTTCTTTGGAGAACAGGGCATTTATCTTCTTGGCCTCTGCTTCTCTAGTGTATCTCCTTAGCCTGGCAGCCAGTGCTATGAGCCTTTGTTTAGTGGTCTCTAGGGCTTCAGATGGAGTCAGGCCAATATATTTTTTCAGTAGCTGAGTCTTATCCTTAATCTCCACACCCTTCTGTAGTTCCAGCAGCTGACTGATGTCTCTCCAAGTTGCCTTGATCTTAGCCTCCAATCTCATTTTCCGGGGAGGTATATTCATTGGTTTGAGTTATGGTGGTAGTAGGGATTGTCTGGAGGGCCCTATTGGCATCTTCTAGCATACTATCTGATGATACTTCTCCACTGAGCCTTGGTAATCGGTCTCGAGGGTTGACTGTAGCTACTTTATCCATGATCTTATGCCTCATACCAGCTGCTGTGCTCTGTAATGGAGGGGGTGGAAGTAACATTCCAGCTCCAGGTGTTGGCTGCACATCCAGTTGTTCTTCAATGTCTGCTTGAGTCCAGGTTGTAATGTGGAGTTGGTCTATCTCAAGTTGTGAGAGCAACTTCCTCTTCACTATGTTGAAACTAGTTGTTTCTCAGTTAGTGTGGTTGTGGGTCTTCTGTCTATCCATAATTCCCTCATACGTTTCATATATCCCCGCTCATTAGGTCTACTGTTGTAATAGCATTCCATCAATTCCAAGTTTTCTTGTCTTGTCCATGTATGGTTTGTTCCAGTAGCCCACTTATCATCAGATTGTCCTGGTTCCCCAACATCTGACACAGACCTTGTTAATCCAGGCGATGCCCAAGCTGGCATGACTCTCTTAGTTTGTGTCACTCTCATATTTGAGGTAGGCAGGTGAAGTGTTAGGGGGTCTTTGCCCAAGGACCCCTACTGGTAAGGTAGGTACCAGCCGGGATTTGAACCTTGGTCTCCTGCGTCAAAGGCGGTGTTTTAACCACTACGCTATCCATCCACTGCATACATACATTTTATTTATACACACACACACACTGTGTATGTATGCACATATATATATATATATAGAGAGAGAGAGACATATTTTTAATTAAATTTGATGAAATTCATACATCATCATTAAACCTGTCTCTTTTTAGACTGTGTGTGACTTTTTGTCAGAAACCTGGCAACCAATTAATCAGCAGTATAGCTAGCTTGCTCAGTTCTGCCATATTAGTAGTGGGGGGGGGGTGGCTAGGTGAATAGCAGTTAGAGCAGATGGCTTGTTCTCTAGTGCGCAAGAACGCCAAGGTCGTGCTGGCATGAGAGCAGGAGAAGGCACCAGAACGACTGAGGGGAGGAAGGGGGGCAAGGAACGAGAGGTTAAGAAAGCGTTGGCGTGCGCGGGCTTTTCAGTTCCAGCAATCTCTACTATGGACTGTATGTTAACCCTCAATAAACTGATTTTCTTTTGGACTTGCTGAGTTCCAGGGAAGGTTTCTTTTTGTTGTGGCTGAAAGCTGCAGTTACTGACACTTTTGTGGCTTTTAACTGCTCTGAACAGCCACTACGTGGGGAGTTGTGATGGGAAATTACACTAGAAGGGATTTTAGACCTGTGCAAGATTAGCTTTAAAAAAGTTTGAAAAACACATAATTTGCCCTCTCTAAGCTCCAGCTCCTATTACAGAAATGTTGTTCTTGTTATTAGGGAAAAAGGTGGCCGAATATATGTTATCCTTATGATGCAAACGTATTTATAAATTTGATTCATCTATCTAAATCAGGAGTAACCAACCTTATTGGGCCAATGGACATATTTGGAATTTTGGAAGCATGTTGTGGGCACTTGCACAAAGTAGTTTACTTCAGGGTGCATGTACATTTATACACTGCTGTTGCAGACAAATAGCCAGTCACAAAACACTCATTTACTAACAGGCAAAATGGTAGGGTTACTTACTAGCTCGGCTTACTTTTAGCTCTTTTCTGATCAGGTGGTCACATTTCCAAATAAAGTACTGGTTGAATTACTCAATATGTTTATTTTCTAAGAATGTCTATGGTTACCATATAGGGTCAAGAGGAATCCTTGTACATAAAGATGAGGCAAGAGACTGGCACTGCAGGCTGCTAATTTCCATTTTATCATTTTCAAGTAAAGACATCTAATTGTTTGGTAGGTCAGGGAGTCTGCCGAGAGAAATATACACTGGTACCAAATTATCTACCCATGAGTTGTTTATATAAGGGTTTCTCATGGTTAGATAGATAGATCTGTTTTATACAACAGTTCCAATAAAGGATGGCTCTATTTCAGTGTTTCTCAACCTTGGCAACTTTAAGATGTGTGGACTTCAACTCCCAGATTTCTCTAGCCAGCATGCTGGATGGGGAATTTTGGGAGTTGAAGTCCATACATCTTAAAGTTGCCAAGGTTGAGAAACACTGCTTGATTTCATTGTAATCATCCAATCATAACCTAAACCTTTAAGAAGCTCGTTTGTAAGTTGCAAGTAACACCAGGCCCTCAATCCATTGAGTAATTGAGGCCATACCTTCATTTTTCCAATGTTAAAAGACTAGTCTCCTAGCAGTAAGAAGAGTATGGAGAATCCATTTCTGTTGTCCAGCCAATTTCTATTTAAAAGGCACTAGCAAACAGTTGGGTTAATGGTCAGGGAAATAGTACAGTAAAACCTTAATTTAAGAGACCATTTGGGGGAAGGTTTGACCTTTTAAGGAGAAATCCAGACTGAACAGATGACCAGACCCCTTGCATTAGCTGAGATATATCATTTAGGTCCCTTTCACCTGGACCATCAAAAAACCAAACCAAATTGGGTACAGCAACGTTTATTCTTTGTAGTGGAAAAATTGTGTTCCTTAAAATAGGAAGACAAAGAAGGGAAATACATAGTATGTATGTAGTACAATAACCCAAAGTAACCCATCAAAAGTTAACCCATTACATATGCTGACCCCAGGCTCTTACCAATCTTTTGACCAAATATGGTACATTCCTTAGACCTTTTTACCACCTCCTTAGCTTTCTTCTTATCCCATTCTGCCTGATATATCCTTTCCCAAATCTATCTCCCTGTCCTTCTCAACTTACTTTGCTCAGGAACAAACCGCATCTGCCTGCAAGGTTAAGCATAGCAACAATGTGGAAATTGTTTTGTTCCTTTCATTCCGCTCATCGCTGATAGCCTGTTCTTACTGAATGTCTGTTAAGTAGAAAACTGCATCATCGCAGTGATTTATGTCATTTACATAATGGCATAAGGATGCAAATGACATAAAACACCATGAGTATAGTATATTTAAGGTTATTTTAAGTGCCTCACCCAGACTACCTCAGATATGATAAACTTGTCATTATTTCAGGGGATGTCCAGATGGAGATTTTGACTGATGCATCTGATGTCTGCTAAATGGGAGTCCATCAAATCAAAGTTTCACTGTATATATTTTTTGTACACTATGGGTTTTCATCATTTTGGAAAATATGAGTGTTTACATTCCACAAGGGTTAAAATCAGGCATACTGGGCTTTTTTCTTCAGGACTTTGATTTTGGATTCCAGTAATTGGAATTCTTCAGTATTTGAGGTTTTAGGATGGGAGCCTAAACCCATCTGTCTCTTAATTATGTTTTGGCTAGTTAACTGTATCTCCTTAGTTCATCAGTAATAATTAAGATAAAGAGTTTGAAAGTGATCCTAGTAATTTAATGTCAAGGATGAAGTTCAACAGAGTTGATATCTGAGCATTCTAATTCTAAAATTCTGTTCTGGTTTTTCAAAAACATTCTTTTTCTACTTAGAAAACACAGTTGTTTCAAATAATTCAAATCTTTGTATTTGTAAATGTAGCTTCTAACCTTTCTAGCTCTTATCATTAGGGGCATGTATTGGATTGTGCCAAGGTCTGGATCATCAGGCAGAGGCAAAGGTACAGATTTTGTCTATTGGAACCATTCCATCCTGATTCTGACCCTCTATAAAATTCAATTCCCATTCTGTTTCTCTAGAGTCCTGGTTTGTGGTGGTGAAGCTGCCACATCCACGCAACAAGAAAAAAAATTGTACTATCATGGAAAGAGAAGCATCTTCAGATACACAATGTAGGAATCAAATTGTCTATTTCACAGAAAAAAGAAGTTGGAGAAGAGAAATCCAGTATGTGAAGACACTTCTAGGTTCAGCTTATGAAGGAGATGATGGGTTATTGCTGTCAAACATAAAGGTTAAACCTGAAACATAAAAGAGAGTAAAGGTACCAGCAAGATTTGGCCTGAAGGACATAAAGTGAGAATCAATATAAAGAAGAGTTGCGGTACACTTAACATGCCAAACAGAACCTCTGGAGTTGTGGCAAGAAATAAGAGACATTGTAAAAAGTAAGTGGAAAATTTCCCCCCAAATTTCAGACAGTCAAGTGGCTTTCAAAATAAGCTGCCCTAGTACATAAAGAAAGAGAGATGACTAAAGCCTCAGGCCACAAGGATGTAGGACTGAATGCAAACTCTCAGCATCAAGAAAGGATACGGGAAGACATTTCAACCAAGAATGTTAGTAAACAGAGGAAGTTAAAATAAAAATGAGTGATTTTTTTAAAGATGATCAGAGAAATCACAGGAAAATTAATAGCTAAAGTAAGAATACTCAACATTAACTATGGAAGAAATCCAATAGAGGAAAATGAGGTTGTCCTAAAATCCTTTACAAATGGAATTTAGAATTACAGAAACATTTGCAGAGAGAAACTTTGCTATAAACTGGGGAAGAACAAGCAACAGATCAGCTGTTGAACAGGAAAGCACCAGGCCTAGGTGACCTGTTGAGCTGTTTAGAGCTGCAGGAGAAGAGGCAGTTAAAGCTCTACATCCATATATGTGGAGCAAGTCTGTCTGGCTAGAGAATCAAAAAGACTGATACATATACAGTATATGTACCAAAGAAAGAGGTGCAAGAGAATATGGAAAGTATTGAACTGTGGCATTAATTCCTTGCACAGCAAAGTTTTGCTTAACATTTTACCAAAAGAATTGAGCCATACTTGGACTATAAAATGGCAAATAAAGAGGCTTCTTGGGGAAAAGGCAGAGGGGCACAGGACCAATACCTAAGCCAAGGTGGACAATGAGAGACCAAAAGCATACAGAAGGAGGTTTAACTTTGCTTTATGGACTACAGTTACAGCTACGCCTTTGACTGAATGGATCATGCCAAAATATGGAATATATTAAGGCTAATGGGTGTGCTGAAACACTTATTATGATTATTCTGAGGAAAATTTACAGTGAACAAGAGGTTAGTTTAAGAAGTGAATTTGAGAAACACAGTCATTCAGAATGGAAAGGGAGTTAGACAAGGATGCATATTGTTCCCATCTCTGTTTAACCTATACCCTTAATCATTATAAGAATGATAAGGTTGGAAGCAATGACAGCTGGAATCCAAAAAGGAGGCTGAAACACTTATAATTTGAGATGTGCAGATGATCATACTTTGTTTACCAGAAGTAAGGAAGAATTATGGAGTCCTTGGGCTTCTCTGAGCTCGGTTGTTTTCTTCGTTACCCAGCTAGGTAACCTCTCCAGTGCTGAAGAGGTTACCTAACAGGGTAACGAAACATTTGCAAGAAAACAACCAAGCTCAGAGAAGCCCAAGGACTCCACAGTTCAACCCTGAGCTACACATATTTCTCTTCTATTGGTAAGGAAGAATTAGGAGTGGTCTGTATGGAAGTGAAAAAATAGAAAGTGAAAATCTTGGTTAATATTAAATATTAAGAAGACAAAATAAATGTCAGTCAGCATGCTTAGTGAACTTGCAGTTGATTGCAAAGAAGTGAAGATGGAAAATAGTTTTCTTGTCTTGGGCTCAAGGACAGATGAAGATGACTGGTGTGCTTGAGAAGCAAAGAGGGGATTGTTTTCCCCCATAGATTAATGACAAATTTAGGCATGATCATGAAGGATAAAGATATTTTTATGACAAAAAAGATCAGAATATTTAAAGCAATGATATTTGTAGTGGTAATATATTGCTTTAAAAGCTGGATATTGAGAAAGTGAGAAAAAGACATAAACCTTCAGATTATGGATCTGGGGAGTATTATTAAGAGTACCGTGGACTACAAGAAGCACCAATCAGTGAGTAAACAAATAAAGACTACCACTCCCTTGAGGTGATGATCAGCAAGTAGAAATTCACAATTGGACATATGATAAGGGTAGATAATGGATTAGAAAAACAGGTTGTATTTGGTGCGGTAAATAGAAGAAAGAAAAGACAGTGTATAAGAGGGATGGATAGGATAAAGAAAATTACAGGAAGTTGGGTTCTTGGTGTTGTCTAAGCTTGGTTTTCTTCTTGCAGATGTTTCATTACCAGACTACATCACATCATCAGTGTTGTGACATGGGGAAAGTTTGCCAGATGCTTAGATTGAGTACCTTGTCTTCCCAGCCTTGGTTTGGTTTCGGCAGGATGTCTTGATTAGATGTCTTGTTTCTTCTTTGTAGGTCAAATAGGTAGAAGATTGGTACATGTACATGTACCAATGTACATGTACATCAGTTGACAGTCAGAAGACGTGATGCACGTTCATTAATTTCACAGCACATAGATAAGTTCAGCTATAATTTCAACTGGGAAGCCGTCAACAATTTAAGGCCTAAAAATGCAAGAGAATTTCTAAAAGTTTGGTGCACTGACAAATTAGCAATCAGTTATAGAAATAAGCCCCGTTTATGATCTAGTTAAACGGACAAGCGAAAGTCAAAGAAAGGGGCAAACAGCCCCAGCACATCTTCCCTCTTCACACAGCTATTAACCAAAACCCAAATAAGCAGGAGCCAGCAGCTAATTACCACCATAAGCCTGAGACAATAACATCCTAATCAAAGAAAAAATGCCACAAGCAATGAACACGTCCTCCCAAATCACACAAGGCTGGGAGGATAAGGAGTTGTATCCAAGCACCCAAAGAACTTCAGTTCCTCATGTCAGAGTGCTAGTCTGGTAATGAAACATCAGCAAGAAGAGTACAAACTTAGCCAACACCAAAAAAGCAGCAATTCAGCTCTGAGCTACATATATTCTCCACTACCGCAATTACAGGACTGCTGTAGGCAGGTCAAGATGGCGAGCACTTGCCTATATAATCACAAAGAATCACTGATACCTAAAGAACTAACTAGCTTAAAAAATGTGCATTGATTTCTATAAAGCCTAGCTTATTTTGACTTGTCTTAATGGCAGAGTTGTCTTTAGATTTCAACTGATGTGGCTAGAAACAGACCAAGCAAGGTGCAGTCATTTGGATCTCTGCATTCCCCTAACTGTAACGCATCCATCTGCCTTGCTCACAAAAATATCAGAATCAGCGTAATACGCACACTGATCTGTTTTGAGAATATATTTCAGAAATAATTAGAAGCTGACAATAAAACAGCGAAAGTTTGTTGTAGCGGTTAAGGTGCTGGACTAGAAATCAAGAGACTGACTGGTCCTGCCTTAGGCATGAAAGTTGGCTGGGTGACTTTAGACCAGTCACTCTCTATCAGCCCATCCCACCTCACAGGGTTGTTGTTGTTGGGGAAAATAGGAGGAGGGGGCATTATATATACCACCTTGAGCTGTGTGCAATAGAAGTATAATATAAATCTAATTACTTAATACATGAAGTTGGTTATCTCATTCTAGTTTGTAAAAATCCAAATAAATGCATGGCCAAAGGAAACCACAGTGTTTTAAATCTTTTCTATTCTTTTTAAAATGATTTTACCTTAAACATTAATAACTCTTAATGTATACAGTGGCTAGCCCCAGTCTTTACCCTATGACTTTCTGTGACACTGCAAGACCTAAATTTGGGGGGGGGGGGGGGGTTGGACTGGTTTCTCATTGTGATAATTGGGAAGACAGCTGAATAAACAGCTTTAGTGTTTACTGTATGGTGTCTGCAGTTTGGAAGCAGTTTTCAAAGATGGAAGTTCAGTGTGTGTTTACAAAGTGAAACTTCAGGCAAGGAGGATACTGTATGTTACTTCTTATCCATGTTGCAGAGCTTTCATTTATTTTAAACGTGCAAATAGATCAAAGATTTGCTAGTCACAAATCTATCTTTGAATACAGCCTTTTGATTTCAAAATGGATTTAGCATGAAGGGGAAGCTGTGACAGCAACATCTATTCTTTAATATAACATCTGAGATGGCTTATTACCTAGCAGGGCATCTCATGAGGTTGTAAGGGTGGGGAGGGGGGAAATTCAAGGACACATCTGGGCTCATCTCAAATGTGATGGACTCACAATCAGAGATCAATACATTACAGCCTCTCCAGTTTGGAGTCCTCCAATATGTTGGGACTATAAACTTACTTATTTTAAGATTTATAAGGCTGCCTAACTTAAACAGTATGACTCTGGGCTGTGTACAACATAAACACACAATAAATCAAAAAGAAGAAAAAACAAACAAAAATCCATCTAACAACAAACAGACAATATATAAATATAAAATAGTGAAATGGCAACCAAGCACATAGCAACACAACCGTGTGGGGAGGGAGGACTCCCACTCAACCAGCCCCCTCTTAACAGCTTTCCTAAAGGTGAGAAGAGTTGGGCCTGTCATATATTGCAGGGGGAGGGGAATATTGTTCTAGAGAACCACAGAAAGGGCATGTTACCTAGGTCCCATAAGATGACAAGATGTAAAAGAAGGAACCTGGAGCATGCCCTCCCTGTGGGAATATGGGGGGCAGGCCGATGTTCTTGGGAGAAGACAGTCCCTCAAGTAACCGGGTCCTATGCCATGTAGGGCTGTAAAGGTAATCACCAGCATCCTGAATTGTACCCAGAAGCCTATCAGGAGCCAGTGCAGCTTGCAGAGTAGTGGTGTTACACCAGCATGAGATGTGCCCATAATTACCCACACTGCTGCATTCTGGACCAACTGAAGCTTCTGGATGGTTTTCAAGGGCAGCCACATACATAATATGTCGCAATAGTCCAATTGAGAGGTGACCAAGGTATGAATGATCATGAGCAATGCCTCCCAGTCCAGGAATGGGTGCAACTGGCCCAAAAGATGCAGTTGTACAAAGGCTCCCCTAGCCACAGTTGCCATCTGCTCTTTGAACAGGAGCTGTGAGTCCAGGAGAAGCCCCAGATTGCACACCAAATCTGAATGAGGTAGTGCCACCCCATCCAAAACCAAAGATGGAAACTCTGCAAATTCCAGATCTGGGGAACCCAAAACCCATAGCCATTCAATCCTGGCAGGGTTGAGCCACAACCTGTTTTTCTCCATCCAGACCCCCACAACCTCCAGATACAGGGAAAGAATCTTGACAGGTTCCCTTGGACAGTCAGGGACTCCAGAATTCTTAGCCAGGATGGCCAGAGGCTGATGTAGAAATAAACTCTGTTTCCTAATATAGTGTCTGAAGATGCCTGGTAGACCGGTATCAGATTTGATGGCAAATATTGGGAAATGAATCAACAGCAAAGAGGCTGATGATTGGGGGGGGGGGGGGGGGGGAGGAGTGGGGCAACATGAGTTTTCTTTTAAAAAATAACATAAAATTGGGGCAAGAATGGGAGCAGAGAGCTTCCTTAAAAGTCCTACCCATACTCTGAAAGTGGTCTGAAATTGTATTTCCAAACATTGGGCATTTTGCTTCCTAATTTTACTGATATGATTTTGGATCATTTGGAGCCAGTATATTGGTGGAAATGGCAGTAGCTTGCCCCACAGAAGGCTGTCCCTCCCAGTCCCACCTTAACTGCTACCTCCAAAAAGCCAAGAAAATGGGCTGAAAAAAACAGCCTCACCCCCTCTGGTGACAGCTCTGCGCCACAGGAAGGCATCCTGCAGTTCTCCAGCCAACTGGGGGAGTGAATTGCTGCCCCTGGCCAGTCAAAGGTTGCCACCCCCTGATCTAGTATCATACATGTGATAGTCAATGTGGTGATGACTGAGTCAAGTTGTATTTTTTTCTTCTTACTGAAATCAGTGGAAATGAAATTTCTTGCACCAACCTTGAGGTTAGAATAAATATGCAGCCATGTCAGCATGGCATGGATTAGAGACATAGGAATCAGTATTATTTATTTATTTGATTTATACCCTATCGTTCAGTCAGGAGTTCAAGCGGTTATATAGAGAGCTGCCTCTTCCTATGCTTTCTCCTGTTTTGCACATTTTCTCGCCAATTGATCCTGTGATTCGGTTTCTTGGAAGTCCTACTGAACTCAGTAAGGCCCAGCTCTTAAGACTGTATGATTCCACTTCTCTTCCTGTCTCTCTTCCCCCACCTCAATATATACTATGCTATAATTTAGCACAATTTTGAATAAGGCTAATTTGGATTTTGGCAAAGCACTGATATTTACTTCAATACGTTGTCCAAAACTTGACATATCGAAACAGTTCCTTTTGCTTTGAGTGTTATGGGTTTAAAATGAACCCGTCCTTGAATCGGTTTGGGTCTGGATGGATTCTGAAACTTATTACATCTAGCTTGTGAGGTTTTTGAAGCATTGTTGTAGTCATTATGAGTAGACGTAGGACACCAGAAGGTGTCTAGAAAGACAGTGTGGTTGACACTGAGCCAAGTAGTAGATTTACTACCAGCTAAATTCCTGATATATATATATATATTTTTTGTCTGCGCTCAGTCATTACTGACCCTGCAGTGACTGCCTGGACGAATCCTTGCAGTTTTCAAGGCAATTGTTTTTGGAAGTGGTTTGCCAGAGCCTCCTTCCTAGAGCAGAGCCCAGCTGGCGAGCGCAGGAGGTGGGGTTTCCGTTGCTTCACGCCTTTTTTGGGCGAGCGCGGTTTCGCGCTTACTGGCAACTGGTCCCGTCTCTCTGTGCAAGGCGCTGCCAGCATTTTTCCTCCCACCGGAGTGAGAGTCCCCATTTATCTACTCACGTGAGTTTTCGACCTGTTGGGTTGACAGGAGCTGGGGGGGAGGGGAAACAGGAGCTCACCCTGTTAACGCGAAGGCTGGACTCGAACTGCCGAAGCGTCAGCCATTTCTGGCCTGCAACTTGTATTGCTCAATATACAGTTTTAGTGTTTGGATTTCTGTGATCCATTTTTTTAGTTGCATTATTTCTTTAAAACAGAGGTGGCCAAGCTTTTTGGCCATGGGGCTTTGGGCCACACGCTCACATATACCTATTTATACACTCACTCACACCCATGCTCATACCCACACTTATATACCCCATTTCTGTGGGGGAAGAGAAACTTCACTTGGGAAAGCTAGTTCTGGCTAGTTCAGGAAGCAAACAGCCTGAAAGCCTGACTAATCCATTTCTGTAGCAGTGAACAGGTGGAAACTGTTCCTCCAGCCCCAAAGACAGAAGCTTCAAGCCCATTGTATTGGGTGAGCAGGAGAAAAAAGATAGAAGAATCTGAACCTTGAATTCACCTGCATTTGATGCACAGCAGTTGCTTGAATTCTTCCACAGCAGCTTCATTAGTTCTCGCAATAAGCTTAAGCAGAAAACAGGGTCCTTGGCTGTAGCGTCCAGTTCGTGTGTTTGTCAAAAGTAGCCTGATCCTCTCCCGCTCCCTCCCTGCCAATCCTGTTGAAGATCGGAAGATTCTCCAGCGCGAATGGAAAAGGGAAAAGCATCTACAGCAAGATTGCAGGAGAGAAGTGCAAATGAGTGAGTGGGTGAGTGAGTGAGTGATCCTCCCAGCCCTTAACAGGATCAGGAGCATTTGGTTCATGGTTTTCAAGAAGGCTTCCCTGCAATTGTCAAAACAGTGCCAAGAATGCAATTAAAATATGGAAAATTAAGGTTAAAAAAAGGGGGATAAATGTTTCAACACAGCACTGTAGGCAGCAAATTGAAACAATAAAAACAATTCAGTTAATTTCCACCATCCAAAGTTTAGGAACCCAATACTGATTGAAATGCCTAAAACAATAGCAGGATAAATAAAAGCACCAGATTAATGTACTTGGGGAGAGTATTTCATCACAAATTTTCCTTCCCAGAAAAGGGACACAGAATAATATTTGATGGTCAAGATTTCCCTGATGAGTAAGTTCAAACCGGAGAAAACTATTATTCTCTTTGTAATATTATGAGCCAGTCATAACTCCACAGATCATGAGATCTATGCCTTTGTATCCTTCACTCGGATCTCTCTCTCTCTGTGTCTCTCTCTCTCAATCATCTATTCATTTATCCATTGATCAGTTGATCTGTCACAAATGTTTTTCTTCTAATAATCTCTTTCTCTGGTTTATCGGCCCATTTTATGTGTCATGCAGTTTATGGCTAATGTACTATAGTTTTCATGGAATAATTCCTAACTTTATTTATTTTTAAAGCTTTGTTTGATGTTTTGGTACTCAGCCAGCTTTAATGAAAAAAAAATGCATGGGACAGCAATTTCACCATCCGGGAGAGCACAGAGGGTAACCACTGTTAATAGCTCCCTTGTGTCCCATCAAGAGAGAAGATACAGTAAGCAAAAGATATCCATGCTGAGGTTGATACTTATTTTTGCAGGAACTCTTGGGGCTGGGAGAGAGAAGGCACAACTGGAGGACCAGTAACTAAATGCCTCTGTGTGGATAGCAGAGTGCAGATACAGAAAACTAAAGGAGGCTCTTACCTTCACAACTTTGTTGTTTGATTTTAATTTGGCATGTAGCTTGGCTTATTTGTATATGTTACCTTTTCAGAAGAAAGCTGCTTCACTTTATGGGACCTTGGCACTTCATTCCTTGATGGTTAAGGATGTTCACTGTTTTTTCTTGCCCAGGAGCAGCCTAAATGTACAAGATGACTTAGTTTCCCTTGCCTTGCCTTGCCTTGCCTTGCCTTGCCTTGCCTTGCCTTGCCTTGCCTTGCCTTGCCTTGCCTTGCCTTGCCTTGCCTTGCCTTGCCTTGCCTTGCCTTGCCTTGCCTTGCCTTGCCTTCCCAGTATGGGCTTTTGCCTACAAACTATGCTTTCTTCTTCATGTTCTCAGAGGCTTATTTGTGTCCCACCTTCTAAGACTGGGATGAGGGCAGTGAGAAGTGAAATGACTCCATCAGCCCTTGCTCAAATTGAAGTCTCAAGCACCTTCCTATGACCACATGAGCAAGGGATCCTGCTACCATTTGTCTTGTTACCGGCAAGTTCTAGATAGAATTCATATCTAGACACAGTCAGGCTTTGGATGGTAGGGCTGGAATAAAGGATAATTGTATATAAATGTAACATTAATGAAAGAGGTTGTCACTGATAGCTAGGGAAGTAGAAGTCCCAATCTTCTTTGATCAAAAACAGTAACAACAACAACAACACTGCTGTGTACACCTAGCAAAGGAAACGGGGAGCTCTACTTCAGCTAGATCAGCTTTCTGATTGAAACACAGGATGCCACAGGCTCCTTTTTAATTTTTTGTTACTTCTCTTACTAGTGACAGGGTCTCAAAAAATATAATTTACATTTGGCTAGATGATCAGAATTAGGTACTATTTTAAAAAAAGAGTAATCGTATTTACTGGATAATCCAGGATCCCTTACTCTAATCTACCACACAGGGCTGTTGTGAGCATAAAATAGAAAATTCTGTCTTGTTCATTATAATGAGCTTAGAGGATAAGCTGCATTCATAAATAACATAAGCACATCCAGGATCAGTACCATGCCAGTTTAGTAATTTAACAAATTCAGTAATAAAAATGAATAAGTTTCCATAAAATATCTTCCCTGTGAAGAAACAGGTTATTGAAGTGGCTGAACCTGGCAATGTTATTAATTTTTTTCTAATATATAAATTAGTCAACCATGTCTCCTATTTAGAGTCTTGAGTGTTTTTGCTATTAAATATGGAATAGAAAAATAATTGCATTTTGGAATGGTTTCATTTGAAGAATTTTCTGGAGGTAAGCTCTTTGATGAATCATATATTTTTTGAAGGCGCTTTTTGAATGTTCTATAAAGGAAAGCGGTTTAGCTCAGATTGTAAACTCCTGCCCACTGAAGTAGCTTTTCAATAAAATTATTCAATTGGGGATATAATAGGCAAAAAATAATATATTCCAGGGTTATTTTTTTTCTGCTACATTCCTTAGAAGACTTACCTTTTAACTTGCTTTTAGAGGTTTGTGATGGCTGGCAAGATTGGTTGATTCTTCTGTGCCTGATTCCTTTATTAAGGAATGGAAAAAAAATCACAGTAAAATGTTACAGAAGGAAATGCAACTAATCCATGGATGGGACAAAGGGCTTGAGAAGCATTAAGAAAATATCCTTTCCCCAGGAATCTAAAGTTCCAAAAGGGGGCACTGTTGCTCTCTGCCAGGCAATAGTAAATTTCTACTCAGAAGTACAACACACACACGCGCGCGTGCGCACACACACACACACACACACACACACACACACAGAGGCTAATTCACAGCAGTTTAGCACAGTTTAGCATCAGATAGCTTCTATCCATAGTACATTGCTCAACTTACTTTCTTTTTCTTTTCAAAATTATAACCCAGGAAGAATGTATTAATTGTTCTAGCAGAAGTGAATATGTAGAGGATAAGTAGAGAAGAGTTCTATCAAATAAACAATTGACATATGAAATCTAACCAAATAATTTGATTCTTAGAAGATGAAACCCTAGTCCTGCTCTCACAAATTCAGGCAGCAATCATTTCCTTATGTTTCCTTTTGTGACCATGATCCTTAACATCCACAGTGGAAGTCTTCTGATTCTACTCCACCTCCCGTTTTCTGTAGAATACACCAAGTTCTCTTCTTTCATTTGCAATTAATTACAGTATATTACATAAGTCACAAACAAGGTCAACCCCACTCTTTCCAAGTACTGTGTACTTATTTTGAGAAAGATAGACTTTCTCTCTCCAATAAATTGTGATGCAACAGTATTGCTTTTTCCCAGACATCAAATGAGGAGGGGTGTTGGGAATGAAAGATGCAGATTAAAAAAGAACCCCTGGATTAAAACAAAATAGTACAAGCAGGATCGGTCCAATTAACAACAACAAAAGAATTAGTAACAAAAAGAGGAAAATAAAAAGAAATATATCAACGTTAAACAGAATTACAAGCTGGAAAAACAGAGTTAGAAACATATTATGGCTAATGTGGTCAGGCAGAGAAGATAGAAGTGGGAATACTCGATTCCATTTCCAAAATGACAAGCAAAGGTGGACGGATATATCTTTTTATCGTTATGCTGTCCGGTCTTATTAAAGAAACAGAAGGGGGGGACCGTATCTCTCTTGGAAAGTTGGGTGTTCTTACAAAACCAATGCATATTGTGTGTTTTTTCATGCAGCTGTTAATAAGATGCATTGACTTAGTTCTCTCTGACAGAACCCACCAGACAACCTCAGGTCTCCATGCTATCACAGCTCAGTGATAAAAAATGTCTTTGCTTATCGTTCCAGCCACTCACATTACTAAACATAAAGAATCACCTATTATTTCATTCCATCAGCACTCAATATATCAGGGAATGGATATTTTATTCCAATGTACTTCCCCCATTCTTTCTACGACAGAGATCAGATTTTTGGCTCAACCAAAATTGAATAAAATCATCAAATGGGGTTATATTATTGGGGTATAGAGATGTATGTGTTTTTAGATATTTGGCAAGGGGAACAATTTTCTTTATGCATTAGGTTAAGAAATGTGAATTAAATCAGTCCAATGAAAAATGCAGACAATTTCTCCATCTTGCTTAGAGGAATTTGGTGGTTGCAAATTCCTCTGTGAAATGATCTGATCTGTACCTATTAAATTAATGTGCAATCTGGCACTCACCTATCTACCAGGTTTTACCTTTTGCTGAATGATGCAATGCCATTTCAGCAGTTTAAATAGAATTTCGAGATAACATATAATTTTAATACATTGTGAATGCATAGGAAAATAGTGTTTTGAAAACATTAGCCACTATATTGTCTTTTATCATTATTCTAGTGCTCAGTTCATCAATTAACATTCATGCTAAGTTTCAATCATAATTCTGATCTGTGTTATTTTTTTTTTCCGGCTGCCTCATCTGCGCTATACCTGAAGCTACCCTACAATCAATCAAATATGGATCAGTATTTTGACCAAGATTTTTCTGCCCAAGCCCAAAATACTAAGATCCTAAGAGTGCAGTCTCATTGAGTTTGAAATGATAACATTTACATATGGGAGACAGTAAGACTGCTATCTAACCATCTGATAGGTGAGTTGGGAAGACATGGAAGTTAGTCAGGTTTTATAGAAAGAATTTCCCAAACCTCTGTGTTTTGGCTGTCCAGTTATGGAAGAAACATGGAGTTAAGTTTTGATTTAGGTATTTGTATCTGGAACCCCTTGGTAAATTGTCTACTTGGACTCTAGATACAGAAGTCATAGCAATGTGCTTATGTTCCCAGATGAAGTTGGATAGTTTGGGGCAAAGTTGTCCTTTGGGTGTAAATTGTCCTTTCTCCCTCACCATAGCCCCTATATGTGTACTCATCATGGAGCCTAAAAACTTATCTTTTAAGTTAGGATTCCTAAACATGGGGATGGTAGAATGCTGTGATTGGATTTTGAGTTCTGTTGTACTCTGAAATGGCACTGGTTGTCAAGGTAAGGACAGCTATACTTTAACCTTTTCCTCTCTCCTTGAAGTTAGCGGGAGGGACATTTCCTGTGCCAGATCATGGATTGAGGTAACGTAGTACTACACCCTCAATGCCAATGTAGCCAGGGATTTCGTTTATTTTCTTTTGTTGTTGAAGAGAGTGTCTCTGATACAAGGTCCAGTAGAATAAGAACCTTAGTTCTTAAAGCAAGAATGTTGAAAACCATCTTCTTCATATAATTGAGTCCAAAGCCATTTATGGCTTTAAAGTTAATTACTGCTTCTTGCTTTAAAACAGGAAGGAAACAAGGACCAGTGAAAATCACTCATAGTTAGCTTAATGCACACACATCAGAGCCATATCAGTCAGATTTGAGAGAGCTGGTGTACTAGTGAAGGTGCTGGCCTAGAAACCAGGAGACTGTGAGTTCTAGGCCTCCCTTAGGCACAAAAGCTGGCTCGGTGACTTTGGGTCAGTCAGTTTTTTGGCCCAGCCCACCTCACAGGATGATTGTTGTGGGGGAATATATATTTTTAAAAAGGGATAAAAAGAGGGGGAAGGAGTTGTGGATTAATAATTTGGTGAGCGTAATCTGCTTCAGTTGAAGTGACCATCTTCAAGGGCACTCCACATACAATGCCTTATGGTAAGCTAGCTGAGAGATTCCTAAAGTGTGGGTCAGTTACAGCTGAAGTTGTTGAAAGACACTTGGTATAACTAAGGCCACCTGAGCATCTCTTGACAAAGTTTGATCTACTAATACACCTACTCATTCAAGGGCAGTATGACTCCAAAACAACAATTGAACAACAGTTTCCCAGAGCCGAAACTCATCTAAGCTTACCATAAGGCATTGTATGTGGAATGCCCATGAAGATGGATTAGTCACTTCAACTGAAGCAGATCATGCTCACCAAATTATTATTAGATTTTTATCCCTTTTTTAATAATATATCCATCTTTCAGGATTCAATTTCAGGTTTCGGCCTTCTTCCAGCCCATTTCCACATCTAGACATCACTTCAACATCTTCACAGACTTGCTTTAGTCTGACGACAAGTGTGTACTGATGAATAGATCTATCTGTTTGAATTTCTCAGTCGTCTTTTTTCATTGGTCATTTTAAAGCTCATATGAGTACTTGCACACATTGTATATGCGTTTCTCCTAATCTTAGCATTTTGTATATCAGACATGAGGATTTTCTAGCCAATAGACCTAGTAGCTATTCCCCATCTAGTCCACAACTCCTTCCCCCTCTTTCCAAGCCTCCCCACGTCAGACCATTTATTTATCCTTCCTACAAATTGGACTCTCAGAATACAGACGGTGAGCACTTGAGAAGCTCACTGCTCAGAAGTAATCTTGCTTCAGAGGACCAAGCAGGCACGAGGCTTTCTTTCCCTCTTCTGCAGAAAGTAAAGACTGCCGTTTTCTATGCAGAGACAAACTGGCCCTGATAGTTCTGTTCCTCTTCCTGCAGACAGAAAGGGGATAGATTGGGAGGTGGGACTAAGAAGATTGGGTGGAATTTCTCCCTACATGGAGCCTGATATGATCCCCTTGTCAGGATGTGTGACCAATACATGCGTTTTTGTGTGCTTTTTTTCATAACCACTGGCTTCATATGAAAAAAGTGGAAAGTGGGGGGGCAGGGGGGGATGAAAGCCTGCAGGTATCCATAACACAAGTGCCTTAGAGTCAAGCAATACACCTGTGAAAGCAGCAATCTAGAACCAATTCTGCAAATGGGAAGCAATCTTGGATTTCTTTTCTGGTACTGGGCATCCACCAGGGTGGTCAAAGGTATATCCAGAATCGGAACTGAAACTCTAAGGAATGTGTCTGGATAATCTTTTGTATCTAAGAGTGACAGGAATTGAAGTTTAACCTTTTCTGTGCCCTCCCCCACAATTATTTGTTACTGTGGGATAATTATTACAAAATCCTGTGACATGAAATTATAATCATCACACAACTGCCTCCTTCAGTAAGCCTGCATGTTTCCAAGACCAACATTGTCAAATGAATTATGAGATGGGCAAGAAGCCGCAGGTACTTGGATAGTTGCCCTATCCCCTCCAGCTCCCATGCATATATCTTCAATCCACAGAAGCTGAAACTCTTCCTATGCAAGCTGGCAGGACCTGCTGCTCTGGACTGTTCTCTTGCTCTTGAGCCTCCACAGAATTCTTTCCAACAATGGTGTCAAGATTGGAGCAGATATGAACCGTTTTATCCATAAAGTGTTGGGCCAACTAGTCATAGCAGGAGATTAAGTGTTTATTTATTCAACATCTACATGAAGCTGCTGGGTGAGGTCATCCCCCAGGTTGGAGTTCAGTATCAAAAATATGCCGATGATACTCAACTATATCTTTGAGTGTATAGTGAGGCTTTCAAAGTCCTGTCCCAGTGGGCCTGGATGGGGAGGAATTGTCTCCAACTCAATTCTACCAAGACCGATAGCTGTGGAAATTAGGATCACCTAGATCTGGGGAGGTTCCATCTTTAACCTTGGGTGGGGTTGCACTTCCTCATTCAAGGTGGTCATAACCTGTGGGTCATCTTGGACTTACTGCTTCTGCTCACTGAACAGGTGGCAGCTGTGGGCAAGAAGGCCTTTGTACAGCTTCATCTGGTGCACCAGTTGCTCCCTTTCCTGGATCAGGAGGCTCTTCAGAAAATTGTTCATGTGCTCCATAGTCACCTCACAGCTTGACCTCTGCAATGTGCTGTACATGATGCTGCCCTTGAAGACCACTCAGAAACTTCAACTGGTCCAGAATGCAGTGGCATGGACGGTGTTATATATGCCTTAGTATGCCCATGTGATATCCCTGCTCCATGAGTGCACTGGCTGCCAGTTTGTTTCTGGGTGTGATTCAAGGTGATAGTTATGATCTCTAAAACCCTATATGGCATATGGTACACTCCAGGTCCCTTGGATTAAATAGTGTCATCTACTGTATCATGACACAGGAAGCACGCCATCTCTGTTGCGACACCTGCCCTCTAGAATGGGGTTCCTCCTGATATATGGGTGGCTCTCACCCTACTGGTGTTCCGGAGTGCGTAAAAATCTGGCTCTTTTTGCAGGCCCTGGGCTAGAGTGGCTGGAGCGTTTTGCGGGAGGTGATTATGTTTTTAATGGTATTGGGCAGATTTACCATCTTGTTCTTTATTTTAATTTGTTCTTTCTTTATCTTGTTTGTCTCTTATCTATATTGTACTTAATTTTGTCTGTTACAGACAAAAATTAAGTACAGTATAGATAAGGATGGTACCTAAATCAAATAAATAATTGTAATAATAGTAATATTGCACACTTTCCTGGATCAGTGGCCCCTTCAGACAGTCACTCATGCCCTGGTCACTTCATGGCTTGACTGCTGCAGTGCTGTCCATGGAGTGCCCTTGAAGACCACCAGAAGCTTCAACTGGTCCAGAAGGCAGTGGCATGCCCATATAACACTTCTGCTTTGCAAGCTGCTCTGGTTACCAGTTTGCTTCTGGGTGTGATTCAAGGTGCTGGTCGCTACCTATAAATCCCTACATGGCATAGGCTCTGGTTGCTTGAGGGACCACCTGTCTCCCACAGTATCTGCCTGGCAGGTTCGATCTGGCAGGGCTGGTGTGCTCCGGGTTCCATCGTTTAAGCAATGCCATCTATTGGAATCCTGGGAGCATTCCTTCTCTGCAGCAGCCCCGGCCCTCTGGAATGAGGTTCCCACCAAGATTCAAACAGCCCTCATCCTACTATTGGTGTTTTGAAGGGCCCTGAAGACTGAGCGTTTTTACCCAGGCTTCTGGTGAGGGTGAGTGAAGCCCCCTTTTCTTATTTTTCATTGTTCCCCATTCAGGTTTGTTATCTCTGCCATCTTTGTTCTTTTTTGTTTTATGTTGTTTCCTTGTTTTAAATGTTTTTAATAATTTGTAAACCGTCCAGAGTCGCTGGGAGTTGGGTGGCTTATTATTATTACTATTACTATTACTATTACTATTATGGTTGGTCGCACAGTCAGCCAGATGTTTAGACTGGATTTGGCATTTTTATTTTATTATTATTATTACTTCTTTTTCTTCTTGCTAAAAAAGTAGAAAACCACCCAACTATTATATGATGGTTTACCATCACATTTTCATGGCATGATTTTGAAGGTTCATGCCCAAAATAAGGGGGATCATATGTAACACATGGGCATAGGTTGTCCACCCTGCCTCAGCACTGTGCTTGTTTCACAAATGAGGTAAATAATGGCTTCATGCAATGTTTGAACCCAGTCAGATGACCAACAGCAGTCCATTTTATTTTCCAGAGTACAGGTAGTCCTTGGTTAATGATCACTCTTTCAGCGACCGTTCAAAGTTGCAATAACACTGAATGATTGGTACTTATGACTGGTCCCTGAAGTTCCAGCTGTTGCAGCATCTCCTCAGTCAAGTGATTGTAATTCAGACACTTGGCAACCAGCTCGCACTTACGATGGTTGTAGCATCCCGAGGTCACGTGATTGCCATTTGCGACCTACCCTGCTGGTTTCCCACAAGCAAAGTCGATGGGGAAGCTGGCAGGGAAGGTTGCAAGTAGCTCCCGTAAGTAGCTCTCTCTGCCTTTTCTCCCAAGAAGCCCATTACAAAGTATGAGATTCCAGGGATTTCATACTCCATGGCACATGCCTGTCTGCAGCACCTCCCTGCCCGCACTCCCTAGCGCATGCATGTTCACTCAGCTGCGCTTGTGTGGTGCCACAGAACCCCCTCTTCTGTTCACCTGCACTCGCTTGGCACTGCACCCTCTCCCCTGCCCACCCACATGCGTGCAACACTGCAGCAGCCCACCACCCAGCTGCACTCTGTAGCACTCACCTACCTGCTGGCCTGTTTGCAAGCCACCCAGGACTTGCAAGTTCCTGCTGGCTTCCCCACTGACTTTGCTTGTTGAAAGTCGGCAGGAACTTGCAAGTCACCGTCACTTGCGTTCCTCGCTTAATGACTAGTAATCCTTGCTTAACGATGGCAACAGGGACGGCCAGGATTGCCATTGCTAAGCAATGCAGTCATGTGATGTTGTGCTTTACAACCGCATTGTTTAGCGACAGAAATTCCAGTCCCAGTCACTGTAGTTAAGCAAGGATTACCTGTAATATCAGGGTTTCAACAGGACTACTAGCCACTTCACTGGGCAGCTTCCTGAGAATATTTACGAATCTGTTGGATCCTGTAGATCTCTGAGAGTGGATCATCTTAGTTAAGGTGACCAAATTTCCAAGAGTAAAATCTGGGTTACATTAATTTGTGTGAATTTATCTATTTATTGGGGGGACGCAGTGGCGCAGTGGCTTAATGATGCTGAAAGTTGCCGGCCAGAAATGGCTGACGCTTCAGCGGTTCGAGTCCAGCCTTCGCGTTAAACAGGGTGAGCTCCTGTTTCCCCCCCAGTTCCTGTCAACCCAACAGGTCGAAAACTCACGTGAGTAGATAAATGGGGACTCTCACTCCGGTGGGAGGAAAAATGCTGGCAGCGCCTTGTACAGAGAGACGGGACCAGTTGCCGGTAAGCGCGAAACCGCGCTCACCCGAAAAGGGCGCGAAGCAACAGAAATCCCGCCTCCTGCGCTTGCCAGCTGGACTCTGCTCTAGGAAGGAGGCTCTGGCAAACCACTTCCGAAACACTTGCCTTGAAAACTGCAAGGACTTGTCCAAGCAGTCACTGCAGAGTC
This sequence comes from Liasis olivaceus, assembly GCA_030867105.1. Classification (NCBI taxonomy): domain Eukaryota; kingdom Metazoa; phylum Chordata; class Lepidosauria; order Squamata; family Pythonidae; genus Liasis; species Liasis olivaceus. The sequence continues at coordinate 122,751,034 of CM061348.1, read as the reverse complement.
AGTAATGACTGAGCGCAGATTTTTTTTTTAAAAAAAATCTATTTATTAATGTTTATCTATGACCTCTAATACTTGCTCAGGTGCAATTTAGGCTACCTTATCTGGGCTGGAAAAATTCAGCCGAACTCTAATAGGCAGAAAAAGATACAAAACACCAACTCTTTGCTGCCACCCACTGTTTGTCTGGATTTTTGCAATGAATACTTGAATCTGTATTCACATTGTGATTCCCATCAGTTTGTTTGTCTGTTTATTTATTTGTCACATTTATATAGCCATTCATATTTATATAATTTGCTGACTGTTGTGACTGGATTCTTGGATACCAAGTCATTTGGCACGAGATGCCTCCCACAGACACAGGTCTGTCCCACTAAACTGGAATGTCTGGCCACCCTTAGCTTAAGGGGTCCCCCTGCTCCTGCAGAAAGCAAAAGGATTCTCATCAGGAAAATAAACCGAAGGACTCCAGATGTTTTTCCCTGTATTGCCTCTATCTATCTGTATTGTGTTCTGTTTATGCTGTTCTGATGCCATACCGTCACTGGTGGGAAGCTTCGGTTGGTAATATATTCCAGGACATCTGTGGTCCCCCCTCATAGCTTTTTTGTCATAGCTGCAGCATTTTTCACATCTTGGTGGAGCAGCAAGTCTATCTTCCAAACCTCACAGCTCCTTAGCAGGTAACTCTTCCAGGTATGATTAGGCTATTAGTCACTCACTGCTTACTTTAAATCAGGCTTATAGCTAAATGCTCTCTTTCTAATAGGACAATCTTCTTGGAACCTGGGGTTACGTGTTGACATACCAGATTTAAACATATAACTGCAGATATGGCCAGAAACCATTTCTCTGATGGTAATTTCTAGAGTCTGTGATGCTGTGATCATGGAAACTGCAGTAGGTCATCATTTTTCACACATTATAGTGTTTATACACAGTATGGACACATGACGAAAACCTGTCAGAAAAAAAATACAGCATATGAGCTGGTTGTTGGGGCATGAGTGTTATTGGGGAGTACTTTTATTTCTGTTTGACAACAAGAAAAAAACCCTCTATTTACATGTTTTGCTTCCTAGATAAAGCTGAATTAATTGTAGTGAGAGATGAAGAACAAGAAATAGAACTGCTGTAGATCATTTTTTGGGGTATTTGATGAAAGTACTAATATCTGTCTCTGTAAAGACAGATGTTCAAGAATTCAAAAGATACTGTTGATCTTTTGAATTCCTGAAAGCATCATCTGACATAGGGACTTGATGGATATGTGGAGAAATGTAGTCCAGTGATATCTTGTTCTAATATGCTGCACCAAGATTTGGAAACATCAGGACTAAAGCTTTCTCATCCCTCAGCCAATTGCTATCTCTCATGCTAATATACTTCACATGGTGGTGAGGAAGATAAAATGGGAAAAGGACAAACTCAGGTATGCTACTTTGCATCCCTGGAAGAAATATGGGATATACTGTATCAGCATACAGGAATCTGCAGGATCTGATGATTTAGCTGCCCAAGGTGATGTATTTAAGATGAAATGAGCCTATAAATTATCTTAATGCATAAATAAATTTCATCAAAAGCAGCAGTATGCCATCACAATGTAAGCTCCGCCCCTTTTGTACATGCATATGACATGTGCAAAAGGGGTGGAGCTTGGATCGCAATGACCCAGCACTGCTTTCATCATTTGACTCCCGCTTGAGATCCTCTGCAGACATTTATTTATGAGGGCTACATGTATAAATAAATGTGTCTTTGGAATGCGTTCGGCTATAAATCCTGTCACCCCCAGCCATCTTCTCATTGCCTGTTCTTTTAATTTCCTGTGGCAATTATATATCATACATGGCTGGAGATACATAATTTTCATGAACAGTATTATAAATTTTGTGCAAAATGCAGTGGCACAGGCAGTTATGTATGCTTCCAGAACAGCACATGTCACACCTCTGCTCCGCGAGCTGCATTGGTTCCCAGTTTGCTTCTGGGTCCAATTCAAGCTGCTGGCTTTGACCTTTAAAGCCCTTCATGGCATGGGGCTGGGTTATCTGAGGGACTGCCTCTCCCTTGATTACATTTGCCCACCCCATCAGGTCTGGCAGAGAAGGCATGCCGCGAGTCCCGTCTGCCAGAGAATTACATTTGGCGGGTCCCAGCAGGCAGGCCTTCTCTGCCATGGCGTCCGCCTTGTGGAATCTTCTCCCCCCGGAAGTGAGATTAGCTCCATCCCTCTCAACATTCCGCAAGGCCCGGCTGTGTGATCAGGCCTGGGGGTCCCAGGGGACCGGGGAGATTTTGCGATGGCTCCCTTATTAATATTATCCCCTCCTGTTTTGTGTGCTTTTATAGTTATTTTTACTTGTAATTGTTTTTAAGTATTTCTTGTTTTTAATTGTTGTATGCCTCCCAGAGTCGCTTTTATGTGAGATGGGCAGCTAAATAAATACAATGAAGAGATAAATAAATAAATAAATAAATAAACAAACAAACAAAGTAAACATGGAACAAATATTTACCTTTCTCCTAGGATTTATTTTTCTCTTTAGGACTGTGAAACAACACTAACTTGAGATTGGTATCATTTGACAGCCAAAAGCAAATTCAGAGAGACAGTCTGAATTTCCCTTGAAGCTCAAATCTAAAATAATTTCCCTTTCTGCAGGCATTAGTGCCTGACAGGATATTTTGAGAGCACCTCAGCTGACACTAATTCCCAGAGTTATGTATCTGAGAAACCTTTGCAAAGCCAGTGCCCTCTGTATGTATTGGACTGCAAATCCTGTTATGCTCAGCCATCACACCAACAACCTCCTGGTTGGGAAAGACAGGGTTAGAATAATAGATATATGAATGTTTTATCTAAATAAGGCTCCTACAGAAACTTTCAAGGCATAATATCTCTTTCTCATCCAATAGGATTTCAATCCCAATTGTATACGTAACTAGGATGGAGAAACAGCATATATTTAAAAATGTGTTGAATGGCCTGGAAATAAGAGATTGCATACTTTAAGGACAGGGCTTAGGTTGTGTCAGTCAGTCAGTCAGTTTATTACAGTCTTAGACCAGTACAAGCAATGTGTCCATGAGTGCTCTGTGAGTGCCTATAAATCTATCTCAAAAGAGAGTAAATAAAATTTAAGTCTAAGTTAAAATACATTTATGAAACAACCTGACTAGAATCTGTGAGTGAAGTACAAAAAGAGCAATCTATGTCTAGGTTATAAAGTAGTATCTAAAATTATATAAAATGTGATAACATCTAACATTACAAAAATGTAAATGACAGAGCCTCCATACCTTTAGTAATAAAGGTGTCTTTGGGGGGGGGGGGGTGGAGTTAAAAGTTAATATAGTGCCCGCCACCAAGCAGTCAAAGCTTTATTTGGATAGATGTACCTCCATGGATGTACCATTTAGCAGTTACTTAGGAAAATGAATTTCTGCCCAGGTGTACCCAGCTCCACCTTCTGAGTTTTCACCCCTTGCCTCTGCTATCCGGCTACTAAAGGTGAGATATTCTGGTCTCTCCTGTATCTGAACGCCCTATTACAGAGCCCATTAATACCACATGTACCCTCCTCACCCAAATTCATTTTTATAAATTGTACTTGATGAGGAATATGTTTATATTGGGCTTAATAATGCCTTCTTCCTGAACTTCTGCTCCCTGGGCAGGTAATTTCTCTTGATTTTATGGGAGGCCAAACCTGTCTTCGCTTCCCAGAAATTTGTCTTCCTTGGGATATTTCCTTGTCTTTTTTTTTTTTTCCTTTGGCAACCCATCACCAAAAAAGGCCTGGTTTTAGTATGTAGGTATGGCGTGTGTGCACTGTGAAGAACCACAGAGCAGATGGTAGCCATTGTGGCATTTATCTCTCACCTGGTTAATACATCTCTGCCAATTTGGCATAACATCAGCAGAAAGACCATTAGGTCTGCAGGCCACATGTTCTGCAAAAGGCAAATTAGGCTGACAAAGTGCACGAGGCTAAGCTCTTGCAGGGTTTCTAATATGAATCAACTATGTGATACTGCTCTTTTTCATAAGGTCACCCTTAGCCCTGATCCATATTAGTCTTATGCTGATAATTATAAAACCACTTTGGTTAATTACAGCTCATGATGAAGAAGATGGAAATTACTCTGTTTATATTTCAGAGATGTTTATTCTGGATCTCTACCATTCCCTTGCCTTTTTTTTTTTTTTAAATTGCATGCTTTTTCAGATTTTTTTTTTTATTGTCGCATGTAAAGCATTTGAAAGGCAAATAAGAATACAAGGTTGATATTATTTTAAATGTATATTGTATTTGTCTCCCCAACACTGTGGTTTCTTAGTGCTGTGACTGGCATAGTATGGAGCCAGCCTATTAAACGGACTGTTTGTGCAAGGAAATTCTGAATCCTCCTGCAATATTCTGTTGCTTACTGTGTTCTTCCAATGCGCCTGATATTCCACAGCCTAAATGATCATTTGTTCAACAAATTCATGCTTTTATTAGTCAAAATATAGAGAAAACAGAAGCCCCCCTATTTCAAGATATTTGCTAATGCACGGTTAATTATCACATATACCTTTCTATAATTCATTTTACAGGAGACCTCCTGCAGGTAACATACTCACAGTTTATGAAGCAAAATAACCTCACTGTGGATTAGGACTGTTTCACCGCTGGTCAGACGGTTAGTGCTGCTAGGCCTTCTCCCTTCACCTTGCTAATTTGAACAAGGCTTTATTTTTATATTGGTCCTCCGCAAGACTGTAGCAGGGTTGTTCAGCCTCTCCCAGGCCTAATTAGAGCAGCAATGCAAGCATTCATAATGAATCGTGTCCTGAGTTGGAAGAGGTAGCTGAAGTGCCATGGTAGCTTCCTGGCAGACAGTCCTGGGCATGCTAAGGCCAGGCTTGCGGCTTGCGGTATTAAGTGACTGTTGAAATGTGTGGACTTGGCCGTGGAATTACGTGTCGAGATGACAACAAGCTGGCACGATTCTTTGAGATTGCAGCAAAGGGGCCCATTTACATTTTTTATTCAGTGATCAGAGCAATGTAAAATGGGAAAAAATGGCCAATGTTGCGGGCCTATCTGTTTTGATGGTTATACTGTAGATAGTAAATATTAAAAAGGAGGGGCTACGCCAGTCATCTGAAATGACAGGATCTTTCCCTCCTTCTATCCTCATCCCATAATAATGAATGTCAGTCCATCAGCTGTTGTGCATGGAAATCTTTTGTGTTGTCCTTATGTTTCATTTGATGCCCTTCAAGGCAGCACTAAAGGGATTGCACTCTGAAGGGACATAATGGAACAATAATCAGATGGCAGCTTGTGGCGTTATTATTATGAGGCCAAGAGTGTCTGGAGAGGCTGTCTTGAACTGCCTCCGTCTGCTAAGAGACTTGGCCAAAAAAAAAAAAAATGTGTCTAGCAAACTTTTCCTTGCAAGTGATTCAGCTGGCACCCTGTAGCAGATTTAGCCAATTTGATTTCGTTGTTGTTTTTCATTAAATTTCTCCCTTCTCTATATGTTGCACAAAGAACTGATAAAAACACCAGAAAGAGTTGTAAACTGTTTTTTAACCCTGTTGTATGCTGCTCAGAGTTGCTTGGAAAAGTGAGATGGGCGGCTAATAAATTGTGTAAATAAATAAATGGGGTTGCCAACTGTTGAAGCTGAATGACAGATTATCCAGTTAGTTGGTTTTTCTTTTAAATTACAATAGGTTTTATTTTAAAGACACAATGATCTTCTGTATAAATATTTCTAGGCATTATTGCATGGAGAAAAATAGGGAAAAAAGGGGACGTTTTACAGCATATCTGGAGGCTGAAGGGGCAGTGTATTTTCCCTTTTAAAAAAAAGCACATACTTGTTAGAACTGTTTTAATTTAGCAACTAATTCCTTCCTTTATATTTCATCTGTATCATTCTTCATAACAAGTCGTAGAAGAGTTTATGCAAAGCACAGGCAGCACTGAATGGTAGAATAAGAACCCTAATGCAAACATTAAATCCAGCGAGCAGTAAGAGATAGGGCACATCAGTATTTACTGCTTAAGCTGTTCTTGCCCTGTGCTCAGGCCAGCTTGACTCTAAGCCAGTTTTTTTTTTTAAATCCTGTCTGGATTGAGACACTTTGGCAACAGTTTGTAAAGTATGGAGCCCAGACTGTAGGCTACCACATCCTCCCACTGGACAATTCCCCTGTTTCTGTGCCCTCCTATCTTTCACTTCCAATTGCTTTCCTCCCTGTAGATGGGCCTACTTACATACGTTTATATGTGCATGTATCAGAGAGAGAGAAAGATAAATTTTTACATACAAAATTTAAAGCAATAATACTACAATGGTTCTCCTCCTTTCTCTGGGGCCAGTTCCAGTCGGTATTGGCAAGCGAGGAGGGGTTGAGCCCAAGTCCCCTGCCTTATGGGGTGCCTCAGGGCTCTATCCTCTCCTCGCTCCTATTTAACATCTATATGAGTCCATTGAATGAGGTCATTTGTCAACACAGTGGGTGGTATCAGCTGATGTTACACAGTTGTACGTTTCTGCCCTGGGCTGATGAGGTGATGTTGCCGAGGTGTCTAGAGGCTGTGTGGGTCTGGATGGGAGAAAACAAGTTCTGGCTCAACCCTAGCAAGACTAAGTGGCTAGCTCTGGAGAGGTTCCATCCTTAACTCTGCTTGGGGTATGCTCCCCAGTCAACGTTCGTGCACAATTTGGGGGTCCTCCTGGACTCACAGCTCCTGCTCAGAAGAGGACCCCCAAGTCCTGTGGTTTGGGGAACCATTGCACAGGTTTGTCTTGTGCACCACCTGTGCCCATTCCTGGACCAGTAGGCCTCACTCAAATGACTCATACATTAGTCACCCCATTTGAATTACTGTGACATGCTGTACATGAGGCTGCCTTTGAAAAGCATTTGGAAACTGCAGCTGATCCAGAATCCCGCAGCCCAGACAGTTTTTGGTGTTTCTTCTCACACCACATAATATTGCTGCTCCACAAGCTGCAGTAACTCCCTATAAGCTTCCAGGTGCTGGTTATCACCTATAAAGCCCTTGTCAGGACTAGCCCAAGGAACTCCAAGAGACAATGCAAATTCAGTCCAGCTATGTTTATTAGCTACAGCCTCTAGCAAGAATCTTCCCAGACTGAAACCCCAGCTCCCAAAGTCAGCCAGTCACAACAGTGTGAATTCCTCAGGGAGGTGCCAGTCTCATCCTCTTGTTACTCCCACGCTCTTCTGGTGACCTAAGAAAATGTTTATCTCCCTGAGCCTGGCCTTCATAATTCCATTCCATCACAGCCCTACACGACATAGTGCCAGGCTATTTATGTGACTGTCTGTCTCCCATTGGCCCACCAGATCTAGCAAGGAGGGGTCAGGTCCCTTCAATCAGAGTGTCATCTCGTTTGGCCCAGAAGTCATGGCCTCTCTGTGGCAGTGCCTCCAGAAATTTGGATGGCACTGACCTTGTTAGCCTTTTGTAAGGCACTGAAGACCTGGCTGTTCTCCCAGCTGTTTGGGCCAGGAGGTTAGATTTTCTCTGCTTGGAAATATTGCTTTTATGAGTTGGGTTTATTGTTTTGACCTCTGGCATTGTGGTTTAGATGGTTAACGGTTGTTTTAACCTTCTATACTTCCTATTGTTGTGAGATGGGTGGCCACATAAATCATATAAATAAATAAAGCATCAAAATATACATATACAACAATAAAATCCTTTCTTACTATTGGTAGTCCTCGGTTAACAACAGTAATTGGGACCAGGAACTCTGTCGCTAAGCAACGTGGTTGTCAAGCATGAAGTCACATGACCACACTGCCTTATGATGGCAGTTCTGGCAGTTCCAGCTGCGGTCATTAAGTGAATCCCACACGGTCATTAAGTGCAATGTCACGTGATCGCCATTTGTTACCTCCTGCCAGCTTCCCCAGCAGTGAAGATTGCAAATAACGAACATGTGACTGCGGGATGCTGCAATGTTGTAATTGCAAGCTGGTTGCCAAGCACCCAAATCGCAATCACATGACCATGGGGACACTGCAATGGCCACAACTTCAAGGACCATGGATGTTGTTGCTATATGGCGTTCCTTGTTCTATTATAGATATTAATATAACAAAGCTTAATAAAGTGATTGTTGATGACAAAAGCGTTCCTTTTATTTGAAGCAAATGGGTCATGAAGAGTCAAATATAGAGAAAAAGACAACAGAACAGAGATATGAGAGAAAGAAATGCTTTCTGCACATGTATAGCAAGTATTTTGCTTTTAAAATGTGCCAAATTATTGTGTGAGAATCCAATGCATCCAATTCCATGATGTAACAAAGTAGTAGCTTTTCACCTCTTAAAAGCTATAATACTCTGAGTATAAAATGTGGGTTTAAATGTGTTTCACTTAAGTGTAAACAAGATGAATAGGTCTAGTGGTGTGCATAGAAGGAGAACAATATTTACTGCATGGCTGATGTACTGGCAGTTGTTACAGTTTAGGAATCGAAAAATAGACAGTTGTCAGAAAGAATTTCCTTTCTTTAGAAAGAAAATTGACAACTGTTCTGGGGTAACAATTTTCTGCTGTTTGGAAAAAATGTGCCAACTATTCCCATATTCCCACAGGGGAACCTTTGGTTCCTGTGAAAATGGGGAGGGTATTTGGAGGTTTCTAAAAAATGTAGTTCTTAACCATTTTTAGCAGAGGTGTATTATATGGCTTGCCTACCCCTTTTTGTTTAAAAGGAAAAGTTGACTTGCTCTCCCTTGAAATAGCAGATTGTTATCACGGCAGCATTCTTGAGAAAGTCTTAAGAACAATGCTAAGCCATGATATAATATTGCTCTGAAGGCCATTCTTGGAAATGCTGGTTCCATCCTCCCTGGATAGAGGGCTATACTGCTACTGGTAGCCAAATTATTTTATCATACCATATTTATATATATTTATCATATTGTATTTATATAGCAGCAGTAGGCTCTAGCAGGCTTCACTTGCCATTAAGAGTCTTTTAATTAAAAAGAGAGAGAAGCTGGCATGCTGTAAAGCACTGGGCATCATCTTTATTTACCAGAGTGCCCCACATAGGCCTCTTAAATAAGACATGGAGGTGGCCTGCCAGCCTGGTAAAGAGAAGCTAGGGAGGTCCGGGTCGTTCTGAGGGGCCACGGGAAGTGGCAGGGAGCACTCTCGTTTGCCTTTTGATCAGTGAGAGGTGGTAGCTTGGGCACACCTATCCTTAAAGCCAGTGGGCAAATCTCCCCTCCTTGCTGCCATTTTGGGAGATGGTCACCATGCTCTGCAAATTCCAGTTATGTCCCCTTGCCCCAGCCCAGCAAGTCTGTTTCTGGAAGTTGCAATGTTTTATTAGTAGTGGAAACAGTAACAGAAAGAACATGAAAGGGGGAAAAATCCTTGGCGACCTCATGTTTAAAGATAACATCTTCCAAAGGTCTTAGAATTTCAAACCCATTCCGCCCAAGAAAGATTCTCCCACTCCCCACAAAATGTCCCCCCCCCCCCAACTCCAGCAGAACATTCCCTTTGTTCCTTTTATAGTGTTCTTCAAAACAGTTTTTCTCAAGGAGGTTTATAACACCCTAAAATCATATTTTTTAAAAAAAATCAGGCAATAATTAAATTCATGATAAAACACAATAATGAAAACACACAATATAAACAACAAAGCAATAACAAAAAACAGCAGCGAAAGGTTTTCAGGTTGTGCATATGCTTCAAATTAGCGCACTGATGTATAAGCATGCTTGGGAGCATTAAACTATCCTTGCATGGCATCAGTAAGGCAATACAGTTGATGCCAGCTGCACCATGCTGGCGAGAGCTTTCCAGGAGGGGCTACTACTAAAAAGGCCCTTTCCTAGACACTACTCACTGCGCCTCAAAATTGAAGGGCATGATCCCCCCCATATCTTTCATGAGATGAGATGCTTCTTTGAAATTTCTACTCTCATTTCTACTGTTGAAGAGGCAACCTTCTCATTCGATTCTCATAATTTCAACAGATCAGGGGGTGCCAACCTAACAGGTGGTAGAATGCACAAATATATTCATACACACACACACACACACACACACTGTACAGCCCATTTAGCATTTGCCTTCTAATTCTGAAAATAATTTAAAGTCCTCTGGTGGTCCTTGAGTCATAATTTAAGAACCCGTGGTTTAAGAAAAAGGGGGCAACTGTTATTTTGTTAAGTAACAACACAGGCTTTTATGTACTTTAATTGCATTACGTGTTGGAGGTTAATAAGTGAATTATGAGTTTTGGAATCCGACAAGAATTATTACACCCAAAGTCTCATTTGGGACATGATCTTGCTTGAAAGTCTGAGCAAACAGTAGCTTTAGACTTAGAACCACTACCCGCACCCCCCACCCTGCAAAGTATTCTATTTTTGTTTTTAAAAATATCCACTAAAAACCAGACTGACATCTCTTAATGGAAGGCTGAATGAATACATGCAGGAATAAAAGATTTATGATCCTGCCTCTAAAGCAATGCATCCAGCATTTATAAAACTATTCCATCAGAAAACAGATTATTGTTAGAGAAAAAAATGTGCTGAGCATATTCATGCCTAAGCGTGTATGTAGGGGAGTGTCACATCTCATCAAACATTTGTCCGCCCTGACTCCAGCTCAGTGAATGCCACTCATGGAGTCGGGAACCGCTGAATATGATATTACCCAATGATTTAAAAAAAAAAAATAAGAGAAGCAAACACTATACATTTGGGGGGAATGAAAGACGTGCTTGTATGCTCCATAATTTGTTGTTAAATCTTTGAGACTCCCTAGTTTGGTTCCTCAACTCTGGCTCGGCTCTGGACTGCTGGTTTCCTGCTCCTGACTCACTTCTGACAACTATGGCTCAGTCTTTTCCCAGAGAATGCTTAGAAGAATCAGCCTTAGAGTCACAGATAGAGGTAGTTCCAGGAGCAGATTCAAAGTTCATAAAAATTCAATTTCCCAAGTGCACATAACCATCCTAGCAGAGTATTGACTCAGAAATTCCATGCAATATGGACACAGGACTGGCTTCCCAGCCCAGGAAAACGATCAGGAGTTACATTTGTCAAAATTCAGTGGGGCAGATAGCAGTGTAGTCAGGAAGTGTACCGAGGCCTCCATGAGAAACCCAGTGCCAGAGAGGCTATGTTCCATAACTCATACCAGAATTACCATTCTGTAATAGTAAGCCAGGATCTTTCAAGAATACCAGGGATCAGTATGATGCTCTGATCAATTCTGTGGATTTGGTTAACAAACTCATATGGAAGCATCTATGGTTCATTTGTTGCATTGAAGGTGGAAGAAGAGCTCTCTGTGTATGTGGGAGCGCTCCCTTAGAGCTCTAAGGGAATCTAACCTGAGCAAGGAGTACTGAAACAGGTTTTGTAGTTATAAGAGAAAGAGTTAATTACAGGAAAAAAATTACAAGAAAAGGCAAAGCCTAGTACCAGCTTAATTACATCCTACCAGGAGGAGAGTCAGAGAGCATGTGCTCTGTACCTGTGAATCGGGCAAGGAAGGCTGAAGGAAGTGAAGGGAGATTAGCAGTCTGTTAGATAAAGAGCAGGCAGGGGGACAAAGAGGAGGCACTATGTCCCTATTTATTCCTCCCCCCTCACCCTGTGTGGTTATTTCATGCTAAAGACTTAGTGGCACTGAATTCACACTAGCAACATGTTTCTCATGAACTAGGAACCCTGGCTTAGTCCTCTTAAACAGGCCAGTCTCTGTAACGAAGAGCAGGAAACCAAGTCTGGCTTGTCTTTGGATCCTCACAGTTACCAAACCATGGAAAGACCCATCCAAAGCTGTTAGGAGGAAGAACCAGCTGACGCTATAGGCACACTCTGCATTGCTGCCTGTATGGCTAATAATGACATTAGATAAAGATGCAGATTTGTGCTTTCCAGGTACACTATATAGAATTACAGACTTGTACTTTGAAGAAATACCCATTTGCCCCACGGTCTTCATTATACACCTTAAGTAAAAATGTATGCACCGATAAACAAGTTAAGATTATTCTTTGAATGCCTTTCAAGACACTGCTGTCGAAAGTGGTATTTTCCTAATTCAAACTCCCAGGGGCTTCTTCATTCATGCGCTGTGGATAAGAGAGGCTAGCGGTTGCCCAGCAGCGCTCTAAAAGCAAGTGTTATTTCTAGGAAGGCAATCAAATGACATTGTTTAAAATCAATTACCATTATTAACTGGATCCCTAAAGCAAGTCCAGTTTCCCTGAAAAAGTAGATAGCTAAAAGATACCAACAGACAGATTATCAACATGATCTAAGATTCCAGCATTGTTATTCTTTGTGGGCATCAGAAAGACACTCATCTAACTTGAATGGTCCTTTGCAAGAGAATTTTTAAAAGAAGTTGGCAAGGCTGAGTATATGACAGTAGGTAATGGCTAATAATTATTATTTAGTACATCAACGGCTAAATCACATAAATACCCATCACACTTTTTCCTTTTGAGAAAAGGAGCATTTTGCAAAGCACAAAGAGTAGGAAATAAAGCCAGCCCATCAAACAAAAAGGCAAGAGACAAGAAAAGGAAATACAACTAAATCTAATTTCCACCAGCACCATTCACTATGCCTCTCCGTATCTTTCTGAACTGTTCTTCCTTCCATCATTCATTCTCTCTATATGACCAAACCACTTCAACATCCTCTGTACTGGTCACTAACTTTTGCATGCAATCTACATTCATTCAGCACCCATTCATTCCTGGCCCTATTTCTTCATGTTTTACTATGCATACTTAAGTACCCCATTCCCACTGCGTTCTAGTTACTTTTGTAGTCCTCCTGACATACTCAACTCTCACTATAATAAAGTGGGCAAAAGTATAACCATTTTTGTTTCTTTTCATAAACAATCATTGCTGACAACAGATTTCACATATTACTCATTATTTTTCTACAAGCATTTGCACTTCTTAAAATTTCTCCATCCCTTTTCCCATGTTTAGTAAATATTCTACTAAGGTACACAAATACATCTACTTTAATGTATTGTCGAAGGCTTTCACGGCCGGCATACGAAGGCTGGTGTGGATCTTCCGGGTTGTGTGGCCGTGGTCTGGAAGTTTTGTTTCCTAACGTTTCGCCAGCATCTGTGACCGGCATCTTCAGAGTGCAGGAGCACAGACAGGAGCAGTTCTCTCTGTGCCCAGGATGGTGTGACCCTTTTGTGGGTATTTATAGAGATTTGGAGGGGGGGGTATGGGGTGTTAATGAGTGGCTGCTTGCCCAGGTGTCAGGAGATCTGTGTATCTTCCTGTGGGCCAGGCAGGGTCCCTTCTTCTATTGAGTTGTTAACGAGTGGCTGCTGAGGTTGATTAGCATGTTCATTGTGTGAGCTGTTCGCATGTCCTGGTGGTTGAGCTGAGTTCGTTGACCTTTTGCAGGCTGTATTTTTCAGGATTGGTAGCCAGGTTTTGTTGATTTTTAGACTCTCCTCTTTTTTATTGAAACTGTGCTGGTGTTTGTGAATCTCAATGGCTTCCCGGTATAGCCTGGTGTAGTGGCTGTTTGTGTTGTCCAGTATCTCTGTGTTTTCAAATAGGATTTTGTGCCCAGTGTGCCTGAGAGCATGTTCAGCTACTGCAGATTTTTCTGGTTGCTGTAGTCTGCAGTGTCTTTCATGTTCTTTTATCCCGGTATGGATGCTGCGTTTTGTGGTCCCGATGTATACTTGCCCGCAGCTGCATGGTATGCGGTATACTCCTGCGGTGGTGAGGGGATCCCTTTTGTCTTTTGCTGATTTTAGCACTTGTTGTATTTTTCTGGTGGGTCTGAAGATAACGTACCCTTTAGAGGGCAATCTGTCACTGTAAATCATTCCTCCCCAGCATCCTGACTGCCGCCAGATCCATCATCCTTTCCCTCATGAGTGCCACTGAAATTCTTGAGAAGCTGAACGATGTGAGGCCTAATTGCAGACTTCATATCTAGTTGCTTCCTAATCAGGTGGGTATAGGATGGAGGGCATAGCGCTGGCCACAGTCCCAGGAGGCTGCTTGGGTGGATCCAAAAGAGTTCTGGTCATGTGGGAGTCATAACTTTTTTAAAAAACTGGATGAAAAATGCTACTGCTTTTATGCAATCATTTCCATTATAGAGAGGTTATTTTGTAGTTGCTGAGGGTAAAATCCTTGTCCTCACTGAGTCAGTGGGTTTCTGACTTGTGTGAGTGCAGCAGCATTGTTGTAAACAAGGTTACATTATTTCTCGGTGAAAAAGATGGCTGTTTCCATCTTCACTTCATATTAAGGTAAGAAAAATTCCCACATGAAGGATTATGTCCAGCAGTGATTTGATCTTTAAAGAATATATTTTTCTCAAGCTCTGAAAATATCTCCTAGCCCCAAAGCTAGTTTTACCATTACAATAAACACTAATAGCAGAATAATTTTAGAGTAACTATTTTAAAAAGCAGGCAGCTGTTTGTAATTTAACACTATTAATCCACAAGGTAATTACTCACTGCCTGTAGGCTTTCCTGAAGAAAACAGTTTTTTAACCAAACAGTGGAAGGCCATTTCAAAAGCAGCAAGGTAAACCTCCCTTGGAAGAGAAAATCAGAATTTAAGATGAAGCCACTAAAAATGTTTTTGCCTTAGAAAGGATAGAGCATTAAACAATTCCCAATATCACATCAGATAATTAATCAGTATATATGTTCCTTTCGTTTGGTGGCCAACCCTGAATTATTGAAACTGTATATCCTGTTGTTCTGAGTAATATCCAGTAGATATTTGTCACACTCAACATTCTTCCTCAAAGTTAGGAGCCCATCTGTACCTGTGACAAATTTATTCTTATCCATATTTCTTAGATATTGATAGTGGAAGGGCTGGGAAAGGCTATTCCAGTGGCGGATGAGGCAAAATCCTCCAAGGAAGGTACAGAAGATTTTGGTTAAACTGCCTTAAAAATTCTCAGGATTCTGGATTGAAAAGCAATCATGAATACATTTAAGCTGGTATATTAAACTGAGGTCTGTATGGATCAGCCTTCCCATCACCAGTGTTGTTACTCTGATTTTGGGGAGTGAATAGGAAAGAGTTGGGTTAATCAATCTATTAAGGAATTATTTACTGATTTGATTAGTATATAGGCTTAAGATTAAGACTGACTAGTCATAATTGTCAGTGTGATGTAACACTTTTCCCTGACCAGGTCTGACTAGACCCGCTTTTAATCCTTACACAGCTGGGAAGCTCACTGGGTGACTTTGAGACAGGCACACTTTCCAACTAAACTACATCGTAGGGTTGTTATGAGAATAAAAGAGGTGAGTGGATCATGTATGCTGCTTTTGGTTTCCTGGAAAAAGGACTATGGTACTTTACATCACACACTGCATCTGTCAGGATTTTCCTTTTGCCTTTTATTCTTCAGGAGTACAAGTCAAGTGAGAAAGAGCCGCACATCTCAAGGGAGCCAAAGTTTCTCCATAATATTCCATGACACTGAAATGATGCTGCGCTTCACAAATAAAGGGAGGGGGACCCCTTTTTCCCTGCAACAAAGCCAACTGGCTGCACCTGTCACTGTTCAGAACCATTTGTCCTCCTAAATGCCTACTCCCTCACCTCCAGAATGAGTAAAGCTGCCATAAAATCCCACTTAGCCTGAAAGCCAAGCTTCTCCACACGTCTGTTAAAGAAAAACACTAAGCAGTGGCTGGGCGGGGGTATCACGAAGCATTAGCATAGGAATGTCAAACTCAAGGCACTCACAAGCCTTCAGAAGAGCCTCACGTAGGGCTATGACATTATTAATGCTAGTTTCTTCTCACACCCATGCCCACACATGGCTAGAAATCACCCAACACTGTGTGAGTGGAGTTTATTTATTTACTTTAATAAACAAGCAGCGGAGTCTGTAGAATGAGCCTATGGAAAATCATGTTAAATTGCTGCTTGGGGGGACCTGTCAGTCAACATTTTCACTACAGATGTCTGTCTGCTGTTTATTATTCAGGACAAAGACATTAAAAATAAATATCTGTCTCCAGGTGAAAAATTTAGGAAACTAAGACATGACTGTATAACTGATCTAGAGAAGACCAAGCTGGGGGGTGGGGTGGGGAAAATGCGCACGCTGCAGTCTCATTGATGTTAACTCCCTGTGGGAAGCAGCCTTTAATTCGTATAAAGAGGAGTATTGTTTACATGTTCTTACTGCTAGCACAGGTCCTAGAACCAAATCTCCCTACCCTCCATAGGCATAGGCGGTGAATGGGTAGAAGGGACAGTGGCAAACAGCTTGCTAGCAGTCCACTCTGGGGAAGGGGGATCTACAAGCCAAATCTTTTTTTTTTTAATAGTGAAATTCTTGCAAACAGGGTTGAAGATTAGGAGAGCTGTCCCTTGCCATTTACATATGCTCTCAGTTCAAGTAACTAAACTGGTTCTAGACATGGTACTGGCAGCTGTGCCCAGAACTTTACATTATCCCATGAAAAATATACAGCATTGGGAAGAAGCCAGTGAAACTGCACTAGGGAAATGTGATTCCTTGTCTCAAAGGAAGGAAGGCTCAGAATAAAAGTTGGATTTCTTTCCTCTAGGCTATTGTTTTCCCAACCTCAGCAACTTCAAGCTGTGTGGACTTCAACTCCCAGAATCCCCCAGGCTGGGGAATTCTGGGAGTTGAAGTCCACACAGCTTGAAGTTGCTGAGGTTGAGAAATATTGCTCTAGCCTACCCGCAGGCTGATCAGTTGTGGGGTGTATACATAGACTATGGTTTTGGTTTGCTACTCTGAGACTATCAGAACTGTTTTCTAGATGGACTATGACACTGACAATAGCCATGAGAGTAGGATTTTTGGGGAACTATAAACCAAGATATAGTCCAAGTGCAGGAATGCTGCTCTGCACTGCTTTCCTGCTGAGGATTGGACATGAGAGTGGCCAATATTCACAGTACTCTAAGGAATCTAGGTGAGTTTCAAGGGCCAAAACTGTGGTGACTGGACTTTCCATGTGTTTTTCTAATTGATCCATGTATCTATCCCAAGAGGTTGGGACTTGGATTTGGGGACTGGACTGGTCTTGGGCTACAACATCCAATCCTTGGGCCTGTCTATATGTGTAACTAAAAGGTTAGCCATAATTTATAAGCCACATGCAGCCTTCATGCAGCATGCTAAGTCCTAAATCATGATTTACTAGCATTAATGGCTTAGTAGATAGTATGGACCTAGCATTCTTGCACAAGGGTCTTTTCAAAATGATCCTACAACAGTGTGGATGGTTTTGCTTGGTGAACCAAAATAACACCACCCAAGTCAGAGCTGCTTTGGCACCCTCCTTTTCACCCTTATGGTCTTTTTGCACAGCAACACAGCAAAACAGTGCCCATTCCTCTAGCAAATCCAGCCTGAAATGTTTAGGACACTCTCTAGAGTACATCCAACTGATACATCTCCTGAAAGCACAGTCCCTCTGGAAGCCTGATTAAAGATGACTTTTTTCAAAACTCAGATTTTAAAAATCATCACCATGATTTCCTCCTTGAACACCACACAGTTGCCTCCTTTCCCTTCTGACTCTGCGGTTGCTGTTTGCAGTACTTGAGAATCAGATTCGAGAGTGAGGCGGCCGTTCTTAACCTAAGCCGACAAAGGGGCTGGTTCCCTAGCAACGGGAACCAGATGAAAGTTCTCAGAAAGCTCTTCTTCTCCCTATGCCCATTTCGTTCCAGCTTAGCATCTTAGGCACAGCAGCCTCTCGTTGTAGATACCTGGGCTTTAACCTGCCGTGGGCCTTTCTAAAATCCATGACAGCAACCCCAGTGGCTTGAAAAATCACGTGGTCTACATTCAGCGTGGAAAGAAAACCATGGTAGTGGTCGGTGAGTAAGATGAGCTCCCAAATGCAGGAATGAAAAAGTTTGTGCCAGCGCAGTTCAGATTTCTCTCTCTTTCTCTCTGAAAGATTATTGTAACTTAGTGTTGGAACAATTGTTGTAGTTCTGATGGCACCGTATCTCTGTTAAAAAGTTTGCAGCTTTGAAGTACGAAAGAAGCAGTTATGATGTATATCTGGCTTAGTTTGGTCAGCCTTAGCAAACCAGCAGCTTTTAAAACTGGAGTTCAGTTGCATCATCTCTGAAGTGGGTACAGTTAACTAAAGAGCCCGGTTTATTTATGTATCATTTTATACCATTTAAATTCACTCATGCTGCAATCCTGTGCATACTTACTAGGAAATAAGCCCCAGCAGTGCAGTGAGATTTACTTCCAGGCAACATGCAGATTAATGCACTGTCAACATATCTGGAGTTGTTGACTATCTATCTATCTATCT
This sequence comes from Liasis olivaceus, assembly GCA_030867105.1. Lineage (NCBI taxonomy): Eukaryota > Metazoa > Chordata > Lepidosauria > Squamata > Pythonidae > Liasis > Liasis olivaceus. The sequence continues at coordinate 122,732,651 of CM061348.1, read as the reverse complement.
ATCTATCTATCTATCTATCTATCTATTTCCCGCCCATCTCCCCCCAATGGGGGAATAGCATGGAAAAGTTGAACTATGCATGCATTGTTACAGCCCAGAATAATTGATTTTACAATGTGGAGAGAAAAAGAGTTGTGTAATCATGCCCTTTTTATATTTTTTTAGAATTTATCATGCTTAGTCAAGCACAATTTAAATTTGTATTTGCCAGATTCCGATTGATTCTTATTGTATTCCTACTGGATTTCTATCTCATTGGTTACCTTAGAAGACAATAAGGTAATACAACAGATCTCTGGTTAAATAGTATGTAGAGTTAAACTGCTCCATAGCATTAATGCAGGGGGTAGTTAAGATTTGGGGGAATAGTTTGGAATTGTTTTTTATATACATATAATTTTTATTAAAGAAATTTTTAAAAGAATAAAAACAATACAAATTTTGAAAAAGAAAAGTAAGGATTAATTGTCTATCCATTTGTACCAACAAGAAAAGTTCTGGTTTCAATTGAATATTATTCTTTAAAATTCTTTGTATCATTATATGTATTTGAACCCCAAATTGTCTGGCTTTTTTACAAGTCCACCAAGCATTATAAAAAGACCCTTCATGTTTTTCACATTTCCAACATAAATTTATACATTCTAGATAATTTTTCTGGAGTCGTGTACCAACAGTACATCATTTAATAAAAGTTATTTTTTAAATTATAACAATGTAAATTTCAGTTCTTTCAGCCACATATTTTCCCACAGTTCCATCAGTTTATTATGTCCAAAGTTCTTAGCCCATTTTATCATACACTCTTTTACTTGTTCTTCTTCCATTTCAAATTTCAACAAAAGTTTATACATTTTAGCAATTACATGTTCATCATTTGTACGTAGTTCAATTTCAAATTCTGTCTTGTGCTATTCAATTCCAAATGTTCTCTTATCTACCTTAAATCTTTCTCTTTACTGTACATACAAAAACCATTGAAAGCTAAATCCCTCTGCAGTCAATTGATCTCCTGATTTCATCTTACATTCTCCATGCTCATGTTGTAACAACTCTCAATAGGTTAAACATCTCTCTTTGCCTGCTGTTTCTTTCCTATAAAATGCTTCTTGTGCTAAGACCCATAAAGGCATTTTTGGGCACAATCTGGGTTTATATCTATTCCAGATTCTCAATATGGCACTTCTAATATAGTTATTTTTAAAAGCTACATTAACCTTAACTTTATTATACCATAGAAAACCATGCCATCCGAACTCCAGGTGGGGCCCCTCTAATTCAAAAAAATCTGTTATTTCTCAGCAGCACCCACTCTTCATCCAAACCAAGCATCAGGCTGCAAAATACAATTTTAAATCAGGCAGTACCAATCTCCTCATTCCTTTGCATCTTGAAGGATTTTATATTTAACCCTTGGATTTTTCCCTTGCCATACAAACCTTGACATATCTTTCTGCCATTACTTAAATGGTACAACTGGGAAATAGTTTGGAATCGTGATGACCCCTTTGTTGAACAGTTTTGTTAGCGTGTGTGCAAAACACTTGGGCTGGAGTGGGGAAGGCACCTTCCAGAAACAAATGTTATTTAGAGTCAAGGTTTTTATTATTTAATTAAAAGTTCAGCCCTGAGTAGAAGTAATATGCAAGAGTTGGTAGTGTATAAGTATCTAACCTAAGAAGTCATTTCAGATCCATCAAGTGAACTGTATAATCTTTTAAATGCTCCAGTTCTTTAATAGAAGCCTCCCTGGTGGCCCCTGTCTTTGGCTGATTTCAACCGTTCCTTTTCGCTTCTTTGAACGAAAAAGAGACAACACTTAAGAGTTGAGAATACAGTAGTTTTAGAGAGACTCTTTTTTTTTTTTTGTCCATTCAAGTCAGTTTTTTTTTTTTACTCCTGGTGACTGCCTGGACAGTTTTATTGGCACGGTTTTTCAGAAGTGGTTTGCCATTACCTCCTTCCTCCGGCTGAGAGAAAATGACTGGCCCAAGGTCACCCAGCTGGCTTTGTGTCTTAAGGCGGGACTAGACTTCACGGTCTCCCATTTTGTAGCCTGGTGCCTTAACCACTACAAAACTGGCTCTCTAGAGAGACTCTACTCCTTTGGATATACTAATATTTTATTCCATTGGCTGTTGCAATGGATCTACATAATGAAGCTGTAAAAAACAGCAACTTTCTGAATGAATGTGGTTTAGCAGGATAAAAATATTCAATTACTGACATGAATGGATGGGTGTGACTGAGACAAAGGAACACAGAAAAAGTGACTGGGCCATTTAAAGATCCTAAAATGAATGAGGATAATGGCTGTTTGGTGGTTATCAACTTAAAAAAGGTTTATTTGTTCTGAATATATGATTTAAGGCTACTCATATATGCACATGAAAAGAGAATGAACATAAATCTAAAAGTATTTGATTGATTAAGATGAAAGATTATATGAAAGGTATGAAGGTAATGTGAAATCCTGAAAGTGGGACAGATCATTTTTGTACTGTTGGCAATGGATCTTGGCACAAACGTCATGGAAGCAAAGGAAAGTAGTGAAAAAAAGTGTGAAAGTAGAACAGTTGCAGGAAGAGAAAATACATATCCTGTATGGAAAAGTGTTAGAAGACTAACAGAATGATTGAAAAGTGGAAGTAAGGGAAAAAGGGCATGGAAGCTGCTTGAAACAAAATTTTTTTAAAAAATTACAAAGTACATTAGCTTTATATTATCTGCCTCTGTTACTATATAGTGTGCTGTTCCCCCCTTCTGTTTACAACTTGTTGACTATCTTTACATCTGCAGGGTAGAGGGTAAGACTAATGGAAGGAATGTTAATAGATAGACCTAGATTGTCTATGGAGTAGCTCTAAGACTTACTTAAACATGTGTGGTGGGAAGGCATCATCTGTGCCTGACAATTGCAAGAATGTCATGATTGTTACCCTACACAAAGGGAAAAGTATAAAGAGTGAATGCAAAAACTACAGGGGGATTAGTTTGTTATGGGTGCTTAGGAACATCTTAGGAAGACTTCTTGTTACAGCTACAAAGGGTGACAATAACCAAGATTTGGGAAGTGCGTTGCAGCTTTATGTTGGATGGGTGAGTTGCAGACCAGATTTTTGCTCTCTGAGAAATATATGAATCTGAAAAGGAATTTTATTGTACCTTTATTAATATAGAAAATATGTGTAGGCTTGAATTATGGAAAGTTGGGAGCTGAATGCAGTAAGAATGGTTCAGCAGTGAGCAGAAATGTAGGATAACGATGTGTACGGTCTCCTTGGTTATACAATGTAATTCCCACCCAAAATTGCACTGCTATTATTATCTATTGAATTTTGGCAACATAATCCTGGCGAGCTTCAAGTGTCACAAAAAAGAGGCAGGCAACAAGTCTTTGAGGGAACACTAGAATTTCAAAGAAAGTAAAAAAGAACAGTTGGGCCTTCCTAAGCCAGTTTTAGCATAGCGTTCATGAGATTATAAACCAGAATCTGAAAGCTCACCTCATGTGCTAGCCTGAAGAAGCTAAATCCTGCTCTCTCTTTTAACTTAACTTTTTCTTTGAAGTTAATTATCAAAAGTGAATAGTAATGGATTCCAATCTCTTTAACTCACATTCATCTTTTTGGCTATATAGTAAAACATTCATTTAATGGATGCCTTGTTAGTGGACTTTGAATGCAGCAGATTTCCTTCTAAATATCTCCCTAAAATAATGAACAAGGCTGATGCATCCGATGTAATCTGGACATCATTGCACAATGGTATAATCACATAAAGGACACATTACATCAGTGGCACAATGACTTTGTTATACAAATGACAATTTGATACAAATGATGTATTTTTGCTATTTGCATAATGACATTATGACTTAAGTTAGATAAGTCATCACAGTTGAGGTACTTTCAGACTTGATGGATATTCAGTAATAACAGACCCCCTTTGACTCCCAATAGTCTGTTAAATTTAGGTTTTATTCAAATGGGGAACTATAGTTTAGAGAGACCAGGGCTGCATCATAAATTCTGGGTAAAGAATTTTCTCCTCTTTATCAGATTCTTGGCAGCCAGCTTTATCAAGATTCTGACAAAGTTTTCTTTGACAAGATTTATGAAGAAGAAAAGAGGTTAGATTACAGAAGCTTCAACAACATTTTAGAGACCAATTTGTCTTTCAGCTGGTTAGAGCAGAATCTTCTCCAATCTCTTCCTAATATTCTTCTACACTCCAGCAGACTGGCTGCCCATTTCCCAAACAACTATATAGATGTCTGTTAGCGTTTTCCACAAGTTCCTGATTTCTTAACAGGCTGTGGACTTACCATTACACTTACTTATGAAAGAAAATCCATGATTTGTGATTTAATGCCAGTTTACTAAGTGGAAGTTTAAACCAGGATCAAATTGTGGTGTAAGAGCCTAATTAGCAAACCAATATTAACACAACATACACAATTTTGAATGAAAAAAGATATCTTAGTTTAAAATAGTTAGGGCTGAAATGCTAAAGCCAGTATCTGAAAAGAGGAATAAATGATGGGGGGATTATGTTGGTTCCCAGTTTAAAAACAATCTTAAATTATGGTTTATGAAGAAGTCTCCCATATGAGATTTGCCACTTGTTTCTTGTAGAACAAATTTAAACAATATTGAAGATGAATGGCTTTGAAGAATGCCTTTATCCTTATGTGTTTTTCTGATCTGGATATTGGAAATTCATGGGTCTTACTGAATATTCTTTTTATTTTAAATGAGTCTATGGACTAGAAAAACATTTTAAGTTAGCTGAGATTTTGAAGAAGTGAACCTCTGCTCTGCCCTTCCAACATCAGATGAAACAAATTCTGTCTCTGACTGACAGAAAATGACATTTCTATAGGTGGCTGGAAGCCAAAGAATTGGAGAATTTGCAGCCTAGAAGGAAAGATAATGGTTTACAGGCCTGTTTTCTGGCTTTTATCACTAGTGCATGATAGTGTTGTCATTGTTGAGAAGATTTAAAGATGAAATAATTAACTATCTAGACTGAATTTATCTTCTGAAAATATACATGGTTTTCCCAGAAGGACTTAACAGTGGAACATATAATTATGGGGACAACAGCCGTAGAAAGAATCAGGCAAATGTTTGGGTCTCATCAAAGGCAATTATGATGCAGTAGCAATCTCTTTTCTAGTTGGAGGGTGAAGAGGTGCTGCTCATTTGGGAACCATTTTTTCTGTATAATCTGGTGAGCTAATGCTGCCAGTGCTGAAGGATAGTGTGCCTGCTATGAAGAAAATCTGTTCTGTTTTGCTAAGAAGTCAGGGATCATACTCGTTTTTATTGTAAAAGAGGGACAAAATTCAGAGAAGGGTGAGGAAGACATCACAAAGTATGTTAAGAGAACTCTCTAGTCCATTATCAACCGTATATGCTTACTTGGAATTCCTATTAAGTTTAAGAGATCTTACTCCCAGATAGCATAGACTAGAATGTAATTTCAGTTGGTGATCAGTAAGGGAGCTGGGAAAAAAATAAGCCAGCCCTCGCTCCAAAACAGCAGAGGAGACTTTAAAATCAGTGGGTATTTCAAAGTTTCACTGTGGAAGAGTGAGGGGTGATTTTTCTTAAAGGAAATTGGAGCTGTGATTCTCTTCAGAAATGCCATTTTCCATGCAAGCAGTAACCTTTAAAAGTAGCCTGCACTGAACACAGTGAGCCTTGCAGGGATAACAAAAAGTTCTCCTCCCTCTGATCCCTACTGATTAGAGGGAAGACTTTATGTATATGGTATGAAGGTCAGAGGCTAAAGGCAGGGTCTCAGGAGAGGGAGGAGCCAAGGCCATTCTGAACTATTTACAGCTTGGATGGGAACATGCATTGGTCAGATTAGGCCCACTGGCCCAAAATTCACCAGTCTTAATATCGCAGCTGCTGCCTGGATCTTGGAGAGTCTGTATTTGCCATTCAGATTGAACAAGATCTTTGAGAGTCAGGTGCCTCCCCTTGCTTTGGGCTCAGGAGCTAAGGCTTCTGGGATGTGAAGGAAAAAAAGGCAAGTCAGCTGCGTGCCTGCTGAAGAAGTGTAGGCTACGGAAAGCCCCTGAAGTCAGGCCTTGTCTGTAAAGGGAGGAGAACAGCTGAAATCCAGGGCTTCTATTCCAGAAGGAGTAGAAAAGAAGAGAAGGCAATGTATTGAGTAGGTCACATGTCACAGTCGTCTAAGTATTTGTTTATTGAGTTTTCTTACAGATCCCTTGTCAGGCAAAAGTCCTTCAAAACAGCTTATATAATATCTGAGACCTTAAAGCTGTCTATCTATGGTAAAGTAACAAACATGTGAAAATGCTAAAGCAGAGCAGCAAAAAACTGAAACACATGAAAAGCCTGGCAAGTATTTGAGCCTGAAAAGAGATCCAATAGCTTAGTAAAGGAAAGCTTATTTGGGGAGAGTGTTTCAAATTCAAAGGGCAATCCTATCGCAGGTCACTTCCCCATCTCGCCTTAGATCAGTGTTGTCCAAACTTGGCCACTTTAAGATGAGTGGACTTCAACTCCCAGAATTCGGCTGAGGAATTCTGGGAGTTGAAGTCCACTCATCTTAAAGTGGCCAAGTTTGGATAACACTGCCTTAGATAGAACCCAACACGAAAGTTCTGGTTGGAACCTGAATGCTTGGGCTCCCTATCGGTGATCTTTTGTAAAGTTTGCTTAGTCTGAAGTCTGCTAAGATTCAGTCCCAGGTAAATATGCGTAAGATTGCAGCATGTGAAATCTAGGTTAACTAGGTTATGACTATCCTCTGGTGCCGCAGCAGAATTGAGTGTCTCTCTGTCTATTTATCTACAGTATCTATCTCTCACGCACTTTTGAGTCCGTCTTGACTCCTGGCAATTCCCTAGACATGCCATTTTCTTGGCAACATTTTTGGAAGTGGTTTTCCATTGCTTTCTTCCTAGGGCTGAGAGAGAGTGACTTGCCCCAAGTCATCCAGCTGGCTTCCTGCCTAAGCCAGGACTACAACTGATGATCTCCCAATTTCTAGCCTAGTGCCTTAACCACTACATCAAACTGGCTCTTGAGGCAATGATGCGCATCCCCCAAAATATCATTTTGAGTAACTGATTTCTTTATGCATAAATCCTCTACACTCACTGATTCTCAGCTTCATGTGTGAACTGATTACATTGGAAAAGCCCTGTACATTGGGGCATCCTTAACATATTTTTTCAATGCTAATTCTGTCACAGTTCATGCACACCTGCAATTCAGATAAATTGATCAGGTTCGTGGGAAGTCACTGGAATGGTAGGTGAGACTTGGTTCACTGAAGCTTAAAGGAAGAAGCTTATTCCGTTGTTCTAGAGATGGTGTGAATCCTTCTTTTGGCCAAGGGCTGTTATTGTACTTCTGTTTTAGAGAAATTACTCTTTGTGGTGATTCACCATCCTTTTGTTCTGATGGTTCTACAGCCATGAAACAGACAGGATACTTGATATAAGTACAGAGGGTTCAGTGTGCACATCAATTTTAACAAGTGAGTTTAATTTCAGAATCAGGATCTTGTGTGTTAGGTTCTCCAACGGAATTGGAGGCAACGGAATTGGAATCAGAAGAAACTAACACAAAAGAAGGAACAGAGGGAAGGACAGATTTTGGTTTGATTTTAATTGGGGCTGAAGACAGCCATAGCTAACCACATGCTTCATAACTCCACTATATATTACAAGCTGGCTAAATTCATATTACAAGGGAGGTAATTGTATATATGTGAAACATTTATTTCTGAATTAGGCATTCACTGTGATGAGTATTTTACTCTCTATTGTTATGCAATACTGTTTATCTGGGACTTAGATGTATTTTCTTGAAGAAATGCATGTTTTAAAAGATGTAGGATTGTCAGCATGATACAAAACTGCTGACAATAAGAGGACTGCAGATTTCATATTGTGTAAATGGGGCTTATTGACTAGTCAACAAATGTCATACATTTTGGAACACAGTTATTTGCTTTCCAATTTGAAATGACAGCATACATTTATTTAGAAAGAAAAATGAAAAATGAGAACTTGAATTTCTCCAGAATAGTACTATTACATTTATTTATCCTCATTGATCAATGTAAATAAATGTGGTACTTGAATTCAGTTTCAATCCAAGGTGAGCAGTTGGTTCAACACAAGGACGTGTGCCAAGTTTTTTTTTTCTTTCTTTCTAAAAATGCCTAATACGTAAGCTTATAAATGCATTATTTTGGAGCTACAAATATAATTTTTCTGGCCCTCCTGAAAATGGAAGTTGATATTTCACAATTCTATTAGAAGTTTGTCATGTGAGTTAAAGAGAACGTGAAGAAATCCTTCTATCCATCAATTCGTATCCTCCAATTTTTTTTTTAAACCTCTTAATATTTTACATGAAGTTTGGCTTCTTGTAGTGGTAAGCAACTTCTCCGTACCCATTTGCATTACCTTTCTAGTCTTCCCTGTATACATGGTGTGAAAGAGAATTACATACTTTTCTCCATTTTTAATTGGGGAGATAGCCCACGCTAGCTAGATCAGTCCTTATCAGAAAGAGGCATAGCTGGGAAATCATCCACGGCTCCTAGCCATTGTGCCGGGGCAACACAGGATCTTGGATCACACCCAAACTCCAGCTTTGATCTTGTAGGGGAAGAATTCCTCTACTAAAAGAAGGGAAGGTAATACATATGTGCATACTTAGGTGTTTCTGCACATGAGAGTGCCTTGTATGTCAGAGAAGAAAAGTTGGTGTATGCAAACAGAGATAAATTAACTGTGTAAACTGAGTATCTTATTTTGCAGCCAGTTAATTTTCATTTGCAGTTATTAATACATTTACTTTTTTGTCCTTGCCTTGGCCTATTTTGGAGTGTGGCTTCTGAAAGGTACATACTTTATATATACATACACACACACACACACAAACACAGATATACATATGTGTACACATATGTTGCATGTTCCCATTTATTGAGGGCAGGGGGATTATCTCCAAGAGTGATTTCAAGGCGGAAGCTGGCAACTGAAGATGGTCATTGCCACAGGTTTTTTGTCTGTATTCATAGTGTTTTTCTCTCTCTGCTCTTCCATATCGGAAGGGTCATCCTGAATTCAGGGACATCTTCCTTCCAATTATATAGGGTTTAATTGCAATTTGGTTTGTATGCTAGTTTGAAAAGCATGAATGAGGTACGTTCATATTGAAATGCAAACTGAATTCCTATTCATGATATACATATCACACTAATTTGTGGTTCCTGTACATTGCATAAATATTTATTATGGCCCATACCAATCACTGCATTACTGAAATGGCTTCATAGCTTATATGTTATGACAGCCCCACAGGGATATTAATACAGCAACTGGGTAGAGTGAGCAAGTCTACAGTATCAAACATGGTGGGTAGCCAATCCACATGAATCAGATGCAGAGGCTTCAGGAGCCCCGTCCTCTTTGTCCTCTGGCCACCCTGTATTCCAACCAAGGGTCCAGAAAGAAAGTAACAAGCAGTAACCTGAGAACTGAGAGCTACGAAAAAGGTAGAGTGACCATATGCCCTTCTTTATAAAGGTCTGTCCGCTAATGGACAAGGTCCTCTGTTTCAAGAACAGGGAATCTCTGGCCTACTCTCCTAATAGGGCCCACCAGACTAGACCATTGGGCTATATTCTGCAAGCAAGACTCTTCCCCAGAGCCTCATCTGAGTGCTTCCAGGTTGTCCAATTTGAGGGTGTCCATAAATGTTAGCTTTATTTTGACTTCCTTGCCCTCTTCCTGTCTGAGAAAGGGGTGGGGAAATAGGCACTGAGAGCTACTGATGCTGGGTCAACTTCACACTTTCCTTACAGCTGAAGCCAGAAAGAGCTAGCACTTGCAGGTGGTCCAGAAGTGCAAATGTGTGGGGCAGCCAAAACTGGCTGGGAGGGAGCCAGGACTCAGAGAGGCTCCAAGCTCTTCTGTCACTGCCTTCAGTGAGCCCAAGTGGAGAGACCCTACTGCAAAAACCCTACCATTCCCACCATCATTCTCCTTATCACCCCCATACGCTTAGGTCATAGTTATTCAGGGGAAGACTTTCTTTCTGTACTTAGATTTTGGATTTGATATGGACTCCTGATTCCTCAGAGTCCCACTTCATGTAGGGAACTTACCTAGATACCAACAACTCCCTGCTGCCAAAGTTTGTCTTGGTTGTCAAAGATGGCAGTGGACCAGTCAGGACTAGCCATTTTTTTCTCACCTTCACATCTTTGTTTACATGTCACAGAAGGTCTCGATAGAGCATACATAACGGTATGTGCATTTTCGTGTTTTGCTCTCCATTCCCCATTTGTTTTCCGTTGGTGTTTTGTCAGTTAAGTTGTAAGCCTGCAGGCAGAGCCTGCTATGCCTATGTATGTTGCAAACCTGGAAAATGCCTGGAAAATGTTCGGCATGTATAAGTGATGACAGTGAAGGTGCTGGGAATGCCATTTCTGCTACTTCCTGTGTGCTAGAGAGGAGGCCTGGTCCTCACCACGAGGAAGCTCCTTAAGGTTGCCCAGGAACTGCTGCCCATTTTCTAGCAAAAAATGGGCAAAAGATCTGATGCCTTGCATGACTTGCCACACAAAAAGTTGATAACTATATCTCCACCCTGTTAAAAAGTCTTGTTTGGGTTTGGAGGGATCCTCCAGCAGCTATTTTGACTCCGCAGAAGCAGAACCAAATGGAAGCTGCGGATTTCATGAGGATGGAGAAGGGGAAGGAGACAGATGCTGGCCGCCAAACAGAACATATTTTATGTAGTTTGAACCTTTGAACCTGATCAGTCTGCCTCAACAACATAAACTATATAAAGCTTTAAATTTTTAAAAGCACCCTAAATGGATGGAAACCAATGTCTAGAGAACCCATGCACTAAATACAAAGCATATACCCTAAGAGGTATTTTGACATTGTATGACAGCAATCAGATCATATAATCGTCTTAGAATTTCTGTAGAAAATGTTAAAACGCATTACTACATTTCAGAAGAAAGACCGTTCAGCACTTCATACCTGGGAAACTATATGTACGACTATTGTGAAACCATTGGAAAAGGCCCAGCTAGATTTACTGGATGTTGCCTTTTAGAAAATTCTTTTTCACTCTCACACAAAGGCAGCCATTCATTTGCTTAACAGCTCTGGTTTTATCTTTGTAAAAATGTGGGGTGCAAACAGCCAGGTATTGTGGATAAACTGCCTCTGCCAATCAGCTCTTTTAATTATAGCAGAGAATGTCTTCTATGTAACAGATTGTGAGTGTAGTTCTCAGCAGTCCTATCAAAAGAAAAGGATAAAGAAATTAGGAACAAGAACATCTTACACAGACAGCATTCCCTTCCAGCACATTGTAGAAGCGCAAAATAGGTTGTTGATGCCTATTTTGAAGCACAATGGTTTAACACATACTTTGTATTTATGTTTAATGGCATACTACAGTACTCCTTCATTTCCTTCATTTTTTACTCACTACAGGGATTTGTATTAAGGTATGAAAAGGACTCAGTATTGTGGTCTTGGGCTAATGAACTAGACCTAATATGATACCCATGGCAGTTTGGCTTAAAATAATAAGCCACCTGGTGATGGGAAAATGCTGCCAATTAGGGAAGGAAATTCTAGGTTAGACTGACGAATAGTCTGACAAGATATAAGCAACTTGCTATAGGTTTATGGCTGCCCAGAAGACTTAGAAGGATCAAATCGCAGACAACAAGACCAATGTCCCCAATCTGGCAGCATTTAGGGTGCAAAACCCAAGAAATTTGGGCTGAGAATTCTGGCAGCTGCTGTCCCAGCACACCTAGAAGGTGCAAATTTGAGGAACCCATCATCTATCTGATGAAGTGGACATTGATCCATGAAAGTTATGCAATAAGATGTTTGTTAGTCCTTAAAGTAACACAAGAGACTTTGTTGGAAAAGCTTTTATATTGGCAGCATAGGCAGCAGGAATTTGATATTATTAGCGTACTGGTTATATTGGCTTTAATGTCTGATAGGGTAGTACACACTCTCTCCCAAGAGCCCTAAATGGGCTGGTCTTGATCCTCGGAGCGTGCTGTGTGAATCTGGAAGCAGCAGTAAACTGAGGCAGGCAGAGGTTAGCAGGAGTCAGGCTGAAGGAAGTGCAAGTAGGCTGCTAATCTCACAGATGAAGCCGTTCTCCAGTCAGTCTGCAAAGAGCAGTTTCAGAACACTGAGAAATTGCCTTAAGGTTGTATGCCAAGAACTTGGTGCGTCTTTTTGGAGTGATGCTTGTAAATTGCCTGTCTGCTTGGGTATCTGAGGCTAATTTTGCCATGACACCGGCACAGAGTCTTCCTCTGTTGCATGGCATCTGCAGTCTGCCCCAGTGCTATTGAACAGTTTCTTGCTACAAACAAAAACAATGCTGCCATTTTTCAACCCATGTAGTAGAAGCTGTTTTAAAATATGCCACATACATTGTAGATAAAACATATCGTTGGAGACCCTAGGGTAGAAAGTGGGGTATGTGCCATAACTGTTGCATTGTATTGTCCATACAAAATGTATGGGGTGCTTTGCCACAGTCTGCCATTGCAGTCTCTGATGGCAAATAGGAAGATTAATGCCTGCAGTTCTAACCACTTTTCATATCTTTACAGTTACACATTATTTATAGGAATCAATTAGCTCTCTGTCTCTGCTGTTTTATTACGGGACTCTGTTCAGATCTCTGGCATGCCCTTTTAAAATGATGATGGATGATGGACTTTCAAAATGAGTAAAACATGGACCGTCCCAGGGGAACAAGCAGAGAGCAAGAGCCTTAAATGATGATAAAGCACAACCTTGGTGAGACAGTAAGAACCTGTCTATGGAATCAGCGTGACTTTTGCTATGCACACAGCTTTTTTCTCTCTTTGCTGAGAAGTCTTCAGTGAGTTTTCGTTTCTTTTTGTTTAAAGAAAATGGGAGCAAAAACTTGCTCAACAACATCTGACTTGGAAGAGTTACACATTTGCTGCAGATTTGTGTTTCAGTAGGACTGTAGGAAGCTTTTATCTCAAATATTGGAGACTGTCTCATTTTATTTGTCTGCAGCAGGGGTCCAAAATGTTTGGGGGGCTGAAGCCTGGACAAGAAATACCTTTAAATAAATTAAAACTCTGACTAAAATTAATGTATTAGCTACAGTTGCTCCTCAGCTATTTGATAATTCCCCCTCTGTCTAAAAATTATAATTTAGGATCAATATTTGAGGGCTCTCTGGGGACTTTTAGCAGCTTTAGGGGCTACAGCTAGTGCACCTCTGATCTAGAATAATGCTTGTGTTTTGAGAGGCTACATGGAGGTTGTGCTGCTAAGTAGACCAAGGTCTTAATCTTGTTACTATGTGTTGGACATGAGTCAGTAGTTTTGCACTGGAAGACTGAAGATGACCCTGTAAAAATAGTTAGGAAATAGAACATTTGTTTTGTATTGATCAAGGGATAAACACATTAGGATTATTGTAAGTTCTGTAAAGTGCATACTCAGGTTTTGGAAGGGATGAGATTGTCAGCTGAGAAATGATAGATTGGTTTGTTTTGTGGCTGATTGGCTTCCAGACTGAGGCAAACCTATTAGAAAAATTAAGCCATCATGGTAATGCTGTTGCTAATGAGGCAGGAAGCCAGGCCAGACCAGGGGCATGAGACATGGAGGAAGCTTCGAGCAGACAGCCGAGGCCAGCACCGAAAGGCTTCCAAAAGAGAGGACTGGAAACTTTATTAAAAACTGTGGAAGGAAGTTCCCTGGAAAAGCTTCATATTTTCTCTGGAAATTTCTTTTCTTCTTCTTTTTCTTTATTTCATCCAAAATAGCTTGTGTTTTCTCTTGACTCTTCTTTTTAAGTTCACTATTATGTTGTATAAAATAACCTCTAATAAAAGCTTTCTTTGCATCCCAAACCATTCTTAAATCAGTGCCTTTACCTACATTATTTTCAAAACGCTCTTTTATTTTCTTCTTACAATCCTCCGCTATTGCTTCTTTCTGTAGCAACAGTCTGTTTAGTTATGTTATATTTGCTTTCATATACAGATGCTTTTAGAGAATTCAGAGTCTCACCTGAATTCTCACCAGAGAATTCTGAGTCTCACTTTTGGGGACATGTCATCATGTTAATGATCACAAATCTTTCCAGAGAATGCAGGTGTCCCCAACCATTAACCTATATTAAGAACGAATGTCTTGGTGGATACAACTGAGGATTTTTCCTATGGTTTTTCCTATCTTTTTGTTTGACGTTTCCTATATCTTATATTGTTTGCAGTAGCCCTCAACAGAAATTCCAAGTGATAGAATGAATATATTTAAAGGTGAGCAGAATCACAGTCGAAGAGCTTTTCTGGCCTATCATGTTTACTCAACAATTTATAGACCCTGTGTTGCTTCCACAAAATGTGTGCCGTTACACTAAACCACAAGATTAGCAAGCATATTTTTGGCAGGACCTATGCATTTTGTGTACATGTAAATATTGAGTTGGTACCATCTGGCCAGCTTTGGCTGATCCCCAAAATCTAAACACTTGGATGTTGGAGTTTGATAGTAACCTGAATGGGACACCACTAGGAAATCCCAGAACTAAGGGTAGACTGGGAAGTCAGCAGCAGCAGCAACAACAACATGCTGGAATAAGGTAATGTATTTTTGCCAAAGCAAATGATGTATGTTTCTGTAATCACCAGGAGTCAAACCCAACGTAAGGCAATTGTACTGTTTAGGAGGACATTTGGAATGTATCACAGTAGACCCCTTGATTACTTATTAAATAGTGAGTGTTTGCAGTGGGAAAGTTTTTCATTTTTAGCAGTCAACATGCCAGCTGCACAACTAATAGACAAACTCCAAAACTATTACTGTTTTTTGCTCTGAGATAGGGTGGGTGTGTGCTAAATGTGCTGAGCCCTTCATTCCCAGGAGATGAACTTGTTCTCTGAAGGCCAGCCAGCTTGGAGAATACTTGCATCCTCAGAGCCTGCAATCCTTTAAAATATCAGTTGCTGAAGCCACAAGCAGGAGGGTGCTGTGGGAAAGGAATTCTGGATCAGATGGATCTTGGTTCTGATCCAACACAGCTCTTCATTATTATCTACTTATTAATAGAATAAAATCTGTGGGACTTGGTACTTGGATATTTTTCCTTTGGGCTTATCTGCCCTGCCTGGGTGTCCCATCACCGGAATGGACAAGCACCTGTTTCTGGAGGGCAGAAATGGATGGTGTTGCTCTCTATTAATCCCCCATTCACTGCCAAAACAATCTCAGGGCACATTTATCTGTTCCACTTCCAAAATGCATGCTTCCATCTTATATTGCCTTGAGTGTTCTTGTCCATTTGGGCTAGAGTGCTTCAATTTGTAGCAGACTAACCTCAACAGTCCATTGTCAGCTTTACAGAAGAAGGACTATTCCTTCAATTGAGCCAGTGCTTATGAATAGTTGCAACCCCCCTTTTACCAGCACTGCTGAAACAGCATAGTGCTCAGAATCTTTGCTTAGCACAGAGAAGGTTGCCAGTTCGAAGCCCAGCAGAAACATTGGGGTGTATCTTCTTCTTCTTCTTCTTCTTCTTCTTCTTCTTCTTCTTCTTCTTCTTCTTCTTCTTCTTCTTCTTCTTCTTCTTCTTCTTCTTCTCCTTCTCCTTCTCCTTCTCCTTCTCCTTCTCCTTCTCCTTCTCCTTCTCCTTCTCCTTCTCCTTCTCCTTCTCCTTCTCCTTCTCCTTCTCCTTCTCCTTCTCCTTCTCCTTCTCCTTCTCCTTCTCCTCCTCCTCCTCCTCCTCCTCCTCCTCCTCCTCCTCCTCCTCCTCCTCCTCCTCCTGCTGCTGCTGCTGCTGCTGCTGCTGCTGCTGCTGCTGCTGCTGCTGCTGCTGCTGCTGATTTTATCTCTTGGCTTTTTTCTTTTTTAAGTCCAGGGGTTTATCAGTTTACCATTTTTCCAGTCACCTGAAGTAAAATGCTTTTATCCTGAGCTCCTAGAAAACTCATATCCAGTGCTAGAACAATCTGATAATTAGAACTGTATATAATTCAAAGTAGTCATTGAACTGGATTTCATGTAGCTCTACAGCCCCCACTCCTACCAACCTCCAAACTAAATTCTTACAGAAAGCTCATTTGCTGTTTCTTGGTCCATGAGTTTCCCAAGGGTGGCAATCTATTCATAGAAAGATGTAGCTGCAGACTCTATTAACCCAATTTAAGCAACAGAACTAAAAAACCTACTATTACCTTATATAGATATTTGTTATCAATAAACAAATTTTGACATGCAGATGTTAAGAGATGAATGGAATAAAGAATTAGACGTTTCTATATTACCTTCTTAACTTCTAACTTCTATAGCAAGAGTGTCTTAACTTCTATAGTCTTAACTTCTATAGCAAGAGTGTCAATGGACCTTAAACTACAACTTATACAACAAAAAATATTTAGAATTTATTGTACTCCATTAAATTTGTATAGAAAAGGACTAAGACAGTAATTTATTGGTGATGTAACAAGGATAATGCTTCTTTAAAATATGTTTTTACAATGTTCTATACTTACTAAGTTTTGGGAGAAAGTCGTGGACTATATAAACATGACTGTGTGACAAAAGCTCAATTTTTCAGAGGATAATATTCTCTCATACCTAGTACATGTAATCTGACAACTGGACAATGTAAATGGATTCTCCGTGCCCTTATTATGGCTAAAAGACTGATACTGCAACGCTGGAAAGATAAATGCATGGCCCCATTCACTCAATGGATTGAAGACCTGATTGCACTTGCCATCTAGGAGATGTAGACTTTGTGTGGACATGTAAAATGAAACATGGGACTCATTTATACAAAATACAGTAGGTTAGGAAAAAAGCATGATAGTTACATAATCGTATTAGAAATAAATATATATATATATTCACATACTATATAGAATTGTAACTGTTTATTTTTGTAACAACATATTATATTTTACATTTTCTTTTTTTATTAATTTTTCTGTTGAATTTTTTCCACTTATTTTTAAGCACTTGTTATGTCATTGTTTTTTATAGTGTATGTACTTTTTGTGGTTTTTTCCTTCTTTATTTTATAATAATAACAAAAAAAGAGGGAAAACAAAGGACAAAAATTAAAAAGCAACAAAACTAGTTCCACCACCACCACCACCACCACATGCCTCCAAAGAACAGATAAAAAACCAGCCACAAGCAAACAGCACAAGTGCTTCTGAAGGCAACCAGGAGCCTCGTGCAGAAAGCTACACGTTTCCTTACTCTTGGCCTGTTCCATAGCTCCCATCTAAAACACTTCATTTCTCCTGTTCTCTGTAATTGGATGACAAACTTGCTGCCCCTCCAAACAGCATGTGTGTGCAGTTCTTGATGGGTTATTGTGCCCTAAATTGTACTGACTGTCAGAGAATGGGGATTGATTTGTATCAACTTCAGTTTCCGACGTCACAAGGGCTGATTTGTTATTGCCTCAGACATCCCCTTGTATACCAGAAGTGTCATCAAATTCTCCCTTATCCCTCTCCCTGATGTGACTGAGGGAGAATGAGCACAACAATGCCCCTAATGCATTCCTTTCCTCTCCAATTCCCCAGCATGTATTAATAACGGATCTACTGATCTACCATCTATTGCTTGAAGAGTATTATTGCTCACGTATCCAGGTGAACCTCAGGACAGAATCTCAAGCAGGAGCCTTGAGTTTTCAGGAGATGAGTAAAATGCAGTTAACTTGGGAATAATTATGATGGATATTGTTTGGCTCACAAATGCTTGAGGGGGGGGGGTATTTGTGTACTGAAACAAGAATTTCGATGCTACTTCTACAATGTTCTCTCTGTTGTAAGAGTGCAAAGTGCAACTCAGGTCTGTGTCCTCTCCACATAGCCCCCTGCTTGTCTCTTCCATTCTCCTTCAATGTGTGCACTGCTGTCACTATTGTAACAGGCAGGCTGTCCCCTGGAGTGCATTTAGGTGATGTGACTTAATGTCTGTCATAATCCATCATTTCTCTCTCCTCTCTCTGATGGCGTATGCTTCTCTGCTGGCAGCCAGTTTTGATTTGCAAAGGTCTGATGGGTGTGTCCAAACAGCTTTATTGGAGGATCATCATCAAACACCAAAGCTTTTTGGAGGAAAGGGATATTAAAAATAGAAAGTAGTGAATGCTGCACCGGTTTGGTCTTGCATTATCCACTGTGGAAGAGAGTCTTGGGCAGATCTGTGTTGGTAGAGGGTGTGTGTTCTAGAGATGGTGAGAATCACCTGATAGTGTAGGAAGAGAGCCGTGTTAAGCAGCAGTAGCCCAAAATCAGGAGGAGTTTGGTAGCACCTTTTCAAGCTAACAAATTTTATTAAAAGGCAGACGCTTTCATGAGCTATAGCTTACTCATCAGATACATAAAGTACCTAGACTGATGTAGGCTTTAAATGGGGATGAGGGGAGAGGTAAGAGAGAGGGAGTTTTCAGGCTACCTCAGAAGGTCTCAAGAAACACAATGGGTGTTTAACACATTACAGTTGTTAATTGATAAGGCACTGGTCATCTGCCTCACAGGTAACCTGCATTTGCATAACTATCCTTTTCCCCCATCCCTTCACCTCATCCCCATTTAAGTCCTACATCAGTTTAGCCATTCCATGTATCTGATGAAGTAAGCTGTAGCTCACAACAGCTTTTTAAAAAATGTGTTCTCTGAGAAGCTGCTACCAGACTCCTCCTTAGTACTGGTGCCACTGTTGTGAGTGGGGTTTTCCCCCCTTCTCTTTAAGGATCTCAGCCTCCAGGCTGCTACTGATTATTTACTATTGGCGGGATTTAGATTCCACTATTCATTAAAAGAAATATCAAAGCTACTTACCTTACAAATGATTACAACAGTAACATATATAAAATATAAAATGAGCTAAAGCAGCCAAACAATAAATAAGCATTTATTAAAGCTGTTGGCAAAGGGGCAGAGAAAGGAAGTCAAGGGAAGGTCTGTATCAGTAGAGAGGTTCTTAATTTACAGTGGAAGCTTTTCACAGTGGGGCTGGCCTAATCTCCTGGGGATTTTTCCATATGAAGGGCACCAGAGCTAGCTGTGGTACAACCAGCAGGTTATCAAATATTGAGAGGGCAGAAAGAGTGGCTGGACATGCATGTTCATCTCTAGATGATCAGGTACGGTACTTCCCACTACAACTGATCTGGCTGTTTGGTCACTCCTTGGGTTGGATATGGGATGGTTCCTCTTCTTCCTCAGGCACAGGAACCCTTCCCTGACATTTCTCACCTGGGCCATCTTTCTCTTCCATATTACATACATATGTCAGCCTTGAGGAAAAGATGACAGGAATGCTGAAATCAAGGTAGATGGATGTTTGCAGAGGGGTTCAGAAAAAGATCAAGATAATATGGAGACGTGATTTGGGTACAGAACAAATAAAGGTTCAAGAGTTAGGAATTGATGCATGTTTCATGCCAACAGTTGCCAAATATAAATAAGCATGAATTGTTTACTCTACTAGAATCACCACTGATCTTTACATACATTAACCTGCATATTTTAACATAACTCCACATGCAGAAAAATATCTTTGTTTAAAATTGCTTCTCTGGGAGAGGTGATAACTAAACTTTGTTGGGTGGGGAACAGAGAGAAGTTAGGTTCCCAATCCTACAAATGAATTTATCTGAAATAGTACTTTGGATGGATGATTGCATATTCACAATAAAATACGTAACTCGGAAATTTCTTAAAATCTTCCGGTACTTCATTATAATGTCAGTGCATTGCATAGACCTCCTAGTTGGTGGATAAGGTAATTTGTATTATTAAAACACATGATTTGAAAGCCTTGATTGACCAAAGGCATGGCAGGCAGTAGAAAAACAAAATCTCTGCACTCATCCATTGACTCTGATGGCATACATTTCCTTTTCTTTTTTTCTTAAACCGTTTTAAATTTATTTGGCTTCCTATCTCTTACTCCTTTCCTGCACTTATATAAAGCTGCTTACCAAAAGAGGGAATAGGAAGATGGGGGTGGTTCAAGTAGCTGAGGAAGAAGAGAAAACACACACAAACACACACACACACTTTTCATTATATTTTTCTCTGTCTCTTTCGGGCGGGGACAGCTATGCCCTTTCCAGTAAAACAAAGAAACAGTAACCTAACAATTACTGTTGATTTAAAAAAATCTGTGCAAAGTTTAAATGATGTAAAGGTTTGTTTCTCAGATTTTACGTATACAGTAGTTCTTCAGATAGACTTCCCGTATTGTGCAAAATAATAATTAAAATGTGAAGTTCATGACACTTATTTCATTTTCTCCCTCCCCTAGATTTGCAAGGGTTGTGGATTCATATATGATTTGAATTGTCTTCAGAATAAGGCTTAAAAGGTTCCTTTTGGTGTAGACTTTTCTTAGAATACTTTAATTTACTAAAAACGTTTCTTCTTTTTTAGCTGATCCCGTTTTTTATAATAGAGAGTCATGAACATATTCAGTACAATATCTTGTTCTATCTCTCCAGCTATGAAATCAGGTTATTACACCTTGCAATGACTAAAGAAATGTGGATACAATGCTGAACTTATAGGAATCGAAAACCCTAATGCTGGGCACAACTGCTTAGGAATAAGTCACTGAATACTGTACAGTGAGATTTAGACATGCATAGGATTGCACTGTGGATTAATAGATTTTAAAACAGATTACAATGTCCAGAAGAGGGCAGTGTTGGTACACTGGAGAGTGATCTATTCTGTCCAGTTCTGCAAATCCTGAGTTCTAATCCTGTCTGACTAGTTGTGCAAATGTTTTTCTCATTGCAGCCCTCCCAGCCTGGTGGCCTCAAAATGTGATAGGCTGGCTAGATGTTCTGGAAGTTCTACTGTCTGGAGAGAAGGCTGTTCTGGCAAATTTGCTACCTCTTGTAGATTAATATGAATTTGGGATAAAGGAACAAATTTTCTGATGTTATCCTAGGGCATGTGTAATGGCCTGTGGGAATGACCTTGGGATACAGGAGGAAGAGCCATGGCCTGGGCAATGGTCTGATAAATGAAATTTGAGTCCGACGGAGGAGTGTCTCAGAAGGGACCCTCCCTAGCTTTCAGGAGGGAAAAAGGAAGGGAGGGGTACTTTCATATTTGCAAGATTGATGTTAGTCTTGCCAGGTAGTCTAGACGAGAAGCACACCCAGGAATACTAGCTCTATCTAGGGAGGGTCTCTTCTGGATGCAGCTCTTCCTCCTGTCTCCCAAGGTGATTCCCACATACCATTACAGCGCAATACTTCTATTAGGTGTGTATATTGACCACAAGATCCAATTTGTGCCGTGATTTGGGAATTTGGAGAACAATTCAGTTCAACTCAGCAGATTCATCTTGAGCTCGAATCCAGAGTAACATTTCAAAACCTAATGCATTGTGCCTCACCTTGGCTACCATGAGAAATCTAACAATAGATGTAAGGTGGGGTTCCCCCCCCTCCCATTTTTAAGTGAGGTGTGCAGAGAAACCTCCTGAACCATTTCAAAGGACAGATCCCATGCAGGACAGTCTGGGAGTAGTTCTCAGTTTATGAATATGAGTCAGGAAAAAGCAAGCTCAGTTCTGGGAGGTTTTTCTTAGTCTTGTTCAAAAGCAAAAAATCAGCATCTCCCTCAGTGGTGTATATATCTGTGTCTTTTTTCTTTAATTGAGGAATTGGTCTGGCCCAAGTGCCATGATGCAGCCACACCCCTTTTTATTCCCTCCCTGCTAATTATCCAGAATTACTGTAGAGGGGCACTATTCAGAGAGCCTTGGAACAAGATGACAAAAGCCGCCACCGTGGCTAGATTGCGGTTAAGGGGTTGGTTTGGTTCAGAAGTCCCAGGGTCAAGTTCCCAAAGTTCACTAGTTGACTTTGGGCCAATCAACCTCTTTTAATAACCTCTTACAGGGATTATTGAGGGGATAAAACTAGATGAGACTGTGCAAACCTTGAGCTCTCAGTGGGAAGGCAGCATAGAAAGATAGTAGATAAACTAATCCATAGAGAAAGGTAGAACAGGAGAGTAGGAATAACAGTATTTCTCTCCCAAAACACTCCTTTGATGTTCTCTCAACTGTTCTTCAGGCAGCAGTGAACTCTGTTGAGGTATACTCAGTAGAAATTTTACTGTGAGAATAGCACAGGGCAAACCAAGTAGCCGGGGCTAATGAGCCAAGTACATGCACCTGATGGATACTGACTCAGCACTATGTGGGGGATATAAGCAGCCTGCGAGCTGCTGGGAGTTAGGTGTTGCTGTGTGTGTTACTAAGAGCTGTGGAATAGGTTAGTAGGTAGGTATATTGCTGTATGTGTGTATATAGCTGTATATAATATAACCTGTAGCTTTAACTAAAGCAGAGTCCAGTTGTTTTCTTTCTTCCTAGACCACTTGAGGACTGCCCCAAGGTGGTACTCTGACAGGTTATGGGCCCAGCGCTTGGCGTATGATCCTGCTGTCATGAGAACCAGTTTGCTGGTGCAGGCAGACATGGGAGTTGGCAGCAGATGTCATGGAGGCCGGGTCAGTGAGTGGTGGCATTCCATTAACCAGGCTCAATGACCACAACTACCTAATGTGGTGTGTTAAGATGGAGATGTTCCTATGGAAGGAAGGACTCTGGGAGGCCATGAGTAATCCCCCTGCACAGCCTGATGCAAGGCAGCTGAGAACCAAGGAGAAGGCCCGTGCATGTTTAATTCTGGGTCTGGAAGACAGCCAGTTGTTGAACATTTGTGGTTTGCCTACTGCCACTGAATGTTGGACTGTGCTGCGGCGAATTTATGTGCGTGAGACCACAGGCAGTAAAATAGCTCTGACACGGCAACTGTACAGAACACATTTGCAGCTGGGGGAGAGCCTAGCAAAGCATGAACACATTGTTTGTTGAGTTGCAGGAAAGAGGGATGGACTTTGATGAGGTGAACAAAGTCTACATAACCTTAAGTTCTCTTAATGAGACTTAGAATGTCCCGATAACCAGTGTGGAATCCATGCCAGAACAAGATCTCACTGTGTATTATCTAACCGGGCATTTACTGGAGGAGGAACGGCAGAGAGGTGAGGAAGCCCAAGAATGTAACCATAATGAGGCAATGAGGAAAGGCTCACATGAACCAACTTGCAGCAAAAGAACAGAGAAAGTATATGCTGGGAGATGGTGTTTTAAATGTGGTTCCACAAAGCACCTGCGTAGAAATTGCACAGCACAACAGCAAGGAAGGTCAGAGAAGCATAAAGCACAGATACCAAGAGCTGGAAGACCAGACGTTTCTGTGGAGGCCAGGATGACTCTGTGTATAAAGTATCCAACAGAATGATATACACAGTTCACTTTCACTTAAGCTCTCAGGTCAGAGAGATACAATATTGTGTTACATCATGTACATGCCATTCTGGTAGATTCCATATATCCCTTCCTGTGACAGGTTTCAGTAGCTCCTCAAACTAATCCATTATACGTTGTCATCTAATGCAGTGGTCCAGGAGTTCAATTCCTGGTAGAGGGTTTGCACCACATCGAATTAGATCTGGCTATGTGTAAATGAGCCCCAATAAGGATAAAATTCATTGCCTCCTGATGGTCAACCTATCTTTGTATATAGCTCAATTTTAACAAAACATATATACCTACTATCAGACTCTAACAGGACCTGGAACTTGAATATCTAGAACATAAGATTTTAACATAAAGATAACCTGTGGCTAATAGGCCATATCCTGGCACCCTGAGATTGTGCTGCTGAAATTTGGCGGAAAAATTTAGTTGCGTGCTTTTGTGTCTGCTTGTTTTTCCAAACGTTAGGATGTCAACGGAAGTGGCAGGCCTCTGGAAAGCAAACTGATTAAGAT
Organism: Liasis olivaceus; assembly: GCA_030867105.1. Lineage (NCBI taxonomy): Eukaryota > Metazoa > Chordata > Lepidosauria > Squamata > Pythonidae > Liasis > Liasis olivaceus. The sequence continues at coordinate 122,708,708 of CM061348.1, read as the reverse complement.
GGACAAGCTGGATGAAAAAATAAGAAGTTTACAACATTAGGTTGTAACATCGTTTGTACATTTTCTCTGACATAATTTGTTTAGAATAAAGATGATGAGCCGCATTTGCGGGCCAGATTTGCTCTGAATTAGATTTCTAATATAAACCTGCAAGGTTTATATTGTTAAACATAAGAGATGACAGGTGGATAGCTAGTAAGAAAGTGGGATTTTAAGGGAGTAACAGACAGAAAGAGTGTGACAGGTGAGGCATCGGCTGTCTTTTCCTTCTGACAGGTCTCAACTGTCTGCTTAGAAACCTTATTCAGGTTCTAAGGACTATATTTGTTCCCCCTCGTGTTCGGAACTAGCAGTCTTCTATTCATTTTGATTTTCATTGGAATAACACTAATCATTTAGAACAAACTGAATTGGAAATGGCCTTTAATAGGCGATTCAATAGCCCGCTCTTTCCACTCTTAACCACATTTTTTTGAAAATGAGCAAAATAGGCTTTGTCAGGTTTGGAGGCTGTTAAAAGAAAAATCCTAAAGCTGTGATTTTCAACATATCGAAAATAATCATGCCCATATAAACGTTCGTGCTTGCATAAAGGAAAACAAATCTATAGCATAGAAGCTGGCACTTTTGAATGTCTGTGCTGGGTTTTACAATTTGTGACCTTCCGTGCAGAAAGAAGTACATCTGCCAATAAATGGCTTCATAATTGATTTTTTTCCCATAACTGCGTTGGATTAAAAAAAAGGTTTGAAGTCTGCATACTAAGCATATGTTTGCTTTCTGTGAAGTAAGTTCACAGAGGAACAAAGCACTTGGCACCAATCTTATACATTAGCTGTATACCATTACGGCTACCGTTTATGCTGTAACTAATTGCATGCCACCTTAGCTTGGTGAAAAATGTCTGAAACCTGAGAAAAAAAGGGGGGGAGGCTTCACTACACATCCATAGTGTAACATCTCTTGATTTCTCTTCATCTTTTGGGTGGCAGATGATTGTGGGAACTGAGGACAGCAGTGAACAGGAAACAGTTGAATGGCACCTATCCATTCAATTGTCTCCATCCAAATACCTGAGCATGTGTGTGAGGGTTCTTTGTTTTCCAACGACTGGACAGACCACAGTATAGAATATAACTGTACACAATACTGTATTGCAGCACACACCTATCCTGTTGCCCTGGGTTAACTCCACCCTCCTAGGCCTTGCAAATTGATGTAGCCACATAAATAAGTCTTTGATGGTTAGTGCTTATAACAAACAAAAGTCTTAACATTTGTAAAGTGGCATACAACCTTTGTCTCCTTCCAAAAGTTCTTGCATTTGTTGGGATCAGGTGCTGCCTCCACATTGTTGCTCCTCTTCTGGTTGCTACTGAGCTCCAGGCCAAGCTCCAGGCAGGAACCACACCACAATGGGCTGTTTACCGTAACTTGTGGTCTTAGCAGTTGACCGACAGCCCTCCTGCTTGCCTGTAATAGTCATACAGTCCAGATGTTGTTTCCTTCTCTGCTGGGGTGAGAAGCATTTCTGCCTGGCTGCAGCTGCTTTTCCCAACTGCAGACAGCCACACCAGCTTCATTCTCTCACAATATGTACAAAAATGCATATGTTCGGGTCATCTGGTGAAGACACAGTCATTAAGTGATGGACAAACATATGTAAATCAGTTCCAAATTGCCTCACAAGGTGACTCTACCTTGACCTACAGCTAGACAATAGGGATGAGAAATGGATATTAAATATTTTCTTCACCGTAAATGCCAGGAAAGCTCCTTAAACTTTCTACATGAATTAAGTATATACTGTTTAGTTTCTGCACCTTCTTTAACTTCTAAATTTCATCAAGAGGAGAAAAGCGTGTTCTCCCCAAACTGCTGCAAAACATAACTGTTTTAGTGTAATCCAATGTCAGATAGTTATATTGTCCCATCTTGCTGGAAAAACAGTTTTCTAGAAATTCAGAATCTATTGGCAAATCTTTCTCTATGGAAGGTGGAGATCTGCATTATAATGAAAATGATGCTGAGGAATTGGTGGCAGCAATAACACGTATCATAATTTTGTTTTATATGGAATATAATATTCTTTATCCTAGTTAATTCATCTAGAACATCTATTGCAGATTAATATCTGTGATAGCAATGAACTGTGACAGTTTAATCATTGGATAATTTTAGTTTGTTTCATGAATTTTTATCCACTTCTTCAGCCAAAAAAAAAAAAGGCTTATATTGGCTTATATAAAAAGGAAGGAAAGAAGGAAGTCTTTGTGGATTTACAGTCTCAGACCTACAATAAAAAAGAGAAAAGGAGAGAAGGGAGGAAGAGGATTTTTTTTTAAAAAAAAGCAAGCCTGGGGTTCAATATTTAAAAATTAGTAATTCTTATGAAATAATTAGCAGGAGAGAAGGAACCAGTTGGTCTTTCATAAAGGTGGATGGTCTGCTTTCTTTTTTATTGCCATCACTGGCCTGATGAAATCACTGCTGTTCTTGAAATGATCATGAATTATGAATGAAAAACATAGAATAAGGACAACATAAAATGAAGTTTATTCTTCAGAGTCAGACAACATTTTATAGCTGCCTTGGGTCTTCCTTTGCTCTGAAAATGCATGTGACCTTACAGCATGCATTGTATGTCTATAAATTATTGGTTTCTAAGAAAGAGATTAACTGGTACTGCAAATTATAGAATATCCCTTCATTGCATCAGCACATCTGTCAATATGATTATAGCGTGATATTTAAAGAAAGTTTAAATGCTAATGAATCCTTGATAAATTATTTTGGGTCAATATCAATAACAGATTTGTACATTACACTCACTTCCTAAATAATTAGATGTAGGCAGAATATATAAATTAGCTCTTCTTTAATCATGTGTACAGTTTATTATTAAAAAAAATTCTGCAATTTAAACGAGGTTATCTAATATCATAGACAGTATAGAAGATCCATTAGCAAGATTTTAAACTCTACTGTGTTAATTACATTACATGAATAATAGGATTGTATAAATATTACATTAGTAGCTAATATTGTCTCTTCAGAGAACAGTTCAAGCTCCATTAGTTAGAAGTGAAAAATATGTTGTCAAGTTGGTACAAGGATTTTACTTCATTAAGTCAGTGGTTTAAATCAGCAGATTAGGACATTTTCTTATGAAAACATACCTACTCCAGCTTTTGTATTCTTAACTATTCTTTGCTGTGAAATTAAAACTGAACTATTTAACTTTATTCTGTTGCAAAATCTTTATGGAATTTGGAAATATTTGACTTATGTACTTTGATGGAGTTCCCAGATGTCAAAATTGTATCATCTTGCTCATGGGTGGACCTTCATTCTCTGGGGCTTTGGGCTTGGGGAGAGAATTACCTCTCTTGGAAATTAGATTGTATTTTCTATGTCCTGTAGAAGAATACAATTCCAGTAACACTCAGGATAGTATATTCTCTTTTTGCTGCTATTAAAGCTTCAAATTCTGCACTGGAAGACATGAGAAATGACTTTAGAATAAAGATAGGCTGAAGCTTTTTAATAGTATCGTTTATAATATTGTTTTTAATTGTTGCTTGGATTTTCATTGAAACTGAGCTGCTGGTGGGGAAACATAATTATTTCTTTTGCCATTCAAATATACCATCTGACAGACTTTTAATGTGTTGGCCAGAAATTGGAGTTTATTTTCTCTTGACAAATCATATGCTTCAGCACTCCTCTTCACAATTTGTAGAATTGATTTTTCTGACTGTGAGTTGAACTTACTGCATTTGGCCTTCACAATTAGTCTTACTAATACTGACTGGAATCTCTTTTGGGGGAGGGGAGATGTCCCTTTCTTGGAAATGGCTGAGGAGCTTTCTGGTGGAACAGGAGAACAAGCCAAACTTAAGACAAGTTTTTATACCTGCTTTTATTTTCATAAGCCATTCCAAAGCAGGGGTTGCTGGCTATAAATGGATTGTGAGAAATTTGGGAAAGGCAAATTGTTGGCTGTCAGAGTTAGCGGCCAAAACCCAAAATGCAATAGAATGAAATATTCCTCCTTGGATCATCCATTAGATGTCAACCATTCAGATCATTAATTTTCCTTCAGACTTTTGACTGTATTGTAAAACAGTACTTGAACTAAAATTAGAAAGTGGGTTTTTTTCATTGCATAGTATTGCTTTCAGCTCTGAACAGAAGGTGATTCCCACTTTGAAGAGTTGCTTGGAAATAAAAGACAGGCAGGGGCTAATTCTAATATGAAGCAATTCTGTCTGAACATTGCGCAGAGAGAGACTTCAGAAATTGCCAGAAAAGTTAACCTCAGTGTCTTAAATACAGAAGAATAAAAATGCATACCTTATGAGAAGTTTGATAATTTATACAAATACCTTTGTGGACAAATAGGTTAAGTGGTATGGATGTAAATTTGAAGAAAACCTGAGATCATAAAATATGTGAGCTGTAAATAATAGAACAGAATATTTCATCCTTAAAATTAAGTTTTGATTCTAATACCTCAAGGCCTGATAGGAACTCTGGAGCTCCAGAGTACACTAGCCCATGATTTTTTTTTTTAGTCCTGGCTTGGAGAACAAGCTCAATGGCCTGCTTTACTCACAGTTTTAGGCCATAAATCATGTTTTAATCCCACAGTGGTTGGGTTCAAATGTCACACAGTCATACTGCGGCTTAGCATAGTATATGAGCCAGCCACTGTGTGTTTAGGTAAAGAAACCAGAATATAACACTCTAAGCAATTATGCTGCCACTGAAAAGAAACCTGACAGGATTCAAAGCCATCTACTTTTCCAAATCTGAATTTCACACAATTACTTAGATAGCTAAGTGTTTGGTTTGTGTCTGTTCTACACTTATTTTGGACTTGAGTTTATTTTTATTTTTGCCTTGGTAGCATAAGGCTTTCAACAGCAGAGCTCTTCTAATTGTTTTTGAAGTTAATGGAATTTTGATAAGGGCAATTTTCAAATCCTTCAGTTCCTTGAATATGACACGCCACAGTGGTGAAATTATCTGTTTTCCTTTAGGGGTACTAAAAGAGGTGGCATCTGCAAAATGATGACCCATGCATCCAGAGGGCATTGCATACAGGATGCAACTTAGTACTTCTGTATTTAAGTCACATATTTTGTACCATGATTCATGTAACAACTGCATTCCCCCCACATCCCCTTCATCTTGCTGGGTGATACCTAAGACTGAAAGGTTCCTGACATTAGGCTATCCATTTCTATGGCAAACATGAAAACGTCATCTTCTACACTTGTTATTTAGAGGAAATAGTTCAAGTAGACAATCACAACACAAGTTTATTCCTCCTGTGTGGATGGAACTGGAAGAGAGGCAAAGGGAAGGAGGCCACAGGAAGAGCAACAGGCATCAGGCAGTCAAGCTTGTGTTCCCTTCTGCTCTTCAATTCAATATATTTGTGCAAAACCACACAAGGCACAACGCAATGGAGTAAGTGGTGGAAGTCGATGGTCTCCAGAGGGATATTTTCTCCCTGGCACAATTACTTAAAATGTTAGTTATCCTGAGCAGGGCAAGCAGGAGGAGCTGAGACTGACTTAGAAGAAAGAGCAGGATCTGCTGTCTGAGTGGTAGATCCCAAGAAGTCATCAAGGGAGCCTGATATTAAGTCAGCCTAATTGACACTGTGTGTGCTTTTATGATATGTGTGTGGCCTAACTTGCCGGAATGAAAATTCCAGCTTGTCAGATAGCTGGAATACCTAGGAGAAGGAATTTCCTGTTGTGGCCGATGGAGCACCTCCCCTCGCCCCATGCCATTGCAATGTCTAGTGTCCTGCTCTGTCTGAATGCATTTTTATTAGGATAAATCCAGATCAGTCAATAGGTGTTTCAGTCACACTTGGGCTAGGTGGACAGTCTGGTCTTTCTTTCCTTGCACAAGGAATGCCTGAAATAACCCAATGTAACACTGATTGATGATGCCACAGTTTACATGCCTACCTTCTGATCGTTTTAAAAAGTTTGGAATTAATGACTTATTATCAAGAAAGCATTTCACTTAGTTTTTATATGTGTGATCTGTTTATATACTGCAGACAGAATCACTGGGTTCATCAGGTTTAAATAGACTGGTGGGATTGACATACATACTGGAGCACAGAAGTTTCAGAAATAGATTTTTTTTAACAGTTTCACGAAATGAAATGTCCAGGGTGGACATATGGCAGCAGATATCAACAGTTTGGGTAAATGTGGGTATTATTAACTTAAGAATATTAATAATCCTAAATAAAGATTTGTTTGAAAATTCAGGTACATAGTGGTGAAAACTGAAGGAAATCTAAATCCATCTATTAGTCTACATAGCTCCGCATAATCTCTTCTTTCCAGTGGTAGCTTTCTAAGAACTCATAAATTGATTAAAAACATTCTTTGAATTGTAGGATTCTAAATGAAAGGAAAATGTTCAATAGGCCTGTTATCAATACATATGAATCTATGAAGGAAAAATTAGAACTTTGAACTGTTTGTCTGGGGTTATCAACATTCAGACATGAATCTGAACATTTTGCTTGTCTGCTTGGGGGCATGAGCAATGCAGCCAGCTCTCTGACACTCAACAAGAGTACAGGCAAATGTGTTCTTCTGGTTTTCTGAGAAAACACAGAATAGAACACATGATTTGCCAGCATTCTTGGGCTGGATTAAATGAGTTCCAGGCTCCATCAGCCCTTGCCAAGTATCAGTTCTGGTGCCACACACTAAAATCAGGAGATTTTCTGTCCTCAAAGACTGTTGTATAAAGCTACTATAAAAACCTCAAAGGGTTAAAAACAAAAGCCTTCTCTTGCATGTAAATTGTGATCTCTGCATGATATATGGGTTTTACACTGCAGTCCAGTAGCAACTTCCTATCTCACGTTAATCTGGGAGATTTATAAAGCAGTGTCACTTCGGATTTTTTGTATTCTTTAGTAGGAGCTTTAAAGCCAGGGTTAATATCCAGCACCAAATCATCATTTATCATAGAAATTATCTAAGCAGCTTTGTCTTTACTGCCCTACCCTAAGACAAAGAGAAGGGGTTGCCTCAGGTCATAGATGCGAGATGGAAAGGTAACTTACCCGCCAGCTGATTGTTTTAGGAGGCCTGCCTAACAGCTCCTAAACTAACCTGATGCTTTCAGGCATGGCACAGTCTCACTTAGATTCACCTGTAAGCTGGATTGGTCTGGCAGTAGGAAGAGGATGGGCCCATCTCACCCTTTGCTTCCAGGCTGGCTGCTGTCCATAATATCTGTAACACTAAGTGTTGGCTGCTGATCCCATATTGCTGTATGGAGCTCAGAACCTACACGGAGATTACTACAAGGAGAAGAAGGATTAGTCCTGGATAAATTTTTTTCAATACCACTCTGCCTGGCACACCATAATGTGCAACCCAGCCCTTCATTTTGACAGATGTTGGCTGCTGTTGCTATTCTAAGGCAGATGGATACAGTATGAAGGGCTGAAGGCATCAAGGTTCTCATTATCCTGAAACACATTAAAGCCGTTTCAGATTTGATGCACTGCTTTGTACCTTACATGGAAATTCCTAACGTTCAAAGGCTAGGGATTGACAGAGGTACACAGTGGGGTGTTCTGTAATGGCACCCCAAGAGATAAGATGTAGGTTTAGAATGTTAATCAACAGGAAACAACTTGAATAGATGCCAAGAAAGGGAATCATGATTTTCATAAGCAACAACAATTTGGCATTGTGAAAAACCCCCACAGGGTGCAAAAAAGTACCCTAGAAACACTGCCTTGTCACACATACATTTATTATAGGTTTCTGGATGGAAAAAGAACCATTTAAGCTCTTGAAGCGTGAAATAAAATGCTACTCCACAGGGTTGGATCTCCTACATTGTAGGAACCTATGACTTTCTTTATAGAAATACATTTTATTCTCCATTCTTTCTCAGATTCCTCCATATCATTATATACTTAATTGGTCACACCCACAAATCACATAAAAGACACTGGGAGGTTTCTGTAAATAACTCTTTCCATGCTGAATGCAAGGAACGCAGCTATACATTTAATATAAAACTAATTTGCTGCCGTTTTCTTCCAGTGCAGAATAGCACAGATGTACACTTTGCTATAATTACACGAATCTCTTTCTCCACTACCCCCTAGCAACAGAGTATCAGTTGTTAGGCTTTAAGAAAATCTTCCCCACTTTCCTTTCAACCAAACCAATGGAAGTGGAAGCTGTTTGATCTAGGCACATTTGCAAACTGCAGAAATTTAGGCTTGTTTTCCATGTTGCGGGGAAGCTGCTGCCTGAGGCTTAAACAAGGCATAGTCCATGCAGAGAATCTTGGGCTTCCTTCAAGAGGCATCAGAAGCCAAGGATAAGATGATTGTGGCATGGAAATTGCACTCCTCTCCGTCCTTAACTTTTCTGAAAAATAACTAGATATGTCTAGTGAATGCTCAAAGGTCAACCCATTGATATATTATCTCTGATCAAATCCAAAATGAGGCCACATGCTTTCAGTGTTAAGAGTGGTGGTTCATCCTATAGATCTGGGATAGGGAACTTGGGGACCTTCAATCATGCTGAATAACAACTCGCCATATTCCTCAGCATTAGCCATGCTGGCTGATTTGCCGATTGCTGTGGTTCAATAGCATCTGGAGGGCTAATGCTTCCTCACCTCTATTTGTTTCTACTTTGAAAAAAGCAAGACAAACTAAACAATCAAAGCAGCACAACTGCATATGAATCATACAAAATGGCATTTGAAGCTGGGAAAAAGAAGTAAAGGAGGGAGAAACTGTGGGTAGACATTAGAGAAGAAGGAATGTGATAGCAAAAGTGTAATGGGTGCTGGCTGGAAGTAATGGGAGCTGTTTTTCCTACACATAATGAGGGCATTACATTGGGGAAAAAATATTCAGATACTTATGAGAATGTGATGGAAGACAGAGTCAGGGACCCACTGAAAACTGCACCCATAGTCTCTTTCCTGCTTGGAAGATGAGAAGAACATGTGTTCTGCACTGATGATACAGCTTCATGAATAAGGCAATATCCAAAGTCAGCATTAGACTGGTGCCCCTGTCAGATAATTGCAGTCGCTGAATTATATTGAAAAGAAGATCTGAACATTTCAGTTCATTAATAATATTGAATTTGAATGCCACACTTCAAAGAGTGGTTAAAATGAAACACTTGCTGGGGCATCTCTATGATATGTTAAAGGGCGTTCATATTATCTTGTTCTAATATGATGTCAAATAACTCTAATGCCTTTCTCACTTACTACAATGGACTTTCAAGACAGTCCCTACCTTCCCCCCCACCAAAGAAAAATCTCGTTCTCTTTCTTGCCCTCCCATATTTAATTTTTGAATTATGGATATTTTATTTGCCTGTAGAAACACTTCTCTTTCCATATTAGTAACTGCTAGATTAGTGCCAATCACTGGTAGCATAACACAAGTTTGAAAGTGAACATAAAATTGAGAAATATGTCAATCCCTTATCAGTTTCACCATCTGGAGTGTCTGATCATCTCATTATTGATAATGGTGCATGTAGTTGCACTATTAGTATTTAGATGACCTTTTATAGCAACTGTTTATGATATTCAGCATCTGGTCATTTACAGTGTATCAACTGCTGTTGGCTCCAGGTATATTCTTTTGTCCTTTTAAAATATTTAACAGATTTCACATCATATGGATATTTTTAAAAAATTGTTTCCCAAATAAAAAAGAGTTTTGGTAAGAGGAGAAATGTGAAATATACAATTCCAGCAAGCTGAGTTCTGGGTCTATGTTCAAAATCCCTCAAAGGAGAGCAGTCTCATTTTTGCAGGTGGGAGGGGGGGTGGGGGGAGGGAGGGGAGGAGGGATAAGATTTGTGTTGATCTCTCCATTCTAATGCCCAAGTTCATGGCAATTCTACTATATGATCCCCTTCTCTCAACCAGCAAGGGCTGAGGTGGAGAAATCAGAGAAGGGATCTTCATGGTAAATGCCAATTGGTAAGTTATAACTTTCATGAGGTTGCATCAAACACATGGGTCTGTATGAGAATCAACTAGTGCAGATTCCCTTCCAACAAGCCTCACTGGGCATCATTATTTGAAAGAAAGACCATAGATTCAGCAACATCAGGGAACAGTAGCCTAGATGAGGTATGAAACCCTCTACCTTATAATGAAGTGCTCTTAATATGTCTGTCTGACTAATTTCTTACATTTGTGAGTCCAAACAGATAAAGATATGTTAAATTTTTGGCTCTAACAAGAGAGCCTGAATTGGCTTGGTCAAGAGACTATGCTGCCAGATAAGGGGGCAGACTTCTTTTCTCTTATACATGAATCAGTGAATGAAAACTGAACAGCTGAAAAAGACTTTGGATCAAACATGTCATGTCAGATATAATATAACATCGTATTTGATGCCTTTAGGTCTGTACAAGCACTACTTACTGACTTTGTTGGCTCCTTTTAATAATAATTATAGTTACTCTGTTATAAAATAAGCAGTGAAGAAATGGTAAATGTTGAAGTAGGCAATTTCTCTAAGAGGTGTCAGCTTTGATTGACTTCCAGACTGAACTGAGCCAATTTAGACAATTTCTAGGGATGTTAAAATCAAATTAAAATCCTGTGGACCTTGGATTACTCCCATAAGTTCCAGTGGGTTGTTTTAGTAAGACTTTGTTTTTGTACGATTTATTTTCTCCATGTAAAATCTGATATGAGCAGCTCCCTTTGGGAAATTATGGGCAGATGAGAAACCAAGCAAAGGTCCTGAAGGCATTCCCTGTACATAATGCCAGCTGCTTGATGCTTTGTTTATCCTCTGCACCTCTCTTTTGGGAGAATCATACAATGGCTAAAGCTGAACAGCAAACGCCACTAGCAATTTCCATAACATCATCTAGCCATTGTGGAAGTGAACTGTCCTTTGACACAACAGTGGTTGGATGACTCTAGAAGATGCTATAAGTTCCTTTAAAGGCACTCCCAAAATGGAACTGCATATAGGGGCAAGCACAGCCAGGTCTGAGAGTTATCCAGAGCTTCATTCGATATTGATCATTGTGGCTTTAGTCTTTCACACTATGCTATGGGTCTGCATTCAGAACATCTAAAGTTTATAAAAAATGTTTTGTGGGACCCCCCCCACTCCATATGCATAGCTAATATGACTAGGGGCAGCTCCTACTGAATCCCTGTTAACATATCACTAGCATATTTGTATTTTAGTTAGCTGTCCTTTTATTTTGTTGGAATTCTTTATTTTTTCCCCCTTATTTTTCCTTCTTTTCTTTTCTTTTTCTCTCAACTTTTCTTCAAGACTGCACAGAGTTGTTCATCAGGACACCCTGCCCTGCCTTTATAGGTACCTGGCCTTCAGTTTTATGGCCCTAAAGGCCTCGTTTCACAGGTGCCAGCATAGGGGCAGCACACATCCCCCCTTGGGCAAGCATAAAGAATTCCTTTTTGCCTTGGTGAAGGTGGTACAATAGGTATTTGTAAGCACTGCCAGGCACTTACTAATCAGGCTCATTGTGTTCACTCTTCTACTTTCTGTGCCACTTTCTGGGAGCCAGCTTTAAGCAAACCCCAATACTATTATGGCTCCTTTGCCTTCCTCCAGGCTGCTCCCTCCTCCACAAATTGTCAGTTGGCCACCCTCAACTCTTCAACAGAGTGGCTGAATTCACCATCAATTAGAATGGATCCCCAGGTCTTTTCTGCAACATTCTTGGCCCCAACGAAATTGTCGGTTAAGAGTTCAAAGCCTTCTAAGAGGCCTGCTGTACCCACTCTCAACGTTTATACCAACGATAAAGGCCCTGCTGCCTGCCTGTTTCTGGCTGCCAGTCTGCTGTTGAGTGACTGTCTTCATGGGCTCCTTTTCAAGCATGGAAGTTGACCTCAAAAGAGGAGATTTGGGACAAATCAGATGGACAGGCAAAGTCTACTTTGATGATGCTTTCAAATGAGTTCCTACAGAAGTCAATGGAGGTTTTTTTAATCCATGTTTTTATTGTGAGATAGGAATCTGATGCAGCCTTTTGTGCATGGCCAGGCAGGGAACCCAAGTGACTGGGGAGTAGACCTGTCACTACTCTGCTGCCCTTATTGGCCTGATGCCCACAAACATGGTACCAAATTGGTTATCTTTGGCACCTTTGGCAAAAATATTTTGCAACTGTTGCCCTAGATATTATTGAACATTATTGCCACATAGTTTGCTTTCTGCCAACTGGTCGGGTACAGTTCTTGCATCTAACAGAGACCAGCCCACTGAGTACAAAAGAGTGAATTCCACAAGAGCCAAAAGCAAGTAAAACTGCAAGGGGATCTATCGGCCCCTTCTGTCAGACCCAAGAGTTCTTAAAGAAAAGGATTTTTTTATTCATCTGACCTTCAGTTCTTCCTTGCTAACATTGTGCAATATGGGGATTTAAGAAAACCTAATAATAAATTAAGTGGGGAAAATGGACTGCTTAATTAAAGTAGATAGTTTTGATTTGTGTTGCAAATGTTTCATTCCTAAATAGGAGTATAAGCATAATGCTATCAACTAACATTATTTTTTCTATCAATATTATTTGGAAATACCTCATGCAGATCAGGAACTTATAAAAAAGTTGCTTGTTACCAGTTTGGGGCTAATAAAGTTGGAATAAAATTATATTGGCTAGGACAGTAATCCCAAAAGTTCATTATCTTGTCTTAATGAATACAAACACACACAAACACACATGCACTCCAGAAGTTTATCAAAGCCAGATTGCCATTACTTGAACTCATTTCAGGTGTGTTTTCTAAGGTACTCTTAACAATAGCAGGAGACTGTTGTGATGTAAATTACATGTTAACAGTTGAGGAATACATTTCTTTGAAGTCATTCCTCTGATATCATTCATATGAATGAAATCATTCATGTCAATAAAGAGATCTCCCCTTTTGAAGTTCCTGGCCTGCTGTTCAGGCCCCCACCAATAGTATTTACACATATATTCATACACTGAATTAGACAGTTACACAGCTACTCCTGAAATGCCCTATCTATCATTCTTGGAGGATGGAGTTAATCTCTCCCCTAATTAAAAGTCTCCAGAAAAGTGGCCATATTCTGTGCTGTAGCAATAGTGGTGAGAAACCATTGGATCTGAACATAACTTAGGAATGCTTAGTTTTATGATGGATATTTTGTATTTTAACACTTCTTGTAGGGGGCTTCTCATTGTACATATACTAATAAAATTGCTGTTCAGGAAATTGTACATTTTGAGCATAAGAGGAGAGAGACCTATTGGGGTGGGTGGGGCGTTATAATGTTAATCTTTCCATGTTGAACAGGACTATGTAATCCTTCTGTCTGATCCTTGAAAGACTATGACAGTTGAGTTCTCTGGGTATTGAAACACCCAGAAAGGATTGTTAGGCTGTTATGTTCCATCGAGGGTTAGGCCTGGTGACTCTATGGATAAAAGTTCTCCAAGCTGTCCCGTCTCTTGCCAGTTACGCAATTCTTGCAGGTCCATTCCTGTAGCTTCCAGTACTCCATCTAGCCACCTCATGTGTTGTAGGTGCTGTTCTCCTTCTGTGCTCTTTGTCCAGCATCATCATCATTCCCATAGATGCATCAACCTGTAGGATACTGTATGCCCAAAGTCAGATAGTTTTTGCTTTGTGATCCTTGCTTCCAATGAGTATTCAGGCATGATTTCTTCTAGTACTGAATGGTTGGCTCTCTGGGCTACCCAAGGAATGTGAAGCAGCTTTCTCCAGCACCAGAGTTCAAAGGAGTTAATCTTTTTTCCTCACTGTTGCACAGTCCACCCCTTGCGTCTGTACATCATAACAGGGAAGACTAATGAACAGACCACTTACAGGTGAAACTCGAAAAATTAGAATATTGTGCAAATGTTCATTTATGTCAGTATGGCAACTCAAAAGGTGAAACCAATATATGAGGTAGACGCATTACATGCAAAGCAAGATATGTCAAGCCTTACTTTGGTATAATTGTAATGATTATGGCATACAGCTTATGAAAACCCCAAATTCACAATCTCAGAAAATTAGAATAGTGTGAAAAGGTTCAATATTCTAGGCTCAAAGTGTCCCCCTCTAATCAGCTAATGAATCCATAACACCTGCAAAGGGTTCCTGAGCCTTTTAATGGTCTCTCAGGCTGGTTCAGTAGGAATCACAAGCATGGGAAAGACTGCTGACCTGACAGTTGTGCAGAAAACCATCATTGACACCCTCCATAAGGAGGGAAAGCCCCAAAAGGTAATTGCAAAAGAAGTTGGATGTTCCCAAAGTGCTGTATCAAAGCACATCAATAGAAGGTTATGTGGAAGGGAAAAGTGTGGTAGAAAAAGGTGCACAAGCAGCAGGGATGACCGCAGCCTGGAGAGGATTGTCAGGAAAAGGCCATTCAAAAGTGTTGGGGACTTTCACAAGGAGTGGACTGAGGCTGGAGTTAGTGCATCAAGAGCCACCACACACAGACGGATCCTGCACATGGGCTTCAAATGTCGTATTCCTCTTGTCAAGCCGCTCCTGAACAACAAACAACGTCAGAAGCGTCTTACCTGGGCTACAGAAAAAAAGAACTGGTCTGTTGCCCAGTGGTCCAAAGTCCTCTTTTCTGATGAGAGCAACTTTTGCATCTCATTTGGGAACCAAGGACCCAGAGTCTGGAGGAAGAATGGAGAGGCACACAATGCACGATGCTTGAAGTCCAGTATGAAGTTTCCACAGTCTGTGTTGATTTGGGGAGCCATGTCATCTGCTGGTGTTGGTCCACTGTGCTTCATTAAGTCCAGGGTCAACGCAGCCGTCTACCAGGAGATTTTGGAGCACTTCATGCTTCCTTCCACAGACGAGCTTTATGGGGATGCTGACTTCATTTTCCAGCAGGACCTGGCACCTGCCCACACTGCCAAAAGTACCAAAACCTGGTTCAATGACCATGGGATTACTGTGCTTGATTGGCCAGCAAACTCGCCTGACCTGAACCCCATAGAGAATCTATGGGGCATTGCCAAGAGAAAGATGAGGGACATGAGACTGAACAATGCAGCGGAGCTGAAGGCCGCTATTGAAGCATCCTGATCTTCCATAACACCTCAGCAGTGCCACAGGCTGATAGCATCCATGCCATGCCGCATTGCGGCAGTCATTGCCGCAAAAGGGGCCCAAACCAAGTACTGAGTACATATGCATGCTTATACTTTGCAGAGGTCCGATATTGTTCTATTTCCAATCCTTGTGTTATTGATGTCATGTAATATTCTAAATTTCTGAGACTGTGAATTTGGGGTTTTCATAAGCTGTACGCCATAATCATCACAATTATACCAAAGTAAGGCTTGACATATCTCGCTTTACATGTAATGCGTCTACCTCATATATTGGTTTCACCTTTTGAGTTGCCGTACTGACATAAATGAACATTTGCACAATATTCTAATTTTTCGAGTTTCACCTGTATATTCTCTTGTTTGTTCCACCATTCACATGTTATTACCATATCATCTTGTGTTCGCCTGTTCTTTCTGAAGCCTACTTGTCCTACTGTCACTTCTTTCTTGATAAAGGCTCTGTAGAGAGTGAGGGAGTTGACCTTGACAGAAATATGCAAGAAGGCAAAGGGGGCTGAAGAATTCCTTAAGTTCTGGGGAACAAGATAATATTTGGATGTGACTCAGGCATATGCTTCCCTAATTCACTAGAGTATAAGAAGTGAGAGAAGGTACAGCACCATCAGACTTGCAAGATTCTATTATTATAATCTATCTCAATAAAGTATAGTCCTGGTCTTCCTGCAGAGTTGCTTTTCTAGTCTGGTCTACTTACTGGGGCTAAGAGGCTCTAATTTTTTCTAAAAGATATTCAACATATCTTGCTAGCATTTGGTATGAGGGCAGTTGTCCTGTAATTAGAACTCCCCTTTTAGGGATCAGAATATAGGTAGATCTTTTCCAGTTGGGCAGTTCTATTTTTTTCCATATTTTTTTGGCAAAGGGTTGTCATGAATTGTTTCCAAGCTGGCCTCCTTTAAGAGCTGCAAAGGGTTTTCATTCACCCCTGGGACTTTCTTATTTGACAGTTGGTTAATAGCCCATCTATTTTCCTCTTCAAGCACCACCGGTTCATCTTCAAACTCTGCTCTCTTGAATACAGTCTAATCTGAGTTGGGCTTCTTGTACAGATTTTCCATGTATTCCTTCCATCTTTTTTTTTTTTTTAATTATGTTCCACTATTAAATCCTTTCCATGCTTGTTCTTTATAACATCGATACTGGAATATTCTGGTGATTTCTCTAACTTTCCTAAGTAGATCCTTTGTTATTTTGTTACATCTGTCCAAGTTCAGATATTTTATCTTTTTATCTCTTCTTGCTTGCTGGTGGAAGTTTGCATTAAATTCTCCAATTTTCCCATAGTCTCCTCTGACTTTCACCATGGTCTTTCCTTAATGGTTTCTATAGTTTCCATGATTTCTTTTATAACCTGTGTGTCCCTTGTTTCTTTCTATCTTGTCTTATGTGCTTTCTGACTTTTTCTTTTACATTAATTTTAACTTCTTCCCATATTATATCAGGTCCATGAAGTCTTGGTCTTTGAATCAGTTTCTAACCTCCATCTAATACTCTTCAGGAATGTGTTTGAAGTTATATAAAGGATTAACTGCCTTTGGATGTTCTACCATAAAAGTTAGACATTAGGTATCTCAAGAAGAAGACTTTTTGTTCAATTCTATTGAGCAATTACCCAGACTTGCTTTTTTATGGAGTACACAAAAGCAATAATCTTCCATTTGCCACCTTCCAATGTTTTCTAACCACATTTTCATATATTTTTTAAAACACAAAAAAGTTAAAAAAGAAAAGATGGAATTATTGCACATTTTTTATTGGTAAGGCTAGGAGTTATGTATCTGGAAGCAGACCTCAGCTGTGTGAGAAATGAAAACAACTTAACTCTCATCAAACATTGGCATTTTGGCACAGAAAACTGCATTGCTCAAACAAAAGTAGGAATCAAAACAAAATTTGTGTGGAATCCTGGTGAGAGCAAATTTGGATATTTTACTTCCACCAAATTCTGGGCAAATTCTGGCAGCTGTCTTTCAAACATACAGTTTCTATAGACATCAGAGAATTGAAGGTAATCCTTACACTGCACGGGATTCTGAATGGCAGTACAAGAGAAATGGAGAGAGGGAGAATTTCATTTTTATCTAAAAGAATTCTTTCGTAATAAATTTGACTTTGGCACTGCCAGCCCTTTAAGATAGGCCAGGTATGCCAGGGATTTTAGGATTTTAGGGATTTTTTTTACTGTAGTGAGATAGAATCACAGAATCTTGAAAGCCTGTCCCATCTTATACTAAATAAAATCAAAGTAGGTTTACTTTTAGTTGCTTTTTCAGGCTTCCCTATTTCCCGGGACTGTGTAATCTTTTCTGCAAGTCCTCCCCTTAACAGTGCACTCATTTCTTCCCTATTCCCAAGGTCAGCTCTAAATTCCTTTACAAGAAGGAACTAGAATGCTATTAATTTTCCAGAAGTTTCTTTGGACATGCATAAAAGAGCAAGATTTTAGACAACTCTCTCCCTGCTCCTATTTATATGAAACCACTGGTCATCTGTCGGCATGGGGTCAAATATCATCAATATGCTGGTGATACTCAGTTATACATCTCTGCCCCAGGGTGCCCAAGTGATGCATTCAAGACACTTTCCCAGGGGCTGTGGGGATCTGGATGAGGAAGAACCAGCTTTGGCTCAACCTTGACAAGACTAAGTAGTTATGGGTTTTAGCATTCCCCATTTAATTGTCTTCCATCATTGATTCTGAATGGGCTAACACACCCCCAGGCAGAGTTGATGCACAGTCTGGGAGATCTCCTGAACTCACTGCTCCTGACTGAGGAGCAGTTGGCAGCTGTGCCAGGAGAGCCTTTGCACAATTACACCTTGTGCACCAGTTGCACTTGTTCCTAGAACAGGAAGATCTGCTCACAGTCACTCATGCCTTAGTCACTTCCTGTTTGGACCCTTGCAATGCATTTGACATGGAGCTGCCTTGAAGAGCATTTAGAAGCTTCAGGTGGTCCAGAATGCAGCCACACATAGTATCAGGATTTTCTCATGGGAAGAAAGTTCATCCTGTTAGCTTTACAAAACAAGTGTTGAGATAACAAAGTATCTTGTTATGTTATTATGATTTTGTCTACTGCCGCCTACTGAAATTGTGTATGTGTGTTAGTTATTCAGTAGGAGTGTTTTCAACTGGCACTATAAGGGAGGGTTACAATGCCCAACCTGTCCAGTGTGTGTATGTGTGTGTGTTTTTAGTCTTACAGTTAACCATGTAGGTTTATAGGTTATGTAGTCTTAACAAGTAACTAAGTCGTGAACCTCTTCTCTGAGAGTGTTTTTAGCTAGAGGCTTTGCAGTGATAAGTCTTGGAAGCTAATATGAGAAGAAGTTTTTGTAATATCCTATCTTTTGTATGCAACTTGTATTTTATGAAGTTTTTGCATTTTTATCAATAAAGACCAGTTAGCTTATATTTTCTGACTGGAGTTTCTTTGGAGTTCAGGATATGGACATTGCTACTTGCAAGCTCTCATGCTGATGTGTATTTTTCCTGAGAGCAAGGTTTATGGGTCTTTTGCTGCACTCTGCTCAACACATAGAGTACTGAGTGATCCATGATACAGCCACATAACATTGCTGGTATGTGAGCTGCACTGGCTCCCAATAGACTTCTGGGTGCAATTCAAAATGGTGATTGTCATCTTTAAAACCCGATATGGCATGAAGCTAGGTTACTTGTGGGTCCACATTGTCCCAATGGTTTCTTCCCATCCCACCAGATCGAGCAGTTCGGGCATGCCCTGGATCCCATTGGTGAAACGGTGTCACTTGGTGAATCCTAGGAAGTATGTCTTCTCTGTCTTGTTGCCTGTCTTGTGGAACAGCCTCCCTGTTGAAATATGGTTGTGAAGATCTGGCTAATCCCCCAAGCACTGGGGCCAGGGTACTAATAAGAGTCTTATGTGGGTGTAGATATATTTGTATATTGCTAATGAGATTTCTTAGAGACCTCAGAGTGGTATTTTTATGTAATGGTTTGTGATTTGTCTAAATGTTTGTCTAAACATTATTTTATTTTATTTGGAATTGGGACACAAATGCATGCTTGTTATGGAGCTTCCTGATATTTTCCATGGTTCTTCCCACTAGTTTTCAATTAGGGCTGGAGCACAAGTGAAGCTTTTACATGAAGGTCCTGATGTTAGTCATTACCCACTACCTGTCCCCTCTCCTGTCTAGGTATCATCCTGTTTGTACAGCATGATCAACAGGACAAGAACATATTTTCCTTCTCTCTTTCCATATTGCTCCATCCCAATTGCCAACATTTCAGGACCTGGGTCCATGATTATGGAATTCTCCTCCTTTTCTACTCTACATCTTTGGTGCATTTAAGAGACATTGAAACTTATTTATTTAATAATCCAGGTTGACTACTGGAAGCAGTTGTGAGTAGATGTTGAGAATGGTAGTTAGTAAAAGTAGATAATAGGGTTATCCAGTAGAAAATCTCATTAGTTTGGTCATATGTCAAAGTGTCAGGTTAGAGGTGTGGGATTTTATACTTGTTTAAGTGTTATTTTTATGTTGATTGTAAATATATAATGATGCATACTGAGTTTATAGTGTTTGTGTGACTTTTAGTTTTGTTTTAGCTTAATTGATCATTTTAGTTGTGGTTAGATTTTTTTTTTTTTGTATTGTTTTCCTGTGCTCCTTTACATGAAGGCATTAACAAGACTAGGACACCAGATTTCTCAGATATGAATCAGCCTTGCCTCCTCCAGTCCCCATCAGCCAGTATTACTTAACCATGCTCTAATAAGACAGACTGGTCTAATTTTACTAAGAGATAGGCTTCACATAATGTGGCTTGTTTGGTTTCGACTTCACATATTGTATTAACTTATCAATTAAGGCCATATGGTTAAACTATGTTTTTTTTTTAAAAGAGCTTCCACCATGAAAGTTGAGAAAATACTGAAGGAAGGTAATGAAAACTTTATGGTGTATATGTGACTTGAGTTTGCACATTGCCCTCAGCCAAAATATGGTTTGTTTGGTTTTGACTTAGCGTGCTAGGTGAGCTCAGCAATTATGATTTATAAACAATGCTGATGGGGTAGTGCGATGTGTGAACTCAGGCAGTTGTGTTTGTTTAACAGACCATAGTTAAGCAAATCACAATTTCATGGAATGTGTAAACCACTCTACAGTCTCAGGAGTCTATAAGGGAACCACTTTATGTCCTTTCTGCAGGCTGCTTTGTAATGGAATGGATGGATCTCTTTTGTTTTGACCTAAATCCGCTGTTCTGTTGATGTTTCCCTGCCAGGTGGGCAACATCTTGTCTTTCTTCCTTTCCTTCTAGGTCTGCCTTTAAAATCTTCTCATCAAACTCCCAGCACCCTGAGAAGTGAAGCTGAAAAGAGTGGGTGTTTGGAGCTTCAGCCATCGCATTTCATTTATTTGTTGGGTCTTAAATGTGTCATGGCTGATCATCATTCTAGTAATGGCAACCATCCACAAACAGATAAAAAGTACCTATGTTATTGGCCTTCTCTGCCTTCAAGTCTCTACAATCATGCAAGCTATATTGTTTCAAGTTCTCCTGTCCACACAACAGTTAAATGACTGGGAAGCTCTGTCTGGTTCTACGGTAGAAAATAGATAACAGGCAAACGAATACATGGGTTACTGTGACTTGCATCTCAATTGTTAACTTGACCATCCAATCATATCAAACATGCGGGTTTTGTTAAAGTGAGAAATGGCCCTATTTTGCTTGGCCAGGAAAGGGAAGTCTCCTGCCTGTCTGAAAGGCAAGGTTGGAGCCGAAATTGTCTAATGCTCCAAGTCCCTGGAAGCAGAAGCTCTTTTGTTTTTGCCTTTCCAGGCTTTCACAATGGGAAAGTTGGGGGGAGAGAGATTAAGTCTAAGACTAAGGGAGCTGCCTCAATTAAAGTTCTCTCCCTCTAGCCAGGTCTGGTGTGAAGCAGGGAATAGAGTAATATAACTGGGCTATCTCCTGGGTCACTGACTGGTTTCTTTTCACCTCATATAGCAATGCAGGTCACTGACATTATTGACTTTCGCGGAAGCCTACTGTGGCTTATCAGGTAGCATCATTATCTTATTACTCAATGGTACTGGACCAGTTATGAGTTTCCTGCTACTAATCCATTCTTGTTTAACACAGGCAATAAAGCCCTTGGCTGGCTTCCTGCCTGGGATGTCCTCTAACCCATTGCCGAAATTCAGATTTATCTGAGTGTTGGTAACATCCCTGCTCATTTCCAGCCATTACCATTCAGTGCTTTTACAGAAACAGAGATGGCCGTGGCTGTTTCCTTCCTCCCGTCACTGCTAATGATGAGTAAAAGATGTATGTTGTAGTCCTACCGAGCTCATGATCTCCTTTTTTGCACTTCATTGCTTGCAAGCATGCATGAGTAACCTGCCCCTGTAATGTTTTCTCATCATGCATCTTTTAATAGCCATTACTAGGGAGATGCAATGATCTTGCAACAGCCACATAATCCCTTATAAAGTGTCTGCTTTGGCTCTTGGCTTTCAAAAGGGTGGGTGGGGGGAGGCTATTTATCTTATTCAGTGAATGGTACGCATTTTCCTGCTACTCTGTAATCTAGTACTATATTTTCTCCTTTCTAAATTTATTTCTGTGATCTTGCCTTTTTTTCTTTTTATCCTTTTTCTCAAGCAGCACCCCATAATAGTGTCCCAAGTGAAGCTTCCTGTGATCATTTTATAAGGATGTTATAAAACCGAGGGTTACATTTATGACCCCATTTTCATCTTCTGGCATCTGTCTTGAAATAATTGTATATGAGGAGTCCCACCCACCCTGCTTTCTTGCATGACTCTCTCTCTCTCTCTCTCTCTCTCTGGTCTTGCATGACTCTCTCTCCCCTCCCTCCCTCTTTAGAGAGAGAGAGAGAGAGAGTCATGCAAGAAAGCAGCGTAGGTGGGATTCCTCATATACAAAGAAAGATATAAAGAGAGAGTGTGCACTCACACAGACACACATACATTCAGAGAGGGAGAATGAGAGAGCAATTGCTTGCCACACGCCATTCAAAGCCAGGCGGGTCATTTGTGTCCTTATTGTTTCCAAAGGGTTTTGTCCAAAGTGAACTGAAAAACCAGCACCGATATTTGTAGCAGATTCATTATGTGACTGCTGATGTGTGCTTTCTTTGAGTAGTTTTAAATTTCAGTTTGCAGTAAGAGGAGCTGGAGCAAGGCCTATAAAATTATATCTTTCTTGCCTTCATTTTCCCATGCCACATGATGCTTTTATTAAGATGATATAGTATTTTTATTTGCCTTGAAATCTTAGTTTCATGACACTAATTTGGTTCAGATGGTGGCACCAGACACAAGAAGTTTTGAGAACTTTGATGGTCTGCAGGACAATCAGAACTCTTGAATGCCAAAGAGGAAGACTTTTTAATATGTAGATAGAAACATCTATTCTTGAATTTGTACTATCACGTTACACATAAAACACATGGTCAGTTTAGCAGATGAAAATATCCCTAATTTCACCAAGGCAGGGGATAATCTAGAATTGTGACTGGCTATTCTATTATGGATTAAAGATTTTAGTGTTCTGGAAGGAGTAGCACTGATTGTTCAGTAGAGTTCTAGGGTGAGGTAATGCTCTGTTATAGGATATTCCCTCAGATGTGACAGCAGCAAATTCTAATACATTAATATTTAAAATGAATATTACTTATGTAAATAAAGACATGCCACTTGAACTGACCATGCCTTTGTAGGCTTTGTTTATTCATTAATCATTCTTTAATCATTATAACACCTTCCTTCAAGACGTTCAGTGCAAAATATATGGTTCCCTCACCTCCATCTTGCCTAAGCCTGTGAGGCAGGTTTAGGCTGAGAAGTAATATCCTGAAAGCATCCCAGTTCAAGAGATTCAAACCTATGCTTGATGGGCCTGCTCTTCTTAACCTTCATTGCTGGATTCATGGATCACATGCAACATGGTGCAGCATCTTGTGTGAACCCAAACATAGTGGTTGTCTTAGTGTGTTTTGTGAGCAAGGCTACTTTTGTCTATATCATAGTGGATAATACCTCTTTCCACTGCATCAGTTAGAAGAGGGAGCAGCAAAGCAATAGTAGGTGGTGCATTCTCTCTTAAATGCTTCTACTTCTCTTCTCATTGGGGGATCTGAGGAAACCCTGCAAAAACCAAATTTTCTTCAGAAAGTCCTGCAAGATCTCAGCTTTCTATTCTAGCACATAATGTATGGCCATTAACAATTACATTGTTTGTGCTCATTCACATTTTTCGTAATACCAGTAAGAATCCTCCTCTCAAGGTGAATGAATATACTTGGTCTTTCAGGCTGTGCATGCTGTGGAAAAAGTACTTTGGGCCTTGCATGCGCACAGCATTTCTCTGCTATTCATTAAAGGCAGGCTGAATTTTTCAGACTTCTGCACAAGCCTGGGGAAAAAACAAAGTGCTGCTGCTTTAAGAAATCTCATTAACACTAATGTTACTCTTAAAGCAGCAACATCTTTTTTTCAGGCTGATAAAGAAATCTAGAAAAAAAAAATCTGGCTGCTTTAACTCAGAGCAGAGAACGGTTGCCCTTGTGCAAAGTAGAAAGCAGTTCTTCCCAACCAGTTTCCCAGCATGCATAGCCCTATTCCCTATTAGGAACACCTCCTGGCCACTCAGCTAATGTGCTTCTTCTCATTATTCATGTGGGCCTCTGTGAAGGAAGAAAACCATACTGGTCCTTAAAAGCCACCAATTTCAATCAAACATTGATTGTCAGTGGCCACCATTTCATGGCATACCGGAATCCTCTCTTTGTTCTGTTCCTGTTGAACATAGGGTTACCAGATGTCAGGCAAAAGGAGGACATGTCCTCCTTTTTGTCCTCATGTTCTCCATCTGACAGGCATAGGCTTAAAATCAATTATTGTGTGGCTTTTCAAGTGTCTTTTTTAAAATTTTATTTTTCACAACAGTAGTCATTAAAATTTTTGTGTATTGTGACCTTGTAAATTGTGTGCTTCTTTCTTTCCCTCCTCCATCAGGAGATTCAGCAGCCTAGATCTATGTTATTTACAGGTAGGCCTCACTTAACAATGGTAGTTGGGACCGGTAACTCCGTCGCTAAGTGATGCAGTCGTAAAGCACAACATCATGTGACCGCGCCAACTTATAACAGCAGTTGCGGCAGTTCCAGTGGCTGTCATTAGGCATATCCTGCACAATCGTTAAGCATGATGTCACATGATTGCCATTTGCAACCTCCTGCCGGCTTCTCCATTGACTTTGCTTGTTGGAAGCCAGCAGGGAAGGTCACAAATGGTGATCATGTGACCGCAGGATGCTGCAACCATCATAATTGGGAGCCGGTTGCCAAGTGCCCAAATTGTGATCATGTGACCACTGCAATGGCTGCAAATACAAGGACCAGTCGTAAGTCTTCTCGTTCAAAGCTCAAAGCATTCTTAAGGATCCATCCCACCCGGGACATTCTTTTTTTGAACTAGTACCATCTGGCAGACGGTACAGGATAATGAAAACAAGGACAAATAGGCTGAAGAATAGCTTTTATTTTAGAGCTGTAACTATACTGAACTCTACCGTATAGTGCAGTATTAATGCAGCATCAGGGGTTGTGCAATATGGAATGTGAAGGTTGTGTTTTAGGTGTGTTATGTGTTTTATGTGTTCTATGGTTTTTATATTTTTAAAGCTGCACTGGGGTGGCATTTAATTTCGTTGTACGAGAAGTACAATGACAATAAAGATTACTACTACTACAATGCCATCATAACTTCAAATAGGTGCAGAATGAATAGTTGTTAAACAAGGACTACCTGTAATTGATTTCTTGATTCCAACAGTTGGCTTCAATCCATCCCCTTCAAATGTATGATCACTGTAGTCTATAGATCACATGACCTGTCTTATGCTTCTATGGTGAAATCTGAAAAGCACATTGTCATCAATTCTATATTATCGCCTACATATATTCTTGAAAATAAAGATTTGATGGAAAAATATTGTGATTGAAAGACCTATATTTCTGATACTGGAAAACATAAGTTTATATATATGTAATTAGAGAAAGCATAATGTATAATTACATTATTTTTCCAGTATTTCACTGTAATTCTTGTCACATATGCCAAGAAACTTAAACAGTCAGTGTATCCTCCATTTACCCTCCTTTCCCAATGTCCACGTCCTCCTTTGCCTGTTCATGTATCTGCTAACCCTAGTTGAATGTAGCTCTGCCTGCACAGGCGATTGCTCTGGGCATCTCACTTTCCCTATTGGGCTTATTCTCCAGCATTTCAGTGCTGTTTCCCAGTTTCCCTGCGTGACCTGAACCCAGCCAGGGAGGGGTGGGGATGCTTTATTGACTGGGTAATGGGGGTCAGGTACACCAGGCCAAATCAGGGCTACCGAGAAACAGTTAAGGTTCACTTAGCTGTATACACTCTTTACTGGGGTCAATAATGAAATTTCAGCTAACGCTTTGCTTTGACATTGAGCCCCTTTATGCCTAAATATAGATCCCTCTGGAGAGGTGCAAGTTCTTCCCATCCAGCTAACTCAAGCGAAGGGGCCAAGAGTGGTTGTGGTCATGGGGATTTTTGCTGCTTCTTAGGAGCCTACATCAAGCTGCTTCATGCCATTTAAGAATCTTAACAAAACCTCAAATCTGAGACATAACTACACATACTTCTTGTATTTCAAAGACATTTTGGAGTGTTTTGTGATTGGAAGGAAACTTAAACCTTTATTGTTCTTCTGGAATGCTTTGCCTGTGTTGTGCACTTGTTGGGTGGGTGGGTGGGTGGGTGGGTGGGTGAAAAAAGTGAGGATATGATTAGGTTTTTTTAACCATTGTTTGGTGTAAGAAAAACAGTATATATTCTGATGCTTAAGCCACTGTGGTTCACTTAATGTGTTTCTTGGTGGCTGTGTTAAAGTGATTGTGAAGTTGGGAAATGACTTGCTTTTGATCTCATTTATTGATAATATAATTTTTCCAATAAATAGGCTCAGCTCCTCTGCTGATATAAATTAGTGCTACTCTGGAAACAGCCACATGAAGCCCACCAGTCTTTGAACTGGTAGAAAAATATGCCAGCCTAAAATCTGCTGCTTTGATTGCCCAGCCCTGGTCTGCCAAGAGTGGTGCTGTCCTTACAATTTTAATGCAGGACAAGTTCAAGAAAGTCAGTGGTGGATTCCCCAGGTTTTCTTTCCCCTCCTACCACGTGTTGACTGCTAGTGGGAAAAACAGCCACCCATCAGTCTTAATGAATGCTTCAAGGGAGTGGCGATTCCGGCAGCCAAGGGCCTTGGCTGCTGGCACCCTGAAGTAACTTGTAGAGTAGGAAAATGGCAAAGAAGTAGGCAAAATAGCATCATTCCTCCACCCCCCAGGACTAAGAACAGTGAAAACGTGTCAGCCCTTCAAGGGAGACCAGACTAGGAGACCAAAGTTATGAATACAAATACTACTTTTATTATAAGGTTACAGTAACAAAATCTTGCAAGTCTGAATACACTTCCTCCCTCCCTCCCTTTTTCTTCATGAGAACCAGGGAGGGTCAAGTCTGAGACACTTTTTCTAAATACATTTCTGTCCTGGAGTCAGATTTCTTTTATCTGACAGTTGTCTTGGCTGCAGCTCTTCCTCCTGTTCCTCAAGTTTATTCCTTCTGCCCATTACAAAGCTGCAACCACCTGAAAACCCTTGTGGCATAACCAATGTTACATTTGTGACCAAACCAGCATAACACAAAGCTGGCAGAACCAGATTCTTTCCTAGTTTAAATCAACCATCTGCATGGTATAGGACTTTTTAGGCATAGGTCTACCATACGTTTAAAATAGCACTAAACCCATATTTTCGAAGCAGGTTTAGTGTGCTTGCAAAGAACAATCAAAGTTCATGAAGCTGATCCTGTAGCTTGAGCCGAAGAATTTAACTAGACCATTTGCTCTACAATTTTGTTTAGTTATTCCTTGCATTGATTGTTTAGCAATGAGCTTTGCACATATCTCATCCCACCCAACAAAGTATGGGAACCATTTTTTTAACTGAAAGCTGGTCCAGAAATTAAAATTTAAACTTTTCAAATAAATTATATTTGGGCTTTTCTAATAAAATATTGTTTTGCTGAGAAAAGAAACAAAACAGTTCAGTGTGAATAAAACAGCTTTGAAATTGCTATTTTTATTTTCACCAAGCCTCTGATTAACCCCCTGATGTATGTGTTGATAATAAAAAACTGTCCTGAAGTTATTTTTAAAAAATGATGGGATGAACTGAGAAACCTGGTAGAGGATTGTTTATATAGTTGTGAGGTTAAGTTGAGCTTGCCATTACTCAAAAGGAGGAGACTGCCTCAGGCAGCAGAATCTGAGAAACAATGGTCTCACTTGTGTCCTTGATATAGCTGGAGTAGTGGCTATATCAAGCAATTGTCCTTGGCAAATGACCCTCCCCCTTTGGTATCATTTCAGTAAATAAAAGAGAAATTTAGGGCGAACAGATTGGGGGCCTTCTCCCCTTAGCCAGGCAGCCAGCTGTACCAAGATATTTCTATGTTGACATTTGACATAGTTTGTTTTCAGTAGATTATAAAAATGAATCTTCCATAGGGAGCGCTAAAAATTCCAAGGCCCCCGCTGCTGCTTCCTTCAGGAATAGTTGTGATGGAATGTAGATCTAGCTGTTGAAAGAATGTTGACTGGTGGGGCCCAGAAGGAGAGCCTACTCTGCTGTTGCCCCGCCCCCCCCCCCCCATGGAATACCCTGCCTGCAGAGGTGGGGCAGTCCCCTACTCTTTCGACCTTCCGGAAAGGGGTGAAGAACTGGTTCTGCCAACATGTGTGGGGCGAGAAGAGGAGCAACCAACCCTGGGGGTGGCTAGCATCTTGAAGATGTTCCTGTAGGTTAATATCCTTATCTACCAGCAGTACCTTGGAAGATATTTATTATTTATGTATGAATATGGTTTTTACTGTATTTTAATTAATATTTATTCTTGTTTTTACCGTAAGCCACTCAGAGTCACTTCCTAGTGAGATGCGCAGTGACCAAATTTGAAATATAAAAATATAAATATAAATGAGGAAAAGATGAAGGGGCTCTTTCCAGCTCCATCTAGAGGGGAAGTATTTGGACTTGAGGACTGTCCTTGATGAGTTGCCTGGCCTGTCTTTGCACATAGGAGTGGTTTTGATGATAGAGGAGATGTTGTGAAAGAACGTTGA